>JAWNOQ010000099.1:2605000-5005000 GCA_035045865.1 Drosophila austrosaltans
CTGCTGCTGTTGTTGTTGTTGCGGCGCTAAACCACCATAGCCCGCCATCATTGTCTGTTGCGCCCCATATGGCGCCAATTTCTGCTGCTCCTGTTGTCCATAGGCGGGCATATGCTGACGATAGGCGCTGGCTTGACTTTGTCGCTGCTGCTGACCCGGTGGTGCTGCCTGGGTATGACCATAGGCACCTGGATAAGCGGCTGCTTGGCCAGGCACAGATGGTGCTGCTCCCCAACCGCTTAGATCACCCATGCCAACGCCTAATCCAACGCCGACTCCCATGCTAGCAGCATGCTGATCGGCGGCCCCCAGCCCATACAGGTTCTCCGGCGTTGGCTGGTACGATGGATATTGTGGTTGTTGCTGTAACGGATGCGGCGCCCGATGACGCGGTGGATAGCCACCGGGTGGTCCCATTGCTCTGGGATTGGCCGCTGCGGCGGCTGCAGCGGCGGCGGCCGCATCGTAACGATAATAGGGATCTCTGAAAGTAAGAAAAAAAAAACACAGATTAGGTCGTTTCAGATTAGATCATCATCATTCGAATCAAGTCTAGTTCCAATTGATCCATCCAGTTAAATAGAACTCTGCTGCATAGTAACCGACTGCTTTTTACATACTCCTTATTAATTTTAGTGTTCCGTTCTGTCTAATAACATATACTTCCAAGTAGTTATAAAAAGGATTCCTACTAACAAACTGGAAATGATTTCTAACTCAGTTCCCGACTTTAAACAAGCAAATTATCATTATTTCTATTTAATAGATTTTACCTTCCTCTCCCCCACATATCTCTCTCTCTCTTAACTTAATAACTCTCTCTTTCTCTTTGATTGAAAAACTCACCCTTGATGATTTCCGTGAAACATATTTTGTGCATTTCCATCCATCAGATTTTTGAAACGCAGCGCATACAGAAATGTCCGTTACGCGTCGTCAATTGCGACGCGACGCTGCGTTTTCTAGATTTTGGTCCGGCTATTGGCTTAATTTTGATGCTGCTCACTGCGCGTGGCAGTTGTCAAAAAGGTTCCTTCTTCTTCGTCGTGTTGGACAGCCTGCTGGAGTAGATGGAGGTGTTTGGATGTTGGATGGATGGGTGTTGAAGGGTTGACTATGCTCTTTATGCTAGTAGTTAGTGCCCCGAGTGCTTACCACATCAAAAATGTTTCACAGCAGGTTCTTGTTTTTGTTGCTGTTGTTGTGGTTGGCGTTGAGTCATCTAATCTTTTGGGTACTCAAAAATTGTTTCTTTCTTCTGTCTTGTTTTAGTTTTAGTTAAAATTATTATTCTTTTTTTTTATTATTTTTTGTTTGATTCTAACTACTAAAACTTAATTACAACCAATGTGCAATTGTTCGTTTTCTATATAGTATAGTAATTATTATTTGTTTCACTAAGTTCTCGCACTTCATGGTCGACCTTTGACATATTCACAGCTATAACAAAAAAAAATCAATGTATAAAAATATATATAGTTTTACTAGGACATTCAGGGGTTTCTGTTTAATGGTTAACGGTAAGTTTTGTGCATTATCGAACGTATTTAAGGCATTAACACATCTGTAAAGAAAGTAAAGTATATATATATAAATTAGTTGATTTTGATTTATACAGGTTAAGGATTTCTTATTGTAAGTTGTTTAAACTTAATTCGTTTTGGTTGATTTGACAACAACTTTTAAGGGGAAAAGCTATACGCTTATGAATATCTCATGATTTGCACATACAACGTACAGTTTGACCCCATAAATGTTGAGCAACATTTCGATTACCTTATTTAAACTTTTTTATCTTAAGCATAAACATTAACTGTACTTTCTCTATAATAAACGGAGGAAAAGTGTAAAGTGGTGAAAATTTCAAAGATTTATCTAAGAAAAAGTGTAAAATAATTAATGGTTCACAAACTCACACACTTATACACAAAAAGAAAAACAGTGCTTCCCTTTTTTCTTATAGATTTAAAAAAGGGGAAATGGAGGGAGGGTTTTGTTGGATTGGACGACATCTTGTACAGAAAAACAAAAGGAAAAACTGTATCGATTTTTCGCATTGTCTCCTGCACATTTAGCCGAAAAAAAATAAGATACAACAGTAAAAATCTAAAGTAGCAAAGCAGATGGGGGAGGGGGGAAAAAAAGAAGTGTTTGTGGATGGTCTGCGGGTGGTTTTTGAGGGTAAGGAAAGAGTGACTGTAAGCTGTGGAAAGCGGGGGCAATGGGAACGGGGATGGATGCTGTGAGAGTCAAAGATATGCAAATGCCAAAAAAATATAATGGAGGAGGCAAAAGGTGTGCGCGCAGCAAATGGAAAGAGTGGAGAGTTGGAGATACTACCAACAAGAGCAGCAGAAGCACCAGAAACAGCAACAACAACATTTATAGCTTACATAGAGAAGAGATATGCAGTTAGTACACACACACTGATACATATGTACATATATATATAGAGACATAATTGCGAAGCTCTCGTCTTGTGTGTACTGTTATAAATACGTGCGCACATATTTTGTTTGCCAGTCAGTCAACCCACCACACACACACACACTCACTTATACAATCACATATGGACAGAGAAAACTTATGTGTGTGGAGTGTGTGCTATGACACGGGTTAAGCAGGCAGGCAGCAGCAGCGACAGAGAGCGGCTGGCTACCTCCAACCTCCACCCCCAATTCCACCATCACCTTCTTACCGTGTGTATGAATGGGTGTGTGTGTGAGTTAGTTTTGTTCGCGCGCTCATTGGACAATCATTTAGCCAGTCAGTCGTCGACGTCTCTCTATTTATTATACCCTGTATCTGTATCTAAACTTTTAAAGGGGTGTATATGTAACAATGATAAACCAAAAAGAACCCTGATAATGGTGGTCAGTCTAGTTAAAGTTTTATATATTCGATATCATATTTTTTCGAACTTCTGACAAGTAACCCAAATTTTTCATTCTCAAAATCTTTTTGTTTAGTTTTCCATTAGGCTTTAGCTACTCGCCCTTAAGTAATTTTAAAGTTACAGGGTATTGTATAGTCGTAACTATGAATTAACATATTATAGATTTGTTGTTGTTTCGTTGGTCTATAATCAATTACATTTTTTCGCTTTTTTTTGTTGCAATTTCAGCTATTTATTTTATTTTCAGCTGGTTTTTTTTCTTCGTCTTTCTTTTCCTCCATGATTGTTTGTAGTTGTATCTGTCAGATATCTGTACATGTATCGTAGGTATATGTATACATATGTATGCATGTAGATGGGTCGGTCTGCTTCTCTAGTCTATGTCATTCGAGTTTACTTTTTCTTTTTGTGCTTTTTGGCTTTAGTAATTGCAAAAACAATAAACTAAAAGCAATAGTAATGACTCTCTGTGGGTGTGTGTGAGTGTGTGCGTGTTTGTATTGTGAAATTATATTTTACTTATTGTATGAGCACAACTGTACTTTTGTTTTAAATAAGCGAAAAATCGATTAAAGGTGATAATAGACAACAAGCAAATTTTCTGTCTGTGTGTGTCCATTTCTTTGGTGACGACAACAACATCGACGACAACGACGACTACAAGAAGAGTACGAGACGAGACGATGACGATGAGGAGACGACTCTGAGTGACTGACTCTGTATGTGACCCGAGACCGATGACAAAAACAACAACAACAAACAGCCAAACACCCAACGAGACGACCGATGTCGCGGCGATGTTGCGGAAAATGTTGTGTTTGTGCGGCTGTCCCGCATTAGCTTTCCCATTTTCCCCTCATTTTTTTTTCTTTCCTTTCTTTGAACCACAAACATTTTATGACCCATGAAAGCAACTGGAAACAGTGTTACAAATGCTCGAAAACCAAACCAAAATCAAAAAAAATTCAAATAAAGTGCAAGCTTTTGATCAGCACACACACACACTTACATCACAATAGGAAACCTGAATGAAATAACGATTTTGACGACGACTACCTTCGCAATAGAAACTAATACTACCAATGCTACCACCAACCATCATCTTAATGATGGGAAACAACAACAAATTTTTGCAATCATAATGGTCAACAAGGCAGTCAGTCAGTCAGTTTGAGTCAAAGACAGCGGCGACGATGGCGGCGAGTGAATGGTGGAAATAACAAAAATCACAAAAAATTGGAGGTTCATTAACCTTTTACCGGCTTTAACAACAAAAAATTTGTGTTTAGTTAGCTCACATTTTTTTTTGCTTTTCTCTCTTCTTTTTTGTTGTCCTCTGTTTCTCTATCATTCTTACAGTCTGTCTTGTTGTTTGAAATTTAATGTATAATTGACCTGCAATACATAAATAATAATGCAAAACAGAGAAAATACTACATACAATACTACACTTTTGTTTGTCACAATCAAGTGGCTAAAAGTACAGTTTGATTTTTGTAAGAAAATGTATGAGTGGTAAGCAAGCAAGCACAACAAGCAGCAGCAACAAAAACCAAAGAGCTAAAAGGGGCCGTGGCAGAGGCAGATGGGTGGCTTGGCTTACCACACACACACACATACAAACACATAAAAAATGGTAATAAAATAGGTAAAGTAACACACAGCGCACCCAAAGTCAGCGACCGCCCCGTCACACACACATACACACACATAGAGGTTTCGGGGAAAAGCCAAAGAGCAACCCAACCAACACTAACACACACAGATATTATAAAAGAAACGTATTTCGACTTGGGCAAAAATTACAAACACGTCGCCGCTTTTAAATGTATAACGGTACATTTATGACATGCCCAATTGGCATTAGAGATGACAGTCACTCAGATAACGCTTTTGCGATAATTTTTTTTTTGCTATTTATTGCGAAACAACAATTTAAAACTGTTTAATAAGCATAAGCACACCAAATAATTTGCAACAGAAAAACTAAAAAGTATCTTCAGAGAGAAAGAAAGGCAACCTGGCTGGTTTACGATTCAAAACATACACTGTATATTTTATTTTATTATTTATTAAAAGCCGATCAACTAAATGGAAAAAAAACTACGAATACGAATGGTTGTACAAATTGTTGTTATCTATGAGCATTTAAATAGATTAAAGCCAATAATCTGTTGAAAGTATTGGACCTAAATATAAAAAATTTTGGGCTATTTAAAAACGAAACTATTATATATATTCAGAACTTGATCGTTTGATCGTTTAATTTTGTATACTTATGGCAAGAAAAACCATATCATTAAAATGGAATTTATTTGATTGTAAGAGAAACTAAAGTTTAAACCCAAAATTGTGCCATTGTATCTAATATAGATCTTCAAAACACACAGTTTTGTTTGCTGAAATTTGTAGGTCAAATTAAAATATATGGTTCCAAAAAATTTACTAAATCTAAATCTAAGTAATTCAACAATTATGCTGTACTATTAGAAAACGCCTAATGTCTTTGAGTCTTGGTACCCGCAATAAAATCCGTACACATGACGTTTCATCAGCGCACATCTCTAACAAACATTTTCAATTATGTCGCCGAATTGGAGCAAGTTGCTGCTGATGACGTTGCAATAATGAGTACATTAGGTGACCAGTGTTGTCTAACTATGCAAAATACTAGGGCTAGGTAAAGAGAAGAGGCGTAATGGTAGCAACCGACAGCAGCAGCATATGACAAAAACTGACGCCATGTTCCCGCTAGAATTAAGAAAAATGAAAAAAAAAAGCGAAACGAGTAAATCTACAATGTATAAGAACAAGGCCTGACCCGATTATCGAGTTAAACTGTTGTATAAAAATTTGCACCTGGACCCTAAACCGGATGGGGTGCCCATTGTCAATGTGATTGTATGCAGCAACAACAACAATCAGCCGTTGAGAGTACAAACACGAGAGTATCCGAAGACAGAGAGCGAGAGAGCGCTGACGGCTCTCTTGCCGGTTGAAATTGAGAGAGCCACAAAAAAAAAAAAAAAAAAACAGCCCAACAAGTGAATGTATGTAGGAGGAATGAAACAACGAACAAATAAAAAAAAGAACAACAAAAAACCAGAGAGCAAAGCATAGCGTAGGCTAAAGAGCAAACCAAAAGCAAAATTACAAAAGCAAACGGCGCGACGAGTATATCACGTGCTGCTACGGCAAATGGGAGGAGACTGCGGGATGCAGAAGTGCTTCCACTGAATTCAGTGGGTGGTAGTATGAGCAGAAGAGAAGTGGGGCAGGGGAAGTTAAGGGGGGCAATGCCGGCCTTTAGCGGCAGAGAGAAGGCGGCAACAGTGGCGACGGCAGCAGCGGGTAGCGGCAGCATGGCTTTTCGTATAGAAAGAGCATGTCAAAGGAGAGACAGCGATAAAATGACAAGAACAGAGAGGGAGAGAAAGAGCGAGAGACGAGTAGGCACAGTCAAAACAAAAATGCGAATGAACTGTAGGAAAGAGAAAGAATGACCAAAGCACCGAGAGTAATAAAAAAGATTTTATAAAATTTTTATTGTAGAGTTGATCATGATGATGATGATGACGACGATGATGGGTGGTCAACCAAGGCGAAAAAAAAATCGGAAAGTAGAGATACAACCGCAAACAACACAACACAGCGCAAAGCAAAGCCATGATGGCGACAAAAAACATGTATTTATGTATGCATACATGTTTGTGTATATATGTATGTGTATTGGAGGAGATTCGCATGATTCGTGCAAATTCGCCGCATAGTTGTTGGTGCCCTGCCGCTGCTTCTGCTGCTATTTTATTCGCATTCGCATATCGTGGGCCTTTGTTTGTATGTATCTGTAAGTATTGGTGGGGTCGTCGTCGCTGTCGTTGTCGTTGCTGCGCTGTTCATATGTTTGCCTTGTTGTTTGGTCGGTTTTGATTCGGTTTTTGGGATGGATGTGATATGGTTTTGGCTTTGCCTGGTCTGGCCTACCTCTCCACCTCCACCTTCATCCACATCTACATCACTCTCACACGCTCTCATCACTTCTTTGTGTATGTGTATGGCTCTTTGCATTGAATTGTTCTTGTTTTTGGTTTGTTTCAGTTTTTCTTGTCGTTGTGTTGTTCTCATTTGCACGTCACGTAAGTTTTTTTTCTTCTTATTTGTTGGCTTTTTTTTATTACTTTAATTTTCGCCGCAGCTCCATTTGCTTTATTCCCGCACATTAGCGTCGAAATGGGAGTGAGTGAGAGAGTGGCAGGCAGACAGTGAAGAGAGGTTAACGAGGGAAAGAGGGTAGTCGAGGGAGGGCGTTCATTATTATGGGGGAGTCGTTTTGACGTGTGACGTTTCTTCTGCTTCTTCCTCTATGGGCAGCCCCACCAAAGAGTTGATTGAAATTATTTCGTGTGCTTCGCCGTCGTGTTTTCGCTCAAATTCATTTTTGCCTGAGTGTGTACGTGTGAGTTTGTCTGTGTGTGTGCGTACGTCTGTGCGCTCTGTGACTGTGTATGGATGTATGTGGGTATCTACGTTTGTTTAAAGATACATAATTATATTTTTCCTAAAAGCATTTTCTGCCTTAGCATTGTTGTAAATTTTTTAAAATTTCACGTTAATCCTAAGCACATAGTTTTGTTTACGTTTTTATTAACCAAATTTTACTCACCTTGAGTTATTATTCATTTTCTGCTAATCCGTTTTTGGTCACATCACAAATCACACTAGCCGATAGATTTTTTTCTTTCTTTATTCGATAAATGAGTTTTGACAGATGATAATGACGTATGGGAAAAGAATGCTAATTCAAGTGTAGATACACACACTCATGCGAATTAATAACTGTAACAGCGACAACTGACTGAGAGGGATATATAGGCAGAGTAAAGAGAGACGACGATTGCAATTGCCGCGACTAATGCCGCTGCTTCTTCAACTTGTTCGCACACACATACACATACACTCGTACACTAATTACAATTGAACATGAGTTGGGGCCAAGCAGCAGCCAAACAAAGAAATCGATAGATATTGCTGGAAACTTTTCTGCTTTTTTTTTTATTACATTTTGCTCATTTCTTTTTTCATTTTGTGTAATTGCATGAGCAGCGCAGCAGCCACGGCAACAGCAACAGCAGCGGAGACATCAGCTACTACTAAAAAGAAGTCATGAAACGGAACAAAAAAAAAATGGGAAAAATTGTTACAGCCGCCGCCGACATCGTCACAGCCAGACGTACAGAGAGAGAGAGCGTGAATTTTACGCTCTCTCATCATCAATTGCGCGTGTTGTTGTTCTTGTTTTTGTATTATAGTGTGAGAGAGCAAGAGTCAGCGAGTATTGGGCCCCGGCTATGGCTACAAAAATGTGTGTGCGAGGAAGAAGAAGAGGGCACACAGACAGACAGATGAGTATGAGTTTGACGGCCGATGGCGAGTAGCAAATAGCAAAAAAAAAAAAGAAAAGCAAGCAATCATCCAAATGGCTGAAAAGCCTAAAAGACAATGGATCTCAACTCTGCATTCAAACGAGAGTGCGAAAGAGAGGGCCAGAGATACCGATACCGTTGCATCTAAAGATGCAAAAATATGCCGTTTAGATTTACAAACACCTACGCTAGCACAAATTTGACACAAATTATGCAAGAAAGCATGAAATTATTATTAACTCATATTGAAATTTGTTAAGAATTTCCTTTACATTGTTTGCACAAAATGTCATGTACTTCGTTGCATGCGAGATTGTCTTTTACACAGGTGCAAAAATATATATGCGTATGGATGCGTGTTTGTAGCTCGGGCTTGCATCTCTGATGGTTGGCAACTCTACTGCACGAGAGTGAGACCAACACATACACAAAATTTATGTGACGCGCTAGCAAAACACTAAAAAAGAAAAATGCTAATTTTTTTCATTTCTTTTTATCCAAAAGCAAGAGAAATTTTTCGCCCACCCACACACACACATGCACATGAAACACCGAAATTAGCGACAACAATAATTTGTGAGCGTTGAAAATGCACTGATTACACCCGCTTTCTTAAATATCTCATTTGATTAAGATATTTTTTTCTTTTTGTTTGCCAATTAATTAACACACACATACACCAATACACAACACACACAAGCGCAGAGGAAAAACAACAATTGAAATTGAACATTGGCTGCTGCTGCCTCCGCCTCGTCTCAGTCGTTGGTCTTTTAATGTTCTCTCTTTCTCTCACTCTCTTTGCTCGGTCTCGCGAAATACACTTATTTCTTTTGGCCGTTGCCGTTTTTTCTTTTCTCGTCGCTTTTCGTCGTCTTTGCGTTCGCTCTCTTCTTCTTTACATTTTCACATTTTTTTTTTTTCAAGTGTCGTCTCTCTCTTCTTTTTTGAGAGTTTTTCAAATGCATTTTCTGCCTTAAAGACGCTCAATTTATTTGGGAATTTCATATGCATTTAGTTGCCGGCAACTTTAGTTGCATTTTTTTCATATTTTTATTAATTGATTTGCACATTTAGTTACCGTTTAACATTAAAATTCTAGCAGCAATTTTCACAGACAACGCACCACATCAAAGACCTCCATTTTGTTTTCGATAACTTCTGTATTTTAACATTATCAATTCTGAGCACTGTTAAAATTTAACAGCATCATTTGCGAACACTGTTAAACTTAGCAGCATCATTCTTGAGTCATGTTAATTAAATATAATCGTTGGAAATTTAAAATAAAAGTCATAATTTTTTATTATGTTTATAAACCGAGTTTCAGTCTTTTATTTGGTTGGGGTTGATCACTTTCGTTCACAGCATCGATGCCAACAGCGTCAGTCAGTTCTTCCTCCTCAGAAGAATCTGAAAAAACAATTGGTCCATGGCTCTTGACGAACATAATGGTTTTGCCCAATCTTCGAGATTCGGCACGCAAAAATAATTGCCGGCAATTTCTATTAATGGCATTTTTTCCCTGATCTTCAGATAGACCAAATATGAAGGCTCTGTACAAAAGAAAAATGAAAAAATTTAACTAATAACTATTTTAAAATTTCATTCAAACAATATAAAACTTACAAATTTGCCACATCGTAGGGACCACGCAGTTGAAAATCATCTAATGCCCCACTGCTAAATATAATATTTTTTGATTTTCCTTTGGTGCAATAATTTTGAGCCAACTTAATCATATCCTTTCGATTATTTGAGTCAGCTATAGCTGGAGCATATTTGATCTCAAAATAAAGACCACGACGTACGCCCACCTGATATGCTTTCCTGTTGACCAGCAATCGAGATCCGGCCAAAGGATCAAACGTGACAATGTCGCCATTAAATGTGGTACAACAATGCTGGGAAAATAATAATTAAATAATAAGAAAGTTTAATGAATCTTACTAAAACGAAACTTACAGTTAGAGCGGCATCGGTTTTTGGTTGTCCAGCGATTATATTAAATTTTCGTAAATTTAACGATACGCTCTAAACGAAATAGAAAGACGAATTTTCAATTATTTTATTGGCTTAGCAACACTGACTACCAGTGTGACCACAAAAATGATTTATGAGGCCGGCAGAATTGGGAATATAGAATTTTCCTAATCCCCCACCGCCCGCAAGAGATGTTTGCTTACCATTGCATGAGACACATTCACATCCACATAAAGTATTGTAATACGTTGCAATATTCTTAATTTATCATTAAATTCCTTGCGCAAATGTTCAATGCTGATTGGTTCGGGAAACATTTCGGATCCTCGTTTGCCGGCCTCCTTTTTGCTATGGTCAAAGCTTTGGTCAATGGCAATTGTTTTATAGCCAACTGGAAATCAAATTTAAAAAATTTATAAACATTGTTTTTAGTATTTTGCTATGTTACATACGCTCTACCAATTCCTTTAGTATGGCTCGCATGATCTTGTCATCTTTATTGAATGGTATGCAAAAGTCGTAAAATGGTTTTGTTTGTTCCATTGTAAGCGTTTTGTTTATATTTTGCAAGCACATGCGGCCACAAAACTAAAAAAAATACTGGCAAAAAATAGTGGTTGCTGCATTGCTAGTGTGGCCAGCTGATGTTAGGATAACAGCTGGTTTTTATTTATTTATCGATAGTCTCTGTTAAGTAACAACAGCTGTTGACAGTTTGCCGAGCGTTATTTTTAACGCATAATTTGAATATTTAAATTTTTACCTAGAACTTACAAAAAGAAATTATGAACGTATGTAAGTAATGTTTATGACTTTAGGCAATAGTTACTATTATCTAACCATATTAGCTTATTGAATGTTAAGTTTAAAACTCAAACTAACTTACCGTTGTTTATTAATTGAAAGACAAGATACGCAGAGACAGGTAATACTTTTAGTTTTTAATTGCATTGAACACTCAACAGCTTAAAGACTTTATTTATTGCTCGATATCGATTTATTGCATAGACTTTCAACATGTTTTTGCTCTATGTTTGTGTATGTGGATGTTGTAATAGTTGTTGTTGGCTTTCTTTTTGCTTTTCTTTTTTTTTTTGTTTTTAATACAGGATTCGCTTACTAACTAATTAATAATTAAAAATTCTTGTTTGTTGTTGTTGCTGCTATAGTTGTTGTTGTTGTTGTTGTTGTTCTGGAGGGGGGATTTTTCTAAATGAAATATTTATTGCTATTTGCATAAAATTGATTGGCAACATCGTTTGGGAATTATAATAAATGCAATTTATTCATTAACTATTGCAGTTTGCTAATAATAATATCTATTTAGAGAGAGAGAGAGAGAGAGTGAATGTAAGGTTTGTTTAGGTTGTGAAGCGCTTTCCTTGTCACTTTATATATATATCTGTATATATATATATATATATGGTAAATATATTCCTCTAATATGTATGTATGTATATGTATACATTGTATTATTATTGTTTAGGTATTGCAGTTTTGCTTTTTTTTAGTTAATATATATTTATGTTGTATATATATATATATATGTACTTGTATGTATTTATGCATTGTAGATTTATCTATGTATGTATGTATTTAATTGCCATTTTCTGTTGTGACACGCAAAAACAGTGTTGTTAAATTACAAAAATATATATATGTATGTGTATGTAAGTATTATATTTGATGTTATACAGTTTTGTTGTGTTTTCTTTTCATTTAACTTAAACAAAACAAATAAACAAACAAACAAAAAAATATATTTAAAAAATGAATTTGAAATTATTTTACTACAAATATATAATATTTTATTTCAATTTAATTATGTTTTATTTGTTTTTTTTTCCCCATTCCTTTTTTGTTTTTTATTTTTTTCGTTTTGTTTTATTTTTTTTGTTGACTTATTACAATACAAAAGGTACGAAAGGCGCGAGAAGTTTTCCCTTTTTAAAATTAAAGGAAAACTTACACTAAAAATTGACTTAATTGTGAAAATTTCGAAATGAAATTAAAGGTTTTCTCCAACGGAAACTGAGTGTGTCTGTGTGTGTGTGTGTGTTTCATTCATATGTATTAATGTATGTATTAATATGTATGTATGTAATTATGCCCGTGTTTTTGGCTTACAAACTACATTGCTGGGGGGGAAGAATTTTGAGAAAGTGTTCTGGAAAAAGCGGCAACTAGTACGAGAGAGTATCTAATATATAGTGTTAATTTTTCTTTTTCTTATGCATTTTTCATTTTGAATAGTTTTCCACTTTCATCCTTTTCGTCCATCCATGTCCATCATCCAATATAGTCATCTACTCGGCACGACATAGCAATGAGGCGAAACGGAATAGCCGCATCCAACTGAATAATTTCGATTCAATTAGATTCTCCTCAGCCGTAGATGTGGTCATGGAGACCCTTGAGGAATTTGAGGATTTACTACTCCGTTTCTGATGCTGCTGCTGCTGCATGATCCTTGGTGAGCTCATCTTCATTATGGAGTAAGTCGTTTTGATGCCTTTTCTGGTTGCGCACGCCACAAATTGTGGGCGTGTGCTACGTGGGGGTTAGTGTGGGGGGGTTAAATAAACAACCAACAACAAGTATCCACAAAAATGGGCGCTGGAATAGAGAGGAAAAAGAAGAAGATTAGTCAAGTGGCCACTGGCACTCTCAATATGAGTTCGCCCCCAAGCATCATTCACATACACTTGATGCATATACATAGAAGAAGTGGATGATGCCCCATGCCCGGCAAATCGTGACATTTGAACGACAGTCAGCAAATCTCCCGGAAATCTCTACAAGGATGTGACTGACTTGCTGACTGGCAACAAAATAAACAACAATGCGCAAAGGTGGAGCGGGGATGAGGCTGGGAAAAAGTATTGTAAGTTCTTGTTAAATAGTTTATGTTCACTCAAGCATTAAATCGATAAGTTTATTTCCTTAACACACAGTTGGTACTTTGATTTTATTTGCTTGATAGAATTAAATAGTTTTCTATATTATATCCATTTAAAGAAATATCTTTCAATTGGATATGTTCGAAAATATATTTTACTAATTCACGCAATATCCTTTTTATTGAATTTTAATTCATTTTCAATTTCACTTCATTTTTGCTTCATTTTCATTCATTTAAAGTGTTTGTTCCTTTCAATTTTATTTCAATTTCGTTTGAATTTTATTTCAATGTCTCATTTAGTTTCATTTATATACTTAATTTCAATATTTCAGTTTCATTTCAATTTCATTTCAATTTCATTTCAATTTCATTTCATTTCAATTTCATTTCAATTTCATTTCAATTTCATTTCAATTTCATTTCAATTTCATTTCAATTTCATTTCAATTTCATTTCAATTTCATTTCAATTTCATTTCAATTTCATTTCAATTTCATTTCAATTTCATTTCAATTTCATTTCAATTTTATTTCAATTTCATTTCATTTCATTTCAATTTCATTTCAATTTCATTTCAATTTCATTTCAATTTCATTTCAATTTCATTTCAATTTCATTTCAATTTCATTTCAATTTCATTTCAATTTCATTTCAATTTCATTTCAATTTTATTTCAATTTCATTTCATTTCATTTCAATTTCATTTCAATTTCATTTCAATTTCATTTCAATTTCATTTCAATTTCATTTCAATTTCATTTCAATTTCATTTCAATTTCATTTCAATTTTATTTCATTTCATTTCAATTTCATTTCAATTTCATTTCAATTTCATTTCAATTTCATTTCATTTCATTTCAATTTCATTTCAATTTCATTTCAATTTCATTTGAATTTCATTTCAATTTCATTTCAATTTCATTTCAATTTCATTTCAATTTCATTTCAATTTCATTTCAATTTCATTTCAATTTCATTTCAATTTCATTTCAATTTCATTTCAATTTCATTTCAATTTCATTTCAATTTCATTTCAATTTCATTTCAATTTCATTTCAATTTCATTTCAATTTCTTTTTAATTTCATTTCAATTTCATTTCAATTTCATTTCAATTTCATTTCAATTTCATTTCAATTTCATTTCAATTTCATTTCAATTTCATTTCAATTTCATTTCAATTTCATTTCAATTTCATTTCAATTTCATTTCAATTTTATTTCAATTTCATTTCATTTCATTTCAATTTCATTTCAATTTCATTTCAATTTCATTTCAATTTCATTTCAATTTCATTTCATTACATTTTATTTCTAGATCTAGTTATTTCATTTTCAATTTAATTTCAATGTCATCTTAATTTTTGTTCAATTTCATCTCAACTATATATACATATATTTCGTTATATATACAATTATGTTCTCATTTTTCCCTAATTTTCAAGCACGATCAATCAATTTTGACTCAAAAAGTTGAACTAGTTTTGAATCAACAACAAAAATGTTGCCCAACTCTAATAGAAATTGTTTGACTACGACGCACAACACAACACACACAATCATTCCACATACACGGATGACCTTGCCTCATATGCCCAAAAAAATAAATAAAAGAAAATACAAAAAAAAAACGAAATTGAAATGTCGCGTTTCGGTGCTCTAGTTTGATCTAATGTAAGCCTAACCAAAACTAGCCAGAAAAATGCGCCTCAATGGCAAAACTTAACGCTTCGTTACATGGGCAAACACACACACACACAGACAGAGGTCACATGAAATAGAGATACACAAAATGTATCTTGTTGTCTTTGTTTTCTTTTTCCCTTTTAATTGAATAAAATCCTGTTGTCCCCTTTAGATAGACCAAATGTTCCATATATCATTTGTAATTGTGCAATAGAAATGAGCAAGCAATTAATTTCAATTTCAATTTTCATTTCCATTTCAATTTTACAATCTCAGCGTTTTATTTGTTGCTGCCCAAAAAGTGCAGTCAGCTCATAAAATAAATCTATATATCGTACATATATACAGACATATACATACATACACATATATGTCACGATACTCAAACCACGCGACAGCTTTTTAGTTCAACAAAAGCAACGACAACAAAAAATGATTTGTTAAATTTTCAAGAAAATTTCAGTTGCTAGAAGAAACGCCCACGCATTTTGTTTTTTCCTCCAGTGCTAATTATGCAACAACAACAACAACAAACAAAAAAGAAAACAATCTTATAGATAAAATTGGATTGTTGTTAAAGAAAGGGTATATATAGGTTTGAATAAAAATAATGTAAGCGTCTAGTAGATGAAAAAACAATTTTTAAATAGATGCCAGAAATATTTTTTTAAGTTCAATTTTAACTGTCTTTAAATTGATTACAATTAAAGTTATAAACTGTTCAAGAACTCATTTCAAAAAGCTTTTTGAAACGTACATTTGCAGATTACTTTTTTGAAAATTATTTTTAAATATTCTTGTAAAGCAATTACAATAATGAATCCTAGTTAGTTAGAGCTACTAGGCTCTAACTCTTGATTGCATAAGAATTTGTATTTTTGCTGTTTTTATTTCAATTAAAATTAAATTCAAAACTAGGGGGATGGGCTAACTTCGGCCGTGCCGAATTTCGTATACCCTTGCAAACTGTTATTTAACAATTACGTATTTACAATTGCATTAGAAAACATATAAAAGAAGTCAAATCTTCATTTAATGTTAGTGGCTTAAGAAAAATGAAATTCGACAAAAAAAATTTTTTCATCTGATTGTTCCTATGGGAGCTATAACATATAGGCAAACGATTTGGCTGAAAGTTAGCACAGCCATTTCTTTATATACTAAACTTCCAAATACTAAATATCGTAACAATTGTTTTAAAAACATTCAAGTTATTGCTCTAAAACAATATTCTTGACCGATCGTTCCTATGGAAGCTATAAGATATAGTCAACCGATTCTAATGAAACTTGGTGGATATGCTAGAAAGTAGACCAAACTCATAAACAACCAATTTCGTAAGAATTGATTGAAAAACAACAAAGTTATTGAAGTTTAATTCTATTCTTGACCGATCGTTCCTATGGGAGCTATATGATATAGTCATCCGATCGGGATGATTCCGAGATATACAATGCCTGCAGCAAAAAGAAGCCTGGGTGCAAAATTTCAGCTCTGTAGCTTTTAGGGTCTCGGAGGAGAAGCTGTTGATCCAGACAGACAGACAGACGGGACAGACGGACATGGCTATATCAACTCAGCTCGTCGTGCTGATCAAGAATATATATACTTTATATAGTCGGAGATGCTTCCTTCTATGCGTTGCAAACTTCTGACCAAAATTAATATACCCTTTTTGCAATGGTATAACAAATATTAAAAACTTAAGTAAAAATTCAAAGAAGCAATGGAAAAATAATGGACAAAAACTAGGAAAAATTTGAAATAAAAATTAAAAATTTACGAGAATTGTCATTGGTTTTTGAAATGATAAGGAGTTGTGTCTAATTCGAAAAAAAAAACACTTTTTAGTTGTTCCATCTACACAAAGATCGTTTTTTAATTAAATTAGTTCAACATTTAAAATTTTATTTTACCAATTAATTGCAAAATTAAAGTGTAATCAATAATACCTCAAAATACACTCCTCTGTAAATAAACTTTAAATGTTTTGTTTTTTGGTAGAAAACAATAGAAATTTTGTATAATATTTTGATAGAGTTGTCTGCTGCCAATTGGAAAAGTCATAAAATAATTAATTGAACGCTTTCTTGGAATTTGTATATTTTCTTTTACTGCTTCCTTGCCATTTGGCTGCATGATGCATTATTTGCCATTTATTTTAAATGTATTTTTATATTTATCTATACTAATATTATATGTATAAAGAGGGAACCTTCGTATTTTGTGAAGTAAGTCGACGAAAAAACCTATAAAAACATTCATCCAAAACAAAAATTTTTTTTTCAGAGAGCTTTAAAAACAAATGTATACCCGTGCGAAACCGGGGCAGGTTACTAGTGTATTATAAAACAAAATATTTCCGTTAACACACAATAACACAATAACACAATAATCGTGTACTAAAAGCTTAATCGCTAACTGCTTATAAACGACTTTAACTTTAAGCCAATAACTAGAAGGATGGGCTAACTTCGGCCGTGCCGAAGTTCGTATACCCTTGCAAACTGTTATTTAACAATTACACATTTATAATGTGACAAAATCATTAGAAAGCATATGAAACAAGTCAAACATACATTAAATGTTCGTAGCTTGAGAAAAAAGTAATTCGACAAAAAAATTTTTTTTTGGCCCGATTGTTCCTATGGGAGCTATAGCATATAGATGACCGATTTTGCTGAAACTTAGCATAGACATTTTTATATATACTAAACTTCCAAAAACCAAGTTTCGTGACAATCACTTTCAAAACACCCAAGTTATTGCTCTGAGACTATATTCTCGACCGATCGTTCCTATGGGAGCTATATGATATAGTCAACCGATTCTAATTAAACTTGGTGGATATGTTAGAAAGTATACCAAACTCTTTAACAACAAATTTTGTAATATTTGATTGAAAACCAACAGAGTTATGAAGGCTTAACTCTATTCTCGACCGATCGTTCCTATGGGAGCTATATGATATAGTCATCCGATCGGGATGATTCTGAGATATACAATGCCTGCAGCAAAAAGAAGACTGGGTGCAAAATTTCAGCTCTGTAGCTTTAAGGGTTTCGGAGGAGAAGCTGTTGATCCAGACAGACAGACAGACGGACAGACGGACAGACGGACATGGCTATATCAACTCAGCTCGTCGTGCTGATCAATAATATATATACTTTATATAGTCGGAGATGCTTCCTTCTATGCGTTGCAAACTTCTGACCAAAATTAATATACCCTTTTTGCAAGGGTATAAAAAGGGTTTTTCTGGAGTTGCTTACAATTTGGGAACATCATCCAGATTAAACATAAAACTTTCAACTTTATTTCTTCAGAATACGCCAAATATATGTAAGGTATATAATTTTATATTGTTTATTATATAACTAAAGTAGTAGTGTGTGTAATACAGAGTGGAATGTGATATAAAAATAAAGCACTTTAAAAAACTTAAATTCGACTTCCGCTGCTGACGACTGAACCGCTTTCCAACTTTTTATGACTCCCTCTGAAACGACTGGGTTGCCAGAGATCTACCGTCTTGTCCCTTCAACCCAACGGCAACTCTAACTCAAAACGAGTAGGACCTCGACTGCATGGCAACTCCTCTGTTTACATATATGTATGTATGTAAAATTGGGCCTTTAATATTTCTTTTTAAAATTAATCCAATGAGCAATTTTCTTAATTAATACCATACAACTGCCATAAATTTTCTATAAAGTCCTCTTCAAACAGTTGTTTCAAATAACAAGGAATTTTCCAAAAATTTTCTAATTATAACATGGAAAAACGCAAACATCAAAGAGCATTAAATTTTCGTTTTAATCAAAAAAATCAAATGATCATTATCGTATATAATATATCTGGGCAACTTTTCTATGCAATTCGTTGAAAAATAAAATAAAACTTATTTCACATTCCTTTCAAGAGCCTGGGTCGCTGTGCTGTCGTTCGCAGTGGTTTCTATTTCGCGTTTTTTTTCGGGTTTTCCTGTTCGTTTTCTTTGACAGAAACATTTTCGGAATGGCTTGGATTGGAATTGGAATGGAATGAACGAAGAATATTTCACTTTATACCCTATATAAATGCATTGCTAGAAGGAGGGGCATATTGGTTTAGGTAAGATTTTTGATGGGATTTAGATTAAAGAAATATAAAATTAAATGTATGTAAAAAACTAAAAATAAAGACATTCATTGATCCAATTTCTTGCTCGAATCGAAGCAGGATAAAGCCCTGGGAGCACTTAAAGAGGAATATAGAGAAGTAATCTCAAAACTGTTTTTGTATGTTATAAATTTTCTCTAATGTATTTACAGGGTATTTCTTTAAGTCGTATCTCTCAACTCTCAAGGGGATTTTTCTTTTTTTTTTTCGGTTTACTGTTGCGCTTTAATCTTTTATGGAGACGACGGATGCAGCTGCTGTTAAACGTGGGCGCCACAAAAGCTGCTGCTGCTGCTGCCCACGTTGCCACCTACCCAGTCTTAACCCCCCACCCCCAAACCACCACCTATACCGAGTGTTGGTGAGTTTTTGTGTGTGTGTGCGACACTTTGTAGCCATTTCCATTTCCATTTTTTCTGTGTGTTTCTCCTCCTTCTGCTCTCCCTTCTTCTAACAACTAAACTAATGATTGAACTTTTTCCGTTCTACGGATCGATGACAATTCTTGAAGACATTCATTTTATTGCATGACCAACGGGGCGCATACGTGATGCTTTTATTGGCATTAAATTAACAGAATCTAGAGAGAATATTCGAAATGGTGTGAACAATATGAGGGCGCTCTGTGGTTATAGTCGAGTCAGTCAGTCAGTCAGTTTTGGGGTGTGAGATGTCTTAAGGGCATCAAATTTCATTAGGCGCCTTTTGATCATTACACTGACGATAATGATATTAATTAATATTGGACTTTTGCTTTATCAACAAATCAACTTGATATGCATTTCATTCTCTCACTCTCTCTTATTACAAATGCTTTTCTAATTGGCATCAATTTATGTTTTGTATATACATATATAAGTTTTTTTTTGCTTGTCACCCGATGGCAATACGTTCACAGACGTTCACATTGACCCACTTGGCCACTCACACACACTATATGCCAAATGACAGGCAATAACAACAACAATAACAACAACAACATTGAATGCAGTTTGAGCCTGTGCCAAATTCAATTATCAATTTCTGCTTTTCATTCTACTATTCTTTTCTATTTGTTGTTTTTCCAACTCTTTTCTCTTGGTTTTTTTTATGTCCATTTCATTCTTCTCTACATTTCATTTTTACATCATCAAAACTGTCACAACTTGGAGGGAATAGTGGGAGGGAAGTGTGGGTGGCGTTGAGGGACGAAATGTTGTTGACATGTTGTGGAGGGCCTCGAACTGTTCCAACTGAATGATATATTATTCATAGACACAAAAACACACACACACACACACAGAAATCTAGAAACGAACAATTTTTATTATGACTTTAACAAATTGTTAATGAGTTTTCGACTATTTTATAGAGTGAGATTATTTTTGAAATGAACTGCAGAGAAAATCGAGTTTATAAACAATATCTTAACGATATATAGTATCGAAATTTACTATAGCTCAAACATAAGAAATTGCTAGACATTTTGGAACATGTTTGGAAAACATTTTTCCAATAGCATATGTAAGACATTTTTCAGTTAAGAATATGTAAAAATACTTTAAAATTTTCTACAAGATTTCCAGTTTGACATATTCTAAAATTCTTAAAAAAATATTTGTAAATGCATCGAAGAAGAAACTTCCACCAATGAGAGACTCACAAAAGTGTTATCCAATGCAAAAACAATTGTTCCTGATTGTTTCTAGAGGATCTAAAGCATCTATTTCTAATAACAATTGAAAACCTTGATAGAAGAGGTCGTTGGAACTGATTATTTCTGAGTTATCGAATCATTTTAAACCTTAAATCTTGCCTATCAATTGACCGATTCTAGAAAATCGCGTCAATAGAGCAAGGTCTAAGACTAGTAAGTAAATCTAATCAATCTCGATCAACTAAATAAAATTAATCTTTGCCTTTTAAAAAATAATGCCAACCAGTTGTTTATTTACTATTAAATCAATAAAAGAAACCCATATTAAATCTCTTATTAATTGATATTAATCATTGGAAAACAATAAGAAATAATATACAATAAATGGTAATAAGAAATAATAAATGGTTCAGAGACTCTCCGGTCCCGCCATCTAGATACATTCTTGATCTATGACTTACCACTACAAAAATTTCAAATCTATTTTAACCATTTTGCCAACAAGTCCACAAATTTTTGTACTTCCACTTAACAATAAGTTCTTGATACGATTACAACAGTATGTTGTAACTGTTAAAAGCTTTCATACAAGTATCTGTATAGCTAAAAAACTTTTATACGATGTACAAGTGTTCTAATGCTGTTATATATATTTAATTTAGTTAAATAGATTACCAAATCAAACTATTATAGACACATTTAAAAACCCGACGTTTCATCTGTCGAAATTGCTAAATTTTGTAATTATTCTATTTAACAACTGTTATATTTTAAATATCTGTTTCACATCTGTCATATATCTGTCATATATCTGTTATATATCTATTATATATCTGTTATATTTCCTTTATGCATATGTATATCTGTTAAACAAATATATCGATTATAATGTACTATTATACGTCTGTTCTAAATCTGTTATATATCTGTTATACCTGTGTTCTTAATATGTTATACATCTGTTGTAAATCTGTTATAAATGTGCTATACTTTCTGTTATAAATCTGTTATACATCTGTCATATATGTGTTATATATCTGTCATATTTCTCTTATGCATATATCTGTTATATTAATACATCTATTATAATTATGTTTTATATCTGTTAGAAATCTGTTATACATCTGCTATACTTTTGTTATAAATCTGTTATACATCCCACATTATGTGTTATATATCTGTCATACTTCCCCATTTTGTTATTATATTATGTATATGTTTGACGCCTGTTAGAAATCTGTTAGAAATCAGTTATAAATCTGTTATACATTGGTTATAAATCTGTTATACAATTGCTATAAATCTGTTATACATTTGTTATAAATCTGTTATACATTTGTTATTTATCTGTTATACATTTGTTACACATCTGTTACACATCTGCTATACATCTGTTATACGTCTGGATTTGTTATAACCCATATTTCATTTTAAACGAACATTTTCAAGTGTCATAGCAACCTTGAAACTATATAAGCAATATATAAAAAAACCGGCTTGTGCAACCTTAAATTAAATAATCTAATTCCCACTTTTATTTCAAGTGTTTGAATTTTTTTATTTGCCCCACTGTGCACTGTGTGATGCTTGCAGTATCTTTCCACCCATTCTGTTATTATCACCGTTCATTGTGGCTTCTTATTTATTATTACAATAAGCAATGGGTTAGCGCGTTCTCCTCTCGCCCCACTTTAGTGGCCCCAACTGTTATTACTATCTTCCTGCATGTCACTTGTCTCCCAATGTCATCCCATCTCATCTCAAATGTATCACACACTGACACACACACACACACACATACACTCTGCTTCTCCTTGTCGTCTCTGGCGGTTTCAATTGCATTTCAAATGCAACGTTATCAGACATCAACCAGCGCGTGCCAGTTGAGCGCTCCGCTGACTGACATATGACCACAGACCACAGACTACAACAAGTCAAGCCTTCCCAGCAAACGGTGGTTCAACCCACTTTTCACAGCAAACATCCGTCTTTAATGAGGCTTCAATATCACTTGTCACATATGCCCCCTTCTAAATGTATTCAAGTAGAGACAATAATAATAATCACAAATATTGCGGTGTGATCTTTTGATAACAAATTTATTTATAATTTTCAGGTCAAACTAGAGACAATGTTTTTTTTTTCGAGAAACCTTGGGGAGTCTGTCTCTTGGGTGTGCCATGAGATCAGCAACTACAACAACAACAACAACAACCAATAGAATGACATCAGAGAGCGTGAAAATCTTGAAAGAGACTTGTTCAACTTGAATGGCAATTAGAAGGCTATGAATCTTAACAATTTTTGTTGTTATTCCGAGTTACATCATGGCGGCTTAAAAAAAAAATTTATTTTTTTTTCCCCCTATAGCATAAATATTTATAAAAATGCTAATTTCAGTTTTCACGTTGTAACAGTAAACGGCGACGAGACGACGAGGAGGCTGTGAAAAGTCGCAATCGTTAGAAAGAAGCTGCTCATTGTCTTGGCCCAGAATTGCACTGAAGCAAAACAACAAACACAGGCCCAAAGCCCAGGCCCTAAACAACAAGAAAACAAAAAAAAAAAAAAAGGGAAAAACAAACCGCAAAAGTATATATTATGGTTTGCGGCAACATTTTTGTATACCCTACACCCAGATCACTGAACCGAACAGAGTCCAATTTGAAAAGTCCATAAAACTGAGATTTGTTTACCAGTTTTTTTCCAGCTAAGTCTTAAATATTAAACTAATGAGAAAGGAAAGAGCAGCTTAAATGTTAAAAGAGTTAAATTGAAATTTAAAATAAAAAAAAAAAGGGAAATGAGAGTTTCTTAAAAGGAATACGAGGAATATAAATCTTTAACTAATTTCTAACAAAGTTTTCAAAGAATTTCTAAATGGCTTTCTAACGAGTGTTAGCTTTTATAGGATAGCTTCTACTACTACTAATTAATAGTATAAATTAAGAGGGGAAAAGTACATAATACACATACAAATACTACTACTATGGTAAGGCGGTTTTCTTTCAATGGGCTTTTCTTTTACTATACATACAGTAAAACTTCGTAATATGAACTTTTCTAACTCGAATTCTCTCTAGCTTAAACAAAAACAAATGGAAGTAGAGTTTAGACCAAAAACAGCATAGAATTTCGCTTCTCTAACTCGAACTTTTTCAAAACAAAGTTCACCCAAATTCGAACAAAATATTAAACAAAAACGAATGGAAGTAGAGTTTAGACCAAAAACAGCTTAAAATATCGCTTCACCAACTCGAACCATTTCAACACAAAGTTCTTCAAAAGTCAAACAAAATATTTAGCACATAGAAAAGTCGAAATCTGTTGTGGTTATTAGAAAAAAATGAAATTCAGTTCTAGTGTTAAAACTAATAAAAATTTGTTGTTCACTTAATATTCATATATACAAACTTATAGTAATACAATTGAGTCAGTTGTTTTGACGACCATTTTAAGGCCCTTAAATATGTATATTCGAATCTCTTTTTAGTAAAACAAAAAATGGTAAAAAACTAAATAAAGCCCAATAAACCAAACTAAATGCAAACACTAAACGCAAACACTAAACACAAACACTAAACACAAATTACTAAGTTTTAACCATCATTGAACTAAAATAGAATGATTACTTGAAGTAAATTAAATAACAACAGTTGTACTTTACTTAAAATTGTGTATTGTTGTGTTTCAATAAAATTTTGTATTTTGACCTTTTGTTGTATCTCCAAGTGTTTCAAACTATTTCTCTTACTCAAAGTCTTAATAACTCTTACTTTTATGCGAGATTATGGCACTGCGAGTTAGGGAAGATTGACTGTATGACATATAAGGATTTGGAATAAGGACACATATGTATAATAATCTAATGATGAATATTATGGAATATATATCTAGCATATTATTTACAAGTAATTTTAATCTAGTTATACTACTTTAACTAGTTATAAAACTTACTATAAATCAATCATAAAAACATTTATCTTCCCATAACTTTTCATTCATTAACATTGCAAACTTCACAACAAAATTAACATACTATATACCCTGCTAGGGTATATAACGCTATTGCCCTTTTTTTTCCTACCTTTCTACAGCAACCCCTCTTCCCGCTTGCTTCCCCATCCTAACTAGTAGCTGCGACGTTGTAACAGTCTAGTTAACTTGCATCTACAAATGAATTGTATCTACAAGTTACTTTACAACGGACGTGTAGTTGGTTGTTTGTTGTTGTCGTTGTTGTTGTTGTTGTTGCTGTTGTTGTTGCTGTTGCTTTTTGCCCACTTTTCCCAACATCTTTTATGTCTTCTTCTTTTTCTTTTTCTTGACTGACTTTAAAAACGTGTGTTGTCATGTAAATTAACTGAAAATAGCAACAACAAGAAGAACAACAACAAAAAAAATTGTTACCTTGCTGCGGGTTTAGGTAGCTTTAAAAGAGAAAGAGAGATAGAGTCGAGATACAAAGAACAAACAGTGGAAAAATAGCATGAGAAACACAAACAACACAACAGGATAGAGGAGGGGTAACCAAAGAGGGGCCACCATACAGAGACAACATAGATATACAGGTTGATCGTGTCCAACAGCTGCTATTGCTGCTGTTGCTGCTGGTCCAGCTGTCAGCTGGCCCAGAGAAAAACACCAAACACAAAATGCTTCAAAATAGAATTAAATTATCCCCAAGGAAAGAAAGAAAAAAAAAAACAAATAGTAAATTATCTATATTTAAATATTTATCTTATACAGTGAGGCAAATTTTAGTTGCAACTTGCTAATGTTAACTCGTTCTGTGTAGTGTATAGAAAGTGTTTACTTAACATAAACAAAAAGGTGTCAGTAACACAGTTAGACTGAGTTGAGTAAGTGCAAAATGCAAATGTTAGTTAACATGTATGTGTAAGTGCTCTACAGAAAGTGTTAAATTATTTAACAGTTAATTACTAAACGATAATCGATCAGGTTTTATAAACGTAGAGAGGCCCAAATAAAATTGGTAAATTGTTTCTAACGCAAAGAAACAAGCCTTTATAGAATATATTGACTTAATCAGCATCAATACCCGAGTCAATCTAGCCATGTCTGTTAGATCGTTCGTTCGTCTGTCTGTTTCTTCGCACTTTTAAGACCTTACATTTTAAGGTATATATTTGACATTTGGTAGTTAAGCTTTTTAGATGTGTAGTTTTCACAAGTTTAAGAATTGGTTGGATTGGGTTACTAAAAGGTATAGTTACTAACAGAATAATTGGTGTAGAATAACTCTATTTGACCCATAGACTATCCATTAAATTTAGATCATTATTATAGGGTTAAATCAATCAAATTATATGTTCAAAATAATTAATTTACTTCAGCCACAAAACTTTACTTATATACTCTTACTAAATTACTAAATTTATCCATTTTAACATTTTTCAAAGTTTTAAATCCAGCCAAAACAAATTAAACAAAACAATTCCTTTTAGAATTTTTTAAATAGTAAAAAAAATTTCTAACTTTTATTTAACATTTGACAAAGTTTTAAAAAGATTATGCCAATTATGCAGTCCTACTAAAAAATTTTGTTTATTTTTATATGATCCATTAAATTCGACATCAACATCACAAAATCATTTCAAATATATTAAAATTATTATGAAGTTTGATCTTTTATCTTGTATTGTATAAATGTTTCAATTTGCCCAAATTTGTTATATCAAAACATAAACTTTAATAAATGTTTATTTAATCTTAACAAAATGCATTCAATTTGCACAATGAAAATCTCTCTCTTTATTCGATTATAACAAATAATCAAATATCTTGCAATAAAAATGGGTCACACATGCACACACAAACACACTCACACCACTTAACTATATTTTTGTATATGTTAGCATTTTCCAGACACTCATATCCTACAGACATATCCATTTCCTGCCATTCATGTTTGACCTAAGACACACAGAGCAAATATTACGCATACGCCATGTACTAAAAGCAAATACAAATGCAAATATTAAAACATTATTGCACACTCACACACACACACACACACACACACACACACACACACACACACACACACACACACATAGACAACAAAAACAATAATAATAAACAATTAAGGAAGCAAAGAAAGAAAAACCAATAAACAATAACCGAAAAACAAAAAAAAACGCAAAGGCCAAACAAAAAAAAAATAACCACAGGCCGAAGGAAGATGTAGCCACAACGAAAGTTTTGTACTCTTACAAGAGTTTATTTTCTTAAAAATTTTGATGATTTTTAACAGAAATTTGTAAGCTTTGTAAAATTGTGGAAGATTGATGAATAGTAAGAGTAGGAGGAGATTTCTAAACAATCTGATGACCTCTCGATTCCATTCAGAGTAACTAAAACAGAAATCCGATCCTTGAAATTGAAGATACATGTACAAACTTGTTTCTATTAGAATTCGAATTTCTATTCCCTTACTATATACTTCTTCCCATAGGTAATATAGCCCTTTTTTCAAGGGTATAACAAGCTAAATGAACTGAAGTTCAAATTGCTTTGCCTGCGGCTCATTAGCGGGAAAAAGAAAGATTTGTATATTTATGCCGCTTAGAGAGAGGGGGACCAGGCAGGCAAGAAGGCGGTTCTGGTTTGGTCTAAAAGAAAGGGCAACTTCATGATTTTATAGTTCAACTAAATCGCTTACATAATGATGGGAAAAATGTTATTGTTGTTGTTGTTGTTATTGCTATTGCTGTTGGTTTTCCAAGTGGCTTTGTTTTTTTGTTGTTTTCTTCTTCTTGATAAGAAATTGCTGCCATGTCGCAGTTCGGCAGCTTAACTAATGGCCCACAATTTTCAGCCTCATTTTTATGGGGCATCGTAAAATTGTTTTAAATAAATTAAAACCAAACCTAATGAATATTTAAATGACTCAAAAAAAGAAAGACAAAGAAAAAGCCAAATGGAAAATACAAATGAAATTGAAATCGAAAAAGAAACCAAAGAAAAATGGTTTCAAATATTAATTTTTGAATTTGTTTAATAAAGATTGATCAATTATAATTAGTTGATTAAAATTAGTTTTCAGTAGATGCAATCGCAACGTTTTGAAATTTTATTTCTATTATGATTCGAATTTAGGTTTTGAAATACATAGTTAAAGGTCTATGTAAGAGAGTATTCAAGATTTCTCAGTCAGAGAGTTTCTTTATCAATTTTTTACTATTTGTATTACTTTACTCCGAAAAATTCTGGAAAATATTAAAATATTCTCTTTCCTTCAAAGTTTACCTTCTAAAACTATTATTCCCTAAAGGAATTTCCCTTAAGTTTTCCAATTTTCAGAAATTAAAGAACGTACCTAACCTCAAATTGCATTTAAATGTGTTTTTACTAGGGCGAAAATAGCTAGAATAACCGAAATAAGTCTTTATATAAAGAAAGTTAAAATTGACAATAGGTTTTTAAACTATTACTCTAAATAAAAATCTCTTTTTAAACCTTAACCTCAAATTTTATTTAAATGCCATACCAAATTCGGCTTTTGATGTGGCGAAAAATAGCTAGAATAATCGAAATAAGACTTTTTAAAACGAAATTTAAAATTAGAAACAGTATCTTGAACTATTTTTTTTCAATTTAGGAATTTAATTAAATTTTCCTATACAATAAATGCGTTTACCAAGTGGGTTTTAACTGTGGTGAAAACACCTAGAATAACCGAAATAAGTCTTTAAATGAGAAAATGTAGAGTATCTACATAAACTATTAATCTATTTAAAAATTACTGCTTATACCCAAACCTCTAATTTTATACAAATGCAGTCACTACATCGCCTTTTGCCATGGCGAAAAACAGCTAGAATAACCGAAATAAATCTTATAAAAAAGATTACATTAAGAGTTATTATATTCTTGAGGATTCCAATGTTGATTATTTGAATAAACTTATACCATAACTTCCAATAACATTAAGGCTATCACTATATCAGTTTTTGCTATGGGGAAAAAAAAAGCTCGAACAACCGAAACGACTTTATACAAGAAAAGTCTAACTTAAGCTTAGACTTCTGCTTGAGTAACTGAAATTAACTAAGGAAATGGCAGAAAAGGTAGTTTTGGTAACCTAAATAACCCTCTATATAAGTGATGTAATGGTAAAGTAACGGTAAAATTTGGCCCATGTCATTTTCTTACATTTACTACGAATATTTAGATAAAGTTAGGAATAATAAAAATATTGCTTTCAGTGAAGCATTTCTCTAATTGTTCCGGTTATATTAAAGTTGCCTCTTCAAATTTTGAATATAATTTTCCTTAAATTATTCCATAAATAAATTATTATTTATTTATTAAAGCATTTCTCTTTACAAAAAAAACCATATGATTCTTTCAATGACTTTTGTTCTTTCTGGGTTCGTCTGTGTATCGAGAGAGAGAGAGAGAGGGAAATTCTTTTCACCTTTCTCAAGTGTTTTCGTATGGCAAATGCATAATTTAGGTGGAAAATTCTTTTCATTTCAAGTGCAAATGGGTAAACAAAGATGACTTTGTACATTTTTATGGCCACACACACACACATTCACACACACAGCTGGGACCTCAATTTTCTTTTTGGTTTTTGCATATTAGATGAAAAACGTTTTTGCTCTTTTGCGTTTGATTTTTTTTTTTTTGTTTTCGTCAGTTTGGTTTGACCTCTTGTCGTCTATCGATTTTCGATTATATCTAATTGACATGCCAACCACGCCCATTACACCACGCCCACTTGGGCTGACTGTCTGTCAAGTTGAGTTGTATTGAGTTCTTTCCTGACTATTTCCACTTACTCCGTTTGACACGTTTCTGGAATTTAATGAATTTTCCTTCTCTGACTTTTCCCCATCTCTTTCCCTCTTACATTTGGTTTATTTATCCTTATTTCATTTTGTTTGTTTGTTTGTTTCTTTTAGCTGAATGTGTAAATTTCTGTGCATAATTTATTCCCATCCACATCCTTGTTCCATTTGTTTGTTTTAAAGGTTTCTTCCTTCCTTTTTTTCTTTATTTCTTTCCTCATCTTCTATTCTGTTGAGCTTATTGAAAGCCCTAACTAATGTCGAGTCATTAATTTTCAGCTAATCGCAATCAGTCAAAGCCATCAAATGGTAGGAACCTTTCATCCTTCTTCTTTTCCTTTCTCTCTTCATGCTCTCCTCCTCCTTGACTTGAGTCGAACATAACTCAGCAGAAAATTTGATCAAGATTTTTGAATGACAACCAGGATAGACTGATTCACAATTGATTTTCTTTTTGGGCAAATATATACAAGAGTAATTCATTATAAATAAATTTGAATAATGAATTGCAACGGTTTTAAAACAAATGCTTAATCCATGTACTAGGATCTTTTCAATATGAATTTTAATCTGGGTTGAATAATTTTGTTTTTGTTTTAGAGTCAGACGAGAGCTCTTGTTCCTAGTGACCGATGCTTTAGTATTTTTCTGGATTTTATCTAAATTCTATTTAAATTTTAAAACTAGTGGAGTGTGAGCAAGACTTCTGAAATTCCTTGAAATCAGAAAACAACCAACCAATTTTAATTTTAAAACTGTGTTTAGTGTATTTAGAAAACTATTAGAAAGCCCGTAAAATTTCATGGCATTTAGTCCAATTTTACATTGATTCAAATCCTTAACTATAAATTTATATCCAATGAAATTTTTCCTAGACTTTCAATAGTTTCAAAATCTTATAACTTTTGGTCCAACCAAACTAAGAATGAAATTCTTTATACAAAGTTTACTCAGTATAAGCTGAGATAAAATTGATAAAAACTGAGTTCCACGTGTATTTGCATCAGAACTGACCAAAACCGGAAAAATTTACTCCTATTTCATTCTCAAATACAATTACACTCTCATACAAATAATTGAAAAATGATAACTCTTTTCTATAAAATCGATTATTTCTTATTCAAGTTAGGAAAACTTAAAAATGAAATTAAAGGTCCTCGAAAATGTTTTCAATAATTTTCAAGGCATACGACTAAAGATTTTAACTGCAAATACAGTAACAAAGAAATATATTAAGGTACTAGGTACACTTTGTAATTCTGGAATCATATTTAATCCGTATTTTGAAACATTAAAACGATTTAACAATAGTTGAACTGGTATGAACCTTTTAGATATTCAAATCCAAATCCAAATATATTTGTCAGTATAATAAAGATGTGAAATCAATTTGCAAAGATTTGTAAATAATTTAGAAAAAAAGGATTTACCAAAAACTTTAACTCAGTGTTTATTAAAGTGACCTTAAATTTTAGTTAATTCAAATTCACATTTGTTTTTAAAATATTTCGATAACAAAAGGTAAAATCATTTGATTTAACAATTTGTTTGTGAAATTTGTTTATAGGCAAAACTTACGGTAAAATTGAAAACTCTTTAATGATTTTTCCGCCACAATAAAAATGCTCTCTCTTCAGATTCTGTTTTCGTTAATTTATCAAAAACTTCTCACCAAAAAAGAAAAAAAGAAATACTGGCAATAAAAAAAACAAATCCATTTGCACAATAGAAAAAATAATAATGACAGATACTTCAAGGCACTCAACATCTAACAATATACATAGATATAACACATTAGCTCGACCTCTGCTGTATCTCTCTAGTTCCCTTCCTCTTGTATATTCTTTTATGCTTCCCACTCTTATTTATCAGTTATCATAATGCTTACGCCCATCTGGCGTTTTTCACTTTTCCGGTAATTTGTTTTAGTCAATTCGTTTCTTCTTTTTTCTGTCTTTTTGTGCGCACAACAGCAGGGGCAGAGTTGGGAATGTGGAGTTTCGGGAGGGGGGGGGAGGGGAAGAGACTGCTTATCAGTAAATAGTTATATACGCCCTCCCCCTCATTTCTCTTGTATATGTGCTCTAATCTGTTTTTCTTTCGTCTTTTTCTTTATTTGACCTGTAAATATTGATTTCCCCACTTATACCCTGTAACCACTGACGAGAAATGGGTATATTAAGTGAGTATCAAGTGCATTTAACCGTCAAATGATAACCTGTAAAACATCTATATTAACTTGATCTCGATCCTACCTTCTGCGAACAGAGGTAAGGTTATGTTTTTATTAGGTAGAATTAGGTTATAGATGGGGAAAAATACTTAAATCTCCATAGAGCTATGTTAGAGTAGGTCTCGAGTGAGCTATGTAAGAGTAGGACTCCAGTAACCAATGTAAGAGTAGGTCTTCATAATTAGTAGGTGTCTAGTGCTAGCTATTTTGTCCTATGACTTTTATTGGGCTAAGTAAGACTAGGTCTTAATGGAGCTACGTAAGAGTAGGTCTCCTATGAGACCTTACCTTAATATGTCTAGGCTCTGTAAGAATAGGTTTTCCATTGGGCTAAGTAAAAGAAGGTCTTTATGAAGCTACATAAGAGTGGGTTTCCAGTGAGCTATGTATGTAAGATTAGGACTCTATTGATCAATGTTAGAGTGGGTCTTTATTGAGCTACATCAGACTGGGTCTTCTTTGATGAGTGTAAGAGTAGGTCTCCAGTGAGCTAGGTCTTTGCTAGGTAAGAGTAGGGTCTTTATTGAGCTTCATAAGAGTAAGTCATCGAGCTAACTGGTCTCCAGATGTCCAGTAAGCTACATAAGAGTAGGTCTCGAGTAAGCTATGTAGTATATGTCTATCGTAAAGCTTTCTAAGAGTAGGTTTGCATTGAGCTGAGTAAGAGTAGGTCGTTATGATGCTAGAGTAGGTTTTCAGTGAGCTATGTATGAATAGATCTTTGTATACTTGGGTAGCTCATGAGTGAGTGAGCCAAAATGAATGGCTCACTCAACTGAGCCACTGAGCTTGTTCATTCAATATGGCTCAGTTTGGCTCACTAGCTCATTTTGGCTCATTAGCTCAGTTTGGCTCACTAGTTCAGTTTGGCTCACTAGCTCAGTTTGGCTCACTAGTTCAGTTTGGCACACTATCTCATTTTGGCACACTAGTTCTTATGGTTCGCTCAACTGGCGATCGCAAAGTGAACTTATAAGCTATATACAAATGAGCCAGTGAGCCATATGAGTGAGTTGGCTCACTTCGAAAAAAAGAATGAATGAGCCAGTTCACCTCAATGAGTTGCTTTTACCCAAGTAGATCTTTGTTAAGATTAATCTAATTTACCTAGGTAAAAGTAGGATCTCTATGGACCTACATACATATGTAAGAGTAGGTCATAGAGTGATTTGTGTCAGAATAGGTCTTTATAGAGCCACGTAAGTGTAGGTCATTAGAAGGAATTCCTTAATTTAGAGATTATATAATAGTTGGATCTACAGTATATAGATCAAGTTGGTTTTAAATGCCACGTTTACATATAATCTCAGCACGTGTGCGAAAGTTTCCTATCATATTTCTTACATTATCTATGTATATGATATAGACTATATCTGATAAGGATAATAAAGGAATAAAATATGGTCAGGATAAACTCGAATAGCTAAGTGACGCTATGGTAAACCAATTCAAACCAAAGCAATTATTATTAACAATTAATTAAATTTGGAATTGGTAAAAGTATGTCTCACTCCTCTTGCATGTACTTCCTAAAGGGTATTTTGTTAACGGTGCCTCGATTTTTTTTTCTGGTAAAGTGTTATAAATGTTGATATAAAAACGACCACAAGTTATGATAAGTTTTCTTCTCTCCCTTACCAATTTTTTTATTTCGGTGGAACATATGGAATTTATTGGGTATGGCAAGTGCATTTTATAGATATGATAAAATTTGACCTATATATGGAGACCTATATACTTATATGTATGTATATGTACTTTATATACATCTGCACTTATATGATTGATGACCAACTTAAGATGTGTTTATTATTTTTAATGCTACCATTAAATGGTCAGTTTTTGTCATTAAATTTAATTTTTGTATGAGTACAAATACGTTTGATGAATATTAATTAATGAATTTAATGGCATTAAGCAAATTAATTAAATTGATAATGACAGCAGGCGTGGCCTATATATAATATACACTATATAGTACATACACACACATACACACACACAACATAAAAATAATAATTAATAATAAAGAGCAAAAAAAAAGGAGAGGAGAAGAAAAGCAATTCTCAACAAACAATGAGAAATTGAAGCTCAAAGGAAACTTTTTTTTGTATTACAAGATGGATGAATGGCAGGAGAATATATATATATATGTATCTTTATGTGTGTTGTGCTTGTGTGTGACATAATTGAAGTTTACATACATATCTACAATTCTATATAGACACATATGGGTCGATGTGATGAAAGAGAGAGAGAGAGAGAGAGAATGTTTTAAAAACTTTGACAAAGAATTAGATTATCTTTTATTATACAAAGCGCAAAAGCAGCAAACAAAAGAAAACCACAAAGATATTTTATTCAAAGATATTGAATGCAAGTTAATAAAGTTGAAGCAAAGTTCAAAGAAATGCAAATAGTGAAAAGTTACTTGTATATCTATTTAATTTGTTTTTAAACTTTACAAAAGGGTTGCAACTTTAATTCAAATTTAGATATTGAATAATTTTGTTTAATCTTCATTTAGGGATTTTAAAATAAATATTTTAAGAAATAATAAAAAGGATATTTAGAGAAAATTTGTAAATTTATAAACAGATAAAACTTTTTATGAATATATAGATATGTATATAAATTAAGTTGGGAAGGAAATATTTCAATATTCGTTTTATGCATTTTTATTGAAATTAAAATAAAATTCTAAGAAACAGGAAAAGAAAATAACTTGTGATATATGTATGTATATAATATTTTTCTATAATTTTAAAGATTTACCTAAAACTTGTTTAAATTATTCCACTTGTTTTTTAAGTTTTAGAATCAAAAGTTTAGAAATTTATACAATGACATTTGTTAAAGTTGCCTGATTTCTTTATTATCCCAAAAGTAACTTAGGATTTATGCGCAAAACTCCATTAAAAGATTTCATTCTAGATAAGCTTATAGGAAAAGTTTTTATTTTTTGCTTATATAATCTAAAGATTAAACTAAAATCTTCATTTTATTGAAGCTGTGAAGAATTTTTTCTGCCATCCCATAGAAAATCAATTTTCCAACTCTGATTATGTTGCTGCTGCTTTTCCTTTAACAAAAGCAACAAATGCCATTTTTCTTCTCCACCTACAGGCAACACTTACTCCACCCCCAACCCCATCGCCCCCCATGCCCAAAAAGCAATTGCAGCTTATCCTAAGCCATAAAAGTGAAAGTCTCGAAAGCTTTTTCAGAATTTATTAAAGAAAAAAATTCAAATCCAAAAAAGCAGGAAAAAAGAAGAGGAATTTCGGACCATTAAAACAAATGGGGGAAAACCAGTTGAGAGGTGTCTCTCCTCGAAAACTTTTTTTTTTTTGCACTGATTACGTAAAATGCGTAAAAGAGAGCTGTCCCTGTCTCTTTCCATTACTCTTGGCATTTTTGTGTGTGTGTGTGTGTATGTTTTTTTTTTCTTTTTCAAGGACACCCTCTTCACCCCGACAAGGACACGCGTTTTAGCGTCGTTACACAACACTGAAATACACAACATTCTTACCTTTTGACTGCAAGTTGGCAGCTCGCTTTTTGCTTTTTGATTAGATGTCAGATATTGTTGTTGTTATTTATTTAATGTAGGCCTTGACAAATTTTTATTTTAGAAATTTTCTCAAATTGTCAACTTTCTGTCTAGTATTCGATTTATAGGGCAGATATTTTTCGAACGTGAAACAATACTCTCAAATTTAACGTTCAGGAAAAACGTTGTATTTCTCTAGATATACATAGATATTTATTTTATTATTGTAAAACTTGTTCGACTCTTTTGTGTTTTTTTTTTTTTTTTCTTGTTTTGTGTGTTATATCGTGGGAGACCAATCGCTAAAGACGCGCAATATTTATACGGAGGACAAACAAGAAGAGAACGAACGTTACGCCGCGAGCTCAAAATTGCTTTTAAATCGCTTAAGCATTTCGCCGTTGTTTGTGGGTCCCCAATAACAGATTTGTCCATTCGCCGCTCTGTGAATTAACAGAGGGAGAGAGCAAAGCAACAAGCAGCAAGAGAGCCAAGCAGGTAAGCGTACCCCGCATATCAGCCCCCGCTAACAGACGCCACAAACTCTTACATATGTATACAGTGGTCCCCCAATAACAAGAATCTAAGCTCACAAAATGTGGAGCCTCCTCATAACTACTACACATCAAATGTAACCGTATTTTGTAGAATCGCGAGTCCACTATACTACCTTGGATTGCATTTGTTCCTTGCGTGGGGGGGAAACCGTTATTCATTCACAATTTACTCTCTTGGTTTCATTCTCTCTCACTTTCTCGGTAGCTGCTACATTTTCTCTGAGCAAAGGCAACTACCGAATGTGTTGCTGCTTGCTTATGTAACTTGTACCAAAGGGTAGCTGGAAATGTGTATTGGGGGAGAAGGGTATGGTAGGGATAAGGCTAGGGGTAGTGTTGGCCTGTCTTACACATTGAAGGGCAGTCAGCGACCTCGTTCTAGAAAACCTAAAAAAGCCAGCAGCAGTAACAGCAGAGCCCCTCTGAGAAAGCGCGTAGAATAAACATTTTGGAAACACACAATAATAAAAACGAGAGAGAAAATAAAAAAAAAATGAATGAATGAAAAGAGAATGTGAAGGTTCTCTTTCCCCTCTTTTATTCTTATGCAGGCCACATAATGAAAATGTTGATGGAGTTGGGTATACTAGTGGGGGGCAGCCCTTGTGGTGGGGGTTTGTTCCGGCATCACATCAAAGCTAAATCGAATTGCGCAACAGCCAAAGCATGGCCAAGGATGAATGGGGGGACTATGAGGGAATAAATGCGAAAGTTATGGCTGCTTGATTAAACTGGAATTCTAGTGGTCAATTTGAATTGTGAAGAGAGAGGAGGGGAAGAAAAAGGACGGGTAAACCGTTTCACATCCATCTATCACCAAGGTAACCCGGTAAAGTGGCTCCGTGACAGGAGAGGACATAAAACAAATTGAAAATTCTTTTTATTGGCTTCGACAATTTTCACCGTTTTATACTACATATAACGGTAGTTGAAGCTTTAAATGTTGATTTGAACTAGCTTTCGTAAGGAGATGTGCAACACATTTGCTGAAGAGAAAATACATCGATATTTATGTACATATACGATGTATAATTCTGGTTAACAATATAATTTTGCAACTGTGTTTTACTGAGTTTTTATATCAAAATCTTTCTTTTCAACATTTCTCTTGTTCCTTCATTCTTGACTCCTTTTCTCTTTGTCTGAACCCATTGACCTAAATCCAGGTTTTACCATTAAAAATCCAACATGCACCATACATACCTTCTTTATGGACTTCCGCAGCAATAGATCCTAGCCAAACAATAATTTTTAGACCACTTTTCTTCTTTGCTTATATAAAATACTCTTCTTCTGCTTTTGCCTGGTGGGGTCAGCTCAAGCGTAATTTAATTTTGTGCGCCATTTATTTATAGTGGTCAAGAGGGTCAGCCATGATGGGACAAGGAAAAAGGCGGAACAACATCCAAGAGGTGGGGCGAATGGGAGAGGGGAAACCTCTCTGTGGTAGATAATTTATGAAGCTCGACGGCACAAATTAGGTTAGGTCAGCAGCAGGACATGGACACCTGATGCGAATGTCTCTATCTCTTCCAACGCAGCTCTTCGAGGCCCGTTTTCCATTTCCATTTTCTTTCTGGATTTTATTTGGCCTTTGTGTTTTGTTTGTGTGTGGCATCTGGTTTTGCCACCAATAAAAGCAGCTGCAGTAGCAGTGGCAGAATTGTGCGTGGACTGCGTTTAATTGAAAGAAAATTTCGTTCGCTAAATGACAAGGAAAGGGCGTCGTTAACATGAATACCCTATATTAAGTAATCGAACCCTATATAAATACCCTACATTCCCTAATCTAAAGCTTTAGTCGGGTAATTCATAGGGAATCAAGTTGGAAATCGGATCTTTAATGCTTCTTTTTATTCCAATCGAAAGTAACAATATACCCTTTTAACATCTGCATATAGTACAGGGTATAAAATGTTCAAAGCACATGTGCAATGGATAGAGAGGTAGTGGGCCGAAGGGCTGCTTTAGATAGGGAGGAGGAGGGAAGGGTACCCGCTATCTGGCTAATTGAATTACCTAACGTTTCCTTTTTGTACTATTTCAAAAAAACGCCGCCAAGCTCTCGAGTTCAATGTTTGTCTTTGTGTGTGAGTGTGTTTGTGTGTCGTGCTTTCTATATTAATACCATTTTTATTCAGTTTTTCATTTTCCCTTTTTTTTTCGTTGTTCGTTTTTTATGTGTTTGTTTTCATTTACTTGACCCAATTTACGTTTTGCAGTTGACTTTCTATGCTCTTCCTGGCGCATACAAATATGCTATCTATCTCTTTTTAGCTTCTATGTGCAGCCACTGCCAGAGAGCAAAGAGATGCACATGCAGAGAGTGAGAGAGAGGAATGCGCGTTGCAGCAGCAGCAGCTGCTGACGTTAGTTAGCCAGCCATCCCTTTTCACCTCACCCCCACCCGCCTTCCCTTGCTTAAGAGCCACGGCAGTTGTCATCAAAGTTTGTATTACCAATTAAATTAATCAGCGCAAAAATAAATTTATTGCGGCAGTCAGAGGGGTGAAAACATTTTTAATTAGAAACCTTTTAAAAAAAAATGTTGCAAAAAAAAAAAGACGGAGGAATTTAAACCAAATGTTTTTCCATCACATAAAAATAAACTTTTATTTACGCTTTGCTTAGTTGTAGATGTTTTGACTAGAAAAAATTAATAGATAGTTTCTATAATTAAGCAAACATTAAATTTGATTCACACATTCCCCAACAGAACTGTCATACTCTTCATTTCTCTCTTCTTCAATTTCTTTTGTTTTGTCTTTGTCATCTCTTCTAATTGTTGCATATTTATTGTTTGTTTTCTTTGCTTATTTTATACTTAGTTTTTACTTTTTTGTATTTTGTCTTCTCTGTATGGTTATACCCTTGCAAAAAGTGTATATTAATTATGCCCAAAATTTTGCAACACATACATAGAGGGAAACTTCTTCGACTATATGCAGTTATATATATATTCTTGATCAGCTCACTATGGGTAAAGTTAGTATAGTACAGAGATGGCCAGCTTGATTAGACCCAAGATCTACTGTTCATTGACGACACCCTGTGGGATCTACCAATTACATCGACTGGACCGATCGACCGTTTGGCCACCCCTGGTATAGTATCACACACTTCTGGATCAACCTAAACTCCGCCAAGACCCTTAAAGCACATAGGCTTTTTCTTTCTGCAGGCATTATATATTGCAATTATTGCGATCGAATAACTATATGTCATACACATAGCTCCCATAGCACCGACCGGTAGAGTACAGGGTTTAACATCTATAACTTTGTTTTTCAATTAAACATCACAAAATGATAGTCGTTTGTAAGTTTTATATACTACAAAGTTTTATCAGAACCGGTTGACTATATCATAGAGCTCTCATAGGAAGAAGAACTGGTCAGGAGTACACTTTTATTGCAATATCTTGGTTGTTTAAAACGAGATTCTCACGAAATTTAGTACTTATATATGTCATATATATAAAAATACCTATACTAAATTTCAGTAGAATCGGTCGACTATATGCTATAGCATCATTGGGAACAATTGAAGCAAAAAAAATCCTTTTAGCATAAATAACTTTTCAAGTCACAGAGATTCAATTAAAGTTTGACTAGTCTTAAAAGCTTTCCAATAAATCTGTTACATTATATTTGTTAAAAATGCATTTTTGAAGGATATACGAAGTTCTGCAAGAACAAAATTAGCCCCATTCTTCTAGTTTTTAAAGATACAAAAGTTTATTTTGATGCTTTCCCATTTTCTATTTCGTTTTTATAATAATTTTTAAGTATTTTTATAGTTCATATTTATAATTTTAATACAAAATAAATATTTATATTTATAAGAATTATTTACGGGATTATTTCCCTTTTTTTAAAGAAAAATTATTTGGGTAAAAAATAAGATTCTCTGATTTCCCATTGCAAAACAAACTTAATATGCAATAAATTCAAAATCTAATAAAATATTTTTCAATTATGAAATAAATTTAAAAGAATTGCCCCCTGAGTATATAGACACTCAGACATAGATTAATTTTATAAATAGTCCCAAAAAATGTCTAAAACTTTGATAAATATTTTTCTTGTATTTTTTGCTATGACGATTTTGTTCTATTTTTAATGTAATATATAGTTATGCCGATTTTTGGCTCACGAATTGAATAGAAATGACTTGTTTTTAGGAGAAATATCACACGCATGCCCAACCCCAAGACAAAGTCACGCATTTGACCCACCGCCACCACCCATAAGACACACCACACAGAGAGAGAGAGACACCAATAGTCCAGAGTCATGTTGTTGGGCAATTAACTTGGCAGACTGCGTGGCTTCAGGGGGCTCTTGGCGCTTAGCGTTGGCTTTTGTTGTTGTTATATGACATAAGAGCTAGTTTCCAAATCCCAGCCCCACCCACTTTATGTCACAAACGTCCTTGAGGCGCAAAGCGTTGAAGGCTCTGTGTAATATGTAAAAAAAGGAAAAAAAAAACCAAGCTAAGGCGGTGTCACTTTCTCTTTTTTGCGCTCTCTTTTTCCTATGTGTTTCTTTCCTCTTCTTTTCTCATTCTTTCCATTACAGTAGTAGACGGCATCCAATAATATGGGGGGCGGAGATGCGGATAATGGTAAAAAGATATTCGTTCAGAAATGTACCCAATGTCATACCATAGAAGCTGGCGGTAAGCATAAAGTTGGCCCTAATCTAAACGGTGTTGTTGGACGTAAATGTGGAACTGCTCCGGGCTATAAATACACGGAAGCTAATATTAGTAGAGGCGTTACATGGACAGAAGCTAATTTGGATGAGTATTTGAAGGATCCCAAGAAATATATTCCTGGTACTAAAATGGTTTTCGCTGGACTCAAAAAAGCTGAGGATCGTGCCGATTTGATTGCCTTTCTCAAGCGTGGCAAATAAAAAGAAAAAATGTATTCTCATCGTATTGAAAGACAATTTCAAAAACACAATCCTTGAGTTATATGTTGCAAGTTCTTTTTGGATTTTGATGTCGAGTTGTAGCCAAATTTAAAAAAAAAAAAATCCTCCAATTACATTGACCTTATGACTAAATAAATTGACTAAGCAAAATAATCAATAATTGTTAAAATGTTTTTAAAAATAATATAATAAACTAATCAATAATTGTTGAATTTGTTAAAAAATAATTTGTTGAAAAAAAATAATAAAAAATAAATAATAATTCTTACAATTTTTAAACTTTTAATTTTTTTCCTTTTTTTTATTAATTTTGTTTTCTGTTCCTTTATTTTTCATTTTTTTTTTCTTTTTATGATTTTTTCATATTTTCTTTTTATTATTAATTTTTTTTCTTTTTCTTTGTATTATTTTTCTACTTATTTTATTGTTTTTTATTCCCTAAATTTTAGTTTTATTTTTTTTTAAATATTTTTTATTTAATTTGCTTTCCATTTTTTGTTTTTTATTATTTTTAAGTTTTTATTTACTTATTTTTATGGAATGACGGCCTAAAATACAATATTTTATCTTTACCTTTTCAATTTTTTTCTCTGTTTAATATTTCATAATTTTTTTCTTTATTTATACTTTCCGTTCTATTTTTTTTTTTTTTCTTTTTTGTTTAGAATTTATATTTGTTTCAAGGCATAACGGCCCAATAAACATTATCTAAACGCTTAAACCCCAACTTCTCAAATAATTTACATGATATATCATTATTAAAAACCACTGTGGAAATTATTTCTGAATCAGTGGATGCAAGTTTTTCAGTCATAAACTGAACAACTAAAGAACCCAAGCCCAGACGTCGATGTGAGGATAAAACATGCAAATTACATATAGTACCGTGTGGTGATCTGGAAAAAAGGATAAATAAATTTTAAAAGATATATTAATAAATTTCCATCAATATTTAAAACCTACCTCAAGCACCAAGCCACTAATTGTCCAGTTTGATCAAATGCTCCCACACTGATATTATTCACTATAAGTTTTCTTAGATAATCGAGAGTACCAGCTGATCGATAAACCCAATGCTGATCCACCAAAATTGCATGGCTAGGGTTAAGTGTGCCAAAACTTATGCCAGATACTGTACTGTAAACAAATAGTTTCGTCAATAAGAGTTTCAAAGAATACTTTGATTTCCCAAATTACTTTTCGAATTTTCGAACTTCGGTTTTAGGTAGATGATAGACAAATGTGCCTTGATGCTCTTGATGGATAACATCAATATTTCGCTGGAGCCAATAGTATTCTATGAGAGGTTGAAAACGTTGCTCATAGCCACAAAATAGATAAGGGATTTCAAATTGAAAGGTATTCAAAGCAGATTTTATATCTCCCAGCGATTCCAGAAGTGTGTTGAGGTAAATATGTATGGTATTCGAAATCGTGTGCTGGAAAGAATAAATAAATGTTTAAGCTTAATTATCGATATTTTAAATATTTATGCTTTAATTATTGAATTAACTCTATTATTTAGTTATATGAATTACACTTACAATCAATATAAAGCTGCCATGATTCAACCAATTTCCATCAGTTGTATATATTTGAACCGTCTCGTCGTCGTTTTTAATTAATTTATCTTGAATAAAAAATTCAATTAAATCGTAACCAGTAAGATTTGTACGTTTATTTGCATATAAATCTCTTAGCTGGGACAAGAGTTCACGTTTTATTTCCAACATGATAAACCAAAGCAAATGAATTAAAAAAACAAATTTGCAAACAAACAGATAAGAAATTTCCCATTAAAAATAACCGCCATACTGTCGGCATTTATCAACACTGAGTATACTGATTATTAGCGATGACAGTTCTGATAGATAAATTAAAAGTTATTAATGAAAATCTTTATATAACAATATTGAACATCAACATAACTGTTGTTTTGGCTTAGTTACTCTAAATCCTTAGCTAAGCAACTAAACTTAGACCAATTTTAGATTATCGATAACCGATTGAAGCTTTTGAATTCATCGTACGCTCATTTAGCAGGAATGGTCAAGTTAGCGGTACTTTCAATAGATTGTATTTAACAATTCTACTAACTTGAAGAAGCAAAAGTTTTCCAATCGCTATTCGCAATGTTGATTAATAGCTCACTAGAACATTTCCGAAAGGACAATTTGGCGATTTCGAATGGTGACTACGAAATTAAAGAAAGTTTCCCCATAACCAGTGTTTGTCCATTGGAGGCGTCAAATTGCTCGGAGTTAGTAGTAGCGCACGTGACTACGGCTTCAGGGTCAGGGAAGCCTTCACAGGCGGCACGAAATTTCAGTGAGGTGATATTTTTGCCATACATTTTGGAAACCATGCGACAAATGGGCTTCAATCGTTTGCTACGCTTACAAAGTTATGCATGGCCACATTTAAATCAAGGATCAGGACATGGCGCCATAATAGTAAGTGCACCTCGCAGTGGACGCTCCCTATGCTATATACCACCAATGTGCCAGGCTGTGGGCGAAGAATTGAAGGCTAAACGTCATGCTAGGAAAATGTCATTGGCTCAGAACTGTGTGAACTATCAAGGAGCAATAGCTTTGGTTTTAGTAGCGGATCTTAAACGTGCCCAGCAGATTGCCTATCTATGTAATCGTTTTCTACGCAAGGCCAAAAACGAAGAATGGTTAACTCTAACCCTTACGGTGCCATCGAATCCAAAATCTAGCGATTTCTATTATCGTCTGTTGAATGGTTCCGGATGCCTGGTGGCCACATTATCTCAATTTAATTGGCTATGCGATCAAGATAATGGCTTAATGCAATTTCCCGATTTACGATTTGTGGTCTACGATGATATAGACCTCATGGAGAAGCAGTATTTGGAGAAAGCCCATCATTATATCAAAACGCTTGTCAAAAGTTTCAAAATATCGCCCCAATTGGTCATTATAAGTCAGACTTATAAGAAGTATTATCTAACCAAACTATTGTCCGACTTCTCGTGTGATAGTCCTTTGATTATTTTTGGCGATCTCTTGGAAGCTGCTCTATATGGCGGCACTGTCATGCGTTTGGCATTGGTTAATCAAGAATCCAAGTTAAAACAAGTTTTGGAAGTCCTTAAACAGCGTCCACCCCAGAAGTATCGTACCCTAATCTTTTGCAAAGATGATATGGAGATTAAACAGTTGTTAAAGTATTTGTGGATAAAATATGAATATGAATGTTTGCCATATTATCAAGACGATGGCTTGACTAAGCAGATGCAGGTGCAGAATTGGTTACAGGATAGCCAGGGATTGATATTCCTTTCTACGGATGATTGCCCCGAAACGGATATACGTAATGCTGAAACAGTGATACATTATAGCATGAGCACCACATGGAGTAAATTTAAAATGCGTCATTTGAGTCTGTCCAATCGGATACGTAATCAATTATTACCGGATAAAGTTCCAGAGGCTAAAACTCTTCTATCGCTGGCACTGTTGGATGATCAAAGCGATAGGCAATTGCCACGATTGGTAGATTTTCTGGAAATGCATCAACAGGTCGATGAAAATATGAAACAAATCGTACGTAATATCAGAGATGAACTAAATTTTGCGAAGGCCAATGAACCTGCTCTGTGTCCACTTCTACTAACCCATGGAGAATGCCGGGATACGATGTGCGAGGAGCGGCATCAACTATGTGAAACAGATCGTTTGCCTTCCAATTCACCGCTTTTCGATGGCGTCAATATTAAGGTGCAACTTGTAAAGGTCTATTCTCCTGCCCACTTTTGTGTGCGAATTCTCGAGTATTTGCCCATACAAGGATCATGGCAATGTTTTCCTCGCAATTCTACGCTCGATCTACGTTTGCAATTACTTCAAGCCGACGAAAGATCGCCACGTTATTGGCCACCACGATCTCGCGATATCTGCGTTTATCTCGCACGTCAATCGAACACCTTTGAGAGAGTACGAATCCTTCGAGTGCCGGAAATTCGTCAAGTTAATATCTATCGCTCGGATTTGCAAGTAGAGGTGCAAGCTATGGATGTGGATACACGACGCTTCTTTACACGAACTGGCCAACTATATGCTTGTCCCGAGGATTTAAAAAATGAATCCCCAATGGCTGTGGATTTGCGTCTATTGGGTGTAGTGCCCTCATCAGGGGAGCGCACCTGGCATCCAGATGACGAAGCTGTTATACGACAAGTGAGGTCCTGGTTAAATACAGGGTCAACTAGTCAAGTGGGTTTCCTTCAGGCCGATATTAAGTTTGCCATGAGCCACACCATCTTTATCAATGATCTTGTAGTTAAGATCTATGCGCCGACTTTTAAAAATCATGTGGTTCATATGCGACTACTTCAGGCATTACAGAGTATTGAAGTCGAAAGGAGTGACGTGGCCAAGAGTAAAATTTTAGAATTATTCAAAGACTACATTAGAGAGACAGCAGCCAGCCAGGAAGAGAAACATAAAGAAGAACCAGCAATAAAAACTGAGAAATATTGCCACGATAACTATACAAGCAGAACTCAACGTTTGCTAAATTTAGCACGTGAAATGGTTAAAAGAAACGCACTACCAGAAAAAGAAGAAGCTGCTAACTTAACAAATATAAATCCACCAGATAATAGCATAAATGAACTTTTAAACTGCATGATGAAGTGTGTAATTGATGAGCACAATGAGGAAGCTGCTGCCAAACAAGAAGAACTCTCTAACAAAGACACAAATACTTCTTCGATTCAGTCGAATGAAGATAACTATTCCACCCCTTCATCGTCACCAGTTCCAAGTGCCACAAATAATAAACGTCAAGTGGTCCAGACCAGCATTAGCCTACCACCAAATATTATTCAACCCGAAGTGACATATTATCAAACACTAAACACTTTGGAACTTCAAGTTACTTTGCCCGAGGAAAATTTACCCTATAAAGTATATCTATCCAATTTGTCGGTGATTATCTTTAAAGCACCAACAACATCATCTTCAACAATTTATCAATTTGCCATCAATACGTATTGTCCTTATCAGAGCTTAAGTCATCATCTGAAGGGTCGTTGTGTCTATTTGAAAATTTATAAAACTCTAGCCATAGCATATCCCATGGACTTTAGTCATTACGTATTTATGAAACCAAATTATGATAGATTTCAAATCATAGATAATAATCGCAAACAAATGGCTCAACATTTTGAATACTATATCATTAAAATGGGCTATGCACACAATTCAAAGAGTAAGAAATTGCTTCGGGATGATTATAGCGATGAAATGGAACCCGAAACAGAAATGGATGATCATTTAACCGAAAAAGCTAATTACGAATTTGAATGTGATTAAGATGACCAATGCATGTTTTAAAATTTTAATAAATATATTAAGATTTTTGTAACTCATATATAATATATAGAATTTAAGCAATCAAAGTGAGGTTAATTAAATAAAGAATAATTTGCCAACTGTCACGAACTCTTTTATCATTTGCCATTCATTTGAAGCTAGTTTAAGGGGAGATAATAATATAGTGAAACAGTTCTATTCAATTCATGGCAAGAGAGATAGATGAAGATTTAAATTCGTATCTATGAAAAGATCTTTAAGATGTAAAGAAAGTCAAGAATATATATCTTTATGTTGTAGGAGATGCTACCTTCTGTTTTGAACAAAACTTATGTACCTATTTTGCAAAACTTCATGAATGTTCCACTCTGTTTTGCCTGTCTATATAAGTCATATATAATAGTATTTGTTAATGGCTTAGTAAGCTTTTCTATATCAGTTAAAACTCTCATATCTAATCAATATCCGGAAATGCATAACCAATGAGTATTCATTTACGAAAAAAATTCGTTAATTTGAGAAATTATTGTGTAATTGAAAGCTAGAGGTTGGGGGACTTAACCAAGAACTGATTCAATGTCATATCCTGATTTATCAATACCACTTTATACAGATCTCATTTGAAGATTGTCTCCATTTTCCAATTTAACATTTTAAAAGTTAACTTCTATTATTACTTTATAGGGACAACTTTATTTTTATGACAATTTTTCCAAAAATTCATGCGTAAGGTATATAAAATCATAATTCAAATACAATATATAAAAAAGATCAAAGTGTGTTGTAATAATAATAATAATATACAGAAATTGAGACTGGTTAAGGTATAACATTCCATTGTTTCCATCTTGTTTAGTTTCCCAAACCCTCGGCACGCACATTAACCGCATCCAAGAGGGCACTCATCGGTGTGGAGGCACTAATTAGAGTGCCATCCAATGTATTGACAACTTTGTTCTTCAGATTCCTTAATCTCAACGAGGCATGGATAAATGTCACCGAAATCGGTAGCAATAGCGTGAAAATTGTCAATAGAACAGCACTGAGCAAATGCAAAACCAAATAGCCACCAAGGAGGGCTCCAGCAAGGATATACCATTTCTGTTGGGCAATCTGTTCAGCAGCCTGGGCATTGCCGCCACCAAGACGACTGGCAATGAAATTCTTCTTTGATTTCACGCTGAAAAATTGCCAAATTACAGCAATAATCAGGGCCTGAACAATTAGACCAGACAATATCTTTGTGGGATTAAAAACAATCATCAGTGCATAGATGGTTAGGAAGAGTAGGAAATAATTGGTTTGATAGTAGAGTAAATTCTTTACGACACGATTACCCCACTTATCGAAATCCTTAAGATTCGGCAATTGAAATCGAGCCGATCCCAGAATGAAGTCATCTAAGCTGCGTAGTGGCGGCAATTGCAAATTACCGGACAATGCGGCTGCAGCATCACCTACTGTTGATCCTGTTCCTGACATCTTGGCTTTAGTCCTGGATGAGTATTTCTTGTCGTCGTCGGTGTTAAGCTTTTGGTAATTATTGTTGGCCCGGTTCCAATACTCCACGTTATTAAAATTAAACAGCTGAGTTGTCAGCTGCGTTAATTTTGTCCGCAACTGCCTGTTAGGGCCCGATCCTTTGCTTTTTGGCAATAGATACGCTCGTTCGTCTGTATTAATCCAATCGTTTTCAGAGTCACTAAAATCCAACAAATCTTGTGCGTCCAGCGTAAGATTTTTTTTTTCTCCTTTAATTTCGGATTGTTAGTCAGCAACAGTGTTGCTTAATTATCGTATGCGTAGTGTTACGCAGCAATTTTATGTAAAATCGATACCATGCGAAATTCTTTCGATGACATGAAACGTCATCAAATAGTGATGACAAAATCAATAAAATTGCAATACGTGAGTTTGTTGCATATGGTTCTAAACCTCCTTAAGGCGTACGAAAATTTTTTTTTGGATATGTATGCATATCCTAATTAATTCTTTTTAGTATAAGATTTTTTTGACGTTCATTTCATAGACATATTAGGTGCGTAAGCTACATCACTTCAAATACAAAGTATCTGTAATTAAAAAGCTTTTATTACTTTTCAAGCAGTTTTTTGGCGTTAGATCAAATCATAAGACCTAGTGCCATGTATTTCAACAGTGAAGTTATAAGCTTTGAGATAAAATAGCAAGAGCAATCTCCATTTCAGTAAACGCAACTCAAAACTTACGCATTTTTTTTTTATTGAAACTCACGTACTCATCTCTCACATACCTAATAACGTTCACCAAAGTCCGTTAACGTTTAAAAAATTTGCCCTTAAGAGAAAACAAGGCCCTTTTAAAATATAAAACAATTGTGTGTTAAGTCGTTGTACGAAAAATCATAATCGATATTCATTTCTTTTATATTTCTTTTTAAAATTATTCAAAACATAAGTACAACTAAATCAAATTATTTTAAACAAAATCTAAACATTCTTTTAATATGGGTAATATTTGAGGAATCAAGTGAGTTTGATTGTTAATGGAAAATTAAAGAATTATAGGAGAATGAACCTAAAAAGAAAAAATAAGAACATTGTTAAACAACTATTTTTTATATTATTATTCTCATGATTAAAATTAGGAATAGTTTCGTTCTTTTTTTGCTTCATTTGTTTTGTTTTTAACCTCCGAATTGGACGTTCCGGGACTACAGACTACTTAAAACTTGGTTCAAGTTTTGGTAATGCGTTGCAGTTTTTTTTTCATTTGCCATATTGAGTGCCGCCACACCGGTAGTGGATATGAGGGGGGGGATGGATGTTACGCCTCTAGATCATTGACAAATAACACTTCCCGATTTTTAAGGCCAACGTCGCGTAAGGTTTTGTTTATATTTTCATTGGATAAACCTTCGGCAGGATTACAGCCAGCATTTGAATAAAGTACACGTTTTGGAAAATTCGTTGTGATTTCGAACTCATCCGGTGAATCGGGATGACAAAAGAGGAAATAATACACGTCCTATAAAAGGGAGAAGAAGAAAGCCAATAAATAAATGAACTATTTTTACCTATCCTTAAGTGAATTCCCATACCAAAACCGTGTCCGTATCACGAAAGCGTCGTTCAAGCCGTTTGCCACTTGGCAGTTTAAAAACCACTGCTATGGATCCAATAGCATCGATTGTAGGCTCCGCCGGCACATAGCGAGTCAGTTCAATTTTTTGCCTAGCTATCTCCTCTTTGCGTAATTCCGCTTCCCTTCGTTCACGTTCCTCAGCCTCTTCCTGTTGCCTAACGGCATCACGTTCCCGTTGCTTTTGTCGCTCTTTCTCTTCGTCGGCCAGTAAACTCTGCTCGTAGGCCAGATCCTGTTGCCGGCGCAGTGTCTGTGTGAAATTTCGTTCCAAACGATCGGCACGAGCCTGACTTAACCACACCTCATTTGCAGCTATGACTGCTCTCATTCGTCGGATCAGCTCCTCCGATGTACAATCTCCCTCGAAACGTCCGACAACTGTCATACGATTGGCACGTAAACAGATCATGGCCATTAATGGATAAGATCGTACAGTGATTGATTGCATCACTCGATAACCCTCCGGCGAGGATACATCACAGCCCCATAATAATGTATGTGTATTAATATAATCAATTACAGAGCGCGTTCCCAATGTTTCACGGCAAAATGTGTCCACATCGGCATTCTTTGTGGGATCCTTGTGCAGATAGACAATAAGGAAGCGCAATTCCTGTTTAGCATCATTCAATGCCTGGGCATATGTGCCCTGATAGAATACAGGATGCTCAGGATATCTTTCATAATATTCACGTATGAATTTCATAACATCACCCAATGGATCTGTCACTAAACGCGGTTCATTGCCACCGCCAAAATTCACAAATGCACTGACTATACTCGAGAATGTCGAATAGAAATATTGGAATACAAAATTAATCACATAGCCGACAAAGCCGGAAAAATTGCGGGGAACAGGACCAGCGGGACCAACACGACTAACCGCTCGTCCTCCAGGCATATTCGCTGAGAATACCTGCTGCAGGAAACGATCATTAACAACAGTCGGTGCTCTCACATCTGTTGACGCGGCAAACATTGTGGGACGACCTTCGCGTATGTTTAAGTGCTCCTGAAAGGCAACCTGCAAAAAAAATATGGGAATAAGATCGTAAATGTTTTGAAGGACATACATCTATATTATTGTAAGAAATCTATATATATACATATGTACAAGGTAAGGAAAACTTCCGACAAAGTCTATATAAAAGAATTTCCTTATACAGTTAATCAAATATCAATAATATTTGTCGTCTGGTTAACACAAAGAGCTATGTAAATAGTGGAAAGTCATCCAAGTGATTTAAAGATAGAAATAATACGTAAAATGGAAACTGTTTTTATAGGTGATATCTATAATATATTTCAAATTCTATATGCTCTCCCCTATTACATGGAGAATGGGTCTAAACTCATTTTACCGGCATTTCCGCTTACCTCAATATCCCAGCTATGTCTAATAAGAACATCACGGCATCTGTTCATGTCATCGATTCCAGTTAGGTCCTGAAATTGTAGGACCTTTTCTGTTTGTTCATTTGTTAGTCCGTCCGCTTCCATTTTTGCAGCTGGTAATTAATAATGTTATTGTTGTTGTTGTCGCTTCTTCCTCCTCCTCCTCTTTCTATGCTATTCGTTTGCCGTTTTTTGGTGGGCAGCTTTGAATGTGAGTGCGTAAAAGTGTTGCTGCGTGTGTGTTTGTGTATATATGTGTGTGTATGTGTATGTCACAATTTAAATGTTGCTCTACTTGGCCTTTGTCCAGGAAGAAAGCAAATGCAACAAACTTATATGTATGTTAATTCAATTATACTTGAATTGTTAAAGCCATTTACAAGAATTTAACAAACTTTTCAACATTTCTCTATAAGCGGCTGAATTACTTTATTATTTGCGTTTGCAATAGTTTTAGTTTTGATTCCCTTCTCCTATAGTATGTTTCTCTTTTCGTTGCGCTTTATGTCTCAGCTCTTGTCAAAATTTTGATGTTTCTGTTGCCGTTCACACTTAGCACCGTTTACACTGCACGGCGTTTATTAGGCGCGGTTCAAACAGCAACAGATACATTTTATATTTTACTTAGTAATACGATGGATATTGACAATTTATGTGTGAATTAATGAAAAAAAATTACGTAAAATTGACATAAATTGACAAAATTGACATAATTTGAAAAGCTACAAGTTAAGGATAAAAAATTCGAAAAATAATAAAGAAAACTTGTTTGTGTTTACGTTTGTTTTTTTTTGCGAAATTATTAAACACAATTTTAAAGATAAAACTCTACAAACAGAAAATATCGTTAGTATGTTATAAAACCATATAATAGCTTATTATTCATTTAAAAAGATTTCACGTTTAGCAAAACACGAAAACTAAGGTCTTTGCCCATTTCAGCGTGTAAGCATTTTTTGGAAAGCTGGTTACACTATTCACAACAGCTGCTGGTCACACTAAGTAGACTAAGTAGACGCATTTGGCCACCATTAAATTCGAATTTGAATAGAAACAAGAAATTAGAAAATAAAAAAATAAAAAAAAAATAATGCATTTAATATCCACATCGAAAAAGACGGTCTTATCCGATTTTGCAGATCTGGAGACAAAGTCAACATTTGTCCATACCAATGGGGAAACATCAGATTTTCAATTCAATCCTCGCCGCGTCTTTGTGGAGGTGGACAAAAAAGCGGGCTTAGCTGTGATGCGTATTAAGGAGAAGGAGGAGAAGGGTAATAATATGGTTATAACCTAAATTAAGCCGCCATATATATATCCCTCTACTGTTTATTTAACAGCACCTGAAATCCAAAGAGTACGCAAATTAACCATCGACAATGCCTACTGCGTTTGCTGTGCCAAGCAGACGCCTGATGAAATTGCTGTCGGACAATCCAGTGGACATGTAAAGCTCTACAATTACCGCACTGCACAATTGATTCATCGTTTTCCTGCGAACGAATCCCGCACAGCTATACTATATGTGGATTACAATGCTACCGATGAGTATATAGCCGCTGTAACCGAAGCAGGAAGCACCAATATCTATGGAACCAAAACAAAACTGAAGATTGATACAGTTGATATTGATGAGCAGTAAGTAAGATTATATTGCGAGGCAAATCTATAAATAAAATTGATTTTTTTTTCTTCTTTCAGTTCAACTTTGGCCCGCTTTCATCCGACCAAACGTCTGCAGCTAGGTGTGGCCTCCTATACAGGTGCAGTCACCGTTTACGATATACAGAGTAAGCGGAAAATTTTCCATATTACTGATGCCCATGATGCGCCATGCCGTGATCTGAGCATGTGCTCGGCTCAACCTTCACTATTGGTCTCAGTGGGTTACGATTGTAAAATTAATATATTCGATATAAGACGCAATCGTGCTCAACCGTCAACAAATTGTTTAACCTATACTCATCCTATGTCAACTGTGGCACTTAGTGAATGCGGTCTATATTTCTGTGCCGGTAATCTTAAAGGTGAATTGATAACCTATGATATGAGAAGCACTAAGGCACCGCTAGCTGTGCGTAGAGTTCATGATGGAGCTGTCACTCGTGTGGCATTTGTACCCTTACTCAGTGAGGAGCAACAAAGTAGCAGTTTTTCGAGTGTTCACAATCTTACAATGGATGCAGCAGCACCAATTGCTACACCCAAACCTGTGACTAGTGATGAATTACGCAAGTCGATTGCAGCCAATTTATTGAGTACTCAACAGCAATTGGATATTATCAACAATGGTGTTATGGCCACACCAGTGGCATCTACAATGACTCTTCGTCCACATCGTGATTCTTTTTGTGATTTTTTGGATGCCCAGCATGGTCCAAAGGCTGTTGAGCGTGTGTCCACACGTTTAACGATGAATCGAAGGGATAGTTTCGATTGGGAAACTTTGGGTGAACGCAAACGAAGCGGTGGCGAAGAGCAGTCCAAATCATTGGAGAGTACAGCAAATAGTTCTCCAGCGGATTCATTGCAACGTTTGTATTTTCTATTATTTCTCTCTTACAATTCTGTTTCTCACAACCTTTCGTTTTCATTATTAGAAACGCTTAGTGGACCTTTGCGTGACCGGAGCAATGTTTCTGGAGAATTTAAATTGAAACAAATCGCTGAAACCGATGAGCATCTGTCCGAAGAGCAGCAATCTAGCAACTGTTCCAGCAGTAGCGACAAAGAAAATCCACAACTGATTGAGAAAGAGTTAAAGCAACGTCTTCGCATGCTATCGGCAAGTAGGAATAGTACACCGCATCATCCCACTGTGCAATCCAATTCCAATGCACAATTAAAACCGCAACAACTTCTTGGGCAAACTTCAAGTGGCCTTTCTGTAGCATCAGCATCATCCCAACAAATGATAGATTTGTCCAAGGAATTGAATAGTTTGCGCTATTTTGTCGATCAGCGTTTTCAGCAATTGGAAAATGAAGTGAAAGTTCTCGGCGAACAAAACAAATGGCACATTTTCACACAAATAGCCAATTATTTTAATCAACAGGTGGATAGTAACCATGAGATACGCGATGCCTTGGCTCTGCTCCTTCATAGCGATCCATTCATGAATGATTATTCCCGTCTGCAGTTTGAGAATGAGAAACTAAAAGCACAAGTTGCATATTTAAATAAAAAAATGGAGGAGAAAAAAATATCAGATAATTGAAATTAATTGTTTTATATGGAAACCTATCATATTTTATTATATTTATTGTGTATTATTATATTTGTAAATAAGGTTTCCCATCGATTTTTAAAATATAACTTAATGTTAAACATTTGCTACAGTACAACTGAAGTTCAATTAGTATTTTGTAAGAATTTCTGTTAATTAAAGGTGAGTAGATTTGATAAAAGTAGCAAAATATCGTTCTATATTTGGCCATATTAATACTTTTTTATTCAAATCGATCATCCATTTGCCTTTAATTTTAACCATTTTTTTATCGTATATTTTATTTTCTATACTCCAACTTTAGCTTATCATTGGCAGCCTGTGGAATTTTCATTGGCATATCAACCGAAATGGTTGTATTAAAATTCTCATAGTCAACTCTATAGTGCTCGTGAATGGCATCATAATGGATGATATTGACAAAACGTTGACCCCAAAAGATTTCCCGTGGGACAAATGAAGTTTTCGCCTCGGTCATTTGTGCTGTGGCCGGAGATGCGCCCACAATTGATACGTATAATTCAAATTGGGCGGCATTAAACTGTTTGGCATTCTCAAAACGATGCAAGGGACTCGATTCATCAATGTAATGGCATACCAAATCGGGCCAAACAATTATTTGTTCCCCGTTACCCTCCAGTTTAAGTTCTGTGTGGGTTTTAATAATTTCACCTTCAATGGTTCTAAAATGAGGAGATTTTAGATTTATGATAAAGAAATCGGAAGTGAACTCACTTTTTATCCACAATCATATAGACTCGAATCTTGGATTCAATTGTTTGCTGCTCCCTGGGATCACATACACGAAATAGTAAACATAATTTGCCATCGCGATAACATATCTGCATAAATCAAAGTCAGGTAAATATATTTATAATTATAAGATTTTATGTTGTCTTACCACTGCCTTATCGCTGAACTTGAGCTTCGTCATCTGTTTGGCTGGTCGGGCCGTTTTTGCATAGATAACACTCACCATACTTCCCTCAATGGCCGCCGCACACAACATTTGCATGACGAATAGAAATATAGTTTCGGGGCACTCCTCGCTGGCATATTTCTCACCGAAACCTAAAGTGGTTTGTGTCTCTACTGAATAGATCAACATGGCCACAAAGGTGCGTACACCATAGATACAAGGATCATTGCCCTCACCCAAGCGATCACCGGTTATTGCATCGAAAAGGAAATCACCATGCCAATATGCCACAATATAGCAGAGTATGGCAAAGAAGATCCAACTAGCAAAATAGCTTCCCAAGAATAGGGTCAACATATATTTCCAATCCGCTTCAATCTAAAGAGAAATTCGAAAGGATTTTGAAAAATTATTACAATTTTAACTTTAATTATTAAAGATTTCTACTATCAACTGTGATTAAGGTTAAACCATCTCGCTTTTCTGTTATTGTATTGTATTCTGCTATTTCTTAAATTGTATGGGAAAATTGTCCGGGACTTTGATTTCTAAAGTAATAAATCCATTCAAAAATGAAACGAAAAAAATAGTTATTACGAAAACAAAATATGGAATTCAAAAACAAGAAAAGATTGGCGAACTGATTTGAAAAAAAACTTTGCAAAATTTTCACAGATTGGCAAGGCTAAAAACGGAAGAACCATAACGGTTCTTTCGGTTACATGTTAATTGACACCTATCTCTGTTATTTGACAGTGACTGTGACCTTTTACCACACTTCTGATTTTAAATTCTAAAATTTGTTTTGCGTCATATTAGAAATGAAAGATGCCGTTTTCGAAAATGTTTTTTTGTTAAAATCAATGATATTTTTTTATTATTATTCTTATTAGTAATTGTCATGTTTGATATTTAGAGAAAAATATTTACTATGATTACAATTAATTTATGAGAAGGTAAAGGATTGTTAGTCATTCAATACTAAAAGTGACGCGTTCATTTTGATGATGAGAATTTGACGTTATTTGTGCTGGAGCAGGCTCATTGGCTAATTCATCTAATTTGCATTGTATACTTGGCGTTATGCTATACACATCCGATGATAATTGGCTTTTGTTGTTGTCATTGTATTTGTTGTTTTTAGCATTGGAGTTGTGTCCAAACATGGATCTTACCAGAGTAGTGATAACATCACGCATATAACGCCAGGATTTCTCTGGTATGCGACGAAATACAACATTTTCACGACCATTTTTTTCCATAACCCGATGCATTCTACGACGTAGGCCATCAGAATCGACAGGAGTACCGGATGATGTTGATGGTCCAGCATCAGGAGTTAATTCAATAGTGCTGCCAGCCCAATCATGGGTGTACGGAAAGCTAATCAAAATAGGATAATACTAGAAATTTGGAACATTTCATGAAGTATTTGATTTGACACACTTTTGTTCACTACGAGTTTCCAATGGATTCGATTTGCGTCGTCGTCGAAAACCAGGACTCTCTGGATAGTAATCCACCTCATTGACCGTTTCTTTTTCCAATGATCGTGCCAGTGGCTTCGACTCCAATGGTTTTGGCTTCACAGGCATCGAGCTAGAACGATGCATTTCTATAGATTCTCCACCAATTGTTGCATCAGCTGCTGCTACTACGGCTACTGCTCCAGCTGAACTCATTCTAGTAACTGGCCTACCCACGCGAATGACCACGAACGAGAGACGATATAATTGGAACAATTTCACTTTAGTCGCGTAGATTTTGCGTTTTAATTTTAATTGAATTAGGTTAGGCGACTGCAGCTGAGATTCTCTTCTTAAAGATTGAAAGTCTCAGACTGTGGATTCTACACTATTCTCTGTTTCCCTATGCCACTGAATTCATGTATTTATTATCTTCTATCTCTGAATCAGTCAGTGTCAGTGTTTGCCCACCGCCCGCTGTGTTTAAGATTAGTTCGTCAAAATGGGCTTACTTTATTTATTGTATAACTAAGTTTTTTTTTTTTTGCTTATCCTCTTGATATTTATTTTGAGAAACTGCAAATATTGATAATGCAAAAATAATGTCAGCTGACCAAGCTAATATTTCCATCCAGGAAGAGAGCAAGTTTCATTATCAAAATGTAAATATATGAATTTGAATTTAACGTCTTTTTTAAAGTTAAGTCAACTTAACAGCATCAATTAAAAGCTTTGCAAAATTTTAAACAACAACATCGAATTTAGTCTGGATTTTGAAACTGATAAAGACCTTTTCAACCTTGTGGATATTTTTATAAATATTTAATTGTTTATAAATAAAAAATAGAAGGGAAATTCAAAATAAAACAGAGAATTAAAGTTCCCTTTACTTTTTTCTCATACAACACCTAAAATTATGCAACAAAAATTATTTGCACCAAGTTGCGGCGAAACTTTTAAGAGTTTAACAGAGCTGCTCGATCAGGAAAAAAATACTGTTTTAAAATAAATAACGATTTTTCTGTTTCGTGAATTCTTAATGCTTTATTATGTATGAATCTTTTAACAGCATTAAACAGTAAATTGTGGAAAAGTATTTCGTAATGTGCACGACAAAATTGGGAGTAAAATTTCTATTTTAGCATGCTTAAAAACTGATGTTTCATGTTTGCAGCCTTTTTCAAATGTTTGCTGTGCTAAAAAACATTTCGATGACAAAAATATTGTTTGCTGGGTTATGTCTTTCTTCTCTCAGTGTTGTTTTTGTTTTCAAGTTGGTGGGACGTGTGTGCGCTTCGTCGATGCACGTACGGATGAGATAATCTAGAGAGAAAGATAGTTTTTAATGTAATATTTAAGATACATTTTGCACTTTTTCTACGTGTACGTGTACGTGTCTCGTTACGGGATGTAATTAAAACGCACAAATTGTAATTAAAATTCAAAAATATTTGCAATCAAGAAAGCAACAACAACAACGAAAATCTCAACTAATTGTATCTTTCGTATTTTTTGATTCAATTAAATGAATGTGTGCGTGCGTGTATGTGTGTGTTTCAGTGTTTGTGTTTTGTGCGTTAATGTTTGTGCTCGTTCATCGATATAATACTATAGCTTAATTCAATTCAATGAAGCTAAACTAGATTATGCTTAACAAACAATTTTATATAGAAAGTGCCAACTAGCCAAAAGCGAAAAAATTGTCAAATCGCAGCAAAATAAATTGTGCAGAAGCGAATAAAATTCGAAAAGGCAAGGTAAATAAACTATGTGGCAAAAAAAAGTGATCATTATCATTAATAAATCATATACAAAGTATACGATTCTGGGGAAATCGGGCGTATTATATACCGTCTATATATCTGTATATATATCTCTATATACATACATATGTATATATTATATTGAATGTCGTCGTCCCCTTTGAGTTTTTGTATTTTTTCTGTGTACCCAAAAGAGATACGAAAATTCCCAGAAACGCATTTTCTAATTTAGACCGATTTCTGAGAAGTGACGAGAGGAGACATAGCAGCAGCAGCTAGCAGCTTAACAAGCACCAACAACAACCAACTCACAATGAGCACACACACACATACAGAGAAACACTTTGCTCTCTCTCTCTCTCTCACATACACATTGAAACAAACAGTTACTCTCGGCTAAAGAGGACAGCGGGCAGCAACAACACACACACGATGATAGAGTGAGGGAAGTTGGCGGCGGGTGGCGGTGTATATATGTGTGAACTGTTGTTGTACTGATGATGTTGGCAGCTGCTGTTGCTCTTTGCTGTTGTTGTTGTTGTTGCTGTTGTCGTCGAGCTATTGAATGAAAATTCTGCTGCTGCTGCGGCTGCAAACATTTAACACCACAAGCCAAGCTGAAGCTGGCCCCCACAGATACACACGCACACTTAACTCACAGTTGAACAGACACAAATGCATTGACAGCTAAAACATACAGTGAAGATTCGCCTATTGTTGGCTTGATTAGCAATTTCAATCAAGGTTTGAGACAGGACTTTTTGTTATTTATTGTTTTTGTTAATCCCCTTTTGCTTCTTACACGAACTAAATCCGAAAATTGAAGAAAGAACATGTGAGAGAGAGAGAGAGGGTTAAAATAAATAATTATGTACATATATTTTTAAGAAACTATGTTAAAGTTTAAAAATTTAAAGGGATTAGAGATGATCGGAAATAATTTGTAATTTGATACTTATTTAATTTGCTTTATAGTTTATAAACAAATTTCTTTTTGTTAGAAATATATATCTCAATAATTAATTAATTAAAGTAATAATGTTTAATATTGATATGCTAATGTAAAGGGCTTTCAAGTTATCATCAGAAGTTAATATACATACATGTGACAATTTATCTTACAAATGCTGAAAACTGTTACATAGGTCCACGAATAGCACCTGCAGAGTTGACCGATTTCTATTCTACCGTATAATTTCTTTAAAAATACAAAATTAAAACAAAATTTTGTTGTGGGGAATAAAGAAATGTCTGGTGCAAATATGAAAACGATACAAAAAGCGGTTATTTAATTTTTTAAGTTTTTATTTTCAAAACTTTGGCTTTAACTTTTTTAGAGATTGCGGTCAAAATCTTCCTATAAAAGATAACAGTTTTCAATTTTGAATATTATTGAAGTATTTTGAGGGGACTTTTATATAGTTTTCAAATATGTAGTTTTGAGCAACGAGGGATCATTTTAGAAAAATATAGTCATTCGATTCTGATTAAATGCGCTTGCTATTAAAAAAGCTTTTTATCTAGTATACAAGGATGATATCAGATCCAAAATGTTAATGGATTAAGGTAAAAAAGCTTTAATATTGTAAAATGATTGAACTATTTAAGAAAATTGATCCAAAATGCTTTAATTCATAAAGAAAAATTTGAGGTTTTTAACTGTAGTAAACAAGGAAATGGAATCTGGCTCAAACAGATTCAATCTACTAGCAAAACAGTTTAAAAACACTTAAATCTAGTAGCAAGTGGACAAGCCGAAAGTCTGAAAAGTGTCCATTAACACGAAAGATTGAAGAGTATCGAACTGCTACTAGTTAATGAGAATGAATTTCTAAGATTTTTATAAGTTTTTATACGTAAATATTACGTACACATTTTGAAATTCCTCATAAATCTTCAAGAAATATGTCAAAATAAAAACAATTCTCTGAAACATAAATAGTTAAAAATGTATTTTATATTTATGTAGAACATGTGTAAAAATATATTATTTAAGAAACGGAATTTCCCTGAAATAATTTTGAAAAACAACTAAGAGAAGAAAACAATATGATTAATTGAAATTTACGTGCTTAGTATGCACACAGCAAGAATATTCACTGTAGTCAAATAACTCTCTCACTCATACACATAAAATGTAGGCGAGAGAGAGAGAGAGACAGTGGTTAAGAGGCAGACAGAGATAGAAATATCTGGTTATTGGGTCTTGGCTAAAGGTGTAGCCACTGCCGCCGCCGCCGCCGCATTGAATTCGGCTGAAGCCGTAGAGGTGGTGCTGGGAATGGTGGTGGAGGATTCCGATGGATTGGATGGTAGTTGCTTGTATCCTATCCTCTCATCGCACATACCCTTCATAAGAAAAGGTGTTATTAACTTCGTTTGTAATGCGTCAAATTGTTCTTGTAGATGTTGTGAGTGTGTGTGTGCACTTTTTTTCTGTTTTTTGTTTTCTCTCTTTTTTGATTATTCTGGGTAAGAAAAAAAACCCGCTTTTACCATCTTCTTCCGCTCATTTCCTTGAAATTTGTATTAAACTTGAGGAGGCCACAACACGACGACGACAGAGACGCGTTCTCAATTCTGTTTTTGTGGTTTTTAATAGCTTTTCATGTGAAATTTTAAGTTGCCACAACAGAGTGTGGCAGCAGAGGATAAGTGCTCAAAGAAGGAAAGGAAGAGAGGAGGGGAGCTTCCCATACTGATGTTATTTAATTGGTTTGTCTATATACACGTAGAATCGAACAAAAACCCCCCCCCAAAAAAAAAAAAAACAAACAAATATTGCAAAATGGAAGAAGGAAAATTATATGCGAAAATGCCAAATTTTCTGTGCGCCCAGCAACAACAGGCAAGAGCAAAAATTTTCTTCAAGTGCTCAGCTGCTGCTGCTGCTGCTGCTACTTCTCTTTCCCCTCTCACCTTTTACTACCTATCCACATCCAACCCCTGTTGTTAACCTATTGTATTTTCTTATTTGTTATTTGCTTTTTTTTTTTTTTTGTCGATTTTTACAAACAGATTTCATTGGAAATTTGATTTTGTTCGTTTGGTTGGTTGGTTCGTTTCGTTTTTATTGTTAATTGTTCGCGTGAATTTGTTCAATTGAAACGCAATGCCAAAAAGTGAAATGTGGGCAAAACACTCAATTGTTTCCCAGTATAACTGTATGTGTATGGGTGTGTGTGTGTCTCTGAGGACAAGAGGGCAACGTGCAACTATGGTGAACTCGAGTAGGCAGTATATAAAGTCTTTATCTTTTGATATACAATAATAAACACAGATGTATTCATACATCTCTTATTGTATACCCTTTGTTAGTTCTCTGTCGCACAATCTCTTCAGTTTATAGATCATCTTAAGTGCAAAAAAAAACCATTGTACCAAAGAGTTTCAATTTTTGATTTGTTCATTTTGGATATTTTATATCTCTTTCCTTCAACCTGGCTTTGCTATCTCCTAAGTCCGCTACTGTACAAGGCCTATTTTACGGTCAAATGGTTTTGATTTTAAAGTGCCCTGTCATATAATTAGATAGGTTGATATAATCACACATTAGATGTTGATTTTGGCACCATCAATGATTAAGCAAAGATATTTTTTTCCATGGAAAATTAAATGGAATTTTCGGCGGTGTTGTTTTTTAATAGAGTGAAAGAAGAGTTTAGTTGAAAATTTTCAGTCATTTCTTCATTGTATTTACTTTAAAAATTAATCTTTAAAAACAAGGCTAATTATTTTGTCCCTCTAATGCACATTTTAGTAAACTAAATAGTTTTTAAGTTTAAAAAAGAACTAGAAACTTGAACGAGAAAAAATTTGTATTACATTCATGAATAGTTTTAGTAAGATCTTGGAATAGTTTGTATTATCCCTAAAAAATGTATCCCTGTAGATGGTATGCCTTTATTTAAAAAATATTTCGATAAGTCCAATGAATTTTATAAACAATTTTCATATATTGCTATAGTTTTACACTTTTTAATACAATCTGTATAGTCTGTACTCAATGGTTTAATAGTTTGGATTGAATTTTAATAAATAATTTGTTGAAACTGTTGCGAAATTCATAGATAGTACTTACCCTTACTATACTTCATCGAAGTTCTGAAATGCCATGTCAATCGCTTAAAAATCCTACAAAGATACATATTTTAATGTTAATAAAACAAAAAATAATTGCAATATTTGAATAATTACAACATACTCATCCTTCATCCAAAACTCCTTTCCTTTAGAGTAGAGTATAATAAAGTTCAAAGCAATTTCCGACGAAAATTCAATTTTCTTCTTAAAAATATATTTAATGAACCCTCATGATGATGATGATGATGACGATGAATCCAAAATTGTTATGAAAAATGATTTGTGGAGGGGGAGAGACAAAAAAGAAAACAGAAAACCAGTTCAATTTAACTTGGTTCGCTGATTGTTGTTTTAGTTGAATTTACATTTGGGTCACTCTTGTTGTTGTTGCTTTGCGTAATTGGTAGTCTCTCTTGTCTCCCTTGTCTCCCTTATGCCCCCGCATCCAAACACCTGCACAACACTACCATCATTACACCCCCCGTTGATGTTGTCTCATCTCTCTCTCTCTCTCTACCCTTTCCACAATTGACCTTACGAAAAAGTTATCTACATACTAAACCTCTTGGCTTGTCTCGTGCATATACATAAACATATATACATACAAATGTATGTATATTTGCTTTTCCCTAGAAAAATGAAATGCTTTTTGATTGTTCTTCTTAGAATTTCAACTTTGCAAATGTTTAAGTGTGTGTATGTGTGTATCTGTGTGTGCTGATAAGCCTGTCATGTCGTAGTATGTGTTGAACTATCTCTGGTGGGTGGTGTTGTTGAGTTTTTTGTTTTAAGTTTGCTTATTTATTTCATAGTAATTTTATCAATGAAATTTTTATGGAGAAAGACAAAGATAGCCAGAGCGAGGCAGAGAATGAGCCAGAGGTGGAGAGGGAGAGAGTGAGCGTGATAGAGGTTCCATAATCTCATTGGTGCATTCTAATGTAATCGCTAAATTTAAAATTCTTAATCGTTTAAAACTAAACAACTATACAAAAATATATAAATTCGGGTTTATGTGCACCCATAATCGAAATATAATATCAGTAAAAGCAACCATTTAATTTATTTAGTCAGTCAGTCGACACTTGATTGAAGAGCTAAGAAGGTAACTACACAAGTTTTTATTTTTTTTCTGTGAAATATCAAACCTACCTCAATCCCAAGTTAATATAAAAGGAATTTTCAGGTATCAAATAAAAAAGATCGTTAAAGCATTACCATTAAATTAACATTTGACTTTGAAAAGATTTTAAATTGTAATCCAAATATTTGTTTCCTTATCACAATACAAATGTTACACATGTTAGTCATAGTGGAAAAACTATTTGACTTGTATGTGTACATAAGCATAATCGCAAAATAAATATCTTATCTAATTGTTTTACGGAAGTAGTTTGGCTACATAAAAAAAAAAAACAACAATAAAATTGAAAAAAAAAAAAAAATTAAAATAACAAAAGTATACAATTCAAGCAAAAAAATAGTTAAAAGCAAAAAGAATCAATAATAAATATTTCTAACTAATTGTTAAATAAAAGTAATTTCGAGTTAAAAAAAAAAAAAAAAAAAAAGTTACTGTATAAAAAAGCAATAAGAGTATTAAAATAATAGAAAAATTCAACAAAAATGAAAAAATTTAGTTATAAAAAGAAAATAATAAATAAAAAAAAAATCAGTTATACAAAATAAAAATATACATATAAAAACATTCAATTGAAATTTTTGTAATTTTTTCCCTTTTTACTTTTATGTAATATTTTTGATTTTTATTTTTGATTTTTTATATTTGTTTTTTTATTTTTATATTTGTTTTTTTTTTATTTTTATATTGTTTTTTTTTTTAATTTTTATACCCTGTACCCATAGGGTAAAAGGGTATATTAAAGTCGCTAAAATGTATGTAACAGGCAGAAGGAAGCATTTGCGACCCCATAAAGTATATATATTCTTGATCAGCATCACCAGCCGAGTTGATTGAGACATGTCTGTCTGTCCGTCCGTCTGTCCGTCTGTCCGTCCGTCCGTATGAACACCTAGATCTCGGAGACTATAAGAGCTAGAGCCACCATATTTGGTGTGAACATGCGTCTAATGCATACACAGGTCAAGTTTGTTTCAAATTTTTGCCACGCCCACTTCCGCCCCCGCAAATCACGAAAACGTATTACTAGAGCTGTATTAAAGATATCGTATTCTTACTTGGCACACCTAATTATATGCCCAAACTGGACCAGCTCACCAAGTTTTGTCGAAATCGGACAATAAATATCGGAGATATACCTATATGAGTTTTGCACTGAAATGCCAAGGCAACATTGGCTGGCAAGAGTGAGCGAGACAGCATGCGTTTGCTGTTGCTGCATGTTAAAGAGAATTTTGCATGAAATTGATGACGATTTCGAGGATATTGTATTTTATTTAATATAACTAGTTGGTACAGGGTATACTCAATGTCGGCAGGGACGACTTGCTTGCTTCATTATATTTGTTTTTTTTTTTAATTTTTATATTTGTTTTTTTTAATTTTTATATTTGTTTTTTTATATTTACATACATTTGTTTTTTGTTTTTATATTTGTTTTTATTTTTAATTTTTATATTTGTTTTTTATTTTTATATTTGTTTTTAATTTTTTATTTTTATAATTGTTTTTTATTTTTATATTTATGTTTTTTTTTATGTTTTTTTACTTAATTTTTTTTTATATTTTTTATTTTTATATTTAACTTTTTTTATTTGAAAATAAAAGGAAAACTTTTTTAATATAAAAAATTAAATCATTAAGTCACCCCCTCAGATCTCTTACGTAGCCGTAATAAATGTAGGATGTACCGATTCCAATTTCATTGACAAGGCGTTAAGGTTCTCATTGTATAACGGAAGAAAAAGAAGGAGGCGGCATTTACATCAGTTTAACAATGTGTTTTCAACGGAACTGAATTTCAGGGATAACCCATCCATTTGATCCTTCTGCTGTAAGCATATGGTTTTCAATTTCTTCCAGAGATTTTTAGAGTAAAACATCCAATTGCAATCTTTACTTCTTTAATATTTTCGGTGTTATTCCTATTTTTAGCGCACAATCAGCAAGTACTGTCCGCCACACCCCTTTTACGTCATAGTTCTAAATTCTATAGAGAATTTTCTCTCTCTTTTTGATGATATTTTACCATAGTCTGATATTCTTTACAAATTCGAAAGAAATTTTTGTAGCCTTTTTGAACTTTCTTTTGAGAATCCGGGGGATCAAGCATTTTAACCCAATAAAAACGGATTAAGTGTTCATTGAAAGACGAGACCTGGTTGTGTTTAACGGCATTCGTTGGAACTTTTTCTTAACAATATGTTATTATTGAGATAGAGTAGCTGCTGCTGCTGCTGCTGCTGTTGCTTGCTTGGCGGCTGCTCATAATTTCTGCTTAAATTGAGATACAAAAGTATCTAATGAACCCATGTGTTACGTGTGTGTGTGTGTGTAGCTACATACCTCACTGGACCAAGTATGGCAAAATTAAAATGAAATTTTGTTTTGTTAATGCTTTCAGTTTAATCAGAAAAACAGCAAGAGAGAAGAAAAAAAAAAAGACTATTGTGTGTGTGTGTTTCTGCTGTGTGTCTACCTTTAGGCAACTTCATGACTTCACCAACAACGAAAAACCATGTGAAGAGAGTGTGTTGAATGTGTATTGTGTAGGTATTATATGTAGTATTGTATGTACCGTGTGCATACTACATATTTTCCAAGAATTTTTCCCATATTGTTGCTGGAGGAGAGTCGCCACCGCCGCCGCCGCCTAGGCTAAGGGAATGGAAGGTAATGGCGCACTGTTTTGGAGAGAAGAGCCCATAACCGTGTGCACAAAATTCCAAGAAATCGCCTCTTTTGAAATTAATGTTAATATTATTATTATTATTATTACTATTATGATTAAAACCAACATATACACACACTAACACACACATACCAAAATGGACACTCACACGCAATCACACCTTGAAAATGGTTTCTCCTAGAAACGACACGCAGTCTCTCCGATAAGTGCCAAAGGTAGCCCAAAAAAAATAAGCGATTATACAAATAAAATACTTTTTCGCATTTTGCGATAACTAAATTTCAACTGAAATATAAACAAAATATTTATGTATGTATGTTTGTGTGTATCTGTATCCGTTTCTACGTCAATTGAAGATTTCTCTAACATAATCAGTCACGAACCTCATGATAACACAGAAAGAGAGAGATAGAGAGTCAACTACTAACGGTATGTCTGTGTGAGTGTGTGTGTACGAAAAGCTTTTGCCGATTTCACTGGAACTGTTAATTAAAGTAACTCCAACAAAAAACAACAAGGAAAAAAATTTCGCTGAGAATTTGGCCATTCGTTTGAATCTGAATCCCAAAGTCAAGTCGAAAAATGAAAACGTAATAAATAAATCTCATTTCAATTTTCCTGCGAAAAAATATCAAAATGAAATACACTTTCTCATCCTCCCCACCCCTCCCTCTACTTTAAACTCCCCCAAATCACAACCACAACCTACACCTTCTCTCTCTTTCCTTTACATTGTCTCTCACTCTGTCTTTGGCACTTTACGCTCCGAGTTTTTTTTTGCATGTGATTTTCGTTTGCAAGCGAAGTTCATTTGCAAAATTCCAAGTAACTGCAGAAAAAAAAAAGCGAAAATAAAGAAGCGACGTCGCTGTCGTCGGCAGCTACAAAAAGTAATTGAATTCGCTTTAAAAGAAGAAAAAAAAAAATAAGAGAGAAAAACAACAACAATATTCCGCCCATAAGTACATACAGTGCACAGACTTACAGATACCGTATACATATATGTATACTAGTTACCACCATCAAATTCAACTGATTGGGTGGTGCAACTTAAAATTCATCAACTCACACGAATTTTGTTAAGAATTTACAAAGAAATTTTTACTTTTGATTGTCGTCAAGTCAATTCATTGTAATGCCCTGGCGCCATCAATGTTTCATTCATGTTTTCTTTTTAAGTAAGAAAAGTAATTTTACGTTACCTTTTCTTTGAATTTATTAAATTTTTTAGTGTCTTATGAATATATTTGCATTCTTTATAAAAGGACAATTTTCTCTTGGAAATGAACGCAAATGTTTCTCTTTAAGTCCTTCTATAAAAGTTCTTCGCAAGCTACTTTAACACAGATCCTTCTGCCTCATCACATTTAATATACCCGTTTAGCCTGTCTGCCATATTACAGGGTATAATAAATATAAGTAAGAAAAGGAAAAAAAAATCCTACAATTCTAAAGAGTTTTTGTTGTCTTGTGCCCGTTTCCCCCCCTTTGCCTTGCGCTCAACAGCCGTTCGTTCGTTCGTTCCTCTTCCTTCCCCCTCGTTCGTTTCGTTGGTCCGTTGATACGTTCACTGTCTGCCACTGACCGCAATTCATTTTGTTTTGTTGTGACAATTTCTGCGTAAAACGTAAAACGCAAAGCATTCCATTCCGGCTTGGGCTAGAGAAGAAGGTTGTTTTGTATCTATGTGTCACTCCATCTGTGTGAGTGAGTAACTTTTTGTTGTGTGTGTGTGTGTGTCTTCAAAATGTCTTTTTAATAACGGACTTTTTGTTTAATTATGTTCGTTTTGTTTAGAGTTGTTGTCAGGTGGGTGGTGGCGTCATTGTATGCAATTCAAGTGCCTTGACTTTGTTTGGGTAGTTCCCAAAGTATTTGAGCTAATAGTGAGTTTATAATTTATTTTTAGAAATATATTTATTTAGTACTTTCAACTGTTATATAAATGTACTTTCATTTCAAAATCATTATTGGAATTTCACCAGAGCTTTCAAGTGCGCAGTGACTCAATTGTAAACAGAGTAGTTTTTTACTACTTTGCTACTTATTAATAAAAAAAAAATAAAAGCAATGTATAAATTTGATCTTATTATAATTGAATTTTTTTTCTATTTAAAATTTTGTAGAAATAGGAAATTTAAAACGTTCTGACCAAGCCACATAATCTGAAACAAATTCCTAGAATAGTAGGAAACTTAATATTTAATAGAACCGAAGGTAAAACGAATATTAAAAAAAAACAATTAAAAATAAATTGAATAAAAAATAATGAATGGATTGGCTAGATACAATGAAGTTTTTTTTAGTAATATTGAACAATTAATTAACGATTGCCAACAGGTGTTTACAAGTGTTTTTCAATGTCACTCATAGAAATTATCAGCTGTTTTCTTAATGCTCCAGCTAAGCTCTGGTCACACTTTCGAGAAGTATTAGTTAATAGTCTGGATAACAAGTCAGATCATTCTTGCCTTAATTGATCTTAAGCAATAAAATATTGCCAACAGATGCTTACAAGGTTTTATTAAATTAGTTTCGTGGAAAAATCAGCTGTTTCTCTAACTAAGCTATGGTCACCTTTTAACTTGGTGTTGGTTAATCATTTGCTTAAGCTCATTTAACAACAATCTGAAAACCTTAAACCAATCTTTTTTGTTTTTATTCATCTTAAACAATAAAGAATTGCTAATTCATTATTCTTACACAATGAAAGACTGCCAACAGGTGCTTACAAGTGTTTTTAAATTTAATCTATAGAAAAAGCAGCTGTTTCTTAAGCTTAGGTATGGTCACACTTCAGAATAGTATTGGTTAAGAGCCTAAATAGACTGTTTTTTCTAACTATTTGTATAAGTAAACCAATTTTTGTCTTAATTCCCCTTTATATAGTATGTGTATGTATGTACATACATACATACATACATACATACATACATATGTATGTATATACCTATTTACAGGTACATATGTAGGTATATTAGTAATCCTAACTGTTGGTTGAACCCTCTCTAGAGGCCATCTTATAGAAAAAGGTTCCGGCTTGTTAGCTTTCTTTCTTCACATTGAGCTTAACTTACTTTTGTTTTGTTTTCTTTAGTGTTTTTGTATGTGTGTGTGTTTTTTTTTTGCTGTGCGTTTTTACTTTGTGAACAAGTTTAGGTATTAGATCATTATCTGTATTTGGATTTCTGATGAAATTTCGCATTGTCTGCAAAAAAAAAAAAAAGGAGAAGAAAAAACTGAACGAACTGAATAATGCCAAGCCGGCTGCGAAAATGCATGTTGCGGAGGGTTTTTATTTATATGTAGTACAAAACTTCACTTTAGCCTTCATCCATCCAGCCCCCCCTCGCTTATCTACGAAGAAACAAAAAGTGAGTCATTCAGCTTGTTCAGCGGTGGCTTAGCTACTACCTACCTACATATACACATACAAACATACACACATACATACTTACCTTTGCCTTTGGCGTTATAACGAGCATGCGGTTTTTTTCAATACCCTTTGCCACGGCGTTTCTTGACTTTAGCCAGAAATTGGTAACCCTTTGCCAAAGCGTTTATTGACTTTAGCCAGAAATTGGTAAAGCATTACGCCTTGTAGATTAAATGTAAGATTTTAGCACTTTACTTTAACTTCTTATAAGTCAGTTGTCTATATAAAGATTAAAAGATTAGTTAAAATTGAAGTTGAGTTTTATAGAAATGATATAAAGGACTGTGTAAATATGAGTTTTTGTTGATTTGTGTTGATGGGATAGAATAACAGACATTCGAAAAAGAGTTGAAGGATCATGACTTAGAAACCTGTTTTATGTAACCTCATGTATTTGGTCACATTGAACTTGAAGATTTTCTCCACTTTTAGAGATAAATTTGTTCGAAAATATGGATTTTTTTAGAAGTAAAACCTTTCATACCCGAGCCGTTATGAACATTCTGACTACATATTCTGTTTAGCGTTATAAAGCTTATTTTAGAAATAACCTTAAAAAACTCTTTTAAACTGTTTTAAAATACGTTTTACATAAGTTAATTTTTTCTAAAAGAGAAAAAACCTCCAAAAAGAATTTTCAAAAGTAAATATCTTGCAAAATCGAAGCAATCTAAACATTCTGACATTAGATTCGGCTTCAGGAAAGTAAACTAAATATTTGTATAGATATATGACTATGAAGTACAAATAAAATGAAAATATAATTACATAAATCGAAATCTTTAGCTTATTTGTTACCTAAATAATAACATATTTTTACTAAGAATAGTCCTGTCCGATTATTGGTTGGGAATCACTGAACATTAGTATAACTTCTCGGGCAAGATACTTAAGTCGAAATAATTCGATCTTAATATATTTAATTAAAATACTTTGAATATATCCTAGAATCGAGCCAAAGCTTTTATACAAGGTTTATATTTGATTTAAAGTCGTTTTAACTATATAAGAACTATATAGAGAATTCAATTGCTATAATTCAAGAGTAAACAAACTTCGTTATAATGCAATTTAACCCGATTCTTTGTATATTTTTCTTCTTCTTTTTTATGTATTATTATTTTATCTGCTGTTTTGAGTTTTGAATTTCCATTGAAAGTAGAGGGAGTGGGGGGGAACCGCTGCGCTGATGTTGCTGTCGTCTCATGCGGGTCTCTTGGAATCTCTCGCTGAGTCGTCGTCGTCGTCGTCATCTCCCTCCTCCGGCATTTTAAAGTAAAGTGATGAATTTCATCACAATTGGAAAGAGTTAAATCAGAGAGTCAGAGTCGGAGTCAGAATTATTTCTCGTTATATGTGGATTGAACAGAAAGAAAAAGAGAAATAAATTTACTCATAAACATTTACTGCTTTTTTTTTTCTTTATCATTCTCTCTCTCTCTGTCTCTTTCTCATTCATTGATCAGTTATTACCAGGTATAAAATTGCAGCACGTGCGGCACGAATTGTGTTAGATTTAACGGTGAATGGGTGTCTATAAAATTGAAATTACCATGCGGGGCAAGCAAATGCTAGTCTATAATTTTAACTGTAAATTATACACCCCTCAATCTGCCACCCACCACCGCCACCGCCACCCCTAAAAAAGGAGAAGCAAATTGTCGTTATTCCAACTAAACATTTAATTATTAATTTTTCAATTCTCGCTAAAAATAAAAAGTCAGACAGAGACAGAGGGAAATGTACATAGTAAAAAAAAAAAAAAAACGAAAAATTTTGTTGCAACTTTTATTATGTATTTTTGACTGTTTACTTTTTTTTTTGGCGTTGGGTTTGATGATGGGTTGACGTTTCCGGGAAGTCACCATGGTTGTTTTTTTTTTCGTTTTGTTTTTTTTTTGGAAAAATTATGAAAATGTTTGCAATGCTAATTGTTGGGTTACTTAATGAGCTTTCTAAGTTGTTTCGTTAAGTGGTTTATAATTGGTTTGTTGTGGTGTGACTTTCAGGGGGGTTTGGGGTGGGGACTTCCATTGAAAAATGTTCAGTTTTGGTAATAAGAATAAGTTGTAAATGAAACATAAATACATGCATATAATTTACTTATAAACTTAAATTTGTTGTACCTAAAATCAAGTATCTGTAAATTTATTTCATTTCTGAAGAAATATGTTAAGAAGGTTTGAGTTTTGATCAAAAAATAGACCATTTTATATATAAACTTTTCAAAAATTTAATGAAATTTGTTTAAATAATAAACAAAATCACTTATGGATAGTAAAAATGTAGGCTAGTTCATTGGAAAAACTTTGGAAATTTGATTAAAAAGTTTGAGTATTATAAAAATTTTGAAAAATCATGAAAAAAATCCTTGAATTTCGACAATAAAATCAGTTACAATTCACATGAAAAATATTTGAAAAACTAAATTTAGGTTAGATTGTTGGAAAAACCTGAAAAATTATATCTTATATCCATAGCTCGCAAATAACAGTTGAGCATTTTGCGACGTCTTCGAATAAGTTTCTTTAATGAGTATATGAAAAAATATTCGTGAATAAATCAGCTCTTTCCTTAGCTCACTCACACTCGGAGAACAATCAAATAATATTTATCAAAGAATTTCCTTAAAGAGTATTTGCAAGACTTTTTGAATTGACTTACTCAGTCGTTCACTCGCTTACTGAGTCTCAACTCGCAAACGAAAATTTTATTACTCCCAAAAGGAGATTCGTTCAAAGAGTTCAACACGAAAAACTCAACAACAACACCCAAGTAAAAAGTCGAAGCAAACTAGAAAACAGTCTCTTGCTCAGAGTAAGATCAAATTTTTTGAGTTTTTTCGGTTATGTTCAGACATTGAGCTTAAAGAAAAAATAATCAACTGTTATTTGAGAGCTATGCTTATATCTATATTATATATAGAAAGTTGAAATATTTTTGACAAGAAGGAAATCTAATGTACACACACTTTGTAAAACAATTAAAAGTTAAGTGACAGTTAAACAATTCAAAAGAAAAATAATAAAATAGTTAAATGTAGTTTAATTTAGTTGGAAAAACTTTAAAATTTCAATTTTTTAAACGATTCTTAAATTTCTATAATCCTTAATGGATTGTTTCGCTTTTCTTTTAGATAACTGTAATGCCACCTGTCGTTTTTTCTCTTCCATTAAGCTTCAAAGTTTTTAATATTAGAGTATTATATTCTTTAAATATTTTTGCAAAATATAATTCCATTTGCCTTATTAGAAACAGATAACAAAACATTTAAAATTCACCTTAATTAGACATGGGAAATCAAAATAACGTATACGCTACGTAGAACCAAAGGCGGGGATATAGTATATTGATTGTATGTATATTTATCGCAAAAAAAAAGAAAAAAATTTCATCAGAATTGTTCAGAATAATGAGTCTACTTAAAATTCTACTGATCAGGCGATTTCCGTTAAACATACATAAATAAGAAATCATTGGCTAAAAATACATTTAGGAAAAATGTATGTTTTTTTTTTTTTTTGTGTCTGATAGACAGACAGATGAATGAATGTATTTTTGGAAACGCTTTAAATCATTATCATTAAAATGTACTTTTCAAGAGAAAACATTGTAGCAAATTACTGGTTTAATTCGGTACTAAAATACTTAGAAAGAGATAACATAGAGAGAAATGAACTCTCATCTAAGATGAATGTGTTAAGCAATTTGCTTAAGGAAACAAAAGTGTTTTTTTTTTTTTTGCGACAATATTTGCATGATTTAAGTTACTTATGTACATACATACATAGATATAGACCTGTCGCGTGGGAGATTACGAATTATAGCTACTTGACATGTGGATTTTTTGTGAACCATTGGACCTTCATTTATCTTTTTTTTTTGTACGCAACTTTTATATGTACATATTTATAAAGATTTGCAGTTTTTATTTTCAAATTGTCTGTATCTTTATTATATCTTTGTTTATCATTTTTATTCATTGTACAATGATATATGTATTAGATCTCTACTGGGGATCTAATCTCCGTATTCAAATACGGAAACTTTTAGAGATATAGAAGATATACAATAAACGTTTTTCAATTCATTTCTTTGGGGTTATTAGAGATATTTAGAATGTTTTAAGTTTAATGAAGATGGCATCTAATTTTGCTTTGTTTGGAGTGACGTGAGTACCACAAATGAAATTTTGGTGTGGTTTATGATATTGTTTACTTTAACACCTTATAAAAGATATCTTTATTATATGGATTAACATTAAATGTCTTCCAAGTTAACAAGGATTTCTAAAAATTCAGATTTAGGAATGAAAATAATTGAATTTATATTAATATTAATTTATTATAATAAAGGAATCTTTTAGGAAAGGATTTTAAGTCTGATTTTAAAGTTCTTAAAGTATGAAACTTGAGGTCATAAATAATTAGATAATAATTAAGCAAACTTTTACCAATTAACTAATAATAAAAATTAAAATTGTAAAGGCACTTTTAAAAAATAAATTCATATTATTCATATTATTTATATATTATTCATATTATTCATTCATCATAAATAATTTCATCTCTGTTAAAGCTATTCTTAGATAATAAAGAAAAAATTGGAAAAGTCACTTTTAAAAAAGTTTATATCTTAATGATGAAGATTTTTGATATAATATAAGTAAATGGATATATATATAAAGTATTTTTAAAACTGTCTTAATATTTTAAAAATTGTAACTTAATATTATAGATGATTTGATAAATGGATAAAAATGGAAATGACAAAAATTCCGAACTATCGTTATTTATTTTATAAAGTAGGAAGATTATAACAAGGATTTTTATTTGGTTTGATTTTAAATATATTTAAACAAGATTTTTGATATCAAATACATACATGAATGATTTCTATAAGAAGTATTCTCGATTATCTAAGTATCCTTCAAAATTTAACTAAATATTATATGAATCAGAATCATAATTATTTATAATTTTATTCAGGATCTTAAATGAAGATTTTTGATATCATTAACATATATCGATTTCTATATAATAATACAATTTAGAATTCAAATTCAAATAATAAAAAAAAGTAGAGAAGAATATCTTCAAATTTCCATTTTAAAAGTATTCGAAATTAACTATTAACTGTTTTTCTTTTTAAAAGTATTCTAAACTATTTATTAACTGTTTCTTTTAAATAATTTGAAAAAAGAAAAGAACTACAAGGTTTCGCTTTTTCTACAAATTGCAACTTTAATGATGATTTCACCAAACAATTTATAATGAGTAATAGACCACAAAAGCTAGATAACTTTGTCTATTAAAAATCACGACCAAATTCAGAACCGTTAGTAATTTATATACCCTTCTTGTTTTGTGGGAATTTACAAAAAAAAAAAAGTTGTTGCTTGTAGCCGATTTTAATTCATTAGTCATATTCCAACCTTATATGCCATTCAGTCATAAAATAATCTACATATTAAAGCGTGTGAAATATCTTGACCTACAGCAAGCAAAAGTCATTGTTTTGCCCTCGCAACTACTAGGCAGACTAGGCAGAAGGAGCAGACAATGTGATGGTTGCGCTGGTGGTGGTGGGACCTTATATTAATTACTTAGTCAAGTGAAGTTGGAGTTGAAGTTGTTGTGTGTGCGGTCAAATGAGGGGGCAATTAAGTGCAATTGCATAGACACAAAGGCAGAGATCTTTGGTTAGCTATATAGATACATACATACATACATACATACATACATATGTACATATCCCCCCCACAAACTGACTCATGCAAAGGAAAAGATCTCTTTATATATGTTTTTTTATTGAACAATGGCATCCCGGCGCATACCAATCCCACGCATGAGCAATAACAAATGTTCCAAGTAAATTGTAATTGGTTTTTTTTTTCAACTATTTTTAGAATATTGAAAAATCTTTGCCTTGGCATAACAAGGAGAACACGTGTTTACATATACTTACATATATATACATATATATGAGTGTTGGGGTATATAATATATTTTCTAGGTCACATCTTATCGCTCTTTTTTTTCACTGAAAGTAATTTCGCAATCAGAGTGTAATTGAAGAAACCTCCCTAATTCCTTGGAACTCTAAGCAGCGCAATTATATGATGATTTTTTGTTTTCGGTTAAGGTTATTCATTGATAATGTATACTGAGAATTACAGTAAAGGGGCTCGCATAGTAACTACCAGGAATCCTTATCGCAATAAGTATCATCATCGTCAACCAACATCATCAACATTTATTTCACTAATAAGATGCGTCATGCAGACAAACGGACGTCCCTAACTACCATATATAGCCATATATATATATATATACAGTTAATGAGTCAACCTAAAAAAAGATATTCTATGGCATGACTACCCCAAAAAAGAAAAAAAAAAAAACCAAGAAAAAGAGGCTTGTGCGCTTTGATTGTGCAAACTGTGTCATTAAATTACTTTTCAATCGAGTATGGCAATTAGATCACCGATCAACTGGTTGATATTGTGACGCCATATGAAAATATATACTATATAGTATATTCTACCTCTGAGATGATGTAGTACATTTTTATATTTAGAACAACACGATTTGTTTCTCTGTGTGTGTGAAGTGGTTACTATTGATCGTGTAATAGTGCCAAAGTGCTAATTAAATCCATTAGATGATCATGTTTGTTTTTGTAGAAACTTTACTATAATAAATCATATACCAAGAAAACTACTAGATGTATAGTAAGTTGTGGGGGATTCATGGTGGATAATGAAAATTTCCATTGTGGTGAAAGAAGAAAACACTAAACAATTAAGCTTATTTTTATCTAATACTAGGAAACTTCATTAGACCAAATTAAAGGTTTCTTTTTTCATAGAAAAGCTTAAATACAAAAATAAAGCTCTCTCTCCCTATGGCTCATACTCTTAATACCCTGTACCCATTGGGTAATAGGGTATATTTAAGTCCCTTAAATGTATACAACAGGCAGTAGAAAGCATTTCTGGCTCCTTAAGTAAATATATTCTTGATCAGTAGAGTCTTTTAAGCCTTATCTGTTCGTTTGTACACTGAATTTTCGAAAACTGTGAAAGCTAGGGCTATCAAATTTTGGTGTGAATATTCATCTAGTTTGTATGCAGTTTAAGTTTATTTTAAATTTTGCCACGCCCACTTACGCCTTCGGAATTTAAAGAAAAACCAATAACTAGAGCTATATTAAGGGAATTGCATTTTTTGTTGGCACACCTAACAATATAGTCAAAGTCCACCAACTGTCTAAATTTTGTAGAAATCGGACTATAAATGTCGGAGATATACCTATGTGCGCTTTGTATTGGCTGGTAAGAGTGAGCGAGATAGCTTTCACTTCCTGTTGCGGCATGTTAAAGGAAATTTTGTATCAATTTGATGAAGATTTCGATAGAGTACGACTTTATTTAGTATCTGTAATTGGTATAGGGTATAATCGAAGTCGTTTTGTTGCCTTCTTTTTTCATAAACAATTGAACATTTTTACACAAATTATAATTTTTGATTTGAAAAACGATAAGCAAATGGTTAATTGACCTTCAATGTATTGGTGTTCTTATCTTTAGAGGGCTCTTTTATTATTGTTTTACGCGTTTTTGTTCTTTTGTTTTATTTAATTTTATATAAGAATTTATGATTTCCCGATTTATGAAAACTAATTTTATTGCGTCATTTCTTCTATTTGCAGAATCCTTTCCAATGGGTCATTATTTAAGTAAACCAACAATTAACAATAAGCCAACAACAATTGCAACAAAATATAATCAAAAGAAAAAGGACCAACAACTAAGAGAATTAACTGAAATTGAACAAATAATCAATTTGGATATTGACCAAGAAGGAGAAGTAATTGAAGAAAATTTAGAAGAAACCATCAACAACAACAGTAAGGCTGGCCCACAGAATACTTTAGGAACGGAAGTTCGTCAAATTATAATTAAAATTCAACTGGCCAAAATGGAAAATGGTAATGTTGTTAGTGCTGGACAGGTGCTAGAACAGGAGGAGCAACAACAACAACAACGGCAAGGTGCTGCCGCCATAATGTCTGCTACGGACACGCTCAATGCAAATGAACGGCGGCAGCAAATTTTAAATGTTACTTTAGGGGGTCGAACTGCTGGCAGTTCCTCTGTACAAGCAACAACAACAACGGAAGCCCAAAAAACCGAAAGACAGCAAATGAATAACAACAATTTAGCGGGAATAGCCAACGTTACTGCGGCGATTAGTGCGCTACAATTGAATAACGACGACGCTGCCGCTGCCGCCGCCGCCGCCGCCGCCGAACACCTCCACCATCATCATAATCATCATAATGATGACGATGATGACGACAACGACGATGGAGGCAACCACGACGACCACGACGACGACGACGACGATGTTGTCGATGAATCGCTGCTGCGTCGGCGTGATGCCCGTACCGAAGCTGTTGACTATTGCGAGGTTGAGGTGCTGGAATCGCTGCCAGTCAGCGAAATGTTGTCGACGGGAACGCAACAAATAGCAAAATCAAGTAAGCAAAAAAAAGATAGCAAAAGATAGAATTAAAAAATATTTCTCAATGAAATGAAACATTAAAAAAAAACAATTTTTTTTTTTTTTTTGTTTTTATATATCTATAAATAATTAATTATTAATTTTTGCTCTCTCTCCTTGCTCTTCTCTCTCAATTTTGTGTAGATAACGGAAATAGTTGCTGTCGTAGCCGTAGCAGTAAAATCTTATCAATGGGAGCTAATACCTCATCAAACACCTCAGCAGCAGGAACAGCAGCAACAACATCAACAGCAACAACAGGAGGAGGTACACAGTCCAAAAGACGTTGTTGTAAATGTAAATATCGTGATGCTATTAAAGGATTACGTGGTATATTAGAATCAAGCAGTAATACATTAGCACTAAGGGATAAAAAGGAAACAGCAGCAGCAACAATGAGAAAATCATCATCAGCAAGGCCATTGGTTGATCGTCGTTCTACACCAGTAACCAGTACAACAGCAACAACATCAACAAGTGCTCGTTTACAAAGTCAAAGGAAAAGGAATTCAGTGGCTGTGCCACCATCAGTAAATGCCACTACTTCTGCTGCTGCTGCTGCTGCAGTTGCTGGTGTTGTCGATCAACCCAGTCAATTGGCCATTTGGACGGGTCCAACAAATGGCGATGTCATCATACGTATCAGTTCACCACAATGTGTAATCGAATCATCACCTGGAAATGCCCGTGTAACAGTTGGTCCTCATATACGTGTGGTAACCACCACCGAACAAGCACCAATCCAAGCACCACAATCAGCGGGATTACCACCATTCCGTGGTTCTGTTACTGTTCATTCACAAATCGATTTTATGCATTGCCTTGTACCCGATCTAGAGAAGATTATCAATAGTAGTTTCTATTGGGGTAAAATGGATCGTTATGAGGCTGAACGTTTATTGGAAGGCAAACCTGAAGGAACATTTCTTTTACGCGATTCGGCGCAAGAGGAATTTCTATTTTCTGTAACATTCCGTAAATATGGTAGATCACTACATGCCCGCATTGAGCAGTCTGGACATAAGTTTAGGTGAGTAATTACCCAAAACTGAATCTAAATTAATGGGGAAATACTTTGGGGGAACGATGAACGCGTCATAAATTAAAGCAGGAAATCATTCAATTTCATTTTAATACTATATGCCATGTAATTATCGGGCGAGAGCTATAAATTGATTAGAGATAACAAGAAAAAAAATAAGGAAATTCGGGGTAAAGAATATTTCTCTTAAAATACATTCGATCAGATTCTTATCGAATTAAACACAATTCAAGCTAATTTGAAATTAAATGAAACTCGAAGTTTTTAATCAGTTATTTCCAAGATTTTTTTATATAGTATATATATATATAGAGTATTTCATGATTTATAACGAAGATAACATTTAAAGATAAGAGAACGAACAATGACGTAGTCTAGAAGACATTGTATAGACGATTAGAATGCAGTATTTGGAATTTACTAGATAGTTCTTATATTATAAGAACTTGATTTTCTATAGAATATAAAATTTTCATTTCATTTTTCTATAAATATTTACTTTTGAATGTGTTTTTTAATAACTTGTTCTCTTTGTTTTGTTTTGCAGTTTTGACTGTCATGATCCTTGCGTATTTACTGCTAGCACTGTAACTGGATTACTGGAGCACTATAAGGATCCCACATGTGTAATGTTCTTTGAGCCATGCTTAACCATGCCGCTGCATAGACGACAAACATTTTCATTACAACAATTGGCACGTGCCACAATTGTATCGAATACAAGTTATGATGGTATCAATCAATTGGAATTACCAGGACGTTTGAAAAGTTATCTCAAGGAATATCATTATAAGCAAAAGTTACGGGTTAAACCATGTGATCAGAACACACCGGGCGCATTCTATGGCAATGTATAGTCCAAGGATAGTAGGATGGCAGCGGCGGCGGCAGCAGCAGCAGCAGCTCCTCCTCAACAGAATCAACAATTGCAGCCAATTAGTTTCACCTACTATGATGAGGATATGGAAAGTGTTAGCGAATCGAATGTCTATGATGATGATGATGATGAGGATGCTGTCAATATACATGTATCCTATGTCCAGCATGCCGAAGTGGTAGCTCAATTACAAAAAGCAACCAAAAAGAATCGAAATAATCGAAATCATAATTATCATCAGCAGCAGCATCAGCATTTCTTTTGGCGTTTGCCTCAACGTTTGATCAATGCATTGGCACGTTTATCGGCCAATTTGAATTGCTATAAGACAAATCGGACAACAGCTAACAAAAGGGAAGATTAACGATACTTTTCTCATTCAAAAAAGTGTGCCTGATTAAAAGAGTAAAACAGAAGAGCATATATTATGATGATGAACTAAAACTAGAGACAATCCCAGTGCATTGTGTGCCGCCACCAAAAACAAAAACAACTCTAAAGAAAAGTTATACTTACAAATATAGTAATTGTGTAGAAAATCAAAAAACAAGCCTCCCAAAAAACAAAAAAAAAAAAAAAGAAATTCAATATCAACTATGACCTAAGTATTACTTAATGAAAAAAACAAAAAACCAACTCCTCTTTACATTTATAAGTATTCTGCATTTCATTTTCTATTTAAACAACAAAAGAAAGTATTTTCCTTGTATTTATTTAAAAAACAAAAACAAACTTGTAAATATATATATATACAAATACTATATATATGTAGCATATAGTCTTAGTTTAGTCAAAAAAAAAAAAAACTTTTATATTTTCTCTCTCATTAGCCAAATTGTAAAATAACTTTTTATTCGTTTTATTTATTTATTCGTCATGTGAGTGCTTTGCTTTTGGATGTTTCATTGTTTAGCACCTTGTACATATATATATATATATCTATACATATATAGAGTTATCGGATCATAAAAATTATATATTATATAACAAATTTTCACTTCTTAGTTTGTAATTTAAATTTATACAAAATATATATACATATACATATAGATATGTATTCTTATTTAGGTGGTTGCTGTTTGTTATTTGTAGAAATAGTTAAACAAAATGGAAATACATTAAAACATAAAAAATCCTTCAATGAATTTTTAACAGAAAGCGCAAAATTGTTTCAAAATATACAGAGAAAAACATACATTCAAACAAATATTTTACACATATCCAAAAAAGAAAACAAAAATAAAATAAAAATAGTTTGTTCTTTGATGATGCGTATTAGCAAAACTATGACTAATCAAAAGAGAATGAAAAAGAAAACAACCAAGAAAATAAATAAAAAGCAAAGCCAAACTCAAATAAAGTTGATGGACAAAAACTAGCAAAAACAATTACAAATTTTGTTTATTTTTACTTACTTGTGGAGAAGGTGGATCGATCAGTTAAAGAAACCATATTTAAAAGTTATATTTATTACCGGTTAACAACTCCTTATTTCAAATTTTAACTGAAATATTTAATTAAACAGCCATAAAATACCTTTTTATGTATTGGAAAGAGTGTTAAAACAATATTTCTGTTTACTGAAAAAGTACATATAATGCATGAGTCAAGAGAAATGTCTTCTACCCACAGCATGAATGAATATTGAAAATAAGTGTGTTTTCCATTCAAATTCACCATTCAATTTTTTTAAAATTTGTTTCCGTTACGACAGAGTTGCCACTTTTATAGTAGATGGCGCCACTGTGCAAATAATAAAGCGCTCCGGCGAATTCAGAAATGAGCAGCAAATTCGTGCGTGTGTTTTGAGAGAGCGAGAAAAGTTGAAAGAAAAAGAAAAAAAACTTAAACACAATTTGTTGTTTTTCATCGAACGCGAGTGTGCGGACTCGTAGCGGTTGTTAATGATAGCTTTGAGTGCATTGTTAACAAAATATTACATTATTATGAGCAATTTAAGCAATGGTCAACAGAATCAACAACAACAACAGCAGCAGCAGCAACAACAACAAAATCAGCAGCAACAACAACAACAACAAAATGCACCAGCAGCAGGAAATGAAGTGGCTGGAATTGTTGGAGTCGCTGGAGCGTTGGCCCACATAGAACCGTTGCAACCAGGTGTGGCAATGCCAGCACCTGGCCTAGGAGCAGCTGTGGGCATACAGCAAAGGCCACGTTTAATTCTACAAAATCCACAACATCCGGCACAAAATCCCGCCGCCGAGGGCAGTGGCCTCGAAAGAGGAAGTTGTCTCCTCCGTTATGCCAGTCAAAATTCCCTAGATGAGAGCTCCCAGAAACATATCCAGCGACCCAATGGCAAGGATCGCGGCACAGTGGGTCAATATAGCAATGAACAGCATACAAATCGCTCATTCGATGCCATGAACGAGATGCGCAAGTAAGGATCAACATAAAAATTATCACCTATTAGTCTAGCCAAGCATCATCATCATATTGTATGCATCTTTTCTTGAAGCATCATCATTATTTTGTTATTTATACATTTTGGCACTGGCAAAATATGGGAAGATGTTTGTTTTTTTTTTTTTTTCGTTTTTAGAAAAACAAAACAAAAATACTAATTATGAAAAATTATCTGTGGTAGTGCTGCTGCTGCTCGTCTGCAAATCTCAGTGACGCACAGTGGATGTGATGTGGGCATAATGTAGACAAAAATAGATTTGTGTGTGTATATAAGATTAGAATTTTGTGTCGTGCAGAATATAAGAAGTGTTTTGTTTTACAAAATTAATTAATAAGGAATATTTTCGAATATTTTTTAATTGTTAACTGTTGAAGGGAAATTTTTAAAAATTGTTAAAGCTTTAAGGATAAAGTTTTTTCAGCCTGAAGCGATCAATCAATCGTAATATTTTTAACAAGTCTTTGATACTGAAAGTAGTCTTCTATTAACTATAGGAAACTATATAAAGAAGCGATATTTAATCTAAAATCATAAAAACATTTGAGAATCCTATAATGAGACATAATATCGTTAAAAAAAAACAGAGTCTTCATGTTAGAAAAGTGAAATTCTATGCAAATTAGTTCTTCTGCCGTTAATTTTTGTTCGAGTTAGAAAGAATTCGAGTAAGAGAAGTTCAGGTTGACATAGTTGGACTGTCTATATATCAAAATAAGCTGATATTCAAACTAAAGTCATTCTAAAAGAAAACAAATTTAATCTAATTAAATATTTTGTTCTACTTTAACAAAATTTCCAAAAGATTACAAAATTTGAAATCAACAAATTGACCTCTCCAACATCGTGTAAAAATATTTAAGAAACGCATTAGTCTGAGCGATAAGAACTATAGACAAGGTTTACCAGGTGAATTATGACGCCTCTTACAATTAGATTAGATAAGAAAGCAAATGAAATAGTAAATAGAAATTCTTGTTCACATTTAATGCCAGACAAATACACTAAAACAACTGTAAACGAAGCAAACTAAGTAGTAAATTAATATCAGTTTTTATGAGCACTATTTCAGCAAAATATACCCACTGTGCTATGTCAGAGTATCTCCGTGTCTCAGTTGACTTTTGCACATATTTGCGCATTACGTTTTCGTGTTTCGATTTCGGGGTTTTGTTTGCCCACTTTTTTGTATACGTATGTACATATTTAAACAAAATATTTGCTTTTGTCAAAAGGCCATTCGCATTCTGTTTTCGCTTATTTTTTTTTTTTATATTTTTGTGAACAATATTATTATGATTTGATTTTTATATATGCGAACCATTTGAAACGCATTAACCTTGAACTTGGATGCGCCTCAAATTAACCGCTCCGAGCAGACAGTTCAGTCCGTCCACACAATCGAAGATTTTATGTTTATGACTTTTTAATTTTCGTTTCCGTATTTCGCTATTGGCCATAGGAAAATAACCTGGCCAGTGGAAATCTTTTGGGCCACAAACAAGTTTTCGTCATACCATTGTTGTTACATATTTTTGTGTAGTAAGCGTAGCTTTTTTTTTATTTTTGTAAATTGAAAGTTGAGAGCCCACCATCAAGATACTGAAATGTATATATGGTAATAATAAGCTACCGACTCTACAATTAATTACAACATTTTGCAAAATATTTAATTAAACAAAGCTGTTTCTACAAATTGTTAACAATTTGTTTGCCTTTTTTAAGAACTGTTTCAAACAAATTCGGTCAATGAACTAGAAACAGAGGCTTACATTAAGTGAAGACTTATTTTAGTTACATTTATTCAGCTGTTTGGTATAATTAATTAGTTTAATTTTAGTTTTAATGAGTAAAAGGTTTATAGACCTATTAAATGGAAATTAATATAAATTTAGAGTTGCTTTAACCTTGGTTACACTCTACTACATGTGATGAAGCTAAGCTGATTTGTATATCTTTTTAAATTTAATAATTATCTATACTTTTTTGGGTTATACAGAAAGCTTGTGTTTCAGAACTATTGCTTATTTCTTATACTAGCGCTGGTTGTATATTTAATATAGAAAATTATAAAGTTTTAGATCAATAAAATTGGCCTCTAGGATACATTGCAATACTTTTGATACCCTGGGTCCATAGGGCAAAAGTTACTATTTAATGTTGAAACCGGACTTATGTATACTTAGGACTCTGGAATACCAAGTAAACTTTGTAATATCAGTAGAAAGTAGTAGTAGAAGTAGAACAGCTTATATTTCGTTGAGATCGGGCTACTATATAGCCAGTTCCTAAAAGATAAACCATTGAAATTTTAGCTTTAGTTTTGTTGACTATATAGTCAGCTCCTAGAAGATAAAGTTTAGCTTTAGTTTTGTTGAGATCAGCCTACTATAAAGTCAGCTTCCAAAAGGTAAACTGTAGAAAGTTTAGCTTTAGTTTTCTTGAGATCAGCCTACAATATGGTCAGCTCTTAGAAGATAAACAGTAGAAAGAATAGCTTATATTTCGTTGAGATCGGGCTACTATATAGCCAGTTCCTTAAAGATAAACTATAGAAATTTAAGCTTTAGTTTTGTTGAGATCGGTGTACTATATAGTCAGCTCATAGAAGGTAAACTCTACACAGTTTAGCTTTAGTTTTGTTGAGATCGGCGTACTATATAGTCAGCTCCTAGAAGATAAACCGTAGAAAGTATAGCTTTAGTTTTGTTAAGATCGGCGTACTATATAGTCAGCTCCTAGAAGATAAACCGTAGAAAGTATAGCTTTAGTTTTGTTGAGATTGGCGTTCTATATAGTCAGCTCCTAGAAGATAAACAGTAGAAAGAATAGCTTATATTTCGTTGAGATCGAGCTACTATATAGTCAGCTCATAGAAGGTAAACTCAACAAAGTCTGGCTTTAGTTTTCTTGAGATCGGGCTACTATATAGTGAGATTCTAGAAGATAAACTGTAAGAAGTTTAGCTTTGGGTACAGAACTCTTTCTGCAGCATAGTCTGCGTTTAAGATAAGTTTTGGACTCAAGAAATTTATTAAACTAATTAATTTTAATGTTATACAAATGTTGAAATATTTAAAAAATGTTTCATATATGTATTTAATAATCATCTTTTATATATCTATCTCTATCTTTTAGACAAAAACAACTATGCGATGTCATTTTGGTTGCCGATGATGTTGAAATTCATGCCCATCGCATGGTATTGGCCTCCTGTAGTCCATATTTCTATGCCATGTTCACCAGTTTTGAGGAATCACGTCAATCTCGTATTACTTTGCAAAGTGTTGATGCTCGTGCTTTGGAGTTACTAATAGATTATGTATATACCTCAACAGTTGAGGTTAATGAGGATAATGTACAAGTTTTGCTAACAGCTGCCAATTTATTGCAATTGACTGATGTGAGGGATGCCTGCTGTGATTTTTTACAAACCCAATTGGATGCCAGTAATTGTTTGGGTATTAGAGAATTTGCCGATTTGCATGCTTGTGTCGAATTATTAAATTATGCGGAACAATATATTGAACAGCATTTTAAGTAAGTATTTAAGAAAAGTATCTTAAATTAATATAATGTAAGAAAATCGAATCGACTTTAATTCGTTTCAATATGGAATTATTCATCTTTGTTTCTTATCACTGAAACCAAATGCCTCCTCGCAAATCTCAAATTTTGTTTACCATTCTAGTAGCTCATTTTAAACTTCACAACGCAAAAAAGTAAATTTATAATTGTTTAAATAGTTGAATATTAAACAAAAGTTAGCTATAATTTGACAGTTTGGTCGACCTTTCTAATCAACATCTCAAAAAGTGAACAGGTTGTTGTTAAATCTTAAGATTAGAAGGTCGTAAAACTGTCACAAAACCAAAAAGAGAGGCACTCCCTGCATTTTGCTTTTTAAGCTGAAAGCAAAAAAATACCAACTTTTGGATGCACTATATAGCAAGACGTACTTTCAGTGCCTAAGAACGAAGTTTCTTATACTATTATACATATAAGGTCATTGAGGTGAACCGGCTCACTCGTTCTTTTTTTTCGAAGTGAGCCAACTCACTCATATGGCTCACTGGCTCATTTGCAGATACCTCATGAGTTCACTTTGCGATCGCCAATTGAGAAGAACGCAAAGCGAGACATAAGAACTAGTGAGCCAAAATGAGCTAGTGCGCCAAGATGAGCTAGTGAGCCAAACTGAGCCACATTGAATGAACAAGATCAGTGGCTCAGTTCAGTGAGCCATTCGTTTTGGCTCACTGAGCTACCCAAGTTTTCTATTATGTACTTGATGTCGAGTTAAGAACGAAGTTTCTTATACTATTATAGGACTTGACGTCAAGTTAAACTTACTAAAGGATAAACTCTCCTAGTATTGCAGGCTTTGTTCCCTTCCCTTTTCGCTTCCTTTAGTTGTAATTCTCAACTAGTTCTATTCATGACCTAAATTGTAATTTTCAACTTGTTCTATTAACGACCCTCAACCAGGCAAATAAGTTTTTATTAAGCATAATTTTTTAACATGAATTCAAAACTCATTATATACCATTATTAGTCCTTGAATTTAGCTATAACTTTTTTGTTGTTATATTTTGTGCAGTCAACATTCATACTTTTGCCACTTTATATATACCAACTCATTTTATGTAGTATAATTTACTTTATTATGTTATAAAAATGAACTTTAAAAAAAGCAAACCACAACTGCCAGCCGGTTTAAATCAAAACTGGTATTATCTCTACCAAAAACAAAATTTGTTTTTTATGCATTTACCTTCAATATTTCGTATTCTTAATGTTTTTGTTTCTTATTTTGTCTTTTTGCAGCGAAGTGATTCAATTTGATGAGTTTCTGAATCTCACCCACGAACAGGTCATAAATCTAATAGCCAATGATCGCATATCAGTGCCAAATGAGGAGCGTGTCTATGAGTGTGTCATAGCCTGGTTACGCTATGATGTACCAATGCGAGAACAATTCACCTCATCACTAATGGAGCATGTACGTTTGCCATTCCTCTCCAAAGAGTACATCACACAAAGAGTGGACAAAGAAATTTTACTCGAGGGGAATATAATATGTAAAAATTTAATTATTGAGGCATTGACCTATCATCTTCTGCCCACGGAAACAAAATCGGCTCGAACAGTGCCAAGAAAGCCCGTGGGAATGCCAAAGATATTACTAGTGATTGGTGGTCAAGCACCGAAGGCTATACGTTCAGTGGAATGGTATGATTTGAGAGAAGAGAAATGGTATCAAGCAGCGGAAATGCCAAATCGTCGCTGTCGCTCGGGATTAAGTGTGCTGGGTGATAAAGTCTATGCAGTGGGCGGTTTCAATGGATCGCTTCGTGTACGGACAGTGGATGTTTATGATCCGGCCACAGATCAATGGGCCAATTGTAGTAATATGGAGGCAAGACGTTCCACTTTGGGTGTGGCTGTTCTGAATGGTTGTATTTATGCTGTTGGTGGTTTCGATGGCACCACCGGGCTTTCGAGTGCCGAAATGTATGATCCCAAGACTGAAATTTGGCGCTTCATTGCCTCCATGTCGACGCGTCGCAGTTCTGTGGGTGTTGGTGTTGTTCATGGCCTACTCTATGCCGTTGGAGGTTATGATGGCTTCTCCAGGCAATGCTTATCTTCAGTGGAACGTTATAATGCCGAAACGGATACTTGGTCACCGGTGGCTGAGATGTCTTCGCGACGCAGTGGCGCCGGCGTTGGTGTCCTGCATAATATCCTTTACGCTGTGGGTGGACACGATGGTCCAATGGTGAGGAAGTCTGTTGAGGCTTATGATTGTGAGACAAATACTTGGCGTTCGGTGGCTGATATGTCCTATTGTCGTCGTAATGCCGGTGTGGTGGCCCATGATGGTCTACTCTATGTGGTGGGCGGTGATGATGGTACATCGAATTTAGCATCTGTTGAGGTCTATTGTCCAGATACGGATACATGGCGTATATTGCCCGCACTGATGACCATTGGACGCAGCTATGCGGGCGTCTGTATGATTGATAAGCCCATGTGAATGGAAGAGCAGGGTGCATTGGCAAGGTAAGTTATCATCTCAAGTTATCGTTCCATATAAAACTAATCGCTCTTTCGCTCTTTTTCCTATATAGACAAGCTGCTTCGCTGGCCATTGCATTAATGGATGATGAGAATAGTCAAGCTGAAGGCTCTATGGAAGGTGCTGTGGGTGGTATTATTTATGGTAATATTGCTCCAGCTCCTTTGCCAGCAGTGGCACAGCCAGTTGTGGCACAACCATTGGTACAGCCGCCGGCAAGTCATCCACATTATGAGAATATTTATGCGCCAATTGGTCAGCCTAGCAATAATAATAATAATAACAGCAACAATGCCAATGCCCCTGCAAATGTTGAGGAATCTCAACAACAACCACCTACACAACAACAACCAGCAGCACCAACTGAAGCAAATAACCAAAATCATAATAATCAACCACCACAAATGTCTTTAGCACCACCAACACAAGCAGCACAACAACAACAACAAGCGCAACGTATGCTATCCATAAATAACTATAGAAATGACTTATATGATCGATCTGCTGCATCTATTGGTGTTAATGGCAATGGAGGAGGCTCTGGAAATGGTATATTGGGTGCCAATCTAGCTGCTGCCTATGATGTGCCCCGAGCTGTACGTTCTGGTTTGGGTTATCGTCGCAATTTTCGCATTGATATGCAAAATGGTAAGAAAAGTTGAGAAATTTAGAGGACTATGAAGAATATTTCTATTCACATTTCATTTTTACCTCTTCTAGGTAATCGTTATGGCAGTGGCCTACGCTGTGCTCCACTCTATGCCAATAATACTAATGCCAATAGTCGTTCAAATTGCCATCGTCAACGTAGTTTCGATGATACGGAATCCACTGATGGTTACAATTTACCCTATGCTGCCACAACAGGTGGAACTATGAGATATGAGAATATCTATGAACAGATACGAGATGAACCCATCTATAGGCCAGGGGGAGGCAGTCGTGTACCTCTCTATACACGACTCGATGTCTTGGGTCATGGGATTGGACGCATTGAGAGACATTTGAGTTCATCTTGCGGCAATATTGATCATTATAATCTTGGTGGTCATTACGCCGTGCTGGGACATTCACATTTCGGTACAGTGGGACATATACGACTTAATGCAAATGGTAGCGGTGGAAGTACTAGTAATGGAAGTGCCACCTCTGGTAGTGCCGCCTGCAATGTGCCCAATTGTCAGGCTTATATGGGTAGTACGAATGGCAGTGCCGCTCCTGGTCTAGTGGAGGTCAAAGTGCCCGTAAAGAACAGTGCTTCCAGTTTCTTTAGCTGTTTGCATGGCGAGAATTCTCAAAGTATGACAAATATATATAAAACGGGTGGTGCAGTGGGTGCAACAGCAATTGCTGGACATAATTCTTCACCCTTGACACCAAATGTATCCATGGAGAGAGCATCACGGTCGGCCTCAGCTGGTCCTGTGGGGATTGCTACGCCAGCTGCCAATCAAGAGCAAGATCAAGCGGAGAGTGTTGCCTCAACAAGTTCTGGCAGATCTACTACCGGAGCCATACCCAAGGTGAAAGTTACCACCAAGGCAGTTACCAAAGAGACATCCGGCACTGTAGCTTCTGCTACATTGGAGAAGAGTAGCAGCGGAACCATGGGAGCTGCTGTGGCGAAGAAAACATCAACACAACGAACCAATGCCTCTGGTGATGGGGCATTGAATCGCATATCCAAGACCAGTTTGCAATGGTTACTTGTTAATAAATGGCTACCTCTCTGGATGGGTCAGGGACCCGAATGCAAAGTAGGTTGGAAATTACTTCCATTTATTGAAAAGTTAATAACTTTTCTTCCTTTCAGGTGATTGATTTTAATTTTATGTTCTCTCGGGATTGCGTTAGTTGTGACACAGCATCAGTGGCTTCACAAATGTCCAATCCCTATGGCACTCCTCGTTTGGGTGTGGGTTTACCACAGGATATGGTGCGTTTTCAAAGCTCTTGTGCTGCGGCCGCTGCTGCTTCAAATATGCGTCGTGATGGCTCCACCAGACCATTGCATAGCACCTTAAGTCGCCTACGTTGCGGTGCCTCAGATAAACGTAATCCGAATCAAAATCATGCAAATTATCGTTATGAAGATCCATCATACGAAAATGTTCATGTGCAATGGCAAAATGGTTTTGAATTTGGACGATCACGTGACCATGATCCTAGTTATCACACACTACAACAACAACAGCAGCAGCAACGTCCTCTGTTACAACGTGCCCGATCGGAGAGTCCCACATTTAGTAATCAACAGAGACGCTTGCAACGTCAGGCAGCTGCAGCAGCAGCAGCTCAAAACCAGCCTCAGTCCAACAACTCCTTTAAAAACTATAAACTAAATGTAGAGAATAATAGTTTTAAACCAAAGCAACAGCAACAACAGGCTCAGCAGCCATCACCAGCCGCCCCTGTGGACTTGTTAGATGATTTAGAAGGAGCTGTGGGTGGAGCCCCTGTGGATAACTTACCTAACGATGCGGATCCTTCAGAGGCAGCTGCAGCATTGAGCGACAACGAGACTGAGACAAATAATAGCCAAATTAATGAACAGAATGATTAAGAAAATTTGTCGATTAACTCTTTTTTGATAATGTTAAAGCAAAGAATCATAAGAACAGGTTCATTTTCGACATTTTGATAACGATTTCGAATTAGTATTATGAATCGATATCATCCCCAAAGATATATGTATATGGCATTAATTCTGTGACAAAGGAGCTTTAATAATTGAAAATATGAAAATAATTTTTCAAAACAATTTTCTAAACATTTTCGAAAGATGTGTAAATATTAATGCCATATTCATATAAGATCCATAATAAAAGAAGTTTCAAATTTTTCCTCCTAACAAAATTAGATCTCATCCAAAAACATCAAATAGAAATGAAAAACTCATCACGAAAATTGAACAATTTTCATATAGGATATATAGGTACATTTTTTCATCAAAATAGAATTTGTATAATGGTCTAAAATCATATGATATTCGTACTTGTAGAAAGAATTTCGTTTTTCATTTGTGTGACAGTCGAGTGTTTGTCAAGTCAAACATGAAGGCCATATCAAGCATCGATATAATCTTACAAATAGTGTTAGAATTAGCAAACATTTGTCCAATTTCTGTTAAAACATAAGCAATATGCATTTGATATATAATATATATATATAGAAACAAAACCGATATAAGTTACAAAAGTAATAGTTATTGTTCTCTATAACCATGTCAAGTCTGCCAAACTTTATTTCACATTCTTAATTAAGAAATAAGTCAAAGTAATGGCAGTGATATGATTTGGCATTGAGAACATTTCCACATTAATCGAATATTGTTGCGTTAAAGTTGTTTTTTTTTTTATCAGTTCTTTTACACTGCCCCCATTTGAATATTAAAAAAAAGAGAAGAATACAAACCTATTGATTAAGTCAATTAGAATTTTTACAGGTATTATTTACATGCAATTATCATATAATACTTATATACATACATACAAACATATACAAATACTCCACGTCTAGATATAGAATCATACTTACATGTATTTGCGTTAAACTAATTCATAATAGTAATAATAAAAAAAACCATTTAGTTGCAAACAAATTGATAAGAAAAATATTTTTAAATGCGATGTAGATTTCAAGGCGTCATAGTTTTCTATATTTATATATTTGTGTTTCGTCTGATCTTTCTAAAATATAGTAATATTATATTAGGATCAAGTGTAGGATAAACTGGAGAGTAAGCAGTTTAATCTTTTAACTATAAAATGGTGAAAATCTACAACTCTCAGTTAAATGGTTTAGTTTTAAAGATGATAACAGCTTAGAAGTCAACGTTTATAGTTCATCGTTCCAAAATGTATTACAAATTTTTGCACTTCTGTCTGAACATGAGTAAAATCGAAAGATATTGATATTACATTACAGATAGATCGTAGAAAAAAGGATGTTAATGTGGCGTGAATAAGATATTAATCGAAAATGTATTTAAAGTATTATCTGATTCTGTCTAAAAGTAGGTAAAATGCATGTATAGATGTTATATTATAAATAGGTACTTAAAATATTAAGATGTAGAGTCTCAGAATTGATATTAAAATTTCATTCTTCAAAAATGTATGAAAACGATAAAAAATGGAAAGATATTGATGTTAAATATATATTTTGTTTTAGTAAGAGCCTTGAAAAAAGATGATAAAAGACAACGTCTTAGAAATCAGCGTTAAAATCTGATAAAAGTATATCAAAAATATCATAATTTCTGTCTTAAGATTTGAAGAATCTAAAGATATACATATTATATTATATGTAGATAGATCCCTAAAAGATGATCATTGCTCTCTCAAGATAATAAAAATCAAAGTTTTAGAAATAACAGTATAAATGGTTCCTTAAGGGGTTATATCTACTTGCAAGCCCAAAAAAACGTGCTTTTTTGAAAATTTTTTCTGACGATACTGTTTATTGAGGGAATATAGAAAATATTTGATCATATAGGAAATTTTATCAACTTTGAGAATCCGTTATGTTTTACAAAATATATGGGAAGGCGTGACTCCTACAGGACATCTCCTGGAGGTACTCCGAAAAATGGTGTCTTGCGGTGAGCAGGATATCTCTGGTCCTGATTATCCGAATTGCAAATACAAAAGATTTGTAAAGAGAATAGATGAATACAAGTAATGATCGAAGGACTAGTCAAAATTTCAATTTTTAACAAAATGGCGGCTTCTTAAAAAAAAAATCGTTTTTTTCGAAAATTTTTTGACTTTGAAGTTGCTTAAAAAATCGAAATAATTTTCAGAATCCTTTTTCCTTCGATCATTACCTGGCAAAAATATCTAAGCATATCGTGTGAAAATTTCAATACAATCGGTTGAGCCGATTCCAAGGAATCTTGCTCACCGACTTTGAAAACATAGTTTCGAGAAAAACGCTGTTAAAGTTTACAGAACTGTTAAATCTAAGTTAAAACGCGCGTATGCGTCTTCACATATTAGCTAATTTCTTTGAAACTAATTGCCGGATCGATGTGAAATTTTTACACTATATTTTTAAATATATGTTCATTCAATATATGCAAAAAAAAAATTTTAATTTTTTTGAAAATTACAAGTAGATATAACCCCTTAAAAGCAGATGTTAAATGGAGTAAAGCGTCTCTGAAATTAGCGTTCAAATTTCTTCAATAATGAGAAACGAGAAAAATGAAAATATAGATCCTTAATCCTCGTCCTTCTGATTTCAAAAAATGAACAAAAATATCAACAGATTCTGCCTAAAAGTTAATGAAAATTTTAAGGTATAGATTACAGATAGATCCCTAGAAAAAAAAGTTTAAAAAAAGCTTGTCAGAATTTAAATTTAATCCTTTAAAAATTAAAAAAAAAAAAGAAGAATACAATTAAAAGACATAGAAAGTTTTTTGGTTTTCTTTAGTTTCTGTTATTTTTTTTTTTTATTTTAACAAACTATTATAAAATTTGATGTTTTTTTTTTGTCATTCTCATTGCTTTTTGTTTGTTTTGTTTGTTGTTTGTCTTTTCTTCTTTCTTGTTGTTGTTGTTTGTTTTCATATACACAGATACATTCAAATATTATCAATATATTTATAAATTAAAAAATACAATATCTGTATACCCGATATATTGTATATCGTATTGTAATATATCGCATACGATCGATATATTTTTGGATTCTTTTTTTTTTGTTTTGTTTGCGCTACAGTTTTTCGAAATTACTTTTCAACTACTTGACAGCTAGTTTTTTTGTTTTATTTTATGTTTTTAGCCGATATGTTGATGCAGATTTAGTATACGTATACATATATATATCATCTATATATTTTTTGTTTTGTGTTCAAAGTTTTCTGGAATTAGAATATTATGGGAATTTTTTATTTTGTTTTTTATTTTGTATTCGCAAAATTTCACGCTATCTCTACAAGCTTCAGGATAAGATAGGTATATATATATATTTTATGTATATATCTTTTGTTGCCCTTTCTCAATCTTTTTCTTTGTTTTTGTTGTAGTATACGTTCGTTTCACCCGCCTCGTTCAATGCTAAAATTATAATTGAAGAAACTAAATGCTAAACTAGAAACAAAAAATTATACACTTTAAGCAAAAAAATTAGCTGAGAACTATACAAAACGCTTTAAGCGCCACAAGCAACAAATTAAAAAAAAAAAAAATATTTTCAATTATTTTCCCCACATTCAAAAAAAGAGAGAGAGAGAAAAAAAGAGAAGAATATTTTTTTTTTTTTTTAGAAAACGGCTCGGCCAAAAATCATTCTCTTCCAATTCCTTCTCCATCAAATTAGCATCTTCATCATTTTCTGTTTTTTTTTTTTTTGTTTGTGTCTGTGTGTTTACTTGGGCAACTCATAGATCTGGACGGGTAGAGCTTTTGGCGTTATAATCTCATCCTCAAAGTCATCATCATCGGCACCGCCATGTATGGCATAATCTCCACCACTATGTTCACTCTCGAATTCATTTGGTACGATCTCCACATCGGGTCGGGATGATGTACTTCGTGAGCCACCACCACCACCACCACCTCCTGAATCTCCACCATTTCGATTTGATCTCGTTTTAGTCGATTTGGTAATATGATCTCTCAACATATGGGAATATAGTATATCATCTATATAATACATTGTACCCAAATTATAGACAAATACTTCGCTTTCCGTTATTTGTGCATTATTCACACTGGTATAATTACTACCAGGATTACGTGTAATCTTTATATGACCACCGCCAATAGTTTCGAATACTTCATTATCTCTCAAATCACGATTATATAGACGACCGCGTACAAAGTGATTTAAAAGCATTTTAATGCCACGTTGTGAGCCCTGAGAGAAAGAGGGGGAAAAACAATTAGAAATCATCTTAATTTTACGTATACGTAATATCAAAGACTTACCATAACATCATCGGATAGTCGATCAAATCCAATCTTTTCAAATGCTTTATCTTCCGGCACAAAGAAGGTATAGTTTGCTCCAGAGATATGTGGTGCAATTTCAGCATTGTTCAGATATCTAAAAATATGTAATGATAAGTTTGTAATACGAATATGTACAGAAGGTTTCGGAACACTATAATATTTTGGTTCGAAAGTCCTTCGAGATAGAAGTTTTATCAATGTATTTTGGATTTAATATACTTGATCGGATAGAATTATTTATCAATAAAGAAACTACTGCAGCGTTGAGGATTGAAAAACATAAAGAAATGTTTTTTAAAAAAATTATAACTACTTGAAAGTAAAAATTACTTAATTTATTAATATTTTAAATACAGAAACAAGTATGCTTATTTTAAAACAAATATTTTCCTTCCTTCCTTTTTAAAATCTCCAAAAATACATACGAATGTTTCTATTAGCCATCTACATATATATACAAAGTAAATTTAAGGTAGTCACACTTCGAACGATAAGGTAAGAAAAAAACAATTGAAAAATTAAAAAAAATTTTTTCATTGTTGATTCTGCATTGCAAAATCTTAAGAAAAAATCCTGGCTATGGGCATTGATACGAAGAATATTCATAAGATTTTTTTTTTAGATTTTTACTATATATGGTTGGGCTAAAAAACTTCACAATACCCGCCTTGTCTCATCTGAAGTTTGAATATTTCGCATTGATAAACATAAAGAAATGTTTAAAAAAATGATACTGCTTTTAAGAAAAAATGAAACTACAGAAAAACAAATATTTTTGCATTCTAAAATCTGGCATGGTTTAATTAACCATTTATATATATACTAAAGAAAATTTGGGGTACTCGCATTTTAAACTAGTTAAGAAAAAAAAGATTAAAATTGTAAATTTTTTTTGATTATCAATTCTGCATTGCAAAATCTAAAAAAATCTTGAACATGGACTTTGGTAGAAAGAATATTCATAAGTTCTTTTTAGATTTTAACAAAAAATCGTGAAACTTAATTTACAAAACTTGTCATAACTCATTTAAAGTTCAGTAAATTTGATAAAATCAATTCCAAGGTATCTAGTTTAAAATGGCCTAATGAACACTTTCATATAGAAACACATTTATGTATGTAGTCTAGTTATTGTTCACTCTTAAACTTTATATTACCTGGTGATTTGTGTAAATCTTGGATCTCTTTCCAATGCCAAAAATGAATGTGATAAAAATTGGGCACCAAACCATGGAAATGCCAACAATGGTGGCGTCTCCTTATCCTTATGCATCTGTGCAAGACACAAAAAAACAAGAAAATTAGTCAACATTTATCAATATGCCCCAAACAGAATTCTGGCTGAGATTCAAAGTAAAAAGAAGGGTCTAAAAGGTGACCTCATTACCTGATGCAATTTGGATACCACAGCCTCGGAGACAAACAGGACCTCCGATATAATGAACACCTGATTGCCATTTATGAGGGTGTAGTCGGCCATAATGCTGACATTATTTACCGTTGGGGTGGCTAAAAGTCATAAATTTAGTTATATATGTATGTATAATAAACGGTAAATGTACGAGGATATGGCAAACACACGCACACTTTGTCGATACTTACGTTGGCCATGGAACACCACATTCTCACCGCCCATGGTGTGAACGACCATTTGGTCCATGTTCTTAACATCCGACATGCGCAACGGTCGTTGCATGGGCAGGAAATGATTGCGCAACACACTCTCGGTAAACTCCGGGACACTGAACGGATAGAAGCCCCAATCGATGGGATGCCAACGTTGAAAGGCATTATCGGATGGTATTAATACCGTATAGGCATTATCATCCATTATGCGTGTCAAATTTGATTTCGATAGAAAATGTTGAAAAACTTTTGTCCCAGTCTTCATATTGGATAGAAATGACATCAATGGACTCGGTTTTGTCTCCTTAATAATGGGTTCAACTTTTGCATGGGCAGCAGCAGCATTTGTTATATTTGGCTGCTCCAATGGCTGTGGGTCATTATAGCGACTGTAAAGGAGATTGCAATGTAAAGGGGAAAGGGACATAAGTTAGAAGAGCAGGAAATGTTTGCAAAAAGAAAAAGTTAGTTTTTTTTTTCCTTTGCAGGCTGATAAATTTCGTATGAGTGCACTTTTGACCGCAAACAAACTAGGACTAACAAACCAAGGACCAAAAATTTATACAGTGGTTCAAGGTATAAAGAAAAATAATTGTTTAAAAAATGCATAGAAGAAGTAAACAAATTTTAAAAGGTGAGGAAAAAAAAATATTTTAAAAATAAATAGAGGTGTTCAAAAAATTTTAAAAATTAAGATTTGAGTTTGAAAACTATTAAGGGGTAGCAAATAAGGTGTTTGAAAATCTTAGAGTTATAAAAAAAAACGAGTAGCTTTTATACAATTTTTTTGAAATTAAGAATTTATATTGAAAACGAGCAGTTTTAAAAAATGGAAATCAAAAAACATATAGAAGTACTCCAGAAATTTTAAAAAGATAAGATTTAAAATTGAAATCTGTGATTTTTAAGGGAAAGTAACATATAAAAAATAATATAATATAAAATATTATAAAATTTTGAATATAATATTTTGAAATTTGTTTTTAAAATAAAAATTTCAAATATTTAAATACTGTATTTGAGATTTGAGTTTGAAAACTAGAAGTATCAAGAGGAAGTATATATGTAAATATTGTAAATATATGTAAATATTCAAAAAAGGGTCTTGGAATAAGAAATTTGACTAAAAATGAGAAGTTTAAAGAAAAAATTATGAAATTAAGAATTTAGAATGCTAATGAGAATGTATATAGAAAGGGATTTTGTAAAGTATAGGGGTAAATGAGAAGGTATATAGAGAGGGATTTTGTAAAGTATAGGGTTAAAAACCTTAAAAATTAAAATTGAAATCTATGCAATATATGAAAAGAGATTGCAATCTATGAGTTTTAAGATAAACTAAAAAATATCAGAATTTTTGCAAATTTATTTTCAAAAATTACTATGTTCAGTGTTAGAAATACTGTATTTTAAGTAATTTTGAGTATGAAGATTAAGATTAAAACCTAGGATAATGAAGAGGGAGTAAGAAAAAGCAGAAATTTTTCAAGATTTGGTTTCAAAAATTACAATATTGGATGTGCAAATAGACAATTAAAAGGTATTTAGTTACCTTTGTAAAAATTATAAAATTAGAAATAGAAATTTTCTGTTTTACAGTATTGAACATATTTTTTTTCAACATTTTTTTTCAGCACTACAAATTCATAACGAAATTTAAGCACTGTGCCAAAAGTTTGTCAATGAATATGTACCACTGTTTTACACTGATTGCACTCGGAAGTTATATACACACATATATACATATGTAAGTATGTCTATGTCTATGTGTATACTCACTTATTCGTTTCCTGTATGTTACGCTTCGAATATGGCGATTTTCTATCACCCAAATAACCATCAATTGCAATGGCCATCAAATTCTCATTGATACGTTGCTTATAGAGTATTTGCTGTCCATTGAGTAGCCAAACATTGTTGTGGGATTTTTCCAATTTACGAAAAACGATTTTATGTCCATTTCCATTGCCATAGAACTCCTCCTCTTCCTTACTGTTGGTATTGCCACCATTACCATTATAGCTCTCATAGATTTTGCCAGGCACCAAATGTTCCAGCATGAATTCCTTTAAACGTGGCTTCTCAATCGTTCTCACATCGATTTTGGGTATAATCAATGTATAAGGTGTATCTGTGTGTGTGTGTGTGTTAGTAGAAGGGAAATTGCTCACTTAAAAATGTAAACTGTTTTCATTTCATTTGTGGCCCTCTCTGTGTCTATGTCTATATATCATCTAACATTTCCCACCCCCCTCCTCCCATACACTCACTACTTGTTCATTTTAATCAGGTAATTAACTTTGGGGATTTGTTTTTGAGACCATTTAGTTTGGTGGGTGTGTTTTTTCACCATACATAGAGATAGATAGAGTAACTTGAGAGGAATGTTTTGCTAATTAATATGCCACACGCATAAGAGTAACTATATATACATTTATATATATTTAGGTAACTTAATATGTATGTGAGTCTATTTTCATGATGTATTGCTTAATGACTGGGAAATTATATTTAAAAAATTTTCTATACTCTTTCAAAGGGTATTGTTATATATTAATAATTGCTACAAAAAGATATTTAATAGAAGAAAAATCACACAAAATTTAAATTTAATAAGTTATCTACATATGTCTGTCTACTCGTTAATATTTTAAATACGCATACAGAAATGGAACTCCATATGGAACGTGTAAATTTATATGTATCTTATTTTTAAAGATAGATTATGAATAGGTTTGGTAGATTAAATATCTCATATTATGCATCTATATTTTGTATATTTATACAATTAAAATACACATTAAAATATCAAACGCATGGCATCTCGCTCTTTCTATTTCGTTCTGTGCAAAAACACAAAGCAAGGATTTTTGTCTCTCTCATACACGCGCGTGTTGAAGAATTTTTGAATAAAATAAGTTGAACTTATTAGAAATTTCATTTAATTAATTTGCACCTTTATAGTTATCTGATCTGGTTCAAACTTGGTGTAGGGTATGGGTACAAATTAAATTTAAGTGCAAGAACAAAAAAATATATTTTTAAGTATATAATTCTTAACTGGTGCCGCGCGGATTCGATCGAGGGTCTTTTGTGCTTGTACTGCAGTTTTCTTAAAATTTGTTTTTGTTTCTTTGCTTCCAAAGAAAATTGATAATTTTACATGAGGTACCATCACGTTTTATTGAATAACTTCGGTGATAATTATCCGAACCGACTGATTTTCCAACTTGTCCTGCGTAATCGATAAAGGAATTTAAAATTTCATGGCTCGACCATATAGCATAAAAATTAAGGTCTAAAAACTGATAGAAACAGACAGACGAACAGAAGGACTTTATTTTTACTACTTTATGGAGTCGGAAACGTATATTTCTATGCGTTACAAATATCTAACCAATTTTATAATACACTCTGCAAGGGTATAAAAATTGTTGTGCAAAAAACTAATTTTAATTTATCTAAATGTGTGAATTTAAAACAAACTTTTGAAATGAAAATTGCATTGATGATGGCGACTTTTAAAGAATTTGACTATATAAAATATCTCTCCTTGCTACAGGCTATACTCAAAATCGGCAGGACTATGCGCTTGTTTCATTTAGAGTACTCAAAAAAGTGTTTACCATTTAAGATTAATTTTAAAGGTAGTTGTTTTAAATTAAAACTTTCCACAGATGCGTTTAAAAACTTTGTAGACAAATTTTACACACTAGTTAATGCTCTATAACTTTCTTTCATAAAAGTTGCACAACGAAATTACTTTGCAAACTGTCTTTAAGATTTTTGAGTTGCTTTAAAAATTGATAATTTTTTAAAGAAATTTCAAGTATATACAAAATCTTCTATTAGCAAGTTAGTTTTAGTATTTAAACACAAAATGTTATACTCATAAAGAACGTTTAGATTTGTTGTTAATTTTTCAATCATTACTGAATCGACTCAAATACAGAAGCCGATCAAAAGGAAATATATATTTTATATAATTTATTTCCATTTACAATAGGCATAACTTTTTGTCCTATGCAAATAATAACTAAAAATTTACCTTTCTTTCTTTAACAACTTAAAGAATATTCACTGTGATTGCAAACAATTTGGTAATCAAACAACTTTATTCATTATCTTATATCTTTGAACGCAATCATAGAACATTGTTTTTCCATTATTTAACATACAATACATTCACTTCCCATTTGATTTGTATATTTTCCATTAAACAAATGATAAAATTTTTGTTGTAAATCAAATTTAGACAATTGACCAAATCCATTAATCAATGCCAAGCCAAATCATTTGAATATTCTCTTTTTTTTGGTCTTTTGACGAATTTTGTCAGTGAGTTTTGAGCCTGTTTGTAAGGCTCAACTAATGGATTAGAGGGATTAGAATAGCTGACAGCAATAGATGCAAAAATCAATAAAGATTATTTGAATACCTGAGGTAATTATGGTCCTTAAAGTCTAATCAAATTTTGCACTTGATTTAAATTTTCTTTTTTGGTACGAATGCATTTGGAAAAAGGTTTATGTCATTGCCAAATCTTTGCTTTTTATTTCAGTTCTGTTTTTCTTTTCTTTTTTTATAGAAACAAAATTCTTATCTTTTTCTTAACATTTTTTTCCGTTTGCCCACTTATGCAGCTTTTTCGAGCAACTTGCGACCATTTATCATACATTCGTTGAATTTTTTTCCTTTTTTTTTTTTTTGTTAAACAAATGATGCAGTTCTTAAGACAATTGTCTCAGCCATTTATCATTGTCAATTCATAGTCAGTTTTAGTCTACTTGTTTTTTTTTTTGTTGTGTTTAACTGGATAAGTTTTGTGTACAAAAACTTGATTGAATGGTGCACAGGATTCATAAATAACTACACAGTTGTCCATAAAAAAACTGCACTTAGGGAAAAATTTAGACATTGACTGTTGTTAGAATTTGAAATAAATATTCCATATGAAATACTACACTGAGAGAATAACTAGCCATTAAATGCAATTGTTTTGAATAAGGTAAAAAGAATGTTTTGAATGGTCAAAAAGAATTATAGAAGATTGAAGTATCCTTGAAGCAAAACAAGAAGATCTGAATCTATAGGTTCTAATTAACTTGAAATTTATTTAGAATTAAAATTTACTATATAGCTGAAGTTGTTTTCTCAAAAACTGTAGCTTCTATTCTATAGCTGATTTTTCTATAACAAAATAGATTCTAAATTTCATTCCATTTTGGAAAAACCTTTTAAAATTAAAAATTGTAAACTGCACTTAATTCAGAAAATAGGAAAATATAAAAAGATTATATCATAAAAATATTATTCATAAACAGATTATTATATTTAATATTTAACAGTTTTTGAATAACATTAGTAATACTTGTTTGTGGTGTGGCGAAGCTTTCCGATTGGGTAGAGCCCAATTCTTATTACTCAGTAGAGTTGTGGATGATATAATGATGATGATGATGAGATAATTAAAACGCGCGTTAACTCGGTTTAAAACACAGGATAGCTTTATTTATACAAAAGTACCGGACCGGTGCACAATTTCATATACGGCGTTAACGAATCGAAGTAGTTTGTAAAACTAAGAGGCCAAGAAAGATATCGAGATACGATGGTATTTGCCGGGGATGAAAAAACCAACTTGCCAAGATGGAGTTTTTCATAGAACTTAGCTTAGTAATTAAGTCAGTGTGCCCGTTCGAGTATGTGTTCGAAAAATATGATCCGATTATGTAATTATCATTTTCTTACAGTATATATATTTTTACCAACCAATTTTAAAAAAAGAGTCTTAAAAACCTTTACCTCAAAGAACAAAACCGGAAACTAAAATCTGATTAAAAGGACAATATCTATTTGAAGTTTAAACAACTTGAAATAGGTCTCGAAAAGTATGACTTTTAAAGTCCAAAACTAATATCTAACTGGAGTTGCATAAAAGTACTAAATTTCTATTTCTCGTCTAACAATTTGTAATACATTTCAAAAAGTATGACTGATACTCCTTAGACATTGCCAAACTCCGATTTTCTATATAAAGAGAAACGATTTTCTTAGAGTATATATAGATTTATATATAGTTTGAAATTTAGCACCTATTTTAAAAAGAGTCTAAAAAGCCTTTACCTCAATTAACAAAGACTAAAACTTATACATAAATGGCTGGACCTATAACAGGAACTAAAACTATTTTTAGTTTAAAAATGTTAAATAGTGTTCGAAAAGTATGACTAATACTCCTAAGATACTATCAAACCCCAATTTTCTATATAAAATAACCATTTTCTTATAGTGTATATCTTTGTATATCTTATATCTTTGTGTATGTGCATTTGTATGTATGTATGTATGTCACTTACCTGTCTTTGTCTTATAGCCATATAATTCGAGTACAGGAAAACCATCGTCAATAAACCGGTAGATCTGCTGCCACTTATCATCATCCTGATTGCGTTGCAAGCCAACCAAATCGGGCAACACTTTGCTCTCAATCAATTTGGCATTCTTCAGACTGGCATCAATTTGACGTTCCACAATCAAAGTGGTTGCTGTTGTTGTTGTTGCTGTTGCTGTTGGTATTGTTGCTGTTGACAACGACGACGATGACGAGTCTTCACCAGCAGCAACGGCAACAGCGATTTGCAGCAACAGCAGCAAAATACTTGCCACTGGCACTTGCAACATTTTGTTCTTTTATTTCTCTGTCTTTTCTGTATTTTGTGTGTGTTTCAAGTTTAGTTTTGTAGCACAAAATTTAATTTTAATTGTCAGCACTTTTTTATTATTTTTGCTACACTTGTTTTCTAAGTGAGTTTTGAGTTTTTGTTTTTGGTTTTTCTTTACTTTTTTGTTATGGTACCACAATTTTATTCATTTTTCCCTTTTTAGATTGTTTTTGGTATTCAACTCTTTTTTTTTTTACATAATTACCCGAAGCTGCTCACAGACACACACAGAGAAAGAGGGAAAGAGAATCAGTGAAAGGGAGAAGCAGAGATTATTATATCAAAGGCATATCTGATTAGTTTGAAAACAATTTTTTTTTATCTTCTTTTCTTTCCTAATTAAAATTCTAGAAACGTTTTTTTTTTATTTTTATTTGACTAGAAGAGGTTTTTAAAAAAGTGTTTTGTATGCAAATCAAATCATAGAATTCTTTTTTTTTTGTTGTTACTTTTATACCCTAAGAAAAAGGGCTTATGAACTTTAAAGGAGAGTTGCAGTACATTAAAAAATATTCAAAATTTGGAAGGGATATATTTTTGTAGATTGTAAGTTTTCCCTATTGCTTAAAACAGCTTTAAAACGTTAAAAATTTAAGTTCTTTATCATTGGAGTATCGCAAAGTTCTTAAAATCGTTGAAAATTTAAGTTTTTTTCTCATTGAAGTATCGCAAATATCCTAAATGAGTACGATTTGCAGGTTAGTTTTCAAAATCTTGAACAAAAAAGCATCGGTAAAAGTGTCGCTTGAAATTATATAATCGTTTAACCGAAAATCCATTTCAATTTTTCATTATAAATTTAAATTTTTTTTTAAGATAATCAATAATTTTGAATTTTTTTTATAAGGAAAGCTCAAAAACTAATTTTCTATATGGGATAATTATATCTTATAATTCCAATACAAAAATTTAAGATACTATAAAGATTTTGGAAACATTTATAAATTTATTCTAAACCTACGAAAATAGTTTTAAAGTAAGCTTTTATTGGATTTGATGAGATAGTTCTAAAAATCAAAACTTCTCCTTTGGTTTAGTCAATTTATACTAAGTCATAAATATTTTCCAATTTTAATCCAAATCATATAACCCATAGAATGTTAGGGTATAGAAAAAACCGCTTCACAACTAAAAGTTAGTCTGTTCAATATGATTTTTCACTCTTTTTATTCCTTTTATGGGTTGACTGAGTTCATCACGATTTTTCATTTGCATGTATTGCAATTTAAAAAAGGGAAAAGCCCAATATAACAGATATGGAAAAGTTTTGCATAAGTTTCTATATATAAACCTACATATATATATAGAGCGAGAGAGGGAGAGATATGCTAATAATTTTTTATATTATGGCACAAATTGGTTTATTTGCTGACCTCTGTGTGGCATATACTCAAAATCTGATCGCATACAAGGCTGTTTTTTCTCACTGGCATGTGCACAGATCAAGAAGAATAATACAAAATGTGGAAGAAAGTCAATTAATTTCAATTGAGTTGGAACAGCAACAGAAAAAGCCAGCTGAGAAAACTTACGGCGTAAATAAACTAAATCTAATCAAATCCACAAAAAAAAAAAAAAAAAAAAATGAAAGAAAAGAAAAATAAGATTTGTCTTATATTTCGTATATATGTTTTTTTTTTTTTTATCAAATTTTAGTTGCACCTTTCTGTACAACGAACTGCAGCTCACCGTTTCCCGTTTCAAACTGAATTGTCACTGGGTATCCCAGCTTCAAGTGTCCCCCTTCCTCCCCCCCCCCCCCCCCCCCCCACACACACACACTAGGAAATCGCATGGGAAGTGAGCAAACCTGTTTCACTGGCAACCTTTTTGTGCACATCAAAAACATCTTGCACAGAAGTGGATTCTTGTCAACTGCCATCGAATTTTTTTTCGCGAATAAAACATGAGTAAGGATAACATTTTTAGAACTCTTTTTGATTTTGAAATTTGATAAAAAAGCATGAGAATTCTTCTTTTGAATTCTTATTTATATGGGTTTTTAGTCATTTTTTCAACTGTGGAAATTCCAATTTTTTGGTTAATCATTGCTGAAGAAAATTTCATTAATAATTTTTGACACTATCGCTGAACGTACATAATAAATCTTTTTTTCAATATAATTTTTTAAATTTTTGCTTCATATTTTTGGGAAAAATTTAAACTTGAAGTGTAAAGTATAAAGAAGGAGCCTTAAAAAAAAATGTGAAAAAGAGGAAGTAAACAGACAACTTAAAAGGAGTCATAAAAAAACCATTAAAAAATAATTCAGGTTTACATAAATATATAAATAATTTTCAGGTTACATCCTGTTCGAATTGATTAAATAACATTTCCTAGTAACTTTTCTCCACACGATATATATAAAAAATTAAGTGATTAATAAAAGGTACTACAATTGATTAAAAAATTATTAAATTGACAATGGTTTGCCGGTGTGGAAAATACATTTTAAAAATTCTTAAAATTTTTTTGTTGATATTTTTGACATGCTGCAACTGCTAAGAACTCAATCTTTATAGTTGCGGAGCTGATTGACTTTTCCAATTCAGTTAAGAATTATTGTTCAAATGATAAATAGTTTAGATGAAAATGAAATTTTAACACAAATTTTTTATTTCTTCCTTTACATTTTGCATATTTTATAAATAGTTACCATACATTTAGAACGAAACATAAATAAATTAAAATAATCCTAAAGTGCTTTAATAATTTAGTAAATGAATACGTTCAAATATTTATTATATTTATAATATTTTTTAAACAAACTTGTTTAAAGTTGAAGTTATTTTTTTTAAATTTTTAAATTAATTTTAACTATTGATTTGATATTATTTTAATTTTTATTATTGCATTTAGGGAAGTAGAAATGATTTAGATTGGCAGATTGTGTAAGTTAGCATTTTATTTCCATCATTTTTTGAATAGAATATTTTATTTATTTTTTATTTTTTTTATTTATTTTTTCTTCTTTATGTATTTAAACTGCATATAACTGCAAATAGCACAACTTTAGTATAAAAATGTATTTTTAAAGCTTTTCAATTTATGGCATTTCATACTGATTCATTTCTATTTAGGAGTAAAATGCTTCATAAATTTGATAAATTTTTTTTTTTTTAGAAAATGTTATAGATTATTCCCCTACATTTGACCACAAGAAGCGGGGGGGACTTTATCACTTTATCACAAATGCTCATTATTCATGATTATGCTTTGAACTTTTCTCTTTCTCTCTCACTCACTCATTCATTCATTCATTGTATGTGTTTGTGTGCAAAATTGTGCAACAGCCAAGTAAACTAACCACTGGACGCGACTCAATGTTGTCCCCTGGACTCGCATGGTATATACAAATCTTGTCTGCCCATTGTGCGACAGCAATTGCTGTGATTTGGTCTTTAAATACCCTATACTATAAAGGTGTTAGGGTATATTAAGACTAGGACAACGTTTGGATTCATCTAAGAGGTCATTTGTTAGCTTGAAGCGAGGCCATTTAGATAGACTTTTAAAACTTCTTCCGGGTTTAGTTTAGACTAAATCGTATATAGGGTATTTAGAAGTCGACGACCCTGAATTCTTTTTGCTGCCGTAGCGTTGCACTACTAAGTATATAGCCTCTGAATACTACAGATTTTTATGTTTTTTTTTTTGATTTTTTGATTTTCTTCTGTTTGCTGCCTTTATAATGAGAGTCTCGTGCAAGTATTTTTTTTTTTTTTTGTTATTTATTTATATTATTTTTATGATTCGTTGAAATGAAACTGACTCTGCCGGTTGGTTTGGTGGGGTCTCTCATTGGACACACTGGATCCGTTGGGTCTGTGCATTGTAATTGATATTATTGTCATGCGGTTACTTTATTTTTAGTTAGCTTTCAATAAAATTGTTCAACGCCCTGCATTCTCTTTTGTTGTACATACATAAGTACGAGGAGTACGAGTCAACAAAAACTTTGTCTTCTTCTGCATCTCCTTTTTTTTTTATAATCTTTATAAAGAATAAGAATTAATTTTGCATTTTAAGAGGATGTCTCTTGAAAATGAAAGTAAAAGTTTTTAATATTGTTTGGATGGAATTTTAATTAAAAAACAGTTGAAATTTTTCATAAAACTTGGTTAAGCCTTTGGGGTGGCGTTTTTTTTTTAAGAAAATTCATTAAAAATTATAATCAGAGACTTTACTATATCTATATTATATATATAGATATGATTGAATTGCAGAAGTGTATAAATAAAGTAATTCATTAACTTTTGTAGATCCGAAAAATCTATCAAAAATGGTTTATGTATGTATGAGGAAATAAATTTTATCGCCTTGGGGGAATAATCCTTTTTTTCTTAAAATATCATAATGTATATAATCAATGATATAATAATCTAATATTTATAATAATATATATAATAATATAATATTTATAATAAATAATCTAAAAGTTCTCGTTGTTTTAATACAAGAAGAAGGCGCCATGAATTGATATATTGATATTCAATAGTTCTTTTATTTAAATATTTTTCTACAAAAGTTTCCCAGCAAAATTTCTTTATAGGATTTTGAATATCTGTTGCTTGATAACGAATATGTCTATTTATGAGGAACTATATCGGAACTTTATCAATAATATCGCCTAATAAATAAAGACCAGTAGCTCGATATTAAAGTAGACTATCTACCGAAATAACTTTGCCATTAGTTTATTAGACTACAGCAGTGCCGCGAAACATATCTTGGGTCAATCCTTTTGAAAATTACCATAAACCTACATGATCCCCCCTTTATATTAAGCTCTATATGTACATACATAACTTAGTTAGTCCTAACAATTTAAGTATAGTCTATAATTAGGTTAATCTTATTGCTCCCTAACAATATCTTAACAATATGCCAAGCTATAGACACAATATTTTATGATTGTTCCTAAATATAGTTGTTTCCTTACTTCCAATATACTTTCGAAATCTGCGATTTTTCTATAAGATTGATAAGGCTGACAGTTCATAAAAGATGTTTTTTTTTCAAACAAACCCATCCCTTATACAGAAGAAAGATTGAAGATCAAGTATATTACATTAAATAAGAATAAAAAAGAATTAAAACATTTAATGTAATAATATAATTTCACATTTGGAATATATATCTATATATATAAAATTCTCGTGTCACAGTTTTTGTTGCCATACTTCTCCGAAACGACTTGACCGATTTTGATGAAATTTTTGTGCTTATCCGGTATCTATGATACCCTTTCTTTCTCACTCCCTACCACATTCTCACATACATACAATATACACATTCTACCATACATACATACTTCCAATAAGTAAGCTATGAAATTACTAGAAAATTATTTATATGGCAAAACAACGTTTGGCGGGTTTACTAGTGATATATAGAAATTCCTACTGTATTTCAAATAATAATTTTACATAATATTTCTTATTATTTTTGTTAACATAGGAAAACAATTTATGGCTCCACTTTTAGTTTAGAAAATTATTTATAAAGTTTAGAAAATTATTTATAAGATAACCAATCTATAACAATTTTCTTGTTAAATTCTCATCTTAGAACTTAAATAATGTTTAAAGTTTTTAGTAATGAAAATTTATTATGATAAATTTTCAACCTTTGTAAACATATTTTCATATATCTATATAGAATATTATAAAGCTTCTGTAAATGCAATTTAAATCGGACAACAAGGACACTAAAATATTTGATATGGAACAGAACAACAGTCTTTTAAAAATTTTCAGTAAAATCATTTTTAAGTGCCATTTTTAAGATCTACTTTTAAAGTTCATATAGCTGATTACTAAACTATATCACACATATTTAAAAAGTCCCATAAAAGTAATTATTTTTATATTAACATTATTTTTTTGTCATACACTTTCTCTATCACGTTTTCATCAAAATGATTGACAATATAATTAAAACGTAGCCTTTGATATTATATTTCACTTTATTTCCTGTTTTTGGTTTTGACATTTTTAAATAGTTTGCAAGTAATTTCATTTCAAACTTTAAACTTTAGTTTGATTACTTTTATATATTTTTTTTTTTTGCTGCTGCACTTGCTGCATATGGAACATTTTATGCATTCCACTTGCGTTCATATGATTAAAAAATTCTTGGGGAAACAATTTTCATTTGTGTGTGTATGAGGCAAAAGCCGGTAAATCAAGTATGTATGTGTGAGGGGGAAGGGAGGAAGCATCGTTGGCCAAAATTGTGTATACGAAACTAATACTACGAGTATGACTATGACTACTATTGCTAGTACTACAATTTACTACTACTAGTACGATGACTAGTACAACTTACTAAAATAAGCATAGAGCACAGGAATAACAGCAAGCCGCAATGGTCCAGAGTGCAAACCAATTGAAATTAATTTGCATAATATACATAAAAAAATCTGAACATTCAGAAGATACAAATACATATATACAATTATATATATGTATATATATGACAAATACATTTTGAACAGGGCAAATGCAAATACACAATTCCAGTAATATTCACAGTTTATTGCACTTAGTTTTTCCTGCACACACACACACACACACACACAGTCGAAAACGCAAACACACACACATAGAGAGAGAGAGAGAGAGAGAGACACACACGCATTTTCCCTTTTGATATATTTCCCTTTACAATATTTCACTTAATAGTTTTTCCTTGATTTGATTAATTAGTTGCAGTTTTTATTTTCGTTTAGTTTTAGTTATTTAATTGAAAAATTTGTTGTTTTTCCTTTTTCGCTTGTATACTTAGGGGATAGGGTGGGCAGGGTAAGGAGAAGAGTTGCGGCGTATAAAGGTAGAGTAGTTTTGCGCGTTTTACCGTAAATTGTTGTTTGCGTCTGTTGTGCCGGAAAATTGACGATGAATTGAAGCCAGAAAGCTTTCACATGTCGTTGTCAGTCGTCGCCTCCTTGGCAATGGTTGTACTAGCAACCAGGGTTGTCAGGGTTATCCAAAGGAAAGCTTTCTTAAACAACAGTAAGGCCTTAAGTTGTTACATTACTTTGTTCTATAAATATAAAAGAAAATGTTGTTAATTTGTTTTAAAAATGTATTTTATTGTTTCTATTTTTCTCAATTTATTAAAAGAAAAGAAACTTTCAAGCTTCGCTTTAGTCAAGTCGTAAGTTATTGTAAATGATTAGCTTTGAAAGCTTCATATTTGAACTAAAAGCTTTCAATGAGATGCTTTACCATTTTGAACAGACACAAACCCAGTCAAATTTGTGTTACTCATACGCACTGTGGTAAAAGAAATTTGCAAAAATATGAATAAATGAAGCAAGCAAGTCGTCCCTGCCGACATTGAGTATACCCTGTACCAACTAGTTGTATTAAACAAAGTCGAACACCATCGAAATCGCCATCAATTTCAAAGAAAATTCAGTTTAACATGCCGCAACAGAGCACGCATGCTATCTCGCTCACTCTTGTCAGCTAATGCCGCCCTTAGTGTTTCAGTACAAAACTTATATGCGAATATCTCCGACATTTGTTGTCCGATTTTGACTAAATTTGGGCAGCTGAAGCAGTTTGGCTCTATAATCAGGTGTGCCAAATAAAAATACGATATCTTTCATACAGCTCTAGTTATAGTTTTTTCCCAATTCCGGGGGCGGAAGTGGGCGTGGCAAAAATTTGAAACAAACTTGATCTGTCTATGCAATAGACGGATGTTCACACCAAGTTTGGTAGCTCTAGCTCTTATAGTCTCCGAGATCTAGGTGTTCATACGGACGGACAGACGGACAGACGGACAGACGGACGGACGGACGGACGGACGGACGGACGGACGGACAGACGGACATGTCCCAATCGACTCGGCTAGTGATGCTGATCAAGAATATATATACTTTATGGGGTCGGAAACGCTTCCTTCTGCCTGTTACATACATTTTGGCGACTTTAATATACCCTTTTACCCTCTGGGTACAGGGTATAAAAAGTTAAAAATTATTTTGTAATATTTTTAAAATTAATGAAAACTTAAACTATGCTGAAAAATTACATAAAATTTTGTAATGATTTTATAACGCAAGTTTATAAAGTTATTGTAACATTATTTGATTTAATCATTATTTATATATGTTCGGGACAAAAATGGTTCTAAAATAAGTTAAATAAACTCAAAAATGAATTTTGTTCATATCCTAATTAAAATACTAATTAAATGAATTTTTGTTTTAATTCTAATTAAATGCATTCGACTCTCATAGTTAATTGGTTTTAAGCCCTTTTTTACTTTCTTACTTTCACATAAAATTAGTAAAATAAGTAAAATAAAATTAAAATAAAATAAGCAATTTTTTTTGCCATATAACTGTTGATTTCTTAATTACATTATTCACAAATTTTCGTGTTTTTAATACCTATAAAAAAAATGGTGAAACGTAGTTTTTTTTTAATGCATTTCTGTTGTACTTTATGTTGAAATTTTACTTTATAATTGAATTGCAACAAACACACACAAACAAAATGTTGAAAGAGCAACCACATTGATATAAAATATGTAACTTTCAATTAAAATAATTTTCCTTTTTTTGTTTTTAAAACATTTTTATGCATTTAAATTAAATTTTTCAAGTTGTTGTTTTTTTGTGAATTTAAGGCATATAATTGTTACTATATTCAGTCTAAATAAGTGTGGATACGTAACAGAAGAGGAAAACGCATTTGAATATTCAATTAACTCTAACTGCCAATTCTCTGTGATAAGCTGTTTCGACTGCTAGCCAACTGACCAACTGAACAACCAAATAACCAAACGAACAATCTGAGCCTGAATAGCCGAAAAATTTCAACAATGTAAAATAAACTCAATTGTTGAGGGCTTTTATTTTTTTGTAGACTTTGGTCATGGCCATGGTCGAACGATTGAATATTTGGTTGCATCTATACTAAGGTCAAATTGAGCAAAAAAAAAAAAAAACACGAAAAAAGTACAAAATTTTTTTTATGAAATTGAAAAAAAAATTGGGTAAACAAAATCAATAGAAAGTTGTATGTTTTTTAATTGCCTTTTATTTGGTTCGATATCTGCAAAACAATTTATACACAAATTTTTAAAATTGGCAAATAAATCTTAGAAAGTTGAGATACATACTAAATATATGTATATACATACATACATATATACAATTTTTTTAAGTTTTTGATAAAAAGTTTTGGCAGTAATTAAATAAATCACATGAGTAGATCGTATACTTTATAAAAAATTTACTTTTTAATGTAATTTAGAAAAACATTTTTACAAGTCTGTTTTTAAAAAACTAGGTTTAAATGTAGATTCAATATTATTTTAGAAACATTTTCAAAATCAACATTTAATTATCCTGAAGTGCTTTTTAAAAGCTGATTATTAATTTAAAGTCCTTAACAATTAATTTTAATTGTATTTATTACTTAAAAAAAATTTACTTCGATTTCAAAAATATAAAAATCTTATTTAGAATTTTATTTGCGAGTGAAAATTTTTGATAATTTTTTTAAGCGCCAATTCTGTATTGTTAAATCAAAAAAAAAAAAAAAAAAATGTTTGAACTTGAACTTTAATATAAAGAATATTTAAGAATTTTTCTAAATTTTTTAAAATAATTAAAGTCGTAAAACTAAATTCACAAAACCTCTGAATAATCAACCAAAATGGCAGTTACAAGTTAGCAAATTGTAAATTTTTTTTATTGGGGATACTTTATTCATTGAAACCCGAGAACCCTATGCCATATGTCATACTTTGGAAAAGCATAAAATCATATAAAATTCTGTTAAGAAAAATATTACAAAAATCATTTGATATTTTCTTACAAAATTTTTAAATGTTCCAAAAGCTATTTTAAACAAATTTCTGATTTCAGGTAACTATTTGTAACCACCTTATTGTGAGGGTTAGAGGATGAAACGAAGGCAGAAAAAAATTGGCGTTCGGTTAGGCAAGTGCAGAATACATACATACATAGAAAATTATAGCAAAAAATATTTAAGTATGTGTTCATATACATGTAGATATATGTGTAGACATTACTTAGGAACCTACACAAATATGTGTTGTTACAACATTCATAATATTTAACCAACTTTTACAAAATTTTATTTTTTTCATTTTTAACCGTGTTACCTGTTGAACACGAAGAAATCTTGTTTGAAAAGTCGATTCAAAAAGCAAAAATCCAAAGCAAAAAAAAGTTTTTTTTTATATAATTTGCCAGAGTTGATCTGCCTAAAGGATACCTCGTTATTAAAATACTTTTAAGAACTTTTCAACTTAATTACAGAAGTCAGCAAACTAAATTAGATTTGGTTTTTGCAAAATATTCTCTGATTTTGAAAGTGAAAATTTGCATAGAAAATATTTATTTAGCTTTCTTTTTTTTTTTGATGCTGTTTTCTATGAAAACTAACTAAAACCTTTCAAAGTGTGTCTATTTTATTTTTACTTCTTTTCTTTTTTGTTTAGTATGACATCTTTTATTTATTTCATATAACTAACAAAAGCCAAAAAGTCAAGAGAACGCAAACAACATGTATAAATTATCACAAAGAGACACGTCCGAGACCGAGCACCAGGAATCGGATAGATGGTATGGGTTTTTTTTTTGGGTGGGGGAATGGTTAGGGGACTGGCATAGTTTGGTCCAGCCTCTTTTCTCAATGCAATGTAGAAAAATGTGTTGAAATATTAAAAAAGAGGCCACAAACCAAAAAGAGAGAAAGAAAAAAAAAAAAAACAAAATACGAAAATGTAAAACTGTGGCCAAAATGCAGATGAGTGCAGTGGCATAGTCTGAGAGGCTGGCGGTAGAGGGCAGAGAGGAATAAAAGAGCATTCAGGCAGCAGGCAGGCAGAAAATTCCTTCTATGGTAAACTTTTCGTTTTTCCTTCTTTTTATTCTTTTTGTTCCTTTTTTTTTTTTGCCCGTTTTGTTGGACACATTTTGAAACAGGCCACTTTAGTTTTAACCACAAAGTTTGCTCCTGTCTGGGATTGTATTGTATGTGCGTGTGTGTGTATATGGGTATATGGTATGTGTATGTGTATGTGTATGTGTGTGTGTGTGTCCTTCGACCTCATTGCACACTTTTGTCTTTTCATGTCATTTAACTGTGTTCCATGCGGACCTAGACCTGAGCTAGGCGTTGATTGCCAGTCGTTTAAAGTGTTTTTGAATGTAAATCTACATGTAAATAACATGTAGCTAAATAAAACGAATTTACTAAAAGAAACATTTTGGTTTTTGTAGAGGAATAACAAATTTCTAATACCCTGTAACAATTGGGGAAATTTTATTAATCAAAAAATAAGAAAATTTTGCCATAAAACCTTGAATTATCTTTTGGTAATTAAGTTGAAAGTGGCAAAGACAATGTTTTAATTTATTATGTATTTTTTTTTTAATTTTGGTTAATCTATAATATTTTTACAATCACTTTATTGATTTTTTATTATTTTTTCTTAAATTGATTTATTTTTCTATATATTTAAAGACGCAGTCTTTAGAAAATAGCGTAAGCTTAGGAAATTAACTCAGACAAAAAATCTCTTTAAAATCAAGTGAAAGTGGATCCCCCAACGGTAGGTAAATTATTCATATTCCAAACAGATATATTAATCAGATAAACATTCGATAATCTAGTTATATGTAAATGTTTTTTCCAAAGATTAAAGATTTAAATATATATGGATAAAACAGGAAAAGGTTTCGTAAGCCACTAAAAAGTTGAGTTCAAGTTGGTAGAGAGTTTTCTAAGGCCTTTTGATCTACATATATGGAAAGGTTTGAAAATCTTTTATTTGACCTGTAAATAATAAGATTATATTTATGTAAGGTGGCAATGCTTGACATGATTGGTGTGACAACCTAGTGGCAACGCTGGTAGCAAAGAAGATGCAGAGTTATCCAGTAGCAGATAGTCGAAGCAGTTGATCAGATGAAAACATCGCAAAGTTGAAGTTGAATTAAGTAGCAAAAGTTGTCGTTGAGGAAACTAACTTTGTAAACTTAACCTAAAATATATACTGCCAATAAAACATAACTCTTCACATAAATTATTATATAAATTATATAAATTATACAAATTATATGATTTATTGGCTGCCTTCCTTTGGGATTTAGATAGGCTATTCAAGGTGTTTTTTGTTAATTAGAACGATTTCAAAATGCTTTATTTAAATTGTTGCAGGCTGAGTTTTTTTTTTAATAATTTATACATATTTAAAGTGAAATAATTTTATAATTAAAGAAGAATTGAACTTAATTAAGTTAAATCTCTGTTAGGTTAAACAGTTTACAAATCTTAATGAATTATGTTTCTTATAAGAAAGTAAGGGAGATGCTCATAAAAAGAGTTAAGTATAGTAGTAACTCAATCTATGCAAATAATAATTTATGCAAATATGAAGTAGTTAGTCCAAATCATCTTTCCATTTGTCAGTTTTAGTCCTTGTAAGCCTGCTGATTAAAAATATAAACAATCAAGTCAATTTCAACATACTTTTCTATCTGTTACATACATTTCCTAGATCTTAATATACCCTCCTACCCTAACCGGTTATCCATATAAAAAAGGGCCACCAAAAATACTGAAAAGAGTTCTGTGTCTAGTCTCTATTTATTTGGTTTTAAGTCCCAATTTCAAATAGAGTCCTTAAACAAACTCTTGCATACTCCATTTTTCCTTTTTGTCACTTCTCTCTCCAGCTCTGTTTTTCTCTCTCTCTCTGTATCCCTTTAGCTAAGTCTTTCCATAAGCCAGTAGGGTAAAATTTATGTTACCAATTCCAAAAGTTGAGAAAGAAAAGGCCAAAAGAAAACCTTGAACCAATTTCGGCATTGATTTTATGCAAAAATTTTGTTTTTTCTTTTATTTTCTTTGGCTAAAAGGCGTTAAGGAAATTATGTTTGTTTCAAGGAAGCAATGAAGATGCTTATGAAGTGGTTTAAGTATAATTAGTATCTTAATCTATGTAAATAATCCCAAGATATTATGTAGTCAAAATTGTTTATCCATATATCATTCTAAATGTCAATAAGTCGCTTTAGTTTTGTATAAAAGCCAAGAATCACTATGAATTTGATTATCAAATTAGTCAAACATAAGAATCACCTTTATGTAAACCTTTTCTTTATCCATTTGAACAAATTGGATTTATCGGATATTAAAGTTTTACTGGGAAAAATTGTTTACTCTAAAATTTATCTGAGTGAAATCAAATCAAATTAGTCAAACATAAAAATCACCTTTATGTAAACCTTTTCTTTATCCATTTGAACAAATTGGATTGATCGGATATTAAAGTTTTACTGGGAAAAATTGTTTACTTTAAAATTTATCTGAGTGAAATTTGAAAGTGTTGGATTGGCTTCAAATCAAATATAGTCTTTATAGAAACGATGTTTTGCATATTATTTTCAGTAAAAAGACTTTTTTCATGAGACCGTACTTGAATTTGGCTTTAAAGTGATTTTTATACTCTATAAAAGAAAGAATTTAAGAATAGAAAGATAATAGTAAATAATTGAAAAAACGATTTCCTTTATCTATACTATAGCTATACGAATGCCGGATCGACGTAGACATGCCTGTCTTTCTTTTCTGTCATCTTTTCGTCTCTCTGCTTATTTCTTTGCATCTTTTAGACATTTATTTTCAAGCCATGTGGTTAAAACTTGGCAGATAAGCTCTTCTGAAGTCTAAGCGTTCCCAGTTTAAGAATTGGTCTAATCGGACTACTGTAAGATATAGTCTCTATCGGAATAAACGGTGTAATTAAATACTAAATAAATATACTTTGAATATTGAATCAATGTTTAAAAGTAAAGATACCCCAATAGAATAGATTTCTGAATCTTCATTACTGTAACTGATGCTGCTGCATTTAATGGCGTTAATATGGCATTAACTGGTTTGCGTGAGTGTGCGTGTGTGTATTCATATATATTATATATTTTTATATTTATTGGTTTGTTTGCATTGGGCAAACAAATTGTTTCGATTCGTTTGTATATTTCTGTATATGTGGTATGGTATGATTATAACGTGTCGCGGTGATGCGTATTGAATATTATATATTTATGAATTGTACAAATATAAATCAATGGTAAATAAAGTGACCTGTTAATGTGTTAATAATTACCTTTGTCTCCAGAATGGTACTGCATCTGTGTAATATACATTGGCAGGTAGTATTATTCACATATATAAATGATTAATACATAATTGAACATGCAACTGAATGGCAGTGCTTACATTAATGGCATAATTGATAAAAGGAAAAAGACAATTTACGTAGATTTCAATGCAAAAATATAACATATAGAATATATACAATAAAATCGATTAATAAATGTATTTATGTAATAAGATCGTAAGTATGATTGCATTCAGAATGTTTTGTTTGGAAGTCCTTGAATTTTAAGATTCAGTTGGTATGTTGGGTTATGACATCAACAAAGGGTATCTGGAATAATCCTAAGGTACTGGCTAATAGGAACTCATTACATTTAAAATGATAATTTAGCATAGTGTTAATCTAGCTCTGAGAACTTATCCCAGCTCAGAGAATTTGTTACCCATATACTATATACATAGGTAACCGCTTTAAATGTTGTCAGGACTGATTGGCGCGCGGACAGTACTGCTCACGGGAATAAGTTACTCGAATTAATAATTTCCGCGATTATTATTAATATTTATTTAAGATTAAGTTTAGGTTGTACATATAAAAATCTAATTGAAGTTTCTTATTAGCGACTGTTTGCTTACTGTCACAATCGATAGACAGGGTTGCCTAAGCGAGACTCTTGATCGGCACAGGACTAAGGAATCATCAGTTTATCGATGACAATAGTCCCTGTTCAGGTTAGTTAAACATCATTAATATGACTGCTGAGAATGCTGAACTGTAAAAGATTGGATGTTGTAAGTCAGTCTTTGACTTCCAAGTTGACCAAACTGGAACCAGAACTAACCTGAAGTTAGGATCCACAAATTATGCACATTTTAATCGTCAGTTAGTTTAAGAAACTATTTTCTTGTTGTCAAAATCTTCTGGAAAGCGAAAAAATCTGGCATTTAAGCCAACTATAATCCAAGTTGCTATAATATAAATATAATCCAAGACCTAATAACATTGTTCTTGGAAACTTTCACTATATTATATGATTTTTCATTGTTTTTTAAAAACTTTCTTAGTACTTTGCGATTTGTCATTAGTATTTGACTATTTTATGCCTTTTTATACTCTTGCAAGGGTATATTAATTTTGGTCAAAAGTTTGCAACGCATAGAAGGAAGCGTTTCCGACTATATAAAGTATATATATTCTTGATCAGCACGACGAGCTGAGTTTATATAGCCATGTCCGTCTGTCCGTCTGTCTGGATCAACAGCTTCTTCTCCGAGACCCTTAAAGCTACAGAGCTGAAATTTTGCACCCAGGCTTCTTTTTGCTGCAGGCATTGTATATCTCGGAATCATCCCGATCGGATGACTATATCATATAGCTCCCATAGGAACGATCGGTCAAGAATAGAATTACACTTCAATAACTTTGTTGTTTTTCAATCAATTGTTACGAAGTTTGGTGTTCATAAGTTTAATACACCTTCAAACATATCCACCAAGTTTTATCAGAATCGGTTGACTATATCAAATAGCTCCCATAGAAACGATCGGTCAACAATATAGTCTCAGAGCAATAACTTGGGTGTTTTGAAAGTGATTGTCACGAAACTTGGTTTTTGGAAGTTTAGTATATATATAAATATCTGTGCTTAGTTTCAGACAAATCGGTCATCTATATGCTATAGCTCCCATAGGAACAATCGGACCAAAAAAAATGTTTTTGTCGAATTGCTTTTTTTCTCAAGCTACGAACATTTAATGTAGGTTTGACTTGTTTTATATGCTTTCTAATGATTTTGTCACATTATAAATGTGTATATATTTAAATTGTTAAATAACAGTTTGTAAGGGTATACGAACTTCGGCACGGTCGAAGTTAGCCCATACTTCTAGTTTTTAAATTTTTTCTTCTATTTGTTACCTAAATCAGACTTAAATAATAAACCCATCTGTAACTTGCAGGCCCAAAACAACTCAAATAAAACAAAAATAATTCACCTATGTACTTTTGTTTACTTTTATTGCAATATACTTACTTTACTTCAAAAAAAAAGAAAAATAACTTGTCATTTCTCCACACAATTTGATAGATTTTTAATATGTTATTCAAATATTAATTTTCATTTCATTGCAAAAAGTAAAGCTTAAAAACTATGTTTAATTCCCAAGTCAATTTAAAAACAAAGCCATTTCTATATATCATTTAATTTAATTTAAAAAATAAATTTCTTTACATTTTTACTGTTGTATATTTGCCAAACATATCGTTCCATAAATGTGATGTTAACTAAGTGTTTTCGCTTTCTGCATTTCTCTAGTGGAATATAACTTGGTTATAGAATTTAGAATTTGCAAATGTCGCAACATTTTCGTTTTGCTCTTCAACTCCCCAAACCCCTCAGCACTCACCCACTCTCTCGACCGCTGCTGCTGCTGCTGAGTGGCTTAATGAAAAGCGTTCAAGTGAGATTTACTTAAACAAAATTCTAAGACATATTTCCCTAGATGAAAAACAGAGGCAGCAGACATCTTGACTCTCACATTTCACATTTCCTTTTATTATGTGCTATGGAAAATTTAGTTACATTTTGTATGCAATGCAATTTTTCGTTTCGTTTAGTTTAGTTTCTTGCCATGCAATTTATATAGAAAAATATTTCTCGGCTATAAAATATAAAATAATACAAATGTCTTCTATAAATTTCATTGTTTGCCTAGTCTTTAAATATTTTAAGACAAAAACCAAAACAAAAAAAGAGAAAATGAAATGAAATGCCAGGCAGCTTTTGTTTTAAATGCATTTTATATAAACCATATTGTGTTTGTATGTGTATTGGCCAATTGAGCAATAAATCAATGAAAAATAATTCATGGCCATATTGAATATAAATATATTTTAAATTTTTTTGGTCAGCAAAAAAAAAAAAAAAAACATTTACTTTAATAAAATTTAATAACTCACAACTTCTATAGCATACAGAAATTTGTCAGATATATATATTTTTGCTGTATATGTACATAAAAGTTAAGCAAAAAAATGTTCTCTTAAGTCTTAGTCAAAGCTTTGACTTAGCTTGCTTTTAATTAGAACGCAAATTTTTTTTATTTTCTGTACCCAGACTTTTGCTCTTTTTGGTCATTTTGTTTTTTTTTTTTTTGAGGATTCCAGTTGGCATAAGTAGTTAAGTATGTCATGTAAATCGACTATTTAATACTCTTCATATAAATAAGTCGTTAAATAAGTGTAATTAGTGGTTAAGAAGGAAATGTGTTGATGACTTGTTTTTTGGTGGTGTTTCTTGTGAGCTGTTTTTCATGTGAAATTAGTCAACACTGGATACTCTACCTTTGTTATTTTGAAGTGAAAATATGATTTAGACATTTTTAATGCTACACAAAGTTGTACAACAGTTTAATACCCTTTTTTTTAATTTAAGTTCTTATAAATATAAATTAAAACAGACAAATAAGTCAAATCTTTAAATACTCTATTTTTAAATGAAAGTATATGCCTTAAGGTACCAGGTTTACTCTATCAATTCGTCTTGCTATAGATAAGGTGAAAAAATGTTTTTTTTTTGTGGAAAATTAAATTATAATAAGTTTATTTAGTTGCCAAATTTTATATATATTTTTAATATACTTGGGTAAAAGCAGTTCATTGAGGTGAACCGGTTCACTCGTTCTTTTTTTCGAAGTGAGACAACTCACTCATATGGCTCACTGGCTCACTTGCAAAATGAGCTAGTGAGTCAAACTGAGCTAGTGAGCCAAAATGAGCTAGTGAGCCAAACTGAGCCATATTGAATGAACAAGCTCAGTGGCTCAGTTCAGTGAGGCATTCATTTTGGCTCACTCACTCATGAGCTACCCAAGTATAATTTTTAATATTTTTTCTATAAATGTTAAAACAAGAGAAATCGAATAATTAAAAATTGATTTTATAGAAAATTGAAATTGATATATTATATAATTTTGATATTTTTCTAAATATATTGGAACAAGAGAATTCAAGTTACTCAAATTAAAATGAAGATACTTTAGTTTTAATCGTATATGTTAATGGGAAGGGAAAATTTTAACATTAAATCTTAAACTTTCTTTGTGTAAAATTAATTTAAAATAAGGCGTAGAAAAGCTTAATTTAGATATATTTATTTTTTTTTAATTTGTTCATTTAATGTTATTTGAAATATATGTATAATATTGGAATATATGAAATTGTTTACAATGCAATATTATATAAAATTATGATACATAAAATTTTCCAAAAAAATACTTTACCTTTTTCTTCGTGCAAAATTCATACTAAATAGGGTAAAGACAAAATTTCAGTTTATTTTTAATTATTTTTTAAAATTGAATCTTTTATGAAATATAGACATAATATTTGCATATGTGAAAAATTATACAATATAATATTTTTAACAATTTTATTACATGAAATTTCCTAAAACCATTTTTTCTTACCACAAACTGTATCTCAAAGCGAATAGGATATGCTTGCATAATATACCCTTACTTTTACCCGGAAATGGCATTAATGCTTAAGCTGAATGCTCGACGTTTTTTCTTTACCCACCATTATAATTAAATGCTCTGGCAACGTTCTCATCGCCTTTCTCATCCTCTCCCCCCTATCCTTCATCCATGTCCTTGTTGCGCCCTATTCGCTGCTTCGTCTGGGTCGAAAATAGTGCACACTGCAAATAATTAGCATGGCTTGAAATCCTGTGAGTAATTAAGGTAAGTCAGGCTGTTGCCCTTGCCATGTCACAATCTCCTCCAAACCAAAGAGTGCAAAAAAAAAAAAAAACACCTGTGAAAAACTGAACTAGGGAAAAAAAGTGCCACCAGCGGAAATTAAAGTTTAATGGCCCAACGCGTGCAAGTTGCTTGTCGTTTTCCCTTTCTCTCCCCTCTCTCTCTCTCTCTCTCTGTTAGATGTGTGTGTTTTTTTTCGCGCCGTTTTGTTTAGTTGGGAGAAAAATGTTAACAATATTTCTAGCTATTAAACCCTCGGTAAACCCGCAGCAACTGTTACATCTGTAAGTAACAAACAAATGATTGTTTGTCAGTTATTTTTTTTTCTGTGGAAGGGTCACTTGCTATGTATATACCCTTGTTAGCAAAGGGTATTATGGCTTTCTTCATGCAATGGTTAGTAATGATTCAATACCTTCCTTCTTCTGTCTGCTTAACTTGCTTATAAAGCAAAGCAGACTACCGAATTTTCAAATGTTGAATCATCAGTATTTTGTGTAAGTAAAAAATTTGTAAAATTTTTACTTCCAATAGCCACAACAATTTCATTGTGAATGAAAACAGCTTTCTAGTAGCTGCCGAAAGCATTTGTAAATGAAGACTCCAAACTAAACACATGTTGGTGACACTTTTTTTCTTAAGCTGACTAACATAGTTTCATTAATTAAATTACTTGTAGAATTTCACATCATTTTTAAGTTATAATGAACTTAATAACGGTGGGAAAGATGCTTTATTTTGTTTTGGAAAACTTTTCATTAGACAGGTGCCAATAGCTTAAGACACTTTTAAAGTATTTGGTATCAACTAAGTTTACAAAAGTTCTTAACTGCTTTTTCATTTAGCATTAGAAGTAACCAAAGGAGCTAAAACATTCTTTATAGTATTCAAATTTCAGTGATACAGAGTACATCAACTTCGGTTCATCTTAGTATTCTACTTTTTTTTTGGGTTGTCGTTCAGATTTTCCAACTAGTTGGCATGTGAAAACCAATTAAGAAAAAGCATTGACAGTATCAAATAGAAAACAATATGTAGATGAAAAAAAAAAAAACAATGAAATTGAATTAAAGCCAAACTTTGAAACATGGAAACATGGAAAAAATAGGACTTTGTTTAATAAATGATAACATTGTTTCTATTTTTGATTCAAAATATATAGGAAAACAGGAGGAAAGCAAAACTTTGGATCACATGAAAACAACCATTTGAATATACATATAGAAGTTCAAAGGTCAAGAGACTTTTAGTTTTTGCAATGAAGAATCTGCAATTCACTTATCGAAATCTGATGAAAATCTGTAAATTTATATAGGTCCCAGGTTCTTTATATAGATCTAGCATAAGGTAACTTAGAGAATTAGAGTCTAGTTTTTGTTCCGGAGATGTGGCAAGATCGATGAGGAAAATATGTAGGCTAGGGGTGAAGAGTTAGCAGTCAGAGTCAGAGTTAGTCGGTCAGAAAGGGAAGAGTGAGTTGGTCTGAGAGTGAATTGTATGAGGGAGTCGCGAAAATAAGAAGCTAAATTGTAGAATTACAATATACAATGATAGTTCGTTTCTATTTATGGTTTAAAAGTGCTTCAAGTGCCTACTTATTTTACTACTATCGAAAGATCAACTCATAATTGCCTACACTAGAAGAAATCCAGAAAAAAAATGAAATTTTTAAAGATCTGCCGCATTTTGTTATATTAATCGTTGAAAATTGGTAAAAGATCTGCCGCATTTTGTTATATTACTGACTGAAAATCCTTTCATAACCAGTTTAATTACAGAAATTTCTCATGCCGGGAAAAATTTAAAAGGATCAACTCAAAACCAAGAAGTTTATGCATATTAATTGAACCATTAAATGTATTATTGTAACGTGAACTTAAAGTTTATAAATAAAGCTTGCATTGAATGCATGAGCATTAGTAAAATAGTTTTACTGATTTTATAGTTTCAAATGTTATCTCTGCAGAAAAACTTGAGCAATATATAATTCCCTAAAGCAACAGATTAGCTTGGACTTAGTTTTTGGCATCTTTTAACACATTTGAAGTATTTTTATCTTAACACATTTTAATTACTTTTATCTTAGCTTCCTAAGGTCATGGCATGTAATTTAAGTAACTAATAAACCTTATCCTTGACCAAATTATTAATTGTAACAATGTGTAATTCAGTTCAATTATAACCAATAACCGACTAAATAAATAAAGAAAATAATTTATTTGCACTCTTTGAGTTTGGGTACATGTTTTCTTTTCTGTTATCAATAAAAGGCATGCATATAAACTTTCGAGTATTTGTATTGATTAGATAGATCATGTATTGATAAGCATGATGATTAAGAGGTCTTATATACTAGTCTTAGTTAATTAACTAGGTGACTGGAGCTAGTTTTTAGATACAATTAGTGTTGCTATTGTATACACTATTCTATTGTATATTTGAATGAAAAGTAGTAAAAGCCTCCTAACTCCTTTACTCCTCCAAAACGGAATGTAACTCCCTACATTAAGTTCAAGAAAAAAACTTCAACTGTGTATATGCAGATATCTAGAAATCAGTTTATCTCTTGCTTCATGGATAGAAGAAAGCCCTCTTGAAGCCTAGTCCAAACAAAGTTCAGATTTAGAACTTGGATTCTGAATTTATAAGTAAATGTCTCCATTTATATATACCTTTAAAATAATTTGTGTTTAAGGGATTTCAATAACATTTCAGTAAATCTTACAAAGTTTCTATTATGGGATTTGTTGTATATATATGTATATGTATATGTATATGTATATGTATATGTATATGTATATGTATATGTATATGTATATGTATATGTATATGTATATGTATATGTATATGTATATGTATATGTATATGTATATGTATATGTATATGTATATGTATATGTATATGTATATGTATATGTATATGTATATGTATATGTATATGTATATGTATATGTATATGTATATGTATATGTATATGTATATGTATATGTATATGTATATGTATATGTATATGTATATGTATATGTATATGTATATGTATATGTATATGTATATGTATATGTATATGTATATGTATATGTATATGTATATGTATATGTATATGTATATGTATATGTATATGTATATGTATATGTATATGTATATGTATATGTATATGTATATGTATATGTATATGTATATGTATATGTATATGTATATGTATATGTATATGTATATGTATATGTATATGTATATGTATATGTATATGTATATGTATATGTATATGTATATGTATATGTATATGTATATGTATATGTATATGTATATGTATATGTATATGTATATGTATATGTATATGTATATGTATATGTATATGTATATGTATATGTATATGTATATGTATATGTATATGTATATGTATATGTATATGTATATGTATATGTATATGTATATGTATATGTATATGTATATGTATATGTATATGTATATGTATATGTATATGTATATGTATATGTATATGTATATGTATATGTATATGTATATGTATATGTATATGTATATGTATATGTATATGTATATGTATATGTATATGTATATGTATATGTATATGTATATGTATATGTATATGTATATGTATATGTATATGTATATGTATATGTATATGTATATGTATATGTATATGTATATGTATATGTATATGTATATGTATATGTATATGTATATGTATATGTATATGTATATGTATATGTATATGTATATGTATATGTATATGTATATGTATATGTATATGTATATGTACAGTGGTGCTCATATACTTAAGCCACATGAAGTAAAACTTGCATTTAAGCGAAAATCAAAAAAAATTTTAATTTCACAGCTCCAATTTCTTGTGTCAGAATACTTTTATATGTCAGTACCCTAACAGAACAATAACCAAGTCAAAAAAATATATATTTCATGAAAAACTTAAAAAATTCTGAACCATCTCCAAAATGTCCTGCTCATATACTTAAGCCACATAGAAAAAATCGTCAAAAAACTTAAAATTTGCCCAGTATTCCCAGTATTTTTAATAAATTTACTTTAATATTGAGTAGAATGACCTTTTTGCTTAAAAACAGTGGAGCAACGCTTTACCATTGACTCTACAAGGCGTGCGCATTGCTGAGGGGTGATTTTCATCCTTTCTTGATGTAAAACTTCCCAAATATCGTTTTTATTTGCTGTTTTTTTTTGGACAACGACACTTTTAAAAATTCCTCACAAGTTCTCTAAAGAGTTAAAGTCGGGACTCTACGGTGGCCATTGCAAAACGTAGATTCTATCGTGGTAAAGACACAACTTGACTCTCTTGCAGCAATGGCTCGAGCCGTTGTCCTGATTGAACATCCACGTAAGTGGAAAATTATCGGCATATTCTTCAGATAAATTGTTTCTTAGAATGATAAGGTAAATTTCGACGTTCATTATGCCTTTATTATTCACCAGCGGACCTACTCCCAAAGCAGTAAAACAGCCCCAAACCATGATCGAAGCACCGCCATGTTTAACGGTCTTCTATGTGTACTTCGGATTCGGTTGTTTGTTAGATGGACGTCGTGCATAAGGTTTTCCATCACTTCCAAAGACATTGAAGTTGGATTCATCGCTCCAAACAATCATTTTCCAAAAATTGGGACCTTTGCCAATATGCTCCGTGGTTAATTGAATGTGCCTTTTTATTTTCTTCACGGACAGCAATGGATTTTTTTGGACAATGCGTCTATAGAGCCCAAATTCGTTTAAGAGCCTTCTAAAGATCTTAGCTGACATATTTAAGCCACAATCCGCAAACCATTTGACCTCTGATTCGCTAAGAAGTCAAGAAAGGATCGGCTCTACTCAGATTGGCAATCTGACTGTTCTCATGAAAGTGGCTTTTCTGTGCTTTTCACGGGGAATATTTTCCTAGGTTCCATGTTTTTTTATAAAACGCAATAGCATTTCTGACTTCTTCACAAAAAAAATATAAATTTTACAAATTTGTTAAACACTTTTCCTTTTTTCGTAATATTCCCATACCAATTTTTTTCGGGAGGATTTATAGATTTTTTTGTTTTATACTTTGGAATCAAACTTTTGTGAAAAACTTTTTTAATGTTTAAAATTTTACTTTAGAAAATGAAAAGCAAAAATTTTTCCCAAAAAATCGTACGTTTGATGATTTTAGCTCAAGGTGGCTTAAGTATATGAGCAGGACATTTTGGAGATGGTTCAGAATTTTTTAAGTTTTTGATGAAATATATATTTTTTTGACTTGGTTATTGTTCCTTTAGGGTACTGACATATAAAAGTATTCTGACACAAGAAATTGGAGCTGTGAGATTAAAATTTTTTTTGATTTTCGCTTAAATGCAAGTTTTACTTCATGTGGCTTAAGTATATGAGCACCACTGTATATGTATATGTATATGTATATGTATATGTATATGTATATGTATATGTATATGTATATGTATATGTATATGTATATGTATATGTATATGTATATGTATATGTATATGTATATGTATATGTATATGTATATGTATATGTATATGTATATGTATATGTATATGTATATGTATATGTATATGTATATGTATATGTATATGTATATGTATATGTATATGTATATGTATATGTATATGTATATGTATATGTATATGTATATGTATATGTATATGTATATGTATATGTATATGTATATGTATATGTATATGTATATGTATATGTATATGTATATGTATATGTATATGTATATGTATATGTATATGTATATGTATATGTATATGTATATGTATATGTATATGTATATGTATATGTATATGTATATGTATATGTATATGTATATGTATATGTATATGTATATGTATATGTATATGTATATGTATATGTATATGTATATGTATATGTATATGTATATGTATATGTATATGTATATGTATATGTATATGTATATGTATATGTATATGTATATGTATATGTATATGTATATGTATATGTATATGTATATGTATATGTATATGTATATGTATATGTATATGTATATGTATATGTATATGTATACTTTTCTCCTTCAACATTATGTTTCCTTTTGAATTAATTTGTATTACTTGTATTAGTTCGAACAGAAAAGGCCAATGGCTTGTACTATCAAATTATCATATAAATATCAACCTCACTTGTAAAAAATTGAAAACAAATGTTTCACTTATACATATATGTATATTAAATATATATGTACTTGTAAAATATAATATGTAAAATAACAATAAATCATCAATAAATCAATAAATAATCAATAAATAATCAGAAAAGCCAGATTTACTTTGTTTAATATAGAAAAATGTAAATATAATTCATATTTACATAAAAAATTGGCTTTCTTTTAGTTCAAAGTGTCCACTTTTATAATTTAAGCAATCAATTAATTTCCTGAATATTGTTGGAAACGCAAAAAACTAATGAGAAAAATTAAGTAAAATTTAGTAAAAATAAAAGTGAAAAAGAAGAAACAGTTTCTGATATTAATATATAACAAAATAGTTCTTATAGAGATTGTATAAGATAGAAGAAAGTATTTAATCAAATATTATACCTTACTTTCATAATCAGAATTATAACATTAGAAGCCTAGCTTTAATTAATCAAATAAAAATTTAATGGTTCTAGAAACATTTCCTTTTGAATGTTTGTTTTTTAATGGTGAAATAACTTCGTTCAGAAAGATGCAACTTTTGAAATGGAATAGAAAGAAGAAATCTGCCTTGCTTTTCTCTCTTTGATCACTTTACAGCTTTCACAATATTTCTTTTTAAAGTTTTTTTTTTTCTGCTCTTGGATAGACATTCCACTAAAATAAGATAAGAGAAAATGATCATATATTATATATAAAACAACGTTTTTGCTTATATTCTACCTAATATAAAAAAAAATGTGTTACAAACTTTACCTCACACTGAAGAAGCCCTTGGGGAAAGGGTGCCAAGCACACAAATACACACACACACACACACACACACACACAAAGAATGTTGATATTATTTTCAATGGATTTTTTTTTATTTTTCTATTTTTTTTTCTATTGAAAACTTATAACTAAAACATGGGCTTTACATTTATTTAGATTATTTTATTTTTATTGTTAATTTTCAATTAGGTTTACACAATACTTAAGAGCGGAGCATTATTTGGTTTGCTATTAATTGAACTAATTAGTTAGTCACTTTGTTTGTTTTGTTTTTTTTTTTTTTGTTTAATTGTTCGTTTGTTCGTTTCTTTTCGATTCACCGCACTTTAATACTCTGGACTTCAAGCCAAATCATAATTACGGCAATTGCCACATAGATACAAATAATAATCAATATGAGCAGGGCACTGGCATTTGTGATTTGTATTAGCAGAAGAATGGTGCCAATTAGAAATGTTGTTGCCAAAAACAGAACCATCCAAATGGATGAACAATTACGATACCAGGCATAATTCTTATCCGGCGGTGGTATATAGATATTTGGCCTTAAGATGCTATATTCCTTTTTATATTGGGTCTCAAAGCCGCTGGTAAAATCAACCTCATCGTGTCCAGACGATGATACGGGTATTCCGGCTGCTTCTGCTGATTTCTTCATTTGCGCCTCCGTGTCCATTATAAAACGCGTCCGTTGGCCAACTAAAATACAAAAAAAAAAAAATTGAAAAAAATGCTTTCGTCTTTGATATTGTTCCTGATTACCCCATCAGTCCGTAACAACAACACGACAAGTCTGCGTCATTATCACCACATTGGCTGAAAGGTGTTAATTGAAGGCAACAACAACACAGTAAGAATACCGAGTCGGTTGTTTCTTTATTTTTCTTTCATTTTTGTGTTTTATTTAACGACTGAGTCAGATAAGATATAGACAATATAGCTGACAGTGAGCAACTTACTGAAAAAAAAAAATGAAATCAAGAGAGAAGGAGAGAGAAACTAAGGTGACAAGTAAAACTGCAACCTTATCAATTATGACTTCAATATATACAATATATCTCCCTCTCTCTCTCTCTCTTTATTTCTCTTGTTTCCTTCTCTCTCTTTCTCTCTCTCTCATTCTCTCTTTGTGTCTCTCTGGCTTCTGTCTTTTTCCAAATTGGTGTTAATTTAACGCTCTGACAAATTCATCATTCTGTCGTTTTTTTTTTATGTTACTTACAAAGTTGTATAGATGATTTTATACTCTGTAACTGTAAGGAGAGAAAGGGTATATTAAAGTCGAAGTAAATTGTGTTAAACAGAAGAAAACTAAGAAGTTTATTGCCATAAGTAGTAACGTTCAAAAATATGTTCACAACTTTCTTAGCCTTAAAACTTAAGTATTTAGAGTTCTAACAGAACTTGTAACTGAACTAGAAAACCGACTATACAAATTACAGAATTTTTATGGAACTCCGAAACTGAGTAGAATTTTAAAAAATTTGGTTAGCTTTAAGATTTATTTAATTTTATATATAAACATAAATCTTCATTTTTTAAGGTAGTTTAAGACTTATTCATGAACTACATTACTCATTTCATAGCACCGAGTTTTTGCAAACCTGTAAGATATATCGTTTGTCTTGGGAAACCGTTAGATATATCGTTTATCTTGGGAAAAAATACAAATCAATGTTAAGATCTATTCACATTTTTATTTTATTGTGTTCAAAAATAGATTAAAATCTAGTTTAATAGCTAGATTGGTAATTTTCTAGTCTTTAGTTCTTGGAAACCTGTAAGATTTATCTTTATCTTTTTGAATCTGTTCGGTCTGTTATAGTCAGGCTATATATAGATCAAATTTTCTAAATATTTATTAGAAAGTTTTTAAGAATGATTCTTCATCTGATATAAAAAATATATGTATTTTGAAACAAGTAAATATGTGATAGGAATGCCAATGCCAACAAAAAAGAGTCTGGCCACGCTAAGAGTTCTGGGTGACATCAATTTGTTAAGGACTCTGGCCACTCTAAAAGTTCTGAATACAATGTATTTACGAAATAACAAAAATTAAATTAAAAATTAAAAAAGTTAATCAAAATAGTTAAAATTAAACTAAAGTTAAATTTAAATTTGGCTTCCAAAAAGAAACCAGTTTTATTTTATATTTCTTTTATTTGTTTTTTAAAGGATATCTTCAAGTCGACTACTCCATCTACAGTTTTTTTCCTGTTTCCCTTGATTTTTGTTTGTTGATTTTCTCTCCGTTGTTTTTTTTTTTCTGGATTGTATACATCAGTTATTTATTTGTATGAGTCGCGTTTCAGTTTCCATGTTAAAAAATTTTCTTCTTGCCATCGTATCGAATGGAAATAAACAAACCGAAATGCCATACAAAATAAATGCTGAGTTATCAACAAAATTGTAATAGTTTAGATGAGATCCATGAAAATTGAACTTGAATCGTGTATATACATATCTATATATTTTGTTTCAATTAAAATTGTTCAATACAGCATAACACTATACTAATGAATGTGAATGTTTGTTTATATAAAAATAAGTTTTTTTTTTTCACTCAGTGAGTAGTAAAAGTAGTGGAAGTTTATGTTACAAAGGGAAGGATAAGTTTGTAGTACTACAAAGTGTTGATCATATACAGATATATACATATACATATGTTATGTGATTTTAACGTTTATATAGACTTCAAAAAAAGAAAGTCACATGACTTTGAATCAACTATTTTTTTACATAAGCTTTCTTTTGTCTTCTACAGAATAGAAAATGAACTCAAAATATATTGAAAGACAGGTAAACTAAACTCAGTTAAAAATCTTTATATTTAAATATATAAATGTATATATAAATAGGCAACCTTTATGGCCCAAACATTTAGCAAGGTAACAAAAATTTAAATATTCAAAATGGTGTTAACATAAAATTCAATATTTGAAATACCGCGAATATTTTATGGCACTCTTCGAGTAGCAAAAGGTTTCGTTTTATACCAAATGAATGCTAACAAAAAGGTTACACATGTCAACAAGATTTACACTAAACAAAAACAATACTAAAAACGAATGAAATTGGTTCTCAAAAATAAACACCAATGAAACTGTTTCTATAGGTAATCAAGCACATAAATAAAATCTCATAAAACTGGTTCTTAATCCTTACTTTTATTTTTTATCATTTTAAGACTTTTAACAATTTGTTGAAACATTTAATTTAACTATGTAAAAAATAAATATTATTTCATTTCACATTTAACTACTTCACAAAGTATTAAACAATATAAAAACTTTATTTTAGTCAAATACAAATTAAAGTCCTTAACTTTTCATTTGAAAATTGATAACAAAATGTTCTAAATGAAAACATAGACCAAAAATTAATTATTTTCTTTTTTTTTTTAATATGTAAATAAAATTTATTATTCATATTAAAATTTTTTTAAAAACTATTTAGAATACCTTTTAATTTTACGTTGTTCTGTGTAATTTGCATAATTCAAATGTGTGCAATTAAAATTGTTTCAATTTCCAATAGATTTTTCATTTAATTGAATGCCCTTTGGCTAATTAAATCATATATATATATGTATATATAGACACATATATTTTATGTATGTATGTATGTAGAAAATATGTATGTAAGTATACATTCATTTAAACATATTTTATTTTGTGGTGATTTTAATGTTTAGTTTGCTTACACTGCTCACTTTCATCTAATGCATACAATTTGAATTTTTGTTGATGCTGGGTAAATATTTGTAATGTGAGATATTTACAAATTCATTCAGCTGAATGTGGCACAAATGCTTCTTTTTTTTTCTAAGAATAAAAAAGTTTTCAATAATTAAGTTCAATGCATAGAATATTATATATCATTACCAAGAACATTTAAGCTTAATAAATCTTCGAGATGATGTTATTATACTCTGCAAATTTTGTATTGAAAGAATAAGACGAAGCATTTAGGAGAAGGACATTTTATACATATACATATGTATATTACAGAAGTAAAGAGGAAGTTTATAGATTATAAAAGTATTAACTCATCTATGTATGTGGTTTAGGGAAGTGTTTGAATATTAGTATATATGTATGTAGCTGAGAAATTTTTAAATTCCAAAAATATATATTTTCTCAAATATGCACAAGTTTTCTTTAACAATATTTCAAAACTTAATTTCCGCATACCTATTTGTGGAATATTTTACATATTTTTAGATGTTTTTAGATATTTTTGGATATTTTTAGATATTTTTATTATTTTGTAGATATTTTTAGATATTTTAAAATATTTTTAGATATTTTTAAAATATTTTTAGATATTTTCAGATATTTTTAGATATTTTACATATTTTTAGATGTTTTTAGATATTTTTAGTTATTTTTAAATATTTTTAGAAATATTTTTAGTTATTTCTAGATATTTTCAGATATTTTTAGATTATTTTAGATTATTTTAGATATTTTTAGTTAATTTTAAATATTTTTAGTTATTTTTAGATATTTTTAGATATTTTTAGATGTTTTTAGATATTTTTAGATATTTTATCCTTCAGTGTGACTTTTGTATAAATTAATTGGCCAGCAGCTGCGATGTGTGTAAAATATCTAATTTTTAGTTATTTCTAGATATTTTTAGATATTTTTAGACATTTTTAGATATTTTTAGATATTTTTAGATATTTTTAGATATTTTTAGATATTTTTAGATATTTTTAGATATTTTTAGATATTTTTAGATATTTTTAGATATTTTTAGATATTTTTAGATATTTTTAGATATTTTCAGATATTTTCAGACATTTTATCCTTCAGTCTGACTTTTTTTTTTAAATTAATTGGCCAGCAGCTGCGATGTGTATTGGCTTTATTTTGTCCTTGCTAAGGGGTATCTTCAAGTCTATAATATTTTTTTCACTAATTCTTAAATAAATGCATTTTTAATGTATTCTATAGAATTTATTATTATTTAGTATGCAAACATTATGCTAAGCCATTTTTGAATTGTTTATTTTCAAGCTAATATTAAATATAATTTAATTGTAAACTTAAATTGTTTTATTTTTATCTATCTGAGTGGTTTTTAATGTGTGTAATCCATTACAAAAAAAACCTAAACACTAGACAGCAAAAACAAGAAGCAATTTAGACCTGACAAGGCTACGTTATAGATTCTAACAAGTGAAATCCAAAAGAAATCTAACAAAAAAAAAAAAAATTGATTCCTTTATTTCATTACATATTTATGTATTGATTCAATCAACTCATTTTATTTTTATTTGTATTACTACATAAAAATAATTAATTAATTTCAAAGGGTTTTATGCAATTTCAATTAATTTTTTTTATTATTTATTTTTATAAGTAATATTATGAAATATAATTTCTTATAATTGTAATATTGTTAAAATTGTGAAATTTTTCTTACCTTTGGAAAAGTTTTGCCTATAAAAGATATATAATATAGTATATATAAGAAAACAGTTTTGAATTAGCAAGAGGGACGCGAAACCATAAAAATTAATCAAATTATGTGATGCAGATATAAATATAAATACAATAACAAATGTATTTTTAATAATAAAACTCTTAATATTGTTAAAATTTTTATATTTCGTATCAGATATAAAAACCAAATTTAAATATATTCTGCAAATGTAAACATAATATTAAAATTTTTAATATTGTTTGGTTTTTACTATTTCTTCCTGCTTCAGGACAAACAAATTTAGTTTAAGTAACATTTTATCTTGTTCAAATGCGATGAAGTTTATAAATTTTTGAAAACTTCCAAAAGTCATCATATTTTGTTGACCAGTGTAAAATACACTTAAAGTATGGTTATGCAAAGGGTTGTACCCATGTACATGTGTGTGTGCGTGTGTGTGTATTCCCTGACTGAGGAACCAAGTGCTGATCCCAAAACGTTCTTGTTCAGGCTTCAGTTTGCGAAAACACATCGAATCGAAAAGAACTCAATGGAATTTTTTTAAAATGGGGTAAATTGAAAATCAAATACATATTTCAAATATTTGTTAAAACTTTGTTGTGCTTATCATATGGTAATTTATCTATCGTTTTCAAGTGATGATAAAACAATCTTATTGGATGATTCTCAGACATTGGTAATTGATGATGATGAACTAGCTGAGATAATTTCGAATCTTGAAAAAAATTCAAATGGAATACTACAAAGTATCGAATTGGAACATAACAGTACCAGTAATTGGCAAAATAACTTTAGGTTTTTAAGAAATTGGAGTAATGTGGGAATATTTTTATGTGTCTTATACAATTGTGCAATTTGTTTGCTTTTAGTTTTTATCTTTCTATTTAAACATAGTAAATAAATATGATAAAATGTATTTTCGAAAAGTGAATATATTGTGCAGAAAAATCATTTGCAGTTCCAGATAACTCAAATCTACTTTGCCTTTAAGGTAACTTTGCATATTCAACTAGCTCAGTTTTGCTTTCTTTGGCAGATTGGATTTCTTGATAGTAATGACATGTTCCTTGGTATCCAAGTGTGTTCGAGTCAAATCGGTCTAAGAAAACCAGTCATCTACTTTTACACATTTACTAGAAAAAGTAATCGCAAAGGACAATCAAATTACTTCAACATGTTTCAACGCTTACTGCAAAGGTGCAAAGTGTCTGTGTTAACCTGTTGTCACTTTTCCATGGCTTTAATCTATACAAATTGCTACATATGGTAAGTATCTCATTACTTTAGTTGAATGCAAAATGCAAAGATTAGCTTTATAATAGAATTAAAACTAAATAAGAGTGGTCAGCTAATATGTGGCCCAAAGTAAGAGGAGGTTAGAGAGAAATACGGTCAAGGCTTGAACAAAACTTACTAAGGTAAAATATAGAATTTATAATAAGTAATATAAATCTGTAGGTAAAATATGTTAACTTTATTGCACAATCTAAATGACCTTATTTGAGTAACATTTGCGGAATTTTATCTTCTATCTAAGATCTAGATTCTAGACCTTTTGCTTTTGGTCAATGGATTGAGATGAGTTTTCAGTCTTGGTTGTTTTGCAAAGGAAAAGAGTTTACTATGAAGTCTTTGCTTAGTTAGAGAAGGAGTGCAAATGTTATATAAAGTGAAGAGACTAACCATCTAAGGGAGAAGTTGAACTACTCTCTAGGGCTACTGTCCCTAGCATCCCTATCCCATTGTTCCCTATCAATGAGAGGAGAATTTTTTACAATTAAATAATGGTCACCAAAGACGGTGCCTAAAAGAGTCTAAAAGAGGTGTCCTTTAAAGAGATTTCAATTTTGATACATACTTACAAGATCTTCAAAAGAATATTTTAAAAAACTAGAAAGGCTTATAATGGAATCCGTAAAGAGGTAGTTAAATAAAGTTTTAGAAGAAGCAGTTGTAATATCTTTATAATCTTTATAACCAGAATGATGTGATTTGAAAGCGATCTTTAGAATTGTAGAGAAATATATTCAAAAACTTAAAGTTTGTACATATATATGAAAAGAACTCAAGAAACTTCTAATAAAAAAAGATGTTAAGAATGAGACTTTAAGACTTTATCTTAGTAAAGTCAATTTTATATAAAGAATTTTTTGTGTTTAAGTAGTTTAGAATACAAATAAGGTTTAAAAAGGTTTGGAAAAAAACTAAATTTATATAAAGGAGAAGGAGTAAAAAGAAAAAGTAAGAAAATTCAGAACCTTAACCTAGTTAAAAATGGTAAAGACAAAGATTTAAATTTTAATTGACTAATATTGGGAAATAAAGTTTATATTCAAGATTAAACATATAAAATTTCTAAAAAATTTTTATGATTTTATTTGTGGAGTTTTTCATTCACATAAGCAAATTTGTAAATTACTACTAAAAGTAAGTTAGCCCAATTTAAAGAATTTTAAAATTTATCTTTCACTTAACTCTTTAAACTATTTGCATTTTAAATGTTAAGAAAATCGATTTGTAATTAGTTAATAATTATTTGCTTGCTCTGAAAAAGACAACTTAAGGTCAATTGGCTTAGTTGTGGTTTGTCTGTTGGCTTTTTATGAACAGAGCTGATCTCTTGGCCTCAATGGCCCCTAAATGCATTTAAACTTTGCTCTATTTTTTTGCCTTCTATAAGTGGAGGCGGGGGGATGGGCTGCCAAACAATTTAAGTTGTTGGCAAAGTCATCAGCATGCAACCGACGACTTCTACTTCAGAGCTACTTGCTGTAGTTGCAAAAAAAAAATGGAAAAAAATAGGATGTAAGAAGAAGTCACAAGTTGCCTCTGTTGCATTTTTCTTTTTCCTTCTTTTCTTTTATTTTTTTTTTTGTGTTGATGTTGACAAACTTTATTTTTGTATTTGTTGCAGCATTTGCATAATGCATGGACAAAGAAAATGACAGAGAGATGGAGAGACATGAGCTCAAATTAAACAGCCTTATAGTTAGTAAGTCTTTTGATGTTTCAGAGAGAGAAAGAGAGAGAGAGCAAGCAAGACTGAGAACAAGTGAACGAGTCGTTGCAGTTAATATAATTAGGTAAAATTTCATGAGTTTCTTTTTTGTTTTCCTACATTTTTCTCTCTCGAGTCCGAGTTATGAATTATGAATAGATTCGTGCCAAAAGTAAAAACCAAAAAGGAAGAAAAGGAGAGAAAATAAGCAAGTTAAGGATATGAAATATCCTTACTATTTGCCTGGCCTCGCTCCTTTACCGTATTTCATGTCCTGTCAAGGCGTTGAGTCTGCTCCTTCCTTTTCATTTTGGCCACGAATTGCCGCGGCCAAATAAGTTTTTCTGCGGCTGAACAGTTTTTTTCACCTAGTTTTCCGTTTTTTTTTTGCCATCAATGTAAAGTTTTAAGGATAAACCTGGGAGCGACAAATTTATGTAGTCAACAACTGCAAACATAAAAGAGAAAATGCAAAAAAAAGGGAAAAGAAAAGGTTTTCAGATGTTTGCTATTTTCTGTGTATTAAATATGAAAATTGTCAACATATGTGTGTTTGGCATAGGTAAAGAAAAGCTGCTTGAATTGTTTTACTTTTCTTTTAGCGAAATAGGGAAAATATTGAGTATAGTATTATAGATATAAGCTACAAAAAATCTTTAAAAAATAAGAAAAGAAAAGTTATAAGTAAGATAAAATGTCCAGCATTGAAATATATCCTAAACAGTATACTTGGGTAAAAGCAGCTCATTGAGGTGAACTGGCTCATTCGTTCTTTTTCTCGAAGTGAGCCAACTCACTCATATGGCTCACTGGAGATAGATAGCTTATAAGTTCACTTTGCGATCGGCAGTTGAGCGATCCATAAGAACTAGTGAGCCAAACTGAGCCATATTGAATGAACAAGCTCAGTGGCTCAGTTCAGTAAGCCATTCATTTTGTCTCACTCACTCATGAGCTACCCAAGTATACTAAACAGCAAAAGTAGAGTTTAATCAATATATGGAAAAATTAAAGGTTTTCACTTTTAAAATACATTCGAAGTGACAACACTTTATTGGGAAGCCAGGGAAAGCATACGAAACAAATATTAAGTAAGTCACTTTAACATAAAACCCTTTTATATAAACGAAAGCTATCCTTACATTAATTGTTTTTTTTTCAAAAACTATATTTGTATATGGTACACTTGTTTGATGCATAATATGTAGGGATCATAAATTTATTATTTAGCGACAATATTTCTTTTGCGACCTAATTCTAAGTATTTATTATCATTTTCATACACCTCACTCTTCACTTTGACCAACTCTGACTCTGCCTTCTTCACTCTTCTCTCTCAGCCACATATCATTTCCTATCGGATTCTGCCACATCTCCAGAATAAAGAGCAGACTCCAAACCTCTAAGTAACCATATCCTAAATTATCACAAGAAATTTTGATATAATGCCCCAAAAAACTTTCTAATGCAAAAGTAGAAAAATGCAAGGATTATATAGATATAAGATTCAAGACTTCAAGATTCAACTATAAGAGTTAATCGATATTGATATATTTTTTAAAAATTTATTGATATCTGATTTTAAATTATGTTATTGCAAAAATAGATATATGAAACTTCTTTGAACAGCAAACATGAAAGATGGTAAGAACAATATAGATATGTATAAGTATGGCTTAAAATATATTAATAAGTTAGTAGAAATTTATTGATATCTAAAATTCTAGTTACATCATTCATGTCTGCACTCATCAGCTTCCCGAACAAGGCTCTCCTGGATCTCTCGAGCGTATTATCCTCTTTTGCGCGTTTTCTCCACCAGAACTGTCATTCTTGAAACATAGGAAACTTAACAGCAAACATGAAGGATGGTAAGGATAATATAAAAGATATTGAAATATTATTTGAAATTTATTAATATCTTAATTCTAATTATATTAATGCATAAATCGACATATGAAACTTCTTTAAACAGCAAACATGAAAGAATAATATTGACAAATGGCTTAAAATAAGTTATTCGAAATTAAATGGTATCTTTATTCTAGTTGTATCATTTCGATTCAACATTGAATTTCTAGTAGAATATCTCCAAAAAATTTGTATAAGTATTTATATATATACCTCTATATAGACCTCCCAAGAATCTACTTTTAAGCTTAATAAAATTCCTTTCTTCGGCTCTTTTTTAATTACCAAATTCTTAAAAAAAAAAAAGTTCACCCCCTGTCCAAACTTTTGAACATGATCGCCCCCTATCCAATAACAGTTTGTCTAACCAACACGAAAAAAGAAAAGGGAAAGGCCAAACATAAATTAAAAAGCTCCGCTTTGGGGCTTGGCATGTAATGCGAACAAATGCAAGTCTCATTAATTTTTGGGGGGGAAGGCCAAGTTGCAATTTAAAATTTACTACTTGCCACAGACGATGGTAAACCGGCCCCCAGTTAATTAACACCTGTGCAGCAGCAGTAGAGCAATAGCGGGAACCAGCAGGAACAGCAGCCGCGGCGGTCGCCAACATTCAGTGAGAGAGAGAGTGGAAAACCACTTCAGTCACACTTTTGTGCTCGGCATCGGTGTGCACTGACGCAAAGCGGAAGTGGCACTTTCACCGAGAAGCCAACAGTAGCAGCATCAGCAGCAGCTTTAACAGCGCCAGCATCTGTAGGAGGCATCGGTGTCAGCGACGGCGGCGACGGCAGAGGCATCGTATCGAAAACCCAAACTTTTGATGGAAAAAGTTTGCAACAACAAGAACGCATGCCTAGGAAAAGATTGGTTCTGGTTGGGATTGGTATAGGTGCTTGGTGCCACCTTTTAAACCATCAAGTAAGTCGCTATAATTCTTGCGCACCGCCTCATGAATTTTGATTTTTTTTTTTCTGTTTGCTTTTCCGCTACGTTCGTTGATTCGTTCATTCTTTTTTATTTTCTTTTGTCACTTTTACTTTAAGCTGCTCCGACTTAGATTTGAATAATGAGCATTTTGGCCAAGGTGCAAGGATTTATGGTTGGGTATAAACATACCTTAAAGCTGATAAGCTTAACGGACGAAAAAAAAAAACAAATTTCGCATAAAGATAAGGTCCATTTTTTTTTTTTGTGTCAGATAAAAACCCCAAAATGGAAAGAGAAAAAATGATCGCAGAGTGGAAGTTTGATAGATGGACCAATAAATGATTGCTTCTAAATTTTACATAACAAATTTAATAGATTAGATTGGTTGAGGATGCTGAGTTGCGAAAGAGAAGAGGTAAAACAAGATGTAAATAGAACTTAGATAGATTTGCTATGTTCCAAAATTCAGGCTAACCTGGAATAGATCCATTACGATGCGAATTTTTTCAGCTAAAGGCAAAAACTTGTATAGAATTTGCTTTCTGCTTTTCTTTTAAAAACTTTAAAACTTTCGAAATGAAGGAATTTTTTTTTATTCATTATATCCTTGCAGAAGGTATTATAAAATTGCTCTGTCCTTCTGTCGGTCTGTCTGTTTCTATCATTTTTTAAGACCTTAAATTTGAACCCACATGGTTAAAACGTAAAATGTTAAGTTCCTTAAAGGATTGCGCAGGTCAAGTTTGAAAATTAGTCGGATCGGATAATTATCACCGGAGTTATGTATGTATCCTACATATTTGAGTAAAGTTATGTTTTTCCCGTTAGAAGTCTCTTATATTCAAAAAACAAACACCTTCAAATATGTTTCATAATAAATAATTGCAAAAACTTAAACTATTGTTATTTTAAATATGGAAACCATTCAAATATAAAAGCCAAAACAAAAGCCAATTACAATCAGAACAAAAAAAGGTGAAAAAATCAATAACAGTTTTCAAATTTAACATTTTTGAATCAAGATTCATGAAAGTTCTGCTCCTAGTTTCCTATTCACAAAATTGATCATTTTTTCATTTACCGTTTAAATGGAGTTAAATTTTCATCTACTTCTAAGTTTAATCTTTATTAAAGTAAAATAATTAGTTTACCTATATAAACCAAATATTCCTTCATGATATGTATATTTATGGTTGAATGGCTTTCGACCACTGTTGAGCTTGATTTTCTACCGTTTTGACTGGATTTTTTTTTGTTTAACTAAGCCATTTTATCCCACAACAATAAAACATTATTTCTAATAAATAAAATAGTTTAAAATATAAGCCAGGTGGATAGACTCGACTGATAATTAGCTAACTCTTTTAATTGTTAGTAGGAAATCTGTTAGTTTCTTTTTCATTTCATTTAAATGTTAACTACAAAAGCCAAAAGGAAAAAAAACTCTTAATTAATTAAGCTTTTCCAAGAGACAAGTTAGCTAAGCATTTTCCCTTGAAAATGATTCAGAGTTAACGGTAAACTACAAGTATGTCATTGAACTGTATATATTGTCTCTTTCATATGGGTGTTTGCGTGTGTGTTTTGGTCTTGCTTAAAGCGTATTAGTTTTCCACACCTTCTCCCGGACCGGGCCCCAAACACAACATTCGAAAAGCCAACCGAGCAATTGAGCCCTTGTGATGCCCTGTTCAGCCTGGCACTAAATCAATTGGTCCAAGTGTCTGTTGCCTGACATATTCAACTAATGATGATAGATCAAGTCATACACTTAGTCGAGTCACTCACACATGGCACCCGATGTCCTCTTCTCTCCCTTTTCTGTCCATCTATACGTTCATTTTGGGGCGACAAGCGTAACTAATTTCACAGTGACTAGTCGCAGACAGACAGTCGGTTAGTCGGTCAGTCAGTAGTGTCCTTTACAGTTGAAGGATATTAAGTCGCTTTGGTTTTAGTTGGGCAACACACACACACACACACAGACAAACATGTCAGGACCAGCCCCAAACTGCCAGAGGCTCATTATTTATTAATTGGTTATAATGTTGATGCAAAATTCTCTACACATCTTGTAAATTGTAGTTTTTTTCTCTCTCTCTCTCTCTCTCTTTCAATTACAAAACATTTGCCATCCCAATTATATTCAGCAAAGAATTTAATTAACATATCATAAATAAAATTCCATTTAGTTTTCTAATTGTTGGTTTGAGTGGCTTTGCATAGGTAAAATTAACTCAATTTATTTACATTTAAGGAAAAAAAAAACCCTTTGCAAATTCCTCATACAATAAAGAGGGAAAAATATTCTTTACATATTCTCTATTTTTTTTATTAAATAAATACCTTTTAATATGCATAATCTTTATATTTTATTATTGTTTAATTTGAAAGCAAATAATAATTACTTTATATTAATATGTATTTACACTGATTTAAACAAGGAAATAAAAAATATAACATATGCTCATATGCATAATATTGTAATCAATATTTGCCTTAGAGTTTGAGTTATGAAAGCTAATTAGTTTGCTTTCTATTAGTTATGTATTTAAAAAAAAAATCAATAATTATAATCTACTCACACATTGTGTTAAATAATATTTAAATAAGCTGATTTTTCTTTTATTAGAAATGGATTTTTTTTTTAACACATTTGAATTGATTTTTTATTAGATAGTTCTCAATGAATGTTGAAGGGACTGAAGAGCAATAATAAATTTGTTAAATGGAATGTGCATCTATAACGAACAAAAAGCAACAAATTTTATATTCCATTATTTCACTAGAATGGTTTGCATTGTAAAATATTAATTTATTAAGATTTAATTGAGAGTTAACTAAAATACCTATTTTTTCTAAACTTAAATTGTGAAGCTTTAAAAGTAACTGCACCTTAACCTGAACAAGCAGCTATATTGATATTTGTATCGATATCAGATAAATCGACAATGGTCTATATCTTATGGAAAATTATTATATTAAGTTTTTATGGAGCATAAAATATTAAGTCAAGTTTATTAAGTTTATCATTGTGTTTATTTTCGCTACTTCAAAAGTTTTCTTTCATATGTTTTTCGCAAGAAGAAATCTAATCGATCTCAAATTTATAAATTTATAATATTAATTATAAGCTTATATATTTATATATATTTTTTTAAACTTAAAAGAGGCTTTAACTAAACGATTTTTAATTGTCCTTCCTTGCTTAACGAATTTTCACTACTTTTTTTCCAAGTTCTAAATACTTCCATGTAAACCAAAATGTTCTACATAAATTAGTTTAAACTAATTCAGTAAAGCAATAAATGTTATAGCACTTTTAAATAATGCCTATTTATCTATCTAAAGTCTATAAAAAAAATCATTTCCAAATTCTGGCTTACTTGGTCAAGATCCATTACGAAAGCAAATTTGTTTAGCTAATGCTAAAAAGTTTTTTTTATCTTTTGAAAAATAAATAATTAATCTAATTGTCGTTAAAACATTGTTAATAGAATAATGATGTTTGTGTGCTAAAGCTGTCGACACAGCAACCGGTGTCGCCTTTGTTTTGGGTAATTTTAGAAAAAAAGCCTAATAATTTATTTATTAAAATTTTCTCTAGATTTGCTACTGATTTAAGTAGTTAATTATTCATTTAATTGCTGATTCAATCATTTGCCTACGCTCTCTCTCTCTCTCTCTCTAACTCTCTCTTTCTCTTTCAAATTTATAAAATTACTTTTTATATCTGTTAATCAATGAATCATACAATCATTTATTTTTATGCTCTCAAATTCTCTCATTTAATTCTTTCTATTCAATCTCCATGTTGTTCTTACAATTATTCGGATTCTAAATAGACTCCAAGGCGAAGCCAGTTGCTGTATAGAGAAAAGCTAGGTAAACGATATTACAGAATATATATGAAATATGGAGCTTTAATTCATAAATTTTTGAATAAAACATCTTGGCAATAATATATTTATGAATTTTTATATTTCCCACAAGATTAGCTAAAGGAAGCAATCTTGTAGTTTTTACAACTTTAAGTTAACTTTAAATCTTTTAATTTGCCTTTGGCGTCATTTTAAGTCTAGTCACAACAAATATTACATGTCATGCATTACCTTCTAATACAACAAACTACTTTAGCAGCATTTAATTTCTAATCATTTATTTAACTTTTTAATTTGGCATTTGAAATTATAGTTTAATTTGATATTGCCAACAGTCGATTAGATTGTATTACAATTAGACATATAGAAATTTTCGAAAATATACATATATATATTTTTCATTTAATTATAAATGTATTACAACATTTGCCACACAGCAACCAAACAATTACAAACAGCAACAACAACAATAACAGCCTTACATAGTTGTTGCAACAAATCTAACGGTTATCTAATTGCAGCCAAAGGGGTTTTAATTAAATAACTGTAAACTGTATTTCTATGCTGTTGGTTTCCATTTTTTTTTTGTTCGGGTTTTCGTTCAATAGCCACAATCCAGCCTAATGCCCATTAAATGCAAATTAACTTTGCACATGAAAAATTGTTGATCAAATTAAATAAATGCGGCAATATTCTATTTTTTTGTTGGATTTTAAATAGTTAATTATTATATTCATTTCGTTTTCATTAGATACCCTTTGAAATGGATTAGATTGGGAGGATTAAAAAAGTTAATCAAATTATGGGATAAACAGAGATAAAATTTTGTTTATATAAAAGAAAAACCTAAAGAAGGAAATAAAACAGAAAATTCTTTAAAAATGCTTTTTCATTTCATTTCATAATTAAATGAATTTTTTCCACAGATTTACTTGTCAAAAGTTCTGCAGAGTATAGAATCTCTTTGTAACTAGAATATTTTTCCATCATTGTGGTTAAATGCTGACTAATGGCATCAACATTTAGCGAATTAATTTTGACAGTTAATTTTTTGGGTGTTTACATAATTGAGTTAAATAAAAAATAAATAAAAAAAGTAGAAACTGCAGACAAAATATGTTGCCAAAATGTGGGTCAGCAGGGGGAAAAAGAGTGAAAGTGAAATATGGCAGAGAAATATATATAAAAATACATGTGCCAGAAATTTTAATTAAATGCATGCATAAATTTTGCAATAATAATGGTAAATGCACTTACGTGGAACAAAAGAGAGTCAAAGAGAGAGAGAGAGTGGAGTAATTTTATTGCAGTTGGCTTTGATACGCACACACATACACATAATTATGGGCAAATATTAAATTCTGTTGCGCTGAAAAGTATGCTACAGCTGTTTTGCCTGTTCCCTATTTTCGACTGTCGTCATTTTCACACTGCGCAAGCATTATTAATGCAATTTCCAGTTGCATTGCACTAGGCGCCACACTTGGAAAGACCACAATCAGTTATATATACAAATACATGCATACATACATAACAAACTACGATTATATATGTATATATGTAGCTATAATATAAACCAAAATTTCGGGATTCATTCTGAAAATAAGTTTCACTTGATTTTATGCGTAAAGCAGGGACTACAAATGTGTTATACCCCGAAGCATTTGATTATCTAACTAAAATTATATAATAATGGGTGAATATTTTGGCCATGGCCTGCATTATACTTTGCTTAAAATATAGAAATTTTAGTTGTTATCTTGAAAATTATAATAATTGCTGTGCTCTGCGGCTAGGATTTACTTGTGGATTATAATATACTAGTGGATCCGACGTCGTCTTAACGTCTTAACTACAAACATTTAATTCAAAATGGTTTAAAGAAACCAAACTAATGATTTCTACTAGTTTATTTAATTCTTTATTTAAACTTCATTTAATACGTGTAGTTGCACATACAATTGAAAACAGTTTTCTTGGTGTTGCTCGATTAGATATCGATGGTCGTCTTTATCGATAGTAAGGGTTGCCAGCACGTATTTTACACAACAAACTTTCTAGGGTTGGCTTGGGACCGCCACAAGTTGCATCTCTGCAGCGGCACCTGGTATCGAGTGTCATCAATGGGCATATTGTACAAACCTTCTCCATGAAAAAATAAATATATAAGCCAATTTTCATAATAATCGGTCCAATTGTTTTTGAGTTCATCCATGACTTAAAGACAAACATTAATTTTGATATATGCCTAGTGGTAAGGTGTACCGTCTTCAATCGAGGCCTTTGAAAAGTAGTCTTTTAGGAGACAAAGATCATCTAAATTAAAAACAAAACTTTTGTAGACTAAAAGAAAGTAGTTACTTTAGTGGGAAACAGTTTCTTTATGCTATTGAATTGCAGTGGTGATAAATGAAGGGATATAAGTGCTTTAACGAGAACTAGACAATAACTTAAGCAATAAATACACCTAGATAACTTGGTGTTATTAGACACTTGAATATTTTATTAAAGGATTACCAATATTGTATCAGGAGGTGTAAGCACGGTTACCTTACTGCAGCTCTTATACCACTTAATTGAGCTGCCCTTTGAGAGCGTTAGAGTAGAGAGGCGATAGCGAGATGAAGCTGGCGGTGAGTCGTTGCGAAGTTTCGAAACCGAGCAAAAACAATAAATAAAGTATCAACAAGTAAAAGAATACAAACTCTATTTTATAATTGCTTCCACAACATTCAATGGAAACTTACGATAATCCAAAATAAAAATAGTTTTTTTACCTTCTATATTCCAAATTCAAAAGAAATACTTATTCACTATAATTTTTAACAAAATATTAATACTAATCCAAGTATCCAAGGTAAAAGTAAGTTTGTTATTACCTAGTATTAAGCCTTTAAAAGAGATTTCTAGAATAGAGAAATAGAGATATTATATTTTGTTCTAGAGTAAATAAGGTTGTTATAGCTTAAAAAGTTTAAAGAAATAATATTTTTTGCACTTTAAATAATTTCATTATCTAGCCCCCAAAAAATATGCTACATTTTTTTGGTAATAAAGAAAACATCTATAAAAAAATTGCATAAACTTATCTTTTCCACTTTTCTTGTTCTTCCGTTTTTTTTGTTCATAATTGAAACTATTTCCGGAACATTTAGCGATTGTATTTATAGCCATTTTGTGTTTTGTGTTTTTTGGTGACCATTTGTGGTGTTTGTCTGTGTGCAAGGGCTTAACATTTAGTAGCTGTGGGCGTGTCAATGTTTTCAATTTACATGCTTGTAATTCACACACACAGAGAGATGGAGAGAGTGAGACAGGGACACACACATAAACATAATTTGCGACACTCACACACACACACACACACACACAGACCAAATGCAACATTGTTGCTTTTTGGGTTACTTAACACCGGTTGCCTTCTCTGCGCCTTCATCCTTGTCTCTGTCATTGGTTTCGCCTTCCTGTTGCCCCTCCCACCCACTGTTTGTTTAAAACATTGTTTGCACATTGTTGTCATTGCTGTCTATTGTTGTTGTTGTTGTAGTTACTGCTGTTGGTGTTGTTGCCGGCTGTCACAGCGAATGGCTGTGCCATAATAATAATGCCATTGTTTATGCTGGTTCCTGGGGCCAGGACATTAATATCATTGTAATTTCAATATTTAGTCAACCACTTAATAATGTGCGGCTTACTAATGATTATTAATTATTGTTAAATTGTTATTCCCAGATAAATATATATATGTATATCTGTTTGTAGGTTAACCACATATTAGATAACTAAATTATGTATATTACTTACAATTGTGCCTCAGGTGTAATATTATTTAAAAATTTCTAAAAATTAACTTGAAACTTTGAGGCTTTGAGATTTTGATGAACATGTATGAAGTTGCTTGAGGTATCGAAATTAAATTTTGCAAAGTTTAAATTAAAAAAAATTAAAAAGTTTACTTAACGAAATGAAGAAATCTATATTATACTTTTACAAGATAGCATAGCAAAACGAGAGGTCTATTAATGTTAATGTGTAGTATACTTGGGTAAAAGCAGCTCATTGAGGTGAACCGGCTCGTTCGTTCTTTTTTTCGAAGTGAGCATACTCACTCATATGGCTCACTGGCTGCTCACTTGTAGATAGCTCATAAGTTCACTTTGCGATCGCCAGTTGAAACGAAAGCAAAACGAGCAATAAGAACTAGTGAGCCAAACTGAGCAAGTGCGGCAAACTGAGCTAGTGAGCCAAAATGAGCTAGTGAGCGAAAATGAGCTAGTGAGCCAAACTGAGCCATTTTGAATGAACAAGCTCAGTGGCTCAGTTCAGTGAGCCATTCATTTTGGCTCACTCACTCATGAGCTATCCAAGTATAATGTATATGCTGGTGGAAATATTCATTCATGATAATAAAATTGTAAATTATCTAATCAAATGACAGTTCTATATACACTTTTCTGAATAAAGATCATTTAGTTTATGCAGTGTCCCTACAAGCTGCCTAGCGGACAATTAAATGACGATTATCAAGCGATCAACTGTTCAAGCTGACTAAGAAATCTGCATGACTGTTAGCGATATTCAAATAAAAAACAAAAAATTAAGAAGTAGTTGAAAATTTCAATTTTTCATTATAATATTTATGTGGCATATGATATCATAGAAAATAAAAAGACATGACAAGTGGATAAAAGTATTTGATATCTTGTAACGAACGAGAGATTGCTCACTCTGGTATATCTTATTAATACTTAATTCTCTAATTCCATAATTATAGTTTGATTGTTAACTTAGCTTTTCCGAATTAGTTTCTAGACCTCCCTTACTTCTTCTGCACTCCTTCTTACTTCCTTCAGACTGACTCCCCTCTTTCTTGCTCTTTTGACTGACTGAATGAAATTACTAAGTTACCATATCCTATTAAGTAAAAGTTTTCGAAATTTATTAGGTTTCATGTTAGGTGAAATAAATACAGATTTTATCGTAAAAGGTTATTTTTATCTTTATTTTGTTGAAAAAAGGATTTAATGTAAAGAGCTTTTGACTAAATGATTAAAAAAATTACATTTAATCAGCTTACTGACTAGAGCGGCCGCGGCTTAATGCTAAAAATTTAGTACCGTTACGAAGATTGGGAATTATTATTAAGAATCGTTAGAGAGAGAGAGAGAGAGAGAGAGAGACTTGAATGTAAGCTAGTCTCTTTTATATGCCTCTCAACTGAGAGTAAAATCATCATATACAGAATCTGCAATTTGAAGTCATGTTATTTTTCTACATTTCTAAGACCAGAAACTACTAAAAGCTAATGGAATTTATCTAAATACGTTTTTTGTGTTTTCCTATTCTAATGAACACACATTTACCTAATTAAATGCACCTATTCATTCTGACATTTTAGTAATGCAATTTCTATAATCAAATGGTAATAGATAAACATTATTATTGCACAAAAGAAAAGCTTTTGTAAACCATAAATTTATCATAAATATTTGTATACATTTCATTTGCTCTGGTTTAAAGCCAAATCATGTTGTCTGCCAATTATTTTGGCATAAGTGTAAATACAAGTACCTTGATTTCAACTGGCATATTATGCACTCCATTACTAGATTATCGATAAGATTCTCCTTTATATTGAGCTATGTATATATATGTATATGTAATTCAGGCTTTCATTTCCATGGCCACCCCTAAGTAATTACCAGTTTGGCCAACAATTAAGGGCCATTTATTATCTTTTGGTCCTCGTGATGGTGCTCGCTAGCCTTGGCCAAATAACAATGAATTATGGCTACTAATTAAATCACCAAATTATTCCAGCACGAATATTATGCACAAATAAATTGTAAATTAACATCATGGAATTTCCCATAAGAAATCTCTCCCTCTCTCTCTTTTTCTCAACTTCAATGCAGGTGAAAATCTGACAGTGAAGAAATGTAAGGAAAACCTCAAATCATTTTAAGCTAAATGGTTGGAAAAATTTCACAATAAAAATGTAATTTATAGAGAATACGTTTTCTTTCATGTAGATGTTGATGATGAGTTGGGCATTTTTATTTAATTGGAAAATTAAAATTTAAAATTTTATTTAAAGTTAAACTTAATGCAATTGATAACTATTCATTTGTTTTTATTTACAGATGAAAAAAAAAGTAAAATATTTACTTTATGTAATCAAAATTTATTTTATTGTAAAGGTTAAACTTTTAATAAAATTTTCCTTTAAAAACTTGTGTTTTAATATGAATAAATTGCTATCACAGAGTAGAAAAATGTAGCATTAAATTGATTAATGCAAAACTTATCAAAGGACTGAGATGAGATGATCTTTAAATATCTTATATATATATATATACATATATATATATATAAAGAAACGCAAAAGCAGAAAGCAGAAAAAAATTAGGAAATATTTAAAACACACGACAATCTTTAATGTTTTAAGAATTAAAAATTACGTTTATGAAGTACTAATTTTTAAGGGAACTGAACCGCATTTAGGATTATTTTTTAATGAAAATATGTAAGAACTTGAATTAGTTATTTATGTCTTCTAAATTGTTATCTTTTAAATTGACTGATTTATATCAATGTTTTTATGAAGTTGTTAAAAATTTTAGCTAACTAAAACTTTAAACTATAATAAATTAAACTAAATTTTCTTTCTTTCATCTATGTTTTTTTTCTATTTGATTAATACTAATGATTAAAGATTTTCTATATATATTTGAAGAACAAAGTCGTGTATTCCTTAAGCTCCTTTCTATAATAAAAATCATGTTCATATGGAACTATATTAAAGTAAATAAACAAGTTAAATCAAAACAACTTACTTCTTTTTTTTTTGAATGTTAATGTGAAATAATATTAAATTAAGAATTATATAGAGATAAAGAAGCTGCGGTTAATTGATTTCATTCTACTTTAGATACCTTTCCTTATTTCTTCGCTCAGTTCTCCGATTTTTATAAACCTTCATAAAAAAAATTAAAAGAAAATGAAATAAAAAAATTAAAAAAATGAAAAGTATTGTAAAAATTGATAAGTTTATTTATAAACTAAAACGTATTGATTTGATTTATTATTGATTTAGTCGAGGTAAAATTTGAGAAGAATTCGAACTATTTTTAGTGATTGAATTTACTTTAAAGATTACATATTTATAACTAGTTAAACGAACAAATCATTGATCCAATTTCGAATTCACAACGGTTCAAGTTTAAAATTTTAAATTTTACCAAAACAAAGTGGTAAACTTAAACTGACATTTTTTTATATTTACTGCTTCAACCAAGTAAGACATTTCTTTTCAATTTGAAAACTTTTATTCACATTTACTTTACTATCAAGAGTTTAACATTTTCTCGACTTTAAATGCAAACATCATGTATTCAGGATATATACAGATACATACATATATATAAAGACATAGTATCCATGTGAGCTTTGTTTGCTTTAGTTGGCATTTCAAAAAAAAAAAATGAAATGGTAAGTGGCTCCGTTTCCCTTTTTGTCTGGCAGACCGCAAAAACGACACCCCAAAGGCAGATCAGTTGCTGTTGCTGTTCTTGTTGTTGCCATTGCTGTCAACACTCTTGGCTCAGAGTTTCACTGTCTATCACAATAGAAAAACATATATACAAATACACACACATACACATATATTCATGGCCATAGTGTACCCTCAGGAACAGCTGGACATGTCTGCACATCAGAGAATATGCAGTTCAACCTGAGCTTAACTCCATCACAAAATACATTTCATTCACTTTTGTTTGACTTTTCCCACCGAAAAGAAAAATAAAAGTATCAAGAATGAAAAAAAGAAAAAAAAAAAACAATTTATGCAACATTTTCACTGTTTTTTCTCTTTTTTTAGTGAGAGAGCATTAGAGTTTACCCCTCCCAACCCCTAAATAAACCACGACACGGCGACCACGAGATGCTGTCGTTGTCAGCAACAGCAGCCTCAGCATCATCATCAGTGGGCAGTTGGAGCAGGTGCGGGAGAGGAAACAGGAGGAGGCTCTGCCAAGGAAGAAGCAACAAAAGTGCCAGCCAGTGCAAAATACGCGTTAAATGCGCAAAGCGTGCGGCACGCGCTGAGATTGCCACAAAAATTTGTGAGGCACACAAAATCAGAGGGGTAAATGAAGACTACACTGCGAGAAAGTAATGGTTAATAAGCACAAATAAGGAATTTTTGAAATACATATAATTACTTTTACTAGGTAAAGAATTTGTTGTTTGTACTCTTGTTGCAAACCTTTTCATTGGTTTTTGATAACCAAATTTTATGTGATTTTTTGTTTTATTTAGTTTTTGTTCTTTTTTTTCCGAAAAATGATATGGTTGCATTTTATTTGTTTGAAAATAATTTAATTAACAAGATTGGATTAGATAAACACTGTCTTTAATACAACTTAGCTTTAGATACCATAAATACTTCTGATACACAAATACCGAAATATAGGCAACCTTCATATAAGAAATGCATAATTCAAATCAAATTATTCGGTTGACTTTCTATTACTAGAGATGAAAAACTATTCTTTATAAGACGTCCCCCCACAAACAGAATTCTTTAGATAATTCTGCATTACTAAATATGTTTTAGACCATACCGAAATTTGCATTGTAAGTATATAAAGGAATGGAATTTCACTAGTCTAATTATTACATAAATAAAGCATTCCTCTTTAGACATTTTTAGAAACTTAGAATTAATATACCAGAGTGTCTGAATTTAATTTGTTGTATACTAAGACGAATTCTTTATTTATATTTTATCTTTATTTATATTTTATATTTTCTCTTTTTAACTGTGCAAGTGAAGATGAAAAATTACAGTAGTGCAGAGGAATACTTGACACTAGGTAGTAGCTTCCTTTGAGAATACTAAATACTTACTAAAGTTTGGTCAAATCTCTTTTTTCCATCTTCTGTCAGTTAATAAGACTTTTATATTTCTCCATGTATATATGGACCTATCAACAGAGAAGAAATTTAAAATCTACCAAAATTACCAATCAAGTGGTCAAATTTGTTCAACAGTATGCAGATATTTCTCTTAGTGTATTATCTCATGCTTATTTGTAGCGCCCGTGTGAATATGTTGTCAAATTCTCATAAGGACTTTAGCTTACTTCTTTGCTGTTGCTCTCTCTTGCCTTTGGTTTTTGCCTTGTTTCGCATTTTTTGGCACTGAAAGTAGTCAGCTGCCAAGTTGGTTGGTTGGTTGCCTGGTTGGTTGCCATCGTCTCAGCATAAACTCTGGCAGGCAAGCATATTTCAAAAAAAAAAAAAAATAATACAAAAAGAAAGAAAACTCAACTTCCAAGTGTGCTAAGTGCCTGCTTACAAATACATTTGCGTAACGCGTCTTTTCTCTGCATTTCCATCTCTGTCTCTCTCTCTCTCTCTCTCTTGCTTATCTCAGTCTTTTTCTCTCACTCTGTTGCTGCCTCAATGTCTCTGGTATATCAGTTTTATTTGAGTTTTGCGTTTTGCATTAGGTATATTACCCATACGTTCCATGTCCTGGAGTCCTGAGTCCTAAGTGTTGAACAGCACGTTTTACGTCTCATGCCCAAACTGTCATGGCACACCCACACCTATACCCATACCCCCCCCCCCGTCTCATATACACACTCACACACATTGAAGTGAAATTAGAAGATTATGATTTTTGGCTTTACATTTGGGCTAAGCCTTGCTAATGGCTAAAGCTTATGGTATAATTTCTACTAGCTGCCTCTTCTCTTGTGTTTAGAATTTTTTAATATTTTTTTTTTTTGCTTTAAAACTGTTGCAAATTTTCTGTTCTAATTTCCTGTTTTGTGGTTAACAGAAATTTCCGGAACGTTATTAATATTCTTGCTTACAAATTGTGTTCATCTGAAACCGGAAAAAAGAAACTAAAAACTTAACTTCTGAACAACTGCATTTTAAATGAACCACAGTTGCAATTATTTGGCTACTTTTCTACATGACAAGGGTCATTTATTTGATCTATTATTTTCATTGCTTTTTATTGCATTCGTTTATCATCAGAAGATGGAAATGCTTTCTGGTGCATTAAAAGTGTAAGTTAAATTTTGGTTACAAGGCAAATAAATGATTGGGTTATGAATTGTGAGTTAAATAAGTCTTGAACTAAAACTTTAAGAAGTTTAAACTTTAAAGGGGATATTTAGGGTAACAGGGTAAAGAGGATTGAAGGTATTTTTAGACATAAATACATACATGAATGTATGCTAGTTTTAATAATGCATCAATTCAAAAAAATTCTTACTTAACTTATTTATAGGATAACTAGCTTTTGCCCGCGGCTTTGCACGCACTGCTACTTCACTCGTGGAAGGAGCATTATATCGTCCTCTGTGTTCTCCGACAGGAACTTTATTTGCATGGATTACGACATTAAAGTCGGGAGTACTTGCTGGAACACTCTCTATCGCAGATCCTGGATGAGGCGAGCCTCACGCTCTAGAGACAATTCTATGGCTCTCTGAACTATATGTCTATCTCGATCCTGGCTACGGCGAGCCTCACGCTCTATTGAAGATTCTCTCTCTCTCTCTCTCAGCTCTATTTCTATTCCGAAGCTGGCTGATGCGAGCATCACGTTCCGCTGGCGTTTCTTCATCTCTTGCTGAACGTGTTCTTCTGGCATTCACTGTACTACGACCTATGTTCGAACGACGACGTCTTCCAGACATGATTTTATTATTTCTGTACAAAACCAAAATAATAAACTCGACAACCAAAAATACTTTTTTGAACTTAAATACCTTAAATACTACGGTTCTCAAAATATTTAAAAAATGCATTTATTTACGACTTCGCATTGGAAATCTTAAAATTATCAATGGTTCTCTAATTTATTAAGCATGTTATTGTACACAAAAACCTTCCTCTTGAATCACTCTATCTATTAAAAAAAAACCGCATCCAAATCCGTTGTGTAATTTTAAAGATCTAACCATACATACATACAGACAGACGCAGGAAGCGACTTTGCTTTATACTATGTATAGATTTATTATTTGCACTCTATTATTTTTACGATTAAACTTTTATTAGAGGCTGGATACAGACTTACTCTATTTACTTACTCTTCCACCAAAAGATCACATGGGGCAAAATTAAAAAAAAATTTATCAGATTATTTGAATCCATCTTCATATAAATGAGTTAAGGATATATCTTTTATTGTCTATAATCTGTTGGAAAAAATGTAAGTCCAATTTTAAGTCGATGAGTTATCCTGAAACGGGGTCATAATTTTTTAGCATTCATACGGAAATTAGATACACCAAATAAGTTTTAGTTGATTGCATTTTTAAACCATTAAAAGTCAAACTTGAGATATTAAAGTAATTTTTGAATTGACGTTAAAGTCTTTAAGCAAGATGAATGCTTGAAAAACCGATTTCTTAATTAAGACAAACTTTGCTATAACAACAATATATAGATAATTGTCACTTTTGGTTCATATTTCTCAACATTTAACAAATAATTGTAAATTTATTTATTTTATTCTTTTCAAAATCTTATTCCTAAAAAATGTGACTTTTCAACTTTTTTTTTTAATTTTTATTTATCAAAATATTTTTCCGAATTTCAACATTTTCAATACCTTTTTTTCTAGATATAATATTTCAATTGTTTTCAAATAAGCCACAACAAATAAACTTCAAACATGTCAAAACTCTCCATCGATTATTTTTTGGGTATAAGATTATAGTAAAAGTTACCCCAAATCTACATATTGTACAAATATCAAATATATATTCATTATAATATTAAAATAATCGTTGATTTTATCATACAGCGAGATGAACTCTGCTTTATCAATTCGACTCAAACCGTTACAAACTTCTAACCAATATTTATTTACCCTTTTTATAGAGCTATAAAAATCCACATTTGTCTGAAATACCTGCCAAATGACCTAATTTACCGGTTACTTCAAATACAACCCTCGCATAGAGTTCAATTTTTATCATCTTCTTTATTGTTTGTAGAATTTGGCACGTAAATTCGATTTTCTTTGATTTTTTTTTCCCCTGTATGTGGGTGTGAATGTGTTGTGTGTGTGTGTGTGTTTTTCGCTGATTTCATTTATTGTTGTCTTAGAGCATACATCATTTATGATATGTCTGTGTGCACTTCAAATGCAACTTTTGTATATATATACACATATAAAAGATATATCTTTCTTTTACTTTTACTGAGCTGCTTTTTGCCAGCATGTCAATGTTTATTGATGCAAAACAAGATTTTTCTCGCTAGCTGCCAAAGCAAAGGAGAATTGCAATTTCCTAGTTATTTTGTTTTTTTTTTTTTTTGTTTCCTTTCGATTTTTACTGGTTTTTAGTTTTGTTATTTTTGTTTTTGGTGTTTTCTTTCATTGAGTTTGTTCTTAGAATGACAAATGTGCGTGTTTTTCCTGGAGTGTTTTTTTTTTTTCTCCAATAAAGTGAAAATTCTTGATACTAGCTTAATGGAAAAGTGGAAAATCAGACCACTTTAGTAGTAGAAAAATCTTTGAGTTTGACTTTTAGTTGGGCAAAGAATTTGGAAAAGAAAATGTGGAAATGTGGATTTCTTCCAGTTGACAGGAAGATTAATAATTATTTACAATCAAGAAGACGTAATCGAAATTAAATCTAAAATTTTTAACATATTTTTTCCGGACAAAAAATATTTTTTATTTTATTTTGTGACTAAAAGGTAGGGGAAGGTGGGGCATTTTGAGACACTTTATTTTTTATTGCCAGAAATTTTCTATTTAAATAAGTTTTACTTCAAATTTGAGTGCTGGGTGTTGTAGTATGAAGATCTAGCATTCATTTGGTCACAACAGTTTAATGGAATATTTGAAAATTAGGTGATTCTAAGGCAATTTCCAAAAATACCTTTTATCGTGATTTTTTAAATTCTCGGGGTATTGTGAACCACTTTAAAATTGAATAAAAAGAACGATTTATGTTAGGAAAATTTTATTTATTTCACTAAAATACTAATAATAATTGAGAAATTAGTTGTTGTAGTGAAAAAAATTAGACACGTCAGCCTGAAATGCAATTTATGCAAGTCCAATAACTTTCAGTTATTCTGGCACATTTCAAGTGCACTGCACGATCGCAGTCATTGCAATGTATCGTTTTTCGCCGATTCATTTTTTTCGGCATGTTTTCCATACACAAGCATTCAACACATTGAAAAAAGCCGTTATATGTCAAGAAACAAGTGGCTCATGATTCCCCAAGAAAAAAGGTTCACAATTCCCCGAACCCTCATGTTTAGAAAATGGCTGCAAAAAACAACAACAATAACAAATACATGGAAAATCCCGCTATAATTTTGAAAGCTAATATACACACGAATATTAAAAACATAGTTACCTCCGTCGATTCACAGGAATAAAATAAATATAAGGACATACACGTGTGAAGAAATATACATCGGGAGCATCCAATTTCTATTTACTCCTTAAAAAAATATTTTTTATTTTTCGAAAAAATGTTTTCTTTATAAATTTAAATTATTATAGTACATAAAAGTTTAAAAATTGTACTAAATTACTTTTTTAAGCTAAGAAAAATGATCGTCTTTACAATTTCCAAGGATTTTTCAATGTTTCTTCATTTAGTAGTAAATATTAAAGTAGGCAAATTTAAGGATTTACTTGGAACTAAAGGGAAAAAAAGGGGATATAATCGTATAATCCTTTCGATAAAAATATGAGTTGAGCATGCAATTATCTCTCCATTTTTTTTTTTTTTTTGGTGTTGTCTTTTCCTCTTTTTTTTTTCTCCCTCTTTGGTTATAACCTTTAAGCCTTTTTGCTTGTGCCTTAAATAAAAATTCATTGCCGAAACGTTTTATCAATAAATGCCACAAGGCAAGGCATGCCGCACACAAAGTTTTACGAACATTTTATGACACACGCACACAGACACAAGCGCACAGACACACACACACACACACACATAGATATACCTTTACTTATTTACCTGGACTAGGCGTTTATGGCTGGCATGGAGTCCCATACACACCTCTCACTTTACTGTTTATGAGATCTCACACACCACCACCGGAAAAGAAACCTTAACCCACCTACCAAAAACCCCAAAAGCAAAACCTAAAACATCCCCGACCCCCCCAACCACTGGTAAAACAATAAAATCCCAAGTATTTACCTGTATATGCTGCATACCTTACCCCTCCCTTCCTTACAATTTATGTGTGTGTGTGTGTGTTTGTGGCATAGTTCAAGTTGCTTTGTCTTGTAATTAAAATTAAATTTTCAAAACGGTGTTAAAAAATTAAACAAACTACCGTGTAATAGTAAAATTGCATGCAAAGTCCGATTAAAATATCAAAAAGCAAAAAAAAAAAAGAAATCCTATAAAAAAATCTTGAAAATGTTTTACAGCAAATTTCCACCTTTTTTTATATAATTTTCCCTTTTTTGTTAACCATATTTTGTGCATGCAACTACAACTACAACAATTGTAAGTAGAGACCAAAAGGCACACACACATTTGCGTTCAAGTTTCACAAAAAAAAAAAAAAAAAAATTTATGAGCCAAGTACAAGCCCAGGTAACTAAAACAAAAAGTGCACAACAAATAAAAATAAGTTAAAAAAAAAGGAAAACACGGTCCGTGCAGACGTCGCATAAAAAATAAAACTATGTACTAATAAGCAAAAAACCAAGGTGGAAAAAAACTATGCACCAACTGACGTCGTTAGCGGAAAATGTGTTAAAAGAGGGGTGAGTCGGAGATGGGCGGTGGACCGTGTGGGCGGGCGTCAAAGAATTTTCATAAAAATTTACAATTGCGGGAACGTATTTTCTCCTCCTTTTTTTTTCAAATTAGCCTTTTGTATGCTCTTTGTGGCGGGTTAAACTAAAGTAAAATTGCAGAGATAATTTTTTTTTCTGAAGAGAGTGAGAGAACGAGAGTGGCTTTATCTTTTTTTTTGTTAATTTAAATAATATTTTATCAGGATGATTATTTTACATAAGAGTAGTTTAATGCATCTAATCTTGAAAAATGTATTATAGATTTTAATATATATATTTTTTTTTGAAAGTAAACTTTAATGTGTTTAAAGCTCTTTATTGGGAAAACAACTGCAGAAAAGTGGCAAAAATATTTAATTTGACAAGAGAAGAAACTCTATCAGACTTGAAATATTTTAAATAAATTTTTGTTTTAATTGTTTTGTGTTTCTAGTTATAACATATGTCAAATAATATGCAATAAACTTTACCTGTATATGTTTTTGTTACAAATAAAAGTCTGTGTTTTCTATCAAATTTTATTTAAGTAAATTTAGTTAGTTAAAGGTAGATTTATTTCTTAAGCTTAGCTTTTGACTTTAATTATGCTCTAATTTACCTTTTGATTTCCTCTCTTTTAATGAACAAACTATACAGAAAGATCCAATTGAAGTTTTTTAGAGGAGACTTAACAAATTAGTGAAAGACTTCAACAGTTTTCCTAAGGACTTTGAATAAAGTGTTAATAGAAGGCATATTTTGAGACAACGAAAAAAACGTTAATTTTGCAAGCTCTGCTTTTTCGAAAATCTAAAGGAACTACTTTAAAATGCAATAATATCTTCAGTACAAGTTATTCACTTAATCTATGAATCTAACTTTATTATTCAACTTCATATAAATTGGTACATTGAGAGATCGTAACCAAAACACTAAGGCTGTATATGATATTCCTTTCAAGCAGTCTCAAGTAAGTGTTTTCAATTTAATCTTTCAAAGTCCCTAAATAAAAAAGTCACTTAGAAAAAAATGTAAATTTAATTTAAGTTACAAATGCAGCAATCTATTATGATATTTAAGTGATTTCAATATAAAAAACAGAAACAAAAAGCAATTTTTTGATAAATGATGACAATAATAAGTTTGTTATGCTACAGTTTTGTATCTACCATGCAAAATTTGCATACATTTTTTTGCTGTTCCTAAATCGAGCTATATTTAGTAAAGCAAAACAACAAAATAAAACAACAAACACTAAAAGTTTTTGTAAACAATGTTAATTGCTAATTTTTTTATTTCCATGTCAGAATTGTTGTTCAGTTTCTCATCTGACTAACCCAATTGAAGAGAAGGAGATAAAATGTATGTTTAGTTTAAAAAGTATGTTTAGTTTAATTTTTTTTGTTGGCTTTGAAATTTATTTATTAATACGTTTTCACATTTCAGTTTTCTATATTTTAGATAAATTTAAAATGATAGCGTAATACATATATCATTTTAAAATGTTAGATTCATATCATTAGTTTAATGCAAAAACATGACCCAATTATTAACAAATAAATCAGAGTGCTAATGGTTTATTAATATCATTCTAAATTGAGAACTTTTAGTTAAAATCAAGATTTATTAATTTAATTCTAAAAGGTTATAAATTTGTTATAACTTAAAGTTCAAATAGAAATTCGACTGACTTTCTGTCAGCAAATAATTTTCCAGTAGATAAGATTTATCTAAGCTGTATTAACTCAAATGCATTTATTGGTAAATCTATGATAGCAATGTAGTTGTAAAATGCTTTAGCTAATGAAAAATTCTTGCTAGTTTAAGGAATTTCATTTGCTAAACCATAAGAAATATATATTTCTGAGCAAAATAACTCATATTTCTTTGGACCAGGCAGCTACTTACTATCATCATCATTGGATTCATTTCGCTTTAGCCTCCCATTCCCGGCAGACTTCATCAGCAATTTGTAATACCTTTATACCAAGGGCATTTCACACACACACATACACACTTACACAAAAAAAAAGGAGAAAGAAAGTTTTTGCGGTTACTGCTGCAGCAGCAACAGCAGCGCCAGCTCACGTATTTATGTCAATGTTTTGTTTTTAGTTGCTCACCCTCAACCTTTAACCGACCATCCCCCCCCCCCCCCCAAACCCCTCAAAAGAAATGAAACAACACTTGCATGTCGTGCCCACTTGTACTACCTTTTTGAACTTACAAAACTGAAAATAAGAAGTGACTACTCGAAGGTCTCTCTCACTCGCCCTCACCTACTGTTGTTACTCAGCTCAGCGGGTCGAGTCGGAGTTTTATGTGATCAACAACTTGTATTGTTTTATTTTTTAAGTATTTTTCCCTCTTTTTTTTTTTTTTTTTTGTTGTGAAAATTTTCACTATGTTCACCTATACACATGAACAAACCAACGTACAGAATTGCTTCTGCGGTTGCAAGAGAAACTTTTGGTATTCTTTTCTTTAGTTTTTCTGTGCATTTCGAATAACTGCCTCATAAAAATAATATGGCAAAATGTTTGTCCTTGTCTAAAAGGAAAATTGCACTACATTTTCATTTTTTTTTTTTGCTTTATTTTTGTTTACTAAAGTTTTTCTACAAGAAAGAAAGGAAAGAAAAGCCAATTAAATGACATTCGATTGAGGGTGCCATAAAGATTGCATCAAGCCACGCCCAAGACTTAATCATAAATATTGTATATGCAATAACAACAACAGCAATAACAATAATAACAACAACAACAACAATAAGAAAATTTTCCCCACTGAAAATGTGCGACATCTAAAATGGAAATCTACCCGGTAACAAGGCAACATGCATATTTTCCGGCTTGTGTTGATTTGCGCTGACTGCCTTTTCCTTTTCCTGCATTTGCCTCGTTCGCTCTCTCTCTCTCTGTCTTTCACTTTTACTCTGTCTCTTTCTTGCTAGCTTGTTGCCTTCTGTTTGCTTATCAAAAAGTGCAAAATGCATGCAAACAACGCGACGTGTTGCTGGCTTCAGTTGTTGTTAAGAAAAACGAATTGTTTCCGGCCCTCAAACACACAAACTGATTGCCCCAAAAAAAAAAAAAAAAACGCAAAAAAGTATGCTATAAATTTTAACGCAACCACAAAAAGTGCAGCAAGTACATAAGTAAAACAAGACAAACAAAACCAAAAAGAAATAAATAAAGAATTAAATTTTGTGTTTATATTTTCATTTATTTTCATATGAACTTGAACTCGAAAATTGGCCAAAATTAAAGCAGTCTTCTGCGTTTTCTTCATATGTAAGTCGTGAATTTCTCTGCTAAAGGCTGAGAAATGTTAGACAACAGCTGAAACAACTAAGTTAATATAGTCATAGCTATTTGCTAATGTGCTTTTTCTGATTCTTGGTCTTTCCTTTTTGCTATCTTCTCTTTGTGTATTTATAAGTCTTTTATTATCCTTGCGGTTAGTAGTAACCGATACTAAGCCAAACCAAAACCAAAATCAAAAGAGTATAGAAGTAAAAAAATTATTAAATTTCTGAAAACGCACTCAATCGTTTAATTTGTGACTTTTCTTATGGGCAACAGATAACTGTTAACATTAAAAATATCAGAGCTTGGATTTTAACAGTTGCTTTATATTTTTAGAGCCTTTTTAACTTTTCTTCTATTCTTTAAAGCAATTGTTAGCTGTGATTTTTAGATATTTTTTTTACACTTTAATTTTTCAATTATTACATATAAAAGTATATTAAAAGTTGATTATTATTGATTATTATTACTTATTTAAATATTTTTGTGTGGATGTAGAACCTATGCAGAGTTTTTTTCAATTGGTTACAAGTCCGCATCCTTTTTTAAAAAAAAATTTATATCTTTTCATGGATAATTTAAACAAAATCTTTAATATCAAATAAAACAAAACAAAAAGAGAGGAATGTTTTCATGCATTTCATCTAATAATTTACACTTCAAGACAGTCTTTTAATTGCTATTAAATATCTTAAATTCGTTATTTTTATACTTTATCTGTTCCTGTTATCCTTTCAGCCAACAGTTGACAGGCTGCTAAAACTTGCAGTCTTTAAAAACAATTTTCTTTCTCACTTGTCTCTAATTGAATGCATTTCTTTGGTGCAAACTTTCTCAGCATTGTTATTACTTATGCACAACTTTTTCTTTCATTCTCTTTCTTGTCGAATTTAGTTTGTCTCTTTGCTTACATTGCGTATGAGTGATTTTGTTTGGGCAAAAAAAACTTTCTGTTTCTGGAGCCTGGCGGGGCTTATCAACTTAGACAAATTTTATCTTTTGTTAGTAATCACAGCAAAAAAACCGCTCATCAGTCAAAGGCAGTTTACACACATTTTAGTCGGTCGCTACCCTTCACCCTCAACCAACACCTCTCCAACTCTCTCTCTATCCCCCGCATTCACTGGTTGACTGAGGCTTATTTATGTGCGTCGTCTGCAGAAGCCATGAATTGACTTTGTGACTTTACGAGGTTAGATACGTTCCAGGCAAAAGTACCGCCTCTCTTCTCTATTTTACCCTTTTCTCTTCATCTATGAATCTTCAAGGCAGACACACACACACACACACACACACACACACACATAATGTGTATGAAAATCTGTCTGTCTTGTCAATGACAGCGTCAGGCTGGCTGGTTGGCTGGCAGGCAAAAAGGCAACGACATTTCGCTTTGCTCGTTTCTTTAGTTCACCACATGATGCAGTTGCTAGAATGTTACCCAGGACCAGGCTCAGAAATATGCAACAATATGTCTTAAAGTCTGTTAACCATAAGCACATTTCTCACAACATTCAAGTAGATTTTGGTAGAATTATTTCTCCATATATATAAACATATTTAGATTGTGTGGGAATTCTCTTTGTGATGTTAACTTTTGGGAATTTATAAAGGAAATTTAAGAGAAAGACTTGAATGAAAATTGGCAAAAACCAAAATTGTTTATAACTCAGATTGAAACGATTTAATCTTTCTTGAGAATTCTCTTACAAAATTTCCTTTTGGTTTCTAAAATTTTTAATTTTTAAATTATCATTTTTTCTTTGTTTTCTTAAACTAATTAAGATTTAAAAAATAAATGAAAATCCACTTAAAATATTCAAAAAGAAAAAAAACTTTTTTAAAAAAATTGCATTCTAATTTTTAAGTATTATTACATTTATGTGTCTGCACGTAAAGAACATAAACTTTCTGGTAATAAAAGCATACCAAAACACGTGACTGCAAGCGATATAAGAAACACACAGGCACATACACAAGGATACAAACACACACACGTATAAATATATATATAGAAATCAACTTAAAATGTGTAAATTGTTTATACTTTTCGTTTTTTTGTTCCTTTCATACGAAGGATAAATCCATGAATTCCATGTAAGTATGTGCCGGACATTGAATAAGATTAATGAAGGTTTTGTTTATGAGTTTTCCTCCCTTTGCCCGCCATCTCTTCGAGTTTGCTTGTCCACCCATTTGTCTCCAGCATTGTTTTTGGTATATTTTGTTGGGCTTTTTTTGGTCAACCGCAGAATTTTCTCCTTTTGCCATGCTGCAATATTTTTTTTTTGTACTTTTTGTATGTTGTCCCACAGAAGAAGGAGAAAAGCACAACAAGCAAATAAACGAGAAAAAAATAACCCATACGATTTCTGTAAAAGAACATGAAGCAGGCGTTGCATACAATAAACATTGACCCAGAATGACGGAGATGTAACAGCAGGGAAAGAAATGCAACTGAACCAAAAAAACAAAAAAAAAATACACATCCAGAGAATATGACAAATAAAGTTTCTTTAATACTCTTTTAAATGTACGACTTATGAATATTGAATTTAGTATATTATGAAGTAAAAAGTGAATTATTTTCTGGTAATTTTTAGTTTATATTTTTTAAAAATATTTTTTTTTTTATTTTTGGAATTTTAATAATAATTTCTCGGACCGTTTGATCTACATATGAAATGGAAAAGGCTTTATTTAAATTGTTTTCAAGTCATTAACTTACAAATCTTTGAAATATTTACAAATCCATCGATATTCATCATTTTATGGATAAAGTGTTCCATCTACTTGTAAATTCAAAAGTAAAGTCCCTTGATCCTTTAATTGGTCTCCAAGAGGATCTCGATAAAAAGATGTCTGGCGTTGAAGAAGATATCTTTGATACACCTTCTAATAGATAACTACAAGAAACGATCAATGAAATAGTTAAAATGTTGATTATGAACAAAATGGAGGCTTCCCAAAGGGAAAGTCGTTATTTGTTTGATGAAATTTTCGCCTTAAAGTGGTATAAAAAATAGAAAAATATACCCAGAAACTGTGTGCTTTTGTTCATAACCTAAAAGTATCTAATAATTAGATTTTTACAATATCAAAAGTATATACATACAACCCTTTTTAATTTTGTAGTAGATATAACCCCTTTAAAGTTTTAAAAAATTTCTTATAATTCATAATTTTTAAAATTTTAGCAGCCAAAATAATTACATTCATATAGTGGCTCAGATTTAGATAATTAAATTTAATATTTTGAAATGCCAGCAAACATATTAAATATGTCAAGTTAACTTTTTAATAACAGAATTCAAGTAAGGTATGCATGTCCTTTTTCTAACTTCCTATCATATTACAAAAAGTCAAGCCAAGTCCTTTGAAACCCACTAGAAGAAATCTTAATGTCTCATGATGTCCATTTTATGTCTCTGCGTAGTTGTCTTGCTCACCTTTCTTACACCTAAGGTGTCATTTAGTCATTAGCACCCCGCTGATGAAATGTTATTTCAAGTCTTTGTTTCTAAGCAAGCAACCAGCATACAAAAAAATTCTCACTATGTTGGTTATACCCTAACTAAGGATTTATTAAGCCAATGCTTGTACTGTGAGAACCATTAAAAAGGTAATTCCAGCAAGCTGCGGGTTATCCATTTCATTAAAAGTAGGTAAGAGTCAACAGGGAAGGGAAATTTACAAGAACAAGGCTTAAAAGTTGACTAAATTGAGCAGATGTAAAAAATTTTGGTTGTCTTTCGACTGTGTGAAGGAAAAAACTCTCATAAAAGACAAATTATTTTAAAAAAATCTCTATTTTATTGTATGTAAAAGTATTTCCTTTATTATCTTACAAATCACCCATAAAAACCAATATACCTCAATGGAAATGTTATACATTTAACAAGGAAACCACAAGCAACTGTCACATTCATATGCGTTTGGGGTAAAAAAATTCTGTGACAATTTGGTTAATGGTCAACTTGTAGATTTTTATTGGTCTGTCAGAAATTTATTGTATTGTACGCTCATCTCCTACTTATATTAAAAAATATTTAAAAAATAATTTGCTACATTTTCTCTTATATACATTCTTTCTCACTCTCCTTCACCTGGTCATAATTAAATTGAAATTATATATTTCCACCAGTTTTACTTTGACCACATTATTTCCACTTGAATATTCAACGAAAAGCGAAGAAAAAGAATGTATAATAAAATAAACTTTAGTCATATTTAATTAGAAATGAGAAGTGAAAGAAAACAGAGAGTAAAAGAAAGATAAGCAAAAATGTGGTGAGAGAAAACTTTTTAAAAAGTACTAAAATGAGTCTTATGGCGCTTGTTAAGCTAGAGACAAGATTGTTCTCATTATTTGCAGTATTTTTTTGCTAATATTTAAGTAATTGTATTAAATTTGGTTATTGTTTTTAATACTCTTCTTAATGTATTAAGATGAAAGTTAAAGTATAATTATAATTAGTCTATTGTAAAGCAAACTCCCGGAAGAGAACACCTGGAAAAGCCGCAACGCTTAGGAGAAAATGAAGAGCAAAGTAATTTAATTTTGTTGTTTTCCAAGACCCAATGGGCCAACATTATTCAATGAAAACAAATCAACAACAATTTACAACTCTTGGCCCACACACAAACCAGACAAAATAATAGCAACACTCTGCTTTAAATTTAAACTGAAAATATTTAAAAGGTTCATGTGAAATTTCATAACAGATCGCTTGATTCTTGAAACTTTGACATTGCACAAAATATAAATTTATGGACTTTATAAAAGCAACTAATATTATTTTAGTTACCAAAGCTGATCAAGACTTTTATATCCTTCTCCTTTATGTTCTAACCATAAGTAATCTATCTCTTATATTCCACTAATTTACCAACTTAAATAATAATTATAGAAGCAGATTATCTCTTTTTCTTCTTGCAAAAAGAAGTTTGAAATAATGGAATATTAATTTAGTTCTTTTGTCAACAGATTTTTCCACCTGGCTCCTTTGGTAACATTTCACAGGCGTTCTTTCTTTCCTTTTTTTTTTTTTTAATTAACCACCAGAGAGGGTCCCGTCGTCGGGGGAATGGCTCTTCAGGCTGTCACTTTACCTGAATCTGTTGTACATTGTGTATGTATGTAGAAAAGTTATGTTGACATTTTCATGTGACATTTTGAAGAGTCACACGTGTCGCTGTTGTACTAATAATTCTCGCCTCCGACAGCTGTTGCTCGAGTAGTTTTTTAGTACCAGCTAATGAGGCGCTTCATCAAGTGACAACTTAAAAGAAAATACCGTGTAACAAAAACTGAAGAGAGAGAGAGAGAGAGAGGGAGAAAAGAATTCTGCAATTTTTATAAAACTAATTTGCCGCCATGAAGCGTTTTTTGCTAACAAGAATGTAGATGTTGAACTAGTATATAACTCACGATTATATATGTATATAAGGCTACAGCAAACTCTTCGACCGAGTTATTATGTTTACGTTCAAACTGGGCTAACAATGTAACGTATACGCAACGTATACCAAATTCTATGCTTTCGTTTTACGCTGCCAATTATGTTACATCAGAGTTTTGTTATTTTTCTGTTTTCTGTGTGCGCACGTTTGTATTTTTTTTCCATTTCGTTTTCTTAAATCTTTTTATTTTTTTAAGCGTTAAATTAAAACAACAACAAAAATGTGTTTGAGTTTATGGCATAAATACGTACGTACGTACGAACAGATAGAAAATGTTAACAGTAGCAGAAGCATTAGATGAAGAGGAATACAAAAATTGTAGTCATCGTATAAATTTGCACTAAACTGAGGGGGGATTTGAAATGGATTTTGCAGAAGGCTAAAGGCAACACAATGCCGGGCCACACTTCGGGCATAATCGCCATTGCCATTGAATGAAAGCGCAACGTCATCGAAGACGACAAAGACGAAAGAGGAAACTGAACTGTACTGAACTGAACTGAAGAAAGATGGACAAGGACGTTGATGGCAGATGGGTGACTGCTGATGGTTCGAGTTGGTTGTGTATATATGCCAGGAACATGGGCTTGACAGGCGACAAGCGGAACAAACGAGATTCACTATGCGAATCAACTAGAGGTGGAAAAGTTAATCTCAAAAAATGAAAACTTATAAAGATTATAAAAAGACGGGAATAGAGTGTTTAATGGCAGCCAAAGATTTTTTAATATTTTACGTTACTATCTATACGAACGAAAATAACGAAAATTTGATTTTTCCTATTTTACACTAGTTGGTCCGACACTGACTACACCTTATAGTGGTTCAATCCAAGCGATATTAAAACTTATAACGCATAAACATCTAAAAAGTTTATTCACCAAGTCTCAATTACATAGCCTTAAATTTAAGCTATAAAAAGTTCAAAGAAATTGACAGATTGACGATAGGTCAAAACGTAAGAGTTGGTGGACTCTTAGATATACTTTTGTATATGCTGCATATCATTTATTAGTCATTAGATCCTATTCCCAAATTTTATGATAGAATTAACCTAATTATTGATAAGGTTTATTTTATCATGAAATTTTAATTTTATAATGTAGTAACAATATCGTTGATATATCTAACAAATATTTAAAAAATAAAATGACCACCAAATTTGATTTATAAAGATATGGAAAACCACTAACCGAAAGTACTTTTTAGTATTAGAAGACTTTTTTTCAGGTCATTTAATCAATTTAATTTAAAGCTGTATAAAATGAACTGGCTATTTGGTGCTAGGTCACAACTTAGCCTGAGTTGTAAGGTTGAAAAGCTTTTACCATTCTGAATCCTATTTAGACGTATGAAATTCACCTGTGAAGCACAGCATTCACCTCTAACATCGAGATCCTAAAAAGATTTTAAAACAAATTACTACTACTCAAAAGGAAGCACACCTACTTGATCTCCCATTCAGAACGCAATCTAACTGGTAGTATACTAGGAACCAAACTAAAACTGGCACCAGTCACAAGCGCCTGGAAAAAATATATAGTTCATAATATTTGAGGCCAATTTTTTATATTTTTATAAGAAATATTATTTAAAAATATATATCGAAAAAATTGATTACTAATAACATTTATATATTTATGCCCACTTAAATTAGATATGCCTTCTCCTTCATTTATCATATAATATTGTGTGAATGACATTGTAAATATATCTCAATAACTTTCGATACTTGTGTCATCTTTAAATAGGTTGCCAGTGAATGACTTTACACAATTTTGTCGACAAATCACGACTGAGTAAAAGTTTTCTTTTTTCTTCTTATTTTCCATACGCATCTCTAATGTGAAACAAATCTAAATCTACAGCTGCTGCTGGTGATGGTGCGGATGCTGTCTCAGCTCTTGCTTCATCTTGGCTTGGCATAGTTCTCGCTTTCAGCTTAATATATTTGCATGCTGTTTGGTGTCCTCCATTCCACTTGGACCATCTCGCTACCATCCACCTCTATCCACCATTTTGACTCTATGGAGTAGCGTTATAAATCGCATTAAGTGGATCATACTTTGCATATGAAGTGACGGCCCAGTTTTCTTTTTTCTGCGTCCTTCTTCCTAACTTCAAACCAGAACCAGCAGGAAGATAAAAAGCAAGCACTTTACTAGAAAATACAGCAGTAGAAGAAGAAGCAGCAGCAGAAGCAACAGCAACAACAACAACAATGATTCGAGTGGGTAGAAACGTGCAATCAAAATTCAAAAGTTTCATTTGCGCTAGGTGAAAATGTTTTGTGATTTTCCAGGTTACCCAGGGTTTTTCTTTTTCTATTTTTTTTTTTAAGAGCTCTCAACTTGGTTTTATGTTTGTCAATTGTTTGGCACGAGCTCTCCGATGATGAATGATGCCCGATAGGAGCGAATGAATGATAAACTGGCTATGGTATGGGGGTATGGGGGTGTTGTTTTGGGGAGTAGTCAAAGGTCAAAATGAAAAGAAAGAAAGAGAAGATGTCTTAATGGGCAAGCTAACTAGAGCATAGTTGTAAATTATGCGAGATAAACTTTTACGCAAGTATGAATAGAAAATGAACCTGGAATGGTGGTGGGGGGAAAAAAGTGAGAAATATTTGTTTCAAAATTTAAATGGAACAACTTTTAACTCAACAACAACAACAGCATCAACGCAACTGCAATGCACATTTTTTGCATAATTCTTGTTAACAGCCCCAAGAATGCTTTAGCAATATGCAAATCTGTACAAAATAATAAAATATGAGTAGAATAATAAAATGTTTACATTAGTGCATTTATAGTTTTAACAAAAATGTTTAAATTATGACCAGAATAAAATTTAGTAATGTCAGTTTTGTGCAATTTATTTAGTATGAAAGTAAAATAATAGATTGATGGGATTTTAATTATAATTAATTTTTTCCATGATAATTTGGCATTAATATATATCTGAAAATTAAGATTTATTCTAAATTCTACTATACCTAGATCTAATGTATTCGGCTTTAATTGTCAACTTCTGCTGATAGAAATATATTGCATAGAAATTGATTTATTTTGGCTATATTAAGGTACATGAAGTTCGTATACCCTTTACTATTCCATTTATTTTTCCTCTTCATTGGGTTGTATTTGAAATTATGACCTATGTATATGCACCTTTGGCTTAGGAAAATTGATTCTATTAGAATTTTAATTATTTAAAAATTTAGCAATTTTTTTCATTTGGTTCAAACTTGGTGGATACACCATCCATAGAAGAAAATTGAATTTTTAGGTCAAAAAAATGATTTTTTTTATTTTACACTAGTTGTTCCGACACTGGCTATACCTTATAGTAATCCGATCCAAGCAATACTGAAACTTATGAAGCATAAACAGCTGAAAAGCTTATCTACCAAGTTTAAATTACATGGCCATAAATTTAAGTTCTAGTAAGTGCAAAGAAACAGACAGATTGACGAGGAAACGACTCGGCTATTGATTTTCCTCAAGAATATTTACACTTATAGGGTTGAAAACGTTTATTTCTCTGTGTTTAACCAACGGTAAAGGGCTTAAAAAGCACTTCAAAATAATTTTGAGTACCATTATGAAAATATTTCTTTTCTTACACTAACAATTTAATGGTTAAATCAATAGAATTAAGAGCAATGATGAGTTTAAATTTTCCAAACTTAGTTCCTTCTCTTAAATTAACAATAATTTTCAGATATGTTAATTTATGCAATTAACATCATTTTTTATAACTTTCGCATTAATATTCCGTCTATTTTAAGAAAACGAATCTTAAGTACGTTTTCAAGCTAAGAATTTTTAATCAATATTCGCCTTATTCATATTCTGGTCTAGACTTTGAAAAACAAGAAATAATCATAAGTTATAATATCATAAATAAATAAGAAAGCCAATTCACGCCCACGAGACTCATTCTTCTACACCTACATTTACCTCCCCCTTTACTCCCTTTTGTTAATGCCTTCTACCATTTGAGTTTTTATATGTATGTATGTGTGTATAGCCAGAACAATTATCATAAATTGAGTGAGAAGAAACGACAATAACCAAGTAGGCCAATTAAAATGCGACTCATTTAAGTAGAAACTTGTTTTCTAACGACTAGACGAAACAATGGCAAACGAAATAATAACATTAGGGCCTTCTTAGGCCTAGTCGCCACAAAGGCGACTATGGGATTCTCTAAGTTTCCTTATTTGCTTAGATTTCTCAGAATTTCTAAATTTAGTTTTCTGTGGTGATGTTTCTGTGTTCCTAAGTTTGTATAATATTTGAAAGTTATAGCTTGCCTTAGCTAAACATTGCAAGTTAATTTTTGTTTTTCCCTGTTTTACCGCTTATTTCATTACTTCTTTTTTACTTTGTAACATATTTTAATAGAATCCTTTAGAATGTTTTGCAGGATTTATTATTTAAACGAAATTTTACAGATAAAGAAAAATATTTTAATATACTTTTATATAGAGTAATTGGTCAAACTCTCATGATGAACTTAGAATTTTTTTAAGTTTGACTAGATTGGATATTGAAAATCAAATTTTTTACCAAAGCTCTTACATCTTACTATAGAAAACCATTTAAAATACTAATCTATAGACTATATTTACCCATTCGATATGCTATATCTACCCCTTCGATATACCATAGCTTACCAATCGATATACTATATTGAACCAATCGTTATGGTATATCTAACCATTCAATACACTTTATCCAGCCATTCGATAAACTGCATGGAACCATTTGATATACTAATCTAATCATTCGATAAAGTATATCCTACCATTCGATAAATTATATCTACCCCTTCGTTATACTATCTCTAATCATTCTATATACTATAACTTACCTTTGGATATACTATATCTAACCATTCGATATAATATATCTTACAATTCGATATACTATATCTAACCATTCGATATGGTATATCCTAGCATGCGACATACTACATCTAATCATTCTATATACTATAACTTACCTTTGGATATACTATATCCAACCATTCGACATACTATATCTTACTATTCGATATACTATATCTAAGCATTTGACAGACTGTATCAAACCATTCGCTATGCTAAATTTACCCTTTCGGTATACTTTCTGTTCCATATACTATATATAACCATTCGATATACTATGTATATCTAAGCATTCGATTTACTATATCTGCCCTTTTAATATACTCTATCTAACCACTCGATATACTACACCTTCCCATTCGATATAGTAAATCCAACCATTCGCTATAGTATATATCTAAACATTCGATATAGTAAATCTAACCATTCGCTATAGTATATATCTAAACATTCGACAAACTATATCAAACCATTCGATATGCTATATTTGCACCTTCGATATACTTTATTATTCGATATACTATACGAAACCAATCGTTATACTATAACTAACCATTCGAAATACTATATCTAACCATTCGATTTACTATATCTACCCATTTAATCTACTTTATCTAACCACTTGATATACTACACCTACCCATTCAATATAGTATATCTAACCATTAGATATACTTTATCTAACTAGTAAACCTGACTTACAAGTCATTATTAATGACCCCAATAGTTACCATTCATTGTAGCATCTTCAATATATCCTTTTACTCCTCAAGTATAGGGTATAAAAAACATTACAAAAAGCAACATTATTTCTTACTAATGAATAATTAATAAGTACAAGACAAAGTTCTATTTCTCCTTTTTTTTTTTTTGTTATTTGTATATCGTTTGTAATGATTTTAATTGAAATCAACATTTAAAATGCTATAAATATTAGTTACGACTAGCCAAAAAACCAAACTACATAATGACAATACAACAAGGACTGGGCACTTGTAATAGGACTTGGACCGTATCCTTGGACATGAACATGAACGTGGACAATGACAATGCTTTGATTGCCGCAAGTGGCAAGGAGTTTGCTTACAATGGCCATTACACAAGGACTCTACTCTCTATTCTCTATTCACCATTCACATTCTTATCGCCGACTGCCATTGCCATAAATCTTGTCCTTTGAGAGTTGTTACCGGTCTAACAGAATGTAGAGAGTTGCCACCTAGTTGCAAATTGTACGCAAGGGTTTCCTTAAAGCAATTATTATGACTGTATATTCCCGCATTTTACTTTTTATACACTCGCTCGGACACGGACACGGTCTCTTTGTGCTGACTTCGTGACTTTTATTGGACTTTCTGTGTTGTTTTTTTTTTTTTTTTTGGTTGGTAAAAGAAAAGTTTTTCTCTTTTTCGTCTTCTCAGTCTCTTGTTTATGGCATTTATCGTGCTATTTATTCCAGAAGCTTGTTATGCCTTTTGTTTTCACAATTTCTTGCAAGTATTGTAAGTATAAAGCCAACACCCCTCCACCCCTCACTCCTGCTCCTTGACTAGGTTAGGTTAGAGAATATCCCGCAGCGTTTGGCTTAACGCGTTTCGCCTTCTTTTTTTCTCTCTTCTTATCTAAACGATTGCCTGTGGAGTGATTATGAGTGTTTGAGGTTGTTAGCATAATTGACGCCCCGTGCCCGTTTAGCAAATGCCAACTAGAAAGCAAGAGTGATAGAGATTCACAAAGACAAAGAGAGATAGAGGAAGAGAGAGAAAGAGAGAAAAAATAGCAACTGAATGAGCAGACAATGAATAATAATCAAGTGCTATTTGGTTACATTTTCATGCCTAATAATACGCCTAAATTTTTGTATTACCAAAGAGAGAGATACATAGAGAGAGGGAGGAGGAAAGTTAGAGGGGTGTAAATCAGGGGAGATATTAAGATAGCTAAAATGGCACACACAAAATACATATTAAGGGCTGAGATTTTGTTTCTTTAATTAAATTGGATTTTAGTTGTTTTTTGTTTTATTTTATTTGTTTATAACAATCCTTTAGACAGTTCAGATAACTGATAAATTGTCCTTAAGTTTCAATTTAAACGAAATTAAAAATTTAATTCGTTTTGCCATTAGAATGTATAGATTTAGATTGAGTTACTGGTTTTTGTCCATATTTTTTTTTACTACTTTTCCTTTAGCGTTAAATAACTAAATGGCTTAACTTTTTGCTCAGCTTGTCTGTCAACTGTTCGATTTAAAATCAGTTTTTGCAAAGTTCTCCATTCACTTTTCAGTCTCTAAAGTTTTATGTTAAAACTCTTTATATCTTAAACTACTTTAATCTTGAAAACAGTTGGCAGATCTTTTTTCAGTTCATAACTTTTTTATGTCATTGCTTCAGTATTTGATAAACTATTTTTTTAGTATTATGGGAATAGAATAATAATTATAATAACTTATGTACGTAGTATACAAAAGTTGACAGATTGTTTGCAATCCTTTTTTAAAGATTTAGAATAGATACTCATGATTTTATTTTAATGATTTTTAAGGTTTTATTCCGAGGGTTGTCGTATCGAAGGCACTCCTCTCAAGAACTCCACTCAACAACTTCCCTTAAGAACTCCTCTCAAGATCTCTCCTTGATAAACTCCTCTGAAAAACTCTTCTCAAGGATCTTCTCTCAAGAAACTCTTCTCAACCAAACCATTCTCATAGTCAGACGGGCGTATAGGGGTTTTCACCAAAGAATACTTAAAATCTTTTATTTCAAGGCTTAGCTTATACATATTATTAAAATCTCCCCCATTTTAATTATGATCACACTAATTATTAAACTGTTTCTGACTTATAAAATGAATGCTGTAGATTAAATCGTATAGCCATATATGTAAGATAAAGCTCTTCTAGAGATAATTCTTTAGTAAAGTTTCTTGAACTTTTATGAGAAACTAGTGACCCGGCAGACTTCTTACTGCCGCAATAAAAAATGTTCGATGTGAAAGATCCTACAGTTGTTTGGTTTGAATTCAGGTGAATTTTAATGCTCTGTCTGATAGTTGTCTGCGTTATTCTGATTTATATTTTCGAATGACGTCGATAGCCAAAACAATTGTTCCTCATTGTTTAAGGAGCTCTCATAACCTCGACGTTCATTGATAATGTCAGATAATGACAATCTATATAGAAAAGAAACCAATGCCGCCATCGCATTAACATTTTGACGTAGATTTCGAAATTTAAGCAAAAATTATGAATCATAATTCATAATCAGACATTTCTCTGTCAGCTTACTATAGAGAAATTACGCTCCAAATCTTAATTGATGGATGATAGAAGAAACTAAGCTCTTATCAAAGTTTTAATTTCAACCATTTTTCTCAATCAATGGCAAATTCAGATTTCCAAAAATGTGCCAGGTGCAACAACATTTTTGCACTAGCGTGTGAGAGAGAGCATTTGAAATTATTCGTGGTAATTGTATGGTAAGCAGTGTGTGGGGTGTGTGTGTGTCTGTATGGATAGGTGTGTGAGTGTGCGTTGAAATCAAATTTGAACCAGGTAGGCAACATTAATGCGCATTTAGCATTCGAATTTTTTGGGGTCTGCCACTGCCGCATGCCGCATTACCTCTGACCCATGAACTCAATTCTGATGTTGATGCTGATGGCTTTTGGTGATGACGTGCTTGGAAATTTCAATAAGCAAATACAACAAAAAATGATAATAAATATATATACATATAGATACATATATATAAGTATATGGCAATGAAAATCAAAGTTATGTCCCATTTGTTTGTGGTTAAAAGAGAAAAAAGTATTTGTTAAGGAATTTAAAACGATTTAAATTGTGTGAATTTTTTGTTACTTTAAAAAGGATAAAAAAGGAAAGAAGGTTGAATGAAAAATACTTTATTTTTATGTTGATTCTTTACCCCTTTATTTGGGGTCTCTATGTTTTGTTTTTGTTGTAGCTATTACAAAATAAATCCCTTTATAGTTTTGAGGTAAAATTCAACTTTTACATTTTAAGTTTTTAAAGTGACAATAACTAACAAAATAAACAATATCTTATATCCTAGAGAATATCTTTTCAATTTTCACTATAAAGAAAAAAACACTTTACATCTTTAGCCATTCACATAAACGTTAAGATGTTTGCCATCGCTCAAAAGCCAAGTTAAGACCAAAAGCTGATTGTGCAATCAGCATTAGAGGAAAGGGAAAAAAGCACGACACGCATGCTTCTATCTCCTCTGCCCCCCGCTCAAGCATCAAAAATTCCCCTATACTCAAAAGCATTTTGTGCCTTAAATTTTTAGCATCAAGAATAATCTTTAGTTGTTGTCACTTGTCGCCTGTCGTCTTGTCATTGTCATGTTTGCACTTGGCTTTAATGGTTTGTTTGCTGTTGCCTCTGCTTGTGTTTGGTTGCTTCTTTTTGGGGGTTTTCCACAGTTTTTCCCCCTTGGTTTTTTTTTTTTTTTTGGTAGTCATTGCACTTCATTTTGTAGAGCGTTTGCAATTAAAAGTGTTTCTCCCCTCTCTCTCTCTCTCTCTCTCTCTCTCTCTCATTCTAAACTCTACTTTCCGTTTCTCTCTTTCTCCCTGGTAACAATTTTAACTGCGTTTTGTGGTATGTTTCAACATGATTACTTTGTCTACTTTGAAAAGTGGAAATGGGGAAATTTTGTGTGGTCTATATGTAACTATTACCACTCTGTCTGTGTGTGTACGTGTGTATGTGTGCGCCTAGTTTAGTGTGTGTGTGTAGTTTGGTTAATTGTGCTGATTTTGTTTGAAAAGCTGCCAGGCAAAGAGGAAAAATTGAAATTAAATGAAATGTTGAGTAATTTACCTGTTGAAACTTTGTGGTAAACTTTTTTAATTCCTTCCTGTTTTTTTTTTTTGTTTTTGTTTTTATTTTCTTTAGGTTTTATTTTTTGTTCACTTAAAATCCCATTAAGTAAGACAAACTTTGAGGAACAAAAATTACAAGAAAAAGCTGCAAGCGGACTTAAGCAACAAAGACTAGTTAGAAGCTAAATAAATATAGAGATAATACTTAAATTTTTTGCTTCAAATCTGCTAATATTGTTGATAGAACATTAAACCACTTTGCGTGTTCTTATATAGAAAATTCATTGACATATAATTTAAGGCAAAGTACTCGTTCGATGAACCGAAAAGCGTTCTTAAAAACATTCAAGCTTACTTAAATGTTTGAAGTTTCAATTGATTTCATTTACTCTTCTCTTAAAGGTAAAATGAAGGTTTAGGAATCCATGATTAGATTTACTAAGTAAGCAACCTGGTAATTTCAGTAATGAATTTTTAATATTTTTTTGGATATGTTTTTAGATATTTTGAAGTTCAATTTTAAAATAGTATCTATTTTTCCATTAACTTTGTGCATTTTTACACTTTAATTACAATTTTTATATAATTTTTGTTCCTTTCTTCGTAAATATTTCGTTTTATCCGTTTCTGTCTTACAAAACTCTTTATTTTACACAGGTAATCCAGAAAAGGAATTTTTGCTGTAGTTACAGGCTTACAAGGTTAATCACGTTTCCTATAATATGTATATATATGAATATAAGTATTTTGATAATATAGTTTAAATTTAATCAATTCTTTTCCAATATTTCAATCATTCACAATAGATTACCAAACATGTAAAATGCTAAAATAAGCTTATTGAACAAGTTAAAAGTAGATCACGTGTGCAATTCTTTCATCAACAATATTTTTGACTATGAATACAAAAATAGTTCAACAAAAGATCTTTTTTTTTTTATTATTCTGTACTAAATTACATTGAAGGCTAGACGAGACTAACTCCAAATAGCCATACTTCTCTCTCTTTCGCTTGTACAACCTCCCATCCCTCTTATCACTAGTCTTGTAAAACTTGCTATGTTTTAAAAATACTTTTTAAAGAATAAACTGTTCAATTTTTTAGAGAAATTAGTTGTTTTTGGAAATTCCTTACTCAGTTTTAAACTTTAAACTTTTCCATTTAAGTAAAATACCTCTTAGCCTATAAGTATGCAATGAAAATTTTTTACCCCAACTAAATGTGTAGTTGTTCAATTTCTTATCTCTCTTTCCCACACTAAGCCCATAAAATAAAAGCAAACTATTTAAAGGCAATCACTTGATACAATCTAATCCATTATGATCAATCTTCAAATACCACAATAGCAAACAATAGTAAACAAAATAACTCAAATAAAAATAGCTAAAGTCAATGGGGGGTTATCGCTCGATTAAACCAAAACAAAAGAAAAAGCGAAAGTTTTTTTTTTGCTTTTGGTTAATCTTATCAAGTTAGCCTTTAAAGATTTAGACCTATTCAAATGGCTGGTTTAGTGCAAATTAAGTCTTCAGAATGTGCTGTTGCAACTGTTGCAGTGTGCGGCAACAGAAAATTTGGGTCTTTGGCCTTGGGGCCTTTACGGGATTGGTCGGTCTGGTAATGATCACAGCCTGGCCAAGTATAGCCAAAGCATTGATGGCCAGCATATTGCCATTGGCACCAAATTCCTTTATGTACAAACGATGGGTAACAACACCGGCTCCTATTTACACAACGTTCTATTTGTTCAATTGGACCAATCCGGAGGATTTAAATAATGTTAAAGTTAAACCAAATTATGAACCAGTTGGCCCATATACATTTAGTGATTATAAAGTGAAAGAGGATTTGGAATGGCAGCAACCGCAAGTGACCTATTATGGTAGACGAGTTTGGCATTTTGTAAGTGAAAAATCGCAGGGTCAATCGTTGGACGATTTGATAATCGCACCGCATTTTCCCACTGTGGTGAGTAGAAGCGCGTAAACTGAAATGAAAAATTCTGTTTTTTTCGTTCTTATTGGTATAAAGTTAATCCTCTAATTTTTTTGGGTTTAGACGGCAGCTCGCTTCTCTCGTAAATATCGTCGCATTATGCGTAAGGTCATGAACTTTGCCCTCAATCGTGAGGGCGGTGGCACATTCATGAAACATTCAGCCCGCGAATGGATGTTTGACGGTTTCTACAATTCCCTCATTGACTTTGCAGAGCAATTGCATTCACCTCTCTTACCCCTTCATAGCAGTCACTTTGGTTGGTTCTATCAACGGAATAATTCGAAAACCGCCGAAGGTTCATTTACCATACATACGGGTCACAAAGATCTCAGTCGTATGGGTGAGATGATGAAATGGAATGGGTCTGATCACACAGGCTACTATCGGGGTGAATGTGGTCATGTCAATGGTAGCACTGGTGAGCTATGGGCTCCAAAACGTAAATGGGATGATACTATATCAATATTCATATCGGATGCAGCAAGATATCTAAATCTATATGCCAAAGAGAAAGTTACCCATGAGGGTATAAAGGGCTGGCGCTATGAGACCGATAAATTCACTTTCGATAATGGACAATTGTCACCGGATACGGCTTGCTTTTGTGTTCCTGGCAGAGAGTGTCCACTCAATGGTGTCTTGGACTATTCACCAGCTGCCTATCATGCACCAATTTATATGTCTCATCCACATTTCCATCTCACGGATCCATCGTATAGAGAGAATACCACAGGCCTGAAACCAAATGCCACAGAGCATGGCATGCATTTGATAATGGAACCAACATTTGGCATTCCCATGAAACTAATGGGTCAAGTTATGATTAGTGTGAAAGTTGAAAGGGATGAGGCCATAGAGTAAGTTGAGAGTTTAAAGTGCATATATTAGTGGTGAATATTGTTGTTTCTGTTAGTTTCTTTAAGGATGTGGCCTATGATCATTATGCTCCTTTGTTTGTTCTACAAATGCATGGCGAACTGGATGATCATTTGATAAGACTACTTAAGGTAAGTGGAGAATTACTTTTTATATCATATATGTAAGTTAAGGTCGGGTTCCAGTGTTAAGAGTTTAACAACAGTTTTACTTAACTTAACACTATGTTTTCCAGATAGTTCACAATTGTACTTTATTCTCTTAGACTTAACTTTGGTTTGGTATTCGAATGAATTCCTTTCGGCTTCCCCCCATAGGGAATGTCAGCAGTGTTAAGCTAAAACCAGTTGGGAATTATACGAGAAACTTGTGTAAATAATTATACACAATTCCGTAGTATGCTTTCCTGGGTTAATAGCCTACTAGGCTAGTAAGGGGTGTTAACTCCTTCCTCCTTCAAGATCTGCATCCCGCAGATTATTGGATTGTTGCAGCTCAAGACGGTGACCAAGTGGTCACAGGGGTGGGGGAAGTCGCGTGGCGGAATGTTGGGGCCACTTGTAGAGTGTGGGATATTAACTTGTATGTATGTATACCTTTAAAGTTCTCTTTACTTTAAAGTGTTTTCCTTAAGTTGTTAATGGTTCTTAATTAAGATAGTTGATCAAGTGATCTTAAAAATATTCCTGAAATTCGTATCAAAATTTATTTGATCAAACAGTTTCCATTATGAACTTAAAAGAACTGCTTAAAGCTCTTTCAATTTTGTTTCTAAAAACTAAACCTTTGGCAATTTTCGATCAGTCAAACAATATACATATAATAAATTGTTTTTTACATTATTTCATATATTTTCCTTTTTAACCCTTTGCAGCTTGGCCTCAGTGTACCCCGCCTAGGACAATATATAGGAATTGGCTTACTTCTTATTAGCTTGACCCTAATAATTGCAGCTTTGTGCCTAACCAGACATCATAAATGGCACAATAATGATAAAGTACAAAAACCACTTGACGAAAAAAGTGTCAAAAATACTTGATGTAGTTAGTAAAATTGATAAGTCTCTGTACGATAAGAGTAGATTAAGCTAAATATTTAAAGTAGTCCAAAGAAGCCAACCAAACGACAACAAAAAACAAACTTTGTAAAATATTGCATTGAATCTGCATTGGTGCCGGTGCATGGGATTATCAAATTTCCTTCCTTTAGTTGGCTTGCCAAGTCTAATATTACATAAAATTATGGCCTTTCAAAATACCATGCTGAAAATTTATTAATATGTTAATAATTGTATTTTGTTGTGGCTAAGCAGAGAGTTGGAACAAGAAAAACCTTGAGCACACGCCTTGCCCACTCTGCATACCAACATAGTTTATAACGTATGAAACTCTTTCGCCACATACTGAGCGAAATGTTGGTAAAAATTGTTCAAAAAATGCCAAAAGAATATTATAAGCGACTAATTTATATGCAACTGGCACGCAAACTTACGTTTTGCACACACATACAGAAAATAGAGGGAGAAGGAAAACAAAAGAAAATATGAAAATATGAAAATTATATGGCAAGTATGTGTTGGCCATAACTTTCATAATAAATTGGCCAGATGTGTGTGTGTGTGTGTGCAGGGGGGGAGGTGCAAAAACCAGAAACGTAAACTGTTAAAGCTCAAAGGCATAACAAAAGTTAGCTTTAAATTTAATTTCTCTTTTTTATGATAAATTCATAAAATTAAAACAAAACAAAACATTTAGTTGCCAGTCAATAAAAATAATATTGTAAAAAAATTCACAATTCAGTCAATAAATGTTTATAACAGGTTGTGCAGTAACTTTTGAAAAATTGCCTTTGGGTCTAGAGCAAGACTTAAGCTGTCATGAAAGATTTTATAAAATATTTTATATTTATTCACTTTTTGTATTTTTTTTTTTGCTTTTGCCAAAAGGGTTTTAAGCATTTTGTTAAGCTTTTAGTTACATAGAGAATTAAGGACTAAACAAAGTATTTATATTGAGTTAGTTCTGTGCAAGATTAAACAGTTTTAAGGCACTTAGAATATGCCTTGCGTCTTCAGTAACTTACAATTTAAATGTAGTCTAACTTACAAAACGGGAACCCCTAAAAAATGTGTGATCTCATAGACCCCAAAATTTCATGCAAAAAATGTTTTCTAAGTAGAATCAGATAACATTTTAAATATAGTAAATGAAGAACAGTTTCTAAAACCTGTCTCTCCGTAAGCCCTAATCATTTCAGTGTCCTTTTAGTTTCAGTTTGAAGGAATAGTCAAAAATATATACTTCGTTGTGAATTAAGATAAGACAAAGCTACAATTTTCGGTTACTTTATTAAAGCCTCAGCTAGATTGTTAATAAAGTAAAATCAATTTTAATATAAGAATGCAACTTGCTAACTTTTCCCCTTTAGATGATTTGGACAATTGCATAAATTTATGATAGTCGAATTTTCTAAATGAAATGTTTCATAAAGAAGCTATAAAAAAACTAGAAGGATGGGCTAACTTCGGCCGTGCCGAAGTTCGTATACCCTTGCAAACTGTTATTTAAATAACAATTACACATTTATGATGTGACAAAATCATTAGAAAGCATATAAAACAAGTCAAACCTACATTAAATGTTTGTAGCATGAGAAAAAAAAGTATTTCGAAAAAAAAAATTTTTTGACCCGATTGTTCCTATGGGAGCTATAGCATATAGATGACCGATTTGTCTGAAACTTAGCACAGACATTTCTATATATACTAAACTTCCAAAAACCAAGTTTCGTGACAATCACTTTCAAAACACCCAAGTTATTGCTCTAAGACTATATTCTTGACCGATCGTTCCTATGGGAGCTATATGATATAGTCAACCGATTCTGATAAAACTTGGTGGATTTGTTTAAAGATGTATTAAACTTATGAACCCCAAATTTCGTAACAATTGATTGAAAAACAACAAAGTTATTAAAGTTTAATTCTATTCTTGATCCGATCGTTCCTATGGGAGCTATATGATATAGTCATCCGATCGGGATGATTCCGAGATATACAATGCCTGCAGCAAAAAGAAGCCTGGGTGCAAAATTTCAGCTCTGTAGCTTTAAGGGTCTCGGAGGAGAAGCTGTTGATCCAGACAGACGGACAGACGGACATGGCTATATCAACTCAGCTCGTCGTGCTGATCAAGAATATATATACTTTATATAGTCGGAAACGCTTCCTTCTGTGCGTTGCAAACTTTTGAGCAAAATTAATATACCCTTGCAAGGGTATAAAAATTCCAAGACACAAAGCTTTCCCTTTTTATTTCTACTGTTTTTATCATAATTTCTGTATAATAAAGTTTCTATATAATATTGATTATTTTTTAGATTAAGAAAAAAAAAAAGTTCAAAATTTTTAAAAAAATTTATATAAAATTTGTTTCGAATTTACCAAAAAAAAAATTTATGTTTTAAATGGATTCAAAACTAATCAATTTTCCTAAATTATTACAACAAAGGAATTTTTGATATTTTTCAAAGTATTCTCATAAATTTTTTATCAATTAAAAAAGAAAGTTGACAAAGGATATTTTAGTAGTGTCAAGAAAGTCTAAAATAAAATTAAAAATAAAATATGAAACTCTAAATTCGATGTATTTCATTATAACTTTGGGAAACAATTTGCGAAAAATATCACCGGTAAATGCAAATATGATTAAGAAATATCAAAGAAGCTAACTTCGGCTCTGCCGAAGTTTGTATACCCTTGCAGCAAAATAATTGGTATAAATGTTTAACAAAATCAAAAAAAAACAAAAAGGAAGAAAAAACACACCTAAAAATTTTCACTTCTTCACCGAGCATTGAACCCATCAAACACCGAAGCCCATCGTGCCACCGATCTCTACACACTACGCCACCGTCATTACTTTGCTAATGTAAGCTAATTCGACATATATAGCAAACCCATTGCATCTCGCTCTTTCAATTTCGTTCTGTGTAAGAACACATCTAAAATATTTCTGTCTCTCTCACACACCGCGTGGTGGTTGAATTTTTGCATATGTATGTATGTGTGAGCGTGAGCATTAAAATACATTTAATTTCTATCACATATGATGATTGATTGTAACCTTAATAATTATCCGATCTTGTTCAAACTTGGTGTAGGGTGTATGGGTAAAAAATGAATTTAGATGCAACAACAAAAAAACAATAATTTTATATATTTCTTATTTGATGCCGCGCGGATTCGAACTCGGGTCTCTTGTGTTGGTACGGCAGATTTCTTTGCAATTTTTTGTTGCTGGAGTAAATAGCTTATATGGATGATTTGTTTTATTGATTTGTAGCCGTAATAATTATCCGATTTGAGTCAAACTTGGTGGGTAGTGTTTTGGTACAAATTAGATTTATATTCCATAAGAAAAATAAAAAATTTTTAATTGGAACCCTATTATTCCGATATTGGATATATCATATAGTAATCCGATCCGACCGATTTTCATACTTTATCTACCTACACCTTTAAGAAAGCTAACTACCAAGTTTCAACTACGTAGCTTAAAATTTAAGTTCGAAAAGCGACGAACAAACAGACAGACGGACAGACGGACAGACGGACAGACGGACATGTCTCAATCGACTCGGCTGTTGATGCTGATCAAGAATATATATACTTTATGGGGTCGGAAACGTATATTTCTATGCGTTACAAACATCTGACCAATTTTATAATACCCTCTGCAAGGGTATAAAAATTACATACTTTTTATCTTATTAAACTTTTTTTGCACAAAAGCAAAATAATTTCAAAAGATACCTGCTTAGTTAAGCTAAGTTAATCTAAAACATATTCTTCTTTACTTTCATTTCATCTTTTATTTTTTGTATAACTTTTTTGAGGCTTAAGAATTTTCAGCATGTGACCGCAGCAACATCTGTATGTGTGTGTGTGTTTGTCTGTGTGTCTGGGAGGAATTTTTAATGAAATATTTAACAAAAAACGCCCCAAAAAGAGCCTAAAAAATAAATGTAAAAAACAAAAGAACAACAATGAAGGGCCAAAAAATGTTGAATGAGCAAAATGGAAAGCCAGACACAACGACAAGTACGAAGGATGAGAACAAACAGTTGAAGGACTCTTTCTCTTAATACTATGCCAAAAACAACAACTCAATTTTGTAGGACAGGTAAAGGTAAAGGCATGCAAATATAGTACTAACTGGCAGGTCCTTTTCTCTCTTTATTTGTATTTTTTAAAGTTGAAGAAGAACAATTTCAATAGAACAACAAAAAACAACTTACAAGTGCATAAGATAATATTCAATATTTGTTTTACTATACGAAACATTATCTGTTTTTAAATATTTTAAAGCTAGTGGGAGAGAAAATGCTAAAACTTTGAAAATATAAAACTAAATTGAATTTGCCTTTAAGAATGTAAAAAAATGTTTTTCAAACAACTTTTCCTTTACCATAACGATTAAATCTGTTTACTCTAATTGGTAGAGACTTCCTTGAGCCTACGTAAATATTGTTTAATGGATGACTTGTTTAATCAGTTTGATCTCATTAGTTCAAAACAAACCTTTGCAAATGTATTAGGTCAATTAGCTAATTGAAATTTATTCTTGCATTAAGCTTTACACATATTTCCACATTTGCCGCTTAATTTAACTTAATCATTTAAATAACTTTAAATTGATTATTTAATAAGCAAAAACTTTGCTTTTTGCTTTAAACAAATATTTTACTTTTAATATACTTTAGTAAATGCCACAGACTGGGCGTCAGTGACCGACTTCATTATATTTACACGCCCAAAATATTTTGTGAAAAAAAAAAGAAAAATATGATCTAAGCTGGTTGTCTTTTTAGTCCGTCAGACTGACTGTTTGTCTGTCTGTCTGTCCATCTGTATGGTTGGTCGACTGTTTTGTCCGGTTTATGTCGCGAGAGAAACTTTGGTGTCCTAATCTGCTGCCTGCTGACTTGCATACTAATTTGTTTGTTCTCCCTCGCCACTGTTCGTTTCCACTGTTTCAGATTCCTTCTTTTACTCCTCTGGGGTTGCCTTTATGGTCTCTTTCTACTTCTTTTTCTTCTGCTCTCTCTCTCTCTCTGTGCCTTAGATTCGGTTTTTTTGGCTGACAACCTCGTAGATTATGTTGTTGGCTTTGGCTTTTGTCTGTATGTCTGTGTGTGTGTGTGGTCCATGTCCAAGTAGCCAAGTATGTGTTGTCCTAGCTTATGCATTCCCATCGACTATCTCACTCTTTTGCTCCCTTTCTCTGTCACTCGTGTTTGCTTATTTATGCTGGCCGTCTATAAAACCTTGTTTAGCTGCTTAATTTTTTCCTTTGTCATGTTGACAGCCTTTCGGCACAAGGACACGCCGTTTTCTCCTTTTATTTTCGTCTTGTTTTCTTTTTTCCTCCCTCCCCCTCCCCGTTTTCTTGTTGATTTTGGAGAGGCTGTTGTTAGGTTCATTTTTCGCACAATTTAATGTTATTTAATTGGCATTTAAGTTCATGAAAATTGTTTGTGTTGCTGTTCTTGTTGTTGTTTTTGTGGATCCCCATGTCAGTTCAAGATGAGAGACCTTGTCCTTGAACCTTTTTTTTTTTTTGGGGTTTCTTGTTTTTTTTTGTTCATTCAAAGGATTTGACAACTAATTTAATAAATAACAAAAAATGTGGTATGAAATTGAGGTTTTAGCCTTTCTTTAAGACGCCAGACATTAGCGGGTGAAATAAATTTAAAGTTTTTGTGGAAGAATTCTTTTTTTCTTTTAAACGCTTTGCAACTATGTCAATGTGTTCAACCTATAACTAAATTTTTTCTTTCTATTTCTTGAACAAAAGTTCACCATTTTTATACTGTGTAGTGATGGGGTAAAGGGGTATATAATGGTTTAGGGAATTTCGATGGCAACTCTTGAATGGTAGTTTTAATAAATACATTTAATGGCTTTATTGATTAGTTAGTATTACTTCGAAATTCAGGTCGGATTAAATATTTAACAAATGTATTAACTCTAACTGCTAGGTTTGGTGTTTAAAGAAAGGACGGAAACCCAATTGATTTTTTATACATAAATGAAACTAGTTAAGTTTTTTATTTGGCCACCTCCTTTTTCTCTTGTAGACTTTAAATAATCATACTATAGATGGTCCTTAGGCTTTTAGTTTTGTTTATTTACTTCAATTTCTGCGACATTGTCGGATAACTTATAGCTAGGTCATTTTAGATTTGTACTTTATTATAGAAATTTATTTGATATGTTGAAATTATTAGTTGAAATTGTTACGGGGTTAAGTAAAAACTTGAGAACTTCTTATATAAGAATAAATCTTGTCCAACTAAAGATAGATGAAATTGATTCTAACGATTTATATATTGGTTAATACCTTTGTTTTGTGGATTTCTGGAGATGTTTCAACGATGTTTTAGGTCATAAAACCATTGCCTAAAATCAGTTTAATATCACTTAAAATCTGGTAAAAGCCAAATTGTTATTATATTAAACTAGTTATATTCATAATGCCATTAAAAGATGTCTTAAGTTTTATAATAATCTGTTCAAGTTAGAAATTAGTTCTTGATGGTTGATTATTTTCTATTTCCACTCTTACTTTAAATAGTTATTTGGCAAAAATATGTACTTTGACCACATTTTTTCCATTATAGGCGTTAACGAAAACAAAATTTTGTAAATATATTCTCAACTTCTCAGTAATTTGAAAATGTCAAAGTTGTTTGCATATTTTTAACAATACAAAACAAATAATAACATAAAGCTAATATATTTTACGTTTTATAATAATTGAGCTGAGAAATGGAAAAGTGTGGCTGCATATTTCTAAGCTTAAATAGCCAAACATAAAATATAAAAAAACTCTTGTGGTAGTAATGAGAAGTTAAGTTGAATAATTTCAATTAGTTTGATTGGCAGAAGAAAATCAAAAATTGTATTCGCTTAAAATCATAAACAGAAAAAGTACAAATCTTTAACGTTTTATATCAAAATAGGAAGGGTTAGTTGTCTGGCAGATAGAGAGCCAAAGTGTTTATGTGTAAAGAAAAGTTAGTTTACCTAAGTTTCGTTCTTATGCTGCAGGGTAATTCAAAGTCGTTACTTAAGGTACACGATATATGTTTTTTTGTTTTACAGTTGGCCATGCAAAAAGCACAAAATTGCATTGGGCCCTGGGTGTAGAACATAGTAGAGTAAAACATATATACTATATATAGTGAAAGAAATACCGACTGTAGTTACAACTAGGCAAGTGAACAGAGAGAAAGAGAGAGAGGAAAACAAAGTCAACAAAGTAGTTAAGAATTTATATATCGAGCACAATGGGGCCGCTTCTCTTAGATGAATTTGAAATTGCAACAACAGAAAAGTGAGGAAAAAATTGCTTTATATTTGCCAATGGCACTTTTGGGGTCGAAAGCTAACACTAGCAGCTAAATGTAAAATTTCAAATTTTATCATCCAAAAAGTATGCTATTTTTTTTTTTTTTTGGTTTTGAAATGGATTATTTTCCATAAAAATAATAGTACACAACTCCGACTTTTGTTGACTGTTAATACAGTTCAACTAACAGCTAAAAATTGTGTGCGCATGTTTCGAAAATGTTTTGTAATTAAAATACAGACTGACTCTCTGAACAAAACACAGCTGCTTGGCAAATAAACTTTTTAGTGAGAAATATAATACGCATACGCAATGTTGTATGCGCTAGTTTTAATTGCCTCGCTGCGTGCTTTTTCCTACTTTTGACCAGAAAATGGAACATAACATTGAATATGCACTAAAAATTTTTGGCAAAATTTTACCATCTAGCCCAAGGATAAAATGCAATGCTGGCGGGGTCATATTAAAAAAGGGTAAGACAAGCTTGACCATTATGCTTTGGCATGACTATCGTATAAATTGAAGGAGAGCATATTTTTTGTGTGTGCTTGTATGTGTGTGCTTGAGCATATGACTATGCATATTTGAAAGGCAATTTTGGTACACAAGTTGGCTGTGTCTTTCACTCCGATACTCAAAGGTTCATCGATGCAAATGCAATTTCATTGTGTTTACACACAATTTACATTGTCCCTTATGCCCTTCCATTCTCAATCTATCTCTCTTTTTTTTTTCTTGTTTCACTCTTCTGGCATAATAATATATTTATTTTCGTTTTTTTTTTTTAGTTGAAACACCTGCTAACCATACTTCTCAATAAAATGGACAGCTGTTACTTTGATGTATAGTAAAAATGTTTGCCCAATCATTTCATACGTAAATTTTTCACATCCGTTCCCAGCTTTTTTTTTTTGATTTCCTTTTTTTTTTTACTTTCGATTGAGTTTTCCTTATTAATCAACAGTGTAAAATATTTTCACACTTTAACCGCAGAGAGAGCGAAAATTTTATTAAACATTTTCACCCATTAAATAAACATGTGAAAACTTTGTTGCAGCAGCTGCAACATCGAAATGTCACCTAGAGAAATCCATATGAAATGTTATGCTATATCCGCTTATATGGTATGAAAAGGGCGTGGGCGGGGTGGTAGATAGTTGGCAAATATATAACACGAGTCTGCAATTATATATGTAAATATTCGGTTCTTTTTTATTGAGAGAGAGTGGAACCAAGCGAAGTGAACAAAAATATGTATATGCATGTGTATAACTATATGAAATTTTATTCTCCAAACAGAGTCACTCAAACATCCTGTCATGGATGTTACGAAAGGGGTTTAAAAAAGGAAATAATATACAGTGAAATATAACTGAATTGAAACGTTGAGATAGTTTTGTTGCTATACATATATATAGTATAGTTAAAACTGTTTAAGGAATGGTTATATTGATGGATCTCACAACTCGTTTTTTTTTTTAAATAATTATGACTATTTTTAGCTTTAACAGGATATATGCATACATTAATGTAGGATATAGTAACTTAGAGAATTAGAGTTTGGTTTTTGTGCTGGAGATATGACAAGATCGGAGAGAAAAAGATGTGTGGTAATGCAGGCAGTCGGAGTTGGTCGATGGTGAAGAGTCAGAGTTAGTCAGTCGGAGAGTCGAGATTCAGTGAGTGAATTGTATAAGGCGGTCGCGAAGCAGACAAATGAAGGTGTAGTGTATGGAAATGGCAACAAATGCTTTGAACACACTTAAATACTAAGTCGTAATAAATTTATGATCCAAACATATCTATATATTCCATTTAAAAGCATTTGCTTAGTATCTTTATCAATCACAAATAGATAAACACATAATGATATCTCATATGATCCTCAAAAAAGTTGATAAATTGCATAACTTATTATTATAACTTCTACAATAATTGTCAACCCATCATATATTCTAATAAAATTATCTATTGACAACGTCTATGTGCCATCCACTTGCATAGCAATTTCTGTTTGAAATCTGTCCAATATATATAGCTTATTTTGCACCTATGTCAGCAACCACACACAGATACAGATAGTCAGAGTATTTTGGTAACATTATGTTTATTTCGGTTTTCAATTATTCATATGGGTAGCTATTTAATTAAGTCGATCTACGTGACTTTGGTGCGGCTACACAATTCTGTGGCCATGTATATATAGAATATATATGTCGAATAATGCGAGAGGACTCGCATTTAATAATGTCAATTTCAGTTAACTTATGTGCATTGATTTTAGTTAAGACTATCTGAGGCATTATTTATGCATATATACTATATAGTTGTATATGTATTTGGACAATTTGGTTACATTTACAATTTCACTTGCTGCTGTTGCTGCTGCTGTTGGACCGTGTAGGTCAGTTGGAATCCTGTTTCGGATGCACTTGTCTGCGCATCGCTGGAGAAGTAAATGACAAATGGCGGACGTGCAATGACTCTCTGTCCCGTTAGTCCATTGCCACAGTAATAAGTTGGTTGTACTGCCGCATTGTTTACCATATATGAGTTGGGTATAAGCAGATAGTCCGATGCACGTCCAATTGTTGATACCAAAGTATGACAATCCGTATCGTATCCGACTCCGGCTACATTGATATTATTTGTTTTCGATAATGACAAATGATCGATGGTATAACTGAAGAAAAAAAAAAGAAGTTGTTTTTTGAATAAGGAAATAATAAAGAGAGAGAGAGAGAGAGATAGAAAGAGAAGGAGAGAGAGAAGCCTTTGACTTCTTTAATATTAAAATTTAAAGTGAATCAAACTTTTGGGATGCATTTTTTTTAATCGAAGATAGTTACCAAAAAAATATGTATTGCTTATTTGAAAGTAATAGAATTATCCTGTTATCCTTGATTATATATTTTTAATAAGTATTTTAAGTGGGACGTATAATCGGAACGTGTTCAGAAGTAATCGATATGATAATTTATTTAAAGTAGTCAAAAGGCATTTTAGTTAAATTTTAGAGTAGGTTGTTAAAGGTTGAAAAAAATGAAATTTTTTTTAATATATGGGATGTATTGTCACAGTAGTCCGGAAAGAGTTAACAGAAAACTAATTTCGAAACTGATGGCTAAGATTATTCAGAAAAATGTTCGCCTTTTCGTATTATTAAGGAAACTGATTGCGAATTATAACGAGGAAACTCATTTTGTGTCCACAATAAGCTTTTGAAACTTGGGTTTAGATATAGAATAATCAACTGATCTAGTACAATCAATGAACGGGATTGGTAGATCAAAATCAAGAAGGTTTTCTTAAAAAGCGAAAGTTATTGTAAATAACATTTTTCAATATTTTTAGTAAACTACATAGCTTAAAATTTATGTTTTTAATATGCTGAGAACATAGCCAAGCTTTAAGTGGTGAGACTTAAAGTAGGACTTATTAATCGAAAACTGATAAGAATCAAAGTTGATCTAAGTATAACTCAAAGCACTAGAACCTAGTGTTGAGTAAGTTGATAAGGAGATAGAGGCAACTTTATGGGATTCCATACAAAAGAAAAGCTACAGGTGAGAGATACTTGGAGTAGCATTAACTGATCTTAAACTAATAAGAATCATAGTAGATCCAAATAAAACACGTGAATAACGGTTAAGAGTGGTCAACGCACTAGAAACCAGTGTTGAGTAAGTTGATAAGCAGATAAACTATTTGAGTAAAGAAACACTATATATGTATTGTGAAATTATTAATAAAAAAGAAAGTTAATAGTTTTCTAAAATAGATTCTACTCTAAATTGAAACTTAAAATTCTTTTACCACTTTCAAACTGTTGTAAAGTAAATGTTTTCAATTTCAATAAAATCACAAATACTTCTTCTCTGTGTTGACACATCTTTCGATACCTTGTGTTGCCACTAAGATATAAATGATTCATTTTTGGTTGTCACTTACCTTATCTCATTATTGGCCATGCCCTTGATACAAATGGAATATTTCATATTGGGCACATAATTGACACTGCCATAATTGAAGCTAACAATGCTGCCTGTTGTAGTACGATAATATTGATCACAACCGAGAGGGGCCAACATTTCCAAATCATCATGTGAGGGCGATCTTAGTGTCTGAATTAATTGGGCAGCCGGTCCATTGCCAGAACCAATGCCAGAGTTTCCACCAAATATGGTGCGTGGCAAGAGATTTTGTAAAAATGGCAATCCCGATATTGGGGGAACAATTGAATCCTGCTGCTGCTGCCTTCTGGCTGGCAGCATTGAGGTTGGGCACTCCAGTTGGTTTAACGTCAACTGCCACATTGACTGTGGGGAACGTGTGGGCAATGCGAAGAGCAAGTGCAGCACTTGACCACGTTGCAGCGGCACATACAAATGCTGGCCGTTATTCTTGCCACAGATGCGAAAACGCTGTTGCACCTGCAGAAAATCCACGCACTCCAACAACTGACTGGTGGCATTCAATTGGGGCTGCTCCAGCTCAAAACGCTCGAAATCGATGCGCACTTGACACACTTGGTTGCTCCATGGTGTCACCTCGTATTGGCAATGGTCCAATCCGCTTAGTACCCCAACACTCGGACTCTGTATAACAATGCGTTTCTGGTGCAACTTTCTACCCGAATTACATTGCAACTGACAGTGGCAGGTACAACAGAAATAACAGAGCACAAGTAAAAACCCGAGAGAGAAATAAAGATTCATTTTTATTGCAACGAATGGTCTACGTTGATATGATTTCAAAAATTATTGCTGACTATGACTTTTATAGCAATAGAAAATTGGCTGATAATATTTGGAATACATAGATAACTGGCAATGACATTTTTCTATTGATAACGAAGATAAAACAAATGTTCAACAATATTCTTTCATGGTGAAATATCTCTTCGAAATCATATTTGATAAACTTTTAACAAAAAACTTGTTGAATATGAGATCAGAAGAGTGAAGTGGGGAATGCTATAATTTTAAATTTTTAGTATATGTTATTTATTAATAATTTATTTTTCTAAGAAGCCAGAATTTGAAGTTCACTTGTCACTTGTTGAATATGAGATCAGAAGAGTGAAGTGGGGAATGCTATAATTTTAAATTTTTAGTATATGTTATTTATTAATAATTTATTTTTCTAAGAAGCCAGAATTTGAAGTTCACTTGCCATCCAGCCCACATGAGAAAAAACTAGAAGGATGGGCTAATTTTGGCCGTGTCGAAGTTTGTATACCCTTGCAAACTGTTATTTAACAATTACATGTTTACAACGTGACAAAATCATTAGAAAGCATATTACACAAGTTAAACTAATATTAAAAGTTTGTAGCTTGAGGCAAAAAAAGCATTCAGCAAAAAAATATTTGGTCTGATTTTTTCTATGGGAGCTATAGCATATAGTCAACCGATTTGGCTGAAACTTAGAACAGACATTTTAAGATATACTAAACTTTCAAATATCAAGTTTCAATCGCTTTAAAAATACCCAAGTTATTGCTCTTAAACGATATTCCAGACCGATCGTTCCCATGGGAGCTATATGATATAGTCAATCGATTCTGATAAAGCTTAATGGATATGTTAGAAAGTATACTAAACTCTTAAACAACAAATTCGATTGAAAAACAAAAAAGTTATGGAAGGTTAACTCTATTCTCGACCGATCCTTCCTATGGGAGCTGTATGATATAGTCATCCGATCGGGATGATTCCGAGAATTACAATGCAGGAAAGAGAAGCCTGGGTGCAAAATTTGAGCTCTGCAGCTTTAAGGATCTCGGAAAAGAAGCTGTTATTCCAGACAGACGGACAGAGTTTAATCAACTCAGCTCATCGTGCTGATCAAGAACATTTTTTGTCCCTTTTTGGGGCGTTTTTGTTAAATATTTCATTAAAAATTCCTTCCAGACACACAGACAAACACACACACACACAGTTGTTGCTGCGGTCACATGCTGAAAATCCTTAAGCCACAAAGAAGTTATACAAAAAATGAAAGTTGAAGTGAAAGTAAAAAAGAATATGTTTTAGATTAACTAAGCTTAACCGAGCAGGTATCTATGCTATTTTACGCTATTTTACTGGATTATGTTTTGACTAATCCATGGAAGATATTCGGCAACATTAGTATAAACCTCTTCTGCTTCTGGACCACAAAAAAGTGGTCCATAACTAAGAATACCGAACAGTATAAATCGCTGATTTCCATAGTAATCTTGAGGATACATCAAGGGATTACCTCCATCACCAAAGCAAGTATGGTTGCGTCCTCCGCCCGTACATATTTGAGTTTTTGGATTTACATTTTTGCAATTTGCACGGTAGAGCTTTTCCTGCAACGGAACTTGGGAGAATTCGCCTGTCTCAGTCCATCTATAGCCAATTGCTGTAAAATTCGTTTGAGTTTGACCTTTTTCTCTTAATTCTTGCGATAAAGGCAAACAGGCAGGTCGAATGTGATCTGAAAAAAAGAAATGAGACAGATATATAAAGTGGGTGTAGGACTCATGACATACCATTGTATTCCACATCCCTGGCTAGTTTTATCAAAGATATGTTATTTTGGTCAACATCAAAATCGACATGGCCCCTCTCACAAATGTTGTTGCTATTGCAATACCCATCTTTTGCTATATGATGCTCGCCCAATCGTACTTGAAACCTGTAACGAAAGGGCAAATAAATATAAAAATTACCATTTTCAGATTAAATTTATATACATACACTTGGCGACCATAGCTTAAACAACGGGCAGAAGTAAGCACAAATCCTGTGAATGATTTAGTGATTAGATCAATTGTCAATGGATATTTTCAAATAGTATCTTACTCTTGGTTATCAGCGTGCCTCCACAACCATATGAAATGCGATTATTAAACCTAAACCTAAGCAAAGCTAGCCAAGGCCTGGAATGTATATAAATTTCTGCACCATTTATAATATTTTGGTCCGAAAAAGTGCCACAAGTTTCAAAATTGTCCGTGGTATTTAGAAGCTTAATACCATCCTCATTAAATGCTTCATCGCAACATACATAACCCTTTCGAAATTTTCATTAGATAATACATTTATTGTGATCGCTTCTTACTTACATCCACTGGTCCTGGACAACTAACTTTACTCAGATATGCTTTTTCTTCTTTGGAAAGTTTTTCCTTTACCAATAAACTGAATATTTTTTTTTTTTTCCCTGGTCTATTCCAATGTGTGGTACAAGGAGCTGCAACAGGTTGTGAATTCTGAAAGAGTTCTGAAATTTTCTAAATATATATGTAGATTCTCACTTGATGTCCTTTTTTCTGTATTTTCTTTGGCAAATGAATAGCCAAAAAGTAGAAGTAATACTAATTTCACGACTTCCATTTCAGTTGATGCTTTAAAAGAGACTAAAAAGAGACAATGTTTGCTGTGTTTTTATTTGCACAAGAATAAATGATTCCATTATTTATTTATTTTTGAATAAATTAAATAGAACATAAACTAGTTTGTTTCCATTGAAAAGATTTGGAAACCATATATTCTGAACTCTTATCTGAGTGTGGTCATTTCTAAAGAAATTCAAAATCGAAAGATTCGCTTCTAAGTTCTATTGCTATCGCTCATTATGGGCATTTCTACAGAAAAGTCAACCGGAGTCGAAAAATTTTAAGTCTATATACATATTCTTGTAGGTATGGTTTTTTTTTTGCATATTTTTACCCTTTACCCATAGGAAACTTGAAACTCTTATAGTCTTCGAGATCTAGGTTCTTATACGGACAGACGAACGGTCGCGCCGAAGTTCTTATACCCTTGCAAACTGTTTTTTAACAGTTACATAATTACAATGTGACAAAATCATTAGGAGGCATATAAAACATGTTAGGCTCATATTTGTAGCTTAAGTAATTCAACAAAAATATGTTTTTGGTCTGATTCTTTCTAAGGTAAGTAGTATAGAGTCAACCTATTTTGCTGAAACTTAGCACAGACATTTCTATATATACTAAACTTCCAAATTTCGTGATAATCACTTTAAAAATACCCAAGTTATTGCTCTAAAACGGTATTCCTGACCGATAGTTCCTTTGGGAGCTAAATGATATAGTCATTCGATCGGGATGATATCGAGATATACAATGCCTCCAGCTAAAAGGAGCCCATGTGCAAAATTTCAGCTCTGTAGATTTAAGGGTCTCGGACGGTCATTCGGACAGATAGACAGAGCTTAATTAACTCATCTCATTGTGCTGATCAAGAATATATATACTTTATATAGTCGGAAATGCTTCTTTCTATGCGTTGCAAACTTCTGACCAAAATTAATATACCCTTGTAAGGGTATAAAAAGGCTCCAAAAATCATAAACAATAAAATAATTTTATACAAAATTAATTTTCTTTAATTGATTTGTGAATAATTTATAAAGTTAGAAATCATCTTTTTCTGTGTTTTGTTTATTTTACTAAATAAAAAATAATTTTTCATTAATTTTTTCATTTTACTATATTAAAAATTGATTTATTTTCACTTGTTTTCATTTAACTAATATTATCACAATGTTTTTTTTTTTGATTTAGATGCCTAAAAATTTTATCTGAAAAAAAAAATATTTCTCTTATACATATGACTTATTTTTAAGATCTTTCTTGTACGATTTCTGGATATTGTTGAACTCCACCAGATTCTGTTTCATTATTTTCCATAAGGGCAATCTTATCGGCCGCATCTTGGCCATACCATTTGCGTTTACATGTAAGAACAATGCCAATGACAATAACAATGCAGCCCAAACAAAGCATTCCCACTCCCGTATAACGACCAATCATAGGCAAATTTAAAGCCAACTACAAAAGAAAAAGAAAATTATTAATAATAGAGCAAAAGTAAGAGAAAATAATGATCCAAACTGACCTTTAATTCCTTTGCCAATTCTTTGTTCATGACAGCTCGACTAGCAGTAGTAAATAAGGGAGCATAAAAGCTGGGAATACCCTTAAGAATGCTAAAAATAAAATACGAAAATTTATAATTATATTTTCTTTGTTTCCAATTGTAGATAAACTTACTCAATATCACTATCTGGTTCTATGTATAAAGAGATCATAACTGCCGCATTCACTTGCAAGGGAACACCCATTTTTCTTTCCATTATGATAAAGAAATTATTATGTTCATAGTCTGGCTTATAGCCGATTATAGTGTTTGAATAGCTCTCATCGGCATACATGAAATGATCAGCCGATAGGTACATGGGAGCACCATCGGCACACGGGGCCAAATCCGTTGCACCACTGTCTGGACAATTATCAGGTTGTCTCTCCAATGGGCAATAACATGACATATTACTATTTCGTTGACCATTGTCAAACGTATTCGGGGTCACTTCATATTTCCATCCCTGAATACCTTCAATCTCATAACTTTGACCAGTAAATTCAAGATTAATAATACGACAAGTATCTGGTATAAATATGGTTAATGGTTTCTCTAGCGGTTCATCGGGTACAAAGAGATCACTCGTACTGCCATTTAAACGACCACATTCACCCTGATACCAACCCGTATGATTTTGTCCCTTCCAATATTGAATATCTCCCATTTTCTTGATATCACCCACACCAGTGTGTATAGTAAAGGGTCCTTCAAAATCCTTTGAACCATTTCGATTCAAGAACCAAGCAAAGTGATCATCTTCTATTACCGGAGCCAATGGATTATTTAAGGTCATGGCATAATGTAAAAATTCATCATAGAAACCATCGAATAGCCATTCAGCAGCTGTATGAGTGGCTGCCAAGCAACCTCCATTTGAATTCAATGCTTGATTGAAAAACATTTTCATAATGTTAGAGCTATCACGCATTGAATTAGCAGCGGCCTAAAAAAAAAACAAAGGAATTACAATCGAAAGTAACATTTTTCTAATGGCAACCTACTATAGAAGGTAGATGGGGCACAGTTATTAAATCACTTTGTTTGCCACCCGACAATTCCTCTTCCCAGAACCAAGTTCTTCTTGGATTAAAAGTCACTGTATTATTTGCATGCCATTCCAAATCCATTTTCTTGCGCTCTTCCCTATACACATACGGTCCAAGTTGTTCAAATATTGGTTTTACACCATTTGCCGAGACATCGGCGGCATTTGTCCAATTCCACAAATACATATAGACATAAACAGGTATGGGTAACTCTTCCCATTTATCAAAGGTCTTTGATGTGGGTGTTAAAGGCAAGGCCTATAATTGCAGAAAAAAAAATCACTTGATCTAGTTTTCTTTTTCGATATTCATCATTAGCTTTCGCACCTTCATGATCTGTGTCTCTATGAAACTTGGCCAAAGGATGATACATAGTAGTCCAGATACAACCAAAAGTGTTCCACTGCCAAATACCCAAACCTTTTGTTGGGTCACACCGCAACAGCTACAACACATTTCGCCACTATGAAGTCAACTTCCCGAATACTGGACAAGAAGTATTGACTACTTAGTTTATATTGTTCCCCCCAATGCAATAATCTTTTTCCATTTTGTAGATTAGCCCCGAATGTGTCAACCAGTTTGTTAATCGTTATTTATTTTTATTTGTGTTTGTTTGTAAATTATAACCCCATTGAATAGCAGATTATCAGGGCATTTGCACATATTGCAACTAGGTCTTTGCATATACACAATGCCACTTGAGATAAGCTACGAAAATGATAAGAGTGCTTTAATACCCTATGGAAATGAAGCAGTTATGTATATTGTAAACACTTTGTTCGATTCTATTAAGACAGAATATGAAGAGGAAAGCGAAATCGTAACGAAAGAAAGAAAGTTAGAATAAAAAGAAATCCATTTAAAATATTTTCAAAAATTAAAAAATATTTTTAAATATTTTTCTTATTTTTCTTATGAGATTCTCCCATGTAAACTCTTCAAAAAATTGCTAAAAATTCCAATATCAGACTAAAAATTATATATTAATTTAATTCAATATGAAATACTATTTTAAAGTTCTCAGTTAAACTGAAAACTGAGTTCTTAAAATATGAAAAACCCTCAGTTAAATATGAAAAACTTAAAACTATCAGTTAACTGACGGGAACTGAATCTTGTTAATAAAATGAAAAGAGAAGAAAATGGAAAGTGACTAATCATCATATATATTATTGAAGGCATTTCTCTTCAAATCTATACAAAATAAGAGTTAAAAATATCTTGTATTTAGCTACAAATAAATGATTCAAAATTTTAAGAGTTACATATTTTTAAAATTTTGTAGAACTTTTTTTATTTTCAATTCCAATTCAATTCAATTAATATTAAATTTCTAATTAATTTCTTGTGTTTTTTTGGTTAGGGTCTGGTCTTTGTTCTGGAGATGTGGCAAGATCGGAGAGGAAAGTATTATATGGTAACGCAGGCCCAGGAAGTGGGAGTCAGTGTGAGTTGGTCGGTCAGAGTCAGAGTGAGCGGTCAGAGTTGGCAGGCAGAATCAGTTGGTCGGTCATAGTTAAGAGTGAGTGTCAGCAGTGTAAAGAGTGAAATGCAGAGTGAGTTAAAGTGGCAGTCCGTGATAGTTAAAGTTAAATGTGCTGTAACACAATAATTATAATCAATTATAATAACTTTTAAATATTAAGTCGCAAACTTAACATTGTCGTTAAACAATAAACATATTATTGTCATCAAACAATAAACAGATTATCCCTAGATTTATTTAAAATATTTAAAAATTCTACAAAAAAATGTAGAAAAATCTTAAAATGTGAAAGATTAAAAAAAAGTTTAAAAAAAAATGTGAAAAACTAACAAATATATCAGACTAAAATTGCTAAAAATTCCAATATCAGACTAAAAATTATATATTAATTTAATTCAACATTTTAAATATTATATTAAGAGTTCTAAAAACTCTTAAAATGTGCAAGACAAGCACAAACGAGACAAAATAATTCCCAAAAATTCAAATATCAAATTAAAAATTGAAAGTCAATTAAATTTAATAATTAAGTATTAGATAAAAAAGTGTTTGTTTAGGATGAATCGAAAAACTATAGTTCATTTATATATTCCAACTTAATGATGATAGCTAACTTTTTTTGAACTCAAATTTTCCGTTAAAAAAAAATAATTTTTTTTTAACACTTACCACTTTACTTTATCTTTATAATTTGCAAAAAAAAAAACAGATTTGCTTTGAGTACAGGCCAACCAGATGGCCATTGTTTGGCTAATCTGTCTATGTCTCGGTTGGTCTAATCTGTTTAAGTTAAAGTCATTAAGTTTGACCTGGTAACAATTAGAGAAAAAGAGAGAGGCAGAGTGATAAGTTAAAATTAGCAATTTAATGCTTATTTGTTGGCTAATCAATGAATTTTATAACAATTTGTTTTCATGTAATAGTCAACTAACTTTGGGTTATACCATTTAATAACAAATCTATTAGCTATTTCACATTTATGACTTGAATGCAATTTCTTTAACAATAAAACACAAGTCTATCTAATCGCAATGGAAATGTTTAGTTGAAGATAATCGGTAATTAAAATTTTTGCAAAAAAAAAACGCAAAAAAATTTTTGCTAAACCAAAATTGTTCCACAAAATGTAAATCTCTTTTGAGGCTAATTTAATGTGCCACAAAACCATTTAACAATTTTGAAAATAAATGTACAAAATGTATTTAAAATAATTATACTTAAAATGTGATTTAATGGATAATGTAAATTTTCATTTTAAATTTAGCAAACAAGACAATTGACTTTACTAGAGAAAATTTGTTCACTTTGTGGAGAGAGAGATAGATGAATTGTTCCATTCTATATTAAGCTTTTCAATGAAATTTATGAAATTTTCATCTCTGAATTAGTAAATTTTATGCAAAAGACATATTTTAGGTCTGCCTGTGTGTGTGTGTGTGTGTGTATGGGATTGTGTGTGCTTGTGTCTATGAAATGTTTCACTTGATTTCCCAAAATGCACTTGAATAAATACATAATCTGCTAAACAATGTTGTTTCTCTCTCTCTCGCCTCTCTCTCTCTCTCTCTCTCTCTCTCTCTCTCTCTCTCTCTCTCTTGGCAAATATGTACAGAATTAGATGTATATAATCAAGTGGCAAATTTGCTTTTGGCCATGGCCACAATCTATCTATGAGGATTGCATGCAGCATCAATTAATAATATCGAATGTGGTTGTTGGCCAGGTAATAAGCTAATGAGACTTAATCAAATACCATTTCAATCAATCAATCAGTCATTTCATCTTCTTCAGTATTTAATTCATCTTGTTTTTTTTTTGTCTTTTTTCTTTTCGTTACACATACACACAATTATACATTTGTAGATATACATATACATATATATTTTGTAGATATTAGAGTATTAGAAAAAGTACGACGACTGCAGTTCAGAACATTTTCAGCAACAAATCAGCTTAGTTTGTTTAAGGCATACTAAGGAAATTTTGTTTAGTTGAGGTAAACATTTTACATACATATGAATATTTATATATATGTATATATATTTTTGCCAACTCTCTCTCTCTCTCTTATTTAGGCTTCAACAGAGCCCTCAGTTTCCAATTGAGCCTTACGGCTGGGCTAGAATATAAATGGGGGGGAAATAAATTTGTTAGTAAAGTTTAGTAAATTTGTGTATTTAGGTAAATTTACCTTTGGATGCATTAGTATGAAGGGCAATTCAGCGCATAATTCACCGCCCAAGGCACCCAAAAACAGTTTGACTTTAACTGCATAAGAGACAATTATGCCAAAGGCATCACGAGCATCCTGAGTGGCAATGCTGTAAAGGAGATGAAAGAAGCAGTTGAAATATAAGGAAAAGGAAATAGTTGAAATATTTTGTACAAATTTGTTGTACACTCTTCTTTAGCTCTATTTTAGGTTCGTGTTCAAATACTTTTCACACTCACAGTGTTGTCGAGGCCAATGCCGTATCCTTGCGCTTAATATCACCCTCAACAGCTATGCCAGCCCGATCACAATTGGCCACCAATGTGGGCACCAAATACATAACTTTCTGTAGACTTGATCCCGGATTCAAAGGACATCCCTCACTCGTTTCCATATGGGCAATTGTATTACGGAATTGTCCATTTTGGAAGAGCACCACATCGACACCTTGCTGTACCATGGCCTTAACCTTCTTCACAACCTTGTTCGAATTATTGCGTACACATATGTTAACCGATATCTTTTCACCATGATGATACAATTGCTTATCCAAAGTCACTTCCAATTCGAGTTCACCGGGTGACAATAGGAAATCCTTACGCACCACTGTGCAGGGCTGAATACCCTGTTTGGTGGGAGCATATTGAACTTTGCGTATACCCAAATTGATGGTACTGCGACGATGTGAACGATCACAATCACTGTCACCGGTAAAGATCTTCACAAAGTACTGTACACCACATGGTTGACTCTCGTCACTGGCCTTCTGTTGTAGTACCACCGATGCTGGTGAACTGGGAGGCATTTGCATGACAAAGGGAAAGGCATTGGAACCCAATTTCTTAAGCAGACGCTCTTGCATTTTGGTCAATTGCAAATCTTGCTTTTGTTGTGGGCAAACCTGTTGCGAGACCAAAGTTAATTCCTTTTGGAAACGTAGACCAATCATTTCATCATCTTCGCGTCCATAACGAAAATTGCAGACAAGTTGGACAAAGATTTTGCGATTCTGACGCACGTACTCATCATCCAGTACCACGATGCCATCTAGACAAAGGCGAGGAGGGAAAAAAGATAGGATAAGGTAAGAAAGTAAGGATGTAATTAATTGGCCATGTTACACGTTCACAATTTCGGCTTGGTCACGTAACTAATAAGAAGCTTTTGTTGTTAATGCAATAGACTTTGCATTGTATAAATTACAGAGACCGAAAATTTAATTAGGACCTTGACACAATTAGTGGTAACTAAGGTATGCTAATGGCTAACCTAATGACAATATCTAAGGTGAAAATGGTGCAATTAGAGCTTTCTTCGTTTGAACTGTAACTGAAGTCTTTATTTCCATCGGGATGTGTGGATATTAATATTCTTATTTTAGCTTTTTTGAAAATATCTTTAAGAAAACTTTGTTGTGTAACCTCAGCTATGATCTCTTTCTTTAAAATGGCGACCAATTGCAAAGATATTAGAACTTATTTTTTAAAAGTTTTTGTTTTTTATTTAAATTCCAACTGTAAAATATTATTTTTTGATTCACTTTTTTAGTTACAAAGTGAACGCAAAGTTCTACTCAATGCCAAACAAATTTCGAATCCATCTAAACAATATTTTAACGGTCGCTAAACAATGGAGTCTAATGAATCAATGTTTCACAAAGCAGATAATCAGAAGAGCTTATTTCTTTTAAAGTAGTTTAGAAAGGTTTAAAATTTCAATAACTACTTCGAAATATTTAACATAAAGTTAAGTCTGATCTAATAGGATTTGATTTCATGAGAATGGTGATCAAAAAACAAATTACAACAAGGCAAATGGTATCTTATTATAAAAAACGTTTTCCAAAGTTTTGAGCTCCGAACACTAGAACTATCTCCCAAATTTTGGGTTCAAAGTGGAATAAGTTTTTCTATATGAAATCCAACAGAATTCTGCATTTTAAGTAACATACAGATAAAATTTGATAACAATATCACAAGACTGCAAATTCTCATAATTTTTTAATGATCTTGTCTTCTTTTGGTTTTCTTTAATCAAATTCTACATTTTACTTATCAAAAAGTAAAAAAACTTTGAATATCCACCATATTCTATTCATTCTATACACATACAAGTGAAGTTGTTTCTGAAAGTCTATTTAAGGATTTTAAATAATCTGAAACATTTTACAAGGTTTGCGTTCAAAGAAGAAATGTCATCATATATCTAAGATTTTTAGATTTTCCCTATTAGACCAAGTTGGTCACTTGGCTTTACTCCATATAGTAACTATATTTTAAAATATTAAATTCTATTTACCACAAGATTCCTAAGAAAGAACAAGGCTAGCGTTTAAAAAAAAGTACAACTCTAATTTCAAATCTAAAGAATCAAAAATATCTTCTTTAATTGTAATTCTTCAATATCGTCTTTAATTGTCAATTTTAGACATTTTTTCTCAAATAATTTAACAAATTATTCCAAAATATTGGTACTCCAATTTTAACTGAATATATTTTGGCACTTGTTAGTTTTAAGGTATGTATTTCTTTTTAGTTTTCCTCGTATACCCACCGATTGGCTCCACTTGTGTCACCGAATCAACAAATTCACGCCTATTCATATAGAGCGTGATCATATTGTTCGGTGAACATTTCTTAAACACCTTGAAATTGACAACCATTTTGAAAATACTTTTGATTTAGTTTCTAGTTAACGTTTGATTTTGTATGACCGAGTCCGCCGTATTCTGCCGTCCGTCGCGATGCGTTCCTCGCGTCGATTTTAATTAACGGGCAATGGCAATCCGCCATTTATACCTGGCATTGTGGCAAATTCAATTAGTTCGCATGGAGACACAAAATAGTTTCGTTGAAAAGATTTTCTAAGGCTTCTTTTTGCCTCTCTCTTTCTCTGCCTCTTAGATGCGTGTGTCTTTGATATTGACATTGCAGTTGGTCTAGTGAATCAATAGTTTGGTCATTAAATAATAAGCGTACTACATGGCGTATTAGCAATGTAAAAATAGCTGACTATGTGACATTTTCTTAACATGTTTTGTTTTTTTGTTTGCCTTTGTTTATGTGTGGACAAAATTATTACGTGCTGAAATATACTGAGACAGACATATCCATTTACGTAATTCATTGTTAATTTAATTGTTCGACCTTGAGGCACTTTATGCCCATAAGCTCTCTGTGTGTGTGTGTGAGTGTGTTAAGCAGTGATAAGCGACCTCTTAATATTTTAATGACAGCAATTAAATCTATAAATATGCTATCAAAAAATGTTTTAATTCTTTGAATTTCACATTAGCCACAGTAAAAGAGAAATGTAAAGGAAAATTAAAGTGTTTAAAATAATCCAAATTATTTTTATATTAACTTAAGCAAAGCTGTAAATTACCCAAACACTTTGTTTTGTTCGAAACGTTGAGTTTATGAGTATCTTAATAAATAATTCTTCACTTATTTATATCTTTTGTAGTATAACTATTAATTTTTCATGCAAATGGAATCGTTATCTATTTGCCAAAGAGTAGTTAAAGATTGTGAGATATAAATAAACAATTTAAATTGTATGTATAGTAAGGGTTTCTTTTTATTATATTGGTTATCATATGTGAAACTGAAATACATGGAAAATATGGAACAAACAAAGTCATTTTTAATGGGTTTCCTCTGGCTCCATTTTAGATTTGTACATAATGACACATTAAGCCAGAGTAGTGGAACAAAATAATTAGAATTTTCTCTACCATATTAACAAACTTAACTTAAACGTATTTCTACTTATTTAGAAACATTGTTTACTTTATTATTACTACATGAAAACTAAAAGAAAAAACAATAAGTTTTCCTAACCAACACATAAAGTGTGCATAAAGAGCAAAGCAATTGGATTGTGGCAATGTGATGTATATCATTTCCATTTTTCATAAACAAAATTTAAATGAATAGCAGAAAAGGTTTACAAAATATGCAAATAAGTAAATAAATAGATCGGCTGGGTCTTTCGATTTTCTAAGATCTTATATAGATTTTATATATACATCTATATAATATTATCACAGAAGACACTTCTTTCTGTAATGAAACTTGCTTTAGTTTGATTTACCTGGATCGAAACACATTGTATATAAAGTGATTTAATGATTATACGATAATATATCGTAGTTTCCTATTGATAAAATCGAAAATCATATGTTTTATATTCATGAGTGCAAAAAGGGTTTGAAAATATTGTGTTCTGAATACAGAAATGAAATCAAAAGTAATAAAAATAAACCTATTAAATAAATGCTTAAACATAATGTTTACCAAATAGGAATAGTCCACGTTAACAGGAATGTTAAAGTCAATAAAGAAGGAATGAAAGCAAAGTTTGAGATAAAATCTACAAAACAAGATCAGTGAAAGTCAGAAAAAAGCTTAAGTCTACAGTATAGATTGAGGTAATAGAACTAAAGTTAAAGTTAAATGGAGTATAAGTATAAAGTTTACTATGCAATCTCATTGATATACAAATCTTTATCTTATATATAAATATAACTTATTCGGACATCAGTTTGATTTGAACAACTTATTCTATCAGTTTAGTGATAAGATTATTGAAGCATTTTATAACGAATATTGAACTTTATAACTAACACAATTGTTACTATTTTTATCTTACTCGGTTTATCTACTACATTTATCTACCTTAAGACTAGTATTGAAACATTGTAATTTAAAGCATCCAAATGTAGTTTTTCTACTTTTACAAATACCTTTAAATATATAGCAAAGAAAAAAAAAAGCCATTTGAAAACGATTTATGGCTTTCTTTTCTCTTTCAAGACGAACAAAAGCATTGCGAGCTCTTGGCATTTGGCACAAACAAACCCAATTCCCATTCAATCGATATATAGAGAAGAGGCAACTTGTGAAAAGTTAATAGAATTTAATTATAGTTTAAATTCTTGGAACAGAGCATATTACCTCGCCTCTCTGGACATACTCTCACATATAGATATACATATATCTTTGCTTCATTTCAAGTTCTTTTCCAAGTACTGAAATGAATGAAGATGGGGGACAACTATGACCATGTAAGTGCTAAAGTTTTTGCCGCCTCTTCATTATTGCTTTGGTTTTTTGTTGGACCCATGGCGACTGCAAAGGACACATATTCACACACAGTCACACAGCCACCCTCCACTACAGGACTCAACCACGACCACACAATAAAGCAGAATATATTTCACACAACTTTGTTCATATTTTTAATGTCAGGAGTATAATAATTATTACGTTCAATGACTTTGTTAAGTAGCCTACTTTATGCTAATGTGATTTTGTTGTATAACTTGGAACAAAAAGAACAATAGCAACAACAACAACAACTACAACAATAACAACTAAAACATTGTCAGTTAGGCTTTTACATAATTGAATGCAAAGTACATATAATGTCACTATGAAGTGAATTTAAAAAGAACAAAAAAAAAGATGGAAGACAATTTCAGTTGGGGAAGAAATTATGCAAAGTACTAGACGACCAAAGAGATTGCCTTATAACTTAAGTCAGTTTTTTTGATATATGTATAGACATGAGATTTTAATTTTGAAATAATAAAAAATACAAAAAGACTGTCTATTTAAGTATATAATATCGTTTTACTCTTCTTACAATAAGTTGTCCGTTTTTTAATGCAATTTTGAGTTGTCTTCTGTTGTTCTCAAATCATGGGAATAAAGGGAAAGTACTAACTTAAGGAAGTATAAGAGAAAGGAAGAGTACAAGTTCAATGAAGGTTTAAATGTTTTTTGTTGATCAAAAATTGAATAATATAAATAATTACCTCTAACATTTCAAAAATTATTTAGTCATAGCATACAATTTGTATTTACGCGATTTTTCGATGTTCTACAATGAATTCATTTTAAAATTTTGTTTATTGGAATTAGAAATAGAGAAACTCCATCAGTGTAAAAATGTTCTACAATGAATCAATTTCAAAATGTTGTTTATTTTAATTAGGAGTAGGCTTATTCCATCAGGGTACAAATGAAGCACAAGTGAAGGAAAGTAAACAGATTTCTTTGTTTCAAATATACAATAAATTATTTTAATTTACAAGAAATGAATATTCAATAAATCATTTTAATTTATAATGAATTATAAGTAGGTAATAAACCTCTAGTATTATATTCTTTAGATTTAATTTCGATCTGTAATTTAATACTGTCACACACAGACGACGTGTTAGTCGTCTCATTATCCTTCGGCTGTAACAAAGAACATTTTGAAGTGTCAAATTAATCACAATTGGATCTTTTTTTGGAACAAAAATATCTAAACTAACTATTTGGTCAATAGCCGGGAACCCCTTTTCAGAGTCTAATTCCCCATCAACTACCTCATGGCATGAATATTTCCAAATTAAGTTAATTGCCACCACATTATAACATTGTTTAAGTAATTTTATATATAAATTCAGCAATATCAGTCTAGCTTAACTACTTAGTTACTCTTACTTTTCTTATATACTTATGTAAGAAGTTTAAGCCAAAAAAAATGCAGTTTTGTAAGACAAAGTCAATGTTAAACAATACAGAATTTTGATAAGTATAAAGGAATTAAACATTAAGAATTCAGACCATATTTCTACCTATATTTCTAGTTTCGATATTAAAAATCTTAATTTAGTTAACTAAATGTTAAACCACTTAATTTCAACCTGGTCAACATTTACCACAAGAATCAAAGATGAAGTTAACTGTTTGGTTAGCGGTTTTTTTCGTTTTATTTAATCCTTGATTACATATTGCCTTAAAAATTATCTAATTGAATTGACGACTAATCAATTTCAAATTCTCTGACCCGGACATTTACATACACGCACACACACAGAGAAAGATGGATGTCTGTGTGTGTGTACAGAACGATGCAAATTTGCCAGCAATCAATGCATGACCAATGGTGTTCCGCCTCCACCTCCGTGTGCCTGTGGCTTCTTTTTCGAGGCGTCGCCATGGCCAACACCATCATCAGGAAAAACGATTGACGTAAACAACAACAAGAAGCTCAAGTTACCTTACCGGTGACGTTTGCCCGTTAGCAGCTACACCTTGGCATATACATACATATATTTACATATGTACACGCGCATATACAAATCTACAAATACATGTATGCATATACATACATATGTATGTATATTGAGAGATTTGTTCACCCACGATTAGTTGACGTTGGCGTACACACAGAATTTCCGCGCCATTTGCTGTCACTTCGCCAGTTTGCACATCGTCGTCGTCGTCGTCGGCATCGGCGTCATCCTAGTTTCCCTCTCTCTTTTTCCCCTGCCATGTTCACTCATGCAGCACGGTAGCAGTTTTTTTTTTTCCTTCTTATACTATGTTTCTTTTCTATATTTCTATGGATGGAGGACATGTCCTTCCTTTGGACTAATGGTAACTGGAAATGGCAGGCAGTCAGCCAGCCAGCCAGCGGTAACATTGATTGTCGTTTTCTTGTTGAGAAGGTTTTTGGCGTCATTGACAATATTTTTCTTTTTTTTTTTCCTTTCTTTTCATACCCTACAAAGACATTGAATGGAAGTGTATGCTATGGAAATGCAAAAGAAAATTTGTGGAAGAATATATGTATATATAGTTGATCTGCGATGAAGCTCTAATAAATTTGATATGATTTCTGTTTAGGTAAGCAATTAAATTTAAATATTTGATTATTTTTGCCTACTTTTTTTTCCTCTTTAAATGTCATTTACAAATCTTTAAGTACATCATGGAGCAATATAGTAATCGTTATGATTCTACCCAATATATTTATGACTGATAAAGAGTTAAGCAACTTGGTTGTTAATCTCTTCTTTATCGATAATTGTTAAAACGTTCAGTTAGTTAACTATCTGTTCAAATATTAGAGCCAAGTGGAAGATGTAATCAAGAGAAAGTAAAATAAACCAAATATTCCAAACATAACTTGCCAAACAGAATCACTCCTCGATTAGTCAATATCCATCTACAACGAATCTTAATAAGTATCATGTACAGGTACATATATAAACCAAACAATTTCATTTCCAGTTCCCCATATAATTATTTTTAGGTCCAATCTAAAGGGTTTTACATAAGTGATAAAACTAAATAAGACAGAGTCCCCTTAATTGTCCTCTGGAAAAACACTTTTCATCATGTTAGGATTGATAAAGGTTATCTCCTAAGATTCGGTTTCAATTTCATTGCATTGAGAAAATACTTTTCGACAAGTTTCAATTGCTGAAGGGTATCTAATAGTCTTCTATCTCTAATAATGTATGGCTACTTTCTTTACTTTTACTTATGTTAAGACTAAAGAGTCTACATCTATGTAGGGTATCTAAAAGCTTTCCATTGTTAATAGCATTTTGTTCATTCCTTTTGTTTTTTTTAAGTCAAAAATATCTTTTTCTTTTTATCTTTTCTGTGTGTTGGGTAACTAAAAGTCTTCCTTTTGTTATCATTTTTTCCTTATTTCTATTGCTTCTTATTTTTAAAAACTAAAATTTGTTTACATAGGGTATCTATAAGTCTTTTATGTCCTTACTTTTAGTTGTACTTTCATAGCTTTTGCTTTCTCTAAGAGTTCTATATGTTGGATATTTAATAGTATTTTATGTCTAATAATTTGTTTTTAATTTCATTACTTTTACTTCAATATATGGTGGGTATGTAAAAGTCTTCCATCTCCTAGCATTTAGTTCCACATTTTATTGCTTTTACTTTCTCTAAGACTAAAAAAATATTTTCCTTGTTAACTAAATTTTTTTATGTGATGATTATCTAAAAGTCTTCCATTTCTAATAATTTTTTTTTATTACTTTTGTTGAAACTAATTTCTAAAAAGTAAAATTTTTAACTAGAGGGTATCTAAAAGTCTTTCATCTACTACCATTTAGTTCCACTTTCATTGCTTTTACTTTCTCTAAGACACAAATTTCTTTTCCTTTTTATTTTCATTTCGTGGTTTTTTTTTGGGATATTTCATTGCAATTTTCCATGTCGTTGAACCTTATGATGATTATCATGATCAGTGGGAAATGGGCTAGAAATTTTAATCGTATATATCAAAGGTGTGTGTTTCAGTTGCAACTGTCAGTTGGTTACACTTACTGATTACTGAAATGCAATTTGGTGTTAAGCTTTGTATGTGTGACCTAAGGCAACTTTATGTTTGGTGACCTATAAACATCTGTCTAACACTCTGTTTTAGGCAACTTTAAAAGGGATAAATTGAAAATGTTTTGCCTGTACTTGGCATGAAAGAATAACGTAATAGCTGCCTAATTTCCCATGTGTGCATGCTGGTCTTGTTAAATTGATGTATTGGCCAGGTAAAAATGAAAAGAGCCTGAAACCCGAAATTCGAAACGAACCTGAAAAGCAAACAAAACCCCCCAAAAAAGAGAGAAAGAGAAAAAAAATCGAAAGTGGCAAGCCATGTAACTGGGAGTCCAGATGAAGGTAGCATAACTGAAAATATTGTGAAAATGGCTTTTGCCTTGCCAGTACAACAATGCACTTGCACTTGCTAACACACACACACACACACTGCCCCCTCTCTGTTTTTTTTTTTGCTGGTATTTTGCGGTGAGTTTTTGACACAAATTTTGTCGATGACATGTTCAATACACAAAAGCTGCGTGCTTAAGTTCGTTCATCCGTATTGTTATACTACCTAGAACATGGGGCCCTTCCCATATACCAATATTTGCTGGCATTGAACGTGTTTAGGATTTAGCCCTCTGGCCTGTGTGCTCCCTCTCTCTATCTCTCTATCTCTATATCTCTACAATTCCATTGCTTTGTTGAAGCCTTTAAAAAATTTGAAAAAAAAATATGTATGCATATTCCTTTTTTTTATTTTGCTGTCAGCGGGTGGTAAATAAATTTGACAATATTTCCCTTTTTGGCTTCTACATTTTTTGGGGTTCTTTTTTTTTGCATTTTTATCCTATTAACACATTTAATGGAGAGTCACACACACGCGCCTAACTTTTGTCTCAACATAAATCTCCGCGGGGCGCCCTCTAAGCTGCACGTCTGGTTACATTTCACTAACCCTAGCAAGGGTATATATATTTTGATCATAGAGATGTTAAGCAGTAAGAGACAATTTAGGCGACAAAAGGTTTTCGCTGTTCGCACTTTTGGAATCAATACTATCAAAGATTTAGTGAAAAATCTTTACAATTTATGCCAATAGTAGAGTATATAAACTTCTGTTTACTTAAACAAATTCTGATCTTTTAGATTTTCCTTCTCTTTGATAAATATATTCTCATATTGTTTATTTATGCCCCTTATGTGTTGGTTACAAAGTTGAAGGCTTTGCTTCATCGAAATTGGCCTGATAATAAACGTGTTTGAAATTATTGAAACTTTTTGTTTAACCAAAAAGAAGAAACCACAAAAAAACTTGCCCAGAAATGAATTGATTTTGTTTTTGTGCCACATAAAATTTTATTACTGCCCCCAATGGAATAATTTGTTGCAGGTGGAAAAACGAAATTGAAACTTTTTTCTTCTTCTCTCTTTCTTTCTGTGTGTGTGGAAAAATAAATTGTTCACAATTTAGCACACTATTTGGAACAATCAGTACATAAAATACTTAAATGGGTTATGGTTAATGTTTCTTGTGTTTTTGCATTTCGCTAGAAATTTTATAGCATACTTTTACGGATAAAATTAAGAGTTGGATCTGGAGAAGTTAAGTGAGCTTAGAACTAATAAAATGCACCGAAAGTGCTAAGCTAAATAAGAAGAAATGCATTTAGAGGCATTTTATCGACCATATAGGAAAATCTCTTTATTTAATGTTTGCTTTTATCCTTATTTTCCTTAAAGTCAAACAAATTAAAGGATATCTTGTACTTTAAGTGCCTTACTGATTTACCAAATTCCTTTCTCAATTAATGCAAAAGAAACTGTATAACGATTTCAACTTTTCTTCATCTCAAACATAGACGTTTTATATCGTTGAAAAGGAAACTTTTCCGTTTTGGTATTTCAACTCTTTTTTTTTCAATTTTGACCCGAAGGGAGCTGTCAGAATTCACAAGAAGAGCTTGCAATCATTTTCATTGTATGCTGAGATTTTCATATTTTTTTTTCTCCATTTTTAGTTCTGTCATAGTTTCACCACCGCAAAAATGCATTTTTTTTCCTTCCCGTTTGGTTTATTGCTACAGGGCCTTAATAAAAAAATCATGTTCTGACACATTCTGAGAGTGTCACACGTGTGTCGAACTGAAATGGGACAAAATCTCAGTATATACATAGGGGTTTTTCCTATTTTTCAGATTTTTCTTGTAGTTTTGTTCTCCATTGACTAATTCCTAATTGTTGACAGGCTTTTTTCTCTACTCTCTCTCTTCCTCTCTCTGTCAGCTTTTCTTTTCTTATGCTTTTTCTGTTTGTAAGTTTTACAAATGCTGTGGAAAAGCAATTAGAAGCTAAAGATTCCCTTGCCCACCCGTTGTTTTGGCTAAGAGAAAAACGATTTGTCATTGGCTAAGCAATGTTTAAGGGTTAATAGTTTTGGGTATAAGTACTTAGCAAGCATATAATGTGATTGATTGGTCAAAGCTGTCAGCAGATGGAGAGAATGGCAGAAGAAGGCTGGTAGGAAAAGGGTAAAGTAGATTATATATATTTATTGGTAAACTTCTGGTAAAAACAAACTGCGGGAGTTGAATATATCTTTTCAAATTAAATTTTTCAATACTGTTTAATCATGTTGTTTACGTTTAAGCTAATACGTCCGATTAAGTGTCGTAAAATAAATTTTAGATTAAGTTTAAAACATAAATTTGATAGCTTGATGATAATAAATTACCTTACTTTTCAGATTTGAAGAGAAAATGAAACTTATGATGGACCACTCTTAGATAATCTCAATTTTCTTCATTTGGAAAGACTAAACAAATCTTTGAATTGTTTAATGGTTTATTAATTTATAAAATAAATCACAGGCACGTATGCGTATAGGAAAGTTAAGAAGGAACCTCTTTTTCCAGGTGTTCTAATCCTTAGAAGTTCAATTACAAATAAGTGGTTAAAGAAGCTTAATCAATCCTTGAACCAATTACAAAATTCCAGACTACCACATATGTTCTTTCTCCAGCCAGAGTAAAGGTAAACTTTAAGCACTATTTTAAGGAATTTTGTATGTAAATAATTTTTTTTTTAAACGTTTCATCAAAGTAATTCAGTTTTACCCTAAATAAACTAAATAAAAAGGCTTAACACACACAATAAGCTACTCTGTTATAAAGTAGTGCACATGCCTAACCTAGCAGAAAAGCCAAATGCATTTAATTAAATTTTCACCAAAATTTTCCATCATGTATATATATATGGACGATAAAACAAGCAGTCTCCTTTATATGGTACTCATGCAGCTACTTCTGCTGCACTGCAGCATACTTGAGTAAGCTGACTGATTAAATTTACACATTGAACCGCAACTGTTGCACCCGAACCGAAAGAAAAATTGGGAATAAAGTAAACCTAATAAAAAGCATAGCTGAAGCAAACGAAATTTTTTTTATAGACACAGACAGAAAAAAGAAAGAAGTTGAAGTTGAGGAGCATTAAAAATAGGAAAAATCAATTGATGGCCAAGCAGATGGTTGAGGGGGGGGGGGCACATTTGCACATTTTCTGCTACGACTTTTACGTCGTCAATTGCTTGTAAGTGAATGTAGTAAAAAAATATTTTACAACTTTTCAAATCCCTAGAACACGCTGCGTATGAGCAATTTCCTGTGAGCTATCAAGTGAATTAAGCTAAAAGGAGATATATGAGGGTAGAAATCATCTTGCAGTGAGAGAAGGGAAGCAAAAGGAGCAGATGCAATGCCAATTTAGCAAGTTTTTTCTTTTCTCTACTACCATTGCTCACTTCAAATGTTAATCAATGCTGGACAGGCTCATCCCTGTGCCCACTTGGCATGTGTCAAGTGTAGCCAATATTGATGTGTGCAATCTCAAGAGCGAACTTCCAACCGCATTGCTCAATTTGCATGCACTTGGATAGAGAATGGTCCAAGAGGTGCCCACTTGGATTCCACTCTACTCCACACTATTCCCCATTCTCTCTACATTTTTGTCTGCTACTGCAATTTGAAATGCATTTTCAATGCAACAACAACAACAATACACTGTAAACGCCATTCCCAAAGAAAAGTCTCTTACGAACCCCCAATGTTCATGCATAAATTCAAATGCGTTTTCAGCCACCCTCCCCACCCCCTCAAGACCAAGCAACTTGACTTGGCAGAATCCATCTGGTATGGGTATAAGGCATCTGTCCCAGCTGCCCGGCTTGTGCTTCTGACCATTGGTAATGGCAAATGTATGGAAATTGTCTATCAGTTTTAAGGAGAATGTCTAGGCATTTTTCATTGCTGATGAAAAGTGGATAAAACGATTATTTTTAAACTTTATTTTTACAATTTTCATATACATATTCATTGTTAGCATCAAGTACAAAAGCTGAAGTAAGGAGTGGAGAAGAAATTTTCTATAAATTTAGCTAAAAAATATATTTTGAGCAACTGGGAAAACATTTATATACTTAAGGGAGACTTGTGAAAGCATTTTAGAGTTGCCTTGAAATTGTTATTATTATTTTATGTTACATTTAAATGGAGTTAAGTTCTAATCGAACAAAACCTAATAAAAATATTATATGTACACTGTTTTGGTCCTTAATGATTCTAAATGATTCAAGTTCAGTTTAAGTCATTAATAGAAAGTTGGAGTTTCTATTTCTTGAAATGGGTACAATTTATATATTTTTTAGTCCAAAATTCTTACAAAAAATGGCTCTTTACTTTTGGGTGGACTTTTACTATATATTGTGTGAAATATCACACTCGATCATTGATCTTTTGTTATTCTTTACTTAGAAATTTAGAAAGTTTGCCCTAATACCTCCTCTTCTTTACTTGGAGAAGAATTAACCCTCGTATTTTGATATCAAATACAAAAAAGAGCATTTTTTTTGAAAAGTTCTACTAAAGACTAAAAACTAGTTCCATCTTTTTAAATATATGCACTGAATAGTGTAATCTTGATTTCCAATTCATATATTTTTCAACAGTATTGTGAGGTTCTTTATCATTCTCATCAGAACTTCTCAATAATAGACCATACCCTGAACCTACAAACTATATAAAATTTTAAGTGAATTAGAGATTAGTTAACATAAAATTTTTACGTACTAAAGTAAGGAAATTTGGGTACTCGGGAAAAAATTTTTATCCTATTATTTCTATTTAGACCAACTTCTTAGATTCTTGTCTTATAGTTGAAATATTTTAGAATATTTTCGGTCATGATAAAAAACGCTTAAGTTAATTTAAAAACTTTAAAGAGTTTGCCCTTTAGATGCTCCTTAAAAAACAACCATTTACTGGCCTCTTATTCCAGGACATTAAAAATTCTCTCAACCGTATCACTTTTTGCTATTTTCACCACTTTGGAGTGTTATATATTTTTGTACGACAATCTAAATCAAAGTCGTGGAGCAGCAGCAGCAGCAGCTTGTAGTCACAAACGAAAATCAGTAACAATAGCAATCCAAATCCGTAATCCGTAACCAAAAAAACCGCCACGGAAAACGGAAACGGAAGCAATTTTCATTTGCGTTGAGTTAAAATGGTTGGTCGCTTCTAAGGAAGAGAGCAGCAGCACAGCACACTTTCGGTTACATAATATGACGATGGCATACGGAATACGGATGTCAGGGGGGTGGGTGGTTGGGAAAATGGGAAGTCAGGCAGCACATGGTTAGCGACATGTTACAAACATAATTTCAAATGCCACACAATGGTAAAGGGAAATAGAAGTGGTAGAAGCAGAACGAAGTGCAACCATAAGGAGAACCACAAATGATGCAACTGAGTGTGGTGAAAGGAAGAAGGGGTGCTGGGGGGCGGTTATGAGAATGAATGAATTTTTTATTCAATACTCTACTTGTACTTACTTGTGTGGTCATCTTTAATGTTGAAGCAACGAGGTGTGGTTAAAAAGTTGTTAAAGAATGAATCTTTATCTCTGGCTGCATTTAGCTATAATTCTCAACTGGTTTTAGCATTGAAGTAGTGGAAAGGCCTATAAAATACTTAAAATGCACTTGAAAAATGACTAAATATTTAGTTTCTTTTATTAAAAAAGTAGATTTTTTATGACTTAAACCACTTAAGAAAGTCATTATCTGGCTGCTATCTTAATGGCAAAATTTCTCTCTCTCAAATTTTCTTGGCCATCTTATGAAGTGTTTTACTTCCTCATATCCGAGTGAAATATATAAACAATTACTGTCTCTGTTCTCTGATTTCCGATTTCAAATTCTAGCGTCTATTCTACCTATTATAGGAAATTTCACAACCAATCTTTGATCTTCTGCTTGTCTTTACTTAAAAATTAGTGAAAGCTTTTAAGGGTGTCTTCAGCTGACGAACTAATTACATACAAACTTAACTAGTAATTACGGCTTTGATGATTTCTTAGAGGCAAAAACTTGTATTTTTTATGAAAATTTTTATTATTAAATAAAAGCATTTCCTGGGCGAACCTAAAACGTATTTTCTAGGCCATCCTTAAAGGCCTAGAATCCTAATTTTTATGCTTAAAGTTTAGAAATGATCTTAAGAAGAAATAAAATATCTCAAAAATGGAATCGGATCACGAGTTTCTAATCTTGGGCCTTATTTAAAAGTTAGGTAAAATGACACAACCATTTGTAGAACTTCTGTTATTTTTCATTTAAATAGAAAATTTATTCCAAAGGAAAAACAGTTGTTAATCGCAACCTTCAATTTTTATTACTTACTATCCACACCTCGTTTCCATATTATAAATGATTAAGATTTACAAAATTGTTGCAATTTCCTTTTAACAGTCACACTTTATTATGGTTTATTTGAGCTTATACATATATATTGTTGTTGTGTATATATATAAAGAAAATTCTGTTAAATAAAAAAATGAAAATCGTTTGGGCTGCTAAGTTGGGGGGGTGTCTCTTTTGAATTGATTGTATTTAATTTGAAACATAAATATTTTTTATTAATATTTGCAGTTGCAATATGACCTTATATATGTATGCATATATTTAGTATATGTATGTATGTTTCACTTAATACAAATGTGTATGTTTTTTTTTTTGTATTTTAAATGTTAATCTAAGCCTCTAACTAAGTGCTAAGAGCGGCTGCTCAATTTTGAATCGCATTGGCCAAAAATATACAAAGATTGTTATTATTTTTTAATTATTTTATTTTTTCTTTTTATTTATATACATTTTTCAAAATTTTCATTTTGTTTATCACATTTTAAATGTGTGTCTCTGTGTTTGTTTTTTAACTTATAATTTAAGTTATTTTTTTTTTGAACCACTTAAATTTCTAATAATTTTCGATATTATTTTTTTTTTTTAAGTGTTTTACTTAATCTATGTACAAAAAAATGATTTCAAAACGAGTAAAAATGGCAGTTTGAATTTAATAAGAAATTTTTGTTTAATAATTGATGAGAATGTCATTAAAGTTTCCAAATGAAATTATTGAAAGTTTGATGGTTGCTTTCCCCTAGATAGTAGAACTAACTAAATTCTCTCTTAATTCATTTCCATGATTAATGAACTTAATTACATAGAAACTCAAATCCTAATTACTGCACTTCAATTTGACCCCAGAAAACTAGGCTACCGCATTGTGATTAATTATACCTGCCGCTGGCTCTGCCCTTACCCGGTTAACCCATTGCCAAGGGATTTGGCTCCAGGACTGTCCTGGACAGTTACAGCTGTAACTCTCCTGCGGCTTATGTCGGTGTCGTACTTACTGTTTGCTTGGCAAACTTACCCAATGAAGATACTGTTGATGCTGATGCAGCTCCTGCGGTTACTGAGGCCGAACCTGAGGCTCCAGCTCCAGCTCCAGTTCCAGTTGGTTTTCCTTTTAAGCCCTTGGGTCAGTTAACGCTGACCAATGGCTCCAGAGTGCTGCTCAAATGCACCAGCTGTTGCTGCACCTCACGCAAACTGGCCAGACTGCCATCCATCTGATGGGATGACAGGGACAACGATGCTCCTGGTGGTGGGGGTGGTGGTGGTAGTACCACAACCACAGCTTCAGCTGGTGAAGGTGCTCCGGGTGGTATAACAGTTGCTGCCGCTGCCACAGCAGCCAAAGTTGTTGCTGTCCCAGTTAGGCCATTGCTTGGCGAGACACTATACATAAGACTACCCATGCTGGGATGGTGTGGCAGTTGCTGTTGCTGCTGCTGCTGCTGCTGATGATGACCAGCAGCTGGTGGCGGTGGAGCTGGCGGCAAGACCAATTCGTCAATGGTGCAAACACGATCATCTATGGGAAATGTAAAGTTGATTTCTTTGCCGGCATCTTCACTATTGCTGCTGACAGCCTGTACAGGCTGACTGCCTCCATTAACTGGACTGAGACTCAAGTTGTGGCCATTTGATGTGCTATTTGTTGCCCCAGTTCCACTACCATGTACTGCTCCAATTGCAGTTGTTGCAGGCGGCGTTGTGGCCAATGTCAGTGTGGTTGTTGTTGTTTGTGAATTGCCATTCCCAAGAGTTGTAATTGTGGTTGCTTCTAAGTTCTTTTCCAAACATTTGCTATCGCCTTGGGAACGAGAGAGTTGATGAGAAACAGAGAAAGAAAATCAAATTATCAAAGAAATGTGCAATTTCCCAATGGAATAGAAAAATGTGCAAATATAAAAGTCTTATTTTTAAAGAAATTTAAATGAGAATTGTGCTTTACTATTTCGAGAAGTACTAATTTTTCTCATGAGCTATGGAAATTTAGTATTGAATTGAGACTATCCCCCTTTTTAAGCTACAACTAGTTGAGAATTACAACTTAATAAGGCGAATAAAAGGAATAATGTTGGCAACTTCAGAATATTTCCTTTGTTTTACAGAAAGAACTTAAATATTAGTTACACATATGTATATAATTTCACATTACAAAGATATAATACAGCCAACCTGCTCTTCTTTTAGTAATGTTTAAAGGTCCTGTGGGAGAGATGATTCCAACCCAAGCAAACAAATTTCAATTCTTAAGATTAGAAAGGTCAAAGCACTGTCATATAGATCCAAATATTTTACATTCCTTTACCCAAAAAAATCCTATTTCATACTTAAATTTTTAGTTGCCCATGAAAGAAAAAATGTTCTCCTGCCATGTCCTTTTCCAAGTCTCTTTATGTGATGTTTCAAACTGTCACTTTAACTGTTGCTCAAAAAACTGTTCCATCCACTGCAAATCGATGCAGTTTTTGCCCCCTCCCCCAATGGGGGATCCCTGCCACATAAACTTTTGCTTTCACTTTCATTTTTGCGGCACTTTTATGATGCGGGAATTGAAAATTCTATGAGACAAAAAACTTTTGTTTCGGCAGCATTTTGTTCAGGTATTATGCCAAGAAAAGAGATTCTGTTGGATGGATTTGAAAGGGTATTTGCAATTTCGACGAGAGATGCCGAGACCATACAGCTGCCAAGGACATTTTTATTGTTTTGTGAAACAGCAGCAAAAAACGGAAGGCAAAAAAAGAAAAAAAAAATGAAATTTAGGCACAATTGTGCAAATTTGAGAAGTTTGCGCTCTGTTTTGTTAGCTGTTTTCCCTTGAGTGCTTTCTGTTGAATGACATAGCTCTGTGTTTGGCTCCAGGGCCAATTTGTGTGAGCTAACCAAGTTAGATTCTCAGGTGTGCCCCAAGCACTAAATGTATCCATGTGTGTGTATGTGTGTGTGCGGATGGGTGTGTCATTTCTCATGGGGGCATCAAGTTTGGTCAGTGTGAACTTTTATTTATTCCACCATTAAATTCAAGAGAGTGAGTGAAAGCATAATGAAGCACGTACTTGTAATTAATTAAGTGTGCCAGGGCACTTTTCTTTACTTTACTTTTTTTTTTTTTAATTTCTGTAGAAAAACTGAAAGAAAATGTCTTCAGGGGGAGAGTCAGTATTTCATTTCAACGCCTTCGAGTTTGGAAAAATGCCAAAAAATAAAAGGAAAAGACAACTAAAGACGAAGGATTAGGCCAGCTATATATCTTTCCTCAGACTTTTACCTTTGTGTTTTTTATTTTGGGGGGTGAAGGGGAAATTGAATAAATGGAATTTACTTACTGCCACTTAAATGATCTTCTCTGGTATAATAACGAGCACGATTTTTCGAAAAGCAAGCCACCAGCGACAGTATAATGACGGCAATTAGTACAAAGATGATGCCACCCAAAATGGCCAGAGTATTAAGACCACCTAAGAAACAAACAAGACAGAGAGAGAGAGAGAGAGAGAGAGAGAGGAAAAGAAAAGATAGCATTGCAATTTGGCTAAGGACTTTATTCTTTGCTTTTGTTTTGTTTTTTCTTACCATGTTCAAGAAAGTTATATGAAGTGCTTGCCGCATTCTGTTCCTCATCACTGATATAATCCAGGCACGAGTGCAATCCACCAATATCCAAATTATTTATTTCAGCACCTCTTAAACTATTTGGCAAAAAGCAAATTGGATATGTATCCCATTTCCATTGCAGCTGCAATCAAAGAGGTGAAAGGGAAAAAGAGAGAGAGAAATGTATATGGTGAAAAGAATAAATTTCATTTTTGTTTTTATTTCAGTTGGCATCATCAATCAGCGCGTGCAGAAAAAACTAATTGAATTTTTCTTGGGTTTACCCATTTTAAAAGCCCTATCAGAAAAGTGTATATTAACTATGATAGTGTGAATATAGGTATTTGTATATTTTCCTAGTCATTATGAAAAATTTTTATGTAGAGATTTTTGAATCGTTATTGGGATCAAAATATTTTGATCACTTTTATAACTAATTATGTGAAGAAGTTTACGCTTTTATCATATGCCTCTCATTATACTTGATCAAATATTTAAAAGAAGTCCAAGTTTTCAAATTTAAATCGTTGTCTCAGGATCATTTTATGCATCTTTGCTATATATATGATCCGCACTTACAGTGAACCTACTAAACCACTTAAATATCAGATAGCATTATACTAAAGTTATCATGAAAAGGATAAATAGCGCATTTCAATACATATAATTTAATGGTTGATATTTTTAAGATTTGTATATAATCGTTTATTTTCTATATATTTAAAATATGATAAAGTTCGATTAATATCTTATTTTATATAAAATGTCTTTCCTAATAGCTACCAAATCAACATGTGGAAACTATAGCTTCAAAAGGATATACAGATATGTTTCCAAAGATCTTTAGAATCAAATGAACTTAACTTTAAAACTTTATAGAATATGTTTATACATGATCCATATTAGAAAAATCTTTCTAATCAAAGTCTTAATAACGTTCCACAAATTGTAAAGACTGCATTATAAATTGTGTTACTAAATTTTTCTTGTTTTTAAAGGATAAGTAAACTTCCTGGCTCTTGTATTTTTGGTCTTAAACTTTCTACAAAGTAAATAAACTTTATGGTAAATTACTCATAGAAGAGTATTAAAACTTCCTCATGACTATAGTTACCCAAAAGTTTTAACTTTAACTTACTTGCCGTACAACGTTTATTAATTTCCCCATGTGACATTCATCGCATATCAAAGGATTGTTATCGAGACGAACATTTCGTATGCCTTGAATCCGCATTGCCGTATCCTCATTGATGCCATGCAATTGATTTCGTGATAGATCCAGAAACTGTATATACAACACAAATCATACATATTCATCTTCAATTTAATTGTATATTTGCATTCTTTCATTAAATGGCAATTAGTTGACCAAGACAAACAGCAATTTTGTGGCAAATACCCCAAAAACAATGAGCAAAAAAAGGGGGTTAAGATTGAAGTATGTTTACACAATTTAATTCAATTAAAATGAAAAGCTTAATGGCTATAAAATGATAAATTGTTATTTTATGGAAAAACAAAAGGATATTTCTGACAATGTATGTCTCTGTATGTGAGACACGTACAATACAAGGACCAAAACATGATTCAATCCGTCTCCCCCTCTCCGTTCAGTCATCAAAAAGTTCTTTGCCATTGTTTTCTGTGGCACATTTTGAACCTGTATACAGAATGTTTTTTTTTCCTTCCTTTCTCTTACCAATGACTTCGGCATTGGCATCCTTTTGAGACTTAAAACTTACCTCTAACTCACGACAAGAATCGATAACTTGCAGTGCCATATTGTCCAATGAGTTGCCAGAGATATTTAAGTAACGCAACTGCTTGAAAGGCGTCAGTAAGCCAATTGGCAATTTTCCCATATCCGCAATGGCCAAATTTGTTAGCTGTGGTATAATCTGTAAGAAAAAACAGATCGAACAATTAATTTAAGTGTTTAAACATTTGAAGTTTTAGGCAATCGTATTTAAAATTTAGTGGAAAATAAGAACTTAGCCCTAGTAATCTCCATCCCAGTCGTAACGATTTTTTCTTCAGGTTTATGCAAATGTTAATACTTAAATTAAGCATTTTACAAGTTAACTTGAAGTATTATTAATTAAATAATCGTTATTAATCAATAAAATGTCACTTTGGACTGTCAAGAACAAAAAAAGAAGGTTCAGTCAAAACAAATTCGTAAATTATCATTTGATTTGTGCGTTATCCAGGAGGTTCAAAAACTGGGTGAGAAAAGTGACCACAGATCCCACTGAAGTGTTCTGTTTTCATTGCAAGTGCACGATAAAGGCCAAACTGTGTCATTTGCAACGATAGCAAAACATGTTTCCAATGGACAGAGAAAATATCCTTCGAAATGGAACCAGTGCCCAAAACCATTAAGCAGAAGATTGCGTTGTGCCTTTTTGTTGCTACGTAAACCGTATGTGTATAAATTTAATTTGAAAATGGTAATTTTTATATTTATTTGTCCTTTCTTTACACGATTCAAGTACGCTTGGGCGAGCAGCACATTTGTGAGAGGGGCCATGTCGATTTTGATGTTGAAAAAACTATATTGCATAATGATTTCAGTTATTTTTATGACCAAAATGACATAGCTTTGATAAAACTAGCCAGGGATGTGGAATACAATGGTATGTCATGAGTACTATATCCACTTTATATACATATCTGTCTCATTTCTATTTCATCAGATCATATTCGACCTGCCTGTTTGCCTTTATCGCAAGAACTAAGAGAGAAAGGTCAAAATCAAATGAATTTTACAGCAATTGGCTATAGATGGACTGAGATGGGCGTATCCTCCAAAGTTCCGTTGCAGGATAAGCTGTACCGTGCAAATTGCCATAATGTAATATCGACTGCAAATCCAAAAACTCAAATATGTGCGGGCAGCAGAAATAACTATAATTGTGTTGGTCATGGAGGTAGTCCCTTGATGTATCCTCAAGATTACTATGGAAATCAGCGATTTATACAGAACGGTATTCTTAGTTATGGACCACTTTTTTGTGGTTCAAAACATGAGGTTTATACTAATGTTGCCGAATATCTACCATGGATTAGTCAAAACATAATCCAGTAAAATAGCATAGACTTGTGTATACCCTTGAATGTCTCAACAACAGGCAAATGGCATTACAGAAGATCAGCACCTAAACGGCTAAACTTATTCAAACTTTTTACGATTTTGAGATATCAAATTGGTCAAAATTTTTCTTAATAAATAACCATCATATTTGTACATTAAATTTTGGATTGTTAAAATTTTTGTCCTAAAAATAGTTTTCATTTTTATTCCATGTTCTCATTGGATAAAAGGGTATATTAAAGTCGCCAGAAAAAGTAGCAGCACTAGCCGAGTCATTTAAGACATGTCCGTCTGTTATTGCTTGGTGAGCATTTTGTATTGAATTGATGGGGATCTTGAGGGAGTTTGATTTTGTTGAATATGAGGTACAGGGTATACTCAGTGTCGGCAGGGACGATCTGCTTGCTGCATTTTTGTTCTTTGCATTAAGACTACAGCAGATTGTAATCTGGAGAAAGTAAAGTGTAAAGCGAATCTTCCACACTTTGTTTTTGCATATTAAACACTTACGTACAGTGAGATTAAAATGTATTGGCACACCACCAGTAATAAATTTAAAATTACTTACAACTTAAATCACTATAAATTATACATATTTGACTTCTTACTATTTAATTATATAATCTATCTATTTAATCTTTATAACTTAATCTACATACCTCAAATGTATCTCTCATCTCCATTAAGTCCATCAGTACGTTGCCACTTATATTTAATGTTTGTAAATTGCTTAAACTACGCACAGATTGCGGCTCCAGACGGACTAATTTATTATAGGATAAGTCCAAAAATGTTAAATTGGTCAATTGCAAGAAGGAATCGTTGGGCACTTTAGCCAAACGATTGTACGATAAATCTAAAAAGGAAAACGAAAAAACAAAAATAAGGAAGAAAAGTTAAAAAAAATTGTGGAAACTCATATACATACATACACTGCTGTAAATATGTATATATACAGTTTTATGATAAAAACAAAAATAAGCTAAATGAGTATAATTTACCCAAGTGATTAAGACTTTTCTGCATGCGAAAGAGTTGGTCGACGACCACAGACAATTGATTGCCATCAAGTAAAACTTTTGTAAGACGCTTCACATCCCGAAATTCATCCTTGTCAAGGAATTTGAACTGCAACAAAGAGAATCAAAGAAAAAAAAGGAAGAAAGAAGGAAGGCAAAAGGAAAGAAAAGATAGGGAATGATATAATTGAAAACTGTGTGCGTGAGTTGGTAACAAGAGAGAGAGAAAGCAAAAATCGAACCTCATTCCGTCCCAAATCCAATTCGCTTAAAAGCGGCAATAAATTGTACAATTGCGGATTGATTTTTTTCAACTGGCAATTGCGACATTTGAGTACTTTTAGTTCCTGTAAAACGAAAAGAGAAAAACAAAAAAGCGTAATGTTAAAAAGGGAATCATTTAATGATAAGCAAAAGGAAGGTTTTTTTTTTTGTTTTAAGGGTCACTCACCGTTACATCGCGAAATACATCCGGCTGTAAATCCTGCAAAGGATTTCCGCTTAAATCAAGATACTTGAGCCTGCTCAGCATGAACAAGTTCCTTTGCACTAGCTCCACAATTGAATTATCGGCCAAATTAAGACGACGCAGATCCTGCAGGATGCACAATGTAGAAAGTTTATTAACACAAAACTAGCTAAACAACAAATCCAAGTTTGTATATGGCGAATCCATAGCAATCTGGCTAATAATTCATAAATCAGGCAAAACTCCTTGAGACCGGAAACTGGCCAGCAAAAAAGGCAAAGACGGGGGAAATTGCTAGACCCAAAAAATCGAAAGGAACTAACTTTCTGTACTTGCTCTCTCTCTCTCTCTCTCTGTGCTCAGGAACTTCCTGGCCCTGGCCAAGAGGACTCACCAAAAAGGAAAAGGATAACTTAAATTCAAGCACATAGAACTTTCAGTTTCGTTTGGTTTCTTCTTTTTTTTTCTTTGCCTCTTGAGCTTGGCTATTAAAAATTCCTCAAAATTTATAACCAAACTGCAAACTGCATAGTAAAGATAGAGACTTTGATAGTTTGAGAAAGAGACAGAGAGAGAGAGAGAGAGAGAGAGAGAGTGAGAGGTAGATACACATAGAAATGTAATTTGAGTTTTGCAATTTTTGAACTTTATGTTTGCCACAGTGAAAAAAAAAAAACATGTCAAAGGTAACCAATTTTTCTCATTTCGGTTGACTTTTATTAGAAATGTCAAAAAAGTGTTCTGGTTAATTATGAAAAACTTTTTGTACATGATTAACATAATTAAATTTGTTTTATACTCACCGTCAAATGGCGAAATGTTGAGCTGGCCATGCGTAAAATTTTATTTTTCGATAAATCCAATTCATAGAGATTATCCTGGCCGCGAAAGTTATTTTCCGTAATGTTTGTTATATTATTCTTCGACAGGTCTGCCAGTGACAGTGACAAAATAACAAAAATAACATCATTCCAATGATGATGGTTGTCGAAATTATTGTTGTTGTTGTTTGTTTGTTTGTTGTTTATTTGTTGTTGATGGCATTTTGTCATAAAAAAAAAAAAAGAAATGGAAAAAATGGAAATAAGTCATCATTGCTTTTTCAACCATATGTTGAATTGCATAAATATAGATTTTGGTTTTGTGTTTTTCTTTTTCTGTTTCAGGTTAACGGATTTTCGTATTAAAAAGTTACAACAACATATTACGCATACGACTCGTTGTTTATATATTTTTTGTATAAAATTTCTCTCTTCTAATGCATAACTGATGCACATATTTGATGGCATTTATTTGCTACCCATTGATCAGAGATTAGGCTTATAGAGGGTAATTTGGTATTCCAATTAAGAGCGGTTTATCGATTGTTTTTTTTTTTTTTTAACAAGAACTTGAAAAAGAGAAAGAAAACATTGCATATCTGATAGATCATCAATTATTAATGTGTATATCGTTGTTTATAACTAAATTGATTGATTTACTTTTTTATATATTTTAAACTACATTCGAAACTGGTAAAAATGGCCAAGGCAAAACTAGTTTTTTTCTTTTTTCGATTTATTTTTCCATTCACAAATAACTAAAAACAAAAATTTGTATACATAGATCACATATTTGATTGACAATAATTTTGTACACATTCCCCTTAGAATGAATTTATTTTGTTGTTTTTTTTTTTCATAGTTTGCATTTTTATATTTTGCTCACTATCTTTACAAATCTCTCTAAATTCGTAGAGAACCTGAAAATTCTTAACATTCTTTATATACTTTTATTTTGCCATTTCTTTGCCAATTTATACATACACGAAATTTCATCAAAATTAAATTTAAATACATAGAACGAAGGCAAACAATGGAAAACAAGAGGGGGAAAAAACATTTGTTCAACTGCAATACAACTCTCTGATTTTTGCCAGAAGCAAATAAATTCAGCAATTTTTTTTTTTTTTTCATTGGAGGGTTGGATGGTGGATATATTGGGCCAGAACTGTAAACATCTACCAGGGCAAACACAAATAAGCAAATTTAAAGGCCTCCACCAGTCACACCCAGCAACAATCATTGCTTTCTTTTGCCATTTTGGCAATCTTATTTTATTTCTGGTTTGACGCATCAATTTCAATTTTATTGGACCAAGACCAATCAAAGAGTCGAAACAGACACATGAAATGCTCTAAACCAAGAAACGAAATAAAAAGTAAAAAAAAGAGTATTGGGTAATTAAACTGTCTTCCATCAATTGTCAAAAGGCTTGAAATTGAAGTTTATGTTAGCCGCGTATTTTAATACCTCTATCTTTCTTCTCATTTTTTGGTTTAACCGCATTTTTATTACCATCATTCGCAATTGATTTGCATTTTGCCGACCAAAGTGCTCATAAACTCACCTAATATACGTAGATATTTCAAACCCCAAAACGATTCAGCGCCAATTGCTGGCAGATTGGAGTCGGTTATACGTAGAATTTGCAATTTCATAAATTGTCGCATTGCTGGTCCAATGGTAATTGAATTCCTTGGTCCACGTATGATGATAACCTCAACATCAAGATCCAGGTCATTGCGTGAGGGTAAGGAGTTTAGGCCACCTGCGGAAGAGAGGGGAGAGAGGGAATGGAAAATCGTATGTTAATTTAAGTAATTTAATCAAAAGTAGACTCTTGAACTAATTTTATTGTTGTTGTTAAAATTCACGTAGCCTGCTGTCCTGATCATTAATTGCAGACAAAAAACTTGTGGCCCCAATTCATGTACTTCTATTCATTCATTCTATCCTTTTTATGTATGCAAACAATGTCGAGCATAGTAGAGAGGGGGGGATGTGCACACAAAAAAAAAAATATATATACACAGTAAGAAGAATAGTATAAAATAAATGCAATGAGTTCTCCACGAGTTTTCCTAGTTACCGTTAACGACTCGCTCTCTTCACGCTTTACACTGGCCACGTCCCCCCCATTTGTATGCTATAGAATTTTTAGCACCAGTTGTAGTCCAACGACTTTTCTATTGTGTTTTCGTATACTCGCTTGGCCCTACACATACACACGCACACACATACAGATAGAGATATACACTGGAACGCCATATACATATAGATGAATGTTCAGGGTCGTGTAGTGTGTGTGTGTGTGGGTGTATGTGTGTGTTTGTGTGCAGTTGCATTATAATGCTTTGCATTATTATACAATTCCGTTGTTTGGCGCTGTTTTATGTTGACTGAACACGCTGCGGGAATTTTATTCATAAAAAATGCAAAGCATTAACACTGATTGCAACAGATTTTATTCGCTCATTTTTTTATTTTTGGCAAATGTTACCAGGATTATCCTTTTGGGGTTATTCAAGAAAAATTTGCTCATTAGTTGCAGAGGAAAATTTTTTTTTCCTTTTTAACTATAGTTAATGTGCTTAAAAATTATACATAAAAGTCTTTACAAAAGACAAATCAAAATTTAAATATATTCTCTGTTGTACATGAAGAAGAATTATTTGTAGAAAAAAATTTAGTTACTAAAATACCAAAAGTCAAGGATTAAATGATAAACATATAAAAAAACGAGAGGAAAAAGAAAAATTCGCTCGAATTCTCATAGAACGTGCTTTTAGAAAAATAGTTTGTAATGAGTTGGAATCACATAGAAATCTTCTCCAGGATATATAGACATATAAATCAATATGTATAGAAGTCACTGCTTTCGCATGACTAAACTATTAAAATTTTTAGCTAAAATTCATCAGTCTGCCAAAAAGGGATAGTTGGTATCAATCAGTTAACGTTTGGAAGGAGTTCTCAAAAAATATCGAATAAATCAGGAAAAAACACCAAAGAAATGCATTGGCATCCATAAACCTTCCATTTTCTACGAAAAGAAACATCTATATGGAAGCTAGGCTAATCAACTTTTAAGCCAAAGCTTTCAAAATAACGTAGAAATAAATCTCGACTTTCCAATCAAAAGCAAGTAAACTCAATGAAGGAGAAAACAATAATTAAAGTCTTAAAAATTTAAAAAAAAAAAAATGAAAATCTATGTATTTAAGAAAACGTTTTTCTATTTACAAACCGAAAATTTGCTTAAAATCGAAAAATAATTCATTCTAGTCATTTTGCTTCTTCATTCTCAGTTTAAATAAATTTTACTAAATGTGTACATTTGGTTTTTATTTCTATTGACAATTCAAACATTTACTTTGCCAATTTATAAACATTACGTTCTTCATGAATTCTAATAGTTTTCTCTCTCTATACTCTTTGTATACTTAAGTGTATATACAGATGTGTGTGTGTGTGTGTGAATGTGAATGTCTATTTGTATTTATCCCATTCTAATTAAATAACTTAAATCTTATTGCCATTGACAGTTTCTTCCACTTGAGGCTCAAAACTAAAACGACAAAAACCAAACACATTCAAAGCATTTTTGGGGACTCACTGCAAATGTGAGAGAGCGAGTAAGTCTGTGTGTGTGTGTGTGTGTTAACCAAACAAGCGTTAAATTGAAATTATAGATTTCTTCTTTTTTTTTTTTTTTGGGAAAAAGCAAGGGAAAAATATCAAAGAAGCTAACTTTGATAACACCAAAGTTTGTATACTCTATCAGTTTTTTTCTTTGTTGATTGAATTGTATACAACACATTAACGCGGACTTTAGTTACCTCAATTCAAAAACTGTATTTTGGACCAAGTGTTTTAATGGCGGTGGCTATATGATATAGTTGCTGATTCAACTGATTCAAGAACTCGATTATCCTATATGTCTAAAAAGCTTATATATTAAAATTTATCTATATAGCTTAAAAGCTACTAATCAAAATACGCATAGAAACAGACAGACGAACTGATAAACAAGCAAACATGGCTATATTGACTCCTCTATTAATGCTTATCAAAAAACATAAATAAGTTTCATACTGGTAGATGCTTATTTCTCTGTTTTACAAAAAGCTTACCAATTTTATTATGCCCTCTGCTAGTGTATACAAATTTTATACTTATATATAAAGAAATAGAGAGAAGTAGTCGAAGATGAGCTTAACAAAAAAGTTGTGTGTGTATATGTGAGTGTTTTTTTATTTCGTCCTTTTTCGGATTGCAAAACTCGCCCCCACAAATACTGTAATACAACGGCAAATGACAGTTGTACAAATTGAAATTGTCAGACATTTAAGCGAAATGAATGGGGGGAGATCTAAGCAAAAGAAAGAGAGGAGAGAGAGAGAGAGAACCCAAAGCGCATTGCGTGTGTGCTGAGCATTTACAAATCGAACTATTACAAACTTGAATAAAAACGTTTTGAATGATGCCATCATTATGATACGCAGCGCCCTACTATTACTACACTCCTCTGCTTACCATTACCATTATCTACTTAGATTTCTACTTCTGTAGTACTTGACTGCTCCTTCTGGCACTTGCCACGTTCTGCATAATTTGCCACGAATTTTGCCACGCATTTGCCTTTGCATTGATGGGCGGCGGCGGATGCGCGGTTTGCCTTTTGCATTTATTACGCCACTTACCTTTGGTGCAAATGGCCTGATAACGATCCAAATCATCCATGCCACACTGGCATTCCATGGGGCATTTCCTTCTTGTATTGCTGAACATTGCTGGCATTATGCACAGGCTGAACAGCAGCCACTTGAAAAGCATCTGCAAAGAGAGACAGAATGGGAAAAAGTTAAACAATGAAAATAGTTGAATAGGCGACAAATTTAAGGAAATTTAATTACAATTTTTAATTACAATTATAATTAAATTTAAAACTAATGAAATTTAGAACTAGCAACGGGAAAAAGATGATGGTGCATCTTGTGTGACTTAATATAATAACACTAATTCACTCTTAACTTAATACTAAGTAAGATTTAAGATTTCGAAATCGTAAACGTCATCAGTTTTGAAATTTTACAAGGACTTAGTAAATTTATGTCAATTTTGCTTTAGCCTATTTTGCGGCAAAGCTGTAGAAAAGGATGAGAATTTTACCTTTTCCTCAATAGTTATTTTTATCTCTTGTTTAATTTTGCTTTATTTTTTCTAACTTGAGTAAATATTTTTTATATAGCGATTTTCCTTAAACAATTTCCCGTAGTGGCTAATCTATTTAACAAACCACACACACATACACACCCACACACACACATACACACTGACAGATAGTTAGTAAGTGAACAGCCATTCAAATTGAAATCAACGTGGTGTCACATGTTGACATTGTTTCACTTGTTACTTTCTGTTTGTTGCTCTTTTCTGGCCATTTTGTTTTAGTTTAGTTTTTAGTAAAAGTTCAGTGGTTTTTCCGACATGGTTAGTATAGTTGAGTTTTTCACCATTTTGTTTGTGTGTGTGTGTATGTGTGTATTGTTTGTTGCGTATATTGCGCCATGTTGACCCTGGGTGATTTGTGGTCGCCATTTGCCACTGGGCCACTAGCGTCGCGATAAACTGTAGCCACTCTTGTGGTCTTTGTCTGCATAAATTAGCCGCAGCACTATGTGGCTGAATAACAAAACCAAACAACAACAATAAAATGTGAAAAAAAGAGTTGAAAAGAACAAGAATTAAAAATCAACTAACCACAACTTACTTTAAATAAAAAAGGATTATATCAAGAATTCAATTTGCTTGAAAGCAAAATATAAAAAATTTTCCTTTTTTTTCGTACTTTGGAAAAAACATGGAAAAGCCGCAAGGATTTATGTGCAGCATATTCTTCATTTTTCATACATATATATAAAAAAAAAATTTTTTTTTTGGCAAAGTGCATAAGAAAAAGACAGAGAGATGGAGAAGATAAGCGTAAAAGCAAGAGAGAGAGAGAGAATGAGTTATATATATATATAGAGGCTGAGGCATAAAGCCTGTCACCTTATGCATTGTGTCCTTGCCGGATTTGTTGTCAGGATATTGCCTTTGGGCGCACCAGTTGAGTAATATTTCTGCAAAAGTTGTTGCGGTAAAAGTGAAAAATTACTTCGACCAGCAGAAAAAAAAACCATAAAAGAAAAAAAAACTACTATATAGTTGTTCTATATACACATGGATAAACATATATATATGTATATTTATATGGAGTTTTGCCATATTCTTAACTCTCACACACAATTTAACTTGCGCACACATTATTCACCAGAGAGGATAAAAAATAGGGAGGGAAGCCCAAAGGAAACCACTTAAACTGCAAAAGTTCCACTATTAAAAAAGAAACTGCTATGGAAAATGCAAAAACTTTGATGCATCTCAATCAATTGGTGACACTGAAACCTACTACAATCGATAGAAAGTAAAGAAAGAAGTTCCCCATTTGAATCGGGAAAAAATAAACTTGTCTTTAAAGCGCTGAATTTCTAATTTGCAACAGTTTTCCCTCAAACGAATATAAAAAAACAAAATGATTGTTGCTATATTTTTGCGGAATTTTAAGTATGAAATTAAGCAAACACACAAAAACTTTTCCATAGCAAGTTAAGTAAATTTGTGGATGGATGGATGATAACCTAAAAATCAGCATCTGTCAAAGCCAAGACAAAGATTGTGGCAAATCTGTGAGTGTGGTGGTGAGGGTGGGGGTGGGAGGGCAGGCAACACGCGAAACGTGAAATCAAATCACCGCAACAGCAACGCAACGGCAAAAGGAAAATCCTTCCAACCAGACCAGACCAGACCAGCTGACGGTCTCTTGCCATTTTCCGAATTTGTTGGCAGTAAGGAAAACTTTGTTTGCCTGTTCGTTCGTTTTTGGGCTTGCATATGGCGCACGCGAAAATGGACAAAAGTTGTGGGTGTGTCTGTGTGTGTGGGTAGAGAGAATACTACAAAAAGGAAACAACAAAAACCAAAAGCCACTTGGACTAAAAGTAGTTGTTGATATCAGCTTTCAACATATATACATTCAACTTCTCTCTTGGACTTCCTTCTTCTTCGTCTTCAGCCTTTTTGCCTATTTAAACACTCAGAAAATACACAAAGCGAAAAATGGCAGAGTGGGTTAAATCTTCTACCCAGAACTAAATTACTCATACGCCACTTGGGACAACAAAAAAAATAAGAGACGCAAAAGCATCGGATGTGGCATTTAATACGTTTGCTACTTTTGTAATTGAATATGATAAATCAAACGAAGAGAGTTCAGGGGTAAAACTCATATCAGGCATGAATGAAACTTAGCGAACGGAAGTGGTTCAATTCGCTTCAGCTATCCCACAGAAGGAAGGTGGTTTTTAGCATTTAGAGATGGCAACGTGTTTGTTAAGGGAACACAATTGTGGAGAGCCACGAAAGAACCACCAGCAGGAATACACATTTAGATAATTAAAACTTTTGGTTAATTTTGATTTTAATAAAGAAGCGCAATGAGTGAGGTTAAGGATTCCGAGGAAGAGTGGATACAGATCCTAACGGGCAAGAGATTTATAAGCTAGTAGAGTGGGGATCGTCATCAGGTAAAATTTGTTAGCGTTCTTCTCTTCTTTAGCCTTACCAAGTTGTAGTTCTCAACTAGTTTGAGCGTTGAAGCAGCTGAACAGTATTGCAAATATGTACTTGGGCCTGGTTATGAGACTTGAAAACTTGAAGTATTGCTACACAGATAATCTGCTCACCAAACATGTGACATAGATTTGGAGTAGTTTAGTCAAGATTTGATAAAACTGAGATCAAAAATCTTATCCATTTCCTTAAACCAATCAAAAGAAAGTCACTTTACATGTTAATAATTTCAAATTCCCAATCACAATATATCGAGTATTTTGCTCAATTCCGATAGTTGAAAATTGAATTTGGTAAACAAATTTAAAAAAGGGATCAAGTGATCGTCTCAGAAACAGTTCAAGTGAGGCCCAAAGTCCTAAATTTCAGTAAAATATATTTACAAATTACCGAAGGCGACTTATTTTTTCTCTAAACAATTCATCGCTCAAAATTTCTCTTTCGACCTTGTTTGGCTTTCATCTCTAGTTCCTGGTTCTCGTTTTTCTTCCTTTCACTTTTGGCTTGTTGCTGTTGTTGTTGGTTCTGCTTCTCATATTACAACATATAGCAACAACAACAACAACTGTGTTGTTTCTAATTTTGCTGGTCATTTGAGTAACTCAAATTGTATTAAATTTAATGCCTCAACTAAAACAAAACGAAACAGGAGAAAAAAAAACCAAAAAAAAAACAATGAACAATTCAAAATCAAATAAATCTTAATATTTGCCAACGGAGCTAAATCAAATTACGTAAATCAGAAAAAGAAGGAAACGAAAAGCAAAAGGCTAAGCCTGAACTGGAAACATCTGCAAGAATAATATTATGAGTTATGCCTTAAGCAGGGAGCCAACAATCAGAGATGATGAAGGGAGAGTGAAGGGCAATGGGCTGCCACTGCTGACCGACATTAAAATTCATGAACACATTTATTGCCAATTACTGCAAAGGCCCGAAAACGGGGCACGTTTTATATAGAGCGCAAGAGATGGAGTAAAGGAGAGAACAGGAAGTAGGGGAATAACGTAGGTCGCACACACACACACATTCAAAATGCGGCAAATGCTTTTCTGATATTTTATATATATAAATTTTTTTTTTTTGCTCTTTTTGTGATTTGATTTGCCAGTTTTTGTTTCTCTGCTTTTTTTTTTTTTTGTTGTTGTTCAACCCACAAATTGATAAATTAGATTTACGCTTGAGAAATTATATTACAATAGATTTGTATTTTATTATTTTTATGAAACGAATTTAAAAAAAAAAATTTAACATTTTGGATCTTTTGTTAGCCGGTTTATACACTTGATAAGAAAATATATTTAGTTTGGCTAAGAGTTAAATATTTTTAGAACAAAGTGCGCCATCGTATAATGAATGAAAATTTGCCTCGATATTTGTATATAACTTTATTGATTTGTGTCTCAATCTTGACTTCATTTCAGAAATTATATGGATTGGGATATATGCTGAATCTTATATAATATATACATATATAAATTCTTATAGAATCCATTTACTACTTTTTGTTTAGACTTGATCCACATCTATTCTATATAAGATCATTTTACAACGACACTATGATCATAATATTGTCGAATTTGTTTTAGAAATGTTTCCAAAATTGTTTTTAAATTACATTATTGTATATAATCAGTATTTGTAGATATCACGGATCAAACTCAGATCGCCAAACAGTATAGTTCTATAGCAATGCAGTAAAAACAAGAAAATGGTTGAAAAATTTTTATTCATGTTAATGGATTTGCCAACGAATTCATAACAAACTTTGTTTAAATCAAATTTAAATCAATTATTAAAGATAAAAGTAGTCTCATAGAGATGAAAAAAGTCGGAATCATAGACAGATGAGTACTTTATCTCCTTAACAAAAACAAAAAACTGCAACTCTCGTTAATTCAAATCTACGATAATTCCAATCTCTCATTAATTCAAAGTTAAAACGAGACCTCTAGAAAATTTCTTTATATTTCGAATTATGTCCATATTTTTATGCACTTTTATGGTCAAACTCTCGACAATTCTAATTTGCAATGTTTCCAGTATGATGAAGAACCATCAATGGTACCAGTAGCTGAAATCAGTGATGTGAGTGTTTTTCTTACTATGTTCAAGGGAATGAAAATGTTGCTTTCAAAGGATCACTAACCGATGACGAGATACAAATGAAAAAAGCAATGATGAAGAGGATACATTAGAACCTTTGATAGAAATGTCAGTTAAGGTAGCAAGAGACTCATTCGATAACTTTTATCTACAAAAAGAAACTGATGAAAAATGTATTTCTTCTACTTAAGAAAATGATTGAAAAGTCTGGGCAACGGTAATGTGCTCTGAAATAAGCCCAAAATGTCTTTTCAAAGATTAGTTAATTTACATTATAAATATGCAAAATACTATCAAATGAAATGAAAAACACTTGATAATTCGAAGTTCTATTCATTTTCTCTCAAAAATTTTAAACCATTTAACATTTCGAACACTCGATAGTTCGTAATATTTTAAGAGTCCCTTGGATTTCGAATTAACGAGAGTCGACTTTAGTTATTTTCAAAACTTTTTACTAAGAAATAATCAATTGATTAATTTTTCATATATATATTAAACATATTTGTTGCATTTATTGCTTTCAAATTCATGCATTTTTAATAAAAAATATTAAAATTAAAAATGATTTGGAAAAGCAATAAAAAATCATTTCTAGGTACCATAGAAAAATCTGAAGCCTTTATAATGAACAAATTTATAGCATCCAATTCAAAAGCAAGTGTATAGAGACTTCGTTACAGTCCTAAACGGTGTCCTTAGCCCACTAGCTCTTTTTTTTATTTTTGGTTAGTTGCTTGTAATTTATGGCCATTGCACGTGGCTTTTTGGGGTAGTGAAAAAGTGTTAAATTATTCTCATTTTGAACTTTATGCTGATTTGGCAGATTCTCTGATTTTCTATGTGAAATATTATGTACCCTAACACACAATTTCGTTGAGATTAATGGAAATTTGATTTTTCTATACATATAAGTTAGTGAGTGGGTGTGACTGTGTGTGTGTGTGTGTGTGTGTGAGTTAAAGGGTTTTTTTTTTACCTACCACTTTCAGATTTGGTTTTCTTTTTCATGTTCAAGTGAAAACAAGCTGGCGTGAAGCGTTAAAAATGCAATCAAAAGCCAAACAAAAGTTAAAACTAAAAGAGACAAAAGCGAATTGTGACCGTGACCAGACGCGGACAGCTGGAAATAGGCAGGTGGTTAAGGTAGATGGGGGGGGGGGACAAGTTGATACTAAAACGGGTTGACAGGCGACAAAGAAAACCGCATCCTCTTGTTCGTTTTTTTGGTTGTCGTTTCTTTGCTGCTTTTTGTTACTTTTTGACGGGCGGTCAGTTGAAAATTAATATCTTTGAAATATGAAACATTTAAGTGGAAGTGAAGGGATTTCTTTTTATATATATGTACATACATTTATACATTTGATTCTTGCTACTTTTTGTATTCCTCTTCAACTTTAAGTGGTGCCAACTTTAACAACTTTTTGGTTCAGGTTGTAGGTGTATAAGCCTGTTGCCTGTTTTGGGCATCAATGCCTCAAAAGACTGCTGCTCATTTGCCGTACTTAATTGGGCCATGTCGGCTTAATGTTCCATCGCATCTCCGCACCTACCTACCCTATGGCTCCTTTGCTGCTTTTTGGTCATCTGCTTCTTCTGGCTCGTTTCACTTCCGTGTGTGTGTGTGTGCCGGCTTTTGTGGTGGGTGTGGCCCAAGAGCTAATCGTATTTGACCAAATGACCCAAAAAAAAAAAAAGAGAAAACCAAGCGACAAAATCTGCAGCTGATTGCACACACACGCGCGCCCACACACAAGAGGAGGCTCTCTGATGGGCGTATAACTGAAGTTTATCCTGGCAGTTTCTATAAAATGTTCGTCCCCCTACATTATCAGAGTGTGCAAATAAATCAAATAAAATAATACAAGTGCGCAAAATGTCAGTGTTAACAGCATGTTTTTAACCAATTACAACAACAAAAAATGTAATACACTGAGAAAATTGGAACTTAAATGTGATAAATGTGTATTTCTCAATATTTAAGCTGTTTAAGTGTATCCCCTAAAGTAGAGATAAGTGATGAGAAAAAGTTAAGGAATTTGGGGCTAAGGTAAGGTTAGGTCACTTTAAACTAAAAAGGTTTTCACTTTGGGTCTACTTCAATGAACATTAATCGTTTTTCGACAGGAATTGAAGGAGTTAAAGATTCTTACATGAAATATAAAAAGATTTGATAACTAATTTATGATGAAACTGTTCGTGTTTCGGATCGACTTAATATATTTTTAAAAATCTTAGAACTAGTTACACTAAGCTAATGATGCTGATCAAGAACATGTACAATTGAATCTAGATCTTATATAGAATATATGTGGGGGTTCTTTATTTAATATACGTTTATGAATGTAGTTATATTTTAGTTTTAATGATAAAGTTACACAGATGTGAGATGGTTTACATTTAAACAATTTGAATTTAAATTAACAAAAGCAACTTGAAAGATATTGACACGTCTTAAAGGCCCAGCTTGGTACGTCTTTTCGTCTTCACGTTCGTCTTACTTCTCCTTTTCTCTTCGTCGTCTTTTCGTCGTTTGGCATCTTTCTCAGCTGGCATCTTTGTCGTCTGGCATCTTACATACTTCTCGTTGTCTAGAGATATTGGTTTTGGATTGTGTTACCATCCCACATATATATAACAGATTTATTAAGACTTTCAGTTAAATGGAAGACAAGCACTTTCTACTCAGCGTTAGAACCATTTAACCAATTTTATTTACTAGTGAGCCAAAATGAGCTAGTGAGCCAAAATGACCTAGTGAGCCAAACTGAGCCATATTGAATGAACAAGCTCAGTGGCTCAGTTCAGTGAGCCATTCATTTTGGCTCACTCACTCATGAGCTACCCAAGTATAGTATTGCATATACGAAGCATAAATTTGTACAAAAATTATATATACTTCTATAAAAATAAAGAACTTTAAGAATATGGGACACTTAAAGAAAAATATAGTTTCCATTTAACAATTTATTACTTAAGTAGAATAGCAACTTGGCTAATTCCATCCTTTTAAATAATAAATTAGTTAATTCATGCGCATGTCAAATTATTAATTGGCAATCTTAATAGTTTGTCAAAATTTACAATTCATCACTCATTTAGTTTTCTTCATTTCATTTGATATTTAATAGTTGTCGTCAATGTCAATCAAATTCACACAACTTTCAATTGCCCTTAAAGTATTATTATTGTCCATTCACAACAATTGATATCAATTAAATTTTGGCCCTGGTAAATTAACAATTGTTTCTGCCATTTCTCTGTCTCTCAATCTCTTGTCTATATCTCCACTCTGATTTCAATTGTCTGCCAAATAAGTAGAAATCAACTTAAAGTATGTGATTTAATGTCTGACTGAGTGTCAGAACAAAATAAGTTGAATTAAATGAATCTAATAAAGAGACTGAGTGTGCGGTGATGTGCACATAGTACATATGTATGTATGTACGTCTGTGTGTGCTTGAAAGAAGGATCCACATGAGAAGGATAGACACCCAGAACAAATATATATATGGGGAAACAGAATAAGAAACAGAAAGACAAAACAATGATGTAATTTCTGGTCTACCTTTCCTTCAAAATGATATATGTCTGTATATACGAGCGGGAGTGGATGCCTTCCCTTTTGGTTAGGCAACAACATTAAAGGCCATTTGGCCCTAACTTTGAGCCGTCGTCGTCGTCGACGTTGGCCAAAATGAACAAGCGGAAACAATTAGCGTTGTGTTGTGTAATGTTTGCCCTGGCTCATTCTGTAATTAAGAGTCTCATTAAAAAATGATAAATTTAAATGGAAAAACATCTTTTGGCCATGGAATGATTTTTTTCCCCCCACTCCCTCTCTAACTTCACCAGACGGTCTCAAGTGTTTTGTGTAACGCATAAACAAAACAAGTCCTTAAAAATAATTATGAAATTTATTATTTTATTTTACACTTTTTAAAGCTAAAGTGAACAGTCGTCATAAGCAAGGAAAATTAATGTTTTAAGAAGATGAGTCGAGTTATATTTTGTATATATTTATACTTTTTCAATAATTTGGAAGTTAATACTCAACTTTTAATATATAGTATAGTATATATAACTATTATATTCTTTTTCAAGAATTTAGAAGTTAACGCTCAACTCTTTGTATATATTTCCGATTGACATTTTTACCTTAGTAGGTACAGTTAAGGAATCTTGTCTATCTTCTGTTTGTTTCTTAATAAAATCCTTGTAGCATCTTCTGATTATATTCTTGTACTAAGTCATTTAATCCTTCTTGTAAGAAAATCGAAAATTTATATTAAACTAACGGTTGGTTAATCTTATAAAAATTCGAAGTATAGATTAGGCTTATTGTCCTTATACAATGGGTATGAAGTTAATACTCAACTCTCAATATATATTTCTGATCGACATTTTTATCTATTAGGTATAGCCAAGGAATGTTTCATTTCATCTGTTTGTTTCTTAATGAAATCCTAGAAGTATATTTGGTTATATTCTTGTACTTTAATCCTTCTTGTAAGAAAATACAAAATATATATCGAACTATCCTTTATGTATACATTCTTTTGGACAATCGAATAGAAATTTAAAACTTTTTGTAATAAGAAATTAAAATTTCCAGAAAGTTTTTTAATCATCAAAACATATAGATAGATGGAAGGTGTACCCTTTGACTTTGCTTTCTTTATGTAAATTTTGCGAAATTTTAGAATTTGCTAATAGGAAACATCAATTGAAATTTTGTAATCATTGGTGTCAAAATCACTTTTTAAGCTATTTCACATAATATGAATGTAGGATAAGGTAAGTTTGAGAATGAGAGTCTGGTCTTTGTTCTGGAGATGTGGCAAGATCGGAGAGGAAAGGATTGCATGGCAACGCAGGCCGAGGAAGAAGAGTCTGTCAGAGTCAGTTAAGAGTCAGAGTCGGTTGAGAGTCAGAGTCAGTTGAGTTGAGAGTGAGATTTAGAGTTGAGCGGTGCCTGTCAGAGTGAGTTAAAGCAGTTAGAAAAAGAGGAGTGAGTTGAAGCTAAAAAGTGGTGTAACACAATAAAAATAATCAATTAGAATAACATTTAAAGATTAAATCGCAAGCATAGTGTTGACGCTAAAAAAATAAACTTATTATCCCTACCTGAAATTCGAAATTGCAAATGATTAAGAACTATCAGAAATATATATTTGAGAGCTTTTTCTGCACAATTTCCCACTTATCGAATGAATTCAGATTTACATTTTATTAAATTTAAATTTATCTTATATTCAGATTATAGTTAAATACTTATCTTATCAACAATTTTTTAATTATTCACGACACCTTAATTACAGGAATTTTTCGATATTTCAGTATTACTTATTAGCCTGTCCACACAGCACTTTCCGTTAATTGTTTAAATTAATGTTGAATTTCCAGTAATTTTCCCTTTTCTGTCAGTTGAAGTGCCATTTAAAACCATTTAAATAAATATTTAAATACCTTTTTTCACAAACAAAGTGCATTAAAATAAATCAGTGCAAATAGTTTTATTTTATTCGCGCCATTTTCTGTGATGTAAGAGAATAATTGAAGGGAAACATTTCTCGGTGCCAATTAAAATTGTTTAAATAAGCTGCTGTTAAATATTTAAGCCATTCTCAAAAAATATTTTCCACCACTTTTGCCACATTTTGGGCTTTTCGCAATTTTGCCATTTAGAAGCCGCACACACATGTCGCAGGACCAACATCATTTTATCAATTTGCCAGCCGTGTGAAAGCTGTAAGGCTATCTTTTCAGTAAGCTGCCCGGATTGAGCAAAGTGCCAGCGACGCGTGATTATGCCCCATCCATAATAGGGGGGGAAGGGAGGAGTCAAAAAAAAAAAAGAAAAAGGGTGCTTTCGTGTAGGACTGAAGTTGAATTGAGGATGATAGACATGGTCACGGAAATGCTCCATAGCCTGGCCATAAAAGACTTGAGCGATTAGTTGCAGAACGTGCAATGCATGAGATTTTCAGCCAGCCAGAAATGGAGTAGCAACTAGCCACGTGTTGGCTAGCCGCATACCAAAAAATAGAAAAAAAAAACCACAACCAAGCAAAAGACCCATAACTGAAAATATCAAGCCCATAATGCCATATTGTTGAACCATACCCTTGTGGCACTTGTGATACCCAATGGAAAGGCCAACAAGTTTAAAAGGAATTTTAAAAATGTTAAACAAACTTTCATTCAAAATTTTATACTCTTTAAATAAGAACTTATAGTAATGATAAATGTTAGTAAATTGAACAATCAATTAAGTTCTTTTTACACCCTTGCAAGGATATATTAATTTTGGTCGGAAGTATGCAACGCATAGAAAGAAGCATTTCCGACTATATATTCTTGATCAGGACGATGAGCTGAGTTGATATAGCCATGTCCGTCTGTCTGTCTGTCCGTTTGTCTGTCTAGATCAACACGATCTCCTTCGAGACCCTTACAGCTACAGAGCATACAGGCTTCTTTTTGCTGCAGGCATTGTATAGCTTGGAATCATCCCGATTAGATGACTATATCATATAGCTCCCATAGGAACGATCGTTCGAGCATAGAGTTAAACTTCTATAACTTTGTTCTTTTTCAATCGAATATGACAAAATTTGTTGTTTATAAGTTAATAATACTTTCTAATATATCTATCAAGTTTCATCAGAATCGGTTGACTATATCATATAGCTACCATAGGAAAGATCGCTCGAGAATATCGTTTTAGAGCAATATCTTGGGTGTTTTTAAAGCGATTGTCACGAAATTGGGTATTTGGAAGTTTAGTACATCTGAAAATGTCTGTGCTAAGTTTTAGCCAAATCGGTTGACTATATGCTATAGCTGGCCATAGGAACAAACGAACCAAAAAATTTTTTTTTGTTAAAACACTTGTTTTTCTTAAGTCACGAATATTTGATATAGGTTTGACTTGTTTTATATGCTTTCTAATGATTTTGTCGAATTATAAATGTGTAATTGTCGAATAATAGTTTGCAAGGGTATACGAACTTCGGCAGGACCGAAGTTAGCCCATCCTTCTAGTTTCAGTATAATTTTGGTTCTATCAGATAGTTTAAAAAGACCCAAGCCAAATTCTCGCCTTAAATTATTAGTTATTCGGAAACTTTTGAGATTTTCTAATGATGCAAAATTCTTGCTTCAAATTCAATGCAGAAAATTCATTACTTTTGCTCAACTTTTGGTGTCCTTTGATATTTGCTTAAAATAAATTAAAATTGATTACTAAAGCAATTGTGATTTTTAGAGTTCAATTCCGTTCAATTAAAGTCTTAATACAATTTAAAAATCAATCATAAATGATCGCTTCGTAGCCATAATTAATCATCTTTTTTTCAGGACTCTGAATAAGTTTTCATTTTTGCATACTCTGTTCATCTCTTTATCTGTCACACTGTCATTTTGAAATGGAGAGAATTTTTCAATTGAAATGCCAAAACCATGGAATTTTGTGCGAAAAAAAGAGAGGAAATATAACAAACAAAACAAAAAATTTGCTCATTAATTTATCAATTTTACTGTCATTGATGACCCTTCAGATGATATGACAAAAAAGCAAAAAAACAGCAACTACAAACTGTGACATACTTTCAATATACGGGAGGGGGAAAGAGGAGAAAATGTAATGGAAAAACCAACCAACAATTTTATTTAAATTTGCATTTATCAATTTGCTACCCGAATGACTGGCGGTCTGTCCATTCTACCATTGCTTATTATTTCAATCAATTGAATTGAGCCAAGGAGGCGCGAGACCAGAAGCTGGAAAAATCATTGAACCGTTATGCATGGGTCTCTTTTGTGGTCCTGACCCTCATCGTCCAGTGTTACAGTGGGGTTTACTTTTCTTACTTTTTTTTTTGTGGAGAAACTGTGTGAAAAGAAAATATTTTTTTGTCGCTGCCCAGCAGCTAATTTATCAATGGCTGCCATTTGCTTTTCGCAAACATGTTGTAATGGAAAGTAACTTTTCCACTCTGTCCCTCTCTCTTTTGCCTGGTTTTGAAAGAGTTGAAAGCTTGCCAAGGACTTGGCTCTATATATACTTTTTGGGTTGATTGAAAGCTTATTGTGTCCGCGCTTTAATATTTATGGCATTGCAAAATTAACATTCACATTTCAACAATTTGAAGGTCATTTGCCTATAATTAAACATTTCACCCACTCTCCCTTTTTTGTTTTTCCCCATTTAATTACATTTTTATAAGGCATTTTGTCCATGAAGATTTCTCTTTTTGCACTTTGTATATTTGTAGGCCTTTTGTAAATGTATCTGTATCTGTGTGTGTGTGTGTGTGTGTATATATTGACTTTTAAATACATCAACCGCAAATACCGCAACTCAATCAAACTGTTAATCGACTTGTCCTCATACTACCTTCAGGTCAATTCGTGCGTGCCTTTGGGTAGTGGAACCCTTTTCTGATTGTTTTTATTTTTCCCCTTCATACTCTTACCAAAAAATGAGTAGAAGTATATCTAATTTAAAACGAAGATTGTAACCTATAAAGGAAAAATGTTATCCTGTTTCTGTTTAAATGTTTCTTTAGCTGTATTTGAGATGCTTTTACATATGAGCGCAAAATTTTTTGTTATTCTTCATGATGCAGCTTTAATTTCGTCATCATGAGAAAAAGAATTTTTAGGTTAAGTTGATGGGAAGTATTTTAATATCTATTAGAAAGAAGTTTTTTTTTTTATTAAACAAGTTCAAATGTTGCCCACTAAATTGAAATTTTTATATTCAAAAGAAAACCATTGACGAAGAGTAAAAAATTCTTATACTATTGTTGAGTGTATAAAACCTTCGGTGTGGCCAAAGGTATGAACGTAGGTTCTAGGATATTTTACGATTTTTTTTTTTCGTGCCGTTGTTTCCATGAATTTTCAACCATAAAATGTCAATAATATGTTTGCTATTTGCGTCACTGTTTGCACTGCATTCGATGCTCTGATGAAAAAGCCCAACAAGAGAGACAGAGGGAGAGTGGAAAAGAGGGAAAGTGTAACCCCGCAGCTGCTTCTTCAACCTGTGCCAATGTCAATAGGCAATAATAAATATTGGAAATGTGTGTGTGTGTATGTGTGTGTGTGTACGTGTGGGTATGTATGTGTGTGTAGTGATGAAATTGAAGCAACCATAAAAATGGTATGAGGGTCACAAGTAACGGCCATTGAATCAATGAAGTCTGCTGGCCATTGAATCTAAAATTGTAGGCTAGTGAAAATGTGATGAATAAATTCTATTAAGTGTTTGTAGTCCCCCCACCTCCCTCTTAACGCTTATCAACAAATTGATGAATTTTTATTTTTCGTGGGTAAAATATCAATTTTCCTATATAATTTAGTTTCCATTTTCCATATTTACCTTGCCGAGTAAATGTCAACTATTTGGAACTAATCATTCGCTTAGGCAAAAACCGCATTGCAGCTAATATTAATCAGAAGTAAGCCCTTCAGCTTTAATGTGGCTTCCAGAGCAAACAGAAAGCAAAATCTAAATCCAGCACACACATACACAGGGTAAATCCCGTATATTAATTAAGATGAGTTTATGATTAAGCGTAGCTTGTGGCTCTTTTACCCAAACCACTCGACTATCTTTCTCTCTATTGCCCACTTTTTGCCTTCCAAGTTGAACTATATCTCATAGACTTTGATAACTAATTTACACACATTTATTACTCGTATTGTGCAGATGGACAGATAAGCTATATGTTTTCTCTTTCTTTCTTTCTTTCTCTCTCTTTCTCTTATTCTTTTTCTCATTTTTTTTTTGTTGTTATCTGTCACGATTCATAACAGCAAGAAATGTTGCTCATACTCCATGTGTGTCACTTTCTACACCAATAATCCATGCTGTGGTGGTTGTGTGTCAAAGCGCGAAGCTTAGATACAAAATACCTCATCCCTCCGCCCTCCCACAATGGAAAATCTAGTAAACACTTGCCCCACTACCCGCACGCCGCCTCTTCCTGTGAAATTCTCCCTAGTTAACTAGCCATCTCCGTTTTTCAGCCAAATGAGTTTGTTACTCCAGTCGTGGGGGAATGTGTGCGTGTGTGTGTGTGTGGTAGGGTGAAAACTGTTAACACTTTTCAAACTGCTTAGCTGCTGTTGGTTAGTTGGCTTGTTGGCTATTAGCCAGCTTTCAGTTTTAATTAAAAACTACAATTCATAGGTTTTCTTTTTCCATCTCAAAGGAAATAATTTCATTTTATGACTCATACACGTTCTTCTTAAAGTTGTACAGGGAGACAGCTCTGGGATGGGTTGGGGGGTGTGGGCCAAATGATGATTAAAAATTCAATTTCGTTGTGAGCTTAAATATGGCATTATTTATGATGCTGAAAATTTAAAGAATTTTCCACAACAAGGGAAATTTGTTTCTTTTTTTTTTTTAGTTAACAAATGCAATGTCATTTATATTTTTGCTTTTTTTCTTTCTTGTGCGAGGTGTAGTTTATAAATAACTAAAAGGAAAAGTGAAAGATATGCACTAAACATAATTTTGGAGTCCTTTTTGAGGAATTTGAATAATCATCTTTAAGAAAATTTCGAGATTAAAGTTCAACAGAGAAAATAATTTGCTTAACCATTGAAAATTTTTATAATATTTATAAATCGTTGCTCTCTATCGTCCAATAGCTTCAACAATTTTCTTTCCTTTTGTTTATGTTACTTTACAAACACACCTCGCATTTCTCGAGTCAAAATCTCATAATATTTTCTGTTTATATTTCTTACCATTTCTCACTTTCTCTTTTTCTTTTTCTTGTTCGTGTCTCGTTGTCGTTGTCAAATATTTTCTAATTAGCTCAAAAGGTATGTCCTCTCCCCGCGCGCCTCCTGCCTTTAAGCGTTAAAAAATTGCGTAGGACTCACATCAGACGAGTAAATGTATGATGTACCATTCAGCGTTTACCATCTATGTATATCCACAACCATTGTCTCGATAGGATTTTCACTTCTTACTTATTCATTTTTCTTCTTTGCCTCTTGGCATTGTTTGCATGCCGTCACAGGACTCACAGCTCATATACTTGGTACTCCGTTGTCTCACACTTTTAGTTTTTTTCTCTTTTGCTGCACTTCAACTCATTCATCAGTCATTCTAAAGGCTGATATATGTATACATCTACACTCTCTACCTTTCTCTCTATTTCCTTTTTGCTTTTTCTCCCTCTTTTCCCTCTTTATTGCTTTCTCGTTCTGTTTCATTCGAGGAAGAGTCTCAACATGTTTTTGCAATTTCACCGATTCCTACGCTAACTGAAACAGAATTGTTGTTGTTAGCTTGTGTTCTGTTTTTTTCCTTCCCCCCCCCCCTCTCCCCCACTTTTGTCGTTGTCGTCGTCATCAACGCAATTCAAGCGGAATTCAGCAAAATTTACTTTGACGTTTATGCATTAAGTATACGCCAAGTGTACTGGTTGAAGGTATATACAGTGCGAGTGACTGTAGTGTTTGTTTAAGCGTATGACGCACTCACAAAGGCCAACGAATGGAGCATCTGTATAGTTTGTGACAGAAACAAAAAATTGAAAAAAGGGAAAAAATAAAATTGGCTAAAATTGTTTTGCTTCTTCAGGTGGAAATTGCAATGAAAAGATGACTTGTTAACCAATTTTACTATGATTCTATTAGATGTTTATAAAATGTATGTTAAATTTAAATTTTAAAATGATTAAACACAAATAGTAAAGATTTGATTTCATTGTTCATTTTCTATTCAATATTACTTTACATTACAGATATACTCAGTTTTGTCAGATCTTGTCAAAGTTTTCTGATTTGTTGTCTTAATTGAATTGAATTGAAGCCAAATTGAAACTTGTAATGCTTTTTTTTTCAATCCTTTTATAGTGACTTTCTTATTATTATATTTTAATATTCCAAAAACTTTGAAATGAATTTAGAAAATTATTTGAGATTTTGGAAATTTAACATTTTCTTTGCTTTCAATTTCAACTAATTCTGTTTTCAATAACATTTCAGCTTATTTGAAATGTAATTGAACACTTTCTTTCAGCATCAATTCAATTGCATTCTATTATAAACTATTTTCAACTTGACACAACTCTAAATATATAAGTTTTTAAATGTCAATCAATTTGATTTCAATTTTACTTTAGTTTCGCGACAATTTCATTTCAATTTTTATTCAATTTACTTTTTTTTTTCAATTTGTTTTGATTGGTCTGAGAAAATACTTTGATTACAACTCACTGAATTCTGAGTGTTTCCTTCTGAGTGTGGAAAACCTGTAAATGCTTCAAATTATTGGGCTCTAGATATATTTTTAACGTTCTGTTTGACTTTACGCACGAGTGCCGATTTCATCATCAACATCATCATTCTCATCGTTGTAATCATCGTGTGTTTTGTGACAGTTGGTTAAATGATTTTTCTCATCTTTGTAATTGCCAGTCAATATATATATTTTTTTTGAGTTGACAGAGCGACAAATTGGCTAAATGTTCAACAATTTAAATGGTAATATCTCGACACTGTTAGGCTCGTGTAGGTGACATATGTATACTCCATGTTGTTTGTTCTATAAATAAATAACAATCTAATACCTCTAATGTTCTGTTTTCCAGAAAATAAAGAACAAGTGAAATAAACAGGCAGAGCAACAGTTGGAGGCACAACATCCTAGCGGTTGCCAGGATATGCTACATTTTCTATGTGACTCGGTTTTGTTTGTTTTTTCTGTTTCATATATATATATATATATATATATATAGATTAACAGCCGTACGCATTCGCGTCAGTGTCCGTATCCGTGTCCGTGTTGGGGTCCATGATGGTCATAACAACGAGCCGAAATCTCTGAGACTCAGTCTTTAAATGTTTCAAATTGCCAACAAGGGATTTGGCTTCATGGCATTTTACTTTCCTTTGCGCTGTCCGATAAGCGCCTGTAGTTGGGTCTTATCTCCCTTTAAGGATACTTGCATGCCGCCCCTTACCGAGATTTATTACCAAGGCATTCTTTTCCTTCCTTCCTTCCGTCCGTTTTTGGTTTTTTTACTTTGCCACAATTAAAGTAGCTGCCTTTTTTATACACTTTCCTCGCACATCTTTTACAAATAGTTGACGAAAAGTATGCAAATTATTTGCCTTTTTTATGTTACAAAAAGTTTACCCAAAACTTCACTCTCAATTTCAGTAATTTAAAATGAATACAAAAGAAGGGGCGGAAAAAAAGTTTCCTAAGAAACAAAAAGATTGCAGCTTGAGCAAATATTTCCTAGTCAACTTATTTATATAATATAATTAAGTTGAGCTCTCTCGAGCAATATGACAAAAGCAACAGAAAAAGGCAAACACATGGAGAATACTAAGGAAAATGCCGCAAAGTGCAAGAAAAAATGCCGCATAATATGCTAGATGAGTTGAAGAGGATAATAAAAGGGGTCGGGGATGCGGCATAGAGGAATGCCACAAAGAAAGTGCCATCGTATGAGATTAAAGCAAAAACTAAGAGAAAATAAAATTATTTAACACAAAGCAAAAGTATCGACTAAGGGATACCTTCAAACAAACTAATTAGAGAAAACTGTCTTAAGAGAAAAGTATGCAGAGTTCTAAAAAATTCTTTTAAATTTCTGTACTTTAAGTTCTGAATATATAGGAATTATATGGCTCAAATTTTACAGATCCAGATTGGGTATATTTTCGAAACAAATACCTTAAATAATAGATGAGAAGAAGTTTTAAGTAATGTTTTAAAGTCAATGAAAGCAAAATGAGATATATCCGATATTTCATATGTCAAGATCTTTATTTATAAAATGTATACAATAAAATATTAAAATAAAATTTAACAACTTTATTGTTATATTTACTCAAACATGGATTGCAAACAGAAACAATTTCCTTGTTGTTTTTAAAGTTTAAGTCGCCACTCGGCATAGAAAGAGTCTACCCTTCACTTAAAGCAAGGAGAGAAAATTGCAAAAACAAAACCAAAGCCAAAGGCATCCAGAAAAGCAAAAGAAAAAGAAGGACAAAAAAAGAGGAAAAAGTTTTTCTCGTTTCTTTTTATTTTTTCTTTCTTTTTTTTACTCTTCCAGTTTAGTGAAGTGCGCGCCGCCATGAGAGACATAATTATGCGATTTAACACTTTAGTGTTGTGGAAAAGTGGAACAACCGACAAACCGCCAACCCATCATAGCCATCTCTAGCCCATCTCCCATCAACATCCTCATCTTCCATCTACAGATGGAACAAAAGGAAGAGATAGAAGAGTAAACCAGCGAAACAAGAAAAGGAAATTCGTGCTAAAAGTGCACTTCCACTACAAAGTGAGAGCCACAACAACGCGGCAAAAGATTTAATAAGAGGTAAAAGTTTATATAATATTTTTATAGAAGATGCCAAAAGATGATGAAGAAATTAGTTAGGCAAGTCCACATTTAAGTTGAAAAAAAAGGAAATGCCATCAAATGGCTTCTCTCTCTTCTAAATGGATAAACACACAAATAATGGAAATGAAACTGGAACTAGGAATATATATATATATATATATATATATATACAAATGCAAAAGGACCTAAACTAAACGAATGAACGCAATTGAATGAAAATTATGCCAGCCTTTTCTTTCGTCTCGGTCTGTAGATGACCTGCACGAGCCAAGGCTAAAAAATATATATATTATTGTATACCCTGGGGGTATGCTGAACCCAGCGAGAAAGAACATGGTTATGTTTGCATTTCAGTGATTGTTTGAAAAAATAGGAAAAAAAATAGTTCTGTATAAACAAACCAAGAGAATTTCTTCTACTATTTTATTATTACTTGGTACAGGGTATCACCCATTCGTCTTTCGCTTGGCAACCCAACTTTGTGTATGAAATAACTTGGGCCCCTTTTCTGTTTTACAGATCAGTGAACTTTTTCCTTAACAAAAATTGAATTGTATTTTGACTGACGTTTGGCTCGAGGGCCATTTCATTTCTCCCTTCTCCTTCTTTTATATTTTGTTTTTTTTTTTTTTGGCTAGATAAATTTTTTCTTTTTTTTTGTTTGCGCTAAAGAAAATGTTTGTCTTTTGTTAAAGGAATCATTTTTGCAAACGATTTCCTAGTTAAATATTTATACAATTTAAATATAGTTTGACCTTCCATGGCAATTTGGAGAAATCAAGTCAATCACAGACAAATTGGCCCAAAAATAGATGCTGTAGCTGCTATGATAATGATGATGATGATGATGATAATGATGTTCATGTTACTGTTAAACTGCCTTTAGCTGCCAACAACTGGCAGCAGTTAAACGACATAATCAATAAAAAGCAGCTTAAATTGAACTTTGACATGTGAGAGAGAGAGAGCCGATGACGATGTGCCAGCGACTAATGAATGCCAATGGACATTATTGCCATGTCTCTGCCTCTCTCACTCCTTAATTCCGTTTCCTACCCTTCTCTGCATGTCAGTCATGCAAACAAATAAAAACGTTTTTATTGTAATCCGCAAATGTCAAAACATTGCATTGTGAGAAGAAAAAACTCTTTTTACCTTATGTATTGAGAGTGTGTGTTTGTGTGTGTGTGTGTATATATATTGTGCGGTTTACCTGTTCAACTTTATCGCATGCCACACAGTTGTTGGCTCTCTCTTATATGCCTATTCTTTCTTTCTTTCACAACTATAAAATGCGTACAACAAGGAGCAGAAAACCCAAAGGTTCTCACTAGCTTCATCTTTGTTATAGTTTCTATACTCTAACAATGTAATTTTTTATTGCCTGTTTAGTAGGGAAATTTTTGCCTTGCTATGGTTTTGTTCGCTTTTTTTTGTTCTTGTCGTTATATATAGTATATATACTAAATATAGTCTTTTGATTTCAAAATATGTAAGCCAGCAGGTTTCTTTATATTTTGGAGTACATTGTAAGAGTCGAAGATTTCAATATAATGTCAAGTTTACCATTATGCAATTATTGTCAAATGTTTTACTTTTCAATGTTCGAATCGAATCCTTTTTCGGTCTTTCATCATCAGCTTTATCAGCTGATTGCGGATCGTCCATCTTTTTAGGGTTGCCACGGTTTACAATTTATTCTTTTCATTTCGGATTGGTTTCTTTACTTTGAAAAGTATATCAGGATAAAACTGTGAACCAAAAGAGGTTAATACCTTGAACAAGTACTAAATATAGCACTTAATCGGTTAATTCGAATCAAAGTTATTACAAAATGGTGCAATAAACTCTTAGGGAGCAAATTTTGTTTGCATTGTTTGGAAACAAAACGAAGCACTGTCAACTCTTTCCAGAAATAAATATACCCTTTCTGCAAGGGCACAAGAAAAAAAAAGGTTTAAGGGCTCTATTGATTTTCCATTGACAAATGGCTGACATTTTTTGTCATCGTTGAAGACTCATCTCTCACTCACTCATTCATTCATTCATTCATTCTCTACACACACACACAGGTTAAATAGTTTCAGAATGTCTGCCACATTAAAAAACAATTTCCGCTAAATCACTTTTCAGGCCAACGACTAAAAGAGTTCGGGCAACAGGGGGAACGGAAGGAAAGGGAAGACAGGAAGCTGACACTTGCGGAAATTCCTTAACCCCAACAAAGTGAAAAAAAGAAACGAAGAAGAAGAAAGTCTGACAGTAAAGTGTAAGCAGACCAGAGCCAGCCTTATGTAACAAATCAAGTGCCAGAGGGTTTTATTTTACTTTCCCCGCCATCGTTTTTTTCTCTCCATCTTCCTCTTATATATTTTTTTGGTTTTTTTTGTTAGTTGGTTGTCATATTTTTTGGCGAATGGTTTATGGTATGTTTATATTCTTGGAAAGTAAGCAGATTCTCTTACATTGGTCAGTTGGCTAATAGAAGAGTTTTGTCTTTAATCATTTTTATATATTTAAACAATTGGAAAACAATAAATTATTGACTTGACCAACCATGTAATTTAAGTAAGTGTTTGGTTGATAAGATAAATTTGGACACTGGTTAAGTGGTTTTTGGCAAGGAAAGGACCGAAATTGGATGGCCAAATGAAATTTCTAAGAAATTTTTTGCCACACAAAATATCAATCGGTTATTCAATTGTTCTGAAAGATATATGAGTGAGACTTACATATATGGAAGAAGAAAAGAAAGTGAAGAGTTAAAACTTCATATATAGCTTCTATATAGTGAGACTTATATGGAATAAGAAAAGAGGATGAATATGAAACAACTTTCAATGAATCAGTTTTCAGTCTATATGAATTCTATGAACTTTAAATCACAAAGAAATAGCAATTAAGTCTGCAATGGAGAAATTTTGTATTAAATTAAATTTCACTTTTGTTAAAGAAAACATAGATTTTTATTTGTCAACTAAGCAACTTATTTGCCAGCATATTTGGCACACAAAAAAAAGGTCATTCACTTGCCTAGCAGACTCTCAACTGTCCAAAAAAAAAAAAAAAAAAAAAAAAACATATTCCCATAGATAATGTACCGACCCCAGGGCAGAGCCGTAAGCACCAACAGCAGTAGCATAAAAATCTCAAAGAAATATTAATAAAAGATGAGAGACATTAGTGTCTTGGTTTTGCCACTGCCACTGCCACCGCCATTTGCTGATACCGCTGCGTTTTCTTGTAAATGTCCAAACCAAAAACCGTAAAAGTAAAAAAAAAAAAAAAACACACACATACATTTTTACTACTTCCCTTGGAAACAACAACAAGAAACTTGAATGGTCTCCGTCGTTGTCTAACCTCGAGCATTTTGTTGACCTTTTTTTTCATCGTTCATTTGTTTGTTTGTCTGTTTGCTGCCTTTTGGCTTTGGCTTTAAAAGGTCGCATGCAAAAAAAAAAAAAAAAACAAAAAAGAAAGAGCCAAAAAATAGAAAAAGGGAAAATGTCTCATAAATTTGTAACACTTTTCCGTATAAGCTTGAAGGAAACTTGGCCTTTGCCACACAATTTGTCACACATACAAAGGATATAAATCATATATATACACGTACACACACACGCATACAGGGATCAACTTTATGCCATCTCTTTCTTTGTCTATTTCTCTCTCTCGCTCTATCTCTCTCTCCCTCTCTCTGTATGTGGTTTGTGTCTTTGTATAGTTTTTGCTTTTGGACCATTTGATTAATAAATTGTTTAGACTTGACTTTGTTGGTAATAAAATATGAAATGCTAAAACTTCTAAGCATCAAAAGAAAAACCAGTCACCAAATTAGTCATGCTCATATATAATTTATGTCCATGTTGATGTATGTAAGCCAAACAGCAAGCACATTTAACCTCAGTTAGCATTTGTAAAATGATGCATATGTTGGCAAAAAAAAAAAAAAAAAAAAAAAAGAGAATCAAAAAGGGATATTCAGTAAGAGCTTAGTTGACTATTATGATAACGAAGATGTTATACACTAAAAGGTAAAATAATAAATAAACAATATTTTGTATTTAGAAGATGTTCTTTAATCCTTTTATAGCCAAGGGGTACTTTGATAGGGTAAATGTACGCATGCGCTTAGCAAATCTTATGTCTTTTCCTTTAAGGATACTAAATCTGATTCGCATATGTAAATAATGAGTAATTATGTTTACTTTCCTTTGAAGGTCATGAAACTGATTTATAAGATTTATTAGTTTGTATAAAATGCATATACGTAATATGCTGCGTATACGTAATCTGCTGTATATACTTAATATGCCGCGTATACGTAATCTTCTGCGTATACGTAATTATGCAGTAACAATCTAAAAGTAAGGCAAATATGTAAACTTTTAGAAATTGGAGGCCGCTGGACTTTTCTACTCTTCTATATCTAAACCATTATGTACTGTGTTAAGCCTTCGGTCTCCATTGCAGAATCCTGTGATTTCCCAAGAGTCCTCTACAAAAAGTTTGCTTTGAACTAAAGAAGTATTAAACCCATGAAAGAAGTGAATAATCGTCATTTGGACACCTGAATGAGTTAAAAAATATGTGATCTTTGAACAAATTGATCTACAAATTAGATGCAGATAATGAGATAGACCCAATTCAGTTAAATCTTGCCTTAACCCATGGCGAACTCTTTGCTTTGGTCAAACAGTAGATGGGCTTTCGGCAAGGGTATGCAAAAAAAGAAAAAAGGAAAAGAATAAAAAAGGCAGCCCTCAAATTTCCATAACGAGAGGGCAAAACTTTTCTTTTGCGTATGCGTAATTTGATTTTTCATTTCTTCTTCGGTTTCTTCCTTCCGCTTTTTCAGTCATGCATGATTTTTATGCGTTTACAGCCAGACATTTCTTTTTTTTTTTTTTTCCTTTTGCATTTGGATTTGTATTTGTATTTGGTTGTTTTGCGTGAGTGTATATATGTCTTCTCTTTGTATTGGGCTGCTTTGTCCTTTCTTGTTGTTTCGCTTTTCTGGTGGGGTCCTTTTTTGATTACATCTCAATCAATTGGTGGCAGTTTTATGTTTTGCACATTTCAACATCTTTTGGTATGTTGAGTACTCCTCTCTCTCTTTTTTACGATGCCTGCGGTGATTTTTTTTTCTTTTTTTGATTTTTATTTTCGCTTTCGTTAAACTTGTTTATGGCAAATTGCAAAGATATATACATTTATATATGTATATATATATATTTTTAAAACGCTGTTTTTTTTTTTTTTATTTTAGAAAATGTATTTGTTGCGAAAATTTAATTTGCCTGAGTGAAGAAGTTGATTAATTTTTACACATGGCTCTGGCCGCAGTATATAAAATGTTTATTTTGCATAGTCATAAACTTTCCCACACTCACACACACACACTCACTCAGATACGGAGGAAATTGCTCGAGAGGCTTTTCTGGTAATCATCATCAGGCCAGCATTTTCATCATCATAATTATATAAAAATAAAAAGGCGAACAAATAAAAGGCAAAGGGAAATTTACCTTTTTTTATCCAAGTTCTTTTTTTTTGCATCTGTGGGCCGCTGTTTATGACAGACTTTCCCACTCTTTAAATATTTTCACTTTTCATTTGCCGGCGAGAAGGAGTGGAGGCGCCGGGGTGGCGACTAAACAAGCAAAACACTTGCAAGTTTTACGATTTTCAAATGATGTACGTACAAATTCATAGAATTTTATATTTAACAACGCCCAAAAGTATGCAATGGCAGCATTTGGGAATGTTTTGTTGCTTGTTTGCCTTGTGTGTGTGTGTGTGTGTGCGAGTATGCACAACAGTTTTTAGTTATTTAGTGTAAGAGCACAAAAGTACTAAAGAGTGAGTGAGAAAGATGAAGAGTTATACGAGGTAATTTTTCATTATTTGCTCGCGCACAATTTTCCCGCTTGCAAAGAGGGAAATAACATTCATCATACATTTGTACATACTGTGGAAAAGTTTCACATTGCGCGGCATTTTTCATTCCATTTGAGAGATATTGGCAATTAAAATAAACTATTATTATATATGTATATACAAAAATTTAATACAAATTCCGCTACCACAAAATTCTATTTTTGAACATTTTTTTTCTTTCTTTTTTCTGTGTTATGTGATATAAATTTGATTCTTTTGTTTTTGCTATTCTTTTGTTGGCCATGACAAACTCATTATAAATGACATGGCCAATGGGCCAATGGGAAAAAGTTTTTCAATTTTTAGTTATCAAAACAAACCAAATTCTATCAAACATGGGCGGAGCTAAGGTGATGAAAGGGTTAGATGAAATTTCTTTGGTATTATCCTAAGAGAAGATCTATAACTGGAAAGTTTGTCCCTATTTAGGAGATTGAGAAAAACCAATAGCATAATGTATATAGAATTTTATTAGTTAATATTATATTGTTTCCCAAACTATTAAATCAGTATTTAACCAACCCATTTTAAGATATTAAGTGCATCAAAATTAACTAGAATTATACACACAAAAACTATCTCTAAACTATTCTATAGAAAGAGTCTCTTCTATGGTTGTCGTTCCACAAAATGCAACTTTGGAATCAGTTTGAAAGGTCAATTACTATTTCGATTACTTAATAATTGATAAATATATCGAATATCTACTCTGATATAGAGATGGAAAGAAATAAGGCCAGAACTAGAGTTGCCAACTTAAAGATTTTCAGTAGTAAAAGACATTAAACAACTTCATCTATGATTAATAGCTCCCTCAACTCTTTGTAAATTAGCCTACGCCTATGCTCGAGTATTCAATATTATCATCATCAAATATAAACGAAAAAGAGGCAAACTTTTTTTTTTTTTTTGCTCTTGTGGCATATGATATGCAAATTTTATTTTTTTTTGTTTGCCAGACATTTTTTTCGTATCACCACTAAAATCAATCAAGCACAAAACCAGACCAACATCACCACCACAAAATACATAAGTTAAAATAAAAGAAAAAAAAAAAAAGAACATATCTGAAATTTAATTTTATGTCACACTTTATCAAATTTTCTACGCGCTTAGACAATTTCCATAAATTGGCATAAATCTATGCAACTAATTGGCTACTTAGTAATGAAACAACGAGCCAGCGCCAATTAGTACTCATTAGTTGGCCAATTAAATTTTAGCTTGAAATACTCTAGTACTCTTAGTTGGCATCGAGTACAATCGAGTAGCCTTTGACTATTAAATCTTCTTACAAACATTTCACAAAACTCACAAAAGTAAAATTTTACGAATTTTAATTTCAATTGAAATACTCAAACGATTGAGTACAGACAGAGTCAACGCTCCATCTCTCCCCCTTTTTTTTTCGTGTAGTGTATATTAATTTTCAAGTAATTCGCATGTCCATACAGAATTTGAACACTCGCGATCCATTTGCGGAAGCAAAGAATGGACCCGATGATGATATACAAGACGGTCTAGTCCATATACGTATACAGCAACGGAATGGACGCAAAACATTGACCACTGTCCAAGGACTATCGGCTGATTATGATTTAAAAAAAATTGTTCGTTCATGTAAAAAGGAATTTGCCTGTAATGGCACGGTAATTGAGCATCCTCAACATGGTGAGGTATTGCAATTACAGGGCGATCAGCGTGAGAACATTTGTCAATGGTTAACCAAGGCTGGTTTGGCCAGAGCCGATCGCCTCAAAGTGCACGGATTCTAAATTTGCAAATTTTGTTTCAAAATTAACAAAGAAGAAAAAAAAACAAACATGCGTTTAAACTTTAAAGTGCTACCAAATACATCATTAGTTAATAAATCAAATACATTAATTCAATTGTTCTAAAATAAAATGATGCCAAGTCTACTCACCTTTTGCTTTGGTTACTCCAACGAGCTGCAAGTAAACAAAAGGGAAAATAAAAACATATATTAATATATGTGTAAATATATATGTGTGTGTGTAGGTGAGTTACAACAAACACTTGAGGTCACTTCAAGTAAACAGAAAAAAAAAAAATTGTATATTTAAGTTAAGTGTAAGCTAAACGACTTTGCTAATACCTAGTAAATGGAAATGGGAGAATGAAAATCTATTTAAACAGTTTTTAAGTAAATTTTTTCCAATCAGAATAAGAAATTTTCTCTTATTATTTAAAGAAATTTTTCAATTTTATCTTCTACAGTATACCCTTCTCTCCCTAGCCATAGGGTATCAAAATGTTCTTATTTCAAGGCAATGAAAACTTTTCAAGCTCAAGTATGTTGCCCCTTAGGTCATGTTTGTATGTGTGTGGGTGAGTGTGTGTGTGTGTGTAGGTGCAATTGGTTACATAGATGCGTAAACAAGCTAGAGAAATTGTCGCTAGATTTGGACAAAAGCAAAAAAGTTTCTGAAAACTTTTGAGAACAAAAAAAAAAAAAAACAAAAATATAAAATAAAAAGGTCATAAATTTCTCATATATATGTTTTTACCAAAGTTGGACAAGGGAATATAAAATTATAGAAAGTGAAACTTGTAATACATTTCATTGAAAATGAATTTACACAAATTTAAATAAAATAAATGAATAAAGTTTTGATATAATAATAGAATATTAAGAGAATAATATTAAAGATGAAAACCATATCAGCTAGACTAGAAAAGTTTTCAATTTTTTATTTGAAGCAAATGCTGACATATTTGCTTGGTGTACAGGGTACTTGATTAAGTCGACCATATAATAAGAGAGAGTCTCTCTCTCTCTCTCTTTCTCTTTGTTTTTGTCTCTTTCTCTTTGTTTTCTTTTATCTTTGTTTGCATAGATCTCTATAAATTTTGTTGCGGTTTTGTGGGCCATTCATCATGGGCAAAAGCAGAATTAGCAAAACAAAAAACACAAACTGCGACCAACTTTCTGCTGACTGTTAGACCACCCATTTGTGTGGGCGTGGCATTTACATAGAGTAAAGCGCGCCAACTGACTAGGATAGAGCATTTCAGGGGCGTTTCTGTAAACAAATGGCTAGCACTAAGTAAAACTAAAATGGTATGACAACAGCTCAGGGCAAAGCCAACAAGAAGAAGGACACTACTGATGGCTATGGCGATGGCAATGGTGACATTGAAGCATCAAGAGTGGAATCTTTCTCTTTGCCTGGGTAAACATTTTAAAAGCAAATGAAGGCGTTGCCCAACCTTGCTTTAGCTTTAGATTTATTTCTATGCAATATGTATGTATAAAATTCTGGCAAAAAGGTCAAGTAATTGCAATTTAATGGAACAAATTGCAACAAATATGCCATTAAAATCATCATTAAGAGAGAGACTCAAGCTCAGAGATAAGAAAGGAGAGTAAGAGCGAGACTGAGAGTGAAAGGACTATAGTAGAACTTTGGCTTCATCTTTGAAAATTCAATTATCCTGTTCCTGGTAGCAAAATCAAGCCAAGCTGCCGAGAGTTAATCAGTTTTACTAACTTCATTTCAGGGGGCCTTGCCGTAAGGAAGTTTTTCTTCTTTTGTATGTGTTGGCAGAATGCATTGGAAGCTTGGTTTACTTTAAGCTTCTCATCTAGCAGGCAATTTCATGGTACTCACTTGCAATCCTTTACAAAAAGTTTACCCCCCCTTCCAGTCCCCCTCTTACTACTTAGTTGTGTGTTTACAAGCACTAGGAGAAAGTGGCTTGCGCCTATACGTGGCCTAGGATAAATGTTGCAGCTTGCATAGACACAGAGATAGATAGAGAGAGGGAGAGAGAGAGAGAGAGCAAGGACGAGATTTATGGCCAGACAAAGGCATTCGGAAAGGTTGCGGAACGGGAAAATTGCAAGTTTCGGTTAAACCACATTAACCCAGTTGTCTGATACATGTTTCGATTTAAATTTATCGTTGCTCTTTGGTTAAATAGTAAAGAAATCTTTAATTAACCAAAAGTTTTTTTCATATCTAAAAATTTTCTTATTTTAGACTCGTTAAATTTAAGCAAAGCTCCGGGTATGACTGCTACTGATGGGATACTAATTGGAGCAACTGTTAAGAGCGATTTCAATAATCCGAAAAGTACGATGCAGGAGTACTGGAAATCTGTTGAACTATATGAGATTACAAGTAGAAGAAGCCAGAGTAAGCTCCAAAAAGGGCAAAATGTATGCTTACCAAGGACGATTGTTAAAAAGAAGGAAGTCAAGAATAAGGAAGCAAGGAGGAAGGAGGCTGCTGCTGAGGACGCAAAAGGCAATAGAAGGACACCAATAAATGGACCCTAAAACAATATAAAATGCTGCAACAACTTCTTCTTCATATCTGTAAATCATTCAAAGTACTTTCATAACTAAATAGTAGAAAAAATGTAGAAAAATGTAAATTAAAAATAAATTTCATATTTCAATTTTTGTACCTCACGTAGATTAAGATTATTAAGAATTTGTTTCTTAATGAAAGACAAATTTAGTCTTAGAACTGACTAGCTTGATGGTCTTAAGATGTCACACTTTATTTAACGAATTTAGTTTTATTTTCAGTATTTTTATACCCTGTACCCATAGGGTAAAAGGGTATATTAAAGTCGCTAAAATGTATGTAACAGGGAGAAATATACATTTCCGACCCCATAAAGTATATATATTCTTGATCAGCATCACTAGCTGAGTCGATTGAGCCATGTCCGTCTGTCCGTCCGTCTGTCCGTCTGTCCGTCCGTATGAACACCTAGATCTCGGAGACTATAAGAGGTAGAGCCACCAAATTTGGTGTGAACATGCATCTAATGCATACACAGGTCAAGTTTGTTTCAAATTTTTGCCACGCCCACTTCCGCCCCCGCAAATCGCGAAAACGTATTACTATAGCTGTATTAAAGATATCGTATTCTTACTTGGCACACCTAATTATATACCCAAACTGGACCAGCTCACCAAATTTTGTCGAAATCGGACAGTAAATATCGGAGATATACCTATATGAGTTTTGCACTGAATTGCCAAGGCGACATTGCACACTGGGCGGAATTGCCAAATAAGTGGCATAAAGTCGAATAATGCAGATATCGAGCTGAAACTTGGTATATTTGATAAGAATAGCACTCTAAATATTTAAACAAAATTTAAAGTTCATTTGACCACGCCTTCCCCATTAGCCCATATAAGGCAACAATGCGTATACGTGATCACAAAGGAAAGTGTGGGAACTATAAATAAAGTACAACAATTTTAATATTTTGTTTGTATTAGTGATAGTAATATAATATTTATTATGATTAAATTATTACTAACTATTAATTACTAACTATTTCTAACAATTTAAGTAAAAATCATCATTTAGTTATTTTGCACAGCTAATTCAAACGCATATGGATTTATATCATCTATTTCTGAGTCGGAGTCATCATTAAAACTGTAATCATTGCTTAAAGGCTGAATATTTATTGGAAAATTGTAATGTGGTGTTTCCAAAAGTTCAATAACATCTCGCGGAAGGGGGTTTTTATTATGTCGAGCTGCCCTTTTCTTAATGGATATACTTGAGATGAGGGGATCTGAAGAGTCCATAGATCTTTGGAATACATCCATCATATTATTTATCCGCGAATTGTGTCGAGCGTGCAGTAGCCGATCACGCTTGTAAAATTTATTTTTCGCTTCAGACGCATTTTCCCCAAGACAGCCCACCGGCATCACTGATGCAGTTATTATTTGTGATCCATGAACTAAAATCTTATGGAGAGTTGGTGACATAGGATACCATGAATAATGTAACATGTATAATCTAATAGTTTTATCTGAGAAATTTTGAAATTTTAAAGCGTCGATTGCAAATTCGCAGTTAATAGCTATTAGAATAGTATGCAGACTCTCAAGTAACTCCAAGTCGAGTTCTAAAATTGATGCAAATAAATTCGTATTTAAAAATGCTTTTCTCGCAGTGTTGCCATCGTTCGAGTTTCCACTTCCATTCGGTTTTGGCTTATCTACATGCAAACCCATTTCTTGTCGCAGTCTTCTTTGTACATGTTTTTTCTTTTCGATCATTTCTAACTTGTCTTTTTCGTTTCTTACTTGCCATTTTTTGAACCCCAATCTGTATGATATTTTGAGCAGCAATTCAAAAATGCGTATCCAAGCGTGAAGTGGACTTATTCCATATTGAAGATGCCGAGGGTTTATACCCAAACTGGACCAGCTCACCAAATCGGACAATAAAAATCGAAGATATAGCTATATGAGTTTTGCACTGAATTGCCAATGCGCATTGGCTGGCAAGAGTGAGCGAGACAGCATGCGTTTGCTGCTGCTGCATGTTAAAGAGAATTTTGCATGAAATTGATGACGATTTCGAGGATATTTTATTTTATTTAATATAACTAGTTGGTACAGGGTATATTCAATGTCGGCAGGGACGACTTGCTTGCTTCATTTTGAAGTCTTTTCTTCTAAGTTACAATGTTGAAATTGCAATTAAATTCACAAGACATCGCGGGGAACAGTTGACAATGACACCGACAAAAGTACGAAAGCCACAGCTATTTACGAGCTAAATGGAAGATGATAAAGGTAGGTTTTTAGTACTGATAGGGAGAGCTTTAGACTGATCACACGATAATGTCGATTATTATCAGCTGACAGGACTCGTAAGGGATTATGCAATATATAGTTAGTAGTACAGTATGCAAGGGATAAGGGAATATAGTTTTCTATCTAGGCCTTGATGGTACAAAAACAGTTACTTGGTGTAATAACTCAGGCGATTCATTATCACCAATTAGGAGCTTGAGCATAAAGGTTACACCAAGCATTATTCTATGGTTAGGAAGAGAAGAAGGATTAATTAAAAGAAGTCTATTAGATAACGATGCCAGGTTGACATTACGATCCCAGTTTAGACCACAAAGAGCAAAAAGCAGAAATTGTTGCTGAACAGATAAAATTATAATTTGGTGTGACTAATATTGAGGTGACCATATACAAGATCCGTACTCCAAAATAGGATGGACCAGAGAAGTATAGAGAGTTTTGGTATTGTAAAGATCATCGAATTCCTTCGACCATCCTTGACGAAACCAAGAACGCCTGTGGACTTAGAGATTATCGTGGAGATATGGGAGTTGGAGGTTAGTTTACGGTCCATAAGTACAGCTAAATGATTCATTCTATCAACGCGTTCTAATGGAGTGTTGTTCCGGGAACACAGAACAAAGATGACGATCTTTGTTCTAAATAAAACTTTTCCTCCCCCAATCCATTACCATACCTGATAGAACATCACATTAGAATAATTGAACACAATTTCCTAAAATATCTACTAACTAAACATTACAGCAACCTAAATATCCCTACAGGCATCATGCAATTTCATAGTTATAATATTAGCAAATCTTTGAATTATGCTTTTAGTTTACTCTTCCTCCAATCATAATCATAAATAAGATCTGTTAAGGTTTTGGAGTGGCTTTTGGTAGAAGCTGAAACTAGTTTAGCCTTATCAGTAGCATAAATTTATGACTCATTGCCTCAAATGTTCTCAAAATTTTCAAACTACGAAGGTTAAAGATGCAACTTCAAAATCTCTGTACAGTTTAATGAATTATTACTGTAGCTAAAACTTCAAAAAAAAAAAGAAGTCAATTCCTGTGATATATTTTGGCAGTGAAATTCTGTGAATTTGCTTTGGTTTGTTCTGCATATTTGGCCAAAACCATTATGCTTGAATAATTTAGAATTCTTCTGTCCATTTCATGTGAAATCATTTGTGTGTGAATCCATTAAATATTTGATGAGGTGACCTTTAAATTGGGTCAAATGTGAAACTGAAACTGATGCTTAATTCAATTCACTTAATAAATCAAAGATAGTTGGCCCTTTTAACAATTATAAAACAATTAAATTGTCACTTTTAAAACATGCAGTGGCAGGAAAAAAAAAACCCAATTCAATGCCAAAGGACCAAGGAAAAGGAAAAACCAACAAAAGAGCAAATGTCTGTTTTTCCACCACCTCCCCCTCCCATCACTGAGCAAGTTGGAAAAGGAAATGAGAAAAGAAGAAAAATACAACTTGAACATAATATGGCACTTCATTGGACACAGCCGACACCCAGTCACAGTTACTGTTACAGTTTCAGTTCCAATTTCATTTTCATGCCAAGGCCAAAAGTATCGAACTCTCTTTCCCAGTCTCATGCACACACACACAAACACTTACCCAATCGACTGACTATAACGGTTGTTGCCATTATTTATTTGCAACAAATTAAAGTTCCGTGCACACCCTGTGAGTCAAGTGTCAGCATAAATGAAATTTCCCACCGCAAACTTCCGGCAAATAAAACCGTGCAATAAGAGCAACAACAACAACAACAACAGAGCAATGTGCATGTGCATAACAAAGAGCAAATGTTAACAGAGTGAACTTTACGTTTCTGCTTTTTTTTCCTTTTTTGGTTTTTTTTTTTTTTATTGTTGGTTCCTTTTCGGACATGGACACACTTGGCTTGATTCGGTTGAGGAAATGTATACAGAATTCACACAATTCACTTGCCAACGTCATTTCCGGTTTGATATCTATTCAATGAAAGAGGGAAATGCAGTAGCAAGGAGAGGGTGGCAAGGGAAATAAACAGGGTTTCGAATGGGGCATGATGATTGAATTTTTTTTCGAGAGGGTTGTTAAAGACGATTTGCCAGTGGCATTAACCAGGCTAACGAGCTGCTTAAATTGAAAGAAGTAAACGGATATGAAGCCCATTCCCGTTGCCATTAAAAATTTAAGTCATATAATTTGAATATCATCATATGCTTTAGTTGATAGTGAGATCAACTTGTCCTGATAAGATAAATTCTGTTTTAGAACATGATTAAATTATGACTCTCGTAAAAGTTTGCATATTACATAGTTAATGATTAAATTACTGTCCCTGATAATTAAAACATTTTTCTATCTTTTTTTAGAAAAAAAAAATCTAAAAGGACAACTTTCTTTTTATCTTCTTATCTGACTATCCTTAGAACTAAAGGTATAAAACAAAACCAATCACGGGATAGAAAACTTTTTTAATCAATAGTAAATAGTTTGCTAACTTTGACAACTTTGTTAAGAAATAAAAAGTCAAGAATATGACAAATACTAACTTACTGTGGAATGTCTTAAACAAAATCTAAACCTTAATTGTTTGTTGAACTGCAAAATTAGTATCGTTTTGTGATCGTTTTTTCGTTGATTAATTATTTAAGTTTTTTGGTAAATAATTTTAAAAGTTGAAATTTGATAATCAGGTAACCATTTGCTATACTTTGGTACTAATGTTTGGTGGTTTTACTGCGTATCAATAACTGACAAAGGCTACATACATCAATATACTCGACTGTATAGGATCGAGGATCAAGAATTCATTTTAGTTTTAAACATAGAAGTTCGACTTCAATGGGCCAGGCTTCATTTTCTCGTTTTCATTTTAAGAAATCACTTCTAAATTTTTCACATTGTTAGATCTATTATAAAGATAATAGATTTATACTTTTTTCAGGTCACCAATAGCTGTCAATATTTCAGAAATTTATAAAAGTTTTCATTTCCATATGGACTAACTTTCTTGCAACCAAGGTTGAACCTTTTAAACATTCCTTTACGCCTGTCCCTCTTTTCTGTGGTCGCACACAAATGAGCCGCATCATTTCCGTTCTGGTTGCTCTCCTCCATATCCTCCCCTCTTACAATTACCATAAAGGTGTGCAGAATTGTTTAAAAAAAAAAAAGACTAGAAACAGGAGGTTAACTAACCAAATGACTGTGCAGATAACATGCCACATATATGAGGAAATGGAAAACGAGTAGGAAAAAAAATTTGAAAGAAAAGGGTAGAAAAAACAAAGAGTAAAAAAAAAAAAGAAAAACAATTTTTGCAAAAAAAAATTACAAGTGAAGCGTTACATTTGACTGGGTTCCGTTCGTTTGAGTGTCCAGTGAAGCGCTTAGAAATTTTTGTTTCCCTTGCTAACTGGTCATACCCTGTAAGCTGGGGTGGATATATTTATATGCTGGATTGTTGGTAATAGATGAAGAGAGGTATTTGAGGTATTTGAAAGTGATTTAAGTGATTCTTTTTCAAGCTAAGTTTTGAAGTTCTTTTGTGCGAGCCATCATCCGTTTCACACTAAAGAAAGTGGATAAAGTACCAAGATATCAAGGATCTTCTTTGCTCCAAAGGAGATTTCAGGTGTGACTTTTTAGGATTATTAAATACAGATTGAAGAGATCACTCAGAGTATAATTATACTCTCTTTATTATCTCAAGATTTATAGTAAAAGCTTGATCAAACAGGTATAATTAAATGACTACTTAATAGAATTTGGTTTGAAAGAGCTTAAGCAAATACATTTCACTTATTTTATAATTAGATCTAACTTTTTAATTTTGGCAAACTCCAACTTACTATGTGGAAGACAGGATATCATAAAATCGACTCTTTGTTCTCCTTTGCAGAACTAAATTTTTTGTTAAATGAACTTGTTGATTTTTCATGACTTGCTAAGAGTGTTTTTTTCGGTTTATTGGCTCTGAACTTCAAATTTGTTGCCTAGTTAATTAGCCAAGGTGATTCATTAAATACTTTAAATAGTCACCTATCATCATCTCTTCACCATAAACGATTGATTTTAGAAATTAAAAAATTGTATTTAAATTTTAATTATAATCTATTCAACTTGTGAGAGTTGTTAGGGTAAAAGTCAAAAGCGAAAAAGGTCAACAAATTGCAACAATTAATGCCATCAGCTGGCAGTAACAGAACCTAAACAACAACAGAATTTCAGTCAGATAAATAACAACAATGATTCAGAGTGGTTTTGGTTAACAATGCCAAACAATGCCAATGTTTTTGTTGGCCAAGTGTTGCCATTCCAGTAGTTGAGGAGAAGGGTTCATTTGTAGGCGGTTGGTCGGTCTGTTGGTCAGATAGAGTTGGTACGTTATTTGTTTGGGTGTGGTTTCTGTGTATTTTGCATTGTATTTGTTATGCTCAACGATTGGTTGGCAAATATAAAAGTGGAAAAACTTTTTCATATAGTTAGTTGCACGGTTGTGTTTTTCTTTTCGTTTGATTTTTCGACTAATTGTCAAGTGTACAACAACATAAATATTTTGTTAACTAAAGAATTGGCTCGAATGTAGAGGAGAATTTTTGATGGAAGAAAACATTTCAATAAACCAAAACTTGCACAAAATGAAACAAAATCAATTTGTCTAATAAACTAAGCTAAATGGCTTACTCTTCTACTCCTTTTTCAAAGTATTTCCTTCTCACACTGCGACAATCAAAATGGCCAAAAGTTGTTTCACATTTTCTACTTAGTTATGTATTGAATGTTGTTGCTGTGCTGGTGTGTGTGTGTGTGTGTGTGCGGGACAACAAATCTGTACTAATTAACTTGAAACCTTAGCATTTACCTTGGGGGGCAGACTTCATCTTCGTCTTTCATACAGTTGCCCGGACTGGCCCCTAGGGCCGATGGGCATCCAAGCAAACATAAAAATGTCATATGTCAACTGCAGGCTGCCTTGTCAGCACTCATTAAGCTCTTAACCTCATTCCCAAATCCCAAAGAGCAAAAGAGATGGAATGAAAAATAGACAAAGCGAGAGAGATAGAGATAGAGAGAGGGAGAGGAGGGATAGAAGAAGATTTGTCCTTCTCTCACACAGACACATTCAATTTGAACAAATGCAAGTGAGGGCTTTATTACCAAAAATGTCGACACTTCCTGTTGGGTTGAAGCGGTAGTCTTTGTTTTTGTATCCCACTTTAAGGATTCAACTTGTTGGAAAATTATGAATGGTTGAGCTGCAAATTCCACTCCGTTTTTCCTTTCAATGAATTTAACTGCCTTCCACAAACTCTTCTTCCATTACTTTTCACTTTTCTTTTTGCACATTTCCTTGACTTGAATGAATGAAATCAAATTAATTACAAAAAGGCAAAAAAAAGAAAAGAAAAGGGAGAAATCAGGAGAAGATGGTGATGAGCCTGAAGAAACAGCAAGACGAAGAACTCTACATTTTCCCTTATGCACATGCGTGAAATTTTCTTTTCATAATTTATTTTGCTTCTTCTTTGCTTGTTGTTGTTGTTTTTGCTGTCGCTTTTTCTTTATGCTTTTTCATTTTGCTCAGGCATTTCCCAGGCGCAATTTTGCCTCTTTGCCTCTTTCATCACTTTGATGGTTATCATCACCAAACAACTTCATCAGTTAGGCAGAAAAAAAAAACAGAAAAGGGGTTTTCCTTTAAGAAAATACATTAAAAAAAAATGAAAAAAGAGTGAAAAATAAAAACATCTGTTTAAAGGTTAAAGAAAAGGTAAATATTAAAAACTCTGCACAAAATAGATTTTGCACTGAATCAATTTCTATAGATGGACCTTTGTCAGTTGTTTTTCACAAATTTTCCTTTACAAAATGTCTTTTCTATATACATTTCAGATATACTTCTGTCAAATATTTAAACTTGGTTGAAGTTCTAAATAAATATTTGAACTAAAAAGGAAATGTTTTGAAAAGTAAATGAAATTTTTTGATTGATATTTTTTTTTTTTTTTTTTGTTACAGATGAATTGGCAAATGAAAACTGTCAGAGCAATGGCAAAGCTGTCAACTGGCATGTCATTCTATATCGGCAATATAAACTTACCCTCGATTTTTGTTATATATTTTATTTAGTTTGCTCTCGTTCTGTCTCTCTCTCTCTCTTTTAGTTAGTTTGTCTGCAAAGAAAAGTAGATTTTGCTATGAATTTAGTTGTATTAAAGTTAAATGTAATAAATGAGAAGACAGGCAAAACTTGTAGACTTAATTAAACAAGTAGCAATTCAATTAGGGACACAAGTAAGGGAGAAAACACTGGGGACACAGGTGTGTGCTAATAAAGCCACACACACACACACACACTTACACACATACCTAGAGGGAGAAGGACAAAGATGAGGTAATGTGAGGTTAGCCACAAAATCAGAAATGTTAATTAAAATCACTAAGAAGAAATCTATGGTAGGCATACATTTGGTTTTTGGGGGGGGTAAATGAGATTTCCTTTAAGCCACATATACATATATATTTTAGCCTCCCCTTTTCTTGGTAACAAATTAATTTGCCAACAAAATTATGACACTGCCAAAATGGTTAAAGCCAAAGGAAATTGTCATACGAAAGTCTACCAAAAAATCGAGAAAACATACAATACAATGATTACAAAAGAGAGTAAAAACATATTTATACGTTTGTATTTACTACGAGACGTAGAGCCGACTTTGTTATACTCTACACTAAGTGGGGAAATGATTGGAAAAAAGGATTTACTTGATATGTTAATTTTTATACTCAACAATAAGCTCTTAAAAATTGAGAAACAGAGAGATTATCATCTACTCCGGTGTTGAATGGTGAAAGGAAAAGGATTTTGAGTCCTAGAATATACAATTTTTGTTCATTAATCCACCCACTTAACCCTTTGGTTGCAGGGTAACATGGGAGAGCACGAAAGGCCCTCTGAATTACATTTAAAATTCGTAATGGACGTAACGGAAATACCGGCATAACCAATGCAGGAAGCTTCACTGGAGTGCAGCAAAAAAGGTGGCAACAAGAAAAAAATTGTTACACAAAACGAATATTCAATTGAATAATCAAAAAGTAACCAAATAAATACATGCAAAAAAGAAATTGAGAAAAATTTGCGTTGTCTTTTTACAAGCTATTAAAAAAAAAAGTCTTTAAAAAAAGATATATACAAATGAATTTCTTTTTCGGGTTGAAACTTTTCGGTTTGGCTTACTCTTTGATTCTTGGTCACATGGTGAGGTTTTTTTTCTCTTTAACCTCTGCCACGGCTCTCCTCCCCGTTAACCCATAATACAATTAGGAACAACAAGTTGCATTAAAATGGCTGCTAACTTTCATTAAAAACCACTTAACCCAGACCAGGAGGACAACAGAGACCACATAGAACCCAACTCTACTAAACTCACCCAACTCTTGACCCGCCCCCACTTGACCCACATGACCTATGGGGAAAAGCCAACAGCAACAAAAACAAAACAAGAACAACTAGAACAAGAACAAAGGAAAAGGCATCATTGCCAGCGGCACGTGGATGCTGATGCTTCTCTCACTAGTTAGCTGGCTTACTGAGAGCTTAGAAGTGGGCGTGGCTTAGTGTGTAGTTTTGCATAGTGGTAAGAGTGGCCACTTCTACACATCGTTAGTCATCATCAACTTTATTTTTTGGCAATGTCCGGAAAAAGATATTTTTAATTAAATGAAAGGCACCACAAAAAAAAAAAAAAAAGTTCTCGGGTAAAGTCAAAAAAAAAAGAAAACCGGAGGAAAAAACATGGTAAAAGTCAAAAACAGTTGCATACTTATGTGGGCTGTTAACTTATTTTTCTCGTTTGGTGAAAAATCTATGAAAAGATTTTTAAATGAAACCAAATGCATTTCATTGTGGTAGAATACTTAAAACTTTCTCTCAAAATTAAAGTTTATATGAAAACTATTATGCATTTTGTTGCATTTTAAAGACAAAGTGTAAACTATGGTTAAGCTGAAATTAAAACACAACAAAAGCTGGCGACCAGCAATGCCCGGCTTCCTCCCCAGCTCATTAACTCCTGTTTACCACGAGTTTTGAAAACAATGTCCAGGCTTACAGCGTCCAACTTAAGCCAATCTAAAGGGAAGCGAATGGGGAGAGGAAAGGATCAGAGTTTAAAGCACGCAATTTTTAATAGCTCACAGCAGCAAGCGAGTTGGAAGTTAAGAATGTAATAAAAAATATTTAAAAAACTATATTAAATTTATATTTTTTTGCAATTTATGAAGAGCTTATATATAGAAATGAAATGAAATGAATAGTCAGCTACTTTAAGTAAATTCTAAGATGAAATTGATACATAAAACAAAACTAATTGAAACTATTAAATCAAAATTTTTATTGCTTAGACATTTATATTAAACTGTGTAAAAAAATATACAACCGAACTTGACGTAATTTATTAATATGGCTGCAATTGGAATACTTTCTTGACACTTTGAATTTTTGAAATCATTTCTGATCAGTTGCAACATTATCTGCAAGTTCCAAAGAATTCTACTGGAATGTACGAACAAGTAACATAAGTGCAAAAAGATTCAAGGGAAATTTTGACCCTAGTAAACTCAATATCATGAGTGAAAGAGGACTGAATAATTTCAGATGGAAAAGCTGAATCGACAGCAATAAACACACCACCATCATTGCGGATAGTCCAAACTTTTCTATAAATTGAAAATTTAATGAATAAAATCAAATATCTGTTTTAAGCCACGTCTCTGTAAAAGCAAGAACATGAAAATCAAAGGATAGACTATCTACAAAGAGTCTAGTCAGTTTGGATTTAAGTCCTCTAAAATTCTGGTAGGCCAGAATAAGGGACAAAGTTAGTTTTTTCGCCCATCAATGGATGTTGACGTTCCAGAAGAGTTTAAAGGGAATACAAACTTCTTTTTCCCAGATATAAATTTGAACCATTGTTTTTCTATAATTTTAAATTGTTTTCACTTTTGTTGATTAAATTGCTTTAATTTAATGCTATTATTGCAAATCAATGAGGCTATTTTTCCATAAATGAGGTTAATTTATGCCTGCCATTGTTCAAATTTATATTTTTTTTCTTTGCAAATAACAAACACATGATATAAAAAAAAAAAAACCAATTTGAATTTTACTTTTTGTTACTTTTTCCAATTCACAAAGCTATATAAATTTGCCATGTCTATGCGAGTGTGTGTGTCTGTGTTAGTGTCTGCATTTGTGTGTATATGTGTTTCAGTATGCCATTTCAATTTCCAGCCATTAGTGTCGCGGCGTTTAAAAGTAGCTAACAAAACCCAAAAAACATAAAAAAAAAGGAAGAAAAGAAAAATTCGAAAAAACGCAGAAAGAGGGAAAAGTTTTGTTTTCACGCTTTGGCATTAAAAGAAAACAGTTGAAACAAAAACAAAAAAAAAAAAACCCCAAAAAAATACGACAAAAAAATGAAAAAGTAACAAAGCAAACTTTTTCAGTTTTGTCTGCAGTGCCTCCCAACACCCAACCCCTCTACCTCTCTCTCTCTCTCTCTTACTCTTTACCCAATTCACCCAATTTCGATTTCTCTGGGTTTCATTTTTATTTCTCTGTGTTTTATTTTTTGCGTAGCCATTTTTCAACTTTTGCTGTTTTTGCCAGCTCTTGTTTGTTTGCGAAAGAAAAATTAAAGGAAAATAACAGCAAATAATGAAATAGAAATAAGCGAGCAATGACTCCTTACACAGACAAATACAAACATATATATATATACATATATAGACATTTGGCTAAAATGGAAAATAAGTTTTGTTTCAACAATGTGTTTTTGTTCTAGCAAAAAGAACATTTTAGAAATCCTTTGTAATGTGAAAATAATTCGTAGCAAAATATTTTGAAGACTTTGAAAGGAATTTTGGATATATGTAGACATTTTTTTTGTTGTTAGTATTATAAAGCAATTTATTAGCTTAAAATGTTGTTGAATCTGTGGATCTTTGCATGGGGCAGTTTGTAGGAAAACATAGTGATTAGTTTCTATATGGGAATAAAGTTTCATTAAAATATAAACAAACTGTTTTTGGTAACTTAAACTAAACTAATTTTAGCCGACTTCCAGAACATCTTAATATCGTAAAATATTCTTATTATTTTTTATATAATTTAAAATAAAAAAGAAATATTTTTATCATTTGTTTATGTATTATTGTTGTTATTATTCCTAATTTTTATATCTTACTAAAAATTTTTACAATTTTGTTTTCCTTTAATTTCCATCTATAAATATATTTCTCGTTAAAAAATAAATATATATTTTCTCCAACTACTTGCTTAGCCTCTTGGCAAGGGCAAACTAATTTAATTATATGGAAAGCAAACATTTTTGTAGCCTTGTCACCTTTCAATTAAATGTGTTCCAAGGACCAAGGACCTCAACCGTTCTCAGCCACTTGAACTTTAAAGATGGCTTTAAATAATTACAATGTAAAATTATTAAAATTTCATAATTGCCTTAAATGGCCGAGAGCGTTAAGCCGAACAAACTGCTGTCCAACCAACGAGAGCAGCCAGCCAGCCAGGAGCCAGGAGCCACTGGAACCGCAACAACAAACACGAAACAACGGTTACCGTAATAAGAGCAACATCAGCAGCAGAAGAAGGAGCAGAGAGCAGGGAATGGGAAGCAAAGGAACCACAAGGACATGGCCGCCATTCGCCAGTCGTTTATCTATGTGCATAAGTTATGAGCCAGGGCCGAGAAGCAGCCTCCTCATCGTTAAAACGTGTTCAATGTCACGTTGGGTCACGCCCACAACTCAAGTTGGACGCCCACTCTTGCTTTCGGCTTCTTTCCTTTTGATTCCCCAGCTCGACTCGACTCGTGTCAGTTTTTTGGACAGGCATTTCTCTCTCTTCTTTCCTTTTCGTTTTTAAAAAATGTTGAAATAAAATGTTAACTTGCAAAAGGGAATACATTAACACATATTTACAATTAAGGAGCGCCCATTTTCCACAATCCCAACTCATTCCAAATGCACTTACGAGCCGTGCGGTAGCTTCACATATAAAATTCAAGAGGATCCAAAGAGCATATGCTTTTATTCCATGGCCGGAGGCTCACTTAAAGCCCAAAGTCTCTCACAGCCAGCCAAGTGACCGCAAAAACGATGCTGAGCATCTGTTGGCACTTTTATCCTAGTAAGCAAATGAGGCGTATCGAAAATGGGTTGGGAGAGGAGAGTTGAAAGGGATATGCCCGGTAATACAGATGCAGGCATTGGAGAATGCAACCAAGGCACTTTTTTTCCTTCTTTCCCTTTTCTTTTTTGAAATATTCTTGTTTATTTATGCTAAAAATTCACAGCTCTTTTGGGGACTGCCAACACACACAAAAAAAAAGAGAAAAAAAAACGAAAAAAAAAAGGTTTTAAGGATTTTACAGCAAACTTTATCGTCTGGTTGGTTTTACTCCACGCATTGTTAATCTTTTATGGCTAAGCGAAAATATGGCTTGGCTGCAAAAATTATATGGCCAGAACCAAAAGTGCAAGCCAAAATGTCCAAAGCAAAAGTGAGATTAGAATGACTTGTGAAATAATATAAGAGGAGCACATTTACTCTTTATAAAATCAAATTGGCTCGGTTTTTTTTTCCCCCATTAGGAAACTTTACACATACTTGAAGATTATTATATTGGGGGAAACTGTAAAAGTTCATTTAAAATTGAAAGGATTAACTTAAATATTAAAAATTAATGAATGAAAGAAAATTAGCAAGTAAACGGACCTAAAAAGTAGATTTGCTGAGGATAAAAATATTGCTTACTATTAAAGGAACAAATTAATTTGAGGAGGAGTTTACATCAGCTAGTTAATGGCTACATTTGGTTGCAAATGATTGTAAATTATAGGAAGAAAACCTAAAGTAAAGTTACAATGAAATTTGAAACATAATTTAAAGTTGAAAAAAGGAATTCGTAGCACTGAGTGCCAAAACTGAATTTGTTGCACGTTGGAAACTGAAATAAGACTTCTTTAGACGGGTTCAGTAAATTAGAACACACAGATATAGCTCCTCGATAATTAGACATATTATAAATTACTTTGGTAGATGTTAAATGGTAATCAATGGCCTCAATGATGCCCATGGAAAAGTCCAACTATAATGAGATCTTCAATAAATTTCATATGTCCTGATATTTGCGTATTGTAGGTAAAAGGCTCAGGTAAAGGCACCAGAAGATGTATACGGCATTACCTTCTTAGGTCTTAATCTGACATTAAAAGGAGCACGTGGATACATAATATGAAAATATGCTTCTTTGGGTCTCTTAAGATGATATAAACTGTATATACATGTAGGGATATGTCTATTAATTGTTTGATGACAATATAATGTTTATTGTTTAATGACAATATTATACTTGCGAGTTAATGTTTAAATGTTATTCTAATTGATTATATTAATTAACTCTCACTCTGCATTTCACTCTTTTCTCTACTGACGCTCACTCTTAACTGCCCATGACCGACCAACTCTGACTGCTCACCCTGACTCTCACCGACCAACTCTCTGACTCTGGGCCTGCGTTGCCATACAACACCTTCCTCTCCGATCTTGCCACATCTCCCGAACAAAGACCAGCCTCTAACTACTAGATAGATTACCATATCCTACATACATATATATTCTGAAGTAAGCCATGAGATATCGTTATGTTTTTACACACGCACATAGTCTAAGAAAACGATTTCATTCCTACACTAGTTATCTCTTGGAAGGAGCTACGATGACTATTAATATTACTCAATGGAGATTAGAGATATTCTTAATCTTAAAAATCTGCTGGTTGAGCAAAAACCCCAAAAAGCCAATTTAAAAAACTTTTGGTAACCTTTCAAAACGCCCAAAAAAAAAAAAAAAAGAAAACGAAACCAAAAGCATACTATATACCAATAATTAAGCAATAATTTCCCAATAATTAACTTCCATAATTTTTTCCCACAATATATATTTAAATACTAAATTGCCTTATACATTTCAGTTGAACATGAACTTAAAGTCATGATTTTAATATAATTAGTCCACTTGAAGGCAAAGTCAAAGACAAGTTAGGCAATGCCAAAAAGAGATGAAAAAAATAAAATAAAATTTCACAGAAATTTTTGAGTCAGTTAACCCTAAAGGAAAATCAGCAAAGAACCAAAAAAAAGAAAAAAAAAAAAAAACGGAAATGTACAAGAAAAAAATGAGAGAAAATTGAATAACTTGTTGGATGGATGGCAGAGGAAGGAATCTTGCCTTTCATCACCATAAAATTAAGAAGCCAGACAAGACGACGATGGAAATTTTTCAGCGTGGGCTGCTCTCATTTGCCATTTTATAGCTGAAGTAACAAACAGATTTGAGTTTGGCTTTTAAGTTGCCCAAAACACGTAGCCCAGACAGACAGAGCTTTAGGCCAGAAAACCTAGAGAGAGAGGAGACAGTGAGTGATAGGGTGAGGCATTGCCTCCAGTTAAACTCAAAGCAACAAAAATATAGATGTACGTGCAATTATTCAAAGTGCAAAAGAAAGCCTTTCTCCTTAGCAGGATAATTTCAAGGCACACCAACAGCAACACACTCTCATCATTGTGGTTGTGTCGCCAAATATTTTCATTCCAGTCAGCTCATCTAATTTATGGTCGTAATTTCTGCTGCTAGACTGCATATTAATTTAACATAAATGCCGCCTCATAGCCGTCTCTCATCAACACAAATTATACCCAAATGGATTATATGTTTTCTGTGTGTGTTCTTTTGCTTAGCTTTTGGCAGGATGCTCTTGTCCCGCATACTGGTTGTATCCTTGCCGCCACGCTAAAGATCAACATTAAATTACCCTAATCAAATTGTCATTACGCATATTTATGCAAGTTAATGAGTGCGTGAATTTAAATCAAATTAGCACCAATACACAATTTGCATGACAATTTTTTTCTGTTATTCTCAAAAAATTGAATTGATAAGCCAAGATAAATTAATCAGTATTACATACAAAATACATTTAAAGGCAAATAAAATTAAGGAAATCAAGAAAATAAAATCAAATAAAGCAGTTTAGAAAAAGTTGAGGCAACTAAATATAGACTTAAGCGTATAAAACTCTTAACAAGACATAAATGCTAAAAAAAAAAAGGGCAAAAGTAAAGTGCAGCAGGAGCAGCTCTGGCAAGGATAAATGAAAACGATTGCCCTGGAAATAGTATAAGAAACGACTCTGAGATACCCTTAATTAGTTGATTGGTCTACAATTAAGAGTTGATTCAGATTATGTTACCTTGTTAGTGGAATGCAAGCAGCACTTGTCGCATTTTTAACTGAAATTTGTCTTCTATTGTTATAGGATGATCTTTTTATATACCAGATAGTTTTAAATATCCAATTCATTATCTAGCAAGACTTTTCCAGGTATATCTTTTTACTAAATCTCACTCAATCGATTTGAGTTTGAGATTTGCTAGTTTTTAGATCTTAATAGACCAATAAAACTTGCATAAAGTATCTATAAAAGTTTTCTTGAAGGATCTTATGTATATGCCTTTCGGTTAAAACTACCTTTAGTTTTGGCCTCATGTAATACTCTTCAAATTTCAAAGGATTATAAAAAGAAATTTCCCGATTTCTAAATCACTTCCAAATAAATATAGTCCATATAGAATCTTTGCTCTAATTCAAATAGACGGATCAAGAGTTCATTTTTAACATCATGCATGGCAGTTTTGCTTCTTCACTGTATTCACTTTACCCTAAAATACCCTCTTCTTTTTGAAGGGTATAAAAAAGATGTAAAAACTTGCTCATACAACACAAAGTTCTGGGGCAAACACCTCAAGCAAGTTGAAGATGAGCAAAAATGTGTAGTAGGAGACCCAAAGACGAACTTTCAACTCAACTGAAGTTGAACTTTTATTTGTTTGGCTCGTAAGAGCTTCAAAGTTTATTTTTTTTTCTACTTTTGTGTTGTTGTTGTTGCTGCTGCTTTTCCAATTTTGGCCTCATGTTGTTGTTGTTGTTGCTTTGATTTTATTGCAGTCGATGATGATGAGGAGAGAGAGAGAAAAGGAGATCCCTTCGCTTGGAATGGAACTCAAACGAGCATAAGAGGCTTCCGCTGCTTTTGCCCCCCCAGCTTCTCTATCTGTGTCTCTGACTCTCAGCGAGTGCACTTTAAATTACTCGAATGATACTTGATGCGGCTTGCAATCAGACGAGACCAAAGCTGAGCGGAGCATAAGAGAACAAACCAAACCAGACGAAAACCCAGAGACTTCATTATTTTGATAGCAATTAGTAAATTGAGTTGTATAATTTTCTTTTTTTTCCAACTCTACGATTTTGTCTGTCTGTCTCTGATGTGTTGTCATGCAATTAGTGCAGCACGACTGACCAAAAGTTTTTTTTACTTGTGGCTTACGTTGCGTATGCTTGATGGCGGAAACGCCAGGCACTTGAAAATGTTGGCAATTGCAGAATTCGTATAAATTTTTCTTTTGTATTTTGGTTTGTAATTAACTTGCTTGCACTACCAAAGCGAATTGACTAGCTGAAAGTGACCCCGTTTTTTTATTTTCTTCCCTTTTTTTTGTCAGAGTGTACGCACAGCTGATAAAATAAACTGCCAAACTGCCGATTCGCTGACAATGCAAACGATGGGAGAACAACTTGAAAGAATAACAAACTTTCACAGAGATAAATGTTTGTGAGAGATTCTTTTTTCCTTTTCCCTTCATTCCCACTATTGACACAAGTGTCACCGTTTTTTTTTTTGCCCTTTCGATTCCTGAAAGATTATATGAGTAGATAGTTTCAGTAGGCTTTAATAAACAAAAACGCAAAAGATCAAAGTAAAGCGGAGGAAGTTTTCCCCTTTAACGAAAACTTCTCACCAAAATTTGGAGTTGTTATTTCAATATCTCGTATTACTATCAGATGTTACAATCTCTCAGATTTCACAAACAAACAGAAATAAATCATTTTTGATGCAATGTTATTGTTGGAACTTTAGGTTAGAAGGAAGTGGAAAGTGGATAGTAATTTAAACCTAAACAGCAGCATTTCCTATCTGCCAATCTACAATTAAATTGAAGGGGTATATGGAAATTTGATCTTATTATAAAAGAGTTGTTTAGTTTTCTTGTCTTTTTTTGAAGTACAGTTCTCTCCTACTTTGCTCATTTATAAAAATTTACAGCTTTCCCATAGTAAATCATCATAAAGATAAAACCATTTACTTGATACGATTTGCTATGTTTTTTATTCCTAGAACAAATCATATAAAAACAATATTATGCTTACATTGAAATCAAATTTTTATCTGAAAATTCTTTTACATAATAATTGTATTACCTTATATAGATTTTACATTCAAAATCTTCCGAAATTTTGTTTCGAAATGAAGCAAAATTTGTAATACTTTAATGTAATAATCAATGAATAGTTTGAATATTCTTCTTGTGTTCCTTAAAATCAATTTACTTGATACGATTTGCTATGTTTCTTATTACTAGAACAAACCGTATGAGAACAATATTATGTTATCATTTAAATCAAATTTTTATATGAAAATTCATATATACATATAATAATAATATAACTTTAAAAGATTTCAAATTCCAAATCTCGCTATACTTTTTCTTCAAATGAATAAAAATTTGTAATATTTTATATTTTATAAAATAGTCTAATAGTTGTTTAATTATTCTTGGTAGTAAATATCTTTGTACGAAATTCCGATATTCGTTTTAAAAATTTGTTAAGTTTAAGTTTATTAGGAACTCCCTTGATTAGTTAGATTTAATATACAAATATATGTATGTATATCTAAAAGCAATTTAGTCAAACAATTTAATTTAAGAGCAGTAGTAATTGTTAATCTCAAAAAGCTTCCAAAATTAAAAAGGCAGAGTAATTAAAAAGGATCAATCATAAAATAATTCCAGTTGTTAATTAGTTATTTACTATATTAGAATCTCTTATGATTCATTCTTATATTCTCCATTATTCTTTCATTGATTCATTTATTAATTTTTAACAATTTAAATCTATCATTTTATGCCCTGTAAAAGTATTTATTTCACATTGCAGCAGTTAACAAACTATCACAAATATTTTTTAAATTATATCTTGTCCCCATTTGCTGCTGCTGAAGCATGACAACTCATATCAGTAAAGCAAATCAAAACCATAAATTATTGTATTTTCGTTTGCCAATTATTTTTGAAATATTTCTTTGACTCTATGAATTTCCGTTGCATCAATATACAAAAAAAGAAAATATGCATTTTCCCTTGATGTCAAGTAACATTTTCCTTTTGGCTAATAAACGACATTCAATGAAATTTGTTTTTCATATTTTTCTATTTTTTTCTTTTTTTTTCTGTATCCCTCTCAAATAGATGACCAAGGAGAGAAGCCAATTTAACCATGGATTTTCACCAAATTTTGTTTGTTTGTATGACCCAAATAGATGGAAATTTTGCGAACTTTTCATACAATCCACACATGCTTACACTCACACACACACACACACACACATACTTGAACTGGTGTGGTATATGCACAACCAAATTCAGCGCTCAATTTCCGCAAGCAAACAAACACAAATCGAGCCCCAACACACAAAGGCAACAAAAACCTAGAATTTTTGTGCATTTTGCACATTTGTGGCAAATTATGCAACTATTCGTTTTGGGTTTTTCTCTGGACAACCTCCAGGCACTAACAGCAACAGCTTCATCATCATAATCATCATCGTCATCATCAGAAGATGATTAAAATTACTAATTGAAAAGTTCAAACAGCCAGCTAACTAGTTGAAGATACAGTTCAGTGTCTGCACCCGCAGGTCATCCATCAAAATTCTCTGTCAATTTGAGATGGAGAGAGAGAGAGGGGTAAAATTTTTCCTTGTCAAGTATTTTATGGATTACTTTTTCAAACTTAACGACCAAGCCCTGAGCAAGGTAAATCTAATATTTATTCAAGACAAATCAAATAGAAATTTTAAAGTAAATCCAAAAATCTAAATTTATAATGTCATACAGTAGTTATGCAGATTTTATTCCAATTGAGGTCACTAAATGTTCCTTCTGGCCAATGTTAACAAACTGTAAATATATGCTCAATAAATATCCATCTATAGAAAAACTATATATACATATGTATATATATAGTTATTTTCCTTAGCCTTTATTCCTGATTGCATACAAAAAAAAAAATGTTCATGTCCAAGTCCAAGTAAACAGAGTTTTCTTTTTTTTTATGTGGCCAATCGATAGCCAGAGAAAACATTTCGAGATGATGGAATTGGCATCCCACGATGAGAGTCAACTGCGATATGTGTCCTGTGGTGTGGTCTGCTAACTGCCATTGGACACATCGATGTAGTATCAGATAAACTGAGTATAATGGTGATAAAGTGTGAGGGGGAGGAGAGACATTGGGTTGGTTACCCCCATCGACCAGTGCCAAAAATATTTTTGCATTAATTAAATTTGGTTTGGTGCTTGGCAAGTGGAGTTAGTTTTGGTTTTTTCTTTTTTTTTTTGGCTAAAAAACTTGGCAAAATTGGTTTGTGTGTTTGTGGTCAGGTCAAGGCGTCGGTGGCCAGTAAAAACATTTCTAACAGATTGATATTGAAATACTTTTGGCTATAAATGGATTACAAATATATGACAAAAGAGAAAAAATACTAAAAAGATTTAACATGAAGTTAAATTGAGATTTTTTGTGGGTCAAAGATTTTGGTTAATATATACATTGTAGTAGAATTGGAAAGAAGTTTTCCAGAATAATTTGTTAAGTGAAAGAAATTGATGTAATAAAGTTTTTATAGCCAAATAACTATGTATGGTTTGTAAAGATATTTTTACTAAATTTAGAAAAATGGAAGACGAAATAAAATATCAGCAGAAGTTTATTGGAATATAGTTGGATTTTTAGATTAATAGATCGGTAGAAGGGTTGGCTCTGTTGGATATTTTAGAGTTATGTACACTAAATTCGATATCAAAAAATATGATTAAGGAATTCTTAAAATAGTTTTACTATGTGAATCCATATACCATATCCATATCATACATATCATCTTCCTGCAGAATCTATATTATAAACGAATCTTTAACATAATAAAAAAACTGCTACTTAAAGAAAAGTAATAGAAATCTGTAAGAATGAATCATTCTAAGTCATTTATGATGCTTATACAAAAATATAAACTTCTAAAGAACAAAAGCTTTCACTTTCTTATGGAAAGAATCAAAATTTATATACATCTTAAAGTCGTAAAAGTCAAATCAAAATAAAATGCCAGGATATGTAAATTGAGAGTCTGAAAAGTTTTTCTCTTTGAATTTTAGAAAACATTTCTTAAACATTTTTTTTTCTCTTAGAAATTTTTGACTTTTATTTTATTTAGTTCAGCTTAATACTATTTCATTTCCTGCAAAACTCTTTTGCAAATACAACAAAATAAATACTAACAATTCTTTTTTTGGGGGTACACACAGGAAAAGTGGGCGGGGCCGTTGACTGAAGCGAAAAAGCGGCAAAAGAACGTAAAGTCGGTGGCCACAAACAAAACGTAAAACGTAACAACGGCAGCTCGCTTGAAAAACTCAGCCAAAATACAATACATTTTATACAATAAGAGGTATATATATATAAATCGTATATATATATATATATATATATATATATAGAGTAAGTATATATGTGTGGGTGTGTCGTCTGAGCTTTTCAATTGTTGGGCATGCCTTCAAGTGGATACAATTTTCGGTCAAAGTGTAGAGAAAATATTGTGGTAAATACTTTAAATTTAATGAAAATTTTCGTAAAACGAAAAATTTAATGAAATCCTTGAAATGCAAGTGCTTAGGCCAATATTTTTCCTAATTAATGAAAAAGTCTTTGGCTAAATAATTACACTTTGTGATGAAGTGCAAAGTGAATTTTTGAGGCAAAAGACTTTCTTTTTAGATTTTTTTTCTCCCACAAATGACAAATGGGATCATTTGCCTTTGCCGTTTTTCGTTTTATTTCGTTTTGTTTTTTGTTTTTTTTTTCTCCACTTGATATGGTTATCCCAAAAGTCGTCGACGCGCCGCCATAAAAATAAACTGTTCCCTCTTAGTGTCAGCATGGAAAACAAAGCCAAGAACAACAACAACAACAAGAGAAAGGGAGAAAAGCTGGTTTATGCCACACACGTTGGCACAATCAGAGCCAGAGCGATATACAGAATCAGGCTATAGCCAAAACATTTGCCAATGTTTATTTATTTTTCTCGCCGCCCAATAAAAAAAAAAAGGAGAACGAAAATCTAATTTAAACTTTGTCGATGTATAAATGCCCTTTTTTTCTTGGTTGGAAAGACATACTGGAAATACATCCTTATCTGGAAGGATAAGCAAGACTAAGTCGAGCAATGTCTCTAGCCAACTTTGGGTTTAATTTGCTACTGAAACTTAGATTTATATAAATGGCAAATTTACCTAAACAATCTCTTTGATTTTTGGACAATTTAGAAAACTTTAATACTATTAGTTTAAATCTTATTAATAGATAGTTATGGAACATGAAGCATAAAACAAAATTTGTATAGCAAAATTGATTGACGAAGATTTGTAAAATGTATTTGTTAAACAAATTTTTTATATTTAGTTTCTTAAATCGACAATTTTAAAGGTTGAAAAGTAACTAATATTGAAATCCTGTTTAAAGACTATGAATTAACATTGAAAACTTCTAAAAGTTATAAGTTTCGGAACTAAAACTACTTTAAATACTTAAAAAAATATAAGGACTAGGATAAGTTCACTTCAGGATAAGGAAAACGCATTGAAGAAAACTTACAAGAAATAGTAGAAATTTGGAAAACTAACATGTTTGCTTTATTTACTTCTTTTTATTTTATCTTTTATCAGATTCTTTCATACTCAACGGGTTCTAAAATGACATATAACTCCTTCTTTGTTAGGGTATATAACAGAGGCAAAATTGTCAACATGGATCAATGTTAAGAACTTTTCACTCAACAGCATCGTCAGCTCATATCTCTTAGTCCCCTCTGCCTTTATATTTCCCTGTGGCTGGTTATATAACCAAGACATAAACATAAAATGGCAATGTATTGTGGCTTAAAGTATCATATTTCAGTACCATATTCATAATATTCATGGTTAGTGTTAAAAAAATCACAAGAAGAAAAAAAATATGCGAAAGAAATCAAGCAGAAGAAAATTGTGTTTCCAGTTCATTTGTTTCAAATGTAAAACAACTTGCAAAATTGTCACCAAAGTTGTTACAGCTGGTTTAAGCCTTAAGCATATCAGGCAGGGATAACAATTAAGAAATAAATGCAAATTGAATGATGGCTTTGATAACAAAAAAGGGAGAGAGAGCGAGAGGCCAAATGTATATAATTAAGAATCAATAAAATGTATATAAATATATGTTTGCATATTCATTTAATTGCAAAAGTAAATTGATAGCCACGTTTGCGCTTTTTTTTTTTTTTTGAATTCAAAAGGTACAATTTTCCTTTTTTGTCCTTTTTTAATGATACATTTTTATTTGAAGCAGAAAAATTTTTTAATTTGTCAGGCCACAAATAAAAAGAGACGAGGTCCAGGAGTATTCATTATTTGTACATTTTTCATTTGCAAGTAAATCCCGGCAGACAAAAAGTTATAAAAATAAACAGTCGATGCTAATCAAATGTAAGCTCATTTAATGTTTAAATAAACACATCAAATAGAAGAACCGAAATGAAATCGAGATGGAATCGGTCCAAGTTGAGAGATAAGCAGCATAATGCCATTGATGCCGATTTTGGCCTAAGCATGTGCTTGGCTTTATTTATCTTCTTTTTTGGTTGTTTTCTCTTTTCTCTTTGATTAAAAGCCGCATAAATATTTATGTGCAAAAGAGAGAAGAGAGAAAAAGCAAACAAATGTGAAGTAAATACGCGTAAGTAATATTATAAAGATAAAGATATATGTATGTATATGTACATATATATTTATATGTTTGAATGAATGTATATGTACATTTTGCATTTATGACAGCCAAAAGTGGCATTTAATTGGCAAGTAAAGACAAAAAGAGCTTTGGAAAACAAACACAAACAAATGTGCATGGTTTTTACAAAAGGCAACGAATAATTGCTGCCCATTAACAAAGAGTATAAGAAGGGATAAGAGTTTTCTTTATTTATTGTTAGAATTGAAATCAAACTAATGATATTTTTTAACTCATAACTAAGTTAACTGATTACATAATCAAAATACCTTCAAGTTGATCCCAATTTTGCAGATAAACGAAATTTAAATCAAAAATTTTGGTTTCATTTATATACTCCCTTTTTATCCAATAGTTTGTGTCAATTACCAAAGGCGGAATTATAATTTTGCTTTGCACGATTTATAGAGTTTTAAACTAAACAAATTATTGAAATATTGTAATATTTTTACATATTTTTCAAACCAGATATAATATAACATTAAGTTCATTAGTTACTGCAAACCGTACTGCAATCCGTAGACTTAAAGGATATAAAATAACTTAGACGAAAAATATGGTACTTTTAGTGTATACACATTTAGTGTACATATATAGAGTACATATAGTGTATATATAATGTATATATAGTGTATTTATATAGTGTATATATAGTGTATAAGAAGTATTATGAATATTAAAAAAAAGCTTAAAGAAACCTACAGCAATCAAATGCTACAAATTTAAACATATAAAAATTTAGTCTTACAGTACGGCGAAGTACTTTTTGGAAGCAAGGAAGGAGAATCCTTTTTAAAGAAGTATTTCCATATATTACTACTTTAAATCAAGTTTTCAAAGCCACTAAGTTTCTTTATATTTGTGAAGATAGAACATTAGAGTATAAACGTCAATAAGATGATATATAGACGGATATTATTTAAATAATTTTAAATATTTATCAAAGGTATAAGGAAAAGTTTTAAATTTTGTTTTTGCTGTTCAGCAAAAGTAATTTTGCAGTTTTGTAATCATTGCCTTAAAAACTAATTTGTTGTTTGAACAAAAATAAAACAAAATTGAAATGAAGAGATTTGCTTAATGAAAATTCGGTGATAATTAAGAACTTATTAACCCACTTGAATAAAAAATTACTGATTATTTTGCACGCAAAAATTACATATTCAAATTCAGATTTTTCTAAATCAAAAAATATTTATAGGTTTCAGAGACTCACAGATTTCGTTATCGGTTAAATTTGGGTTTTGGTGCAACATTTAAATCATAATATTTTAATGAATTAAAAGGTATTGATTTAACTTAACCCCGCCTTTAGGCGGTTCTGCTTTTTAGAGGGTTAATGAGTAACTGTCTAAAAGTTTAATCTTAAAAACTAAAAGCTTTAGAGACTTGTTAAAAAACGCTAAAAATATTGACAGAATATTTAATCATACTTTGACCAGAACTCTAAGATCTACTCTGACTAAGATCTCACATAAATATAGGGTATAAAAACGTCGTCTTATGGCACCTTTGTCCATCCAAATATACCTCATTTAAAACAGAACTACAAAGTTAAAAACAAAACGGAGGGAACTTTCCGGCTAAAATAAAACACATGCAATGGCCACTTCAGCTGACGATGAATGCCACTTGAAAAACAAGCAAAAAAAACAACAACAACGAAAACAAAAATAAAACAAAAACATAAATTTTATTATTGAGCTAACGGCGTCCAAAAACCGCAAGAGAAGCCACTTCCAGACATTGGGCCCCCATGTGCCCCTACAGAAAACTCGCCAAAAAAGAAAGAGAAAAGGGAACCCCATAACAACAACAAAAAAGCGAGACCCAGTTCCAGTCCCCTATCCCTGCCACAGCGGATTTTGTTTGTTTCTGAAATATACAGAAGCCTCTGCGGGTTTTTTTATTCCTTTTGAAGTGGAGCAGCTCGAACATTTTTGTGTATTTGTTTAAGCAAAATAAACTCAAAGTCAAGTTTATGATCAACATGATTATGATGATTACGATGATGATGATGATTATGGCATTGCCATTGCGCCACTGTAGCTCATAATTCTTTTTAAAGACTTTAACGCGTTTTTGTTTTTAAGCATTTTCATATTTATTTTTTTATTGTCAACAAAGTTCTCTTTTTTGGGGGGAGGGAAAACTTTTGGTGTGTTGTCCCTAAGTCTGTGAGTGAAGATTTTCAACAGAACTTTGTCTTTCGCATTTATGTTACAATTTCATCATTTGTATTTAGATTGTTGCAAAAGTAAAACTGCAGCTCATCAACAAATTAGAAACGGGAAAGAATTTTCTATTTGAGTTGACAATTCACAATAAAACGATTTTAAATTTAATACAGCAAATTTTATAAAACATTGACCAAACAAATTATTGATATAAGACTAAGCTGAATGATTAGATAACTAAGCCTAAGAAAGATAAATAAATAAATGAATTTGTCTAAAATTGTACATAATCAGAATTCAATTATATGAATCCTCTTAAAGTTGTCCAATAATAAGAAACAAAAATGATAATTCAATGAAGAGCAATTGCAAAATTTATATAATTATTATTTAATCAATAATTGAATTTGCAGCTTTAATGTTATCTCTATATATATAGATACAATTTAAACAAAAACAATTTAGTTTCTTTTGGGTCTGAGTATTGTCACAGGTTTTTGCAATTTTTCAAAATGTCAAATCAAAACATATACAGAAAACCAATTACTTTCTCCCATGATTAATTACAATTGATGCCCCAGAAGAGGAAAAAGTGTGGCACAGCAGCATGTTGAAAGCCGCAAAATGATTTTGATTACGATTCTCTAACTAAAACCACCCATCTCAACCCTTTCTAAGATGGCAAAATTTCAAAATATGATTTATGATGTGCACGAAGAAAAGCGTAGGGAAAACCCTTTCCTTGACAACTCATTTCCCTCATACCCAAATGCCCAACGACATGAGAATCACCTTAAAATTCATAAGTTTGTCATGGAAAATTTACACAAATACACTGACAACCTTAAGGTTATGTTTGCGGGTAAGCAGGATGAGTCAGATGAGTAGTAGAGAATGTGGCAAGGTTCTATTTTTGGTGGAGGAAGGGGCGGTGTGAAAGCCGCAAGTAAAACAGGGGAGAAGAGCAGCAGTAGCAGCTGCATGTCATTAACTATATGAGCATCAAGCATATAATCCAATGTTACTACTTTACTTCTTCTCTCTCATCTTCTCTCGTCGTCGTCGTCACCTACTTTGGCCCCGCAACACATGGCGTATGTGTAATGCTTTTGAAACTTTTTCAACGCTTCATTTTTTGAACATTTAACACAGACACAACAAACCCACACAAACACAGACAGCCTGAAAGGGAGTCGGAGAGTGGTGGGGGGAAGAGGGTGGATAAGGTGAGGTGTACGACACCTTTTACCACTTTGCATTTCATTTTTTTTTTTTTTTCTCTTCTTTACTTTTTTATTTTCCTTCTTGTTTGCCAACATTTTTCCTATTTAGTTGTCATCAACGCTGCGGATTATGCTTATGAAAATGAGAGTTTATGTTTGGAAAATTATGCTAAAGAGTAAACCAAATGATGTGGGAAACGATAGAGCTACCAATCTAGGATATACGTATATATAAAGTAGATTACGGGTCATAATACAACCACACAAAGCTTAGATGAATTAATTTGTTACATTTTAATTATTGAAATTGACTTGAAGTTAACAAACTGAATAAAAATGCATAATAATTGAGTGTTTAGCATCAGAAAGTTTGATGAAATGAAATAGTTTCAAAGTTACAAAAAGCAATTTATTGGATTCATTAACTAAATTTCAAGTTTTGGCAAGGTATAATCATTCTAGTGTACATTGAACTCAAAGGCATTTTAGTCGAGTTCACAATTTCCGAGTGAAAATCATTTTATTGCTGGCTGAGTACAAGTTAGTTGAATCGTAAATAATTTCAAATCGGAGAGGGAAATAGTCTAGGGAATATTTTATATAAATGCACGATTAACTTTGAATAATTTTATCAAACTTGCTTTAGAGTAATTTGCATCTAATAGTCTATAAATATAAAGAGTTAATATATGTAAATAGTTAAAATGACTTAAGTCATTAAGGGTGAAAAAGTAATTTTACATTTACAATTTAACCAATATTGACTTATTAAATAAAATAAGAATATAGTGTATATAATATAAATAAACATTATTGAGCAAAAGTGGAGAAAATTTTTGTAAAAAAATAAACATAATTGAGCAAAAGTGGAGAAAAATTTTTATGATTTCCTATAAGCGTCTCAAAATCTTCTTAGTTTATTTCATAATTTATACGAATAAGATTATAATTTCCCCCTCTTTTTTTCATTATTTCAAATCTGTCTCGAAGAAAATCACAAAATTTTCTGTTTATGCCTTGGCTTGATATTTAAAGTTTAATAAAAAGAACTCAAGTATTTGTATACTTTTTTACGGAAGGATAGATTCGAGAACTGTATCCTTTTCAGCCTTCTTGTGGCAGTGCTAATGTCTAGTAGATGGAGAAGAACATAAAGTACAGATTTCGTTTTTAGTTTTCTAATAAGGGGATACAAATTTTGAAGAGGTTATCAAACTTTTAAAGAAGTTTAGCTAGCACACTTTTTAATTTTATATTTTTTTAAATTTTTATAAGTAAAATTTCTTCTTTAGCTATGCATCGCTTAAGGCGTCGTAGGTATACATAGCTTATTACATTAGATCCGAGTAGAAAGGTCACATATAAAATCTCATTATAACTCTTTATACTAAGTTATAAGTAAGAAGTTAAGCATGAGAATTAGCTATTAATAAAGCTGTATAGTAATTTATTCCTTTATTTTAACACCAACTAAATAGTAATTCCTTAGCTAACTTTTATATTAATTTATTGCCTTATTAAGTAAAGAAAGACGTAGACTACACTAGAAGGAACTTACTCACTTCACACACACTCCCACTCACTCATTTCTTTAAACGAATACTTAAGGGGGTATTCTAGTCTAGGATTTTGAAAAAATCGAAAATTTTTTTTTTGTACATTTCGATAGTTTAGGTATTTAAGAATACCTCCCTAAAAGGATTTTTCAAAATTCGAATTATATCTGGAGTTATTGTCATTTTAGTGACGTGGCACCCAGACCGGTTTCGGCTAACCGTAAAACTTTGAACGCGTTTTTCTCGAAACTACTTTTTTCGAGCTGGCGGTAAGGATATATCGAGTTCTAATGGACCGATTTACTTCAAATTTGGAGAGGATGTTCTTTATACATCTCTTCATCGGGTGGTCTTTGCTCAAAAATATAACTTCTCATTTAGTATTTTTAAAAAATTCGAAATTGTTAAAAAACATGCAAAAAAAAAATTTTTTTTTTCAAACTGCCGCCATTTTGTAAAAAAAAAATTTTTTAACTTATCCAAAGGTGATACGATAGCGACATTTATAATAATTAAGAATCCGTCTGGTTTTTGTTTTTCAGATCACCAGGAGGGTTGTAAGAATGCACGCCAGGACACCTTCTTTTATTTAGACCGCCCACTTTGACTAATTGTAACTTTGTAAATTTTAATTTTTTTTTTTTTTTTAATTTTTTTATGTATTAATAACAAATCAATAAACAAATGATAAAAAAATTGATAGTAAAAATATTTTTTTTTCCTTTGTAGAGCGCTTCAAAAACCGGGCGAAATTCATGCCTCTACACTAGAATACCCCCTTAATACTTCTCGAACCAACAGACGTCTTGTATTTTCTTATAATTCTCAAACAGTTCAATTAAAGCTTTGAGCACTTCTTTAAGACCTTTCTTTATTTATTAAAGTTCCTTCCTTTTTCACTTTTGACTCGTGCTCTTGAAAACAAATGCAAATTTATATTATAATCAAGCACTGAAACTTCATATTTTAATTACAAATTAGCTTTGGCGGGTCATAAGTAAGCCAAATATAGAAAAAAGGAAAGGGCCACTTTTAACCCTTTTTTGTTGCACTTTTTTTTGGTCTGGTCTGTATAATTAAGTAGCCAAAAGCATAAAACAAAATAAAAAACCTGGTTAGCTGACTAGCAACAAAAAAATAAAAGGGAAAAGAAAACTCTTCTCTCACCAAATTAACCCCAGCAGTTGCTTGAGCATGACGAATGAGTTTTTTTCTCTCTCTCTCCTTTTTTTGCTTTATCTTTTTTTCAACTTTTTCTGGATGATTTTATTAAAATGAAATGAAAATTGTTTCCAGCCACAGGTGCAGCCGAAAGTTTTGCCAAAAACAGAGAAAAAAAAAATGAAGAAAACTTCTTACGCGTTAAGAAATTTATTACCCCAACCAAAGCATTAAAATATTATATACCAGGCCCGCCCATCCGAAACCAATAAAATTTTGCTTAATGTCGCCAAAATTTATGTACTTGATATTTTTGTAGAGCAAAGTGGAAGAGCAACAGTAGAGGAGAACAAGGGTAGGGGGACGGGTAATACTGTTGCGTGGTGGCTTTAATTTATGGACTTTACGCAGCACAAAACGGAAAAATTATAATAGGAAAATTAGAATTGAATGTGGCAAAATTAAAGGCCGGAAATGTGGTTCTCTATAAACTGAGAACTGAAATCGAGAACTTAAATTGAGGTTTTATCCATTGACAAGTCATTGAAAACTGGCATCAGGTATAAAGTAGTGAGTAAGTAGTAAAACAAATAACATTATCTCAGGTGTCTGCTTGAGCAATCAAATGGAATCACATAAAAAGTGTAAAGTGGAAAAGCGACAAGAAATTTGAGACAACTCTCTATTATAGCGAATGGTTTAGCTATATCAGATGATTCTCTGATCTTGAACAGAAGCAGATATTGTTTTTCTTAAAGGTTTATAAATATATCAAACATATATCTTATATAGCAAATATGAATTTACTTTCTTATTTTAAATGAACTTGAGCTCAGACAGAGGTTAAGTCAGATGGCAAATGTTTGTCCTTTTTTAATGAGAGTTTAGTTAACTTTTGCTTTATTTTAGCAATATTTTATATGGGGTTTAATACTAAAAATAATAAAAAAAAACTTCTCATTTAAGGAAAAATATTCCCAAAAAAATATTTAAAAAAAAAATGTTATTCAATTAGCTATACAAATTTATTAAGTGGAACAGAATTCCTTCGAACCATTTGAATCAATCAAAATTACACAGTTTACAAAACCTTTATATGAATATTTTTTACCTAAACATAGTGTTTGTATGCAATTGAAAATTTCTAATTTTATATATCTTTTCAGTATTGGCATTTTTTATTTTTCATATTAAAAAAATTAACAAAAACTTTGAAACAGATCCAGAAGAATTTGTTTTCATAGAATGTTTCAATAAAGTTTTATAAAGGTATGCCTAAAAAATTTGTATAAATTTTTCAATGTTGAACCTAACAAAGTGAAAATTTGCGATTTCACAAAATAAGTTGATCGGGAACTTACGCTTAATGAATATATAACTAATCTGTATATTCGACATCCGAGGTTTAGATATCGAAATGTAACCATAGGAAAAAACTTACTTAAAGACATTATAATATGCGTACGCAATATAAAATCTATGATTAATGATTAAAAATTATTTTTGACAAAATATTAATATTTAATAGTTGTTGAATTTCAAAAGTACATTAAAAGGGAAAAAAAACGAAAATTTCTTCATACTTTAAGAGTGTTATTCTAAGCCTTTTCCTTTAGTCAATTTCTATGTACTTTCAAAGATTTGTAAAACAAACAAATGCAATAAATTAAGAAAATTTATTATCGATCCTGATAGTAAAAAATGTTGTAAATAAATAATTTGTAAGTACAAGATGTTCTCAGCTTCGTCTTCCAGTCTTCAGCTTATTATAAATTAAATGCAATCTACTTCCGTTGCATCGCTTCACTTACAATTATGTTACTCAGCATTAAAAAACCTTAAAAAAATCGAAAACTTAGTTTTCGAATATTGCAATTCACTTGATTTCATTTAAAATAAAAATTCAAAAAGAACTAAAACGACACACTGAAATTTTAAATACTTTTCAGTCACCAAAATGCAACACAGAGATTTTTCATTTAGTTAACTTTTCAACTGAGATCTTAAAAATAACTGACCTAATACACGTTAATTTATGTTGTAGCTGTGCTTAAATTTTAATATATTTTTTTTAGGTAAAATCTACTTTGGTAAATCAAATAAGTTGACTTCTGGAAAAAACTTACCTTATGCACAACGGCATGTAAATCGAAAAATTAACGTTAGGGTGAAAAAAATATGTCAATTTACATCATCTCGCGCCTGCTGTGGCAGCTATAAATCATGGCGTAGACACAACCAACACACGGACACAGACTGTTACACACTTAAATATACACAGACACACACACTCAACACTCCCAATTTAGTCCTAGTTGCAGGAGTGTGAATATTCAAATCAGTTTGCTGGCGTTGTCAATAAATGAAATTTGTTATAGGGTTCACTCGCACACACACACACCAAAAATCAACACACACCCAATTGGTTTCTCTGGTTTGGAAAATAGAAATGGTGTAAAAGGTGGCAGCCTTTTTGGCCCTACAGTTTTTGGTTTGGGTTTGAACGCGTGTATTTAGTAAATGAACCGTAATTTCTGTAGATTTTGTTTGCAATGATAGGTAGATTTAACGTATCTCTCTCTATCTCTCTCTTTTCGTTTTTGTCTATTTTTGGGCTTTGTTTTTCTTTCTTTTATTTTATTTTGGGTTGAAATCAAAAGTTTTGCCCATTCAAATGAATGCGACAGAGTTCCATTCACATACACACAAGCGATTTGAATCACGTTTGCAAAATCTTATTACGAATGTGGCCAAAGCCTGACTTGGCCTAAAGCTCGCGTTTGTTAGCTAACGGGAATGAAAACGAACCTTACGGTCCGACTGAGAAACGAATACTGAAGTTGGCCGAATGAAAGCGGCTGCTGATAAATACGAAGTTTATGTTTTCTATTCCCCACATAGGGTTAAATGTTGTACATGAGCTTGCAACATGTTGCAAGTTCGTTTGCAACTTATATGCCGGCGATGTTTTCTCTTACCCTTAACAGTTAACGATCAGTTTGTATATATTTTAGATTGTTTATTGAAGATTTAAGACTCTAAATTTGTCCGAATTTAAGATCAGCAGCGTTGACAAGGTCCAAAGGGACCACAACAGGATCCACAAGGTCCTCCAGAACAAGGACTGCAGTAAGTTCCGCAACACATATTGCAACAGGGAGGACAGGGTCCCACATAGCCAGGATTGAAAATGTAACACATGATGATCAGCTAAGGTGAAAAAACAACAACAATAATTTCAAGTAAAAATTTTATATTATAAAATTAACCTTCGAAAACAGACAAATTTAGAGCCCAACAAAAATTTACTATTGTTTATATGTAGTCTAGTCCAAATTAACTGACAATATGTACAAAATTTTTCTTATAGACATTTCAGTCACAGAAAACTAGACATGAAATGGGCAAAACTTAGAAAAGTTAGACGAAGGATACGAAAGCAATGAAAATGCCGACCTACCGCAATAAATTTCGCGAAAATCTAAGCACATGCCAAACAAAAGGCACTGCAAGGACATCATCTCCTTGCCATTGGGCGCCATAAATCGTGTTTAGAACAAAACTCAAAGGCAGGTAAACGTGAAGGCAAAACCTTTGACCTGACACAATGCTCTAGATTCGATGTTTCTCGTCCTAACTCTCTCTCTCTCTCTCTTACTCCATTTGTTTGTCGAGGTTTGAATGGAGTCTGCGCCCTCTCAGGAGGTTGGAACAGCTGTTCATTGTGTGGCAATTCCTTACCTAGGGCAACATTGAATATATGCGGCATGGCTGGGGCATGGGCAATGTTGCCGCTGCTGCTACTTCCTAGTTCTTGCAGCAGAAGCAAATGATTATGACTCGAGGCTAGTTCTCAATGTTGTTTACATAGCTGCACATGCTCAAGTTATCCTTCCTATAAACGATTGCCCCTTTACCCCCCTCCACACTTCCTCTGGCCAATAAGCTGAAGCCAATTTCATTTCGAATTTCCTTTTAAAAAAAAGCTTGGTTTGTATTTTACTTGCATTTTATTATTTTTTTTTCTATTTTTGTTTACTTTTTTTTAAGCGATTCTTATGTTTGGTTTGTTGTTTGTTGTTCATCGTTTTGCCCAGGATTAAGCAACTTTAGCGGTAATTAAGGATATAAATCTCTGAATGTTGTTGAAGGCCAGTTTGAAGCAATCGGTTTTGCGGCATGAATTTGTGATTTAGGGGTACACTATAAGGATAACAATCAGCAGGGATATTCCGATATTGTGCAAGGCTACATTACCATTAGATCCATTTTATTTTTGTTATAATAATCCGTTTTCAGGCTCTTTCAATTACTTCACCATCCGCAAGGACCAGAGCTGCAGCAGCCACCACATGGGCCACATGAAGCTCCAGGAGCACAGGGACTAATAGGGCAACAGCCACCATCACAGCAGCCTCCTCCGCCAACGATATAGCAATAGCCAGGTGGACAGGGACCAACATAGAAAGGATCAAACTTACAGCAAAGCATGTTTATCTTGTTTTAGGGGTTCTTGGTTATTGTTTTTTTTTTCTCGGATCCTGGACAAAACTGAAACTGTTTTAGATGTTGACCAAACGGAATGATGGTAATGAATGAGCTCTTACACTACAAAACATTGGCATATCAAAAAGTGAACAAAAAAATGAACCTCATGGATTACTTTGATGGGAAAAAATTAATAAAAATAATCAAATTCTAGATGAAATTTATTATATTTCCATTTAATTTTTGGAACCATTTTTCGCCTGATCTTTCGAGTCCCTCTTAGAGCCTCTTCTTTTCGATGATGAACGGCGTTGGCCATTATTATTTAAATTAGTTGTATTATTTCTGCTGCTGCTATTACTTTCACTATCAGAACTTGCAAAATATTGAATTACTATATATAAACGGCTAAATATGCTTCGCATAAAATCGAAAACATATGTCATTCGTTCGCCATCCACAAGTGGCAGCATACCATCTCCGGGTGGATATGTATCCATAACATTTCTGCCACGATCAACGAATGTGACCAGGGGTCCTGAGGTATTGACCACCACCTGGGAGACTGCATGTGTCGTCACAATCAGGAAGGCCAATACACCCAATACCCCAATGGAGTCATGCAATACATCCATTATTGAAAGCCGTGGCAGCGGTCCCAAAGAAATATATGCCTTAATATACGGGAAATTTAGTCTTTGAAAACCAAAAAAAAAAAAAAAATAATAATTTCCATTTTGATTAAAAATACCATGTATATGGTATGTGAGATTAGTTATTGGATAGAGAACCAATCACATTTACAGTCGAACGAGCCAAATTGGTAATCCCTTGAGATATACTACTCACGACATTAACCATATTCACATTGACCACCGGCTCGGACATACGATATAGTGTCATGTGAGAGTCATGGAATATCGTAATCAAACTTTGTATAGGTGGCACTAAGATCTCTACATTCATTATTGGTTCCGGTTCCCGATGATCTATTATGAACGATTCGTGCATTATTAATATCATATCTCTTACGAAAGGTACAACTTGATCCAAGATATATATCGTAATCGGTGTTACAATACCCTGGGTATTCTGTACCATCTGTGTGATTATCAACGATGGAACACGTATAATATCGTAACCACCAAAATGTAGAGAAGGCATTCTAGAATTTGTTATAACGAAAACCAAAAATTGAACTAATTGTGTGTTTTTTTTTTTTGACTTTAGACTTTTATTTAATTTCCAGTTGACTAAGCTTCATTCACAATTTCATGTATTTTTCGCTTGTTCGGCTATCTGGTCTATTGTTGTATACAAAATGTCTCAGTATGATTAGCAATGGGGTCCACAATTCCAACCACATGGCGTACATCCCGAATAGCAGCCATCATAGGGACAACAGCTACAAGCACATTCCGGACATGGGCCAATATAGAAGGGGTTGAAGGCGCACGGATTACAACAAGATTGACACATTTTGTCTACCGCAAGCTAAAGAGAAATGTGGAATTATATAGTATAGTATATATTCTGAAGATTCTTTTTCTACTTACTTAACAAATCCCGAAAAAACGAAAAATTCGTGACTTGTGTCTCTTGAGTGTGTGAGTGCGAATTCAAACGACGAAAATGTGTCGGAATGAAATGATAAATTTCCTTCATCATTTCATTTGAAGTAAAATTCCATAGCATTCTGTATATATAACATTATTCAGTTTCTTGTTATCAGAATCGCTTGCTTGCGGATAGAGAGAATGTGGCGGGACAGGATCACATACCATTGCGGAATCCGAATGGTCCTTCTGGAGGGTTAGCTTTCTTATTATAACCATGGCCATTATTACCGACAATAGTAGGTCCATTGCCATTGGTAGGACCAATGCCATTAGTAGAACGATTCCCATTAGTAGCGGTAGTTGGACCATTACCATTACTAGGACTATCGCCATTTGCAGGACGATTGTCATAAGTAGGACGATTTTTAATGATATTTGTGGGTAGAGATCGAGTTGCATAAAATGGCCCGTATCCACCAACGAACCTTGATCCATTACCATTGGCAAAGCCCGAACCGTTGCCCATACTATTCGATGCCATTTGATAAAATGCCATCACTGATGATAGGGCATTCGGTTCCATGATGGTTTGCGGCGCTGACCTTCTTTGATATTCAATGTCCTTAATAGAGACTATATCCACTCCAGGTGAAATTTGAAGGATGTCCATCGTTTCATTTCCATTGCCCCCAAATAATTCACTGTGTGTGTTCATTTTTGTTTTTGGTTTAAATTATTGTTCCGAAAATGTGTTTTTGTGAACGGGGCAAGGATATTATATTTTTTTCTATAAATTTTGATGTTGTTCCTATGAATGTCTCGAGTCAACTGAATATTTATCATGGGAATTTTTCTGCCTTCGACTTAACAAAAGTTTTAAGTATTTGTAAGTAGGCGCTTTCTTTTTCTCTTTCTTTCAAGGCCAACCAATTGGATTGTCATTTTGTAGTTGTTGACTAAGTGGAGGAGATTTCAAGATTACTCTGGATCTAGACCATTCCGGGAACCAAATGGAATATCTGGACAAGCAGGTTTCGAGCTGCCCGTGGCATTACCATTAGCATTGCTATTTGGGTTACCACTTTCATTACCATTGGCAGGGCCACTTCCATTGCCATTGGCTTTTCCATTTCCGTTGCCATTAGGGTGACCATTTCCATTGCCATTAGAGTGACCATTTCCATTGCCATTGCCATTGGGTTTTCCATTACCATTAGGGTAACCATTTCCATAGCAACTAGGGTAACTATTGCAACCGTTGTATGACTGATTATTTGCACCTCCCTGGTAACAACCACATCCTTGCGAAGCTGGAGGATCTATAATGGTTACTTCGATTCCGCAAGCAGCTCCAAGACGCTTCAGATTTTCGCAAGCAGTTAGATATTCGATAGCACTATCATTACCGTTACCATTTGCAGTACCGTTACCATTTGCAGTACCGTTACCATTTGCATTACCGTTGCCATTTGCATTACCGTTACCATTTGCATTACCGTTTCCATTTGCATTACCGTTACCATTTGCATTACCGTTGCCATTTGCATTACCGTTGCCATTTGCATTACCGTTACCGTTTCCCCCCGCACAACAATTTTGACCGCTCATTTCGAAAGATAATTGAAAGCACCCACCTAAAATTTTGATCTTTTTAGTCCAAAAGTCAGGTGTTAACTGAATATTTTCTATATATTAAAATTGTAAAATACAAAATATGGCAACTAGATTAAAAAAAATATTAAAAACTGGAAAAAAAAAAAACAAATATCTGTTAAACCTAAAAGACATCCTTCGTAAGCCTTCTATTTTTGAGAAAAACTATTTCAATATTTAAAGTTTTGAACTTTCTGAATACATTTTATATAGAACTTCTATGGCTCTTAACTTAGATCCGCCTCAGATGTTTCTAGTAATCCCTTTTCCGTGAATTTCATTTTCCTACTTTATGATAAGAGTCTTAAAAATAAAAGGATAATCATCGCATTTCTAAAGGCTTTTCTTCAATTCAATCAAGACAAATAAATCACATTTTACGAATAGTGAGTTCATTATTTTTTTTTATTATTCAAAATATCTTTAATATTGTCAATCATTTGGTTTCCCAGTTGGCATTAAGATCACTTCATACAATGGTTTTGGTATAAATGACTTCGATAGTAGCACCAAGAAGCTGAAGCAATCCACAGATATTTATCGCCAATTCTATTTTCCCTCCCTGAGATCCATTCTATCCATAAACAAAAGATTTTGGTATTCTGGCATCCATTTAAATGGAAATCCTTGGCACCCGGAACTGCATACTTTTAGTATTATTGATATATTTCCATTAAGGTGGACAAGGTCCCAAACCATTTCGAGAACCAAAAGGTACTGGTGGGCATGGAGGTTTCGCTGTTCCTTGGGCATTAGAAGATCCGTTCGTACCTGCGCTTGTACCTCCGTTGGTAGCACCGTTGGTAGCACCGTTCGTAGCACCGGTTCTAGTACCGTTCGTACCACCATTCGGACCCCCGTTTGTACCTGCATTTGTACCACCATTTGGTGGGATATTTGTTGGCACTGGTGGAGCTTAAAAAGGAGTATTTTTTGTTAGTAATCCTACAACCCCACTTCTCAATACCCTTACCATTCAGTCTATTCGCTTGCCCATTCACTGGAAGAATTTTGAATACTGGAGGTGCTTGAAATGGACAGTTATCTATTGGTAATATATTGAACACGGCAGCAATTGGTGGTCTTTCACCTCCAGTTGTATGTGCTGGTAACCAACTTCCTGGCATACATTCGCTTATACCAGAATCTTCCGAGTTCTCTGCCATCTTAGATAAGGAATGGATAAATGGAATCTCAGGGAAGGTTTTGTTTTTGGGACCTACAAAATTTTGATGATGGTTGTGAAAGTTTTCAAACTAAACTAAGCAAATGTTGTTAGTTAAAGACATAATGAAAAGAAAATGAATACTCGATTAAACAAACTTTCTCAAACTTTTACCCAAGTGGAGTAGTATCTACTCAAGATTTTCAGTTAGTGGTTGGTATATTTTTTTTTTTAAATGGCCAGTTTTGTACAATGATTTGTGTTTTACAGATAGTAAGTAATTTCCCTTCTCTAAAAGCAATTTCGACTGAAGCAGTCGCAATTTGATTTGCTTGGTGGACAGGGTCCCAATCCATTACGAGACTTGTATGGGACAAGTGGACTCCAAGGTGGTCTCTCATTTCTGCAACATGGCTGATGGCAACAATTGGGAGCAGGACAACCAGGATACCAACATCCACAATCCATTTCGAAATTACTTTTGAAGAGGTGAAAAAAAAGATTTTATAAGTTTTTTTTGTTCAGGCTTGACCAAATATTTCAAAGCAACTGAATATTTGTGGGCTTTGATTGCCAGAGATTTGAAATAGAAAAAAATGTATGAAAACTAGATTCTAACATTTTTGGATAAAAATCCCCTATTGAAAAAAATATCTAAAAAGAAGATGAAACCTTCTTGTAAAGTTACAACAAGTCCTTCCAAATTAAGAGAAAAATCTGCTCGATTTTGAAGAAAAGAGAAACCATTTAGTAAGCCACAAAAAATTTTGTATTTATAAGCTTGTTATATCAAAATTGTATCCAGAGCTGCACAATAAACCAAGGACTTAGCATAGTTCCTGTGCTCCTGATGCAGCTGCTCCAGCTGCAGTTGCCGCTGTTGGTGATGTTCCTCCCGATGCTGCTGCTCCTGCCGCTGCCGCTGGTGGCCCGGAATTCCCTGTTTGTTCTGTTGGCCCTGCTAATGAGCAACCTATTGGACAGCCACCGCATGGTCCTGGGCAGGGACCACATTCAGGATTCAGACATTGGCCTTCCTCTTGACACTCTGGATCACAGCATGGTGGACTGGGTCCAATATAAGCAGGATTAAAAATGCAAGGCATAATGGAAAAAAAACGAGTCCTGAAAATGCGGTGCTGGAGATTTGAAACAAAAAAATTTTTTAAAAATTTACAAGAGACCTACGCAACTCGGATGTTAGGTGAGTTGTGAACTGATTACCAAATATTCAGGTAAATATCGATTCATTCGAATGCAAAGCCAACTAGATTAAAAATAACAAAAGCAAATGGAAAATCCGCATTTATGGCAACATATTGTTGATTGGTTCATAGCCGGCTTATAATTATCAGAATAACAGACATATTGACCCAATCTCAACCTGCTGCCAAGTCCCCAATCGTCAGTTCTATAGCCCATAATCATCTGTCCGTCCCTGCATATGCACACACTCACCCGCACACACAATGAGCATAATTATTTCATAATCTAGCAACACTTTCCCATTTATGGGTGACAAAAGCCTTCTGCAGAAGGCACCCGCAGGGAAAATGTTTGTCTGTCTGGTTATATGCTCCAAAAATGGTTGGTTGGCTGGCTGGCTATCAAATTAAAGTTGAAAATTAATGAATAATTAAGCATTGCATTGGGGACATTCCATTCACTGTTTGCTACTATTGCTCGATTGGTCGATTGTTGGGCGGACGGAAATGCAACATTTGCATAACTAACACAATGAACTATATACTAACGACTTTCAATGGTATGGGAGAGGGGAGGGGGGACTAAAACTGGGACTGGGTCTTCCCTCACTCTTCATTCTATGAATGAAAATGCAAATTGAAAACTAACGGCAATTCCTTTGTCAATTAATCAATCAATCAACAATGTTTGCTAATGACGATGATGATGTTGTTAATGACGATCCAGAAAGCGTTTTGCGGAAACCACTTGTCCGCCTTCACTTCCAGATGCACCACCACCAAAACCGACCATCACTACGGATTTTCATTGATGTCACGCATGTTAATCTGACCCCCACCTCCCACGTTTATGGTGAAGCATGATTTTTGATTAGCCACAAAGTTCAAAATGCTTTGAGACTTTCATATCGGATGGCCATAGCGTCAAATCTCCGATGCTAAGGCATTGACAGTGTCATTAACATCAAACGGTATCATACGACATGGCCAGGTAAGGTACTATAGCAACAACTAATATAGAAACAAATATCAAAGAAGCTAACTTCGGCTCTGCCGAAGTTTGTATACCCTTGCAGCTTCATTGTTTTATTATTTAATTTAAAAACTAAATTTTTAAAGTAATTGAAGAGAAAACTCAACTAAAAATTTTCCCGAATTCACCGAGAATCGAACCCACCAATCACCGAACCATCGTGCGACCGATCTTTACGTACTACGTCACCATCCTCACTTAACTCACTTAAGCTAGTTCGACATACATATATGTATGTATGTACATATAGCAAACGTATGGCATCTCGCTCTTTAAAATTCGTTCTGTTCTGTCACAACGCAAATGTTTCTGTCTCTCTCACACACCGCGTGGTGACCAATTTTTGCATATGTATGTGTGTGTGTGATTGCTTGGAATTTGTTTTTGTTTCTTTGCTGCCAGAGAAAACTGCTATTTTACTCGAGGTACCTCCACGTTTTAGTTAATAGCTCTGGTGATAATTATCCGATCCTACTCATTTTCACACTTTTCATACTTCATAGATTAAGGAACTTAACTTTTCATGTTTCAACTATGTAGCTTTAAAATTTATGGTCTAAAACTTGATAGAAACAGACAGACGGACAGACGGACAGACGGACAGACGGACATGTCTTAATCGACTCGGCTATTGATGCTGATCAAGAATATATATACTTTATGGGGTCGGAAATGTATATTTCTATGCGTTACAAACATCTGACCAATTTTATAATACCCTCTGCAAGGGTATAAAAATGGGGTACAGTGGTTTGACTTAAAGCTAAAGCTTAGAATAGAACAAGTACTATGGATTAATTGGGTAAATTGGAGAGTACTTTTGGTAATTTAAAGTAATGATTTGGGATTTATAAGTACTCTTCTAGAGAGCAAAGCAAACAGTTAAAGTAGCAATTGCTAGTAAGCGTTCTAAACTAAATATTTTTAGAAAATAATTTCGATTTAAGAGTAATTATAAATAGAGTTTTATTACTAAAGAAAGTATTTAAAATTCAATAATTATTTTGCATTTATAAAAAGTATTTTACTCTAGTAATATCTTCTGAACAAAGTAACTGAAATAGTTAACTTTACTGCATAGATAAGTACTAATTATAAGTAATTTCCACTAAAACATAAGTAATTATACAGTAATTGCATTTACTCTACTCAATCCAACTGTTTTTTAGATGAAAAGTCGAGACCTTCAGCTTTAGATCAACTGACATTTCTTTATTCTTATTTAAATATTACGAATTCTCTTTCAAATTTTCCCATTTTTTATATATTTTTATACTTTTTGTATAGATTAAAAAGTGTCAACAATTTTATACCACTGTGCCAACGGCGCTTCAATGTCACTGCAGAAGCGTCAAAGTCGTGTGTGTGTGCACTGTTTGTGTAATTTATATTCAAAGCGCAACGCCATGTGGCATGTGCGTGTCAGCGGAGATGGCTGGGGAGGGTGGCAAGGGATTTGGCGGGTGTAACTGGAGGCATAGTTGGAGCTGCTCTCTGTTGTTGGTCCCCGAGGCACTTTTCAGTGGTTTGCTTGTGCACCCGCGCGAACTGCTTTTAAGTGGCGGTGGTCAGCATGCGCCTCGTTGGGTTACATTGGTTCAAAAAAAGTGATGGTAATGGTGTGGAGGGAAAAAGAGTGTGGGAGAGAGGAGGAAGCCTTAGGGATAAAGACGCACTTTTAGCTTGGCTGGGTGCATGCGACTGTGTCTCTATGTATTTGTGTGTATGTGTGTGCCGTTAGGGCACTTGTGAATTGCAGCTCTTTGGGCGGTATTGAATGATGGTACAAAGAATAATTTACTAAACACAAGACTCGTTTCTGCATAGATTTCAATATTTTAAGCCTTGCCTTGTATCACCCCCCGCTAGCTCCCCTTTTAATTCAAACATTTTCCCTTTTTAAATGCCAACCAATTGACTTTCGTCTATAGAACTTCCGTTTATTGCTCTATAAGCACGTCTTCTTCTGTTCCTGGTGCTGTTAGTGGCCAATTGTCTTCGCTTTGAAATATGTTGTTTGAGGCAATGACAAAGTGACCGGAAGATGATACTGAAATAAAAAAGAAAACAAGTACTAGAAGAGTGATGAAATATGTTTTGGAAGAAGATTCTGTACCCTTCTTAAATGTTATACAATTTTTTTCAGCTGTTGCATTAGAAAAGGAATTGTAAAGAAGGATATAGGATATACTATACTATTTAAGATAAATACCCAATTATTATAATATAATATTAATTATCATTTCAAATTCTGGCAATCCTTGAATAATTCTCTATTCAAATGGTAGTTCTGACTATTTTATCCTTTATCTTTGTATTACATTAAAAAAATATTATCTAGATGAAAAGGAATGCATATAAACAAATGATCTAAAGTCCCCAGATTTTACCTAAATCTTCACCAAATTAGAGTTACTTTTTTCCTTTAACAAATTTCTCTACAAAACCAATATACCCTATTCGTTCATAGTACACTAAAAAACACTACATCAACAAACCGAACATGACCAAACATATATAGACGCGACATTTAGCCAATTCTATGAACATATAGAAGAATGAAAAGAGATGGATAGACCATAGACAATAGTTTCCTTATGCTCGTTTGCCCATTTACTTATAAATGAACAATATTTATGGAGTTGGTTTGGCTGACGGTGTCTATCAATTTCCGTCACATGGTGGTCATGGCATACAAAATCAACTTTTTGTCACACGAAACCATAAATTATGGTCAAAGATTAATTTATCAATGAGTTTTGTTTGTTTTTAATTGTTTTTAAAGTGTTTCTCGAAGTTGGAATATAAGAAATCGAATTACTATATGTTTATCATTTACTTAGAAGTATCGAAGAAATATAACCCTATGCATATGTAATGAACGAAACTGAAGTGATACTTTGAAGTGATTTCAATTGGTTGGTTTAGTTTAGAGAGAAAGAAATGAGAATAAATAAGTAAAATTTTCGTATGAAAGGCAGGGGATAATCTCAAGAGGAACCACTTAAGACCTCTGGAATATGTTTATATGTACTTTGATATTCTTACAATGTTTTTACAATTTCAATATTATTTATGTTTGAGCTATGAAATTGTGTTCAATTCATTAAGAATTCATTTATAATTTAAATGGAAAGAATAACCCAACAAACTAATTTGTTTGAGCTATGAAATTGTGTTCAATTCATTAAGAATTCATTTATAATTTAAATGGAATAAGTTACACAACAAATTTATTATTTATAGAGTATCTTAGTTGAGTTTAGCAATGTTATTTTGGAACAATTTGATTGCCTTTCTACCCAAAGATCCTTAATACATTTAAGTATCTGTAAGATCTTTCTCGGTGTCTCTTTGTTTTTTTGCCTAGCTTAGATTGACTTACTGATTGAAGATACTAAACTAAAACCAAATAAATCTTTTAGATAAATTAAAGTCTAAGTAAAGTAGTTTAAGACTCTGCCCAATGTGATTTATCAGTGTATTAAGGGTCGGTTAAAGTATAATTAGAGTTGTCATAAGATACGAATTTATGGGCTTAAAACGCTAAATGGCCAGGCGGCAACCATAAACTTTACCTCTATAATAAATTGAACTGGAAACGCCTAAAGAGATGCGAATCTGTTCTGCTTATGCAAAGTAACTTTGCCACAAAAGTCTTGGAGGAAACTTTCAGCTGCCGTCGAGAGACCGCTGAATCAATTGGTTGCAGTCATTTTTGCTGCTCTTGTTGTTCTGCCTGTTTTTAGTGACTTGGCAATCAGCGCTACTGGGCATAGTAAGAAAGTTAACACAACACACACTCACACACACATACATATATACACTGTGAAGCCAAAAAACCGGCTTCGGTTTCAGTTGACGGCAGTTCAAAAACTTGCTACCAGGATGGACTGCTGCCAGCCAAGTGCAGCGGATGTATGAATGAAGACCAAGAGAAGTGGAATACGAGGTGATGAAGTAGAAAGAGGTCGTGAAATGGTAAGTTGTCCTTCTTCTACTCTAAGCGTTTTACCCATCTTGACTTTCGGGAACAAGCGCATTCAAGTTGAAATTGAAATTGCCGCAATTGCGTGTCGACCACAATCTTAACCAGCGCAAAAGTTCTTAGCCAACTGGGCAGAAGAGTATATACATATGTATGTATGTATGTATGGTAGAGGGATTGGGTAGGGGAACAGGGTAAAATTGCTGCCAAAGACAGCGTGCACAAGTCTTTGGGGTGTTGGCTTTGGTCTCAGTTGTTGTTGCTGCTGCTCCTGTTCTTGTCTTGTTTCCTTTTGTTTTTAATGAATAAGTTGGAACACCTGCTCACAGACGGACAACCCATCTGTCCGTCCGTCCGCTGTGGTCGTTGAGAGAGATCTCTTCTTTCCTTTTTCTCCACTCTCTCTCTATCTCTATCTGTTGTTCCGTCTGACAACCTCTGTTTGTGCTGCTCAAGTGTGACGCAGCCTTTTACGAGTATGTGTTCTATCTCAACTTGTCACTGACTTGCCCCATTGTTCAGTATACTCTAAGATAGTGAAAGGTACTTGCGCATTGTTATACAACTGTACACACTCACACATACATACATACAAATACATGAAACTTCATAAATGCTTTTTTCTTTTTTATCTGCTTAAAATAAACTTAAAAGAGTTTTAGTATCTAAGATAGACAAAATGTGTAGAGTTAAGAAGTGTAAGACAATAATTTCAATTCAATAAATTTTCTATATTTGTTTTCATAGTTATATTGTTATCTTCATAAGACTTTGTTTTTTTATGAACTATCAATAAAAATTTGATTAATATTTTATTTCACTTTTGTAAATTTCATTTACTTAATAATTAGTTCATATTTTTCCCCTTTAATTTGCAGAAAAGACTAAGAACTTCATGGTTGACTTAGTAAAGAAAATATAGAACTGAAATCGAGACGGAATGAGTTAATCTAACATTTTTAAAACACATGTCCAAAACATATCCAGATCTAGAAATAATATCTTTTTTCATTGAATTAACGATTTGACTTTATTAATTTTTTTAAGAATATTTTTACTTATTCATTTTGTATTCGATATAAAGAAATGTTGATAAAGATGATATTAGTTTATAATATATTAAAAAATTAAAAAGATTTTGGGTTGTAATCTATATTTATAAAAATTAAAGTTTGTCTGTATGTCATCAATGAACTCAAAAACTACTGGACCGATTATTATGAAAATTGATACATATAAATATGTATTTTTCCAGGGAGAAGGTTTGTATAATATGTTCATTGACGCCACTCGCCACCAGGTGGCACTGCAGAGTAGCAACTTCTGCCCCGTTCAACTCATTGTAATAAAAATTATAATTATAAATCATAATGTATAAGACCATGAAGGTTTCGGTGTTGGTACTACAAATTTTCGAACGATGACGCTAATAAATTTGTTAATTATGTCACTTTGAATTGAACATTCGTAGTTAAGATAGAACAACGTCTGCCGGGTCCACTAGAATAATATAAATTAATATAAAAAGAAGCTCTTTACCAAATCTCAAAATCCTATTAAGATTTTTGGATCTTAATGAATACAAACCACGCAAATGAACAAACATATTCCGATGGAAACAAACTATCTTTATGTTGTCGAAATTTTTTAAAATAAAATTTTTAGTTACAGACAATACAAAATTAATATGATTAGCATAAAAATGTTGATAGTTTCTGTTCTTGAAATTACTGAGAAAACTTTTATTTAAATTTACTTAACTTAAATATAATTTTATGATAGCAACTTGATTGAAGTAGTTAATAAGAAGTTGAAGTACTCAACTCGAACACTCAAATACATCGCGCAATTAACACTGGCAAAGTGTCTACAAAAAATGAATAAAAAATAATAATAAAAATAATAATAAAAAATAATAGTAAATGAATGATGAAAGATAATTAAGAAAAGTTTAACAAGGCAAATTCCATTTACTAAAATTTTAAATATATCATGAAGTTCCTAATAGTTGACAACTGTTTAAATATTTTTACAAAGTCTAAGTAATTCTACATTTTTTTATGATTTTGCAACTTAAAAATTTTTGAAACATAGTTTCTACATTTTCCATTCTTTTAACAGATTTCTTTGTCTATTTTTTCTCAACGTTTAGCCATTTTCATATCAATAAGTTCATCCATCGAATGACATCAATTCGATGTTCACATTTTGGTAGCCACTTTTCATAAAATTGATTCAATTGAAAGTTCAAATGCATGCGAAGTCTTCGCATATCAATTGGTTAGAGTATTGGAAAAGTCAATCAAAGTCAATCAAATATGAGTTTGAGTTTCTTTCACTTGTCATTTGGTTTCGTTATTTGATATATCCCCACCACAAATGTCTCCCCCCTTTCTCTGGCTGTCTGCATTTGATGCTTTAATTATGAAGTTGTTTGCTACTTGGCAAAGCAAATATATTTAACTAGATGCTACAGCTTTAAGCCGTAAGTCAATAAATACTTATAACCTGTTTGAATATCATTACGCATAAATCTATGCATATATATACAGAGTGTATATAATACAGAGTAAAGCCAACGCGAGGCTTATAATCTTCATTCATTAAAATGGCAAAGCCCAGATCAAAATCTCGCCTCGTAGTCATACTTAAATGTTTGTATGTCCCTGACATTGAAACCGGCTTGGTGGTGGCAACTTTGCTGCAAGTGCCACATCAAGTTGCAAAATTAAAACCAATTTTCAACTGAGAGGGTCCCTGCCGTATCACTGGCTCATCAAAATGAAGTGGAGTATGTGCCCTTCCATCCATACACTCGAGACACTAAGCGAGGAGGGGTAAGAGCAAGAGAGGAGACCAATTGACTGAAACAATGCGTGTGTGGGGTGCCCCGAGAGAACATAACAAGATAATTGCAATAAAGAAATACGCAATATATTTTCAGAGAGAAGAAGGGGAGAGAAAGGGTAAATGCTAAGCGCAAAATGTACAAAAAGTTGAATAACTTTTACTTGGGGTCAGTTAAAGAAATGGAAATACTAGAGAAGTCAATGCATTGTGATATGCAGATATAGATTAGTTTAATGTAAATTATTGAAGTGATCATTGAAATTATTTGGCATAACTGAAGGCAATTTTATATACTTGCATACCATTTGTATTATTTAAAACCATTGTAACAAAGTTTCAAATCATAATATACTTATGTGTCTTCACATTAGCATCTTGTTAATGTTGTTTGTTATATAGTATTTGTCAGAACCAGTTGATCATATACATAGACTCCAGACGATCCGAAACCATCAATGAATCGTTGAATTACATACAGTAGGCAAAAAAAGTTTAAGTAAACTGTTTATATTGAGACTATAAGCTAAAAACACTTTAAATAATATGTAAATAAATAAAATATGATTAATTTATATATGGAATTTTTTGTGATTTTCTTGTTTTTTTACCCTTGCAGAGGGTATTATAAAATTGGTCAGATGTTTGTAACGCATAGAAATATACGTTTGCGACCCCATAAAGTATATATATTCTTGATCAGCATCAATAGCCGAGTCGATTGAGACATGTCCGTCTGTCCGTCCGTCCGTCTGTCCGTCTGTCTGTTTAGCCAGACGTTTTCGAGCTTAAATTTTAAGCTACATGATTGAAACATGAAAAGTTAAGTTCCTTAATCGATGATGTAGGTTAAGTTTAAAAATTAGTCGGATCGGATAATTATAACCAGAGCTATTAACTAAAACGTGGAGGTACCTCGAGTAAAATAAGCAATTTTCTTTGGCAGCAGACAAACAAAAAAAAATTCCAAGAAATCTGCCGTACAAACACAAAAGACGCGAGTTCGAATCCGCGCGGGGTTAAATAAGAATTATATAAAATTATTGTTTTTTTGTTGTTGCATTTAAACTCAATTTTTACCCATTCACCCTATACCAAGTTTGAACAAGATCGGATAATTATTAAGGTTACAAATCAATAATCAAATATGAAAGAAATTAATTTTATTTTAATGCTCACGCACACACATACATATGTACGTATGCAAAAATTCTTCACCACGCGGTGTGTGAGAGAGACAGAAATATTTGAGTTGTGTTCTTGCACAGAACGAAATTGAAAGAGCGAGATGCCATGCTTTTGCTATATATGTCGAACTGGCTTAAGTAAGTTAAATAAGCACGGTGGCGTAGTATGTAGAGTTCTTCTGCGCGATTTCTGGATATTTGGTGCTGGTTCAATTCTCGGTGAAGATGGTGAGATGAAGATATGTGTATTTTCTTCTTTTTTGTTTTTTTTTTTTGTTAAACATTTATGCCAATTATTTTAAAATTTTTTTTTTTTAATTAAATAATAAAACAGTGAAGCTGCAAGGGTATACAAACTTCGGCAAGGCCGAAGTTAGCTTCTTTGATATTTTTTTTTTCTATAATTAAATATAATTTTTGTGCTTTTGTTTAAATTAAGTATATCAAAGCACATTTATGTTGCCAAATATTCAATAAACCATATTTTAGCAAATTTTTCCTAATCAAATTTGTTTTAGACTTCTTTTAAACAAATTAATTGTATGTGTATATATATAGCTGTGCATCTTACCAATAGTTAAAATCGGATTACTACATGTAAAATTATGCAAAGGTTCAAAATGAAATTCCAATTTTTGGTTTTTCTCCTAAAATAAACAAATATGTACAATATGCAAGATATATAAATTTTGTGTTAAGAGTCTGCGACTATTTAAAAATTAGTCCAATAAATCATAATTGAATTTATGTAAATGCCAATTAAGGACAACATCGGACATTGAACAGATTCAGTAGCTTCATCTACGAAACCATCATCCCAATCACTTTATATTGTTAAATATTTTTCTTAAAAATCTTTTTCTTACAAATTTTTTCTTAAACATTTTGGTAAATTAAAGATAAAATACATAACTTAATCAATTAATATAAAATTAAACTACTTTTTACTTTGGTGTCGCTTGATCGCTTGTAGTTTATGATCCATCTTTTCCTAGACGTTCCTATTTTCACAGTTTTAAAGTAGTGGGGACAATTACTACCCATTGTATGTGGAACAAGAGACGCGGTAAACTTGTTTAGAAACACTTAGCACTGGCCAATTTATTAATAATTAAGATTATACTGGATCACAAACAGTATGAGGGCGTGTATGGAGTGTAAAGTACCAAGAAAATCTCCTTTATCCTTAGAACTTGCTTTTAATTGTCCTAGTGTGCCCGTTCGGGGATTGGGGGCAAAAAGGCCTTCTCTTTCCCCTGCTGGTCACTCTTTTTGGCGTGGACACAATTAAATGTCACTAAACTATCATAAATATGTGTATACCCTAAATACTCTAAAACAAAGTATTAAAGAACAAATAATATAAACTGATTTTAATCAGAGAGATTCTTTTAACTTAAAACGGGTCAATTGACTGTAGTTACGTTAATATTACCTTCATAATTATGCTTAACTATCCAAATATAAAAAGGGCTAAAATTCTAGTGCCCCATTCCAGTTCTCACACCTGCTTTCTCACCTGCTATATGCTGCAGGCAATTGTCTGCAACTTTAAGAAAATTTAAGAAGAAAAAAAACACAATCAATTAAAACTATTTTCTTGCCTTAAGTCGTCTGCAAATTGAATTTAAGTAAAGAGGTCAAAGAACATGTAAGAAAAATCAAGTTGACCTTTTCATCTCACAACAATTTGACTCCTCTTCCTTCATTACTTATTCGCATAGAAAGGTGGTAAGAGCAAAGATAAACTTTTGGAATGACAATGAAGTTTATGCTGAATGTTGGGAAATCAAAGCACTTTTCCTTAAGATAATTATAGAGTGCCACAATAACTGCAAGATTTTAATTTCTTGTTGTTTTTTTGTCATCATTTTCCATTTTTCCATATATATTTTCTCATGTATTTTTCTTCTTTTGCTGCTGCTGCAGACATTTTTAATAAGTTGCCTGGCAGCCGTTGCACGTCTCCTGCTTCTGTTCGCTATACAAACAAACTATTGCAGCTGCCAAGTTGAAAATGAAATGAAATTCGTGGCACGAATAGATTTTCGCAAAACATGTGAGACAAAAAAGAGAAGCGGAGAGAAAAAGCAAAAAGAGGAAACAGACTTCAGTGGCACGTCGAAAGTATGACAGAAATTCGAAAATGAAGCAATTTACTTCAAAGATATCTCTGATACAATCTGGTTAAAAACTGACCAGTTAGCTTTTCTTTGCCAAGTGGATAATTGGCCAACATTTTATTCTCGCATATCCATGTTTAATTAACACAAAAGAGATCATGACAGAGTTAAACAAAGGGAATTTACCCTGTTTTCATTTGCTTTAATTTCAGGCATATTTATAGACTATTAAAGTTGAGTGGAAAGGCGAAAAACTTGTTGAAAGAAGCATAAGAAAACCAATAAAGAAAATGCCAGGAAAACTGTTGTCTTTTTTTTTCCACGTGGGCAACTTTCCATGTGACACAAAAGCGACCTAAAAGCCTCGAGACCTGCTTGGCTTGGCTCCTTCATTTTAATGTTAAGGCCCTTCTCTATCTCTTTCTTTCAGCCTCTTGTTACTATCTGAATGAATGGCCTAAATAATGTTTAAGCGACGCGCTAATACCACGTGCAAAATGGCTTTGGTTCGTAGCCATTTTCCATTTTGTACTTGCCTACTGCAAGGCAGGAGGCAACTGGCTTATGCCAATGCAATTTTCATTTACATAAATTTTGATAGTTGTCGCTAAAATTCAACAACACCAACAAACTTTCCAAAACTTTACTCCAAGTGAGTGTGTGTGCCTGTGTCTGTGTGTGTGTTTGTGTTTGTGTGTTGTCTTTTATGTCAATTTGCAAGGAAATTACCTTTTTTGTTAATAGTTGCGGACACGCGTGTGGCAAGCATTAAGACTAGAAATACAAAACGCTACAAGTACTATATATGGTAACAACTAAAACTAACAATAAATGCTTATTTAACTAATTTTACCAACATGCATGCAAATATTTACCATGCAACAGCTGCATAATCAGTTCGGCGAGGGCCATGACTAGAAAATAGATAAACCAACTACAAAGATGTGATAAAGATTGTCTTAAGGGAAGGCAAAATGTTCTAGTTTCTAATTTTTGCAAACTTCCAGATACATTTTAGTGCTTATGGATTTTTGGGTTATATGTTATAGGTATTGTACTTATCGGGAACAGTTGACACTTATTTCGTAAGTAGATTTTTAGAACAAAATAATCGGTATTATTCAATAACATTGTTGCAACTCTACTGAAGCATAACTTCATGGACAAGACTCCACTTCTATGGAGCTTTTGCTCTGCTCTGCTCTATCTCCACTGTTGCTACTGTCATTCTCTACAAACTGAATCGAATTTGTTCAGAGAAGATCTTCTTAATTTCCTTCTTGTAGATTAGAAAACAGATCATCGACTTCTTTACATTGGGATCCATACTTAGAATATACACTCTCCACTGCCTCCATAGAAATGAAATCAATTTAGGTAAACATAAGATCGCTGAAGGACTTACATAGTCGCATATTAAAATATACCTTGATTAAGTAAGTAAAACAAGTTTACTATTAGAAAGCTGTTGTACTACAACTTCGTTAAAATGTTCGATATATAAAAAGATAATTTTGATCTTATTATTTTGGTAAATTTCTGTTGACTTATAAATGAATTTCAACTGCGTTGCAATTTTGAAAATAGCAAGTGCTATCGGGTATCCTGAAAAAAATTTATAATAATACATAAGCTTCTGATAAATAACTTTCCCAAGTTCCTATTTATTTTTACTGTAATTTTTGATGTCTTATTTTATCTATCGAATGGTTTCAACTGTATTTTTGAAGATTAACATCAATTCGAGATTTAAATTTAGATATATTAATTTTTTAAAATTAAAATATATAAGTTAAATAAATAATTATTTAAAATTATCATATTTGTAGTTTAAACTTCGTAACTATTCTATTTGCTTTTGCATAATGCTCTAAAAGTCATATTGAAAACTAGTATTTAAGTATTATTAATAGCTAATACAAATATTACGAGCTATAGGAAAATCTTATTGGGCTAAAATTAAATTCTTATTGGGTCAAAAATATTAGTAGCTTTATTGAAATTTTATTGAGTCAAAATGAAGATCTCATTTTGTAAAAAATGTTACGTGCTAAAGGAAAATTTTATTGGGTCAACATTAAAATGAAAATTCGAATTATCCGAAAATGGCAAAGAGCTTAGTTAAATAGTAAAAGTATCTCTTACTAAGAGATAGGTAAAAATTATCTCAAAGTGGGTACTTTTCATTTTACTAACTATAGTTAAAGTGATTAAATTTTAATCACATTGCCAACAATGGAAAAAACAGACTTAAATAAAAACTTAGTATTGAAATAGCTCATTTTGGCACACTAGTTCTTATGGTTCGCTCAACTGGCGACCGCAAAGTGAACTTATAAGCTATCTACAAGTGAGCCAGTGAGCCATATGAGTGAGTTGGCTCACTTTGAAAAAAAGAACGAATGAGCCAGTTCACCTCAAAGAGCTGCTTTTACCCAAGTATAACACATATTAATGTAGTGCCACCACAATAGATTACAACACGTTCTATAATTATAATTCCCTTCAAACAATTTCTAAAACAACCCTCGTTTTTATATCTTTGAATGGTATGTGTGTGTGCCAAAGTAAATACGTAAAAGAGTCACATTAAAGCATTTTTGTGTTTAGTCTTTAGCTACTTTTGCTAGAAGAGAAAAGGTACCGTCCCCTCTGTTAGGAGGATCTGTTCTAGGGTTCCACACAAAAACCGCTTGTTGTGTGCGTGTGTGTGTGTGTTTTGTGCTTTACAAATTAATGCCACAAACAGGCAGAGAGACATACAGAAGGTGGAACACCGACACCGTAACCCAACACCAACTTTATATACAGGTATCTCTGTGACCTTTATTTTGAGGGTAAAGGAACTTAAATGCTTTGCTTTTTATGCTGCAATTTTCCCTAGTTGAATAATGTCTATTATTAGCCCTTGTGGAAATTATGTCAAATTACGGATATACACTTAAACACTTGAAGCGAACGAAAGGACTTTAAACAACTTGAATTGACTATATACTTAAATACTGTATATGTATATTGAGTTGACCTCTCATTATTGGCGTGAATTTTCGCACTTTGCATAAATAGCAAACAAGCAAGTAAAAGTGCGAACAAAAAGAAGAGAGGAGCAGAAAAATATCGGAAAAAGGAAAAACTGAAAATGTATACAATGTCTGGGCGTGTCAGTGTGAGCTTCAATTAATTTAACACTTGTGCAAGAAAGGATGAAGAAAAATAGAACGAAATGCAACGACTCTTTAATAACCTTTAAAAAAGGAAAAAATTATGAAAATTATAATTTTTTTCGCTTTGGTAATCTTTAAGTATCTTTAATTTAATAATTTAATTTGCTGTTCAAAACATTTTTGATACTTTTTTACTTTCTTCAGTTTTTTTAAACATTTTCTACTTCTTAGATTAGATTTCAATTTCAATTTGCTTTACTTCTTGAACGAAAATGCCTTTTTACTATAAGATTTCGGTACATTGCGCATACGCCATGTTGCCTTTGCTTTTATACATAACTGAAGCTTATTAAATGCCTTCGCTTGACACATTTAATTAACAGACACGAACAACTTATAATTGCCACATTGTTGCACACCCAAACACACACACGTGCACACATACACACACACGCAATCTCGGAGATTCGTGAATGTTGCAAACAAGGTAAAATTGCTTTTTGTAGAGCTACGCGAACTGATTGACCAAATGGCAGACTGAAGAAAAATACATATCATTGTGTGGGTACAGTTATTTCATACAGGTAATAATATAAAAATACGTAAATAAAAATAACGGTTGATAAACTATTGAACCGTTATACGTTTGTATATGAAACGATTCAATATAAGTAAGATAAATAAAGAAAATATGAAATGAATATAAAGGAAATTTAAATTTTACTTTAAATACAAAATACGAAAGATAATTACAGAAATTTAAATTTCACTAAAAGCTAATTTCTCATGAAAAATTTATCCAATGAGGAAAAGTTTTTCATTAAATTATTTTTTATTAATAATTAAATAAAGTCCTAAATATCTAACAAAACAAATTAAATTTTTTGAGAAAAGTGAAGGCCTTGCATTACAGTAATTTCATAAAAAAATATTACAATTATTTTTGTGAATAATAAATGCTTTTGAAATTTCAAACGATTTTCATTATTTCAATTTATAAGTTCTTTAAATCTTTTTTCAAATAAGAATTTTTTAAAAGTTGAGTAAATTTTTGAAATTTCAAATTCTAAAAGACAAAAAACTGTCCCTCTTGTAAACAAATTAAAAACTTTGCCACCAAAAAGTTCTTACTTAATTAAATTAAATTTGATGTGATAGAAATTTATTTCAAAATGTTTTATTATTTGTCATTATATGGGTTTTCATTTTGATTGACATATTTTTGCCTGTCCATTTCGCAAAAAGGTAAAAACAATTCAAAAACCACTTAGAAAAAGTTCTTGCAGCTTCTGTCAATGTCTATGTGTCAGCTAGTGTTCCTTTTGGGTTTTTGTTTTTTGTTTCTAATTTCAACCTTCGGCATGCATTGTTTAAAACCAATTAAGATGCCCACAAACTCAACGAGTTTATTTATGGCCTAAAGCCTTCCAGTTGAGATTCTTACTAGGTCAAGGCTGTTGTTAGACACAAAACCCGTTGGCACAGCCAAACCAGACTGAGTAAAAAAGAAGAAAATAATACACACATTTGTGTTTGCCAAAAACGAAGGGAGAAGCAACAAGAAAAAAAAAAAAAGAAACTGTGGCAACTTTACAAATAACAAACCTAACATATTTATTAAAAATTGTTAGCCTTATGCTTCAACAAATTTTTCGGTCATTGTTTGTTTATTTATGATGCCATGAGCTCTCGTACTGCGACTCACACTCATTGCCGTTTCCCTTTTTTAGCAACTAAGCAAATAAATGAATAGAGCGAAAAAAACTTAATTAAAGACTTCTTTCGCTAATGTGGTCACCCACAGTTTTTCTTTATTTACTTAAAAATTTTTAATTAAAAAAAAGAGAAAAAAAAAGGAAGAAATTTTGCTCTTTTGTGCAATTAGAAACCGCAGCAGTAATTGCAATTGGCCAAGTGGTCAAATGATTTTGTAACTAACCAACTCATTGCGTATGCAAAGGTTGACTTTTAGCCACGCCTCAATCAAGGAAAACTAATTAAAAACCGCACACACACATACACACACAAAGACACGTTCCAATCTGATTATACAAAGTGACGCTCAAAAGTAGGCAACGCGATTTGTTGATAATTGGAAAATTAACAACAAACTGTGAAAATTACACTGTAATATATATATTTTTCCACTTACTTTCCTGACCATCATTTCCCTTTGGCAAGATTTGCCTTGCACTTGAATTATTTCCGTTTGCAAATGAGTTAAATTTTCCTTTTCCTCTGTTCTTTTAGTTTGCTTTTTGCTCACTCTACTGCTACACATATGCATAATTTTATGCTTTCGCTTTGGTCTACGTGACGCTCATTTTGTTTGCCTTAAATGCAGTTTTTCCCTTCTTTTTTTCCACCATTTCTCTTTGTTCAGGTTTTTTTTTTTTTTTCATTCTATCTTCTTTTAGCTGGCATATGTGGGGCATGCAACTGAGGTGTTGTCTGGCTCCGGTGTATGCAGATGATTTCATCTAATGAGACTTTTTAGATTGTTGCCTTCCAGGCCACCAGCTGTATGTGTGTGTGTGAGAGAATTTTCCACAATTGACTTGGCACATGGCACAAGAGAAAACTACTACTACTACAGAGGAAAAAGGGCAGCCATGGGGCATGTTAGGGGAAAATGGCATATCATGCGTATTGTATATTATGCTTTATGCTAAATTTATGCGCAATGAAGAGTGAAAAGCAATAAGCTCTGTTTAGTTGGGCAGAAGATAAAGGGAAATTGGGTGGAATTGGTGAATTGGATAAGAACAAAAGCAGCGCAAAAGAACCAGAAAAAAAAAAAAACAAAAGAGAAAACTAAAATTCACAAAAAACGTGGCAATCACTGATTTAGATTGATTAGATCTTTGATTTCTCTTTGGCAATACATTAAATCATTTTGTATTTTTTTTTTTAAATATTCCAATAGAAGATGTTAAATAAATTTAAGATATAATAGTGTTGGTTATATTTATATCCCAGTTGACTTAAGCACATAAGTATAATATTAATATCTTTTGAGTATATCAAATTTCTCTATTGCCACAATTAATAACATTCTTCATTATTTTTAAATATATTTTAAACAATATTATAAAGAGTTAATTAAGTATTCTTTACTAACTTAATTACTTTAAGTAAGTAAAAATCTAGTAATATGAAAAATTGAAAAAATAAGTAAGGATATTGTATCTTCTTTTCCCCTTACGCCTTACAGGTCGTATACGAGCCACCCTACGAAGAAGATTGAATAACTGAAAAGTTCGAATAAAAATAAAGTGTAGAAATATATTTATCCAAGCCAAATTAGTTTACAAATTCTGAATTTTTCAATTCAACTGACTTTTTTTGATCTTAATGTATAGATTAAGTTGAAAATGTGTCATTTGTTTGACAGTTTTCTAAACGAGAATGTCTTCAGTTGGATATTATAACTTATTTTGTAAAGTAAAGCAAAATGACAGCAAAATTATGCCAAAAGCTTGAGATAGATCGATGTGACTGATAGATGTGAAAGAATTTGCTTTGATATCTTAAAAAATTTAGATCATTAAATTACTTTATGAACTTTTTAAAAAAACAAATATCAAAGAAGCTAACTTCGGCTCTGCCGAAGTTTGTATACCCTTGCAGCTTCATTGTTTTATTATTTAATTTAAAAACTAAATTTTTAAAGTAATTGAAGAGAAAACTCAACTAAAAATTTTCCCGAATTCACGGAGAATCGAACCCACCAATCACCGAACCATCGTGCGACCGATCTTTACTTACTACGTCACCATCCTCACTTAACTCACTTAAGCTAGTTCGACATACATATATGTATGTATGTACATATAGCAAACGCATGGCATCTCGCTCTTTAAAATTCGTTCTGTTCTGTCACAACGCAAATGTTTCTGTCTCTCTCACACACCGCGTGGTGACCAATTTTTGCATGTGTATGTGTGTGTGTGATTGCTTGGAATTTGTTTTTGTTTCTTTGCTGCCAGAGAAAACTGCTATTTTACTCGAGGTACCTCCACGTTTTAGTTAATAGCTCTGGTGATAATTATCCGATCCTACTCATTTTCACACTTTTCATACTTCATAGATTAAGGAACTTAACTTTTCATGTTTCAACTATGTAGCTTAAAAATTTATGGTCTAAAACTTGATAGAAACAGACAGACGGACAGACGGACAGACGGACATGTCTTAATCGACTCGGCTATTGATGCTGATCAAGAATATATATACTTTATGGGGTCGGAAATGTATATTTCTATGCGTTACAAACATCTGACCAATTTTATAATACCCTCTGCAAGGGTATAAAAACAAACTCCTTTTCTGTATATACATATGTAAGTCTCTGATATTCCATCTTTCTCAGTTTCTCTATCACACACTCTTACGACAGTCTCCCAATGAACATTTTATAACAATTCTTGAAATTTGATCGAAGACCTTTTATTGTCACACCCCTCGTTTTGGTAACAGACAGTAAATTTACTTGTCTATGGCATTTCATTTGCCATTTCTATTGCCATTTTTATTTCATCTAATGACATTGAATCTTCTTCTCGTTTTCACAATGTTTGCTCCTTAAATCTAAGCAAGCCGTCAACACTAAGCCATTAGATCGACTTCCGCTAACTGAATGACTCTCTGACTGACTGACTAAAGCCACGCCTCTGTGTCTACTTACCGCCCGTTGCCTTAAGGAAGGGCATAAAAAAATATTATGTCAATAGATAAAAGTCAAAGCGACGATGGCAAACGACAATGACAACAGCAGCAACAACATATAAAACAATGGCAACAACAACAACAACAATTGGCCAAATGTCGCGTGTTCAATTGTGCAGGCGCAGTTCACTGCCTCCCCTTCATCCTCCCCTCCATCACTCTTTCCCTTAGCACTTGACAGTGTTTATTTTATTGATGTCGCCCGCTAGAAAAGCCGAGGTTTTGCCTTTGCCAGAACAAAGTCATCAGTCGAGCTGGAGCAAAAGCAGTTCCTCTTTTGCCGTTGTTTTACGAGCAACGAAGCGGCCATAATTGTGCATTCGCATTCACATTGTGAATACATTCACATTCTCATTCACATTCTCATTCACATTCCCATTCCACATTTCCATGTAGATTCAACTCACTCAACCCAGTGCTTATTATAGGCCATGTTGTCGATAGCTTGTGGCCTGAAATGTTCTCGTCTTCTGTTGGGTTCACTTCGACTTGGTATTGCCATTGCCAGTGGCTGCTGCTGCTGGTGCTCTTTGGGGCATGCAGCTGCTGTAATTTGCAAGTGATTTATGACGTCTAAAGGAGAATAGAGAAGGCAAAGGCAAAGGCGAAGGATGAGCAGAATGAGAGGACAAATAGAGAAGTATTCCCTGAATGGGGGGACTACAATTTCCATTTGCTGCTTTCTGTTCAAACACTTGATTAGCAGAGGATGATGATTGAACGGTTATTGGTAAATTGAAAGTTATGTTCCATCAAAATGGGAAGTGAAGCAAGAAAGAGGGGAGCAAATAGAGAATTAGATTTAGGCAAATCAATTTTTTCAATAATAAAGAGCTTATCACTCAAGACTTGAATTTTCAATAATTTAGCAAGTGTTTTATATTGATTGACCAAAAATGAATTTAATTAGAAATATGCCGAAAATTTACAAATTTCCTTGAAATAATATAATAGCTTGTGAATTGAAAACAAGTAAACGATTTAAAATTGTGATTAAATATCGTATTAAAAACTTACACATATTAATACAAATGAACTTGTTTTAGTTCTGAAATATATGTAGAAACAGGATGACTTCAGGTTCTTTTATTTTAATGAAAATGCAGATACAAAATTTAACTTAAATTTCTTTTACACTGTGGAGCGTTTTTTTGTGTGGAGTCTTACCGAAGTTCTTACACGAAGTTCTTACTTCTTGCGCTTTTTTCTTATATTTTTTGCGTTACCACCTAGTGCTTTTTTTTCTTATAACCCTTAGTACTATTGCTGGTACGAGAAACGATGACCACTTCTGGTTCTGCCGGACCTGTTGAGGGGTAATCACCGGTTTCTACAAATATATAACATTAATAAGTACTTTCTGAAATAGAAGAATTGGCTATAATCTATGATTCGGTAGTGGTAAGCAGCAAATCCCTGACGCTGACTTTTGCTTTGTTTATATTGAAGACTTTTATAACTACTTCAAAATCAAGCATCAAAAGCAAATTTCTTTTTCTTAGCTCAATTTTTCGTCTAGACTAAAGATTTTCATTGCTTGATATCACCCAAATCAATATCAATCAATAGTAATTGGCCAGGTTATCTTTTTTTTCTATTCCTCTTGGGTAGGAAATGCACGAAACATTGCTCAATAATTAGGAGAAATTAAATTGTAGCTTTGGAATTTAATCCAATAAATCAAAGTTACTTAGATGAGCAGTAGTATTAAGTAAAATTATTACCAAAGCGATTAAAATTTTTGAAAAGTATCAAACATATTTTGTAAAATTTTGTAGTTGAGGGTCGATTAACCAAATCCTTTTTAGATCAAAGAATCAAAGACTTCAATCAATTTATTTTCAATTTCCTAAAGTTTTAAATGTAGGAACGTTTCATAGTTTCTTTCATTTTCTGTTCCTCTCAGTAGAGAACAATAGTCTTTTACTAATAATTAAAGACTTTAATCAATTTCTTTCCAATTTTCTAAAGAATGAGGCAAAAAGAAATATAATTGGCTCATGTCCAAGATGATTTTCTTTATCCACTGAGACTTTCAACCATTGGAATCCCTCCAACTAACAAGTCTCAAGGATATGCTAATCATTGAACGTTTTGAGCTTTTGAAAGAACAATTTCAACTTACAAGTCATTTCAAATAACAAAACGAATGTTATGCCATATAACTTTTACCATTTTTATTAAATTTCTTTAACTTTCTCTAGCACTAAGTGATTTAAATGCTCATCTTATAAAAGACAAATTAAAGCTATTACACAAAATTCAATACAAATAGTTAATTAATTTTATAATGACAAATAATCTCCCATGGGAAAACAAAACAAACAAGAGAAAGAAAAAAAGTGTAAAATTCTCATTTCTCACCCACAAAACTGTTGTTTGGCAATTATCTCTTATAAATCTAGGCAACCTGCTGCCAACCACAGACAACCAACAGTTGCCACTCACACAACAACAAAAAAAAAACACTTCACAAACCAACAGTTTGTAAAAGCCAACCAGAATGTACACACCCACACACACCCACACACACACACACACAGACACAACACAATGACAGCTAGTAAAAAATATTATGGGTTATAAATATTTTTCAAAAGTAACACATGCAATCTTTGGCAATTTTCACACAGTGCCCCAGAAAAAAAAAATTGAATAGAAAGAAAGAAAGGGAAGGGCAGCAACTGTCAGCACAAACAGTTGCAAACAGCAAACCAACAAGAAGATTATAGTAAGAGAGAAGCTATATAATATATTATATATATATGTATATCGTATAAATATATCCTTGTAATACATTGTAAAGCAAGAAACTTAACAATTTCGCTCAGAAAAAATGTTTATTTATATAGACAATAAAATTTATGCTCATTTGTGTGTACTATAAGATGTAATATTTACACAGTCAATGATTTAGTTAGACTATTATAAAATTACTTGTTTAAAAATTCCTATTATCAGAGGTAAAATATAGTTTTAGCTTCACTTAAAGTAAAAAACATTTTGTGATTTTAGTATTAGTTGTTTTCCACAAACCTTGGAATTGTAAGTGAATGAATAAGGTAAACATAAAGTTAAAAGGATTTTTATATATATTTGCTAATAGTAGAAAAATTATATAGTATCTTAGAGATACATTGAATGTCCTTCCAAAAACTTGTAATTAATAAAGGCAAACCTTTAGAAAATGTTTGGGAACTTATCCTAGATAGTATTCTAATCCTAATTTTACTATTCCTTTATAGTACTTAACTTAATATTCCAGCTGACTCTTTATGCAACTGTATACTAAGACAAACAAAAATAAAAGAACTCAGATCATACTCCATTTAAAAGTTTTTAAAAATAACAAAAGCTAAATAAATGAAGTTAAAAGCTTTTTGCTTAGTTACGACAAATTTCAACTATTTGGGACACAATTTTCTAGAATTAAATGTTAGAAATATATTTTCAAACGAACACAAAATAACCAAAACGATTACATACAAACAACAATTTAACAAATGAAATAAATAAAGGGTCTTCCAATTAGGACGGTAGGATTTCAATTTCAAATGCAAAACACATACAAAATTTTAACAAAATTGTACTTTATTTGCTTTATTTCGAATTTTATTTATATTTTACTGTCGTTTGTGTTTTAAATATTATGTCATTGAAATGTACTATTTCCATTATGTATTATTTCCCTTATGGAATTGGTCAGTCGAATTTTTAAGTTTCAATATATCTTTCATCGAGTTTTACGCCAAAATTATCCTCTATGAGGATGGGTCTCATTGATTAACTCATTGGATAGTCTCCTTCTTGATAAGCTTAAATATTTTTTAAATTTGTTTAACCACTTATAATAAACCATTTCCAAAAATATTTCCAACATAAAGTTGTTTATGAGTAAATGACAAATCTAAATGAATATAAATAAACACAAATGTGAGAAATTTGATAGCTTTCTTAGTTTTGGCTGTCAAAATAGGACACGAATATTGAATTTTGCTGACTTTAAACTAAAACTAAACTGGCTTTGCCCTAATTTATTGTTTAGTCAAAACTTCAATTGGCTTAGCTTCGATTCGATGGGCTAGTGCTTGCCCATTTAATGGAAAATGGAAAACTCAAATGGAATGGGATATCTCCACATAGTTTTTGTAGATGTTGTTGGTAATTCAACTATACTTAGTCTCAGCTCTCTCTAAATTTACCATAAGGCAGCTCCTAAAGAACTTCTCTTATCTTTTTTAATAACTTTATTTTACTATCCATTAACTAAGACACATGCCTTGTATCATCAACATTCATTTAAATAATAATTTACAATTTTAACCACAAAATCGACTTTTCTTTTGATTTTTCAATAAACTGACAATTGATTCAATTGAATTGTATAAACATAAACTGAATTGCATCATGTGCGTTGTTAAGCAGCTTAAATTTAAAGAGCTTTTGTGGAGGAGAAAAAAAGAACCCTTTTAGGCTTTTCCCCAGACATATTGACAGTAAATTGTTTCTGATATAAATAAAACACTTTAATGTCAAGTGTAATCAAAATAGAAAACATAATACAACGAGTCAATTTTTTGCAATTTGTTTTTCCTTGAAGTTTTTCCCTTTTGTTAAAAAGAAAATTATGTTAATTTTATAGAGACAAAAAACGGAAATTAAGTAAAATAAAAAATGTTTAGAAAAAACGTTAAGCAAGTTCAATGTACCCATATATGTACATACATATATACATATTTATATGTGTATGACCACATAAATCTTTTGGGGCAAATCACCAAGAAAAGCCCAAAAGCTGTCATTCAAATCCACTTAACAAAAAAGGACTTACAACTGACCCAAAGGACGATGATGATATAAGTTTTGATAGTAAGACGATTTCGTTATACCCTGTAACAAATAGAAGTGCCATTTGAAAGTTTTTATAAATTAAACGCATTCGAAGTTGGTTTTGGGTTATTTACAATTCTTCTCAAATATTCTATTTAATATGTAGAAAGAAAAGTTTCCAAAAGAACAAGAGTTCTAAAGAAAATTCAAAAGATCAAGAATCCTGCAGAAAAGGCAAATCTTATCAAGGTTTAATTTACAGATTGAAATATGATCAATTAAAGAACTATAATGAATGAGAAATCTTAAGTATGTCTCAGTCGTAATCGTATATAATTCGTAGTTTATGGGATAATAGTTTTATCCTTTCATAAAAGTTGGGGAAGCTAAGTCAACCACTTTTTCCTATCCTCTAAATAACGCTGTAGAAAAAAGTTTCCCAATATTTTCTGAAAAAGATTTCACTAAGCGCAAATATATATTATTTATAAGATGTCTACAACATTCTTCTCTTTTGTGGAAATCAAAACGATGCTTTTACCAATCAACTATTCTTCATTTTTTGGCTATATTGGGTATCAAAAGACTTGGTTGGCCAACAACAACAATAGCAACAATAACATATATAGAACATATTGTAATAAGATTTTTCTCTATTTTCATCCTCAAGCTAGTTTTCTGTTAGTTGAAGTTTTATCTAACACACAGACACACACACTGAGAGAGAGATAAGATAAGTATAGAGAAAGGGTAAGTTGTTCGGGGGATTGAATAAAATTTTTGCTTACATTTTTCATTCTATGGCTGGGGCAAAGTAAAATAAATGCAAAATTTGATAGATGTTCGTACTGTGCAAATGTGACGCATTTTCGATTTTCTTTTTAGAGCATTTTTCCTCTGTCTTTTTTTTTTCCATGGCTGCCTTTTATTTTGCCATTTTTTTCAGCTTGCTTTTACACCCTCTGGAAAAAAAATGGGGCTATATCTATTTTAGGTAAATGTTTGTAACCTATAAAGCAATTTTGTTTAAGCTATGCCATTAAATTTAAATTATTAAGGTATTCTATCTCTGAACTAAAAGTAGAATTTTTCAAGTTTACTTAATAGATTTTTTTAACGAATTATTGTTTGGATAATTGAAAAAAAAAGAATGAAATGCGAGAAAAGACATCGTTTGAGATGGTTCTTACAAAGCACTATATTCTGGAAAACAAAAATTTTTGAATTATATAAAATTGACTCTTCAGAAAAAATTGTCTTGATTTCCTTAAAACTCTAGGCTAAATAATTTTTCATAGATATGAATTATGATGAGTTACCTAACTGATAAAACTTTTCAACCATTTGAAAAAAGTTGGAAAAAAAAAACACAGATTTAAATAGGAAAAATAAATGTTGAAATGTTTTTTAAGAAAATATAACAAAACTTGATAAGATATATGAAGGCTGGTTGGTTGAAAAATTCCATATAATTGTGTTTATTTTTAGTACTAAAAGCTTGATATTAGTAATCAATTGTGTATGCTGATATAGAAATATATTTAATGATTTAAGAATATAGCTTGGTCAGAATGAAGGCGTGATCCGATTGATCATCTTAGTATATCTATAATCTAGTATTGGTTTACAAAGATTACTATTTACGATCTAAAAAGAGACCATAATCAATTTACAAAACTATTTATCAGTACCAATTATGCTTCATAATAGAAGATTCATCTAAAGTTTACTTATATTTTTACTTATTCCGATCAATTCTCAATTTGCAAGAGCATCCAAAATTTGCTAAGCCTCATAGTCAACACAGTCTTTTGGTTTTATACTCTATCAAGAGGAAAAAGTTGGTTTTGTGGGTGTTTGTTTGTTCGTTTTGTCTGCTCATTTCTATATATTTTATTTGATTTCCTTCACAACACAACAATAAACAGAAAAAAATGAAAAGAAAAAAGGAAAAAACAAGAAAAAAAAAATGTGATAGAATCGAATTAAATTCAACAAAAGTTTTGCTGATAAGTGCATATATGTATATAAAAATGATTTTAAATAAAATCCCTCAAATATGCAAACATTGAGCAAGTTCACACATTTTTATCGCTATTCTGCACATACATATCTCAAAGTCAATGAAGTGCATGGCAGAATAATAGCAGTGAATTATTGAAATTTAAATATATTATTTAAAAAATTATTATAATTTAAATGGAGATTTGTAGACCAACTAATAGTCAATTAGATAAACAAAGTAAAGAAACGTTTTGGCTATCAAAAGTAAATAAATTTTGTAAAAGTTTTAATTTTGAATGAAAAGTTTAAATATAAATAAATATTCTTAAAAAAAACAATTACTAACTTTTCATTGTATTATTGAAATTCAACTAAATTGATTAAGAAACATTTATGGGACTAACTGATTCATTTGATTCATATTTGATTTATTGACTGGCCATTTGCTACTTTAACTTTTAGGGTAACTTTTTTCTATACTTTAAATTTAAATTTCTTTTTGCTGTTTTAACACACATTTATCTCTTTCTCTCTCTCTCTCTCTCTCTCCCTGTATGTCCGTTTAGCCGAGTGTTAAATAAAGTATCTTTCTGGCCAGTTTTCCGTACAAACATTCGTAGTTTATGTCCTGCCCGAGGCGCTGACATTTATTGCTTGTTTTAAAAGACAAACAAAAAAAAAAAAAAAGAGTCAGCAACAAACATTTATTATGGTTTAGAACATAAAAAAAATACAGCAATGAAGTTTACAATTTGGTTAGGCATATAAATTTAAGCTCTATACTAAAAAAAAATAAAAAACGATAATGAAGAATTATGCTTAGAGAGAGGGAAATTAGAATAACTATTAAAAAAACGAAGGCAGTGAATAAAATGTTTGAATAAATTTTAAAGTAAGCAATTTGACCAAAGCTAAATATAGTTCTTGTAAAGTTATAAAATTCCATTTAAATGAAGAAATTTCTTATCTTTTATTTAAAAATTTTTCAAGTACTTGTTAATTACTTCAATTGCTGTAAGACATTCCCCATCTTCACTCAATTTTCTTCAACACGCTCTTTAAACAAAATGCAAGTCGCTAATCATTTTGCGCTAAATTAACTGCCTTTTTCCCTTTTTCGAATGCTGACACAGAAAAGGTTATAAAAAAAAGGGACAGGAACAACAAATGGCAAAGTCAAATTGCCTGATTTACTTTTATTTTAGGTTATTTTAGGTGCTAGTACAACAATTAAGTTAGCATTTAAGTCAACGAGGGGGAGGAGGCGGAGCAGTTAAAAGGAGTAAGCGGAGAGATTCCGTTTTACCCTTCCACTGGGCATAAATCAATGGCAACAACATTATTTGAACAAAAATGGGAAAAACCAGCAAACACAAAACGAAAAAAAAAGGTCAAATACTTAATTTTTTTCCCTTTTTTCCCCCCCTCCAGCGGAGGAAAGAGGCTGAACAGCAGCAGCAATAATAAACAAGAAAGTGTGAAATAAAAGCGAAATGGACATAAAAATTTGTATACCAAAAAAAGAGTGAAGAAAAAAAGACGAGAGGGAAAAATTCTGCAGGCACAGCAATAAAACGCGGGGAAATGCTTTTAATTTGAAATGACCAAGTGAACTCCTTGCCTTGCCTTGCCATGCCTTGCCTTCTTGCACCCTTTCCAAATGGGGGTATATTCACCAGTTGGATGACAATTACTTATTGTAAGGTAGAGAGCAAATAAGGCACATGTTCTTGGACAAGGAATTCAGTAATGTTCCATGTAATCTTCTTTGCTTATAGAGCTTCTTATTCCTCTTAATTGTGTCCTTTTATGCCTTTCAAAAATCATTTTTTTGAGGGTTTTTATATAATTATTCATATATTTTATAGATGATTTAAGTCAAATCGTTGGAATAGAAATCTTTTCCCTCTGAGGCATATATCAGAAGTTGATAACAAGGAACACAAGCTAACACCTTGGGGTAAAACTAAATGTTATATATTATTTTCCATCAATGAGCTTGCTCTTTTCCACAACGAAATATATGTATATATATATCTGAATTCCTATACAGTATAGAACTATCATTGAAAGGAACCAAACGACAGTTCTGAATATCTACATAGTAGCTCAATTGGCAAGAGTATAAAAAGTGCACAATAGGCGACAAAATACAACAATTTCTCCATTTTTGTTGTTCTCTTTTTTTTTTAAGTGATTTCTCGGGGATCAGTTTTTTAGAGGGAGTTTTTAGTGGGAGGAATGGCACTTATAACGCTTGTGTGGATTATAAATCCCACTGGGCACAATAAACTGCTTTATTTGCAAAAGTTTTGTGCATGGAAAGGCACAGTACACAGAAAAAAAAAAACACAAAAAACAGAGAGAAAACCAGAAACAAAAAAACACAAAAAATTCTGTTGCATACATTTGTTTGCTGCCATCTTATAAAACGAAAATTGAAATAAAAAGTTTTAAATAAACATCAACATCAGCATCAACATCAGCATCAACATAGAAATGTATAATAATTATGTGAAGAAGACAAAAGTTGAAACAACTAAGAGATAATAGACAAAAAAAAAAGAGAGAAAGTTGTCTAAAATTTAATAATTCAGTCACAAACAAAAATAAGTGAAAAGGAAAAAAGTTGAGGAAGTTGTTTAAGAGTGGCTTAAATATGGCTACTAGAAAACAAATTTTGATGGAATTTAAGGATAAAGAATAAACTTAGTTTATCTGTTAATGGAAGGTAATTGTTATTTGCTTAAATTGGGAATTAATAGTTATTGAGTTTAAGCCTTTTAATTCATTCAAATTTTGAGCAAAACTTCGCTCTTTATATACAATTTAATTTATATTTATTTTTGTCCTATTCATGAAGATGTCTTTTTGGAAACAAATATTTGAAATCAAAATTTGAAAGATAATTTTTTAATATGCTGTACCCTGTAGAGATAATATTTAACTTATACACCCCAAAAATATTATAAGGAAGATTTCTTTCTAGCCAAAAATATATATTTTTTTCTTCTAGATATTTCTATTTCTATTCAGACTGGAATTATATCTGTGTATTATCAGTTAGTAATATGTATTATCAATCAAATGTAGCCCATAGTTAGTATATCCTTTTCCATCTGTCAGTTTGTTCAATTTTTCATAAAAAAAATATAGTGATTGTAGATATATGTATACAAAATATATATCAAATATATACCACTTCTATGAAAGGTTTCCATTAGGTTTCTAGAAGATAAGAAAGTTCAATTTCATTTCATTTGCAATTGCATTCAATTTTTAATTTCAAATAATTTTAAATTTCATTCAATTTTTGTTAAATATCGATAAATATCGATAGTCATTGAATCTATAAGCAACCATATAAATTATCTGGCAACATTAAAACATCTCGATGTATTCTATGCTTAAGTTTCAAATCAGCTCTCTGTAAATCTTTCACCGATCAACATTGCGGGGATTCAATAAGTAAGCAAAATATCCCAACAATTTTCAATTTCATTTATTTTTCTTTTTTATTTAATTTTTATTACCAAAGTCACGTATGTATATTAGAATCGTTTCAAAAGAATGTGTTCCACTTTTCTACATTTTCGAAATTTATATAACTAAGAGTCAATCTTACTGGGTAAAAAACAGACAAATAGTTTGCATTTTTCGTTACTCGAATTCCATCGCCCATTTACTCGTCAGAAAAATAATAAAAAATTTTCAATCAGCTAACTAACCAAAGCTTCAGAATGTCAATTGACAAAAATTGATTTTGTTTTTGCATGAAGAAATAGAAAAAAATCCACAAATAATTGGAAATGTAAAAATACATAGAAGAAAAGAAAGAAAAAAATCCAAAAAATAGAAAATCTCAGCTTGTTTTCCCATTTTTCCATTTTTTTAGCTTTTGGTTAATTGATACCAATTACATGACATTGCCAATTGTATGACAAGTGAGTGGTCCTTGGAAAGGATATATCCCCAATATACTCAGACACACACACAAATATGCTTTAGCATTTATAAGATTCATTCTTTTGGTTTTCACAATTTTAGCTTTTGTTTTGTTTTGTTGTATTTTTTTCTCCTCTTAGATTGGACAAAATGGAAACAAAACCTTACTGAGGAGCATGAGGAGTTGCATGCGGTTTGTTAGAACGAAAGAAATCAGGTAAAATTGTTGTCTGTATTGTGTACCTAAGTAAACAATGAATATGCATGACTTACCATTGAAACACTAGTGACAGGAGGAGGAGGAGGCGGAGCAGGAATAGAAGAGAAAAGATGAAAATATGGAACGGAAACGAAAGCCAACTTCAATTTGCGAAAGTGATACTCTTCAAGGATGGCGGGAAAAAAAGACAAAAAGGAAATGTAAAAGCAAATGACATCAATAGAATGAGAAAGTAAATATCCAGCATATCGTGGCTATATAGCCAGACTTCATGAATAGAAAGAGATGGAAAACGATATCTCTGCTTAATTAATGCCAATGCGGATTTGAAGCAAATGAGATTGATGACAGGAGCGAAAGAGGAGAATCAATGAATAGTGGAACAGAAGTAAAGTAAATGAAAAGAGAGAGAAAAAACTAAAAAATGAATTCTGCAAATATTATCAAATGCAAAGCTTTCAAATTATTTATATATATCTGTAATTTGTCGAAATAATGCAAAACTATTCATTTTCGATTTCCTCCTCATCTTGCAGACACTTCTCTAAATTTTAGTTGATGCATAATCTAGCAATTAGTAAATATCAAATTCTAACATTCTGTAACAACGGCAGCAACATTGCAAGTCAGAATTTATTGCTCTACATCAGCAACAATGCGCCAAGGAGACAAACGGCTGTAAAATATGCAACGGAAATTGTTGCAACATGCATGTGATTATGCTCTATGCTATCCTGTGAGCGCCCAGCCATGACTCGAAGAGAATGGCAAGAAACTTGACACGCCCAGAATTTGTAAGAGGTTTCCCGTCAGCATCATGATGTTATGTGCATAACAACACATCTACATATGTTTCAATTCACTTAGTTCACTGAGTTTGATTAAGAGCGTTCGGTTTTACATATATATGTATATATATTACGACTTCTTGTTAAAGTTATACAAAATTAACATTCGATTTTCGATTAGTTTTCAAGTTAATGGTACTTACAACAGAACAATGGCATCACCAGCAAGAAAATTTTAGAGAATTTGAAATGTTGGAAATAGCTGTAAAATATTTTATGAATGTGTAAAATTTTTTATATGATAAAGTTGCAAAAATATTAAAAAAATGTTTAAGCATAATTTGAAAAGGGTTTAAAGCTAGGTAAGCAAAATGAAAAAGAAGAGATCTGCTTTTATATGTGCAAGGACTTTGATCAGTAGACTGCAAATTAGTGTGGCTGCATATTTTTAAACTGAAAATAACGCAAATAGTGTAATCAGATGCGAGTTTTGACTAGAGGATCGAATATTGATTCTTATAAGAATAGATAAACATATTTTAAGGCGATTGAAATTATTTCATTTACATTTTGTAGGCTATAGTAAAGAACTTAAAACATTAAATAGAATTTGTAATCAAAACAAAATAGGTATTTTTATATATAAATTATATATGAAATTCCATTCAAGATCAATATAAAATATACAGCCGAACCTAAATGAAGTTTTGAAATTTCAATTTAATTTGAAAGATAAAACAAGGCAAATTAAAAATCTTTATTTTTCCAAATAGTGTGGCTGCATATTGCTAAAACTAAAATACACATAAGAGGAATAATGAATTGATTATGTAAGAGAGTAGCATAAAACTTACTTAGAGAGACAATGCTGTTATAGCAAAACATACTCTACATGATTTTGATACGAAAATTAAGGAATAATCAAAATTTATATTATAATATTTCATATATTACATTTTACATACGTATTATATAATATGGAAGGAATAATCAAAATTATTATTTGTATATAATATAGAAACAAGCAATACAGCATTCATATTGTATAGCAAAACAAAGTTCTATAACTAAATTACATCTACAAATTTTTTTTATTTACATATTTCTCTAGTAGATAAAATTTCACAGAAAAGCCAACAGCAAAATTTTCCCTATTTAAAAACCTTTTCAAATATGGGAAAGTTTAACAAGATGGTTTTGGCTTATTTTATTATTTGCTTTAAATCATTTCCTAGAAAATCTGTCACCCTATTCCCAATATGACAAAATCACAGATGGAACAATTCAAAATGACTAATTAAACATAATTAGCAAGTATTAATGAGACAGAGAGACTAAGGCCAAAAGCCCAGAATTTGGTCCCTTGGGGCGTAAACGAACAAGCCAAAATGCAAAGTGTAACTGTGACTCACAGTTGGTCAGCTTGGGGCCATACGAAAATCAAAGCAAATCAACAGAATGCCAACATACGCAGACATAGACAGAGAGAAAAGATGGGAGAGTAAGAGAGAGGGTAAAATAGATGGATTCCCAGTTGGGGGGCCGCTCAACTAAGTCAACTGCAATGCATAAATTTTGGGTATTGTGTGAAGAAGGTGAACAAGAAGGGTTGAGCATAGATGACCACCTGGTTGACCCAAGGCCACCCAAAACTCCCCCCTGGCCAAAAACCCAAAGACCAAACATGGCACGTGCTGGTGGTCAAGTGTTTGCGCTACTGACTTTGGTAAATAGCCCAAAGAGAAAGGAGGAGATGTGTAGGGGATAAAGAGGGGACAAGGACAAAAACATTCCTTGATTGACAATGTGGTTTGGCCTTTCAAACATCCTCAACGCTTTGTTGCCGTTTAACCTTTGACAGGTTCCAACACATTTCACATTTCAATTGTTACACAAAAGATTCTAGTTTGATTTGAAACCATTAAAATTGATTGCCTTAAAACCTCAAATAAAAACAAACAACTTTATTCAATTAATAATTTAACATTTCATAAATTAAAGAAATAATTATTAAAGACATAATTTCCGTTTTTGCTGCTAACAAATTGATTATCAATTACGAAAACTTAAGCAAGTCAAATGCTAATCTCTAAAATCCCTTATTCAGTAACAAAACGGATATTAATATCATAAACAATTTACACAATTTTAACTGCACACACACAAGCACACATACATATGCAGAAAGGAAGAGAAATGTGTGATTGTGTGTGAGTTTATTTAATATTCAATTTTCGTTTTGCTCGTTTTTGGCCAACAGAAAAAGAAAAAACTCATAAAAATCGTAAACATATTTTTAATCTACACCTTGGCAAGAGGAATGCGTATGAATTTATGACAAACATATTTGCCATCAAATAAATTTTAATATATACATTTTATTACAATTTCGAATGAAATGCATATGAAAGCTAGTGAAAATGTGTACAACATTTACATACAAAGCAAAATATAAGTCAAATATTGTATATGAAAAAATATGAAATATTTTGTCGCCTTTTGGTTAGTTGACATTGGTCAGGCAGAACTAAATATTTTAATAAATATAATTTTGTAAATAAATTTTCATTCTATTTGTGTTGGACTTGTCAACATTTAAGATTATCTTAAAGGTAAAAAATTTAGCAAACTATTTAAATGAAAATGAAAAACAAATTAGAAGGGATAATTAAGGTAAATAAGTGATCTTTTTTGTATAACCTTTCAGGAAGTATAATAAAATTGGTCAGGTTTTTCTAACGTATAAATATATAAAAACATCAATAGCAGAGCTGATCTACCCATGCCTATCTGTCTGTTTCTTCACTCTTTTTAGACCTTAATATTTAAACAACATGATTGAAACTTAGAAAATAAATTTCTTAGATATATATGTTTAACAAGTTTAAGAATTAGTCAGATCAGACTTTTATAAGGTATAGTGTTTATGGCATTGATCGGTACAGAATAAAAATTTTCTTAAATGTTGGCAAGGCTCAAGATAACTCACATAAATTTTAAAATTTTTAATTCTTTTGAATATTAATTTAAAACAGAATTTTGCTGTATTCTAAAAGAGACACCTTTTGATCTTTAGAAATAGGGACCATATAAAAAAGAATGGCTTAAGCCTTTGATATATAAAAAAGATAATGACAACGTTAATAAATATTCAAAGTAAAAAGTAAATAGTAAATGGAAGTGCTAAACAATGAGTAAAAGTGCACGTTTTGCTATATTCGTTTTAACTGACAAAATGATAGAAATTTTTATTAAAGCGGTGCCTCGCTTAGGTCAAGGTCTATCAAAGTTTTATGTTGATTAAAAATAAAACAATGAGTAGTTGTTTAGTGTGCTTAATTTAGACCAAGCACAATAATATTTTTAAGGCAAAGACTGATTTTAATATGGCTGCAGTTTTTTTCTTAATTTTCATTTTAAATTGTTCAATTTTTAAACAAGACTTCTTTCGCCATTCATTTACATTACCATATAAATTGGTCAATATCAAATTTATATATATGTACATACATATATATATCAATAAATGTTTTCATAGACAATTCCCCAGCTTGATATAAACATATAGACATACGTTGTTATCATTATATCGATACTTAAGATCAACAATATTATTATTTTCAATTTATATTTATTTCTTTTACAGGTTTCTCTTCTTTTTTTTTGGTTTTTGCAAAGCCCATAAGAAACATAATCTGTGATATAATTTCCAATTTTATGGTTGACTTTTTGGTTATTATTATTATTATTATTGGTTGTTGAGAGATAAAAAATTTACACATTGATATGTTTTTATTGGATCGAAAGCGTAAACAAATAAACAAAAGCGAAGACAGTAAGAGAGAACAGGACAAAAGATGTGACAGGCCCTCAAAGAGCAATTTTAATATAAAATGCCAAAAAAAAAAAATAGAATTCCTATGTGTGAGAAAGAGAATTTATACGCCTGAATAGACCCATAGAATAGCTGAGAACAAAAGGTTGTCCATGTGTGAGAGTATGTCAATGTAATGTGTCTCTCTCTGTGTGTGTGCATGTGTGTGTGTAATTTGACAAAAACCAAACAAAATGCCATAAACCATAAATTCTTTTGGCCAAAGCTCTAAACACACTGCCAAGGCATCGTTGTCATTGTCTTTACCTCCCGGCAAAAGCAGCCACAAGCCAACGGGGATGGGAGGAGAAGGCAATAAAACCCACAACAACAGCAAAAAAAAAAAATGTAAACCAAGAAAAGAATTCATCGTCGTAAAATATTATCGAAAGTATGTATGGGGCCATAAATACACAAATCGTCATCAACTAAACTAAACTGAGCCAACTATTTAGGCTAAATCAACCCAAGGCGAATATATAGATTCATTTAGTTGACTACATTTCTCTTTTGGGGGGTGTGGCATTTGATAGTCAAAGCAAATTATGATTTGATTTGGAACCAAAAATGATTACCCAAAAACAATAGCTAAAGAAAAAGATGACAAATTTTCATTATTTTCCAAATAAGAGAAGAAAAGTCAGTTGGCCACATCAAAGATTAGGTTAAAATTATTCACCACTTTTCTTTTGAAATTAAAGAGAGAGGGAGCGAAAGATTCACTCATAAAAAGTCAGCATATCAAAGCTTTCACTTTTTTATGTGCTGAAAAAAAAGGAAACTTACTATTTTGTTTAAGTTCTTTTGGTGTTGAAAAAAAAGAGTAAGCTACATATGTGGCTAAATTTTATTATGCAGTTAATTTGCACAGCTATTTAACTGGTGACAGATAGCAAAACAAAACAAAAGAAAAAAAAAAAAAAACAGGCAAATAAATTTTATTGAAAATTTTTAGGTATAGACTGGTAATTACCCTGTATCACATTTAGAAGGAAATTCGTAAACTAAACCTCTTAAAACTGATTTCAATTTACTGTATATATGAAGAGGCTAACTAAAGGTCAAAACTGCAAAGAATCGCTTGATGACAATTTTATCAGTTCAATAACTATGAATAAAAGACTTACTTTTCACTAAATTTATTTAGTTTATGGATCTACCAAAACTATAAAAATTAATAAAAATCCTAATTTAAACCTCTTTAAACTGATTCCAATTTACTGTTGTTATTAGAAAGCTAACCAAAGGTCGAAATTGGAAAAATACCATTAATAAAATCTTAATATTTCCAACTTTATATAGCTCCAAAACTGATTTCAATTAATTGTTTTTAATAGGAGACTCAAGACCAAAGATAAAAATTGCAAAGTTTTCCTTGATAAATATCTCAATATTCCCAATTTTATATAGATCGACCAACTTTACTAATTTGTTTTTAGGGGCCTAAAATAATTGTTATTTTTAAAACTTTCTAAGAATATATTACCAGTTCATTAACTTTGCTTAACTTTTACTCAGTTTGTTTAGTTTACAAAACATAAGCCCCACATGGATTGACTAAAACTTTAGATATGAACAAAATCTCAACTTAAACCTTTTTAAACTGATTTCAAACAAACTTCTTCCAGTAGGAGACTAACCAAAGATCAAAGTTGTAAAGTTTTCTTTGACAAAAACCACAATTCTCCCTATTTTCTCCAAACAAACAACTTTACTTATTTTGTTTCAGGCTCCAAAAAAACATTATTTTACAAATTTTCTTAAGAAAAATTCCAATTATTGAACTTTCATTAAAAATTCTTACTTTTAACTGAATTTATTTAGTTAACAAAACGTAAAGCCCATATGAATCAACTAACTTAAAGAAACTAACAAAATTTGTTTTTTCTAAACAAATTATAGAAACTACAATATACCCTTACCCACTGTGAGTACAGGGAATTCGAACAGACGAATGCAAAATGAGTAGCATAGAATGAAAAAGAAGAGAGAAAAAAAATTTCCAGAGCAAGCGAAATTACCATTTTGTTTGCCTATAAAAGTTTGTGACCTAAGGGACAGTAAAGGAGACAAGGCCAAAAAAGAATAGGAAGGCGGCAGGAAGGAAGGAAAGAATTGCCAAACTATTTTACTGGTATTTGCATCAAACATATGCAGACAGGATAAGCACAGGATGACGGCTTGATGCATCTGTATGGTGGTGGGTGAGAGTGTATCTGTGTGGTGTTTGGTAGTTGAAGGTAGAAGGCAAGTTCTGGTTCTGCCTCTGCATCGGTTATTAAATTCGCTTTTGTGTGGCTTATTCTCTTTCAGTAGTCCTGAGGGCAAGTGTGAAGGAAATTCAGTTAGGGCTTTGGCCCAGTCTCTAGAAATATCTCACTTCATCGTTATTTGTGGTGCAAGTTAGCCTAACTTAGTTTTTTGAGCTTAAACTTTAGTTCTTTAAAACTTCAATTCCCCCATCCTTCCCCTGCACAGAAGTTAAATGATAGCTTCTCTGCAAATGTGATTAGAATCAAGTTAAAAGGTATGAAAAAAGTTGGTATATATTTCGAAAATTGCATAAAAAGCTTATATTGTGGTTGAAATGTTGCTAACTTTTACAGATAGTTGCTGCTTGAAAGTTGAGGTAAACGGTTTATGAGTGAAATCTTTAAATTAGGTATAAAAACACTTAGGTAAAGCCTACTACTTGAGTGACTACTTTTGATCGGGCCACTACTAATCGGATTATGAGCCGTGGTAGCCTGTTGACCTGTTGACTGATATCTTACCAATACGTAGTTTATTAAGTAAATGTTTATAATCTAAAAAAAATGTTTTACCTTTATTTCAAGCACTAGTTTCATTTTCCATAGATCTTTCCTTTGAGTATTCTCCAAAAATTCTCGACTGCTGCAACTGTCTTTCGTAATACATATAGGACAATAATTACAATTTTTCAATTAATAGAAATTTATATAGAAAAAATTAATATAAATTTAAGAAATTTAAACTAGAAGTTTTATTATGCATATTTTGTTCATATTTTTCCAATTTTTACTGCATATTCTCTAGTATTTTGACATAATGATAATGGACCCATATAATCCGATATTTATTATGCCTTAAATTATTTTAGCCCAAAACAAATATATAATAATATAACTATGAAAAAATTGAAATTGACCTTGGCCAAGCCAGTTGCTGCAGATGTGGCAGAAATCGTTTCTAGAAACCCTTCTCTAAAAGGCTTTTGACAAGCCATTTGCAGAAGATATTACAAGACCAAGCAAGTTGCTGCAGATGTGGCATGGATCGATGCTAGTAACTTTTGTCTAAAAGTTTTGGTTAAGCCACATGCTGAAGGAATAATCGCTTAAAGTAACACTTGCCTTAAAGATTTTGGCCAAGCCAGTTGCTGCAAATGTGGCAGGGATCGATTCTAGTAACCTTTCCCTAAAAGGCTTTAGCCAAGCCATTTGCTGAAGACATTAAAAAAATGGCTGACAGAAGCCCTTGCCTAAAAGGTTTTGGCTAAACCAATTGGTGTACAGTTTATTAAAAATAAATTTTAATCATTTAAGTATTAAACATGTAGGGATAATCAATTTATTTTTTAATGACAATGTTATGTTTGTGACTTAATGTTCAGATATAATAGTAAGTACTTGTTTCTATAGAACACACTTTCTCTTCTTATTTCCGCGACTGCAACACACGATTCACTCGTGTTACCCTATCTTACAAATATTAATTAATATTAATTAACTATAACAAGTAGTAAATTTTTAACTTTCATTATTAACCAAATCAAGTACCCATTTCGATTGCCCCTTACTTTACCTATTTCAAACTAAAATACTTTGTAATTTTTCCACTGTAAGTCCGTTATAGCTATACATATCTAGTAAACATGTCTCACTCCCTCATAATTCCCACTTTGAGTTGTTGGAACATTGACAAAGTCTCATAAACATGGTTCTCCTACTTCCGCCTCCTTCACCACTTGTCATCATTTCCTCACTTTTCACTCCACTCTGCCGTACAATTCAATTATTGGGGAGACATTCAAATGATATAAAACTGGTGAGGCATTTTTAGTGCTTAACCGCACACGGCCCACCCACTGCCCACTTTACATGTGCATGACCATTAGACAAGCAACTGAGAAATGAGATTTGAGGGATTGCCAAGGGATGCATGAAACGTAGAATAACAACAAGAACAAAAACAACAACCAACACGTGTGGCCAACAAGGAACAACAGGTGCAAAAAGGTAGAAGCCACTAACAACCCCCTTTTTGAAATGACAAGCCTGACAACGGCAACAAACACTGGTTGTGTGTTGCCCTAGGCAACCTTTAGCGAAAAAAAGGACACACAAATAGTTGGTTAGTTTTTCCCGTTTTCCCTAGTTTTCTTTCCTTATTTTTTTACGAAATGGAAAGTTTCTCTGCAGTTGTTAAACATGAGTCAGCGTAGCAAATTCATTGTTAATACTTCTGGTAAATTCTCTACATAATATTTAATATGAAATTGCAACAAAAAAGAGAGATTGATTTATATACGTAATATTCCTTTTGCTCAATTGCATGGCAGTGGATTATTTTGGTGGCCGCATTCCTGGCACGGAATTGGATGAACAAACGGCAACTATATTGGAATTTTTGGAGCGAGATGAGCATACGATTATCTCGGCTGTGCATAATAAAACCGATGGCAAAATCAAATTTCAACATCGTATACCCAACGAAGAAAACTGTTTGCTATTCTACAAGGTGCCGCAGGTTGGAATTGGTAGCCAACCACCGGTCACTGCAATCGGTAGTGGAGGAGCTGGTGCAAATCCAACATCATCAGATGATGCTGAGCCACTGTTGGGCATATTAACACTGGAGGGTGGCCTGGTTAAATCCATTTACAATTCCGTTTCTCGTGTATATTCTCCACATGCAGCGGCTCGTGTAAGTCCTTGCCCCCTCCCCCACATGCAATATATACATATATAAGGATGATTCTTGCTTACTTCTCTCTCGTCTTAAATTACTTTACTGTTTGCCCTCTTTCGTCCTCATAATTCAATTTTCACCTTCTTCAGGCAAATTCCATTTTGTCAATTATATTTTATTTTTCTGTTTTCTTTTCTTTTTCGTTATTGCTATCCTTTCACAGCTTTTAATTCTTTTGATGTCCTTTTTCCATTACAGCGCAATGAATATAGTCCAGAACTTAGTGGCCTTCTAGAGAATTTACATGTCTCATTGGGTTCTAGTCTTGGTTTGCCTCAAAGTGGTAAGTTAATGAGTATTTTGATTGATATATTTGCTATATACATATATATTCTCATTCAATCAGGCATCACTAGCTTAAAACAGGAGATCAAATATTGGAAACAAAAACTAAGCCAAAAGTCAAGTTCACGTTTAGATCGCGAGACAGCTCAAGTTTTTATTAGCGTCTTGGAGAAAATTGATCAAAAAATTTGGTAAGTCATTGAAAATTTAAGCAAAAGATAAAAGAAAAAGGTTGCTAAAGTAAAAGTGAAAAAATGTTTGGAATAGATGTTTCGTATCCTAAAACAGAAATTCTGAAAAGGAATGCAGGACGAATGTAATAAAATATTTATATGACCTTCTATACTTAAACTTTTCCATACTTTCGAAAAAGTGAAAGAAGAATGTCTACAAAAATGACCATCTTTACTTTCTCTTACAATAATTTAAAAAAATCTTCAACTCTTCTCAAAAGTAAATTTATTTAAAAGTTGATTTGAAGAACTTTTTAGACACTCAATAAAAAGTTTTAAAAGATTTCAAGCACTTTATAATATCTTTATTTTTCGTAAAATAAACGCCGAATATCTCGACCTTATATAAATATCTCCAAATTTTGTTCAATTGTTAAGACTAAAATTTAAATATAATAAAATATGTACATATGGTAAATATATAGAGGAATTCTGACTTAAAACAATTCATAATAGAATGCTTAGACTAAAAATATTATACTATATACATATCTTATGTTATAGAAATTATATCCATCTGAAATTTCGTGATAAACTCTCTCAAATACCCATCTAAGATATATTAATCTTCTAACCTGGTTTGTTCTTCTAATCTTCCAGCACAATCGATGGCACTACTGGCAATAATCCCACCACAACTATTGAAGAGTTTCTCGATCATGCCCACAATAATCTAGATGAACTTTGGCGCTTGCCCTATAATTATCCCCAGCAAAGAATGGCCGATCTATTGGATATCATTGCGAAACGTTTACTGGAAGCATGTCTAACTCAACTTTTGGCAGAAGACATTTGGAGTTTGAATTCTTATCATGTGAACAATTTGATGAGTCAATGCATAGACACAGTGGATGCCTGGATACAATTGTGTGATTCACTGACCCGACTCTTTTGGCCCAACTATGTGAAGCATCCTTGGGTGGGTGATCCCCATGTACCGAAACGTGGACAGCAATTTAAAGAGCGTTTGAGTGAAATACGAAATATTAAGCAATTGTATAAACAAATTGCAACTCTGTTGAATGATTCAGAGTTGCAGGAAATGTTTCAGGAGCAGGCTCCATTTACGGATTTCGATATATTTGATACCACTAGCCTGGGTCAGGCCAAATGGCACAAGGCTCTAGAGCATTTTGAACATGTCCTGCAACCCATTGACGAACGCATTGCTTCCGCTCTGAAATCTCAGTTGCATCATCATTTGAGTAATCCTCGTCAGGTTATCTATATATTTTCAAAATACGAAACTCTAATACAACGTCCCGCCGTCCTGGAACTGCTGACCATTGAGCGGGAGCAGTTTCTTCAGTCGCTGCATTTGCTTTTGCAGGATTTGCGTAAGGCCATGACGGATACGAATATGGAACCGGATACAGGACATTTGTCTGTGATCTGCAACGAATGTCGTTGGCTCAAAGTGGTCCAATATCAAATACAGGAAATTGAGAAAGTTAGCCACTTGATAAGCGGTCGCGAAGGCTTCGACAAGATCAACAAGGCAGTGCAGGAGATCAAAGAGGAAACGGAATCCTTGTTGCGTACAAATTTTGAAATCTGGTCGGGTCAATGTTCGACAGCCGTAAAAAGTGGCGAACTTAAACTACGTGACGATCAGGCTGTAGTGAAATTCGAGAAAGAAGGCAGACAGCTGATGCGAGTCACATTCAATCCCAAATTGGTGACCTTTTGTCAGGATGTGCGTGAATTCGAGAATCTCGGCTATAATGTGCCCTTGGAGCTGCGTGCCGCTGCCACTCATGCGGCCAAGTATATGTGCTATGCTCGTCGCTTGCAACAGATAGCCACATTCCATAATACCATTGGAGATCGCATGATTCCTTGCCAGCGGCCAATAATGCTAAAGAATGCCTTAGAATTGCAGCGTCTCGTACAGAGTGAAACTGTTGCCTGGCACGATGAGACTTCTGTTCAGCGTTATGTCAATACTCTACAAGCAGCCGTATCTAAACTATCCTCGGATAATACTCTCTTAGTGGGGTATCATGAGCAGGCCAAAAGAACGGTAAGTAAATCCTACGATCTATCTATGTCTGTCTGTCTGTTTCTATGCTTATTTTGGATAGTAGTTTTTGACCTACGTAGATAAAACTCGGTGCATAAGCTTTCTAGGCTTATATGTAACTTCTGTTTTTGAATTTGTCTGTTTGGACAACTATAACATATAGCCACCATAGGAACCATCGGGGCAAAACAAAGTTTTTGATCTATAAAGACCATTTTTTTTTAAAGCCACCGCTATCAAGCTCGACCTGAACAAGTTCTATACACATAAAAATATTTTTATCAAATTTTATATTTATCCGACAGCTATATCATATACTTCTTATAGAAATATCTTTAAACCAACTATAGCACTGCTGAACCTAGCTTCTTTCATTGTTTTTTATTTGTTTATCATTCTTAGGTCATGAAATTAATGTCCACCGATTTATTTACACAAAACCAAATCTGGAAAGATGAACTGCGTCATTTAAGGGATCTACTGGCCACTCTGGAGCGTCAGGGTTATACCAATTTGGATGCCTTTAAACTGCATTGGGATCATCAGCTATATAAAGTGTTGGAATATCAATATATACTCGGTCTACTCGATATGAATAACAAATTACCAGATATACATATCAAATTGGTATTACGACATCGGGAACTCTGCTATAGTCCAGCCGAAGAAGAGATACGTGACATTTATTTCAGTCAGTTGAGACGCTTCATTGAGAGACCCTCAAATTTTCATGGCCTCTCCGAGCAGAGTTCCAATCTCTTCAAGTCCATGGTGACATTAAATCGGCAACATTTTGGTCCTCTATATAGACGAGCAAATGAATTATTTGACAAATTGGAAGAATTCAAAAAGATATGGCTACCATGGATAGCATTGGGTTGTGTCGATGTGGAGCAACTATGTGGAATACATTTAAATCAGGCAGAAGATTGGGATCGTAACTTTCGTTCATGCAAACATTTTAGTCAACAATTGGCCAAATTGCAACAGGCTGAGGAATCGATCGATTGCATAGTGATTAATGTTCTCCCCCTGAGAAGTGATATTGAGTTCATTAGTCGCAGGTATTGGGAGGCCTTGGCCAACAGTCTAAGAGCCTCGATCCTAACGGATGTGAGTGCAATTCAGGAATTTTTACAAAATGCCTTAAAATTTTTGAAAAATGTTCCCATGGACGATGAGGGAAGCATCAGTCAATCTTCAATGAAATATGACAAAATAATGGGTGACTTACCGACTATAGCAGAAACTTTGGATAGAGTCAAAGCAAAGGATTCATGTTTGGCTGGTTGGTGTAAGGAACGGGTTACAGCTTTGGCCAGCATTCTGCAACAATGGGAGCAACTGCATCCATTGCTGGAAAACCATGCTGTCATCTTACAACGCCAAGTGGATCTGATCAAGAATCAAGCTCAAACTCAAATGCAAAATCTGCAAAATGAGGCTGAAAAGTTCCTCTTGAGATGGGAATCAACTATAGCCGAGCTGGAAGCCAATGAGGATGCTTCACTGGAAATGTTCAAGGAACGTCGCCTCCATTGGCAAAATTTAATCGAAAAGAAACGACAACTTTTGGATGAATGTGGAAAATTCAATATGGACTTTCCCTCAGATGTCTTAAAGCACTTTGATGAGATTGATTTGAAAATTGAAGAGCAATCGAAGCAATGGCAAATTTATGATCTATTTCTTAAAGAACTCGAACCCATTCTACAAGAGGAATGGACCATCTATCGGCGGCGTCCTTACGTTTTGAATGAGTTTATAAGCAAATGGGAAGTTTCTGTAAATAGTTCAATTGATCTACCCTCGAAAAGGATCAGGCAACAAGTTGAAAGACTTCAATTAGCCTTGCCAATTCTTCAATTACTTCAATCGGATGCTCTCAGCGAGAGGCATTGGGCTAGAATATTTCAATTACTGCATCAGCCAACGAAACCCTTTTATGCCATTATCCTTAAGGATATTCTAAGCGATATTGATGCCTTGCAAATGGCAGGCCAGGAAATAGGTAATATTGTACGACAAGCCGCATCTGAACAAGTTGTTCGACAAGCCCTGATAGAACTCGATCAGTGGTCGGTGACCGCTCAATTTAAGCTAATTAAGCGAGGTACAGACATCTCCCTTATAAAGGACTATCAGGAAGTGCTAAACAAAATCGGAGATAATCAATCCTTATTGCAATCGGCCAAAAATTCTGCAGCCTTTGATAGCTTCTCCGATCAGGCGGAACTATGGGAACATCGCTTAAATCAATTGGATACACTGCTCACAAGCTTAAGTCATTCACAGAGGCGGTAAGAGAAAATTAGGATAACATTTTTAAGGAAAAATTTTATAAATTTCTCTTTTTTAGCTGGGTCTACTTGGAGCCCGTTTTTGGTTCAGGAACTTTGCAACAGGAACAGGCTCTATTTAAACGCATCGATAAGGATTTTCGATTTGTTATGAAGGAAATTGAAACCGATTCTCGGGTAACTTCGCTACTCAAAATTAACAATATTAGTAGCATAGTCAACTCACTGGAAACCCAATTGGCCAGATGTCAACAGAATTTAATGAGCTATATAACGGTGAGTTTTTGAGAATCAAAGTAAATTATTTGAATTATATTTGAAGGAGTAGATAAGTGGCTAACTTATTGAATAATGACCAAAAAAAATTCACTATCCAGTAATTACTTATAATATATGTAGATTAGTATATGTTAGATCAGTTTTGAAGAAGAATCCTTCCACTTCGTAGAAAATAGATCCTGAGAGAAGAAATCCTAAGAGGAGGTTTACTACGTGAGGATCTGTTTTGATTGTTTCTGGATTTATAAAGAAATGAAATAATGAGCAGTTTATCTGTAGAAGAAGTGAAAAGTTCTTTCATTTTAAGAATTTTCAAACGACTCATAGTTTAGAAATGACATACCACTTCCCCTCAAAGCTAGAACTTGTTGAGAATTACAACTAAAAGAATCGAAAGAGCACATACTCTTGAGTAGAAGTCCTCCAAAAATTGAAATCTATATCAGATATAACTTTTTTGTGGTATATTTTTAGTTTCAAACTATCCATTCTATGAAGCGTAATGCTATATTTTAAGGGTCTCCAAGTTTTATCAGATTTATATATATTATATTGTATGTATTATGTGGATTGCTAAACATACTTCATTAGTCTGTTTCGTTCCATAGTTCGCACTCACTATCCTTTTCCAATTCAACTTAAAACTGAGCTTAACATCCCTACTTATTTGACCCTCACTCAGTAACATTTTTAAACCTTTTTTATCCTCCTTTTTACTTTTCATATAAACTCTTTTTGCACCACTTTCTGTTTTGCAGGATAAACGTAATTCGTTTCCACGTTTCTATTTCCTTGGCGATGATGATCTTTTAGAGTTACTGGGTCAGGCTAGCAAAGATGCGGATATCATTCAGCGTCACATACGGAAACTCTTTCCGGGCTGTCATAGCCTTAAAATCAAGCAAAATGATGGCAAAGACTTTTACAGCATCTTGGCTATGAACAGTTCGGATGGGGATGAGCTTAGGTTAAGCCAACCCGTTGACATGACAGGTGACATTGAGGTGAGATTGGTTTTTCCTCAGCGACTAGATACTAGTTGAATGATAAAATTTTTCATTCTTTATGATTTGTTCAGCGTTGGCTCAATCAACTGGTTAGCACCGTGAAGGACACTCTACGCAATCAGATCCATGAGTGTTATACGAAAACCAATGGTTCAGCTACTAATCTCAATGAGTCCTTGCTCCAGCAATATGTTAGCCAAGTGGTGGCCACATCGCGAGCCTTGCACTTTACACGACAAGTGGAACAGGCCATTTCATCGATGTCATTGGGTAAACTGCATCAGCAGTTGCAGGGCGAAATTTCACATCTAGCCGAGATGAAGCAACGTGCAAAAGGTCAAACATTGTTAAGCCTTAAGCTGGGAGCACTACTTCTGGATTTGGTGCATTACAAGGGAGTGGTGGAGGAGTTGCAGGAGAATAATGTGATGCATGTCACCGACTGGCATTGGCTGAGTCAGCTGAGATATTACATTGGTGGTGGAACAGGCAAAGGCAGCGGTGTTGGTGGTGGTGGTGGTGGAGAAGCTCGTCAGGTTTATGTTCGGATGGTTTATGCTAAATTTGAATATGCCTATGAGTATCTGGGTCAAGCCAACAAATTGGTCCACACACGGCTCACCCACAAGTGTTATCTTATACTCACCCAGGCCATGCACATGGGTCTTGGCGGTAATCCTTTCGGGCCAGCAGGCACTGGTAAAACGGAATGCGTCAAGGCTTTGGGCTCAATGCTGGGACGGCTTGTGTTGGTTTTCAATTGCGATGAGGTAAGATGAGCGATGTGGCAATGAAATGAAGAAAGTGAAAATGCTCCAAAAGGGAAAACCGAAATGCGATTTATCATTATGTTCGAATTTTGTTTTGTTCTTGCTTGCTCGCAGAATGTGGACACCGAATCGATGAGTTTAATCCTAACCGGTCTGGCTCGGTGCGGTGCCTGGGGATGTTTCGATGAGTTCAATAGGCTAAAGGAGGCCACCCTCTCATCCATCTCAATGCTTATACAGCCCATACAAAGTGCCTTGAAGGATAAGACCGAATGGGTACAAATTGGCGAAAGGAAGGTGAGTCCAACAAATTGAAAAAGATAAATACATACGAGATGAGTTCTTATTATAAAAAATGGTAAAGTTAATATACCCTTTAAGATAGTTTTCTTTATTAATGTACGATTATGCACGATCGATTTGATATATCGTTCTCACATTTAATATCTGGTATGGCTTGCTAACGAATTTATTCTAAATTTTCAATTCTATTTATCTTTTCTTATTAAAAAAAACTATTCTTTCAAGATGTCTTTCATCCAATATTTTTGAAAACTTTAAAAAGAAGAAAAACTTTTGATGAAGTACTTTGAGGTGGAAGAAATTTGAAAATAGAAAAATTTTGTAAAAAGTTGAGAACTGGAATAGAAAAGTTTTTTCAAAAACTACCGCATGTAATTCTTTTTTAAGTGCTTAGGATATAGAAGTCTGATTCAGAAACATACAAATATTGTAAGATTTCTCTGTAAAGTTCTTGGTGAAAAAAAGAGATAGATACCTGATATACTATACCATATAGTAAGCTGATCTTCTAAAATGCGTTTACTTCAATGAAAAATATAGATTTAATATCATATCATATCATACTCAATTGGAGAATATTAAAAACATGATATAGTTATCCAATCTAAACTAAACCCAAACTGATCTGAACACTTCTCAAATAATTTACTAGCGATATAAAAGAAATGGATAAAGAATTTATCCGAAATATTATAAAATATAAAATCATTTTTAAGGGACTTTCTCCGTTCTAAGATATATATAAAAGTTACCTGATTTAAAAAATATATATATAAGTGGTTAGAACAACTAAGAATCGTAAAACTTAGCTACATTAGATTCCTCTAACTCTGAGTGCAAAAACTATAACAAAGTGACAAAAACTTGGCTCCATGAATCCCGATTCTAAAACTGATTACAATTCTATATTATATCAAAACCACAAAGGTTTAAGCTAATAATAATCATAAGTCTATGTAACTGAACAGCCCACAGATAAGTCTCTCCTTTTTAACATTGTACTTATATAAAATTTTCTTTCAAATTTCCCCCCCACCCTCTGCAAAGGTGCAACTAAATCAACATTGTGGCATCTTTGTAACCCTTAATCCCGCCGGTGGTGAATATGGTGGCCGTCAGAAGTTGCCTGGGAATATACAAGCTCTATTCCGGCCCATTGTGATGCAACAGCCGGAACCGGGTGAGATAGCCAGAGTGATGTTGTTTGTGGAAGGCTTCCAGGCAGCGGCAGAGATTGCTTCACGCATTGTGGAACTCTTCGATTTGTGTGGCAAGATGTTGTCGGCCCAGCGACACTACGATTGGGGTCTGCGGGAACTTAAGACGGTGTTGTTGGTGTGCGGCGAAGGTTTAGTAAGCAGCGGTGGGCAAACTGCTAACGATGAAATGGCCATTGTGGTGCAATGCTTGCGCTCATCCACCATGTCAAAGTTGGCTCAACATGATGTGATACGTTTTGAAATGCTTATGGAAAATGTGTTCCCCGAAATTCTCAGTAAATCTCAAACTAATCCCCAGACCATGCCACTGCAGCAGGCACTGGAGGAGGCCTTTTCAACACTTGGCCTGTGTGCCAGCGAGAGGCAAATTGAAAAGGCTTTGCAATTACATGAACAGCTGCAGAAACGCATGGGTGTGGTATTGGTGGGTCCACCGGGCTGTGGTAAATCCACCATTATGGCACTGCTTAAACAGGCTTTGACTGCAACTAAAACCAATTGGCAATTGCGTATCCATACCATTAGTCCAAAGAGCATGAGTCGAAGGCAATTATTAGGTCACCTCGATGCCGATACCAGACAATGGGTCGACGGTGTACTAACCCACACAGCTGTGGTTGTTAATCAGGAGCCGCAGCATATTTACTCATGGATAGTTTGTGATGGCAGCATCGATCCGGAATGGATAGAGGCCCTCAATTCGGTTCTAGATGATAACAAGTGAGTATTCAATTTTCTTTCTATATTTCGTTTCTTCATCTTTTAGCGCATAAATTCGTTATAATAATATTTTTTTGTTTGCGGCTAATATATATATATATATCAATTACAAATATCATATTATATATATATATATATATATATATCGTATCGTATATATTGTAAGGATGCACATCCTATCTATCACTTAGCGGAGACTAAACACAAAAAAAAAAAAACACAGAGTACAAATAGATTTGTATAAAGGGTTCGGGGGGCGCAAGGAAACGAGTCGGGGCTAAGAACACAGAAATGCGATAAACAATTAATTAATTAATACAAGTAATAATAATAATTATCATAATAATTAGAATGAGGGGAAGCCCACTTAAATGGTAAACATAACATAATGCCTAATACACAATTGAACCGACATTTTACAAATGGCGTTTTCTATTTAGTTATTTTCCTATTCCTATTCACAATGAACAGGAAATTGGTGTGCGTGTGTTGTGTGTGTGTGTATGGCACGGTGGATTTGGCGAACTAACTTTCTCTTTACACAACTTTAATGTTTCGAATTATGTTTCAATATTGACAAAAAATTTAATTTAAAAAATTCTTAATTGCTTAAAAACAGGTTTAAAATTTGCAAGATACGAAAACATTTTAAAAAACGTTTACAAAATACATAAAAAGAGTTATTTGCTTGAACAATCGTTTGCCAATAACACTTTTACTAATACTTTTTTATACCTTTCAATTCAAAAAGGCTTTAGTACATTGGAAATCTATTATTTCTAAATTGAAAATCAGTTCCTTTCCACCGTGATGAGTTAAGCTTTAGTATAACTTTTTCATTTAGAGTTGTGAGTTCTGTTTAAATAATACAATTTTACAAACTAGCATATCAGTAGGATTTGTGCAATCATAATAGTTCAATTTGATTTTGTTTAAAAGTTTTCATTTTAAAATTAATATCAATGCATTTTCGTATTCCTTTGTTCTTTGTTAGTTAATTTGTTTGTTGAATTATAAAGAAAAATATTTAATCTTGCCAGTTGGTTGATAAAACAGGCGAACAAACGTAAATAAAGTTAAAGATTTACTCTTTTTCAAACATAATAAACAAACTTCAAACTTGTTGTTCAACTTCCAAATCAACTAGAACAAATGCATGGGATTTAGTTAGATAAAAACCATTTAAGAACGAAGCAAATAACAAATTAAAAGAATATTGCTCAACAAAAAGTTGTTTAAATATTAAGGTTTCTGTATAAATACTTTTTAATACAGTAAAAATGCTTTTTAATTGATTAAAAGGATTAAGAAACTTATTTTTAAGTTTAACAGACATTGCACAATAATAGATTGTTGTTACAATAGTTAAAAAAAAAACCATAAAATAGTTAAAATAGTAAATAAATATTGACAAGAAATTTTAGGGACGATTTAAGTTAAGCTAACAATAATTTCGCACAAAATTCATTCAATAAATTGAATACTTTTTATTTATATTTACAAACTTAACAAACTTGGCAATTTTAAGAAAATATTTCCAAGTTTTTTTAATACTTATAAAGTTTTTGAATAATATTTTGGAAACAAATTGAAACCATTGCATATTGAACAAATTATTTAAGGTAATAAAATAGTTTTGCCTTTTATAAAAATTCGAAATGAGAATCACATAAATTGATTAAAGACCTCACAACTCTAAATAAGCTTAAGGTTCTCTAGTTATGGAAAAACAATTTAAAATGTGTAATGTATTTGTGTTTGTGTGTTCGTTCGCATGTTTGTTTGTTGGCTAGTTGAGCTTAAGGACTAAAGGCCGAGTATCTTAGTTATCCATTTTCATTTTTTGTTTTAATTATTTCTTGTTTACGTTTGTTTCACTGCTATGCTTATTACATTTGTGACGGTGGCGGCTGCTGTGCTGCTGGTGGCGGTGGTGGTGCAGTGGCCACTGAAGGCGGCGGTGGTGGCAATGGTGCTGGTCGCATATGTTGCATATGTGCCTGTGGGGCCATGTGCTGGAACATGTTGCAATGCTGTTGCTGCTGCTGTTGTTGTTGCTGCTGCTGCTGCTGAAGATGATGTTGCTGCTGCTGGCTATAGTGATGCTGCTGCTGTTGTTGTTGCTGTTGCGCGGGATTAACCACCACATCGGGCGGTGTTTGTAGGATTATTTCTGGCTCCAAATTTAAAGCCATTTCAGACTCATCTTGTTGTCGCAGGGAGGCCAAGGCAGCTGCCTGTGCAGCAGCAGCAGCGGCAACTGCCACATCTGGTTGTCCATATTCCTGCTTAATGCCATTCGGTGGCGGTCCTCCATATAATGTAGCACTTAGATTCTGATGCAATATGGGATGACAGAGTTGTGGCATTAAAGTAACACCGGCTATGGGCAGGGCGGGATGGGCAAAACTGCGAGGCGGATATAATTGTTGCAACTTATTTAACTGTTGTAAATGCGTATGGGAGGGCGGTGCCGCATGCTGGGCAGCGGCAGTTAGTTGAGTGAGTGTGGCACTCGAGGAGAGAGAAGGATGTGACGATAATGAACGATGACGTTGCTGTTGCTGCTGTTGTTGTTGTTGTTGCTGTTGCTGCTGCTGTTGCTGATGTGCATGTGTTGTATGGGGAGGCGGAGGTGGTGGTTGTTGATGGGCTGCCAATTGTTGTTGCTGGCTTTGATGAAGCGTGGGTGGTGGTTGTTGTTGTTGCAGCTGCTGCTGTTGTTGTTGCTGTTGCTGCTGCTGTTGCTCTTGAGTTTGCGGCTGCCCTTGAGTTGTAGTTGTTAAAATCTACAAAACAAAAGAAAAGAATGTAGTGGAATATTGGAAAAGATTTGTTTTTTAATCGGTTTTATCCTTTAATCTTACCTCAGGCTTAACATTAGGCACTGGCGGTATCATGGCCGCAAATTCTGGCGGCAGTTGTGTCGGATCTGTCACCAGAAGTCCTTTTTTCCTCTCTTTGCGTATTTTATCACGCAATTTTTCCAATTGCCGAAAGGCTTCATTTGCTCTCCTCGCCTTTTTACGATCACGATCACGTTCTTGCTCTAATCTACGATATTCAGGATTCATTCTTTTTATTCTCTTTCTTTCACGATCTCTTTCACGTTGTATCATCTTTAAACGTAATTCCTCTTCCGGTGTCAACTGCAATAAGAAATTTTTTTTTGGAGAAAGAAAAGTGGTGGGTGGGAAAACTTATTAAAGCAAATTGTAATCAGATTACATTATGGTAGATGTTTGTATTAGGTCACTACAAGATCAAATGTCAAACTGTCTCTTTCCAGTCCTAGCTACTTAAGCCTATATCCTAAGATCGGTCTGTGTTTTATATGTGTGATTGTGTGTGTGTTTTATATATGTGTATTTATATATATTAAGGGTAATAATAATATTGGAAAAATGCTACGTTAGCACGTCGTGCCTTCTTGCGAAATCTATCGCGTTCGCGCTCCATTCGTCTATATTCGGGATTCAGACGTTTGATACGTTTTCGCTCGCGATCCCGTTCCCGCATGATGAATTTGTGACGCGCCTCCTCCTCTGGGGTCATCAGCTGCAATTAGAGGATGATTTTGGTTTTTTTTTGGTTTGATTTTAACTCGTGACTTGTGATCAAAACACAAAACAAAACTTGACATTTAAATGTATGAAAATCTCTCTCTCTCTCTCTTTTCCTGTCTTGAAAAAATTTGCTTGCAGACTTCTAACTCTACCCTCCGGCTGGCGCATACAATTTGGTAACAATGTTAATTTCATATTCGAAACGGACGATGTGCGTCATGCGTCGCCAGCTACTATATCGCGTATGGGCATTGTGAACATGAGTTACGATTACTATCCATTGAAGGATATTGTAAGACATGAGCTAACTAAGGAACCCTACGGTGATCTTATACAAGGTTATATAGATGATAATTTTCAAATTGCTATGGATTGGTTGGAAAGTCAACATTTGTTGAGGTAAGTTGATCAAAGTGGGAAAAGGAAAGTAGGCAAATCACGGGAAGTACTAAATAGAATGCAAAAGTTTGAAGTGAGATCATTTACTTGAGTATAGATCGTTAACTTAAGCAAAGATCGATAACTTAGCTGATGATCGATAACTTTATAGCTTTCAAATGTTGTTAAAACCGCTTAAAGTCTTAACTTTGCAATTATATTGAAAATAAGTCTAATAATCACTGTTAATTATTTTTAAAAATTTAAACTAAATAATAGTTTAAGTGTTATCGATAAACGATAGTTTATTGAAACCGGAAAGCATATTTTAAAAGCCAGAAAATCGCATGTTATCATTCAGTGCTTATCTAAAATTAAGCACGCATTTAAATTTAAAGTAATTTAAAACCAAAAACGATATTAACGAATATAGTCTCGATATTAGTTTCAATTATCTTTTGATCCTACGAAAATGTACATTAAAGCTTTACCGTATAAAGTTATTGTAAGAGAACAACCGATTATCAATTCAGGTTAAGATGACTTTAGAAGGAATAAATTTAGTATATGGAGGCGTTAAATAGTATCAAACGTCGAAACCGAATCATATTTTATAGACTTTGAAAGGAAACTTTTTCAATATTTTAAAATCATTGTTAAACTTTTAGGGAATTATACTTATCCCTTTATCTACTGAAATAACTTAATAGCAAACTAATATAAACGGCAACTACTACTTAAATCTTTACCTTTCATCATTTTTCATATCTTATAAAGTCAACTACCTGGCATAAGTCGTGCAAGTCTATTACGTTCTCTGCTTCTACAAGTGCATGGCATACAATCGCTAGAGGAATATGGTGGCAGTACTTTACGTGCTCTCTTTGGCTATATACCCAATGAACGACATCGTGACTTTGCTCAATTAGTTCTACAGCATGCTAATCTATATATACCACAACCTAATCTAGCAGAATTAACATATTTCGATGTACAACGAAATGGTCTGGAGCAATATGCTTTGGATGTTGTAGATAGACCCGAGGAGAAGGGTAATCAATTGATACGAACAGCTTATGTCAAATCCTATTTAAATATCTTGGATACTCTATTGAATGCTCAAACGTATGGGAATAAGAGTAATGGCAATGCCCCACCACCATTCATATTACTCGGTCCCAGTGGATCGGGTAAAACATTGCTGGTGCAACAGGCTATACTCGAGCACTCGGGCTATCAATTGGCAACCATAAACTGTTCGACACAATTGACTCCTGGTTATATATTGCATACACTGCGCTCCCACTGTGTCACTGTGAGTGGTCTGAGGGGTAGGGAGTATCGCGCTAAACAGTCACGTTTAGTGTTATTTATGAAGAATTTGGATTTATGCTATGTCGATAATTGGGGATGTTGTGAAATTGTTGAATTGCTATTGCAATTGGTACAACGCGGTGGCTTCTACAATGCTGAAAATCTTGAGTGGATTAGTGTCACGGGATTGCAAATTTGTGCGTCCATTAGTGGAAATCTATTGAAACTGGCTCCGCGCTATTTGGCCATAAATCAATATGTGCGAGTGATGCAACCCACTAACAAGGATATGCTAGCCATCGTCCAGTGTCGCCTCGAGCCATTGCTAAGTGAACACTTTAGGCCCCCACTGGGAGCACGCAGTGGAGGAGGAGGCGGTGGTGGTAGTGGAAGCGGCATCGTCGTCAATTTGCAGCATGTTAGCGAAAGTCTAATGGAGTGCTTCGAGAAGGTAACAACAACTCTCTTTCTCACTCTTTCGTCTACCTAATACTAATTGACTTTCATCCTTTTGGCCATCTAGTTGCAGGCTGCATTCACTTTGCAGGCATCAGCATCGGCAGCAGCGCACTATCAATTTAATCCCAAATCCATCATGAAGCTTCTAGATGCTTTAATTTTTTATCCCCCCAATGATTTCAATCAGGTAAGTTGTCCACTTATCTATCATTTGCTTTTTCTTACAGTGCAAAAATTGTTTGTTCTTCTAGGCCCTGTACAGTGAATTGTTGAGCATATTTCGGGATCGTTTAATTAGTCAAGAACATGTCCAACTATTTGAGTCTATACTCAAGCAAACTATGCGTAAATATATGGGCAAAGAGGTAAGAGATTTTTAATAGTGAATAAGAATTGATTCACTAATTTTTATAATCTATTGCTTTTAGAAAATCTATTTTATACCCAAATCACCAAAATCGAAAGGTCATTTGCAGGCCTTAAATCATGATGAATGCTTGGAGGAGGTTCAAAGACAAATTACTATTTGTAGTGAGTATTTTAAAAAATTCTTTCTTACTATGAGACGTATAATGGAAAAGGTCTGAAAATGGGTTTTATTAGTGATTTATAAAATGTACCTAAACTGTACAAGTAGCTTTAAAAGGAAGGATAGGACAATTTGCCAACTCTTAAATAAGAACAGGATATTTTTTCAAACTATTGCCTCACCTTAGCTACTTGCGACTTTAATACACAAGAGAACTTATATGGGAGCTAAATATTTGGCTAATTTATGTTATACAAAAGTAATGACAGGTGGAAACCTTAGAAAATGTAATGAAAATATGTTAAATAAGGCAGTAACTCTAGAAAAACTAAGAGATAATATAAAGGAGGAATACGCTTTGGACTAAATTATGAAAAAATTATTATACTAAATTATTGGTAAAATGCTTTTTTACCACATGAAGAGCTAGGAAATTTTAAAACGACTCTAACTATATAAAAATAAATGTAATATATGACATTCTGCATATTTCTATGCAAATCTAATCTAAGAAGAACTAGAGGAATACAAAAAATATGCAAAACCTTTTAAAAATGGAAACTTTTAGTCAAAATTGTCCCTCAAAGAAAAAATATACAGCTTAGCTATGGATTGTTAATATTTCGACAAATATATACCTACCAAAGGATGAACTATCAATAGACAACTCAAACTTAAACAAAACTAAATAGATTTGGGATTAAATTGATTATAGAAACAACAAAGTTGATAGTAAAGCTAACTTTTTGGTCAAGAGAGTTATAACTTGTAAAATTAAATCGGACAACAATGCCTTCCACTCATATAACAATTGTATCAGCTATCAGCTGCTGACTTTCAACACATTCTCAAGCTATTTCAAGACAAGAAAGAGTTGGGATATAGTGGGAATATGTTATACTAAGGTTAAGATATGTGAAAAACAAATAATTGGTAATAACTACACTGGGTCTGGGCGTCTGTTTGCGAAATCGATCCCGTTCACGTTCCATTTGGCGATATTCGGGGTTCATGCGTTTGATACGTTTACGTTCGCGATCCCTTTCCCGCATGATAAACTTTTGGCGTGCCTCCTCTTCGGGGGTCATCCACTGCAAGTACATAATACAAGAAAAACGGATATTGAAAACAAAAAACTAAAGTTAATCTAAATACGATAATTTATATATAATTCTTTCTATTATATTTCTTCTTAGATACGGAAAGCTATAGCATTGCAGCCCCAATCACGGAAGAACTTCTCCATCACACGGCTAAAGTGGCTCGCATTTTATCTCGCAATGATTCTCACTTATTGATTTTGGCCCGGGCAGGTGGACGCCAATTGGATGCCATATATGCCGCTGCCACTCTGCAGCAGGCCAAGATCTCAACTCTACAAGGCGGTTCGGATTATAATCTGAATGACTTTTACAATGATCTCAAATTGGCAATGCAAACAGCTGCTTTGGAGCAACAAATGACCTATTTACTTATCGAACATTCGTGGTTAACTTATGTGCCGGACATATTGAAACCCATCGAAGCATTGCTTGAAGGCAGTGAAATATTGGAACTATTTGGTGAGGATCTAGAGGCAGTTGCTAGCACTTTAAAGCAGGCGGCACAATTGGAAGGCTATCAGGAATCAATGAGTGCCTACTTTATGAAGCGTAAGTACAAATTGTGTATGAAATATTAGTAAAGTTATGAGGGAGGGAGGACATACACATATGTAAATCAATAGGCAAGTTAATCTAGCCAAGTTTGTCTACCTATCCGTCCATCTGTCTGTTTCTTTGTGTCTTTTATATAGTAGTTCTGTAGCTATATGTATGAAACTTGGTATATAACATTTTTGGGTCTCTAGGTAAGATAAGTTCTTTAATTGATACGATCGGAAGACAATTACATACATATATCATAGGAGGAGAGGGATATCGGTGTTAACAACTCTTTTTGATATTCATACCCATGTTTGAACTATTTTTAAACTATTTTCTAGGAGCTCGTGAAAATCTACATATTATCTTAATACTCGATCCAACGAATCCTAAAGTTGCGGATTATTTCAACACTTGTCCGGCCTTGCATCGCCAAATGGATCTTCTCTATATACGCCCGGAATCGAGAGATACTCTTTCCATGTTGCCCAAACAGTTTATAGAACAACTCAATGAGAAAACCACCATGGATAGAGGTCAAAGTAAAGTTCCTGTTTGTAGTCATTTTAGTGATCTAAATGAAGAATTGCCCCAGGAGGGTCAGGATTCAGAGCCGCCCATCCGTTATTATCAATTGATTTTGAGTTATTTCTACATGTACAGCAAGGCGGCAAATGAGATTGATCAACGTTTAAGTAAACTTCAATTGGGTGTGGATAAATTGGCATCGGCTCATGCTTTGGTGGACACATTGAAATCGAATGCAGCTGCGCAGGAGCAGGCTCTGGGCGAGAAGCGTCAAATGGCAAATGAAGCCTTGGAAATGATCTCGGCAACGATGAGGAATGCCAATGAGCAGAAGACCAACATGTTAGAATTGAAACAGCAGACTCAGGACAGTAGCGAGCAATTGAAAATACGTCAACGGGAGATACAAAAAGAGCTGGCCGAGGTGGAACCTATCCTAGCCGAAGCCAGTAATGCAGTAGGTCAAATCAAGTCTGAAGCTTTGTCCGAGATACGCTCATTACGCGCTCCTCCCGAGGCAGTGAGAGATATTCTAGAAGGTGTCCTTCGACTAATGGGCATTCGTGATACTTCATGGAATAGCATGAAAACATTTCTGGCCAAGCGTGGTGTCAAAGAGGATATACGTTCTCTGGACCCTTCACGCATAAGTCCCGAGAATTGTGAGGCTGTCGAACGTCTTCTAGCCGCCAAAAAGGATTCGTATGATCCACGCAATGCCAAAAGAGCCTCCGCTGCTGCCGCACCATTGGCTGCCTGGGTCCAGGCAAGTGTTCGCTATGCTCGTGTCATTCAAAGCATTAAACCGCTGGAACGCGAACAAAATGAACTGCAGGATAATCTCAATGTAGCTGAAAATGAGATGCAAGAACTGTCAAACAATTTGGACGATGTGGACAAGCGGGTGAAACAATTATCAGCCAAATTGCAAACTTATACCCAAGAGGCGGCTGTCTTGGAATTGAAATTGCAAGAGGCAAGTGGAAATTTGCAGGCAGCTGAACTTTTGGTCGATAAACTGAGTGCCGAGTATCGCACTTGGAGTGAACAATTAATGGACTTGAAGAAAGGACACAAAACGTTGGACGGGAAGATTCTTATAACTGCTTTGGCCATTAACTACTTTGCCAGTAGGGGACTAGAGGAGAGAAGGTGAGTGGAAAACATATTCTAAAATAGTTGGAGCAAAATATAGAAACTTTTCACAACCAATTTTTGTTTCTAATATCCTTTTCTTTTCTTCTAACAGTTCCTCACTCAAACGCTTTGCAAAGGAGTTCCAATTGCCCATTGACTTTAACTTACGTCAATCTTTAATTACCGATCAACAGCAAATTATATGGGAGAGTCAGGGATTGGCCAGAGATGCACAGATCATTGAAAGTGCCGCATTGCTTAAGCAAATGTTGGATTTACCCTTTGGCACTTGTCCAGTGCCTTTGATTCTCGATCCCAGCCAAAGGGTGGGCACTTGGCTAATGGCCTATCTCAAGAGCGAGGGTCGAGCCTGTGAACTTAGCTCTCATGGCAATGAACGTTTGGCCTATCAACTTGAATTGGCAGTGCGTTTTGGCAAGATTCTTTTAATCACCGACTGTGAGCAATTGCGTCCTCCCTTAGCTCAATTGATACAGGGACATATCTACATGAAGTTCAATAAGCGACAAATGGCTGTAGGAACGAAATTGATTGATTTGCATGAGGATTTTCAATTGGTTTTAATAAGTAAATCAAATCGTTTGACATTGCCCACGGAACTGGCGAGTCAAGTGAATCAATTGAGATTTACCATAACAGCGGCAGGTCTAACGGATCAACTGATGTCACAAGCGATAGTCCTTAAGAATCCTCAATTGGAACAGCAGCGAATCGATGTCCTGCAACGTGAAGGAGATTTGCTAAAGCAACGCATGGACCTGCAGGATAGATTATTGGAACAACTGTCCAAATCGGAGGGCGATATCCTTAAGAATGAACAATTGTTGGCCAGTTTGAATGAGGTTAAGGAGAGTAGCAAGCAAATTGATGCAGCTCTTACACAGAGTGGTGAAGTGAAGGAAACTTTGCTTGCCCAATTCGGTTCGCTCAAGGATCTCTGTTCAAAGGCGGCTAAATTCTATTCGGGTCTGAATCAGGGCTACGAGTTATCCTCTTTGGTTTTTATTGAACTCTTCCTGCAATCATTGGCCCAGGATAATCAAGACAAACAAGTTTATTCATCTTTAGTACGAAATGTCTACTTAAATCTCGCTAGATCGATTCCAAGGGATAGCCAATTGGCTTTATCCTTGTGGATATGCCATCAGGCCTATCCAGAGCAATTGCAATCCAAGGAATGGGAATTGTTTATTAATAATTTCATGGCCACTGCCGATGGTAGTGTTTTATTGGGTAATCTGGGCCAACAATTGCCCGATTGCATGAGTCGCGATAGTCAACTAAAATTGGCCATAATGTTGCAACAGTTGCCTGATCTACGACAGCAATTGCAGCTGGATAAGGATTACATTTGGCGTGGATTTATTGATCAACAAACTGATGATGTGTTGCGTAGGTTGAATATTGGACAGCTAATCTGACTTGTATTATTGTATTAACGTTTTGATTGCAGCTGCCATATCATCATCCTTCCATCGTGTCCTAATCACACAGATATTTAGACCCGATTTAATGTTGCGACAATTACGCAAAGTGAGCAGCGATCTTTTGGGCATTTCACCGGAGGCAGCAGCCACTCATCAACCAACAGTCGATCAATTGCTGCAGCAAAGCTCCTGTGATCGTCCCATTATGATGATAAGTCAAGCCGAAAACGATCCCACAACTGAGCTTAAGAAATATGGCAATCAAAAATATCATGAAATGGCCATAGGAAAGGGAAGTGAACGACGTGTACTAAATGCTATACGTGAGGCGGCTAGCCAGGGACAATGGTTGTGCGTTAAGAATGTTCACTTGGTACCAGAATGGTTAGATCAAATGGAACGTGAACTAATTGAAATGCCAAAATCAAAAGAATTTCGTTTATTTTTGCTTTGTGAAACGACGGAAGGCTTTAATGACTCGGCGGTCTACAAGTGCCTTAAAGTGCGCTATGAACCAGCGCGTGGTTTGAAGCAAATTGTTCTCCGTTTGCTACAGAACTATGGAAATGATGGAGAAACACGGCAATCGACTAAAACTTTAAAAATGCGTTTAGTGTTCTTTATATTGACAGCTGCGTTGCAGCAGAGGCGACAATATATACCCCAGGGTTGGTCCAAATATTACGAATTTGGTGAGGCAGATCTAAAGGCTGCTTTGGGTATCTTGAAATGGTTCGATAATCAATTGAATTCAACGAAATGTGATTGGATATTGTTGCAACGATTAAGTGAAAATCTTGCTTATGGCGGACGTATAAATAATCCCAGAGATTTGGAAATTCTTCGCTATTATCTAACACAATTCTGTGGCCCCGATGTCTTGGGCAATCGCTGGTCACCCTTGGGTTTGGGCATAACATTGCCAACAAGCGGTCAAGTACAGGATTATTATAGTTCAATCAATAAATTGCCCGATATGGATGATCCACAAATGTATGGCCTAGCCAATCAGGCCCAACAACAAAGAGAAATCGAATTGGCACGACATGTAATCAAAGAATTGAGAGGGTTACACTATCGAGGCATCAAAGATGAAGTCACCTCAATCAATGCCCGACAGAAATTGGAACAACAGATAAAACCTTTACTCAGTTTATGGCGTAAATTGGCCAGTTCGTGTTCCATCAATCAAACGTTTAATGAAGCCACGCTTATGAAGGTAAATGAATCATCGCCCTGGTCGTTGTTTGTCCTAGCCGAACTTTCTTTGGGTGCACAACTATTTAAGACAGTGCATCAGACATTATCTCAAATGCATAATTGGCTCAAGGAATCACAGGATGTGGATCATCAGACATTAAAGAATTTGGCCGATCAGCAGGTGAGTTCTATAAAACAAAAGCAAATGGAGGTTAATGGGGAGAAGAACAACAAGAAAATTTCATTTTTTTACATACCAAATGGGTTTGTGTTACCAGAACTTGGTGAGGTTTAATATTTGGTAGACATTTTATATATATATTTGGCTATTATTTGATATAAAGTAAAGGAGAAACATGTTTCTTTTCTACCCCTTTCTTTCATGTTCCGGTGGAGATCTTTCTAACTCAATTGAGGGTTTTTTACAGAGATTTTCCCCTCTTTTCATCTTCATCAATAGTATTATTCTCAAAATCTTATTTTCAAAAAATCTCAAAGTGACTTTAACTGTCTATAGCAAAAATGAAGTTTAAGAAGTCTATACGGCAAAGTCAAAGTCTTGGAGCATTAAAATTTTCGAAAGGTTCTTAAGTTATAAAATATTATGTTGCGGACTATTTTGTAAAAACTATAATCAGGGATAGTTATACGTAGCAACTTCCTTTGATTCTAGATTTTAAATTTTTTTTTTAAAATATAAGACATCATTAAAAAATTTTAAAATTCTGCAGGAAGCCTGGCAAATCCACGGGGCTTATTTAGGATCATCCTTTCGTAGTCCACTGATTAATCCTAATCTATCCTAATGTATCTATAATATTGGTCAATAGAGGATTCTGTAAAGCGAGTTTTTACTGTATTAAACAAATTGTGTATACACTTAAGATACTAAAACTTTTAAGTTTTAAAGGCTTTAAGAGTTCCGGATGGAAGTGAGAACATTTAGTGCCTTACCAATTTTGTTTAGAACTTTTGTTAAAAGAATGAGAAAATGTAATATTTTAGGCAAGTTTAGACTAGGTACTCTTCATTATATGACGGATTAGGATAATAGTTTGAATACAGACGAACTCTGCTATAATAAATGGGCACGAGACTGGATAAAACTTCATTGTATAGAAACGTCTGTATAAAGAAATTTAGTTATATACACAGAAAATAGAATGAGAAAGTTATGTCTTTGAAATTAATTCTTTGTACAGAGATTTTCATTATTCAGAATATTATGTATTCAATATAGGGCAGAGTCGATTGTATTTGGGAATTATCTAAATAGCTTTTATATCTTAGAGAATTATTAAACCAGTAGTATAAAAGTAGAAATCATTTTCAAATAACTTTATATCAAATTACATATTTATTTAGGAACTTCTCAGTATTTTCTCTACGAATTTTGCTATTGTTTATCACATCCTTTTAGTTTAACACAAAATTTCACTAGATACCTTCACTTTTCTTTTTCAATATTCAAACAACATTTTCAAATCATATCAGAATCGGTCGACTATATCATATGGATTCCTAAGAAACGATAATATCCAAAACACTTTATTTGTCTTCTAAACCTTTATAAGTAAACCTAAAATTGATAAGTTTTTTGGATTTTTGAAAGGCGTTACAAGACAGGCCAAGAATCGATCAACTATATAAAATAGTCCCACCAAATGAAAGCTTTAGATGGCAAGAGCAAAGAAACCGACAGGGAACAGGAAACAGGGAACTCTCTTCGTTCAGTGCCTCGTAATCTCTAGAACTAACCCAATTTGCTCCTGCTCCTTTTGCATTTACAGGTACCAGCCAATTGGCTAAAACTCTGGCCCGGACCGAGTAGCCATAGTGCCGTAGATTATCTACGGGCATTGATAGTGCGTGCCCAGGCGGCCGAACAGCGGTTCAAGGAGCAAGTGCATCTAGAATTTGCCGGTGAAATTAATTTGTTGCATGTTTACAACTGTGAGAATCTTTTTGCTTGCCTCAAATTGTTGCAAGCGCGTGCTTTTGGCGTCTCGGTGGAACAATTGGAATTGGGGACAATATCAGGAGGTGCGGGTGGTGAAACAGACAATGCCAAAGTCCTAAAGCTGGCTCCACTAAAGGTAAGTGTGAATAACCCCACCCCTCCCTTCCCCTACTCTACCCTACCCAACAACAACACTAACTAAACTCTCTAACTCTTTCTCTCTCATTCGCACTTCGTGTGTTTGTTTGTGTGTGTGTGAGTTTTCCTTGGCGCCGTCTTTGTCTGTTCTTTCTGTCTGTTCTGTCTCAGTCGGCGACTCTGCCTGCCTGCTGCTGCTGCTGCCCTCCACCTCTGCTTGTCAATCAAAACGAAAAGAAAAATTTTTTTTCTTTTCTCAACGCTTTTGTCTGCTTCTTTTCGCAACGCTTACCTTGCCCATTTTGGCCATAAAGTGTGTTTCCATTTCGGCGCCTTTTGTTACTTATTTATTTAGTTATTGTTTAAGCCGCACTTTTGTTTAAATTTTCAGTTTTTTAGAGTTTATTTACTATATTACAAGTTAGAGATGGTCGATTTTGACAAGTTGAATGATGGGCAAAGTGTTGTCACTAATTCGTAACTAGTTATCGATAGCACGATAGTGGGGAAATAGCGGCGCCACTGTGGGAATGAATAAATGATGCCGCCACTGTGCTGAAACGGTTATGCTGCAGTTGGGCGCGCAAATTTAAAAATTTAGGAATTTAAAAATCATAATCATAAAATTATTTTTTTATATCTTTTCAACTTACAGCTTGATGGAGCCAAAAACGGCATGGATAAATCGTCTGCCTTTTACATAACCTACCGCATAATCGATGATAAGCCAAAAGAAGATAAACTAAAATCAAAATTCCTCAACTTAAGCAATCAAACTAAGAAAGGAAATGAAAATTTGAAATTACCCCTATATACCCGATCCCAGCGAGATAAACTAATTTGCTATTTGCCCGTGGACATGATGGACTCTACACCCGAAGAGATTCTATTAGCCGGTTCCGCCCTAATCGTCGAGGATTATTAAATAGAAAATAAAATTTAATCTGCAAATGTGAAAATCTATTAAAATTCATTTGATGAAACTTTTGATTAAATCAGATGGCGAAACGAGAAATGTCACATTAGCTTTATACTATAATTAATTTCAAATCCTTCACCAATTTGCTCTCTTTGTGTGTGTGTGTGTGTGCGTGTGAGAGAGCAAATTTCAAACTGCAATTAGTTGAACAATATGGGTAAGGTAATGGGTTAAGGATTACAAGGATGCCTATGACTATGGACATTTGTAGCTCAAGCATTTATCAAATAGACAAGAGCAGAGTAAGTCCTACACCAATTCACTCTACTTCGCATCCCCCTCCGCTACCATCCATCCATCCATCCATCTATCAAATTCCAATTAAACATTTCAAATTTCATCATCATCAAACCATGGCCCAATATCATTGAAGGGGAAGGGGTAAGTCGTGGGGGATAGGCATTTCAAGTGCGAGTTTGTGTTGCCGATTTAAGCCGCGGATTAACTAATTTCTCTAAGAGGACAACAGAATTTCTGATGGAATTTCATTGTCTGTAATAATCAAACGACTTTGTTTAGCTCTCTCATTATTTAAATTGGAGTTTAAAGTTCTTCTTCCCCCTCATTTATGACTTGAACGCAAAATTAACTTTGGAATTGGAAAAAATTAGGTAATTTATTTCGCAATATTCTTGAATTTCTACATGAGATTCTTGAATGATTTTCATAAAATTTCAAACTAAATTAAATATTTTCTCCAAGTTTATCCCATAATTTGCTATTCTTCTATGAAGCATATATATTTTTTAAGTAAGAATTGCAAGTAATTAACTAACTAGTAATTAAAATAATTTTTTAAAAATTTCTTTAAAACAAAATCCTAAAATAACAATTTCTGAAAAAATAAATATAGTCCTAAAAACTATTCTGCTTTTACGGATATTTTATTATATTGCCCAAACACAAAAATAAAAATTGAGAAATTTTTTTAAATAATTAAAATATTAAAAAAAATGAAGTAAGTCGTTAAGAAAAATGAAGCAAGTCGTCCCTGCCGACATTGAGTATACCCTATCAAAATGCACATTCGTATATCTTCGATATTCATTGTACGATTCCGACTAAATTTGGTCAGATGATGCATTTTGGCCACATTGTTGGGTGTGACAAATAAGAATGTGATTTCTTTAAAACTTCTCTAGTAATTCATTTTTCTAAATTTCGGAACACCCTCGAAATCGCAATCAATTTAAAACGAAATTCCCTTTAACATGCAGCAGCAGCGAACGCATGCTATCTCGCTCTTTCTTGCCTGCCAATGTCGCCTTGGCAATTCAGTACAAAATGCAAATAGCTATATCTCCGATGTTTATTGTCCGATTTGAACGAAATTTGGTCAGTTAGTGCAGTTTGACTATTTAATTATGTCCACCAAATAAGAATATCTTTAATAAAGCTCGAGTAAATTCATTTTAAAAATTGTTTTTTTCATTTGCGGGGGCGGAAGTGGGCGTGCCAAAAATTTGAAACAAACTTGATTTGCCTAGGCATAAGACGGATGTTCACACCAAATTTGGTAGCTCTAGCTCTTATAGTCTTCGAGATCTAGGTGTTCATACGGACAGACGGACATGTCTCAATCGACTCGGCTGTTGATGCTGATCAAGAATATATATACTTTATGGGGACGGAAACGCTTCCTTCTGCCTGTTACATACATTTTAGCGACTTTAATATACCCTTCTACCCTTTGGGTACAGGGTATAAAAAGCGTTTGATAGTTTTTGCCCGCTATCCTTTTGTCCATTTATTCTGCGTATTCTAAGAATAAGATAAAAAAAAAGATATATTTTTTTTTTGGATCCGTCACAACACACGACCCTCTAAATATATAAAAATTTCAAAAAATTGGACATGCAAAATTCTGACAGCTATCGAGCTTTGACAATTACTTACCTTGGACTTTCAAATCCAAGTTAAAATTATTTTAAAATTTGAATGCTTTTTATTTTAATTTTGAAAAAAGTTAGTTAGTTAAATTTTATTGAATGTTAAAGTTTCTATACTTAGATCTGAAGAGTTTTTTTTTTTAAAGAGATATCAAAAAAAAGGTTTGAAAATTAAGTTTTATAGTTTTTTTTTTAAAAGCAAACTGTTTTGTTTACAATTTTAAATAACTCTCAGATATTATATATTATTATTAGTTGGAACATAGTTGCTAAGGAAACCACCTTATATCATTTTATTATTCAACTATTTCTTTATTTTTCCATTTACTCTAAACTAAAATATTTAAACTTTAACTAAATGATTTCTCCATTTTCCGATTCATTTTAGAAATAAATCCAAAATTGCTTACTAAATTCTTAAAAAATCTCTTGACTAAAATCTCCAACTAAAAATTTATGCAATCATTTTGTGGCATATTGGCAGAGTTATTAATTGAACTAGAGATAGATATCGTTAGCCACAAAATGGCTTTTAACTTCAACTTGGGCAAAACTTGTGGCCAACAAATTAAGGAAATTTCCCTATTTTTGTTTTAACTGGCAAATGAAGCGAAGTTCATTTTGTATATAATTTATTATTAGTCTTTGATTTTGCCTCGATATATATTTCATATACTTGTTAAATGTGAAACCATGTTAAAAGGCATAAATTTAGAACTTGGAAGCACTTTACACACACGCAAACACACAGAGAAAGAGATAGATAGAGAGAGAAATTTGTGTTAATTTGCATATTCGAAATGAAACTTTTGCCTAATTGAACATAATGCCACTTAATTAAAGTTAAGACAAGTTTTTGGGTTGCCACCACACACACACAGAGAGGGGATGAAAGAGGGAGTGGTGGGGTGAACCATCTTAAAAAACATTTATGGCAATTTGTTGTTTTTAGAAAATTTTACAGCAATTATATTTAATACAAGAAACAAGGATTATAAAGAGAAATGGTAAAAGAAAGACCCCAAACAAGAATATAAATTATAAACAATTTGCATTTTATGAGACACAAATAAATTAGGTGAAAAATATTTCAATTAAATGAAACATAGAACATGAAATATTAGAATTTCATACAGAAGTTTTGGCTTCAGTTTATGGTTTTCGATTCTTGAGATGATTAACGCTATATTTGATTAAAAAAAGGGATCAGTGAACGATTTTTTCTTTAGTTTAACTTTTTAGTTTGTTAAACAAGTTTTCTTAAAAAAAAATTATTTTATAGACATTTTCTAGCTTTTAACATATTTTTGAAGATCATTAAAAAGCAAAACATTTTCATACATTTTAATAAAAAAATTTTTGCTTCAATTTGATGATTTCTTTCCCAAATTTAACTACCAAAACTTCGGTTAAAGGTTTTCCAAACCTGACTATATCAATTTCAAGCCATAACATTTGTTTCAAATTCTAAGAAGACAGAAGGGGAAAAATCAACATACATATGTAAATAAAAAATATTTCAATTATTCAATTTGTGTCTTTTTTTTCAACTATTTTAACGAATGAAAGAAAATCTTTTGAACATAAAGAAAGAAATCTTTAGAGCAAAAATTTATTTAAAATAAAAAACAAAATCTTTGCCCTAAAATACAAGTAAAATATTTTAAAATGGAAAAAAATCGAATGTTAAATACAATAAAAATCTTAAAAATACGATTTTTTCATATTTTATAATACAAAAAAAATGTTTAAAATTTGAAAAACTTCCGAAAAAAATCTTTTAAATAATATTGAAACAGTTTTGATCGAGTTTTGAATTTGAATCTAAAGCTACATGTGTGAAACTCAAAATTTTTTTCTTAGTTTTCTCAGAACGATTTTTTAGAAACTTCAAAAATATTAACTATTTTCAACTCTCATGATTTTCGAAGTAAAAACTGAGACCCGAAAACTCTTCGCTCCGCTTTATCAAACTCAATTTTAGTTTTCTTAAATGAAATATATTTTTTTTTCATATATATTAATTTAAATTTCATTTTCGTTTCGCTTTCCAACAGTTTTACTCGCATTTTCAATTTGTTTTTGGCCGGAAAAGTTTTTCAAAATGCCGTGCAAAAAAGAGAGAGGAAAAAATATATATACAAATAACCGTTAAATTAAACCAGAAACGTTTTCGTGCATAAAATTCCAACAAAATTTTGTTCCCAAAAATTATGCACCTTTTGTTGAATTGGTTGTGCAGGAATGCATAAAACGCTGATTGCAGACTTCCGCTTAACCCCCCGGCAACCTGCCCTCCCCCCCACCCACACCATTATGCCACACCTTGGACCCCTCTCTCAACGGGGAACGTGACTGAGTTGGCACGCAAATAAACACATAAAAAAAGAGCAAAAACATAAGAAATAGGGTAAAGGGGTGCGCGGGGGGGTGATATGCAACTTCTACAGGGTTAAGCAGCATAAAAATATGAAATGCGCCTGCCAGGCCAAAACAAATGCAATTTATTTTGCAACGTAAAAAGTATTTTCTCGTTCCCTTTCTGCACAATCCCACAAGGCATAGAAGTAGGAAGGGGGGTTAAGAAATAGTTTCTTCTGAGAGAAATTCAAATAAAACCGTATTTTAACGGTTTTCCCTATACCAAGCAGCGTTAGTGTGTCGAAATGAGTTCATTCAATTACAACCAATTAAGGGAAATCTATGTTCTTTTCTCCTCCTCAAAGTCCAGTTCAGCTTTAGCTTCTTTTAACTTTAAATTAGGAATAAACATTTCAAATATTTCATCTATTTTCTATCGATCTTTTCATCTTTGCTTAGATATCGTTAGTCGCGCTCAAATAAAGGGCAACTCAAATACTGGGTAAAATAAAGGGAAGTCGGTTTTTGTTTTCTTTTTAAATTCTTTGATCCTCCTTCGCGGGCTTCTTCTTCCTTGCGGTGTCGGTCATTTTCACACGGGAAAGTTTTTGTATTCGCGTTAAGAAATCGGTGAGCAAAAGTGTTATGTGGCTAATTGGCAATTCGTCTTACTGTATAGTTAAACGACTTGCGTTAGTTTTATATAGAAAAGCGATAATAAATTGTGAAATTCGTCGTTTGCGGTAAATGCGTGTGTGTGTGTGTGTGTGTTCTAGTGCTTGTGAAGTGTAAGTGATAGAAAGAGAGAAAACCTGCTTATGCTTATGAGAGTAAGTTTGTTTTTTTTTTTTTTTTTTTTTGAGTGCTTGTGGAAAAATAGCAGATCCTTCTTATGAGCAAGATAAGGAAAGAAATAAAAGAAAGTGTGTGAAGTGAAAAAATAAGTATTTAAGTGTGCATGTATGTATGTGTATATGTACATGTGTGTAAGTGAAAGGTAAGAAAATTTTGAAGCTAAATCTAACAAGCCTACATACATACAAATGTAGCTTACATAGTGCTATCTCTGTTCTACTTACCTGAAACTTTAAATCTTCATCGAACTCACGTTTATAGTCGCAATTGAATTTTATAACAGTAATTCTTTTCCTCCCCCTTGGCATGGAATTTTGTCTACGCCTTTTGATCCCCTCGTCTAACTTCACAGCACACACACACCCACACCCACACATACACAAACAGTAGGTGAGCAGTCAACGAAAAGTGACAACAGCTGCCGTCAGGTGGCGCCAACACGGAAGCGGAAACGATGACAAGGCAACAGTCAAGGTTAGGGGAGAAGTGGGAGGAGGTGCGACAAAACCCCAAAAAAAAGTGAGAAGTGGCAACACAGATGCTCTTTTATCTGTTATCTATTTTACCATAAAAATGCCACTAGAAAAAGTAAAAAAAAAGTGAATGAAAGTGAAAGCTTGAGAGAGAGAGAGAAAATATGAATAGAGAAAGTCAGGGAGAAGAGAGTTAAAAAGGAAGGGTAATAGAGAGGATTTGAGAGTAAGAGAGCACGAAGCATACAGAGAGAAAGCGAGATCAAAATGTGATCTAAGCTAAGCTTTCTTTTTAAACTAAATGGAATGAAAAAAAGAAAAATAGGGAACGAGAGAGAAAACAGAAAGAAGGAAACACAGATTGAATGATCTACTGTTGGGAAATACGAAATAAGTTTAAAGAGAGTGAACGAGAGCATCATTGAATACTGCTAAGCCCGGGTTTGAAATAAAAGTGAGGTTACGTTACAAATAAGAATAAGAAAGAGACAAGAGATAACACCAATCACCAATCATTCTGACAATAAGGTGATCAAAAAGTAGTATTGGGAGGAAAAAAAATTGAAAAACTAAAGTTTTAGAAAATGGGATAATTTAAAATTATAATTATTAAAAAATTCTAAGAAAAATATAGAATAAAATAAAATATTAAACAAAAATTCGACTCCACTTCATCCCCTAAAGTACATATGTAGGTTTTTGGTTGATATTACTTTTCAAGCATGATTTCTCCCTTTGGGTCACTTTGGGTCAATTCACTTAGCCAAGTTAAGTTTTAAACTGTCAATTAGTAAATAGTTTATTTTTTTGACCTTTTTTCAACTTTAAATGCTAATGAAGTAATAAAATTTAATATACATTAAATGTTGAAGAGAAACTTTTAAAGTTTAACCAACCGTAGATCCTTCAATCCGTGTTCCTCTCTGCCCGCAACTCGTTCTTCCTCTCTCTGTGCTTCATATAAATGCCACAACAATTAGCCAACAGTTATCTGTCTATTACACCCAAAATCCCCATTTTCATCCCCCTTACCCTGAGCCACGCCCAGTGGGGGATACCACCTTTTCCCACAGTCCACTCGCCCCTTTGGGCGCATAAATTTTGGGCAAGGCTCCAGGCATTAAACAAAACTAGTACAAAACTCATTTGGTAAACAGTCAGGATATGCAGGATGTGCAGGCACTTTCAACACACACACACAGAGCCTGTGGAAGTGTTGCAGTTGTGAATCTTGAAAGTTTTTCTAAAGGAAAAAAAAAGGAAAGAGAAGAAGAAAACTAACAAAAACAACAAAAAAAAAAAACATGAACAAAAATATAAAGTTTTTCACGTTTCTGTTGTTGGTCATGTTGCCAGAGATTTTCGTTTTTCGCTTTTTTGGGGAGGGATTTTTTTGCATGTGCTTTCGGCACAGGATTCATAGTGACTCTTCTATCTACCCCCCAACTACCCCCCTCTCTCGCCAACTTAAAAAGTTGCATACATCGAAAGTCATGTTGTTGCCTCGAGGATGTTGCATTTGCACTTGCAGTTGGTTTCCATTTTTCATCTCATTTTATGTAAACCCAAAGAAAAAAAATTAAGTCAGATTTTTAAGTAGATGAAAACTATATGCAAAACGATTTCATTAACCCAAATTCTTGCTGGGAAAATTAACACTTGCCGTGATAAACTAAGAAGAACATGAAGAAGAATGAGCCAAATGACAAGTTTATAATATATTTTCAGTGTTAATTTTGTATTATTATTTTCTGAAATATGGCCTCGGGATACATTTTAATTGTTAAATGGCAAATTGTAAATTAATTGCAATTGATTCAAAGTGTTTTCATTAAGTGGAAAATGAAAGTGAGAATTCTTGTTAAATGAAACTATCAAAAACGAAAAATTTATTCATATAGAAAGCAAATAATTATATTTTCTGTTTTTTAATTTACAGAGAAATATGCATCAATTAACACAAATTGAAGGAAACATTTATTGGTAAGTGGAATATTTAAAGCAAAAATCATTTCTCGAGCATTTCCAACAACTGCTTTTTGGTATATTCCCAATATAAAATTGCAGCCACACTAATTGAATTTTAGAAAACTAATTGCCTTTAATTAGCAACTAGAAGAAAAAAAAAATATAAAAACTCAGAGAATTCATTTAGCTGTTCATCAATTTTGACTTTGTTTTATCCATCTTTACCCTCCGTTTCATTTTCTCCTATCCTTCATTCCACTCATTTACGTTTCATTTATTCCCGTCCAATACGAAATTGATCTGTTTCTGTTTGCTGTTTATTTCTGATTTCTTATTGTCGTTTGACTTAATTTATGTATGCGCTTTCGCTTTGATAATAAATTTTATATTTGCCTTAAACAAAAAAAAAAAAAACGAGGATAACAAAAAAATACTCACACAGACTGTCGCTGCCATATGCTAGTGTTTTGTCTACCCTGTAGGCATAGAACAATTGGGGATATCTGACAGATAAGAATCTTAAGTAAACGAATGATTAGTAACTAAACTTCACTATTTTATCTCTTGATCAAAGTCAAAGTTCCTCTCGAGAGTTCAAAGACATCCTCAAATGTGTATTGAAGGATGCAATATCGAAATTTCTAAGAAATTTCGTGGCCTAGTTATTAGAGTAAAAATTTCCTTTTGCCAAAACTCTTTCAAGATAAAATCATTGCATATTCTTTAAAATTTTCAATATTTATTTGAGTTTCTTTTTAAAATGTCAAATGTTTAACTTTTCAAAGTTATTATCGAATCATTTTCGAAACAGTTACTCCAACAGCTGATCTCATTATTAAAGTGAATATTGAGCAGAGAAGTTTCCTTTTGCGAAACCTCTTTTTATGATAAAATCGACGACTAATCCACATAATTTTTGATTTTCACTTGAGTTTGCATTTAAAATGTTTAGTTTTTAACTTTTCGAAGTGATTATCAAATCATTTTCGAATTAATTACTCCAACAGCTGATCACATATCGAATTTAGGGTTGCCAAGTTGTTTCAGAAATCTTACGACTTTTTAGCTTAAAGGTTTAATAGAATACGCTTTAGGTAATCCAGGATAATCCCAAGTCGACTACTTTTCATTGCGTTCTTCTTTTTTTCCTGTTGTTCGTTGCTGTCTTTGACAATATGTCATTTGTTCCCGAATGAATGTCCTTTTCACGTTCATTTTTGTTGTTGTTTCAATTCGAAACCATTTGTTATCGAATTTGCTGCTGCTTATTTTGTATGCCAAACCAGGAATTGGGGGGCAGATGAAGAGGCTAAAAAGGACGAGGATAATGCCAGCAGGCGACATGTGTCCTTGTGGGCCCCACAACGATTTTCCCTAGTTGTATATATATTTACATATATATCCTTGCATGTTAATTTGTTGTGATTCAATAGGTTTTGCATTGAGTTATGGTGACATTAGGCATACATGCACATATATAAATATATATGTATATATACATATATAACGATTCGCCCTTTGGGGCCATCTAAACGAAAATGTCAGCTAACATCAGAGAGAGAGGGAGAGAAGATTTGATATTCAACCAAAAGGGAATTTAGGGCAAATGTAGTCGAATATGAATTAATCTGATTAACTTTAAATGGTTTTTTGGAAAAGCAGTTTGCTTTGCTTTTCATCTCTCAATTGAAACTAGAGAGCAACTTAATTTTCCATCTGTCTAGAATTTCCCAAGCGGCAAAAACAGAGAGAGAAAAAGAGAGAGGAAAATTTGTTCAATTATCAAAAGATTGATTAACATTTCCCATTTGAAATACCTTTAATGGAACAGGTGAACTTGAATAAATTTTCTTTACTATCTTATCTATAATATTTAAAAGAACCAAAACTATACAATTTGAAAAGTAATTGCTTTTCCTTTACTGCATTTACATTTTCCTGAATAGTTTTACACAATTTTCCTGATTTAATTTACCGTTTTTTGTAATGGTTTTCCTTATTGCAGTTAATTTTGTGTGTTTGTCCTTTTTTGAACATAGATTTTCATTCTGTTATGATTTAGCAACAAATGTTATGCACATCTGGTTAGATGATTTACATATGTTTTATATATACATATAGAAAGTCCTGTGTCATCTCGGTTGTTATTGTTGTTGCTGTTGCTCGCTCCTTTTCGAGTTTTGCTGCTGACCGTCCATCATGGATTCTGACATGAACTTGTTTGTTTTAAAGCAAAAAGTTTTACATGTTAAAGAGGAATGAGAAGAAAGCCACTGGAGATAGAGGGACTTGAAACGGAAATTAATAAAAATGTTGCAGGGAGAAGTAGGGCAAAAAAACATATAAAATTAAATATGCAACATGTCCAAGAGTAACACACATAACATATTGTGTATATGTATGTGCATATGAGTTATATGCAAATGGGGGGAAAAACACATACACAAAAAGAGGGAATATCTCAAATATCCTTGTATCCTTGACATGACTGGCCTCTCTCTCTTTTAGTCCTATCTTTTTGTCTTCTTGGTTGGTGTTTTCTTTTTTATTCTGTTTCTTTCTTTCAGGTTGTTAAATTGGTTGCAATCAATTAAATTTATCGGTGACTTCAGGTCACATTGACCACATTTGTTTAACGGAGACAAAAACAAAAAAAAGATATAAATCCATTTAAACAAATTGTCTTAAAGTTAAAGCAAAGAAATCTGAAGACAAGGAAACGATAAATGCAGCCAATTGTGGTATTAAACGAACTTAAAGCAGATTATTTATCTGATAGTATAAAAGTCAAGTGAAGACATTGACAAGAATGACAGTTACTCCAGTGGAGAACAATGGGAGAAAAGATCCAAGTATGAAGTATCAATAATAAGGTGTTATAAACCTATATTCAATAAAACACTAAGATTCCACACAAAATAAGATATAATGCTCATATATCAGATTGATTTTAGTACCCAGATAGTCAAGACTAAATAGCGAACCGAAATCAGTGCAGCTCTGTTAGAGTTTTACCACAACATTCTTTTCCAACACTTGATGATAGTTTTGGGTAACGTCCAAAATGCCAAGTAAAAGAGAACTTAAAATGTGTTTAGAGAGAGAGTTGTGCAAAAGTAATTAAAAACACCTTGATTATAAACTGTTATTTATATTAAAAAATCTGTTATTATCTTATGAAATATTTTTTCATTTCCGAATACTTTTTTAAACTGTAAATCGATGTAAATTCACTTTTTGTGTCAAATTGAAATGCCATCAGTTTTTCGTTGACGCCTTTAGAACTGGTTCATTTACCTACTATATCAGCTGTTGCGGTATAATTTATCAATTGAATGGTTTCGGCCTATGATCGAATTATAAATCAAACTATCTTTTCAATAAAATTTTTATAAATAAAAATCTTAAATGCTTATATATAAGGGTGATTCTAATGCATATACAATTTGAATTAGAACTTCAACTTTAAGCTGAATCCGAAACTGATTTGAAGTGAACTCGATTTGTTTCCTTTGATTACTCTTATACAAGCTATATTTGTTTGATCTTTAATAAATTTGGTGGAATTTACAGACTTGTTAATGTCTATGTAGTTTGGTTGCGTTTTTGGAGCACGAGCAAAAACTTTGACTATGAAATAATAGTCCGATCCAAAAAATTGAATAACATAGTCTACCTAAATATTAATAAAGCTTATATAAAAAGTTTCTTACGTATTGCTTAAAAAACCTTAACACAAAGATCCATGGGAACGGACAGACTGAGAGCCATGGTTATATAGACTTGGGTTTTTATACTGATTTATACTTTAGGGATTGAAAACGCTTTCTTTTTAGCATTACAAAGATGAAACAAAATGGAACTATATAAATAAAAGTTAATCCTACATTTTAATGTTAATAAAAATGATTTTAAGTAAAAAATTTAACATAGACAAGTTCCACTTCCACTTAGTAATTCAACTTTAAGAAAAAATATTTCTTGTTGAAACTAAGTTAATAGACCTTTAAGAACCATTAATTTTATAGGTAATTTTATAAAAACTTTCTATTTTCATGTAAAGTTTTAACAACAACTGAACCTTGAACAATTTTCCCCAGCTGAAGCTCATTTGTGGAATGCACATTGTCCTCCCACTTTGCCTCTCTCTCTCTCGTCTCGGCTCATCTGCATATGGCGATGGAGGCGACAACTAACTGTGACTTGAAAATGTGACCTGACCCGGCTGCATGAAAGATAATGCCATGCATTGCAAGGGTTAGTTTTGGTTTGGTTTGGATATGGTGGCAATGGGTAAGAGTTTGGGTTTACTGCTCTGATTTGGGTTCTAGAGTTTGGCTGGCTGGCTTGGCAGTCTCTGGCCTTGGGCGACATTTAGCACTCGCCACGTCGTCGCTGACTATGCGAAGTTCCTCCTGCCCATGCTGGCGAAAGCTTAACTGTGACACATTTTACACATAATTTTCAACACCAAAATCCGCAAGTTAGTGCAGCCATCAGATTTTTCGCACACGTTGTTAACGAAAACATAAAGCGTTGGATTTGCTCTCTTGCCCATGCCGGAATATAGCAACGACAACGGCTATGGCAAAGGATGTAGACGTGTTTTGTGCATTTTAAAGTAAAAAGGTAGCCCATAATAAAGCTCAACTTTTTGCATACCCCCAAAAAGAAAGGACTATGCAAAAATAAGTGAAAAACGACGAACAAAGTAAACTAGTTTTTTAACTAAAAAAGTTGAAAAGTTAAATAGTTGTTAAAAAATAAAAGAGTTTTAGCTCTATACCTGTCTTTAAATAAGCTTTATGAATGTATGTAAAACACAAAATGCGTAATGAAATGAATACAGATTTGATTTGGTAATGAAAAGGAATATCTTTAATTCTAACTAAAGCAAAAGCGTTGGATTTGTTCGATAATGTTTCAAAATATTTTGTTACTTTGTTGGTACGTATCTTTGCTGAAGTTTTTGGGAGAATTTAGATTAAATTTTTAAATTATACAAAAAACGAATCAGATATATTTTAAAAACCAAACCGACAGGTTAGCATCAATTTCCAAAGAAGTTAAAGTGGCCTTTTTTGTTGTCAAATACAAAGAAATCTATCTGAAGTAGAATTGTTTCCTATTCCCGTTTCCAAAACAGTTTGAATTTTAATTGAACAAATGCATAAATTTTCACTGAAATTCATTTATATTCAACTTCTAAATATTTTTCAAATAATCTTTAATAATTGTAAACATTATTATGTTTTTATTGATGCACCGATTAATTTATAATATTTTTTTTTTCCATGAGAAGACTTACAAATATTTGGTATAAGAAACATAGCAGTTGGAATGAAACTTATCTCTTCCCAATATCAATTTATAATCCACAAATTCCCAATGTTAAACTTTATTCCCGACCTATTGCTCCAATAAGAGCTATATTATATAATCATCTGATTGGGATGATTTCAAGATACACAATGCTTGAAAAAACAGAAGCCTATGTGCGAAATTTCAGCACTTTGGCTTTAAGGGTCCCGGAGGAGATCGTCTTGATCCAGAAAGACCGACAGACAGACAGACAGACGGACATGACTACATCAACTCAGTTAGTTGTGCTTATCAAGAATATAGTTTATATAGTCGAAGATCCTTTCTTTTATGCGTTACGAACTTCTGAACAAAATTAATGTATCCTTTTTGCAAGGGTGTAAATACAAATATATGTACATTTGAACACAAAAGACTCTTAACGTTACGTTTTGATTGTAAAATTTGGATATCATAGTATCATAGATTCACTTTTCAAAAGTATTTAAAAACGAAAGTAAGACTAATTGGTTTAAAAATTTATTTAACCAAATCAACTTTGTTACGGTTCAACTTCCAACAAGAACCTTTTTACCTAAGTGTAACCAAAATCCAATTATAAACTGTTGCTCTCTCTCACTGTTAACCATTATAAATTTCCATTATAAAATAAACTAAAATCTAAAAAAAAAATATAAATAATTTCTCTCAGCGGACAATAACAACTTGAGTTAAATTGATTTCACTTTTTCTCTCTCACTTTCCCCTCTCTCTCTCCCTCTTTGTGTGTGTTGGCAACCCAAGAGGAATATGCCCATAAAATTATGTTTAACATGTTGTTGGCCCCGGAAATTCTTATAAATGTTTATGCATCTCTTCGTAGCACACTGCTTTTCGATACAGAAGCTTATTGAAAAGTTGTGGGTTTCTTATTTTTCTTCATTTTGTTGTTGTTGTTGTTGTTGTTGCTGTTGCTGGCAAAGATTCCTTTGGGCATTCGATGATGCCTTGACGTTGCCAGGCCAAAAGGTTCTCTTCTCTACGTTCCGTTAACTTCCTCTCAACAATCTGAATCTCAATCTCAATGGCAACTGTATGGGAACTGCTGGAGGTCGCAGATTGTGGGTCGGAGGTTTCGGTCGGGTTTCCGAACTTCCTTTATTTGTTTACAACTTGTATTATATGTTGCCTGTCCTCCCTCTGCTTCTGTTGCTGCTCCTCGTCTGTTGCCTTTTGATTGGCAAAATATTTGCTGCCAGGATGCAAAGAGTCCTTACATAGAATGTATGCTGTTATGTATAAGAGTTTATGACTATGGATAAGACATTAACAATCGATGAGATGCGATGAGTTGATTGATTGATTAGCCACAAAAACCTTTAAATAACTCATCAAAGACAAATTGCAAAAATTAACATGATAAAAAAATGGAACAGAAAGAAATAAATACTGTCGGGTAATGTATCAAAAAAGGATGCTTTGGGGCTTTGACAGGTAAAAGTGGTAAATTTTCTTTTCTATACAAATTTAGTCTTTAAATCAATGTACCCCATTTTTTGGGTAAGGTAAATAGTAATATTTTTGCCTTAGCTCACTTAAAATTTTATTTTTCATGCTTTTCTCATTTTCTTTGATACAATATTGTGATTACACTGTCGCAGGAGAGGACACATACACACACATCGCACACACACACACACTCTTAGAGTGTACCCCTTGATTGTTGATGTTGCCTCTTTTGCCTGCATATTACCGAATACCGTTAGCTATGTTCCCCCCAACTCCTCATCCTTTCATTTTCAATGACGACCTTCTTCTTTTGTCTCTGCTCCTTAATTAAAATATTTATTAAGCAATTTTGCTGCATGCAACAAATTAATATCACCCCTCCAAACCATAATGTTGAAAATGGAAAGGAAACAGCAGGCAGCAAAGTAGCATGAATATTTTTAAAGGAAACAAACAGAAAAAAAAAAATAGTGTGCCCACCTTCTTTTTTGTTTTAGGGTTTCGTTTCTATTTTTCTTTTTTTTTTGGTGCAACATCAGCGTCAACATTGCAGTTGCCGCATGCCAAGTTTTGTTGGCCAACTAGGCAGAAACTGTTACAGCTACTGCAGACTGGATATGGCAAGAGAAGAGTAGGGATAGGGATGTGTGTGTGTGTGCGGGTGAGTGGGAGGGAAGAGGAGAGGGAATGACTAACAATCCAAAATGTCAGCCGGATGAACCAGCTTGCCAGCCGTTTGCTACTGCTGGTTAGGCTGGTAAAATATGCAGCATCAAATGCTACCACCTCCTTCGCCTCCTTCTGTTGCCTACCCCCGTACCCACCAACTCAACGTTCCCCGCTACCCTTCACCTTGCTTGTTTCCTGCACCAACATAGTCTGGTGTGGAAAATCTAAAATATTTATGCGGCGAAACGGGCAACATGCAACGCGCCTCCTCCACGTTAAGAATTCCATCCTATACCTAACACCCTCTCCTCTCCCTTTCCCCCTTACAACAAATACGACATAGTTTTTCGTCAAAAGTTTGACTCTAGTTAAGCGAATGGTAGTCAGCAGGCGATGGGTGGGGGAGGCAAAGTCATATAAGTTCAATGAAAATTTGAAAAGACCAACTAAAATTTAAAATGTATTCAAATTTAATATTCGTTATAAATTGTTAACAAATTTTAAATTTAACTAATCACTTGAATTGATTAACGCAGTGGGCAGTGAGAAAGCGGGAAGCTTTAGAGAAGGTTTTGAGCAGAAAAGATTTGAAAAAAATATGTAAGAAAGCCCGTTTAAAAGTGGAGAAGTTTTTTTGGTTTAGAAAAGGTTTGAAGAGAAAGAAATTTGAGAAAAATTATGTAAGAAAACTCGTTTAAAAGTGAAGAAGTGTTCTTATTTGATAACCAAAATTCCTTTGAATTTAGATTAGGTTTAATAGACTTTAGTTAAATTTATTATTATTTATTTATTTTACGGTTAAAAAGCAACTACAAATGCAGTCAGAACCTACTATAGCTAATAAGCTTAGATATCTTATTATATAAGCAAAAATTTTCTAAGAAATGGTAACGAAAAAAAAACTGTTAATAAGGTAAAGAAAACTGTTGAATAGCGAAAGAAAAAAATAGTAAAAATTATAATTTTCTTCCATCATATTGTAGACGAAATAAAATCAAAAAAAAAAACTTTTTATTTTCTTATAGTAATAGAACAAATTTAGTCTCTAAATTTAATTGAACGACTAAATCTTACAAAGAGTAAATTTTCGTAATAAAACAACGTTATTATAATTCGCTCTGACCAGAATAAAATAATTACCAATATCACTGAATACTATTCTTTTTATATGATTAATAAATTTAGTTGATTTTGCGTTAATTTTTTTATTCAAAAATGTATTTTAATCTGCCTGTCTCATGATCAATTAGGATAATAAAGACAATTGCTAAATGCGAACTAAATTTGTGTTAAATTTAAATATAAATTTTGGTTTGGAAATCGAGTAGAAGAAATAGAAGACCGAAAAAATGATAAAAGTAACGATTTCTTAAAGTTTTAATACTGATACATAATCTAAGTATTTATAGTTTAGCAAACAGTTCATTTTCAACTCTTTGTTTCTCATTAACTTTTTGTCTCAAATGCCAGTGACAACATTTTGTTCTTCACATTGTCTGACAATTTATTATGTTAATTTTCGATTTATATGGTTTAATTTTGTGTTTTTCCCTTACATTTGTATTTTGGATATATAATTGAACGCTTTTTTTCCGGCTGCATCGAGACTTAACCAGAGACGAAAAAAGAGATCAAATTGAGAGTTATTGAATGAAATCAATTTAGAATTTGCCTCATTTAAGCGCATTAAAAATAATTGCAATTTATATTATGTAAATTGGCAGAAGAGAAGAGCAGAACAGCAAAAAAAAAAAAAAAAAAAAATAAAACAGAAAAAACTCCCAAACAACAAAAATAATGAAAAAGTAAAAGTGGAAAATAAACAATCATATTAAATGAAAATGTATACAGTGTTGTTTTCCCTCATTAATTTCCATTATATTTTGTTTTTTTTTTTGTGTATATATCTTTTTTAATTGTTGTTTTCCAATCGATGAAGCACAAATGCAAAATGCATCAAGCCAATTTTTTTTACGGGGTTATACTTTTGCAATTCTCTTGATCCTTATCTGACTTGTTAAAGTCAGCGGAAAACAAATTTGATTCAATTAATTTTTCTTTCAACAAATTTGTTAAGTTTTTCCTAACAGTGATCTTTAAAGTTATTTTCTTTCCATCGGATTTTCTGTTGTTTCCTTTTATCTGCTTTATCTGTCATATGCACAAAGATTGTAACCATTTTCATTGTCCCTGGAATTGTTCTAGCGATAAATCCCTTTCAGTTGGACTATTTTTGCATTTTGCAAACTGCCAACTGACAAACTTTTCTCTCTTTCTCTCTCTTTCTATGCCCATTTTCAGAGTTCGTCTCTCGTTTTGCATTCAATTTTCGGTGTCTGTGGTGTGTTTGAAGGTAATCTTGTTAGTTAATTACCATGTTCTATGGATGTTGCATGGATACGTTCGCCCTTCGTCAGGGTTTTCAAGCTAAGCCTTTTCAGATGGCATTAAAACAGCTGCCAAGTTTAGTGATTGCGTTTCGAATTTTCCAAAATAAAAGAACAGAACAGGTTTCAAAGGGGTCAAAATATGCAAAACTACTGACCAAGAGTCACACTTCTACAATTGATTTAAGCCAATGAATATCATTAGGAAAAATAAAGTGAAAACACAGCGTTTGTTCTCGAGATTGCTTAACGAAATTTAAAATTGTCTTTCTTTCGAGTTTTTAAATATTCTAAGAATTTTTTTACTTTAATTACATTTTTTTTCTTGTTAAATTTTTTTTTTGGAAATGTTGTCTGAGAATTTAAAGTAAAGTTATCAGTAATTATTAATAACAAACACAAAAAGTTTCATAGCCAAAAATCTATTTAAATAGATTTTAAATTAATAATATTTTAATTTCCTTGTTCTAATCTGATGTCAGTATTTTGGAGGATAAACTCAAAAATTTTTCGTAACACTTACTTTTAAAATAAATAAGCCCGAATATGCCGACTTCAGGCTCGAGTTTAGCATGATGAATTATCTGTAATTGAGTCTGTAGGGATTTTATTGTTGAATTAAAAAAATACAAAAAATATTTTTTTGCGAATTAATTTTTAGCCTTCATTGAGGTGGAATAAAGACTTTATTTTGTTTTGATTAAAGTCATGTTTCTCAGTTGAGTGCTATGAAAATTTCGATTTATTAGAGTTGTGCCCAAAATGTGTTCAAAGTATTTGGATTTTGCTTCTAGAAATTTAGAAAAAAAATCGTTTAAATTTGCATTAGAAAGAAATTGTAAGATGTCTATCTCAAAGAGATATGCCGAGAACAGCTTCGAGGTAATTTAAATAACTAAAACAAATAGCCAAGATAAAAAATTAGTTAGATTAATATTTCTTAAAAATAAAAAAATCATTAAAAAATCTTTTTAGAATTTTTTCTTGTTTGTTATTAAAAAATGTGCATTAAATTAAAAAACTCTTGGTCAAATTGTGATGGAACATTTTCTGATGCCAAAATGTTGGACACACTTTTCTCACTTTTTGCTCTCTCTCTCTCTCTCTCTCTCTCTCTCCCTTTCACTTGCAAGGAAAATGCAATTTTTATGCTTTACACGTTGATCCCTTTTATGCAACAAAATAGAAAGGTAAAAAGGGTCATGTTGTACTCTATACACATACATATATGTACTCACATATATTTTTTATACGTACTCGTACATGGAGAGAATTGAGGTTTTATTTGCGTCTGCGTTTATTTTTTTCTGTATGTGTGTCTGTGTTTGCGAGGACCAGTAGAACGCACATCAAATGCAAATTTGTCGCGAATATTTAAAGTTTGGTATTTTTCCCCTATTTTTTTCATATTTTTTTTTGTGTTGAAAGGATAAAAACGCCAACTTACTTGGTAGTAAGTAAATTGTTAACCAGTCATAGGAATAACATTAAATATTTATAAGACGCAGATGTAAATACATATATAGAGTGGTTTGTATAAACTTAAACTATTGTTTATTTGGTTATTTATGAAGGAAACTTTTGTTTAAAATTGACTTCTTTTGGTAATGTTTACAAAGGGAAGTCTGTGGCAATGATCTATCTTCTTTATCTCAATTGATAGTAAAGAAAAGTAAATATAAACAAATTTAATTATTTTTCTTTATATAAACATTTATACACATTTTAAAAGCTTTTATAAAAAAATAGTTTTGGTTTGGTTTGTTTCATTGTCATCGATTTGTTTTTCGGCTAATTTCATGTTTGTTTTTTTGCCTACTAATATTGAATATTGACACGATCAGCAAATGGTTTTTGTGGTCGACATAATATTTCCTGTGTTTTGTTTGTAAATTGTTTTGTTTTTCTTTTTTGTATTTGTTTTTGTTGTTGGTTAGTTTTTGCGCTTTTGCATTATTGTGGTTTTTATACGCTATTTGATGTCGCCTATTTTAATTGATTTTATATGTGTGGTTAAGAATATTGAATGGAAAATTTTTTAATAAACTGCAATTAAATGAAATGAATTAAGTTTAGTGAAAATTTTGCAAAAAAAGAGGAAAAACATAGGCCAATTTACAGTTAACAGTGGCAAGTTAAGCGAGTTGTCAAGGACAAAGCCATAAAAATGACAAATAAAAAAAGGAAAAAAACCGAAATCATGTCAAAATCAAGTCAGAGACGAACAGAACCTAGACAAACACACTTGTTAGCTTATCATGTTACCCCAAATGTTAAGCGTATTAATGGCAAGGACGACAACAACAACATCGACATCGGATGTGGCACGTCTCCGGGCAACCTATTTCTTCTGCCTCCTTACCCTTCTCACAATAGTCATAAAAGGGCGCAAGGCGAAAAGCGAAAGGCAAACAAACAAAACCCAACAAGCAGAAAGAAGTAAAATATTAATAGCCTCGACTACGGCTACTAAAATAGCAAAAGACGAACGAGTTTTTACTGCCTTGTTGAAGCCCTGAAGAAAAGAGGTGATGAATAGTAGTATGTAGTATGTGGATAGCCAGGCGAAGAAGGGAAGGGAAGAAAAGGCAACGAAAGGCGGCATAAGGCCTAAGGCTGGCTGGGGTAAGTACTCTGGCTTACGTAGGCCTAAACATGAGTCAGATTTTCAAACCTCAACAAGCCATTGTATGAGTGGGCGAGAAAAAGATGCCAACCGATGGATTTTTTATGCCACAAAATCTGGTTTAAAGGTTAAAGCCGCATTTTGCAGCTTAGCCGGCATTTTTGAATGAAATGTTAATCAGAATTTGTCAACTTATAATTTAATATTTTTATGTGTATATCAAAATGCTCATCTAGTAAAGAAAGAAGCCAAAAAAAAGTAGAAGAAGTTATTTATAGTCAACGCAAATAATATAAAATATATTTACAACTCTATTGAAATTCAAAGACTTTTTCTTTATGAACAAATATGTTAACTGTATTCAGATATAATGCGGCAATATAAATCTATCAGTCAAGTTCAATACACAAATATCGTTTCCAAAGCTGCAAACCATTTTAATTTTTTAGAATACTTGCAACTATTTTCTTTACAAGAAGCATGGAAAAAGTAATATAAAATTGTTAACACTCAAACTTAAATCGATTGCTTTAGCATTCTGAGTCTATCTGTGCGATCTTTCAATTTTCAAAGTTCTTGGCTCGACCCACCCCAATTAACTTTTTGTCCCTAACCAATTCATTCCATACTTTTCGTCTCCCTAGAACAAGAGATTCAAAAAAGATGAAGAAAAGATTAAGTTGGAATATATTTCAGATATTTAGTTATTCCACGTTATAGCATAGAGCTATATATGTATATCAAACTCTAGAAAACTGATCCTTAATAACCTCTCTTTTTCAATTAACTGTGAGGAAAAAGGCTACCTTTAAATCTATTGAATCCACTTCAACATATGTATCGCTTTCAAAGAGAGCTGAATTATGTAAAACATTTATAATTTGTTAGGATGTTTTGATTAATTTTGCTAGTTTTGCACCAAGTAATATAGGAAAACTCTCAAACTAATAAAAATAAATATTGCTTTGGCATTCTGAGTTTGCTTTAATTTTAAAGTTCTTGGCTCGACCCACCCCCTATCAGAAGCGATCAACTTTTCGCCCCTAATCGAACCAATTCATATTTTTCGTCTTCCATGACAAGGGATAAGAAAAAGATATAGAAAAGATTAACTTGGAATATATTTCAGTTCTTTCAATTTTAATTAACTATGGGAAAAAGGGCTACAACTATAGATATTTTGAGATGGTTACTAAGGAAAAGCGTAAAGTTTATTCGTTTTCGTAAACACTTCAAATCCACTCCATCGATTATAATCGGCTGCGATGTATTCAGCGCCAACTCTTGCATAGATAAAGCTTTCTATCCTTTCCTATTTAGCTATAAATAAGCCTAAAGTATTATAAAACACTGAATCCTTCTTTCTGCTAATATAGCATGAGACACTTAATAGAGAGAAAAAGAGATAATCCTGACTTAAAAACTAAAATTGAACTTTCTAAACTGCTTTGAGAAGAGCAAAAAAGAATATTTTTAGGCAATAGAACACTACTCTGAGTTATATTTTAGTTATTTTCCTAACTCCGAAATATAACTAATTGCTAAAATCCTTAATAAAAACTTAAATATTAAAAAAATCTTTGGAAATTAAATAATTTATTAAATATTTAAATGATTTTCATTTTCAATTTTTTCCATATGCATTACCAAAGTGTTTTTTTTTAATATGATGAGTCGTTTTAATATACTTAGTTGATCTTTTATTTATAGATTTCTCTTTGTAGTTGTATATTTTGCTCGATTTCATTTGCACTCAATTTTTTCGTTGTCGATGTTTTTTCTATTGTTGACTTTAGTTAACAAAAAAAAAAAAAAATTCATATGAATAAATCGCTCTCTATTCATTGACAAAACACTGAACGTTAAACCCAAAGAGGCGTAGCCATTTGTCATGTTAAACGGTAAACCAAAAACTGTTTCCCCTATTTCCGCCTCATCACATCCCCCCTTTAGTTCCCTCTCCCCTCCTGTATGTTATATACCATATTGACATATTGCCTGGTGACCGCGCCATAAAAATAATCAACATAAATTTTGAAGTGTTTTATATGTATAGAAAGAAAGGGACAAAGCGGAAACAAAGATGCCAGATGAATGGGGCGGGGGCTGTCGAGTAAGGGGCAGGGGGAAGTGAAGAATACAGCGAAAACGAAACGAAACAATAACAATAAAAATAATAAAGCAAAACAATGACTGAATATTTATGGGCACTACCGAAAAAAACGACGGTAAAAAAAGGAACGAAAATTTATATACAAAAGATCGGAGAGAACTTTCATTACAACGAAATTTATACTCTCTAGTATTTAATTTAAAAAAAAAAATTTGTTTTGTTTGCAATTAAAATTAAAGAACGATATTTTTTACTTAGGAACCAAAATTGTATTAATAAAAAAATAAAAACCTAATATCAATTTATTATATTAAAAATTTTAAATAATTTTTATTGGCTTATAATAAAAAATTGTTTAACACAAATAATGATGACAATTTACTTGTCTTATAATAATTATTGGGTAAATTATTTATTAAAACTAAATTTTAAAGATAATAGATACTGACTTTTCATCATAATAATATATAGTTATGATATCGGTGATTGAAGAACATATATTAATAGTTATACTTAATACTTCACAAAATAGTTATACCCAAGTATTAGTAAAGAGTAAGAAACAAAAAAACCGCCCAAATGGTTATGAAAAAACCAAAATGCCTCTCCAATGCCACGCCATCTGCCTCTCTTCCTCACCCCCTCCCTCTCTCTGTGTGTGAGCCAAATGTAAGCAAATCAAGAGGCAACACACAGAGCCAAATGCTGCAATGGGAATAGGCCCGGTGTTGATGCCACATACACGCATCGTTAGCGCTAATGCTGCTCCGTTACCTATAACAGTAGCATCAACAACAAATTTCTTCTCCATCCTGCCTCTCCCTCTTTGTCTGTCTGTCTGTCTCTCTGTGTGTCTTGTGGGTTTATTTTGTGTGTCAGCACTTGTTAGAAATAAATATATTTCTTGTTGCATTTTCTTCTCTTTTTTTCACAAGAGTTTATTTATAGCAATTATGATATCTGTCTCTGGGTTATCTTAAGGTATATTCATTTTGTTTATGAACCAAAAAAAAAAAAAAAAAAACAGGAGAAAGTGTGATTTAAACCTTTTTGGTTAACTTTTAAAAGTTTTTGTTTTGTAATAGTTTTATTATGAGGTTTCTATCTGGTGCCCAAAAAAGTATGCTATGAAAAAAGATAAATAAGCTTATGAAAAGCATTTTTGGTATTTGTTAAGTTAAGCTTGTGAGAGCATTATCAGAACGAAATATACAAATAGATATTGTATATATATAGCTGATGCTAATGTTATTTGGGAGAGCTAAACATTTAATAAATTTTAGTTGCCGTCATTTCTAGTACCAATCACATAAAACAAAAGCTGCCACATAATATTAAATGTAATACAGAAATTAACATGATAAATCTAATAATAATAATTATTAAAAAATGTTTTTTTCTTTTAGAAACCACAACCAATATAAACTAGATGGTTAAATAAAAATAAATATAATGACTACTAAAATTGCTTAATAACATATGTATAGATCCATTGCACATCCCTCGATTTGAATTAATTTGATTTAAATAAAAGGAATGAATAGGGCTTCCGAGGAGAAGAAATAATTAACCCGATCTTCATTTGTTGAATTCACAATCTGAACTGAATTTATTTACTAAAATATTTGTAGGGACAGGTCTTAGAGTCTAGGGGGTCACATATTTGGTGGTGGAATCTTAGTTCTAAAACGCATGCATGAATTCCACCAAACGGATGGTTTGGGGTGAGATCTATTTTAATCTAAGCCTGCGTTCGCCGTTAGATGCCTAGCTGAATGCTTCGGCTAAAAATACACATATTCTCGGCATGTGAGCTAGGCTGAATATGAATCGTACGTTACTTATTTATTCTTTTAAATGTGAATATTCAAATGTATTATTTTATACCGCTTCAACAATTACGGTGTTTATTCTTAAACATTCTGCAAAAGGGCCGCCAAACGTTATGGTTTGTAGCCTTCTAGTTATATTAATTTTCATTATAGCGTTTATTATTATAATTATTGTAATTAATACAATTGTTATTATTAGAGAAGCAGGACCAGTTATGATGGAAATTTACACCAAAAAATTCTATGTAGTGGTCTTTTAACGATTGTAATTCAATTTTTATTCTTTCAACGCTGCTCTATTATTTTTCATTTTAACTCCTACTGGATCCCACATTATTTTCGGAAAATCGCTTATATCCCTTATGTGTGAGGTCGCGATAGTTTGATAATTCTGTGATACTGTGATGAGCCACTAAAATCTTATCTTGCGTTCTAGCGGTGCAATCTGATCTTATGCTGAAAATACCTTGTTCAGGAATATCTACCAATTCCTGTTGTGCACTACCACACTGGACTCTAGCTTTAGAATGATTTAGACCTTTAAAACAGTCAACTACTTCTACTTTCTACATCGATCGATTTCAAGTCACCTATCGTTTTGTAGACATAATTAGACCGACTATTAGATTGCCACGTCTGACATTTGTTTAAGGTGGATTCGGTCATAAAATAATAACTCTCGCTGTATGTACGTATTAAAAAGAATGGTTGCCTACCAGTTAATAGAATTCCTACCCTCATAATTAGCTATCTATCAACAAGGTTTATATATTTTTAAACTAATTTTTTCTTCTTTTACTTTTTGAAATGTTTTTATTTATTAGTAAATACGTTTCTCGAGCATCCCCCTTCTGTGCTCTCTTTAACTCTACTGGACAAATCTTTTTTACCGGTCTTGTAATCGACGCTTGCTGTATTTTTATTTTATTTATATTGTCCTCTTCTTTGAGAGTACTTCCAATTCTCTTCAAAGGCCATCTACGAAAATGGTATTTTTTATCTTTAAAGTTTTTCACAAATTTCTCCACCTTTGTGTTTTCCCGACCTTTGTGAGCACTAATACTTTTCTCCAAAGGCCATCTAACAGGATAGTTATTTTTATCTTTTTTATTTTTCTTCATTTTAACTCTTTTTTGTTGGTATTTATCAGTTTTAACCCCAGCTTCAAAAACACCTCCGAAGCGAGGTCCTGCCGCGGGGCGAGATCTAACCATATTTTCTGTTGCTTTTTTACTTTTATTTATCTGCCAACGCTTCTTATATTTTGATCTTGTCAGACCTATCGTTGTGGCGACAATGGAATTGTTTCCTTCCGACTTTGTATTTCCCGAAACAATCCATCCAAACTGCGTATTCTGTCCCAACAACCCATCAACTTTAGTTACTCCGCTTTTCACTATGTGGGTGTAAACATCTACCCCCATAATCATATCCACCCGGCCTGGCATGTTAAAATAAGGGTCAGCTAAAACGTACGATTGCCACTTAGACATATCTACATTTGCCGCCTTTATTGGAAGAGCTTTCATTAATTTCGGTAACACAATTGCTTCCACCTTAAGGAGCTCTTTCCATGGTTCACGCATTTTTATTGACAACTTTATTTTGTGCTTTGAAGTACATGTTTTTGTTGACGATACACCGCTTATTTCTGTATGTGCCTTTATTTTTGGCAATTTCAAAATCTGAGCTGCTTCCTCAGACACGATAGTACTCTGTGCTCCACTGTCGATCAATGCTCTTAAAGTCTCATAACCTCCATTCACTGCCTTTACTTTTATTAAGGCGGTAGCCAACAACGCCGGTTGTGCCGTTACACATGTATTAATCTTTTCCCTCCGGTCACCAATATGGAGTAATGTGTGGTGCCCCCTATTGCACACTGAGCAAACAACTTCATTTGTGCATCTTTTATTGCTTGAATGTTTCAAGCATCTTGTGCATAATTGCACTTTCTTGGCTAATTCGACTCTTTCTATTGGAGTCAAGCCTTTAAATTTATAGCACTGTAATGTGCTGTGTCCGGCAACTTTGCAAATCGGACAGTTTTCTTTAAGAGCCGTATATGCCAACTTTTGCAGCGGTCTTTTTTCTTCCTTTTTTATCGAGCTTAGAGAACAATATCTCTGCTCCAAATATTCTAAGACGTCAGATAACTGCTGTATCTGCTTCGTCTTTTTAACTTGGCTCTCATACAATTGAAGAGCCTCTTTATCCAACTTCCTTAATATGAGTTGAGCGAATATCACATCAACTTCATTGGACAAATTGGCTTTTATTTTAATAAGGTGTGTTGACTCATTAATAAGGTCAATCACCCCTTTTATATTCTTAGCGGACTCATTATTAACAACCGGTAAGTCAACTATCCGGTTTAACTGTTCGGAAAATATCCTCCGATGATTTTCATACCGCTTGGTCAATAAATCCCAAGCGGCGTTATAGTTGTCGGCCGAACCCGACAATAAATGAGCTACCATGCTCTTTGCTTCTCCTCGTAACGCGGATTTTAAATAATTAAATTTAAGAGCAGGACTAAGATCCTCTCTTTTATCAATTAATTCTACAAATAATTCCGCGAACAGGTCCCACTCTTTCGATTCTCCGAAAAACGTGGGTACCTGAATTTTCGGTAACACCGGCAGTTCCTCCCTCATGCAAACATTCTCAACTTTGACTCCTACCGGTTTACTTATAAGCTCTTCTAATGCTCCTAGAGTATTCTGTACATCAAACTCTAGCTCCTCTGTTGTATCCTCAAACTCCCTGTTTGATACAAATTTTTCGTACAGCTCCTCTACCTTCTTCTGTACCTTCTGCCACATAAAATTAATTTTATTTCTGTGGATTTTAAATAGTTCCACCTTCTTGTCAATGTCCCCAACGTCAATGTTCACCCTCTCCAGGTATTCCCGAAGTTGGCGAACTCTCTCTTCAAACTCATTTTCTTCACCTACACTTTCCTTATCTCTGACCGTATCCACCCTAGCAGTGGCTTCTTTACTAGTACTAGGTCTAACGTCTTCTGCAACGACAGTTGACATACTAGCATCTACATTGCCTTTATTTTTTATCCTTTTAATTATTACTTGCCCCTCATCAACTCTCCTACTATTGAAGTAATCGTGATCGATTAGTCCAATCTTTAATAGAATGCTATGATTTCCTAACCACTGGGTTTGGATTTCATCTACCTCCTTTAAAATCTCCTTATTTATCTTGCTAGCATCTAAACCTTCCAAAAACCTCAATCTTTCCATCAATTTGGACTGCTTCGTAAGCAATGCAATTGTTTTTTCTGACATCATTATGACCAAATTAGCTCTTATTTGATATATATATATAAATAGAAACAAATATAAATCTTATTTTATCTTATCTGTTGCTGCTGCTGCTACTGCTGCTCTATTGCTGGTGTTGCTGTAGATGCCTCTATTGCTGGTGTTGTTGCTGTTGCTGCTGCTGCTGCTCTTGCCTTCGTCCTTCCTTCTTGATGGGTGATGATAAGGGGCTTCGTCTTTGTGCCCACGTCTCTCGGTCTTTTCACTGCCACTGCCAAGAGTATACGCCTATACGTATTACGGTCACTGGGCTCTTCCACTGGGCACTTCCACTGGGTACTTCCACTGGGTACTTCCACAGGGTATTTTGACAATGTTCCTGCCACTGGCAATATTGATTGGAACTGTCTATTATATTCTTCTTCTTCTGTCTCTTTATTTTCTGCTACTTTCACTTTCGTAGCCACTCACACTGGAATTTTAAACCGAGTCGCGAGCTACGATTTTTTTACGGACTTTCCTTTTTTCGCGAGTTCGATATATTGGCTTCGAACACGCCACACCAAATTTTGCCGACACGAATTTCTGCAATTGCTCCACAGCAAACTGCCTTTTAAACACGGACGCACTTTTTTTTGAATTAAATATTTTTTAGATATTTTCAGTTATACTCCGTTTCTTACCACTGGTGGGGGAAAACAGGAGTTTTTTATTTTGCTACCTTTAGCTGGTCTTAGCATAAAACGTAGCTAGATCGCAGACTTTAAGGAGCTGGTCAACCTCTTTGTCTCTTACCACTGGTGGGGGAAAACAACAGAGGACCAAAATGAATAGGGTCTCCGAGGAGCTCGAAGGACCAAAATGAATAGGGCTTCCGAGGAGAAGAAATAATTAACCCGATCTTCATTTGTTGAATTCACAATCTGAACTGAATTTATTTACTAAAATATTTGTAGGGACAGGTCTTAGAGTCTAGGGGGTCACATATTTGGTGGTGGAATCTTAGTTCTAAAACGCATGCATGAATTCCACCAAACGGATGGTTTGGGGTGAGATCTATTTTAATCTAAGCCTGCGTTCGCCGTTAGATGCCTAGCTGAATGCTTCGGCTAAAAATACACATATTCTCGGCATGTGAGCTAGGCTGAATATGAATCGTACGTTACTTATTTATTCTTTTAAATGTGAATATTCAAATGTATTATTTTATACCGCTTCAACAATTACGGTGTTTATTCTTAAACAAGGAAACTGTTTAAATTTTTAGAGAATTTTCTAATTGGACTCAATAGTCGCATGTCAAAGAGATAGTTAAATTCTTAAAAGCCTTTCTATTTGCCATATACGACTTTTTTTCAAATGTATGCATTTGTTTTTAATGATAATTCAATTTGTTTAAGGTGTAAAACATTTTTATTTCAATAAATTACAAAATTGTAAAAAATAATTAAAAATTTGCGTAAAAAGAAAAAGTAGTAGTAGTAGCCACTAATTAAATATTTTTAGGACTTGAATCTTAAATAAAAGGACTAGTTTGTTGCTGCGCCTTTAAAAGAGGTCATAAATTAATCGATTGCTGCTTTGATTACATTTGACAAAAAACATTATAGGTTGAGTATTCGTCTTTAGTTGTAAGTAGAAAAGTTGGTTATAAAAAGAAACATTAGTTTGTTTCTTTAAAATCTATTTCATTTCTACATTTCATTTTATACTTGAAGAATTTTATGTTTCTCCTTAAGTCTATCCTTAGCTCTACTCAAAAGTGCAGCAGTTTCTTTTTTCTTTTTCCTCTTCTTTTGCCCTCTCAATGCTGAGTGCCACATAAAGAGTATTAGAGCATCGTTGTACAATTTCCTAAAATACATTGTTAAGAACCATACCATTCCCCCTTTTCTTTTTTGTCGCATTTGGTGTGCCTTTCATCTTGTGCTCATATCCTAAGCCAGCTTAAAAACTTATACAAACAACAAAAGTCACTTTGCGTGTTGCATACTTGGCTCTTATATACATTTTTTTTTTCTTTTTTCATTCCATCGTCGTTGTTGTTGTTGGCCATTTGGCCTCTGCCTTTTTAACGTTGTTCACATTTTTTTTCGCAAACAAATTAAAGTTGAAAATAAAAAAAATATACATAAGTATAATATGCAAATGTAGTGGTTGTTGCTGTTGATGCTGATGTTAATGTTTGTTGCCGCCTCGTCGCCTCATTGCTGGCATTGCCACTCCCCCTCCTTGCCACGTTCGTCAAGATTTTTGTTTGGTCTTTGCGGTTTGTTTTGTATTTTGATTTCAGTTTTCTTTTTTTTCTTCTGCTTTTTGCTGTAGTTGTTTGTTGTCTGCCTCTTGAGCAGAAGAAAAAAAAATTGTGAAAAAAAGGAAAGTTTCTTCTCTCTTTATGTAAATAAGAAATTTATTTTTATGTAAGCGAGAGCGCCGCGCCTAAAGTTGTAAAAATTGTTTAGTCCTGGGCTGCTGTTTGCTTGTTTTATTGCCATGTGCCTTAATTTAGTAGTTTTTTTCCCCCGTCCCTGGGTCCCTCTCCATCTCTCTGTGTGTGTGTTTTTGTCTGTTGAAGACGTAACTGTACTTTGGGGAAATATTGGCCCGTTGTTGCACCTTTTCATACTGCTCCCTCTCATTCTTGTAGCTTTGAATTTAATTTGCATTTTTATGCTGTTTAAGGGGCTGATGTTTCATTAGAGAGTAGCAACATAAGTAGCATAAGAGAGTTATGAACGTGATACAAGAAATTGGCTTAGTTATTTTTATTATTGAATATTTTTCTAATGCTGTTGGGTTTATTCTGAAAAAAAATACCAAAAATAAAAAATAGCGCCGTTAGAGCGTAAAAATAGGCTTTCGATACACCTATATCCTTCTGTACGTATTAATAAACGCAATCTTCTCTGAGAGACTATGCGCTTCAGCTACTTTTGATTACAGATATTGTATGTGTTTCTGAGAATCATCCCGACCAAACGACTTTATCATATAGCTCCCACAGATCCAAAGAGGGTTATCATTCTATATGTAACATGTTTATGTATAATAAACCCGATATTTTATTCGTAAACAGGTCCTTACTTTAAGTAGTTCTATTTGATCATTTTGCGATTGAAAATATTATTAATTATTAAATTAATTTCACTATTAAACTTAACCAGAAATTTGACACTATATTTGAGAAATCTTCAAATTTTTTTTCCCACATTTTGATATTTTTGGATAGGTTTTAGTTGACTCTCCGTGCAAAAAGACCATCTTTTTATTTAAAAAAAAACACGTAAAGAACTGTTTGAACTTTATAGTTAAATTTTCAAGGTTTTCTCAAGCCTCGAATTGAGACCCTCAAATCATTTTATTTTTAATTAATCTCCTTTCTCTGTTCTTATTTGTTTTGTTAAGATTTTTGCCCAAAAATATAAAAAACAAAGTAAGCATATACGATCTTATTATATATGATTAAAAGGTTTGGCATATAATAGGTTAGATTATCTTATTTAGTTTTGAAGTTTAAAAAATCTTTCTGAAAGGTTCTATATTTAACACCTTACACCAAGTTTGTTATTTTAGATTTAAGTCGCTTTAAGCCACTAATAAATATTTAAATGTATATACTCATTATAGATAGATATATGATAGTTTCATTGATTGCAGTTCCACATTCTGCGGCTTTTAGCTAAGACAAAAATTGATTCTCTTTTTGTGCGTCATTTTCTCTTTCAATAACCAAAGCAATCTGTCAGTCTTCAATCAACCGTGATAAGGTGTTTTTTGTAGAATATGTTCAGCTTTAAGCACCTTTTGGAAAATGGAACATAAAAATAGAATTGGTTAAGTGGATGGTGTGGGGTGATGGTGGAGGGCAGTACGATGCGATGCGGTGCGTGGAAGGTTGCCCAATTTGAATGTCTCGTATAATTTACATGCATTTCATGCGTAACCCACATACCATAAAATTTTGTTGCCAACAACACGCAAATGTTGTTTTTTCTCCTTTCAAAAACAAGTATATATATAGATAGATATATATATATATATATATTATAGAATTTACAGGAAATCAATATCATGCAAAAACGAAAAAGGAAAAAAAGCACAACAATCTTTCGAAATGCGCAATCAAAAAGGCAAAAGGAAAAGAAAGAAAGGAAACAGAAGCAAGCAATTGCCACTTCACCACTTAAGCACCTGAAAAGCATTTTTCACTTTCAATTTCAACGCAATGTCGCATAAAATCAAGAAAAATGCTGATAACACACGCACAACCCCATACACACACACTCACATGGATAGGGGATGAGATGAGATGAGTAGCGGCTGTCAATCGAGGCAGCTGTTGTGCAATTTACACGCACAGCAACCAAATTGACAACGGAAAGACAACAACAACAATCAGGGAATTGTGGAGAATTGTCAGCCATCGTCAATGTGTACGTGTGCACTTTGGTCGCAATCATAAAAAACAATTGAAATGTAAAATATAACATTCGTTGCTGTTGTCTGACGGTCTTTCCGCTGTATATGTACATATATACCCTAGATAAAGGTGGGCCCTCAACGCATCATAGAGAGGCTCAGCAGATAGTTACACACACACACATACATACCAGTCTTCAAATCAAAGTCTCAAATGGAAGATTGTGTTAACTTTTTAGATAGGGTAATCAAAAAAGGTCTGGTTACCCCTGGAATTATTCTTTTACAGAAAATCTGGAAAATAATCTTTTCTATTGTGGTAAGGTAGAAAACGTCAATATTTCTTTAGCCAGAAGTCCTGGAATTACATCGCATTCAAATAGATAATACTCATCATAGAAAAATTTTCCAATATCTAACAATTTCTTGATGAAAGTAAGCAAAAGTTCGTTGATATTGCGGGTAATTTGGTGCGCCTTAGCTTGAATACGTTACAAATTTAGTATATGAAACTTTGCAATCAAAGTTAATTTGTCAGTGTATTATTGTCAACTTTGGTGAGAAAAACATTACATATCTTTTTTTTATTTACAAATTTCGCCAATAATACTGTAATTTACACCAAGAACCACGGTTCATTATATAAAATATAATTTGTAGCAATTCGCAGAATTTGTTCAACGAGAAATTCACTGGAAAAACTAATTACGGAGGAATAATAAATTCTATGAGAAGGAACACTCTTCTATGAGAAGCTTTTTTTAATTAAAGAGTTATGATTATTTAAATTTACTTGAATTATTTAGAAATATATAATAATTATATTTCATGCAAATATCATAGCATACTTTTTTGGGCAAAGTTTTAATACATGCTGAGAGCATTTTCTCTTCCACCTTTGGAAAAAATCATAAAGTCATCGCGTTTTTGTTGTTGTTTTTGTTGCCGTATTGCTGTCCCCCATCCCTCTTCTCATCTTTTGTTGCTTTGTATCACCTGGCGATGCTTTTAGCAATCGCTCGTTGATTGCGCATACGACGAGTTGTCCAAATGCAGACACAGCAATTTCTATTGTAAATTGTTCACATTTCTCACATAAGCTTCAAAAAAAAAAAAAAAAAAAAACAAACAAAAAAAGTGACGGAGACGAACGTAAAAGTAAAGGAAAAAGTCAGCAGGCTTTTGTAAAACGTCTTCTGCTTCTTCTTAATATTTTTCAAACTCCTGTCCTGTCTTTCTCTTGCAGGTTGGCAAACAAATTTTTTTTTTTTTTGGGTCACAGTTCTTTTGTCTTTTACTCACATTTCTTCTTATTTTCCCTTTCTTGGTTTTTTTTTCTGTTTGTTGCCTGAAGCTGGTGGTGCTACTGCGACATGTTGTCAATAAATTGACAGCAATTGAAGGTTTATAAAACACTTTTTTTCCTCTCTCTCTCCTTTTGCCATTTCCTTTTTTTTTATTTTTATTTTTGGCAGTCTGAAGTCCTCAGGTTACAGCTAAAGGGAACTGTTGGCTGTGGGTGTGATGTGGCAAATATTTGTAAAAAAAAAAGAAAAACCCAAAAGCAATAAATTTTATGGTAAAAATGATTTTGCTTGCACCTTCTGTTTGCATGTGTGTGTGTGTGCGTGTTGCTTCTATGCTTTCTGCTTGCTGGTGATAATTTAAAATTGATTGAAAAATTTTCGTTAGTTAACACAAAAAGTTGAACTTGAAACCATAAATTTCCATTAGACGCTTGTGCCAAAAAAAAAAAAAACCCCAAAAAAAAACTATACAAAAATAATTCCAATTTTCAACCAAATTGGCCTCTTGCTTAAAATTAAAGCACTTTCAGAATCTTTGCGAAAAAATCAGCAACAACAGCAAAAATAAAGAAAGGAAAAGAAAAACCTGCTGACTCCTAGACCTCTAATAAGTTCCTTTAGAAATTAACATGTCACCACCGAGAGACATTTGTGGTAAGGGAAATGTCTATTCAAACGGTGTCCATATCTTGGTTAAGTCCTTAGACAAGGAGAATGAGTATTTGTGGATATCAAGTGGAATAAATGTTAACTAACATTGCCTGACAGCATCTCCTGCTGTTAGAGCTTACAGAGGAGTGAGAATGTTCGATATGTTAACTCCTCCGCTTTGATGGCATTTAAGGAGAAATTCATTGCATGTTAACAGTAAAGTTATTAGCAGTAACTGTTTATTTTGTAACAGAGGCAACATGTGGTTCTTGTTGACAGAATTTCCAAATGTAAAGTACACAGAAAACTTAATTTCAGTGAGTTCTTTTTTGAGTTTTGAAGTTTATTTAAATTATATTAAGAATATTTTCAGTCAAGTAGGAAGAATAACTGATGTATTTATATGTAAGTTTTTAACTTAGTAATATTTTGTAGTAAAAATGTTAAAATGTATTGAAAGCATTTTTTGGGTAAACTTTCTGTTTCTTATTTACCTTTTTCCTTATGTATCATTGGTTGATTGATGTTTAACCATAAGATTTTAAAATTAAAAGTAAGATTAAAAGGAAAAAAATGGTATATTATAAGGGAAGAGTATCAAAGATTGTGGATCGTAATTTGTGGACTTCTTTAACATCGTTGAGAATTGAAATTTCATGAATCGAATTGTATCTTTCACATCTATCTAGAAGCAGAGGAGTGAGGTTTAAAATTTCAAAAAGCTGAGTTACTTGAATGACACGTAAAAATAAAGCAAATTATACATTTGAAAGTTCCTAACCTTAGCGGGAAATAGAATCTGTCACATCTAAAAATACAGCTGCGATTATTTATAAGCAAAATAACGCAAACATATTTCCCAATCTCCGTCTGTCATTCATTTGATTTTAATGAGATTTCATTTGTACAGCTTTTCTTAATTTGATACATTTGATATAATACTTTAATAAAAAATCATTATAAAATCATGAGTAAAGAAAATTAAATTGCGAATGAAAAATTCCATTAATTGAATGAGTTTCTTTTTGCGTATTCGTTTCCTTGGTGGTTGGTTGTTCTCTGTATATTGTGACTTCATTCCATGCGTTGTGTGCTTGTGTGTTGTAATAACACACTGTCAGGCAGTCATTAAGCCACAGTATTAAGTTCATTATGTCATATAACAACAACAAGAGTAACAATAACAGTAAAAGCAACAGCAACATAACGCTAATTTCACACAGCTTAAAGTCTTCATTATTTACAATGTTGTCAAGAAAAAAATTGAGCCTCAACGCCTCCGACACAAGGCCACAAAATACATTATTCAAGCTTAAAGTTCTCCCCCTTTCTTTTATTTTTTGATGTTAGTAGGTAGAAGTTGAGTTTTGGTAGAGATGGGTGTGTACCTGTGCACACCTTGACATATTTTCCCAAGGAGGGCTAAAGAGCCCCATAGGGGGTGAGACGGGAGAATGAAGAAGTACCAGAGACAGACAATAAATAAACTAAACAAGCACCCACAAGAAGCCACAGAATCTACACACAAAAATCTGCAAACAAATGACAAACAAGAGCTCCAGTTCCAACACCAACTCCAAATGCAGCTCTCACCCCTAGGGACAGGACACAACTAAACAAAAATAAAAAAAATATGTATATATAAAACCGCCGAGCGACAACAACAGAATGGAATTTTTGGGGGACAAATGAAATGGTAAAGGTGTCTGAGAGAGGCAGTGCGCGGGGGGCAGTCAGAAATTTTTGGCAATTTCCACAAAATTGAGAAAAACATTCAACATAAATACAAAAGCGTTGCTCTGACTTTTGGCCATTTAGCAAACGTGGCTAAAAATGTTTTGTAGGTAATTAAAGGTAATTCTGATGGATAATTTCTACCTAATTGGGGCTCTCGAAATGAAATGCCATGCAATCGAAATGCATTTTAATCGAAATTACAATAAACTGAAAATGGTAAAAAAATTGAACTGATATCGAAAGGGAGAGAAATGATATAAAATTAACCTTTCTATTGAAACAGAGTAAAATTGAAAGGAAATGGTAATGAAATTAAAATGAAATTGATTAAAATTGAAATGAAATTGAAATGAAATTGAAATGAAATTGAAATGAAATTGAAATGAAATTGAAATGAAATTGAAATGAAATTGAAATGAAATTGAAATGAAATTGAAATGAAATTGAAATGAAATTGAAATGAAATTTGAAATTGAAAGGAAATGACATTGAAATGAAATTGAAATGAAATTGAAATGAAATTGAAATGAAATTGAAATGAAATTGAAATGAAATTAAAATGAAATTGAAATGAAATTGAAATGAAATTGAAAAGAAATTGAAATCAAATTAATATGAAACTGAAATGAAATTAAAATGAAATGAAAAGAAAGTGAAATATAAAAAAAGCGAAAAAAATTAAAAAGAAATTATTTGAAATCGAAATGAAATTGATTGAATCTTAAATGAATACTTAAAATTTAAGATTGAAGTCAAAAAATTTAAATTCAATTAAAGATTGGATTAACATTGAAAGAATTAATAAAAAATAATAAATAATTGAAGTGTCATGAGATCGAAAAGAATAAAAATAGCTTGATTTTGAATTTGATAGAAATTAAAATGAAGTTGAAGTAAAATTTTTAAAAAAATTGTTAAATCACATATTGAAATTAAATTAAAATAAAAATTCAAAATGGAATAAAATTCAAACTTTACTTACATTTAAAAAAAAAATAAATAATAATAATAATAATAATTATATTTAATTTTAGAATGTCATAAAAGAAACCGAATAGATATAATTAAATTGAAATAAAGTTTAAAGCGGAACGTTTAAAGAAACTAAAAATAAGTGAAAAACAAATGAAATTAAAAGTGGATTTAAAATGGTTAAATTTAAACCTTAAATTAACATGATTACAAAAAATTTTACAGACTACTAAAACTAAAGTGACTCTTTGAAAAGGAACAGAAAAATAATTTCTTTTATTTAACTTTCTCTTCATAAATCGAAATCAAATTTAAAAGTCATAAATGGGAAATTAAAATGAAAACGTTTGGCAGAACCAAACGGAAAATAAATTGGGCAACATTTTTGCCAGAAAATGTGTTTTTTTTAAGAGCAGAACAGAATGATATTCATGTAAATGGCTTTTGGGTGATGTGGGAAAATTACCTTAGCCTCTTACACTTACACTTTCCCCCCTTTCTCTTTTCTCCCTCTTCTCTTGTAATTGCCCCCTTTTGTGCTTCGTTCAATTCTCTATTGCATTTTGAATGTTGGCTGCTAAGCATTTGGCAAATATAACAAACTGCAGGGGCAGTTACATACATATATGAATGTATATACCTTTATGTAAATATATGTATATATATATAGAGAGAAACATATTTGTTTGGTAAGTACAAAAGCAATTGCTTAGCTTACAGTGTCTATGTTGTTGCTGTTGTTGCTATTTGTCTGAATATTGTTGCCTTTGGGATTAGGTCCCAACAGTCTCTATTTCCATCTCTGTCTCTGAGGCAGGTGTAATTTTGGCAACAGATTTGCTTTGATTCGTTTCAATTCCAAAAAAACCACATACATAACACCCACACACAGACACCTACCCACACACAAACACCCACCCACACACATACATACACTTAAACAGTTCCACTCAAAATCCAATTTTATAACCTTACCAAAATAAAAAAAAAAAAAACGAGGAAGCATCAGTTGAAATCGAAATTCTCATGCATAATTCAGCAAGAGTAAAATCTCTAAAACAAACATGTTCATATCAAAATTTCATATACGTATATGTGTAGAACAAGCAAACACTCATTCAAACACAAACAACAACAAGCACACTCACTCGTATACACACCCATTCACACTCACATATACACACGCCCTCGATCCTGCTGCAGATTAAGTATTAATAATGCCTGCATACAATTTTGATGAGTGGTAAATTTGCAGAGTCATTTATGTGTTTAATTAACATACAAAATGATTGTGTTTTTTTTTTTGTTGTTGTTGCTGTTGTTTTTGGTGTTTTGGTTTATTGTTCGATTTATGGTTCGTTGGCTGGTTTGTTTGTTGCTTTGCTCCAGCAATTAAAAGATGGTGTAAAATAATGGTTAGGTACCCAATCCGTTTAAACAATGGCCATAATAATTGTTTGTTTGAATTGAATGCTGAGCAATTGAATCCGAACGATTCAACGTGACTCTTCATGGATTGAAAATTGTGAAATCAATCAGCCAAACATACATACACACTTCAAATTTTAAGAATCATAACCGTGAAAAAGAAAGAAAAATTTTATTGTATTAATTGTTTTATTTATATTGAATGGCAATGAATTGTGTTATTGAATTAAGCAAATAATCCAATTAATGGTTCATAATTAATAATTTTTTTAAAATAACTAAAAGAAATGAATGAATGAAATTAATTTATAGTTATTTTAACTATGAAAACTACTGTTAAGTTTATTTATTCATTGTTTCTGCAGTAGGAGTTTTTGATCATTTAACTTTTACTCTAAAAGTATAAAACAATTTCATCTTTTGTTCTGTAGTTGCTTGAACTAATGTTTCAGGTAAACAAAATTAAACACTTAATGAGGTAAAAAGCAATGAAAATTTTAATGTGTTTGCATTCAAAATTCTTAACAAATTTTAACTAAATCCCAAAAGAAATGTAGAAAAGTCAAAATGAGTTGTGCTTTGATGGGGATCATGCGTCAAAAAGAGGTTTTTTAAGGAGTTTGTTTTTTTTTTTTTGTATATTTGGAAGTGAATCTTTGTTCTTGGAATCCTTTAGTTTGTGCTTATCATTAATTATTATTGTGCAAGAAGCTAAAGTTGAGTTTATTAAAATATAATATATTCTATCTAAATAAAGAGGAGTAGCTAAAGCGGAGATCTGTGGGTTGTGGCACTGCAAAAACGGACGTTCTCCAGGTTGGATCGTACAAATATTTGATTTATTTTTCTCAGCGTAAACACAGCTAGTTTTCTTGGCTGCAAACAAAAATTTGGGTGCTGTTTTGAGCTCAGAGTTGCCAGGCAGGTTAGGTGTTAGGTCTAAGCCTTGGTTGGCAGTTTCACCAAATTAAGCTAACGATTTTTTTCTCGAATACTCTCTTTCTTTCACACTTTTTCTTTTACTCCTTTTCTTTCACTCTCTTATTTACATTTTCTCATCAGTTAAATGCATTTTCAAGTGTTTTTTTCTTCTCAATATAAAGAGCACAAAAAACTATGACCCCCGCGGAGATGCTTCTCCTTCTTTTGTCACTCTTTCTTTGTGCATTGTTGGTTTGTTTATTTATTTTTTATCTTGGTGCTGTTTTTTTTTTTTTTATTGTGAGTTAAGTTCAAATTTTTCTTTATTCTCTGTTTTACTTATTGTACATTTATATATATGTATATATATTTTTTGTGTAATTTTTATTGCATTTTATTTTTTTTTTAGTATATTTAATTCTGTTTATTTGAGTTTTCTTTTGTGGTTTTGCTCGCACTCGACATGTTGTCTGCTTTGGGTCCTGTCATTGTCCTTTACCAAGAAGTTGCTGTTGCTGCTTTCATTGCCGCATTTCCCCCATGTCGACATTTATTTATGCAAATTTAATTTCCATACTAAACGTTTTGTGTGTGTGAGTGGTGTGTGTGTGTGTGGGTGGATGGGTGCAAGGATTTCACTAAAAAAAAAGGGAAATCACTTTGCCCATTTTTGCTTGATTTTCACTTCACTTACTTTACTCTAGTCGTCGCTGTTGTTGTTGTCGCTTCTGGGGTAAAAGTATTTTTGCCATTATTGCTTTTTATACGTTGTCTCTTTCTAAAGCATACCTATCTCCCTCCAGCAGCCACTGTTCCTCTATATATCTAAACCAGTTTTTTTTCTTCTTAGTTTGAAGCGGATGGCAATTTTATTATGCTGCAACGTTAAATTTGTTTGCCTGCTAATAGAAAATGATATTTTTTTCCCCCCAACAATTTTTTTTTTTTCTATTTTGTCATTCCGCTTACTTCATTTGCATGGCTTGGGCCTTAATTAAGTGGCTGACATAGAAAAAAGTGGCCAAAGAGACGACAGGCAGGGGGAGAGATAGAGGATGAAAGAGTCATATGTGCTGGTTCACTTGAGTGCTTTAACCATCATAAAGTTAATCGAGAATTTTTTTCCATTTTGTTTTACCCCCAACTCTCTTATGGAAACCTTTGCCAGAAGTCAGTCAGCTTTATGTAAATGAAGCTTAGGACTAGATAAAGCGGTTTTTTCCCTTCACTTATTGGCAAGTCGACAAAAAGTCTCTGGCAGTTAAACTTTGGCTTTGAATACTCTAATTTTCATGATGCTGTATTGTGTTTTTTTTTTTTTTACAAAATTTACTACTTGACACTTGTGAAGCATAAAAAGTTGTTAGTTTAATTGAGTTTTTAATTATTCAAGTTATTGATTTGTGGAGATTAAGGATAGTTGTGTCATAATAAAGTCGTTTAATATACCTATGGATATAAGAACTTTATGGAACATTCGAAGAAAACTTTTTTATTAAAATTAAGTGTTACTCTAGGAACACAAATATTCAATTAATGCTTAAATAAGGATAAAGCATTAATTGAATATTTCTGGTAATAGAGTAACACTTAATTTTAATAAATTATCATCCAAATTTCTTTATTTTTTTTACCAAACAAAATAGTTGCTTTAATTCTATGTGGGTGTAGAATTTTTGACATTAAGACATTTATTTATTTGCTTTGGGTAAATAGTATAATTCCCTTTAAGTTATCTTTTCTTTGAAAATAATTCATCGCTTTGTAATTTAATTTAAAAATCAAACACGAAGCTAGTTTCTGAAAAAAAAACATTCCTATAAACTGATTATTTAATATTGTAAGACATTCACTTTAAATATAAGAATTTCAATAAATTTTTTGGTATTTAAGTTAAGTGAATATTACTTTAAATACTAAACACTTATTCGGACTACTCAAAGCATGCACTTCTGGACGTGGACGCGTACAATGCGCAGTACGTTCAAGTGGCCCAAGCGACACCAGGATAATGCCTGTTACGCGCGAACCCTATCGGACGACAACTAAAATAATAATTAAGATTAACTACTAGATAGATAAATTAAAATAAAAGTTTTTAGGATAGATATTGAGAACTCTGATCCGATCCTTTATCCTTTTGGAGTGGTTCTCCCTAGGTTTGTTGATAGCTTTCCTCCTAAGTTTTTCCCAAAATTTCACAACTATATTCGTTAGCAAATTAATTGAAAAATATTTAAAATAACATTTCTTCACCTTTATCCTTTCATGACTCTTTCCTGTTTTCAAAGCGATCTCCTTCTCGCACAAAAGTGTGAGCATACAATTATTACTAATCCTATTATTTATGTATATTTGTAGCTTTTTAATGTTATCTACTAAATTAGACTTAGTCCTATTAGTACAATACTAAACTCAATTAAAAATAACGAAATTCAAGATAAAAATGATTTTACACAACACTTTATAAAAATAAGGAAAAAATAAATAAAGCCATAAATTGTTCAAATTCTTTTCATTAGTTAGATGGAATAATCTTTCTAAATGTTTATTTGTTTTATTTTCTACTTTTTATATAATAATATTTAATAAAATGTTTTTTTTTCTAGATCTCAGCAACTGTTGGATACCATAAAGTGGTAAGTTATTTTTTTTTTGCTATTTCTTTTTGGGACCCGTTTAAATTCACTAGAGCCAAGTAAGATGGAGATAGATAGATTGATCTTTATTTTTTTATTATCATATTTTATTTGTTATCTGTAGAAAACCAATAAACAAATTTATTAACAATAACTATAACATAACCGGATGGCTTGATATATTTACATATATACATATTTACACATATACCTATTCACACATTTATAGTTTCAAATATTTACATTTATCTAGAGGGCAGGACTAGGACGTGAAATCTTTTAAGCCGTCTATGGTTGCTTGAGTTGTCCAGTAGACCTAGTGGTAGAGCATTATTGTGGTTATGTATATAGATAGATATGTATATCCAATCATATTTGAAAACTTTTGATGAGGTATTTATTTCTAGCTAAGTAAGTAGTAAGTAAGTAAGTCTGGCATCCATTTTTCTTTTCTTTTTCACGCTAAATGTTTTTCAAACTAAAGTGATCTCATATTATATAGAATGTAATTACGAAGTTGGTTGGTTTATAATTGGCAACATTTATATTTATCAATAAGTCTTCGTTTTCTATGTTTTTAATCAAAAGGTGTCCATTACAAGATATTTTTAGGAATAGAATATAAAAAGAAGATATTGTTAAATTATCTCATAGATTGGATAGACTAAATTGGTCATTTAAAGCTACTAATTTTTATTCCTTATAAAAAGTCTGGACTGGACATGCGACAGTCAACGTCGTATGCCATCTGAACTGTCTGTATGTATGTGGGGTGGGAGTAAAGATTGATCCATTTTGTTGGTCCCCAAGGAACATTTAATATTTAATATGCTTTTATGTATGTTTGAGGATGATAATTATCTCCGTTTCTCAATGTTCTAGTCATAATTCACACGAAATGAACAGCCATTGGGTTGACTTGTGCTACCAAAAATGAGCAGACAATTATGTCTTCTATGTGTATGTGTGTGTGTGTGTCTGCGCTGTGTGTGTGTATGTGTTAGTGTGTATAAAAGACATTGAACTTTGGCATCATCCATCGTTTGGTTCTACGAGTATCTGGCAGTTTGGCCTTTAAGGCTCGTTTGAGTTCATGACACACATGTGGCTCCAGTGTCACTCGTTACCCTCCCTCTCTATCTCTCCCTTTGTCTCTTCTCAGCATGGGAGCATGTTGTCTCTCTTTCACACTCTTTCTCTATCTCTGTTTAAGACATATCCACTGACAAATTTTTGTGTGAGTTTGGCTTTAAAAAAAAAAAAGAAGCTGCATGTGGTAAAAGTCGAAATGTTTAGCGCCATTTTTGCTGCTTGAATTAATTTTTTCTTGTTTTGTAGTCTCTTCTTCTTTCCTCTCTTCTGGGTAGATAAAACGGAAGTTGTGCCAACCGGAAGCAGCCAACCGGGTAAAGAAAGAGACGTGTGTGGGAGAGCAGTAGAGGAAGAGAGCACAAACAGCTTGGCTAAAAAGGATTCCGCCGCAATTTGTTTGATGTTTGCTACGTGTGTGAGTGTGTGACTGTGTGTGTGTGTGTGCGTGTTTATTTTTCTTTTTCAAATATTTCTTCGTCAGCTTTCTCTATAATATTTGTTGTATGTGCCAGGCGACATATGGCAGGAAAAACTATAACCAGACCGAAAAACAAAAAGTGTTGGTGAGGGAAGGCAAAGGAGCGCGTTAGAAGGGTATATAAATGAGTTTTTAATAAACTCTTCTTTTACAAAGAAATTCGTAAATGAACTTCTTTTCTACGCCGGAAAGTTTTCTTAAGCACAGTTTTCCTGTTGTCGTGACTCTCGTTGTAAAAATGCATTTATTTTGCTGTATACTGTCTGACTTAAGACAATTTTTAACACATTATTTTTGTGTAAAAGAAAACAAATTAGGTGAAGCATCTGTAGATTTTACTCTTATTACTTGTATATGTTCATGTTCATTGTGTTTGTATTACAATGGATAGCGAAATGTTAATAAGTTTTAATTCAAAAAAAAAAAAAAAAGTAGAACAAGAATCAAATCTCCTTGCATTTTTAATAAATGCATATTTTTTACTTTTGTAATATATTTTTTATAAGGGGGTTTGCCTTATAAAGTTTTCGTTATGTATGTTTGCAATACCAACTCCTATAAGGTCTTTGTTGAGTAAAAGCTAAGTATGCTTAATTTATTAGCGAGGGAAAAGAGAAGAGCTGCAGCTCCATGCATTCAGTTTGGTATAGCAAAAAGAGGTACACAAAATTGTGAATGCCAGAAAATTGTCTTAAGCCGAATTTTGGCTCAAAGTCTTTATCAAATGATATAATTAAAGCAGTAGTTTTTTCTTCTCTCCGCTTCATTTAACATATTTATTTTTTCCTCTTTAACTTTCTGTAAGCTTCGTTTAGCAATAATATTCTTGTTCATAATGGAAGTCTTCACTGCAAATTCATCATGTTTAGTTTGTGTCAATGTATATTAACACCTAACGTGCCACTAAGTTGGCTCGATAGGTGTTGCCGATCAACATCAAATGACAAGATTACCCTCAGGATAAAGGCAAACCTCAAACACACATCAGAAAATACCCCCAAAGCGTAAGGGCAGGTAATGATTGCATTGCAACTGCAGGAGTGCCCATCAATAAGACTGGCAAATACAACAGGTTAAACAATAAACAATTTGAAGGGGAAATTCCTTGGCAATAGATGATTCTAAGTCTCTTTTGTGGATTTAATCAAGCAATTTATGTAAACTAAACAAACGCAAAGGAAAAAATCGAAAAAACAACCGAAGCAATAAAAGTCTCATTCCTCAAGTTGAGTTTAAACCACTTAAAATAAAAATTGCATTCAAAAAATTCATGCAATTTCTTTCTAGGGTTTTTTACCCTGCAATTTATAAAGATTTTGTTTTCTTTTGTTTTCATTTTGTCTTAAGCTCAAAGTCAAAGAGATTCCTAGACGTCTGCAGCTGCCAGCTATTTGTTTAAATTTCCCAAAAAAAAAAAAGAGGACACAAAAAAAACGAAGAGATGAACCCGAGACACAATATAAATTAAAAGTTACACATACGCCCCATTACACCTAAAAAGGATGGCTCAAGTCTACATTTTAAGCCTAAGTTGTTGATATTATTTTTCAATTTTCCATAAAACAACAACACCAACACAACGCAAAAGGGGTCAAAAAATGAACAAAGGAAGAAAAAGAAAAAAAAAAACTTTCACACACAAAAAGGCTGTCAATGCCAATCAGAATGTCACAGAGGGCAGATAAAGTAGAGAGAAAAAAAAAGCAACTAACCAAGCAGCAAATGCAAGAAAATAGGATTAAAGGCAATCTAATATAGACTGAAGCACGGCCAAAGGATATAGGTATTAACAAATATGTATGAAAGAAGAGAAACGAAAATGAAACGAGGGGAAGGGGTGTATATAAATGTATATATGTTGCAGGAATTTACAGTTAACGAAGCATGAAGTTGAAGTCAGACAGAGTAACACAGATAGATTGAGTGAGTTAGAGAGCAGGCGGAGGAGTGCCAGGGCAAAAGCGAGAAAGAGTCAACAGAACAAAGCAGATAAAGGAATTCAATCGAAGTTTCACCTAGTTGACAGCGTGAAGGAGCGTGGCAAATATTTAGCTAGTAGAAAATACAGGAAAACCAAAAACCCAAACCCAAACCCAAATAACCCCAAAAACCCAATATCAAAATCCTCAATGTGCAAATATTGCCAAGGCAACAACAAACGCAATGCCCTGAATGTTTTCCTGTTTGCCTGTTTAGCTGTTTTGCTATTTGCCATTCGCTATTTGATTTTCACACAGCCATGAGATTATCATCAGAAAACCATTAGAATTTTTATTGAATTCCACACGCATTCTAAATACATACCACCTACATACCTATTGATGTATAAATGTATAGACAGGGGCCGATAGATAGATTCTCATACATCCCAGACATCATTCCCCATTATTTGATACAGCCCAAGCACCATTAATAGTAAACTAGGGATGGCAATTAAATTTTTTAGTTTTAGTTTTATGAGAATGTCAACAGACAACAGATAAAACTATAAAAGTTAATCTACATACAATTTCCACAAAACTCTGTCTTTGTGGTATGGTCGTGTAATCCGGAACTAAATCGAATGAATGTGAAATGAATAAACAACTGAAACTACTCATCAAATATTGAAAATAGACTTTCACCATTTTATATAGACAATTTTCGTATTTAAAGTTTAAGTTAAATTGAAAATTTTTGCTACTCTGTCTGAATAATTGATTTTCAATCTTGGCATAAAAGTAGTTGAAAATTATAAATAATAACTCTTTTTTTCTTTTCCAACTCAAAATTGCAGGAAAATGGGTTTCAAAAGCTGTCATTTCAACTAACTTTTTATCTATTCATATTACTTTACTTTTGCTTTATTTTATTCGTAATTTATATACGAATATTTGATCGTAAAGATCCAAACATTTCATATGAACAGGTAAAAGATTAAAAACCAAATTTAGATAATTCTAAAACAAATAAGAAGAATGAAAAATATTTTGTCTACCCGCACTATATCTTTGCTAGCTCATTTAATATTCTATTTAGAAATTAATCAACTAGTCACGCTTTTCTACCCATCACAACAAATTGAACAAGTGTGTGTGTGTGTGTGTTCACCTTTCTTAACATCGTTTGCGCTTCTGTAGCGAATATTGACAAAACAACAACTAACTAAGCCCCATTGAATTATGTGGCCTTTAGGCCATAGGTTTTTGGGCCCAGAAAGTCCAACACTTTGACGCGCATTTTCGTTAATCATTTGGGATTACTTACGAAAATAAACTTCCTGCCTGGCAGCACACACACACACATACAAAGAGAGACATACACACATTGTTATTGGATTTGAATTGACTTTGGTGTATGCATGTGTCTGTGTAGTATTTCAATTAAGGTCCTTTTGCAAAGTCTATAGTATATGGTCTATATAGACTGGACTCTCTCTCTCTCTACCCAAACCCGTCAAGTTAATCTTTTATAATTAAACTGATTTAGCTTACATATTGCTTTTGGGGCAAAAGCAAGTTGTTGCCTTGCCTTTTGACTTGTTAGCATAATTACACATTAATATCCGTATATTCTCATTCTCAACAGCAACTAATTCAAATTGATTGCCCACGTGGTAGCCAATGGCTCTAAGTTGGTCCCCAGCATTGGCACCCAAATATTCTAGTACTTGTACTCGTACATTTAAATCTTAATTGAAATTTACTTGGTCTCTAAGTTTTAGTAAACTCAAAAAGAGAGAGAGAGAAAGAGACAGAGATTGTTTGTATATGTCTTTCTATTAAGTGAATAGTAATGACTAGAATACATATAGATAAATCAATTCTATTAGTATGTACATTATATATCGCAATACACATTTATATAATTCATTCTCCAAATCCCATTCTCTCTGTCCTTAACTATTGATTAGCTGAATGCAGAAATGTGTGAATGTGTAGCTTGAGGTTACACTGACAGGCCAATTATCCATAGATCAAACATGTCAATTGTTTTCAGGACCTTGACAAAGTAAATTAAATCAATTTCATGTTATAATTAATATATTTATCAAGAAGTTTATCATTATTGTATAAACGATTGCACATGCTTTTTAGAAAAACTTAGCCGATTAAAGTCATTAAGGTAATCAATTTGTTTATACATTCGTTATACTTGACTTTTACTCTACAAACTTGTTGATTGCCAAAAGTTGCAATTTACTATATTTATTTGATAAATAGAAATTACAACTTGATTGCTGGTTTTTTAACAAATTTTCGCTATCAAGATCATTTAATTGTTATAAAATCCGAGTTTATTTAAAAGTATAAAGTTTGCTTTTTAGTTCCATTTTTTTAGTCGTTATACTTTACTCTTTTTTTTTCCTTATACTTTATTTTTTATACTTATACTTCTTGTTCCATTTTTATTGATTTTTTCTCTACTTCATTCCCATTTATCATTATTATTTTTTGCCTCATATTGTCATACACTGCTTGAACTCAAATAATAAACTAAATTCCATTAATCAATTTGTAAACTTTCATTTTCAAAAAAAGTTCTTTTTACCTTTATAAAATATGGAATAAAATTACTTTGATAAAATATTTATATAAACAACTACTTCAATTATTGCAATAGTAATGTAACAAAGTAATTGAACACCCACATGAAAGGGCAACCACAAGTACAATGGAAACGCATAAATTGGGATGAGTCGCCGTATACAAAGCAATGACTAATTGGTGGCAATTCCAGCTGATAGAACACTGAGGTTTTCACCAGTCAATTGAACAAAATTATGAATTTGGTCTTGATATCGAGTAGTTTATTATGCTTAAAGGCGTTTTCTTTAGCACTTTATCTTCTCTTTTGTTTTTGTTCTTATAAAGTGTTTAATAGAGATTTGTCTTACATACGACACTTACCTGTTGTCCTTTAAGCATTCAGTGCCTTGGGCACACCAAATGCTCTTACTTGCATGGCCTTTAGGTGGCTTTACATCGATAGCCTCTACACCTGCCAAGGAATAGCTACCGAAGTGTTGTCAAGACCTAGTTTACGATGAGCATGTGGATGTTGTGAAGAGCCAGGTAGGGTCCTTAGTGGTAAAGGATCGTAGAGTATTTATACTTGGGGGAAACCGACTGAAAAGGTCAAGCACTTTAAAGGTCGAAAGTCAGTCAAGCATAGTTTTCATATGGACTGCTTTTAAAGTCAATGCATAGTCAGGATCCTATGCATTGTCGCAGAGCTACTCGATAATACTTTTTTTTTGTCATTCGACATCTTGATAATTTCTCACAGCTCTTAACTAAGTAATTTTCCACACTTGAGTTAAAGGTAAAAATACTTATACATAAATAATATTTCTATATATAAATAAGCAGCGATTCGTCACTTGTCGTTTTTATTTAGATATGTTGGCTCCATCTTGTTATCTGCTCTCCCCAACTGCTGTTGCCTTCTGTTTCCGCTTCCTGGCCAAGTGTTGTTGATATTTCTTCTCTGTTTCCTCTCCCTTTTCATTTCTCTCTTTTACTCCTATTCTTCATTCTGTCTGCCTTTTAGGCATAATTGTTGCTTTACTTAAGGCATTCTCCTCCCATTCAGTCCGACTTTCTAGGCTGCACCTTTTTATGCTTTCTTTGGCTGTAGTTTATTTCATTTTCACTTATTCATTTTTCTCATTCTTCCTTTTTTTCTTTGTGTGTGTTTCTTTTTTTTTTTGCTTCTTTGGTTTGCTTTTATGACTTTTGCCTTTTAGTGGCCTCTTAAGATGCTCAAAGTGTTTTTTTTTTTTTTTTTGTTTTATTTTCTTTGCCTTTGCCGCTCTTTGGTTTGTTTGTTATGAGCATGAGTAATGCCTTGAGGCAAAGTTATGCTATAATATTACTTATACGCCCCATTATTCCCGTGTTGCTAATAAACACCTTCCGGCGGGGCATATCAAAAATTATTCAACCACAAATAGGCCAAGTGTTTAGATTAACTTCATTTATTTTCTTTCGTCCATGACAAATTAGTTTTAGTATAGCATTTCTCTTTCTTTGTTTTAGCTGGTTAAAGCATAAAATTTATATAAAAATTAAAGTAACCACAAATATATGAGAAAAAAAAAAGATAATGAAATCGAATATACGACTCTTAGCAGGGGACTGAGGACTGCATCAAAGTTTCCTGCGATTCCTAAGCAATTCTGGCAACTGTCTAAAGATGTGAAATGACAGGAGAATGCAGAATGAAGTAAAATTAGGATTTCATTTTCCCATTATCAATGCCAAGAGCTAAAGTTTGTTAAAAGATTTACATTTTAGCAACTAAACCGAAATCAGTTGTGCAAGATGAAAGACAGACGAAATAAGCTTTTCCATTCGGAATAAGGAAGAGTATTCCGGAAGAATATAGAATGTTCCTATATCCTAGAATGTTTGCCCAAGTGTTGAGTGACCTATAAAGGGTAATTCTTTCCCACTGCTTCTGAAGTTAAGTGACCCATAGAGGGTTTTTCTTCTTACCCATTGCTTCTCGAGTGAATTTCTGTTTCAGCTGTAAGCTAGGTATAAGATTTCAACTAAGCCTTTCAAAGTACCCAAAAACTTTTATCATATTTTATAAATATTTAAAAGATAGTCTCACCCAAAAAGTTCCGACAAAAAGTTCCTTTATCTGAAGTGATCCATATTAATTAATGTCAGAATCGAATGTCCAGAATGTATAACAAGCTCCACAATCATTTTTCTCTCTACCAAACAAATCACTTCTTAAATCTGGATCCAACAAGTCAAAATATTATATTCCACAGACTCCTTACAATGTTTTTGTTTGATGTCTTTTACATATTTTGAACCCGAGAATTAAGGTCTGCAACTAAAGGCAATGATTGTCATTTTCTATTTACACATTTACATATTTTTATTAGAAAACTGAATTTATTTTCGGTTACACATCATCTGAGTCCAAGGAGCTTATCACAGTAATCACAGCTGTCGCTCTACATTGTCCTTGTTGTCTACACACCGGTTTTTGCTTGGTGTTTCTAAAGATTTTGCCTTTCATCATTTTGCTTGAATGTTTGGTCATATTTGTGTATATTTGTTTGTTGGATGCCGTCTTTCTCCATTCCATTCCCTTCCCTTCTCTCTCTCTGTTATAATATTTCCACTTGAAATTAATTTCTCAAGAGCTCAACTGCACATGTGACGACAATGAAGATGACGATGACGAGGAGCAGAACGAGGATGAGGATGAGGATGAAGGAGTAACTACCCTATGATGTGATGTGTGCTTTTGTGTGTTTGTGTGTGTGTATGTGTGTGTGTTTTTCTGGTATATTCCCTTTTCTAAACACTAGAATGCAAACAATATTTTGTAAATATGCTCAGAGAGTTATGCATTATATCGTCGTCGCTTGTTAAATCTGTTCAATCTTCCATCTGCCAAGTGACATGTGTGTACTACATCTATGCCTGTGTATGTGTGTTTGTATGTATTTTAATATGCATGTGTGTGTGTGTTGTCTGTCAGCTTAGTTAGTTTGGTGTTTTTGCCCTCCATTTCAATCTTATAACAACAATATAATTCAAATGAAGCACCGGCTTGTTGACGTGAAAATGTTTGCCATTAAAATGTGAAATTTAAAATGAATATACATATATATAAAGTTATCGTTCTTAACTTTATTAAGGCAAAGAGATTAAATAGAAACCGAAAGTTAAGCTTGCAGTGACATTTTAGATTAGTAAATAAACTATGAGCAGGCATATTTATGATTGATAATTGGATTAGATCAAAAAGCGTAAAATAATATTTCTTTAATTTAATATATTGCGACTTTTTTTGATAATAAAGAATAAGAATAACTTAAATGCAGTCGGGCCTCGATTATCCGTAACCCGGTTAACTGGTAACCCCGATTAACCGTGATGGCCAAAGATCAGTCGATTTTTTTTCATTGTGTGACCGGGTTTTATCATGTATCAAGTAACTAGGTGCAAAGATAATCTATTTCAATGAAAGCTATTCTATAATACATTGTTAAGTTAAGTGAAATATCCTACATAATAAACAATTATAATACTCTGAACCTTGTGTTTTCTATTTCACAACGGATATAGCAAATATTTATATATAATTATGCTACTTGTACTTACCTTTCTTTATGTGTTTGCTAAGGCCTAACTAATTTCATAATTTATTCATTCTAGTTTAATCTTGATCACAATTATGTTTCTTTATTTACTTTTTTAGTATGAAATGGGTAATGGTAATTATTTATATGTTTGTCAGGGTGGGTTGGTGTGTTGAAAGTGTGGTTCTAAAAACGAAAAGTCGTACAATTTGATAAAGCTTAGACATGAGTAATATTTAAATTTATTTAATTTGAAAACGAAGGGTGACTTTGTCACCTGCGTCTCTACATTTGTTCTTAGTCAACTGCTTTGTTCTGTCAACCTCAACCAAACCACAGGGTTGGGGATGCGAGGGCTGAAAACTTATAAGTTGCTTAGTGACAATTGTTGAAAATAAAGAAAATTGTATAAGAGACCATTATATGCGTACATATATACAGAGTAATACTTATTTAATGAGTCTTTAAACAAAATTTAATAAAGATTTTCAAATCGAATATAACAAATGACAATAATTTCCTTTGCGATAAAAATTGGTTTCGATAACAAAAAAACTTTCAACTAATTTACAGAGTTTTTAAATGTAGAAAATAAAAGAACAAGTATAATTTATTTACTTATAAATATAGCTAAATACACTGAAGAATCGTATCGTATCGTTTTTTAAGAAGGAACTTAATACATCATTACAAAGAGTCTGAACCCTATTTTGAAATCGCATCCCTTTTTAGATTTTGGACAAGTAACTGTAGTAATTAAATAGTTTTTACAATGCAATTTCTAAAATTTCAAATTTTGAAGCGAATATTTCTTATTAAAGGTGGACAACCATCCGATTAAGTAAATCAATATATTAAATAGGATAAACATTTTGCCATACTCATGAGTAACTATTGTGAATCAATGTCTTTAAGCCATTTTAAAGACCTCTTTTCCATGGCTTTTGTAATTGAAAGATAAAATCTTTGACTCCCTTTTCGTTTTTGGCTGACATATCAAACGATTATAATGATGGCTTAAACGCTGTTTATGACTGTGTAAAATTGGGTTTTTTTTAAGCGACAATTGACAGGCAGGCAGTATAAAAGCAACACTCCTCCCCTGCCCCTACCTCCACCAAACCAAAAAGTTGTCAATCAATTGAATGAGGGAGGGGAGGTGGCAAAATGTGAAAGATGAGCAACTGGGTACGAGTGTAGGGAGAATCAGCCGTTGACATGGAGTTGCCACCCATTTTTGTGTTGACACTCATCGATAATGATGTCAAGTCACTTAAATGTAACATATGCCATGCTCCTACTTCACCTTCTCCTCCTCCTTCTAGCACAAAATAAATCAGCAGACAGACAGAAAAAGGAAAATGTAACTAAGAGGGAATTTCAATTGAAGATGATTAGAGTCAAAACTTGTTGATCGGAATTAAGAGAAACTGAACAGCTGTTGCCATACTTTTTGAACTCAGATGAGAGACGTGACTGTCAGGGAAATCTATTTGCCATTCACACAATTGGCAACATATGTGAAAGAGGTCCTCAAGGCAAGGACGAAAACCTCAAAGAAGAGCAAAAAAAAAAAAACCAATGTCAATTCAATTAAAATGGGGCACTTAATTTTATGCCACATTCAAATACACTCACCTTGCTGCCGGTAAAAGAGCACAAGCGGAAGGAAACAGACTGAATTCAGATAGTGAACATCTGTCCTGAGCAGGGTCCTCCACGTTGGAGTGTTTGTGTGTGTGTGTGTATGTGTGTGTGTTGTGCATGCGATATGAGTCAATAATATTGTAACAGCTGTCTGTTTGGCTCGCCTCTTTTACTTCTTCCTTCTTTTTGCTTCTCGCTGCCAATTTTAAATGGAAATTTAAATGTTTGAAACTCACAAAAATGGTAAAAAAAAAAGGTGAACAACCCTCGAATATAAAACAGGGGCACAAAAGCTTTGGGGGATTTCAATTAAAATTGCTTTTTGGAATATGCGAAATTCTCCTCCTTCCAAAAACAGCAGCGGTTACGCTTCTGTCTGTCCCACAAAGGCAAACCCTCACCAAAGAAGGCCAAAAGGGAGTAGGGTAGAGAAGAGTATAAAGTCGAAAGGCAGGTAAAATTGGCTGATAATCAAAAGCAATGTTCTTACTATTTGACAGTTGATTTGGCATACGTTGAATACCATGAAAGTTTCTACGAAAATTGGAAATAGACAAGGAAGAAGAAAGAGAAGAAAAGTTTTCTCTTGATTTTTTTTTTTCTAAGAACTTTTCTAGGAATTTGGCTGGAAGTTCTCTGGAATAAAATTTGTCAGGCATAAATGAGGAAAGTAAATGCATATTAAATTTAAGTGTAATTCATTCTGAATCTGTCAGTTTTTACAATGTGATTCTTGGAATGAAATTAAGGATGAAAGATTTACTGCACATGTGTGAAGACTTTCATAGATCACTGGGAACACCAGGATACTTGCTAACAGGTGTCTTTTGTATACTAAAGGACAAAGAGGTCTTTGTAAAAATATGTATATGTGCTGAACCTTTGGAGGTATCCTTGGTGGCCAATTGTGGCCATCAACTGGTTAAGCAGTGAATGTAGTTTGTTCCACTAATCCCAATAACCTCATATAAATGCCATGGGGTCTTTTAGTAGCCAACGCATAAGTTAAAAATATTTCGAAAACTTCGAATATAAGATGTATAATGAATCATGCCTTAATAAGTAAAACAGAATCAAAGTCAAAGTTAAAGTTCCGTATATAAATACTATCTAAAGCTCTAGTTTTCGAAATATGAAAACATAATTTTACTGTGCAATGGATTCTAAATTATAAGTAAGCCAATAAAATAATTCTCACTTAATGAGTAAAACTTATTTTAATATAAGTGAAATCAAGCTTAAATAGATACCAATGATACAAATTTTTAGACAAATCACGAGGGAAATGTCTATTATCCGGATCAATTGAAAACAGACTCAATTCGAATTGACAGAGAATTTCCCATATTCTTATCTCAACATATTCAGAAGGAAAACATCAAAAAAGGATTCAAAAATCATTTTACTTACTCCACACTAAATTTTCTGTAATTATGTTTGTAATTCTACACAAAAAAGTATTCGCATTTTACTACTTCGATCAATATAAGTTGTCTTAATAAAAAAACTAATATTTTGGGCAGGCAAGTTTTTTTCTTGTCTTATTTAAACTTTACTTGAATTTAGATAATTTAAATTTGATTGTTCCTATTTTATTTTTAATAGACATAAACTGGCAAATTATTTTAGTGAAATCGTAAAATATACTAAAAACTATTTCCAGTAAAAACCAAAAAATGTGTAACTGAAAAATACTAAAAAGAATATAGTATATATATATAATCGCTGGCCAAAACAAAAGCACTAAAAACCAAATGTCATTTCATACACACATTAAAACACGCACACACCCGTACAGAGAAAGTTAGTGGTGAGTATATAAAAAAAACATTTAACTTTGTGCACTCGCAGGCAAACACACAGACACACACACACCGCAACCATAAAACATAGACAAGCACACGCAAACGCATACAAACACATATACATAGAGAGAAGGAAATACCAACACATGTACAGAAAGAGAATGCTTGACAAAATGCAGCTATTTCGTTTTGGAATTCATTAAGGATCGTTAGTAGCCATGTAACTGAAATTGTTTAACGTTTTGTTGAATAATGAAACCGAAATAATTAAACCAAAACTGATATCAATTATTATAATACATATTTCTAAAAAGTTAAGTTAAGTTAAGTTTCTCCTGGATTATTTGATAAACATTAAATACATAAATAAATTGTCCTGCTCTGTAATCTCAGTAGTTATTATAGTTCCCGATAAATCTCAGTAATTTTTTGGATGCATCTATGACCTCTTGTAAAGATATTTTTAAAGAGAATACAGATTCTTGTTTTAGAAAAATTTTTCGTTCGCTATCCCGAATAATACAGCTCATTAAAGGTACAAAGACAAGGAAACCAATTAATTTTCATCCCAAATAATAGAATTCGATTAATAAGTAGCAAACCGGATAGTCGGGATCCAACTGCAGTCACATTTAAAATATAATCCACACAGAACACTGAATACTAAGTTTCCTTAAAAAAGCTATTTTAAAATTTTTATATTCATTTCCATTATTACAACTTAATATATCTAAGTAAATTGAATCTCTTTTTTATCCAAATAATACCTAAGTATACTAAATCAACAAAATTATAAATTTGTTAATTAATTTTAAGACCAAGCAACAAATGCAGGATCAAGGCCGCATCGCGAGCCAAACGCTTGCCACTATAGGGAAAAGAATTAATAATAATGAAAAGAAAAAGAAATTAAATATAATTTAAATTTTTAAAACGAAATTATGTGGAAACTTTCACTGATATAGAAAAACTATCTAACTGAAATGGCTTAACATAAAAAATGTTGGGAAAACGTTTCTCTTTATTGTTTCTGTTGAACTACTCACTTTTATTAAAGCAAATTAAAATTTCGACGTTTTTACTTTATAGATCTGCATAAAATTCGTTCTTCTTATAATATAAATGTTAATGATTTATTGCCAGTCATGGCATTTCGTTTCAGAGCATTTCGTAGTCGTTAATTTCCATCTAACCCAAATCCACTTTAATTTTTTTCTCCTTAGCATTTCCTTTTTAAGTTGCGAACTTTGTTTCCACAAGCGTTAAGTCTGTAGCTAACCTGCTGACCTCAACACGAAATAAGAGTGGAAATTCTTTTCAATTATTTTTTTTGTTAAGAAATTTTCCACTGCAATTATCTAAGAAATAAAATGGGTAAACGAAAAACTGTAATAACAAAAAAGTAAAAGAACGATACAAAAAAATTAAGCTTAAGTTGAAAGCAAACACATGACAATTTGCTTTGTGCGAGTCTGGCACATTTCCGTTTAATTGGCTCTAATTAAAATTAAAAGCTACGCGAAATTGAATATGCTAGACACCGATGTGGGTCGGAGTACCACCAAAAACCACTAGAAATTGTTATTACTTTGCTTGCGCAGGACTTTCCATTTCAAGCCAAAAAGCATTTTGTAGTTTGTTTTCTTTTCTTTTTTTTTTGTTTTTTAATTGCTGTGCTTGTTGGAGCGACGAACGTAAAGTTTTTACTCGCTAATTTGTTGCGCCATTTGCACGCAGACAGTCACACACACACACACACATACACATATACAAACATAGACTCATATCCTTCGTACTGCTTCCTGGCAGATGCACTAGATTGCCCGCAGCTGTTTAGTGCCAAGAAATTGAATTGAATGACGGGCCAAGCTTATAAAACGTTGAAGTTTTTCGGTTTTTGGTTGCTTTTTCATGGTCACACATACACAAATACTTATACAACTTGTGCGAGTGTGTGTGTGTAAGCGTATGTGAATTCAAGTTTAATGACTTTCTGGTGGACTTTTTCTTGAGGGGATGCTGATGTAGCGGAAAGAAGGCGGTACACCCCCCCCAGCGGTTATCGCCACAATTCACTTCCACACATGGTGACATGCGATTGCGGTTTCCTGGTCTGGTCCCTGCAGAAACTTCTACATAGATTGAGTGAAAGTTTGGCTAGATATTAAGTGTGAGGAAGCTGTCTATGTGTGTCTCATTGTGTGTGTGGATGTGGGTCTATGTGTGTGCATTTAACTGTGTGTATGTACCGCATGTGAAAGATTGAAATATTCTCTTCTCTTCTCTTTTTAAGCGAACTTAATGACACACAAGAAATGAAAATTATTCGCACAATATTAAAAATTGACCAAAGAATTTTCATTATAAAGAAATCATTTCGTTTTTTTGTTTTAATTTGAAATCAAATGACAATTAGTACGAATGCATTATAAAGTGTCTGAGATTTCTATTTTAATTACAATATTTATTATTAATTCAGCTGACACTTTAAAATTTCAATTAACATTGCCTTTAAAGACTAGAAAAAAGTTTAATATACAACGAAAAGGAGAGATTTATTTTTTGGACTAAGATCTTTTCCTTTTGAAATATTTTAAGACTGAATTTGAAGTTAATTATGGGCAATCGTTTGCCACATTCTCTTATGGCTTTCAGCAGGGTTAAGGCAGAAGATTCCCAAAACAGCATAGGGCTGGCAAATTATAAACTGTATAATAAAAAAATTTGTAATATTTATTGTTTTATTTACCAGTACTTAAAATCCTATATAATTTCCCATATTTTTTCTTATTTATATTCACATTCCACTCCTTTTTTTCAATTCAATTACATCTCAACAAATATTCTTCCCTTTATTGATTTCACATTTTTATGCACTGCCACATACATATATAAACAAATATAAAAATAAACATAAATTGAAACAATATGCAAACAAAAGATACATTTATCTAATAAAAATTAAATGATTTTTCATTTTTTTTTGTTGAATTGAATTTTACACTTCATTTCTCTGCGACAACAAAAATTGCACTTGATTAAATGTCAAAAATCAATTTGCTAACAAATTAATGCAATTACTGTTAAATCTAAAACAAGAAAACGGAAATAAGCATAAAATATCTATATATATGTATATGTAGTTATGTATGAGATATTTGTGTTTTGGGCTGGTCAATGGAGCGTTGATTTTATTTCATTTCATTGCCAGCAATTTTTCTGCATCAAATGAAATTGAAGTTCCGCCCAACGCCCTTCTTTTTTTCTTGTGGCATTCACACATATACACATATATATAGATATACATATATATATAGATATATATATTTTTATATGTATATAGACCAAGTTGGAGAAGCAATCAGCAAGAAATACATTACGCTTTACCAATACCAATACGAAAAGCAATACCATACCCATTTTCATTCCCATTTCACATTCTTATGCCCATTCGCTTATTTTCCTTATGAAATCTTGTGTGCTTCATTTTTCTTTCTTTTTTTTCGGGGCATATCAAAAAATGAAAAAGGAAAGAATAAAAACGTTAGCGGCCGAAAGAGAGAGAGAGAGAAAAAAAAGAGAGAATGAATTCTGTGGAAAAAGCTTAATGGTGAAAAGCAAGTGCCATCTGAGATCAACGAATATTTATATACTCTTGCAGTTTGTTAACTTTAAAAAGCTTTTAATGTCCTAGATTTCTTTTTAAGTGAATTGGTGCTGGCCTTTAAACAAGGCAAATACCAAACATGTAACAATGAGAGATTTCGCAACCGATCAACTATTTACTTATTTTACACTATATTCTTATATAAAGGTTGACTCTGATAATACAGAGGGAGGACTCTCACATCTACCGAAAGTTTCATTTTGATTCTTGGTTTTAATTTGGTTATTAAGTGTTAAAGTAAAAGTTAAAGTATTCTAAATTAAATTATGTTCAGTGTATTTTGAAGTAAATCATTTTGGTTTTGATTAGGAACACTCATCTTAAGTTTGGAATAAAAATGGAACTTATTTCTTATATCATTGCTCACCAATTGATCGTAATATAAATAAAAATAATCTTAATTGTAAATTCTCTTATAAAAATTAAAGATCAAAGAAGAGGTAACTATATCTGGAATAAGTTGGATTATCTTGTAGCTGGCTTATAGAAAGAAGACTTTAAATTGTTAATTGCAATTCCCATTTAAATTTATCCCGTAAGATTTTATTAAGAAAGTTACAAAAAATTGAGTTTTCATAATTGATAAATTTTTTCAAAATTTAAAAATTTTTACTATTAGTTAAAACAAAGAAATTTGAACACAAATTTTTTATTCTATTGCAACCAATTAAAAGTAATACCTAAAATTAGTTTATGTCATTGATAAAACGAATGTGATTCATTGAAATCTAACATCAGCTATTCAATCATAGTAAATGTACCCATTTGAAAGAGTATTTAAAGCACTGTAAAAAAAAACACAAACAGTTGTTCATTTTCGTTTTTGCACGACAATATTCATATTAGCGGCAATTGAGAGATTTGAGCTCAATAAACTTGCCAAGGCATTGCGCAATGATTTACCCATCTTTCCTCCGCTCTTACCATTTCTTTCTATCTCTCCCGATTTTCCGGCTTTCCTTTCGTTTTTTATATTTTTCCCCACTGTCTGTCTGCCCCGCTGATATTTGTTTATTTTAACTTTCGCCATCTTCAACTTCAATCTCCAATCCTAACATATATCGAGACTCTTATTATTTATAAGGCATTTGTGCTGATGTTTTCTACATTTTCATTTCATTCTTTTCGTTTTTTGGTTGCATATATATTTATAGCGTTGTTGCTGAGATTTATTTTTATTGCCAAGTTATTACGCATATCGATATGATAATAAATTTTCTTTTTTTTTTCCGTTCAATTTTTGTTTTTCCTATTTTCATTTTTTTATTCTGCAATTTTTGCTACTTTGCTTTTCCTTCTATTTTGTCTTCTTCTCAAGTGAAATCGTTGGCCATATACAAAATGTTTCCCTCAAGTAGATTAAATTTTATGCTTACATTTTGCCAATTTTTTTTTTAAGCTCTTAGCTTTTGGGTAATTTTGTTGCCAAACAAAAGTCAAAAAAAAAAAAAAGGGATAAGAAAGGGAATATGGAGAAGGGAGGGGATAAGAGTTTCTGGACTATATTTATTTATTGCATATTTTTTTGCTTTCATTCATTCTTAGACGATTTCCATTTTATCCCCAGACCAGACATGTCATTGAACTTGAGCTTGTGTTTTGTTATTGAGAAATGTTTGTCTAAAGAGTTGAAACTTAAAAAAATAAAATAGTTTATAGTTATTATCATGAGAATTTTTAAATTATATTTGAAATGAAGAAAACGCAAATGTCAAAAAGAAGTTCCCTGTCGTGAGGGAGTAAGGTGATAATCCATGAGCGATCGAAGATAAGAAAATTTAAAAACATCTATAATTATTTTTACATTCTAAGCAAGAAACTTTAACAATTGTATAAATTAGTAATTGATCTAAAGAGATTCTTGAAACGAATTTCTTAAAAATACTTATTAAGAATAATTAGATAGCTCCATTGTCAGCAATCGTCTCGTTCGCTTATAACTTTACATCCTTCTCTCGCCTGTTTTATCTTCAAAAGAATGATCGACAACCGTTTAGCATTCTCCACATGTTTCCCACATACTCACAGACACTTTTCATCAGTTACTTTTTTCCATTTTCAGTCTTGCTCCTTTGGTTTAGTTGTTGTTGTTGTTGTTTTTCCCTTGCTGCGCCTTGGGGAAATTAGTTTTTGTGTGGTTTCTGGCCTTAGTCTTCTCATTTCTATTAGAGATTTTTACTACTTCCTAAAACATAACACAAGCAGTCTTGCCTCCCACTTTCTGCCTATGCCACGCCTTGTTCACACCATTTTTCCTTGGTTCTTTCATTGCCTCGCTGCCTCTTGTCTCCCGTTTGTTGTTGCTTGGCTTCTATTTTACGTTTACTTTTATTTTATGGAAATTTCACACCAATTTATTAGCCGCAAGTGCGAACTGGAAAAGTTATGCTTGATGGTGTTTCTTTGTTTTTTCTCTGCTTTTCTCTCTTGCTACTCTTATGCCGGGTCTCCTTTTACTCTCAAATGTTTTGCATATTCTCTTGGGAAATTTTTTTTTTTTCGTTCTCTTTCTCCTTTTTTTTCTGTAGGTGTTTAGTTTTAATTTTGGCTTGCAATTGCGTGGCTCGAATGTTTGCCGGAAAAGGAAGTTGCATATGATAACAGAGAGAAGAGAGAGAGAAAGAAAGTAATGAATAGAGAAAGAGCAAAAAAGAATAATTAAAGAGCGAGCGTTGAATTTAATTCTATTTCAGTTTGTTAAATATTTAAAACTAGTTAAAAAGTTGCACTGCACCAAAGCTTACAGTATTAATTTTACTTTTTTCCCAAATCAACTCTGAAGATATTTTCACATAAAACATTATTGAAAAGGCCAACAAGATTAGATTACGAAAACATGCAAAAAATTGCAATTTAAACAAAATTTCAATATATGTAGGTACATTTAACAAATTGGAATGAAAATATATGGATGAAATATGTTTGCTAGAAAATGAAAATAAAAGCAAATTTTTTATTTCGTATTTCTTATGCAACTATGAAGATAGAATTATATGCAAAATTATTACGTAGAAGTAAAGATATTTAAACCCGTTCTATATATACATATATATTTTTTTCCACATTTTCTCATTGCACATGTGTGCGGCATTGAACACTTAAATTTGGTTTCCCTAGAAATGATAAGAAACCAAAATGAATGTAAGGGCCAAAGAGACAACGTTGCACTCCCATTGAATACGGAAATTGAATTCTAGTTAATCTTGATCAACAGTCCATCTTTATAGGCCTCCACTTCATATGTAGGTCGTTTTAGCTTCACCTTTTACTATGCAGAGTCAGTAACTACTAACAGGGGTACTCATTGGATTGATAGGCCTTTAAGAGGTAAACCAGTTACCCCAGATTATAAATCCAATGATATAAGTAAGAACAGTGTCATTAGCTTAAAGGTTTAAGGATCCGCTGTCTGTATGGTGTATAGTTTACTTAGCTAAGAAAGAGCCCCACACTTATTAAATAACAACTAGTTACAGAGTAACTACAAAGCATCTATCTATCCATCTTTCTACTTATCTATCTATCTATCTATCTATCTATCCAAAGTGAGACTCTATACTTGAAATTGTGGAAAATATATAAATTTTTACTTTGTAACATAGAGGCATGGCATTTACCTCCAACAGAAAGTTCGTCTAGAGAGTGCGTTCTTAGGAATACAAGAAGATCAAACATATACAGAGAACTAGAAAAGCCCTCTACAAGCAACTCAAGCGAAGCGAACCACTTGATGTCCTTCTTATTATTAAGGTACTAATTAAAATTGAAGCTTATTTATTCATTGCATATGCAAAGTAAATTAAAAACAAACTTCTTGAAGCATTTTTTAACTTTATTTTCCAACTCTTACCGATCAAACTTGATCGACCATTGTCACCCCATTCTAGACAACAAGTTTCAGATTAATTCGATCAGTTCATATAAACTAACTAGTAGAGTTCCCACTACTTAAATATTTCATCTTTCTTCTAATGCTCTTTCATTTATTAGTTTAATTACCTAGGCAACCTATAATTATGGATTTACTGTCTCGCTTGTCTATGTCTGGCGCATATTTTTATTTTATGCAATGAATTCCTTTGAATAGTCTTTTCTTCTCTCTTTATACAGTTGTCACTTCTATAACTTAATTAAGTTCAATTGAAGTCAAGCTGGGCTGAGCTGATAGAAAAAGTGTCAAAGAGAGAGAGAGAAAGAGTGAGAGAGATAGACAGACAGAGAAAGCGAGAAATGTCTATTTTTAGCTTCAAAGACGACAGAACGACCGACAGACCGCCTGCCGCGTTGAGACATGACCATTTATCAACTGTCCGTTGATGTGCAACTCCATTTTGCTTTAACAAAATGAAAATAAACACAAACAAAAGTGCAAAAATACAACAAGAAAACAAAAAAGTAGATGAAGAGAAAAATATTTGCAAATAAAATGTCGGCAATGTGCCGGAAGTAAGCTGGGGATCGCCTGAAGAGAGAGTTTTCCTGCTGCTGCAGTTGCTGATTTTGTTGTTCTTGTTGTTGTTGTTGTTGTTGTCCGTCCTCAGGGAAATGCATTAAACTAAGCACTAAGAAGATGGCCAGGACATGTCTTCTCTCCAGTTAATACTCCGTTAGCTGCAAGTGAATTTGTATGCAATTTGCATTTGTCTTTTTTTTTCTTAGCAACTTGAAATCGTTAAAAACATTTTGTTTAACATTTTGTTGTATCTCATGAATGCTTAATTTTTATTGACTTAAAGATGAATTTGAATTTGTACAGAAGTTCATTCTTAATTAAGATGACAAAAATCAACAAGAGCTCTCAAATGACTGGCACAAATTATATAATTTATCTCTGCTAAAGTGAAAAATCAGTTTAATAAGCAATTTAAAGGATTTTGGAATTGGTGACATTTCAAAGTAATCAAAATATTTTGGGTTTGGTTTTGGCTTGTGACAGTCATGAACATTATAAAAGTGAAAATTTTAAATATTCTATATGTAAAATACTTCAAAATATTCTTATATATATTTGCATATACGAAAATGAAATCTAGCGAGTTTAAACTGTAAAACTGCAAGCAGTTGCAATACGTAAATTCAGAACGAATTATAGTTTTCAATACGATTTATTAGGAAGAAGATATTATTATGGCAAAGATGTATGTCACAGAGCCTCATATGGCTCACGGACTTTTTTGGTGGTTATAATTTATACATATATAATTTCAGACAAATCGTGGACTCACTTGTCTGTAGTTTTTCTGGTTTCAATTTCTTTTTCTTGATTGATCGTTTCTATCAAAAGATTCCCTTCTGTTGTAGCTATGACCTATCATTTTCCGCTTTGACCATAATTTATAATGTAATCTAAGGTACATATATGGTGTTGATATAGCTATAAAGTTCTCCTTATACTGTAATTATTCGATTGTAACATGAAAAGAAATGTATCAATAGATGGACGAGAGACAACTTTGCATCTGAAAAAGTATCGAACCGTATTAAAAGAATTTGGAAAAGTTATCATGCTATAAAAAAAGGAATAAAGTGTATTTACTGCTTAAAGCATCTACAAGTGCTGTTAAATACAAATTAATTTTTTATGACCCAAAATTCTAAAATCATTTTTGTATTATAAATAAGATCAATGGGTCAAGGTCTTTAACGTATTTGAAATAGATAGTTAAAGAAATGTTAAAGTTCAAATGTTCAATGTTTAGAAAACTGTGTTTTTGGGCCCCTTCTTAACTACGACAATGATAACATCCTAATCACAAATGAATGCATGAAGTTTGTGAATTTTGAATTCTAGTGATGGGTGGGCTAAAGAGTAGCCTAACAAGTAGTCGGGTCACTGAGTTGACGATCCATTCAACGACTGCCTGCTGGCTGGCTTACTTACTGGCTGGTTGGCTGCTGTTCGTGATAGTCCTTTGACAATTGAAGGAGGTTAGATGAAAGCAAACTGACTGCAAATCGAGCGTGAATTTTTGGATTTTGGCACTTGAAACGAAACCAAAACCAAAACGAAATTGTCAAGATAAATTCCCCTCCCCCCCCCCCAGTACCCACATCACTTTGTTGTTGTTGTTGCTATTGCTGCTGTCTGGCACTTAGTCAGAAACTTAACTTCATTTGCAGTTTTACTTATTCACATAGATTTGGGCTTTAATCAAACAAGTGTGGATGCTTTAGCAATTAGACAAAGCTACAAACCGAATAAACAAAGTGCAGACAAATGTCAGACAATGTGAAGAAAGAAAGAGACAGGGAAAAAAGAGAGAAAGAGGCTAGAGGGAAGGAGAGAGAGAGAGGTATTAGATTTAGAAGAAGACATTTGTCTATTACAGAATTTACACAATAATTGTAACAATAATTGCATTTTAGAGAAGCAATGCTAAATACATTGTGACAACATGGATAGAATGCGAGCAAGCGAGACGAACAATAAAGAGAGATAGATAGAGAATTGAAGATAGAACCGCAAAATATGCAAGAAATCTCTCCTTCGTTTTCCCTCTATTCAGCTTGTTGTTTTTAATTATATTTTATGGAAATGTCTGCTGACAAGACATACTCACAAACACACACACACACATTCGTACACACACACATGTTGTGCAAAATTTTTTGGACTAAAAATCTGTTCTTGTATGTGAAATTTTACAATTTTGTTGGTGTCGACAGGTGTTAAAAACATTTGCCCCCCCCACACCCAAAAATGCAAATTTGTCAGCAAAAATACATTTTTGTATACCCTTGTAAAAGGTATTTTGGAAAAAATACAACGACTTGTAACGTCCTTTTATCCATTAGATGTAGAGAACTTTGAACAGATAGTTGAATATCTGTTGGAGGATGAAATTTGGAAACATTTGCTCAAAATCCAAGAAATGAATAAATTACTAATCAATCAGAAAATAGTAACAGATTTATACCCCCCTAAAAACATCAATAAACAGCAAGAGTATTTAGCTTTCGTTGTGCCAAAATTTCCCTTTTGAAATATTTCTTTTTCACCTTTTCTCTTTTCTGTATTAATAAATTTCATTTCACAGGCTAAATTCACTTTTCATTATGTTTTTCATTCTATTTGTTGTTGTAGCAATGTTTTTCTTCTTTTTTCTCTCCACATATTTCTTGTTTTACAACAACAAAATGATTATTAACCACAAAAATGTGTTTCCGGTTTTCAGTATTTTTTTTTTTTTTTCTTTTTTCCCAGTATTTCCTGTTTCCTTGCGAATGAATATTTATGTGTGTTTAAATGTTTCTAAAAATGTTGCTGTTACAACAAAAAATTTTGTTCTCTCCTGTGAATAGGTAAACAAAATTTGACCAGTATATGTCCATTTTTTTTGACCCATTTTTATATTTCTCCTTCTTTTTGTTTCTCGTGTTGTTATTTTGCATATTTTGCAAAATATTTTTATTGCTGTTTATGCACTTATGAAATGGTTTTTGTTAAATTTTTTTTGTTGCTGTTTTTTGAAACGAAGTTTCTTATCGCGCGGTAGGGGCTAAACCGAAAAAATTAAGACTAAAAAGTGTAACGACACTTTTACCGTTACCAAATGTTTTGTCTTTTTCTTTTGCATTGAACAGTGTATGAGTATGTAGACAGAGAGGGACGCACAAGCAGCGATCGCGAGCTCGAATTTGTGGGCAGAGGGACGCACAAGCAAATGCGGAAGAGGAATGAAGTAGCGGACTCGAGTTTTTAGGCAGAGGGACGCACAAGCAAATGCGGAAGAGGAAAGAGGTAGCGGACTCGAGTTTTTTGGTAGAGGGACGCACAAGCAAATTCGGAAGGGAAAAGAGGTAGCGGACTCGAGTTTTTAGGCAGAGGGACGCACAAGCAAATTCGGAAGGGAAAAGAGGTAGCAAGCTCGAGTTTGTGGGCAGAGGGACGCACAAATAAATGCGGGACGAACAAATAAATACGGGACGCACAAGCAAAGATTCTGAGATTGAGAAAGCGTCATAAATGTGTGAGGCAGAGGTAAAAAGAAAAAAGGTCGCGATCGCGGCTCGCTGCCCACAAACTTATGCATGCATATACGTACATACATATGTATGTATGTATTCGCGGTATATATTGCACATATGTTTTTTTTTTTTCTCTGCCCGGATGCTTGTTCGTTGCAAATATTGTCGTCGGGCGAAATTTGGCAGCCCACCTTGCATTAAATTATTATTGCATCTTACCCTTAGAATGTCTAAAATACCTGAGCAAAAGATTTTTTCAAAATCTAAAGACGTTTAGAAGTAATAGCCGTAAACCTGAGTAGATGTATATAGAGCCTGGTTGCGGGCAACAACATTCAAATATGTTTTACTAGACTCGGTTCCTTAAAACTGCTGGCAAGATATGTCAAAAACTCCCTAACAGATTTTGCTCAAATTTTCAAATTATTTTTATTATAATAAACCCATTTTTTTATAAACCTATCTGAACTAATATAATTGTGATCGCTTTGTTGTTTTTTTTTTTAGCGAAATAGTCTCCCAAAGTGGGTCGAAAAAGTGACTTTTATCAAATCTGTAAAAAATTAATTTTTTTTGGAAAAAATTCAATTTTTTATAGTTTATCGTATGGGCTGAAGTCTTACAATTTAAATAATGTTTGGTTTTTGCAATTCGGATCAACGTAACCGTTGGCATTTTGGTAGCATTTGAGCTACGTTTTTTATATGGTTTCCTGTTGGGCGGAGTATTTCGAAATATGTACATTCATCCATATGTATATAGTTTTTAAAAAAATATTTAAAAAAAATTGTTAAAGTATTAATTAAAATAAATTTTTTTTTTCAAAATTGCATGAATCACCCCCTTAATCGAAAGAAACTTCGTTTCATCTGGGTGTCCCATGACACCTCTCTTCTTTTTTTTTTAACTTTTTTAACAGATTAACAAAAGTTTATTTGGAAAACATTTGGTGAGATATTTGAGATTTAAAATCATTTAATCGGGTTTAGTATCAGTTTGAATTCTCTGTTTCTAATTTGCAATAAAGGTGCAATTTTATCTTTAGAAATTTTGGATTTTTTAAAGTTCTAGCACGACTTTCTTATATTTTGTTGGTTGGCCTTTCTTTTAGATCGGGATATAGTTTCGTGCTTTCTGCTTATCATTTAAAACCAATTGAAAAGTCCCTCACTTTTTCGTCTGACAGAAAAATTAATAAAAATTCAATGTCTAACATTTAATAATACTGAAGCATTTAATCATTAGAACGTCTCCACAATAATTTTGATAATAGATGTTTGTATTCAACGTATCCTCATATAAATTTCCTACTATAATATCTAGTTCTAGTTGTACGTTTTATCTAAAAGCATATCAAGGGATTTTTAATCAAATTTTCTCCCCAACTTATCTTGTACTATATGTATTAGCGTTAAGCATTAATGTAAGCAAATTGTTATATATCTAAGTTAAAAATGCCAATGCAGCATGAACCCTTAACCGTAAAAATATAACTCTCACATAAATGTATATATCAAAAATCAGTGAATAAATATAAATGTAATCATCAGACATTAGACATAATTGTGTTCTCTGATTAATATTTTATAATATATTGTTTAACTACTACATGAATGGCATTCCTCTTTATTAGAATATTTAAAAACAGGATTGCAAAACAAATTTCATGGTGCGTCTTCATTTACCAACTTTTAATTAAAACTATCTACTTAAAAGTTCGAAGATTGCTTCTCTATCTTTCTGGTCCAAAGCTGGTGTTGTATTTTTCTTTTTTTTTTAACTAACATAATTGAAAATTAAAGGAAATTTATACTTAAGGTCAAAAAAACACATTATAAAAAAACTTCATTCTGATGATCTAGTATCAAAGTACATGAAGGATTACTCTTATCAGTACTTCAGCATACTAACCCCTTTCACAGTACATTTTTCACTTTTCACTTATTCGCCAATCTGTTAAAATAAAAAGATAAATTTTGGCTTTATAAATCAGCCTCATCTTTAATATCATAATACCTTTAATTATGCTGCAATAATTTTATTTTGCGAGAGATCAAATCCTTTAGTAAAATCTGGAATTAACTTTATTTGCATAGAAGGTAGGCAGTTTGTCAGCCTTTCAAATCTTCAACATCTCTATGGGCAATTGGATAAATGGATAGACAAGTCTCATTCGTTTTGGTTTATTTGATGCTGATTCTTTTCTACATATATAGTTTATGATACTTATGATCCCATTTTCCCTCTGCTAAAGATGCCCAATTTTTTTATTTTTGGAAATCTCATAAAAACGCGCAGTTGTAAATTATTCTTGATATTTAGATTAACTAGGTTTTCTTTTCGCCTGACTGGACTTTCATTTATGGCCTTAGTTTTTATCGCATTATTGTTCCTTCACATCGCACGACTGAATAACTTTAATTTGTAGTAACCACACACATTTTTATACATTTCTTCAACTTTGCCTCATAAAGTTTCTTTTTTATTTTTGTCTTATATTTTTTTTTCTGTTGATTTGGCCCAAGTGTCGTGTATAATTTGAGTTTTCTTCTATTTTTTTTTTTGTTTTAAGTGCCTTTTTGCTCCTTCGAGTTGATTTTCTTTTTTCGCATTTTCTCGGGAGTTTTTTTTGGATGGTAGGGACTTTCAAGTGCCATTAGTGCATTCATTCATGCAGTTGAAAATTGATGTCAGTTTTCTTTGACTTACGATTCACTGCAGTGGGTCGAAATGGCGAATGCTTTTTGAGCATTTTTTGGCGCATTGCCTTATTGGAAGTCATAATTTCTGGTCGTTCTCTTGCTTTAAGTGCCAGCAACTCCTCGTCATGGCGATGATAATGATGATGATGATGTTGATGATGAGGGGGAAAGAAGATGATGAAAAGTGAAAGGGCGCTGGTGAGTGAAGTGAAAAGTAAAAGTTACTTCTTGGAATGAACAAACAGTTTAATTGGTCAACTAGCTTTAGTTTTTCTTTACCCAATTTCTTTTTTTCTCTCTCGTTCTCTTAACCCAAAAACTTTTAATTGAATTTTGTATTTAGACTTTGGCCCTAAATAAATTTGTATAAATCAAATGAACAAAAAAAAAAGGGACTGAGTTCCAAGCTAAACTTTGGTCTTGCCAAATTCTTAATACCCTTACAAATATGTCTTTTGTAAAGATTCATTTTGGCATTAAGTCAATTATGTTAAATCTTGCTGAGATCTTTTTGAAATTTAAATAGGAATTTCAATAAAATCTATTCCAAAATGAGCTCTGTTCATAAAATGGACAGCCTTAAATAATTTCTCCTTGACATTTTCGGAAAAATTTAGTTAATCTTTTTAAATTTGGGATGAGATATATGATAAAGTGAGCTCCTACCTAATATAATTAAAGTTAGACTACGATTTTAAATAACGTTTAAGGTAGTTTTAGGTACTAGCTGAAGTAAATAAAGATTTTAAGTAGCTTTTTAATAAGTTTCAAGTACTAGCTACACAACAATATTGACTACGAAATCATTAAACTTAAAGCATTAGATGGGCTTAACTATCAGAAGATCTATTGCAATTCATTGAACAATTTATTTTGTTTATTTACTTTTCTTTAAAATTTTAATTCAATGTTGAAATGTTCAGTAGGTAAAGATATAATTCTAGTCTTGTATCTTTGTAGTTTTATTTCGAATTGATTTTTATTTGGATATTTTAATTAATATCCTCAACATCTCTTTCCACTTTTTCTTGCTAGAATAATCAATTAAATGTTATTGCCAATATACCTCATTAATAAGAGTATTATAATAACACCCTCAAAATGTTGAACATTTGCCAGTTAGTAAATTGAAATATTATAAGTTTTGGCACGCGGCCGCCGCCGACTTTTGCATAATTAAATTATGCTAAACAACAAGGAAAAAAGCTTGAAAAAAAGATGAAAAAATAAAGGGAAATCTGCTTCGCCTATGCATACATAATGTAAAATCTAATTTTTTGCTTTTTCTTTTTATTTTATAACAATTAAAATTTATATTTGCTACGCTTTGCTAATTAAATTTTTCTAATTGTTGAAAATAGGCAAAAACCAGTGTGTACCGAAATCAATCGATTTTCAATTTGAACATATTCAGCAAATGCCATATATACCACAAACAAAATGGTATGGCGGGACGGGAGGGATAGGTTGTTGAGGAAACAACGTTGACATGGTTTTTCCCTATATTGCGGTTTATCGTTTCGACTAGGCAAAAGGGGCCAGGGCCCAAGCATTTTTGTTGGCGAATTGATAAACAAACGAACCAACTGCCGTTACAGATACCCAGGATACCCGTCAGGATACCGCCAGGATACACATGTGTATTTGTATCTGTAACTGTGCATTTAAAAAAGTGTTCGTTAGCCAATATTGATAGCATTCTGGCTACCTACACCAAGCGTTCTCCTCCTCTACCGTCCCCCCTACCCTCAGGAGCTTCAATTACTGAAACAGATAGAAGGGAGAAATAAAGAAACAATAACAAACATGAGGCAAAAATTCTCGCTTTATTTGGCAACTCTGTGGTCATTGGACCTGTCTGGTAAGAGGGGGGAATTTCACATACATAGTTGTTTCGAAATTTACCCAGTAATTGAAAGATTGAAGAGTATTTGCGTCACCATAAATTAAACATGCAAATGTATGGGGAATGCCTTTGAATGAATGAAGAAATGAAATGTCGTGTTAATAGATAAATGAAAAGATAGTTTATCTTTCTAGAATGATATTGTCCTTAATTATTATATGTTAAACTATTTAATGAGTTAAAATAATTAATTAATTTCTTACATATTGATATAGATAAGCTTATGTTAAGTCTTCTTTTTATCAGCTGATTGAACAGAGTTGACCACATATTAATCGATAATCGCCACAGAGTTGAATATTGATGTAGACTATTCTATATATTTACGAAAGCTTTTCTCCTAAAAAGATACAGATATATGTGTTAGTTAAATATTATAGAAAATTTCAATAAGTAATTTTAATTTAATATAGTAAATGAATATGTGCAGTTGACAGATTTCTATCGATAATCGATATTTTTTCGATTCACCTTCGCATAGTAATCGATTCTATTTCCATCACGTAGGCATTGGATTTCTTTCAAAATTTTTATATAAATAGCCGAAGCTACTCACAGTAATATTCATTCAGTTGCTTACCTCTGGTCAAGTAACAATTGAATCCTACTTTTATTTTTCCTTATTTATTTTCGATTTCTTCTAAAATATGATTTTTTTGATTGCTTTATTCTCTTGACTATCAGCAGGTTATGTTTTGGTTTCTTTTAGTGCCTTTTACCTTATATGTATTAATATAAAATTTCAATATTTTGAGCTGATTTTTGAGTTGTTGAATGAAATGTTCCGAATTGCTTATTGACACTTATGTTTCCTTATTTCTTTATATATTATCTACTTCTATCGCAAATTTCAGTGGGTCATCTGAATTGCTAACTTCTTGGTAATTCTATTGTAAAAAATCTATTCAAAAATTGTGGTGTAATGAGGAAATAGTTTCATAACAGTCAATCATTGTGTTGAACAGTTTTTTAACCTATATTGAATTTAATTTCTATTTCTCTCATTTTACAAATTGATCTATTCAGAAATCTGTATATTTTTATAGTAGAGTAATATTTAGTCGTTCATCTGTTATCTTTATTTCTAAATCTAAAAAAACCTTTCATTGTTAGTAGAGAAAATCCTTTCAATAAATTCTATATTTTATTCCATGTTAAACCCAAATTTATAGACTTTTATATGCAAATCAAGTTTATGGTACCCAAAACAATTAGCGCATTACCAGAAATCATTACAACAAATATAGCCAGACAATAAAATTAAACATAATTACAACACAACAAAACAAAACAAAATGGCATAATTTGCTGAGAAAATATTCCCAATGGGGGTTAACTGAGAGATGGGGAAATGGGCAAAGGGAGTATACAAACTATATTGTATGTTATTTTTGCACACACACATATTTCTATATATATATATTTGTGAATTTACTGGCAAACTAGACCAGAGGGGTGGGGCAATGAAACGTATTTTGGACTAGGGCAAACCGTTGCCTTTTATTGGTAAACGCGTGTTGTTCTGTTCCCGTTTGGTACGTGCCCCGAATTAGTTTTTTGCGATTTGAATAAAATTGTTTTGAATAAATTTGAATGCCACATTCAGAACACAACAATTTACTATATGTATATAAACAATCTTCCTCACCCTCCCTATCTATAGCCACACATACTCAGTGTTAGCCCTAATAAATAGGCAATAGTTTTTGGTTTTTTTTTTGTTCTGTTCGCTGCATTTGAGTTTTGTAATTAGCTTCAAAATGCATAAACTTCATAGCAAATCTAAACCAACAATTAGAAATTCCAATTGAAAATGTTTACCAGAAAAATGATGAAACAAATTTTATATCAGCTTTCTGATATTGTGCAATGATTTGACTTAAATGTGGAAATGCAAAAATTTATTATAAATAAAATAATTTCAGTTATACATTTTTTTGCAAAATAATTGTGCAACAAAATATTGTTCATTTGTGAAAAGTGTTATTGTAATTGAATTGGTAAGAGAATGTGCTTTTTATGATTATTGAAAAATATAATTCAATTAGTTTATCTCTCTCTCTCTCTCTCTCTCAGTTACTCTGTTCATCTCTTTCTGGTTTTTGCTTTTTTCTTCAGTACTTTTATTTGGTGTAATTTATTGTTTGTTTTAATTAAGGTAAATTTTCAATTGTTTTGTGTGTGGATGTGTACTTTTCGGCTGTAACAATTTTATTATTTTTTAATTAAATCACTTGTATACACTACTTATACACACTTGCCCATTAATAATATTTTCAAATCAAAATTGACAAAAATAACAAATAAAAATTGTTGTAATTAGCTTTTGCGTGTATGTGACCAAAAGTGTCTAAAATGGTCAAATAAAAACCAAATCAAATAATATCAAATGGCGAAACATAAAATTAAGTGAAGTGACGTGAAGTGAAATTCAAAAAAAATAGTATTCTAGAGATGAGCAATAAGCACGAAGCTGAAAGTGATTTTAGAAGCTAAGTTCGTGACACGAGGAAATCAGCTTAGTTCTTAGATAGGATCGGTGGTATGGTTAATCAGAACGACAGTATTTGTGGGGAGCAACAGGAAGACTTTCTTACAGTTTTGTAAACTTTCCAGAATGTGGCTACTATTTCACTTACAAGTATATGTTATATATTTATTGATTATTCAGTCACATTTCTAGTTTTTCGTAGTGATCGTAAAATCACAGAATGGCGCATCTCAAATGACCCCATCATAATAAATCCCCAACTGTTGGCAGTTTAGGTAGAGTGTTAACAAGCCAAAATAAAAAATACATATACTATATATACAGCCGATACATATATATATATATAAATTTGGTATAAACGAAAGTGAGAGAGAGAGAGAAAATGCCTTGTATAATATTTTCTAATTTCTCAATTTCCCCCACACATTGGACATCCGAAACTAATAAAAATAAATCGCACTTTGATATCCGCTTTTTCGTGTTTTACTTCTCGTTGTCTCACTCTTTTCAATAATCGTTATACACACACACACACACGCACTCACACAGCTAATACGCACCGTATATAGAGGTTCGTTTTCCTGTCCAACAATTTTTTATATCATTTTTAGTATATATATATATGTGTGTATATCTATATGTTTTTTTTGTACGAGTTAGTGCCAACAATAAATAAATACGCTCACATTTTCACACACCAAAACACAACAGAGGAGAGACATAGGAAATTTATAGATCTAACGGATGTGTGTTTTTCCCCTCCCCATCTCTCTCTCCCAGTCTATTGCTCTGTTGACATATATAGAGATATAGCATTTACAACTGTGCAGTAGTAGAAGAAGGATGTTAAAGTAGGAAGTGGGTGGCCATGGGCCAGAGTATTGTCTATTACAAACAACCAAACAAACAAACAATAACAACAACAACAGCAGAAAAATGACCAACTATATAAATAGTTTTCTAACCACATACAGACAGGCCAACAAAAAGGCATTGGAACCAAACAGCAACTATATCTTACCATAACCCTTTACTCCGCAGTCCCATATCTCGCCCTTTTGCCCTCCATTGCTTGGTCTCAAAAGTGAAAGCATGAAATTTGTACAAAACGCGAAACCGAATTGAAGTTAACTTATTTCTAAAAAAAAAAGAAAAGTTATCCATTTTTATTAAATTAATATTTGAAAATAAAGTTTCTATCAATTTGAGAAATATGCTACGATTGTTATACACTAACAGGCAAAATGAAACAGAGTGAAATATGTTATCATTATTTTTTCAAAAGCAAATTTGTTGTTTATTTCATTTATCAAAACTTAAATACAGTTGCCTGAACATTTGACCATTCTTTGTTATAAATGTTTACCAAATGTAATATAATACTGAAATAAAAGTTATATTAAACAAATTAAAATTGCTGTCAACATGTCACACGGGAATAAGTTAAGAGTTTTGTTATACTGATTGAAATTGATATGAACAAACTATGAAAACGAAATTGTTCTACAAAATATAATATTACCTAAGGAAATCACTTTAATACAGTGTAAGCAACTGACAGTATTTCTCTTAGTTTTTTTTTTACTCTTTATCTCTTTATTTATCCGCTCTATTATTCTTCTCACCCAATTCTCTATTTCTCAATCTTTGTCCATTCTTTTCTTCACATTTACAATGAGGCAATTTTTCTACACCCATTTGGAAGTCACTTTAAGCATTATACCATTTCAACTTGAAAATAAAGACAACTCAGATTGTTCTTGCTAACCATCGTAAATCCGTAAATATATACATATGTATGTACCTATATATAGTATATAAATGTATATACGTATGTATATATAGATGAACTGCAATACGAGCCAAGGCAAGCGTATTATTGCTTTAGTTTTTAGGTTGTACAACAATAAAAGAGCTCAAGTAGGAGATGATGATGTGGATGATGTTGATGATGGGGGTTAAAAGGGGAAGTGAAACCAAAGACTATCTTTTATGTGCCCACGTGTGTGTGTATATGCGTGTGTATGACTGTATATATACTTACGTATAAGTGTGTGTATGGCATTAGATAGATCTAGTAAGTATGGCATAGAGTAAAATGCAACAAAGCTGCTTATCGTTTAACGCTCACTGTAATGCGTTTAAACTTGATGATTGATTCTGGGTATAACTCTCTCTCTTTCTTTCGTGCTCGCTCTCTCTCTCTCTCTCTCTCTCCTTTTGGCTATTTCAACTGGTCGTCATTCAACTCCTTCTTAACTCCCTGCAGCTGCAACTAAGTGCTGCAAATAGAGATAGCAAAACTGGGGCTAAAAGTTTCTTTGGCGAAAACTTTACTGGGGTCGAACAGCAATACCTTTTAAATACACTGCAATAAAAATTTAAAAAAGAATCAGTTTTGCATAAAATTTTAAGTCCAAGTTGAAAGGAAAGTTTTTCGAAGTTTAATTTAAAGATAAACCTATTAAAACCAGACCATAAGTAACATTAATTCTGTAATCTAAATTGAAAAGTTTTATATAAAGCTAAAGTTAATAAGATAAATTTATAATACGTTAGTTTAACTTTTAAACTTTAAACTTTTAAAACAGCAAGATTAATTAACGAGCTTTTTGATATCGAATAAATATTTCCATAAACCAGTTTTTTGTTCTTTTAGTTTCTACTTCGGTACAAACTAATTTCAAACTCCGATCATAATTTACTGTACAAATAATGTGATTTCATACATTAACTGTTTGTTTACAAATTAATTGATTTATCAATTAAAATTTCTCTCAGTGTTGTCTCAAAATGAAAGGGACGTCGTTTCTATTGTTCCATGCGATTTTATGTTGTTGCCTGCGTTTTATTGACTGAAGTGTGGCCGCCTGGTCCTGGCTATGACTATGACTATGGCAAATGGTGTTGGCCATTGTGCCCAAAACTAAAACAAAGTACTGTTAGAAAAGCGTTTTCTCTATGCGTGTGTGTGTGGGTTAGAGTGGATGTGTTTGTGTGTGTACTGGTTATGGCTCGTTATATGCGTGCGTGTTACTGCGCAAAGATGGCTCATAAATTTCGCGCGTTTTCGCCTTTAATTTTTTTCTTACTCAATTGTTTTCTTTTTTTTTTTGTGTGTTTATTTTTTTTCTCTTTTTTTTTGTTGGGTTTGTTATACAATTATTTTATTTTTGTTTCGTTCGTGTTCTCTTTCTAAATTTAATGACTTTGGCAGCTATTTTTGTTGTGTGATAGTAAATCAAATTGTTATGGCCGTTCTGTTTCTTTCTCTCTGTTTTCCCATAGTGTATCTTTTAAATGATGTCACAAACACACATGAAAAGTTTTCAATTTCTTTTTCGAAATTATAACAGAGTAATTAGTTGCAAAAGGAACTGGAAAAAAAATGAACGAGAAAAAGTCATGGATGGAGCAGCAGCTAACACAGACGCCGAAAATGGAAATGAAACGAGTAGCAGGCACAACTGAACTTCCGAGAGGAAGAAAAGAAAAAGTATATGGAAAGAGGAAAAAGAAGCTCGCAGAACAAAACTCATAAATTTTTATCGAAAACAAACTGCGATAAGAGATTGAGTGAAAATGTTTTCCAATGCGCGTTCCCAAAGGCATTTTCAATTCAATTTCCGCTCTTTAAACTGTTGAAGAAATAACTTTATATCGTGTAATTTATAAAACCAACATCTAATAAAGCTTTCAAAATTTTAAGATAATATACCGAGTTTTTTGAATGGCAATGTTTTATCGTGTTTATTAATCATGCTTATGAAGTGTTATACAAACAAAGGCTGTGCTTATAGACTGAAATAAAATGAAACAAATTTTTATATATTTTACGTAGTACATTGAACGACTTAAAAGTCGTTTAATTGATTTTAGGATATTAAGACAAACTAAACACTTTCTAATTTCGAGTATTAAGTAATTATTGTATAACATACGATTTAAGCTGAGAGGCAGACCTCTATAAAAAATCTATAACTTATATAAAACTGTTATAGAATGTATCATAGCAGTGAGTATTCTTCATATATCAAAAGTTTCTAATAAAGTGAACTTAAAGTTGTCTTTTTAATATTCTTAACCATGTTTTATGCAAACTGTTATACATATTGTTAATAACTTGTTAGTTGTATAGTAAATTCTCATTGAAATATTGTAGGATTTCTATCATATTAATTATACATATATTGCGGATCATATACAAAACTGTGTAAGAAATCTGTTATACAACTGTTATACAAACTATTATAAAAACGGTTATACAAACTTTTATACAAATTGTTATACAAACGGTTATACAAAAAGGATATTTAGAATTATTATGCAGACCAAATAATCAAAATAGATCTAGTTGGGCATCTGTTTAGTGCTTAAAAATTTACTAAAACTATTATACAAATTTATTTAATTCACCTTTTGTTAAACTGTTTTACTTCACTTACCTATAAGAAATTTTTTAAGTCTTTCCTTCCATTATCTTTTCTTTTGGTGTCATTGTACTTTATTATTGACTTCGATTCAGCTCAGCATTTTTTTGTTGGCATACATTTTCGGCCTTGCACTTGGTAAACCCACAATTCTCCATCCAACCCGATACCACTGAGAGCTGAGCTGACCACAATACACCGCACCAGTAACAGCAATATCAGAATCATCATCATCCCCATTCAAAAAAAAAAAAAAAGAGAAGAGGCTTATTCTCGGCTCTGGTCACCAGCGGTGGTCGGCTTGGCACTTTATACACTTGCATTTTACCCAATTTCCCCACATTTAACACGCAACGTTCTCTCGCATCTCTCTGTTTTCATTTATATACAATTTTTTTTTTTTTTTTTTGATGTGTCTGATAGCGCATTCGTTGCTCGGTGGAAAGGTAAAGGTCGTGAGGTAGTGTTAACACTTGTTTAAAAATTTGTAACTGCTTTCTCTTTTTTCTCCTTACAGGTCTTTTTTTATCTTTCCCTATTTTGAATGGCGAAAACTGTCACAGCAAAAGCAGTGGTAGGCGTGGGGAAATGAGACATTCATTCTGCCTCTTCATTCTGTGTAGGTCATCGGTGGTTGGTTGGCTTTATCGGATTGTCCCGTAATATTGCTGACAAATTGAATGCAATTGTCTATAAGCTGCGCACAGAAAAAAAGCTCATTAATGAAATTGGATAGCCAGCAATGAAAAAATAAGGTTTCTCCCCAAAAAAACAAAAAAAAAAGGGGAAAAATTAATTTAAAATGGCATATGTCATATGCAAAAAAAAAAGTAAAGTAAAGGCATGACACACTCTGTCAGTAAGCTGATCGCAATTGCAATTGTTTTAAGCTTATGCGAAATCGGATAAATTTACATAACCCCTTGGAATATCAATACTTTGATTTTAGTAAACATGATTGGCATCTTATTTACACAATGATGTTGCACTGATTTTAAACTTTTTCCATTCGGGTTCAATTTACATTTTTGTTAGTTAGAGCTTTGAGATACGTTACTGAAAAATTTTGTATTTATAGGTAATTAAAATTAGCTTGATATTTGTAACGGGATGATTTGCAGGCCATGTAAATGTGTAACGTTCAAAATATTAACTAACGTTGCTCTGTCATGTTAAATACAAGTTAACGCCCCTAGCTAAACACTGATGGCATTCCCTTTAGGGGAAATCTATAGGCATTTCAATCGAATACCAGTCCAAAACAAAGTCTTACCGAATAAAGAACATTTAGATGAAATAAAACTCTTGTAAAACTTTCAAAACCCGAATCCAACGTTTACTTATTAAATTTGAATCAAGTAAGCGTTTGAAACATGACTATAATAACATAAAAAAACCAGTACTTTTGAAAAAATTGTAATACAAACAGCTCAGGTGATAAATAGAAAGTTTATCTTTTATAAAAGTATACATAAATGGTTTGTAGCAGTAAGTAGGAGTAAGGTTTAGCCATCAGTAGTATGTAACAACAATTTATATTGTCAGTTAATAATTAGCGCTCTCATGAGAGAGATGATTGCCTTTGCTTGACAGAATTTGCATGACGAAAATTGAAAGATTTACTCTTTGTGTCACTTAAATTAAACACATTTTGTCAGTAGCAGTTCGTAGTTCGTTGTCATTGTTCGTCATTACTTAGCCAATGCTATAGAAAATTTATATTTTCTCCATCGATGCCACACTCCTTGTAAAGGCCTTTTGTTTATTGTCGATCTTCTATCACCTAGTTCACCCTTAACAAGGATTGCCAGTTGCAAAGATACCAAGAGTGCATTAATACATACTTTTTAATGGAATACTTTTTCAATGAATTCCGAATTCTTTCAACATATTTTTTACATGCAGTATGGAAAAAAAGCCATCAAACTATTAAAATTCAATTTTAACCCGACTACACATACAAGAAATATATAATATATATAGCATACTTTTTTGGGCTTGCTTGTTTTTGCATCTTTTGTGCTGCTTGTGCTTTTTGGGTTAAATTTTTTTTTTGGAAAAAATCAATCAAAAATTATTAAATTAAAATACAATGCAGTTCTTGTGATACTTGATCGGTTTTATCAATATTTTATGCAAAATGGTTCCAAGCATAACAAATTGTGAAAAACTTAAAAATGCTTTCATCACTTATTCACTTTATTTTTTAATTTTCAATTATTATTTTACCTACAATTTGTTGTTGTTTCAGTTAGCATTTCCTGACGGATTTTTATGGCTTAAAAATTTGAGTTGTAGAAATTGTTTATCATCTGCAAAGGAAGATAACTCCCCTTCAACCTCTCACTCTTTATTTTTGGTTTTGTTTTGTTAAACCCTTCCTAAGTAGGACTCAATTGCTCTTAGCTAACAAACAAAGCAAAAGGGGGGACCGAAAGAACATCTACAACAACAACAGATATCATGTCCTTTGTCCTGCCATAATTTAAGGCTCTGCTTGATATATATACATGGCAGGTGGTGTGCGAATGATGCTCAGACATAAAGTAAAACAGAGAGGGGACAGAGAGAAGCACAGGGGGGGCTGACCTGCTGCATTAACCAAAAAGGCATTTAGAGCAAGGGGCACGCCCCTAGCTGGCCGCTGCTGCTGCAAAATTAAAAGCAAATTTCCGACACTCGACACTCATCTCGTCGTTTTCTTCCTTTCCTTTCCGCTTTCACATTTTTTTTTTTGGGCGTTGTCCTGGCAGTTTTACGAGCCGGCTTTAAAATCACGTTAATGATATTTACAGCAGCAAATAGAAACTAGAACACCAGAAGCGCCTTGTCTACCCGCCGATTCCCGATTCCCGCTTCAACTTCTGCATCCCCTTTGACCAAAGAAAACAGGCATTCGTCTCGGGTCCACCTTTCCCTCATTGCCCTGGTGTTAACTGTGTGATTTTCATTCTTTTCGAAGTGGTGCACACTGGGGCGAATATGAAGTAAATAATGAATCGGTTGGAGATGTATTTTTTTTGATTATTTTATTTGCAGGTGAATTATGAGATAAGAAAAAATAAAAAGAGAAGAGAAAGGAATCAAATGAAGCGTAGCCAGAAGTGATCTTTGATGTTATTTTTCAAATACTTTGATGACTATTTTCCTATGGAGAGAATCACTTATAGGACGTGGTTTTTCAACTGATATCCTGCCTTCCGATATCTTATAATTGAACAATATTGTTTCCCAAGAAGAGTTCAAGTTAAGAGATTTTACAGAATATTTCAGAATAAGAATGATTCTTTCTATCTTCCAGTAAATTAGGTTAATCTGCTGTTCTCTTAAATTTATTGCTATAAATAAATGACAATCATTAAAAGTCGCCGCATTGCTTAAATCTCGACCACAAACTTTTCGCACATTTTCTTCATTTTTCCAATTGTAGATTTGATAAAAGATAAGCTAAGATTTTATTTTTTTTTTGTATTGATGAGGCGACCCACTGTGCCGAGAGAGGCAGGGGGGCCACAAGTCATTTGCATAACAAAGTCTGCACAGTTTTTGGTATTTACAACATTTAAATTAGACATTAAATTTGAAAGATGAGCCAAATGCTACGGCGGCAACTTTACTTTACCCTCCAGGTGCATGATTTTATTTTCTGCCAAATTTATTTAAGCTGAAGATAATTTTCATTTTGTGTATGTGTGTGTGTGTGCTGGTCTGTCTGACTGTCGCCTTGATTTACTTATTTACTTTATTTTTATGGCATTTTTTTCGGTTGATTAAAATGATAATGGTAATTTTTACATACCCTCACAACGGACGTTGGAAAATTGGCCAAATTAAATTTAACGCATCGAATGAAGGGTGAAAAATGTCTGTAAATAATGTGAAATATATATTTTTCATCAGCACACATGGGCTAAAATTAGCTATATATATATACATATATATATATATGTTTGCCCTTTTGTATATCGAGTTGAACTAAGTAAACAGATCATTTAATTGAAACTAATGGATTGAACACATTATCCCTATGTAAAGAAATAATCAATCAAAATAAAAATTTGTTAGGAGACAACATTCAAAAGTAAAAATAGCCCAGACTCGAATGCCACTTGTTAAACAAAACCTTTTAAAGACAAGGGACAGCAAAGGGTATTGTGTACATAGGTGGAAAGGGTTTCTTTCCAAAGAATCGAAAAGAATCTATCCTTAAATTATTTTAAATTTTTTTTATACGCATATTTCCTTAAGTTATCTATTTCTTTTGTTTAATGTTTTTATTTCTTTATCTAATACAAACAGTTAACAAATTTTACAATTTTCTAGTTTCCTTTAGTTTTGCATTACTTCGCATTGATGTGGAGACTGATAAACTTCTCATTTCTACAATATATTTTTACTTATATGAATATTTAGCAAAATTTAAGGTTTCCTATTAAATTTGCCCTGACTTTTGCAGTTAAGTGGTTTTAATTACTGAAAATTCGCAAATTGAACAGGTCTCTTGGCAAATAGTTCATCTTATATATTGATAAATTTGTCAATGACAAATTTGGAATCAATTAAAAATTTTGGAAGCAAAAAAGTCAAAGTTAAGCGTAAAGAAATCAGATATCGAATAATATGCACTTATTTTATACACCTAAGTAAAGTTAGAGGAGACGACTACGCTCTTGAGAAGAAAGGAAGGTTTTTGGCAATAATTTTCGACTGTCAAAGTTTTAGACAGTAAGGAGCTTAAAAATAGCTTAGTTTCTAATACATTTCAACAGCTCACACAACTGCATCAAATAACACAGAAATTATTGCGCAATTGCGGTATTAGTTAATTAAATTTTTGTCATAATCAAAGATTATCAAAATGCCACAAAAATTTTTGCAAGTGTATACAAATTTCATTTAAAAGTAAAATAACTTTACTCTGTTAAGGAATTTGAAAGTCAAGAGAAAATTTATAGTCTATTGAAATGTAATTGTCATTGAAAGATTTGGAAAAGATTTAAGAGAAATCTTTTAACTAAGCTATTTATAAATTTTCTTTGATGACAAAAAATGGCACTTAAAGTATGTGGGGGAGAAATCAAATTATACCAACAACAAGAAAACGGAAAAAAAGATCAAATACAAAGTACGAGCAAATATACAGACAGACACAAAAACCAGAAGCAGAGAGAAATATGGTGGCAAAAAAGAAAGAAAGTCAAAGTGAGAGAGACAAATCAAAGTCGACTAAATTTAGGCGTGACATTTTTAATGGTTCGCTAACACTCACACTCACACACACACACACACTCAAATAAAATTAACTAAATTTGTAAGCCTGTGAAGCAGGAGGGAGAGGCTAAAGTGTCTCCTCTTTTGTAGCTTCATAACCATAAAATCAAACTCCACTTCAATTAGTTTGGCCGCGTCACTCAACTATTTTGCTTGAAAATGTTTCGCTTCCTGCATAATTAACCTTTAAAAATGAAAATTACATTAACATTAAGTGCTGTGAATCTCTTTTTTGGTTTGAAATTTCATGTGCCCAACGTTTTTAATGGTTTTTTGTGTGTGTGTCTCTCTCTCAATTGTGTGTTGTGTTGTTCCTTGCCCTCCCCCTTCCCGCTATGAACACGAATGAATATTTTGCCACTCATTAAAATTTTGCGCCCAGCTGTTTTGTTTAACAAAATTCTCTCTCCGGCCTAATTGTAATGGGCGCGTCGAAATTTTTGTGTTGAAGTGTAAAACGTGCCGTGGCAACTTAACCAGCAACAGCAGCAATAAGAACAACAACAACAATAATAATAATAACCAATCTAAACAAGTCGGCAAATTGTTAGCAAAGTTTTTGCACATATTTCATTTTACTTGTAATTAAGTTAATTTACTTGAAAGACAACATTTCACTTGGCACATGTTTAGAAAGAACTTTCAATTAGCTCTCCTTTAGTTGACTACATTTAATTATTAAAATGTAGTATAAAAAATAAAATATCCATTTTATAATTTAGAGAAAACAATTTTCATGGTTAAAGTTAAAGATTGCTTTAACGAAAAATGCTTTAAGCAAAAAATGGACAACTATTTTACCGAGGTCGGTGAAAGTTTTGTAACAAAATCATAGCATACTTTTTCGTGCAAAATAAATTGTTGTGGATTCATTTTTTGTTTTTACTTAACGACAGTTATTTACGAGAAGAATAGTTAAGGCTACAACTGCTAAGCACAGATAAAGTATGTTTATTATGGGTTGGAAAAGTTTTTTTCTCCTACACTTTAAACGATTCAAACAAAACACCAAAATCGATTCAGATATTAGCTTATGATCATTAGACCATTTTTATACATTATTCTTTTGGTGTAGTTGCCCCATCTTTTTATACTCCACTCATCCCATTTAACAGAGATTTTATTTTATATTCATTTTTTTTCCGTTTCTCTTTTTGGTCAACACCTGCTGTTGGTTTTATTTTTGGTTTCAGTCTTTTGTACATTTCAGATGGGGGGTAGCAAAAGAAAGAAGAAAAAGAAGATACAGTATGCCTACTTATGGCCATTAGGACTAAAAGCATAACAAAATACAACAGCCGAAAAGCTCAAATTAATTTTCATACAAAAAAAAAAAAAAGTTTATCGCTACGGTGTGTATGGAGGAAGGAAAACAAAAAAACAGCAAAGAGGCAAAAAGAGAGGCGACACGAGGCAAAAGGAAACATCACAATATGCCTCCAAACACTAAGAAAATCAGCACATTTGGTTTTAACGACTATGTATATAATCGAGGGCTATTTGAAATGTTCCGGGTTAGATAAAACAAAAAGCATATTGAGAACTATTTGGCTTGGGTGGGAATTACGTGACTAGGGTTAGGGTAAAACTTTTCGTATTTTGAATGAAATCATGAAAATGTTTACAAATGACTAGAGCAATACTGTAAACACTTATGTAACTGAGCTTGAAAGAGTTTAAGACAATGTTTGGCTATTAATTTAAAACAGTTATTAAATTTATTTTAATTTAAGAAGGCTTAAAGGAGAATAAGCCACAACTAAGTGCCGCGATACGACATTAAAACTAGCAAGAAAAATGGTAACTGAGTGTTGTCTGTAGTGGGTGACTGTGGTCACTTGACTTCTTTGGGCATTCTTTTAAACCTACCCTCGAATATTTATTTTTTTTCTGTGTTGTCTGGCAACAACAAAGAATATGCTAGAATATCTTCCTTATTCTTTTTTTTTTTTTTGTGCTTTTTAATGTGCATTTTGCCGTCGCCGTTGGTGCTGACGTCGCCAGTTGAACATTTTGGAATTACAAACGTCACGCGGACTTATGAGACGAGACCAAACGAGACGTGAAGATTTTTTTCTCTTTTTTTTCAAATGTTTGTTATTCTCAACAGTGGAAAGAAATGGAAGAATGGAATAGAGTATTTTGTATCCCATAGAAAAAAAGGCAAACAATAACACAAACTAGCGGAAAAATATTTTAAAAAGGGAATCAATTGAAAATTAGTTTAGAATCCATTTTGGAGAGTTTGAAATTAGTTTTGAAGCAGGGAAAAATTTATTAAAAATTCAGCATCTAATAAGGAGTTGACAGAAGTAATAGTTATTGACAAATCATGAAAACTAACTGAGAAAAATATTAAGAACATTTATATTTATGTTATCTTAATTTTTCAACTACTTTCCGATAAAAAAAAAGAATTTATTTGGGTGCATAAGTAGAGGAAAACTAAAATGGTGCGAGAAATTAAGGAAGGATAAGTAGAAATTAGTTTGCAGATATCTTACGTTAATTTTAATTTGAATTTAAAGTGCATTTTTTAGGTTAACAATATTTAAATTTGAAAATGCTCAAATTTGAAGCTGTTAAAAATTTAACTAAATTCTATGAAGTTATTATGAAACTATAACTTATGTACAGCCCCAACGTTTCCTTTCACTTTAAATCTATAATAAATTAGTTTTGTAATAATTTAAACCATTTTTTTAAATTTTTTAAAAAGTTATAAGGCAATCAGGGTTCGACTGTTGATCATTTCATTTTGCTTACTCTTTTTTTTTCTTTCTCCCTGTTTGTTTCCTTTTTGGTCTGTGAATTTCAGCAGCTGATTTTCCGCCATCTACTGAAATATGCAAACAGATGAGACCCATACACATACATATAGAAACACCCACTACAGACACACACACAAACAAACATAGACACTCTTACACATAGAAAGAGAGAAAAGACACACACTTACAAAGAGACCGCAAAAACAACATCAAAAATGATGGGAAAAACTGTTATTATGCAAGCAAATTACTTCTCCTTAACATGTATTTTTATTTGTATTTTTGCAGTTATTATTTGGCCATTTTCTGTCTAGTTGCTGGATCTATTCTTTCTTTAGCTAAAGTTTCTTTTTGTTTTTTTTTCTACTACCATTTGCGTTTGCTTTTATTGCCCAATGTAATTAAAATATCCAATTAGTTGGAGAAAAAGTGATCTGCATACGATTTTATGAGCTGCCCACACATAACTAATGACCAAAGTGCCATTTGCCCACCAAACTCACCCGGATGACATCCTCCCCCCGTATGACCCAATACAATCCATCAGCTTACACACACAGTTTTTGGGAAGGCAACACATAAATTCCTCTTGTTATTTTCTGAGTATTTTTTTTTTTGGGGGGGCACAAAAATTAATAAAAATGATTGCTGGCATGGGTTTGTCCAGTAGAAAGACCTACGACGTTCTACCAAATGAATGAATGGCGCATGCCAGCTGTTGGCCAAACATGCTTTTGATTGCCAACAACAACAACAACAAGACCAACATTGGTTAAAGAAGAAAAAAACAACAACAAGAAGAGAAACTCGTTCGCCTTTCATCAGGGTGTGCATAACAAGTGAACGGGGATCGAGCGAAAAAGCTAAAGCCTGCAACTGAACCAAACTGAACTGAAACCCCTAACTTGTTCCCTTACCCCTAACATCACATCATTCTCTGTCCTACTCTCTCTCTCCTCTCTTGGTCAGGGCTATGGCACTGACCATTGTCCGTTTGTCCCATTTGTCTATCCGTCCCTCTGGTTCGTTCGTCTTCTGTCACGCCACTATAAAATGACAAACAGTGCGCGAAATGTGAGACAAACTACACAGTAAAACAAGAGCAAAAAACAAAATGGAATGGTCAAATAAAAATGTATAGAAAGAAATAGTCGAATTACATCATGATGGAATAGACTGTACCACTTAAAAGAAGTTTTCGGTAGAAGAATTTTATTCAAAACTTTTTCATTAGAATTTTAAAACTATGAATTTTGATAAGTTGTGGCAATTTTTTATTATTAAGGGACTTTACCTTGAAGTCCTTTAAGGTCAATGCTTCTGCTATTTTCTGTGCAGACTAAACGATTGAAGACCTTTGCCGCTTTTTAACTGGATTATGTAGATGTTGACCTTATCCTAATTGAAGTACGATAGTATGTACGATAGTAATGTTAGGTCTCTCTTATGTTCCCTCTATTGAGTGGAGTTCTGTTTAGTTTGTATTTGAAAAATTGTATATTTTAGATTCTTCTTATTAAAGAGACTTACGCAATAGATTAGATCAAATACAGACACAGAAACAAAGGCTTTTCGGAAAAGATCCACTAATTAACTCATATTTAGCTGCAACAACTTTGACAATCCACATTGCACACTTTTTTTCATATAATTTTTGTTGTATTAAAACCAATATACATTTACCATTCAAACCCTAGGGTACACTTAAGCATAACGAGTGTGAGACACAGTAGAAAAGAAAAAGAAAAAAAGAAGATTGTCATTTAAAGCAAAATGTCTGAAGAACGTTCGTTCATTTTGCACTCAGCGCGCACAGGACACTCGCACTCAAAGGGACAGAAGAGAAAAACAAAAATCCTCTTATACTACTACTGAACGACTGTTTGGTGCTGTTGCTACCATTGCCGCAGGACTTTAAACAATTGCAGCAGTTTCCACCATGCTTATAAGCACTTCCCATCTAATCAATTATGCTATCTGCACATATTGTTCAAAGCTCTCTCCCTGCCACATAGAGAATCAAAGGCATTATTAGCCAATGGCCACATAACATTTAAATATGCATGAAGACAACTTTAAATGGCTCAGAGGTTACATTTAAAGCGAAGTGAAACGACGACTAAAAGAAGGGAAAAGGGAAAGCGCAGCAACTGGACAGCCAAATGAAATTGTAAAAGATAGCAGCAGCCGCCGACCAGTAAAAGCAAAGGCAAAGGCAATGGCGGAATGGCAGCAGCCAAAACGTAACATGAAACAAACAAATAAACAAAATGGAAGAGAAATGGCATCAGGAATACGGCCAAAAGCAGAAGCAGTAGTAACCAGCGACTATTGCATGTTGTTGGTGTGCTAATTCCGTTAGCAATTTCGCTTGTCCAGCCACTAACAACAAAACACTCAAAAAAGAGAAAAATAAAGGACATACAAGAAGAGAACTGGCAATATATGATGACACAAAAGTTACCCTGAAAAATTACTAAAAAAGTAATACAAATTTTATAAAATTTTACCTAAACTAATCGAATTTTTTAACTGAAATAAGTATGAAGAGAAGTAGATATCAAGTAACATACTTTCCGAATGAAATGGAGTAGAATTGAAAGTTAAAATTCTAAAAGTAATCTACAATTAATGTCTTAGTTATGATTATTACCAGTAATCTATAGAAATGTCGGATCCTAATTAGTCCTTTTAGTAGTTTTCTAATCTGTGTGAAAAGAAAGATAATAATAATAATGGAACATATATTCTACATCGTCTATCATAGCATACGAAAACACAGTTAGTGTCCCTTTAAAATGATTTTACCTTTTTGCCAAGGCTGCACTAGATGCTCCCATTTCAAAGGATTTTAGACTTTGAGGTACCGAGTATCCATTTTGACTTCTTCTTTAAGATAGACCTCTCGATTGACTTCGAAAGTTAGGCTAACTTAGTTGATGGAATCCGCCAGGCGCCACTCCAACGACAAATGGGAGCGGTTTCTTCTGAGAAAAAAGCATTTCTATGTCGAAGTTCCTAGAGTTTTGTTGGAACTGAAATTCTACATAAAAAGCCTGAATAATAATGTAAAAAAATCGATCCGTTACACGTTATCGAGGTTAGAATAAAGTTGGATGCTGTATAGAAGTTCTACATATAAAGCCTCAGTAATATTATAAGACAAAATAACTATCCTTAACATGTTATCCCCGACTCTCAGTAAAAGATTACAAACATTAAACCTTTATGAGATATGTCGTACAAATTGTTTACAAATTCTTTCTTAAATTTTTATTCTTTATCAGAATTCAGTTATCCTTCATCAGATTGTTAAAAGTACACTTTCCACTAATAACTTTGATAAATGCGAAGAAATTTAGTTTTAAATACCTTAAAATGTTCCCCTTTGGATAGCAAATTGAAACTGTCTCTGCAAACACAATTATAGATCGCCTTGAGTTGCCTCCGTATCGCTATGCAACATATTTTGTCATAGTCGGAAAAATATTTACTATACCCTAGGATAATTTTTCTCTATGTCCAACCAAATCTTGTGAGCGCCATGAAAAACGAGGCGAAACTGCTTAATGCTTGCCACTTTCTATCGTTTTTCTCTTCTTGTGTTTTTTCTTCATTTCGTTTTTTTTTTTTTCGGTGTTGGAGGAAAAAACAAATTGTATTAGTGTGTGTTTTGTGGCTGGTTTGTTACATGGCAACAGATTAACTTGCTGTTGCTGCTGCTCCCCTTAAGTAAAAGCAAACAGTTGAGAGGGGATAAACACAAAAAAAAAAAACAAAAACAAAAAAAATGAAGAGACGCCACACAAAAGCAACTTTAATTGCATTGAGGGTACACACACTTTAGACCATTCTCCCCTCAATGCTTCTTTCCCTCCTTTCCTTGTACCTTTGACAGAGGGCACTATAATATTGGTCAGATGTTTGTAACGCAAATAAAAAAGAATTAACTACGACACTCTTTATCTGGTCTAAAGAAAACTTGCTGCTTTGTGTTGACACTCATTCGAAATTTGTTCGTAAGCGGAAAGCTATTTCCTTATACTTTTATGGTTTAAAAATGTTAAAATAATTTATTGTAAGAGTATACAAACTGCTATGTAAATTGCTTTCCATTTTTCATTCAATTTGTCTTTTTCGTTTTTCTTTTTGACAGGACTAAGAAATTTTTAAATAAAAGAAAACCACGCACTCTCGAATGTTTATTTATTTGGTTTTCGTTCTTTTTCGTGCATTTTACCTGACGAAATTTCTACCTTGTATTTGTTTACATTTAATTGGATTTCAATTTAATCGAAATTGCTCGGAACCAATAAATATATACCTACCACACACAGACACACACAAAGTTCTCAAGTCAAAAGAAGTCAAAGAGCACAAAGTTAAAACGCAAAAAGAGAATATTCTATCAAAAACAAAAAAAAAAAACAAAAAAAAAACGAAACTAAAAGAAACAGAAATTAAATGAGTTTACCCAGCGCCAGGAAAGAAAAGAAGAGGTGAATAATTTATGATTTCTTTAAAAGGAAAAAAAAAAATACAATAATATATAAGATAAGATATTGTACGAACAGATCGTGTCTGTTAGAGTTAAAAGTTTTTGAAAATCGAGAAAGAAAGAGGAAAAATTCGTGCAAGGTATTCAATTTCCCAATGTTTGTGTAGCTTGCAAAATTTCATAAATCGAAATTCAGGAACGAATGAGAAGAAATTTATGAAGGGGACGCAATTTTCCAACTGTTTTAAATATGTATTTAAATTTGTTATTTGTGCAGCTGGGAAAACTTCATAAAATTGTCAAGAAGAAGAATTTTGTAATATTTTATTATTTTCTTACTTGAAATAGCGAAATGTTTTTACACCGATGCTCAAAAGTGCAAACAGTGTTAAATTATGGGCAAATAAAATACTTTCTTTTATTCTAAACCAGAAATATATTCAACAAAAGCTTGGAATCGATGACTCTTTTATGTTTTTTTAAACACTTTTCCACCTAAGAGTTGCAATAGTTTCTTGTGGAATATTTTGCTCTTACTGCTGATATAGTTTAGTTGACCCAAACTGTTTACAGAATTTGTCTTTGATCAATTAAATGAATCCTCCCTATGATTCTGGTTACCTGATAAAAAATTTATATATTGTTCCAATAACATTTCCAAGAAAACGAATAGTCCAAACATGTTCAAAAATAACTTCAAATTTGAAAACCAATTTCTTTGCCAAAAAGTGTTTTAAATCCTTTTGAAAGCAATTTAAATCAGCCCCCAAAATAAATATAAACAAGAAATCATTTAAAGTGTCCTGACATTTGCTACTTACCAGCACCAGGAAAAAAGACTAAACAAAAAAAAAATAAAGAGTTATAGGAGAGGAAAGTACCAACAAATGACATGGCAAAAGACACAAAGCTGTGCAGTCAAAGCGGGTTTGGGGGGGAGGGATGCTGCTGCAACTTTGCATGGCATGATAAAAATGGCAAAGACTCGAATCCAAAAAATGAAGAAAAAATAGAAATGAAATTCGGGCACAGCAAAAAAAATCACTGAACCCACCAAGAGGAAAAGCGGCTGTGGAAACGTTGTGAAGGAGGCGGTGGCAAAGTACCAAAATAACGGAAAAAATAAACAACTAAAAAATAAAAAATAGCGCCAAAAATTGTGCAACAAAAATTGCATTTAAGGTATGCAATAAAATGCCATGCATACATTTTACTGGATGGGGAACAAAGGAGGCCCAAAAACAGGAAAACGGGGTAAAACTGGAAGAGAAAGAGAGACAGCAAAGGAGAGGCTCTGCAGAGTTGGGGTAGAGTAGCTCCATTGAGGCACAAAATAAGATTATTAACATTGTTAAAGCGAACAAGGGAAAGAGAGAGAGAGAGACAGAGGAAGATAGAGTGGCTGAGCGGCTGCTGTTAGTAGGTGATTGGCTTTTGGTCTCAGCCTCTGGACAAGGGGAAAAAAATTTTATTTAAGCAACAACAGTAAAAAAAGGAGGCTCTGTGTAACGGAACAGAAATTGTTGTACCCTTTAAACTCTATTTTTAGTTTGTTGCCTAATCCAAAATTAAAAAATCGGAATAGTTATCTTGTAAAATTTTATAATAATTATTTGATTATAACTTTGACATTTTCAAAAAAAAGGAATATTACTGGGTTGGTTAGAAATAATGGAAAAGACGAGGAAACAAACTCAAAGAAACTTTAATCGCTAAAAAAATTAATTTGTTATTTAACTAGTTTCAAATTTGGACTTCTAAGTAGACACAAATAGCAGCCAGAAATTTGAAATTTCTATTTCCATAAAAACTTTTCGTGTCACGTTAAGTGCTTGTACATTGAATGGTCACTATATGTAAGGACTTAGAATTCATCTTTGATAAACTGACAAAGGTAGTTTGAACTTCAAAGCAACAAATTTATTTAATATCCAAAGACATCCATTAATAACGTTATAAATTCAATGAAAGTTTTAGAAAATAGATTTCTAATAGTTCCAGTTGGGATTTCTAACCAATTTCACGATTAGTACAGAGTCAAAGCAAGTTCCTGGACGGAATACAAATATACTAATTAGATGTCGGACACATTAGTCAAAGTGACAACGAAAGCTGAAGCCATATAACAAGCTTGGTAAAGGAAGTTTTAAGACTAAAGTAAAAAAATAAAGAAGTGTAGAAAAACTACAATTAGTACTTAAAGAAGTGCCCAATTACCTCATGAGCCAAGATGCAATAAGCTCAACAATCAAAGACTTTAAACAAATAAAAAATTTATACTAACAAACAAATAAGTTTGCTCTTCGTTCTGCCGACTTCAATCAAGAATATATATATATATATACAATATAAGTTTTGTAACGATGCCTCCCCCCTGTGCATTACAAACATTTAGCAAAACTTACAATACCCTTTGGAAAAAGTGTACAACGAGAGCAAAAGAAAAAAAAAAGTATAGAAAATTGTAAAAATAGAAAATGGCAAACAATTTAAAAGGGAAAAACCATTTGTTGGCCAAGAGAGCCCTTAGGGCAGGCAATGGAAATTGCAAAAAAAAAAAAAAACCAACAAAACTAACAACATTTTAGGTTAGCTGCTTCAGCTTCTACGAGTTGACTCTTCTTCGGCAACTGATAACTTCCGGCCAAAAGCAACAGCAGTAGCAGTAGCAGCAGCAGAAGCTGCAACATCATAAACAGCCACTTGGCACAATGGAAATTTGGTTTTCCACTTTTTTACATCTCTGCTACTCCTCTTCTCTCAAATGGTTTGTTACCATGCAAAAAAGCTGGCAAGATGATAGATGAAAGCCAAGAGCTGAAACAGGCTTTAGATTTTCCCCTTTCGATTTTTTGTTGTTGTGTATGCCTTCCTTTAGTCTTCCCCTGCCCTTCGTATTCTCGTTTTAATCTAACCATGGTACTACTCTGTTGCTCGTATTGTAGACATATGTCTAAGTGGCATCATCTTTGTTCATGTACCTCTAAATCTTTGGGTTTTACGCTCAATATGATGCTCCCTGTGGCCCTCTACCATGAAGTTCGACCATTGTCATCCTGTCTGACAAGACATTCATTTGTTATTGTCGCCGCTGCTTATGGCTCCTGATGATGCTGCTGGTGCCATTGCCAATGCTGCTGCTGCACTTGGCTGCGGTTTGGTTGACTGTACTTAGCGTAAGTCGCACGATATCCTTTTAGCAGGAGACATACTTATACTCCGACACACACCCACCCAAGTACATATACACACACACACACACAGAGACTCAGAGACAAAGACTGAGTTTGCCAGAGTTGGAGAGCCACATCATCTGTTTAGCTAAGCCCACAAGTACTTACGCTTGGGCCTCTTGGCATCTCTTCTCTCTCTCTCGTTCCAACTATTTTGCTCTTTCTCTGATAGCCCGCTTAATTATTTTAGACCATTAATTCTAATCTAAAGCATTGAAATGGCTTTGCCCAACATGAAATTGATTTTAAAAACGGAATTTCCAACAGGTACTTGTGAGGATTTATAGTAAGAGTTGGAAAAAACTGCACAAGATATATGAACTCTAATTTGATATATGTTTTAAGAAATGATTTACAACTGAAATAGTGAGCATTATGGCATTGATATATAAGAAGTATAACTTTTACTTAGTACACTTTACTTGTAGTTGCTTCTGTGGAAGGAGTCTGGCATCTATATCTCTATAACTGCCTTCCATTGATTATCCTCGGATGGAATTTATAAGTTTATAAGTAAAATGTACTACCATAAAACCATTTTATCAGTTAAACTAAAGATTTCCCTTAATAAATCTGATTTTGGAATTTCACTTCATATGTTTTTTAATTGACCAAATGTACTTAATTAAAAAGATTGTTTTAAAAATTTAAATAATGTTATTTCTTCAAATTTAAACGCTAAATATTTCAATTCAATGCTAAAAAGCAAGTAAAAATATAAGTTTTTATTCAAGCCAAATTGGTCGAAATTGGAGCCTTTAAAATTGATTAAATTTTTGTACAAATGAAAAATGGAAGCTACAAAAAAGGCAGTGAAGTCTTACAGTGACTCACAGTGAACAGAGAAAAGGAGCAATTCTATCGATTATATAGGCTTTTATTCAATTTCTACCCTAGTGGCAACATTGATGCTTAAATTGTAACTTTTTCAATATTGTCTTTTCCATCGAGTAGGCATTGACTAACTGACTCAAAAGTGGTATAAATAGCCGATGCTTTTCATACGATTACACATTCAGTTGCCTGCCATTGTGGAGGCAACATCTGAATTAATTGTTTTCTTTTCCTTTTATTTGTTCCTTATTTTATTTTATTTTATACTTTTCTACATTTGGTATTATTTTATACTTTTTCTTATTACTTTATACGTTGTATTTTATATTTTTATACATTTTGTATGATTTTTTCTTTGTTTTATCTAACGCCTGTGTGGAGTTCCACCTATCGCTTGGCAGAGTATATATGTATATTGACTTATGTTAGTTACATAATTTATTGGATATTTAATTGAGTGATAGAACAAATGCGTCTAGCTTCGGTGAACATATTCTTACTTCTTCTTCTACTCTAGTTATGATGATTTGTTGCACTTACAATACTTTATTCCTATGACAAGTTTACTGCTTAATTTACTTGATCTTAGTTCATTCCGTTCCATTACTTTGCTGCATCTAGCACTCATGAAAGTAATTCCGCGCTTGTTCACGAATTTAAACCGTTTTCATCGCTTCCTTTATTTCCACTAGCTCCTTCACATCGTAGAACCAGTTCAGTAATTGAATAAACATGTCGAATATTTCTGTATAACCAACCTAACATATCTCTGGAACATCATATCTGATCGCTAAAACAATATTCCATCCTCGAAACTAAAATGATATCGTGTGAATCTTAGGCGTCTGATCCTTAAAGTCATGTATATTCTTTAATATGCTTGTCAATCTTGAGTCTTGCAAATTCTGAAATCTATTTCCCTACCCCAAACTGTTTCTTATTGTCTATGAAAATTCATTTAGTGAAGCTGAAGCAGCTATTGGAATCGCACACAAATAGGTGCTCATCGATGATGCCATTAAATTTGATCATACTGTAATGTAGCTTTATATTCTTATATTTATTTATCACTTAAAAGAAAATCTTAAATTTATTGATAAAAAAAAAATATAATTGCGGGAAAAAGTAAATATGTCAGCAGCTTTCCAATATCTTTGCCGCAAAGCTAAGCACCAAAAATAAACTTCCAAAACAACAAATTGCCATTTTGGTTTTAGCCAAATTGTTATCTTCTGCCAAATCTAGGCAATTAAATAAAAAATAAAGACATTTTCCACTCTCTCTATCCCACTGTAGCACTTCGATACTTTCTCTCAACCAAGTTTAGGTTCTCAAGCTCCGATTGTCTCAGACTCGGCTGTTGATATTGATCCAGAATATGATTCCTTCTGCCTATTGACTCCTTGGGTATGGGATATATGATGTCAGCAAGTTTTCAGTAGAACAAAAATCATAAACTGCAAAAATTTAATTAATTCAAAATATATAAACTTTAAAGTTTATTGAGCAGATTTTGCAAAACAAATATAAGTACTAGTTATTTCTTTTATTGATTTTAAGTTTTATTAATATTGATACAATTGACTTTTAACCTTTTGTTGTTTCACTTTCACATTAACTAATTAAAAAGATTGCCGTTGGGCAAACTAATTAGAAATGCATAAAACCGTATTATGCAAATCAACAAATTGCTAAATGGACATTAAAAAAAAAAAAATGAAAATGGAAAAAATCTATTATAATAGAACAATAAAAGTCGGCGAAAAAAAAAAGTACGTAAAATCTAGTAAAGTCCGGCTGAACCTACATATTGAAACAAAAAAGAGAATGAAAGTAGAGAAAGTGTGAGGGGGAGCTGTGTGAAACATAATCATGACCAGAGGTGGTAAGGTGAGTGAAATCCGTTTACCAATTTGATGATGGCATAACATAACAAGCAAAATGGAGGGCGGGAGCCGGAAAAAATTATATACCCAAAACAGATTACCAGCAACACGACCGACCAGGAGTAGCAGCAGCACCAGCCAAAACAAAACAAGGAAAACGGAATTAAGAAAACAACAGCGAAACATGAAGGAGAGGACTAACACAACAAATATATATGTATATATATATAAAGAAAAAGAAAGAAAGCGTTATGGGGAAAATAGAGAAAAAGAAAATAAATAAAATCACCGTCCCTTTTTTTGTTTTTTGTTATTTTTTTTTCCTTTTTGGGGGTACAATTTTATTTTGTTTTCTTTTTGTTTTTCGTTTTCTTTTTCTCCCCGAACCTGGAAATGAAACTCAGTCAAAAGGAAAACTCGCAACAATAAAAGGCATAGATAATGCTCCCATTCCAGTAAAAATATTCAATTAGTTTATGTGTGTATAAGAGCAGAATTAGACAATGTTCTTTTCTCTAGTATCAAAAAAAAAACCCTTTTTATACCCTTTCAAAAAGAAAATATTGAATGCTTAGCTATGGGTTTTGACTTTAAATAGATAGATCAGTTTTTGCTAAGATATTGCATTAGCTCCTTCCAAATCAAAAGATTTTCTCAGAAGTAGATAAGTAACAATTTTTGCCAGGTTTCGAAAATGCTTTTAAAACAAGTCCTAATATTAAAGCTATACATTTTCCGTTTCACAATATGTTCTAACTATAACTAAGCTTCGTTCAGTTGTTCCCTTTTTAAAGTAGAGTAGCAAATCTTCGCCTTTTGTCCAATCATTCTTTTAACTCTCTCATGTTTGTTGTTGGTTTAATGGCTAACCATAAAAAAATTTGCATTAAAATATTTTTATTGCTTAACAAAAAAAGAAAGGGAAAATGAAAGGTCAAGAAAAATTGAAAATAGTCATTTGATAAGAGGTCATAAAAAAATTGTTGAAGGTGTAACAAATGAAAAAGAAGAACGAGAAAAGAAACGATAATGTTGAAATTTTAACAAGACATTTGAAACTTAATCTATGTATGTGAATTACTTAACTTTTAAGCTCAGTTACCTAACCAGGACGAAAACTTTAACGTTATCAGGTAACGCATAGTGAAAGTTATAATCCACTGTGATTCACTGTTACAATTCCACTTGCCATTTGCCATACTACCTCACCACCTCTCTGCCCATGGATTCTGTTGAAATGCGCATTCATAACTCAAAATGGCAAACTAATTTACGCCAGACTTATTATCTTCCTCTCTCCAGTGGCAACATGTTACCGCCTAGTCCTCCCGCGCTTAGTCCACCAAAATTCCAAAAGGCGACAGTTGACAGTCATCAGCAACAAGAGCAACAATAACAACAAACAGTTGGGGGGGGGGGGAAGGAAAAGAAGGTCTTTTACTTTTGGATCCCGACGGTGTTGTACGTTGTGAGGAGAATGTAGTATTTCCAGTATTCCCCGGTTGATGCCGGGCAAATACATTAACAATTGTATGTATATACCAGTCGGGAGTAGGTTCGCATGAGAATGAAAGCACGTGTGTGTGTGCGCCAAAATGCGTTCACCATGCGGACATAAAGAGACAGAAAGGCAGATAGACAGACAGACAGACAGAGACCAACTGTATAGACTGACTGGGATATACAGAGACAGAGACAATGCAGCCAGGTGCTACTGCTGGTACCTAGAGAGATATATCTGCTTGAATGACTGTCTGGCTGGCAGGCTGGCTGGCTATATGGCAATGTGTGAGTTCATATGAGTATGTATAAAGAGGCGTGGCATGTCGCGGCAGTTGCCAGTTTTGCTTCCTACTTTTTCTTCTTTTTTTTTTGTTCATTAAAACAAGGATAAAATGTGACTACAATAATTATTGTAAGGAAAATTTCGAATACACTTTTCGAGAAAGATTTTGATTATAATTAATAAGAGTTTTCTAGATGAAAAATCAAAACATTCAAAAATATATAGTAATCAATTATATCTATATATTATATAGAAATTATAAAGCTTATTATAAAGATATAGGAACGCACTTTAGAAAAAAGATTTTGATTCTGATTAATAACTGTTTTCTAGACCAAAAATCGAAACATTCAGTAATATACAGTATTCAATTGGCGTCTATATCTACCTAAACATATCTTTCTTTATTTGAAAAATAAAATTCTGACTATGAATAAATGTACAATTATATATTTCATAATTATTTACACAGATCGTTCAGGAATTAGCTTTATAGATGGTAATTCTCAAATCGAATGTTGTTAGAATAAAAATCCTCAAAGTGAAAAATCCTAAAAGTAAATGAATAATATAATAGCAAAATATGTTTAATGTAAGCATTGATAACTGTAGTTACTTTAATTCTTTTGTTCCTTATTTAAAAATAAAAAACCTTAACCAATTCAATAAAAACCCAATACAATCAAAATTCAGTTAAGAGTGTATCTTTACTTAACTGTAATCACCCGGCTAATAATCTACTAAGATGTATTCAATCTAATTTATTTTGTCAATTTATAAGAGAATTTAAAAACGCTTTATTCACATTGTCATAGCCAAATTGTCTTAACGGATTTACCCTTACTCAAGGATAACTGCAAAGAATATCAGCAGCAATCGCAGCCAGCCGCATTCGGAACTCTGTCGCACCTGCCTCTTGTATCATGCAGGTGTTTTGTCATTTTAACGCCACAGAGACGCCACCAAGGCGAGATGACAAAAAAAAAAAAAAGTAAAAAAAACTGGCAAGAAGAAAAACAACAACTAAATGACGACTAGGCAGAACCTGCAGAGAATCTTCTGCTTACCTTATTTACACTTGAGCGAATTGTTGCGCATTTGTGAAAGTCCTTAGGGGGCAGAGGGGAGAATGCGGCAAAGATGAGCGTTTTGGGGGGCATCAACAATGAAAACGGTGATGATTGCTGATGACGATGATGACGACGATGATGACAACGGCTAGACAAAATATATGCAACAAATGAGGACAACATGCCACGCCCACTTTTGTAAAAACGTTGACATATGTTGGGCGTGATTTGTATACAAAGATTCGGGCAAATAAATAACTTTAATTTGTCAAGCGATGCAAACAAATTTGTCAACAAATGACAAAAATCAATAATAATAAACTTACATTGAACAATCCAAGTCTTTATTAATGATTGCTCTTAGCTAGAATTTTATTAATTTTAGGCCTTTAAGGTAAATCTTTATTTTGAATAATTTAATAGGAAAATTAAAAGTTTGGAGATAAATTGCAGAAATTTGTTATATGATGCAAGAACATATCTTTAGCATATGATGAAACTTATTTATAGGATGAATCATTTAGATTTTTAAAAGAAAAAATAAGCTTTGGAATCTACCCAAATTACTGTGTATTTAATTGAAGAAGTAATTTCAATGAATAATATGTCTCTCATATTAGGCTCACCCTGTATATAGGCTTAACTTATTTTAAAGCAGTTTGATTGGAAGTTTAATGGGCAAAGCTATTGAATAATTAAATTTCTTACACACAGATGACTCATCCTTTATAATGTTAGTTTTGATTCCCATTTAAACAACCAAAAGATGATGGTAGCTTATTTTAATACTCAACTTTTAGCTATTATAACATGCTACCTTATGCAAGTTTCTAGTCTTACTTTCATATGAACCACCTTGTATGACTTCCTCTACTTCAAGTTTAAACAAGGTTTCATCTTTAACTAAGCCAAATAGTCCACACTCCCTGTATATCTCATAGTCACAACAAAGAACGATTAATATATTCAAAATAATTAAACAAAATACTAAAGAAAATGATTGCTTAATATTATTTTGTACAGGCGTTATTTATTATTGTTATTTTCTTTCCCGACTCGTACTTAAATCGCTCCAAGTAAGACATTTTATGCTGTATATAAATAAATATAAATTAGACCAAAAAGTCTTTAAGCCAAATTCCATTTACATTTCAATATTCTAATGCATATAATTATGCATATTTTCTGCTTCACAAAAGGACTTTGCTTAAAGCCTCTCTTCCCTTTTAAAGTCCTTGACTAATATGCCTAATCATAAAACTAATCTTCATTGACTTGGAAGGGAAGGAAAGGTGCGAGGTGAAATGTTCGGTGGGCAAAAAAGCTCATTAAAATTACTCATACGATGAGTTGTTTTTGTTGGGAGAGAGGGTTTCTGTGTTGTGTATTTGTGTGTGTGTGTGTCTGTTTGTGTGTGTTGACAGACCCAAAAGGCAAAACGCCTATAAAACAAGCCAATGTAGTTAATGTGTCTGGTTGCCACTGGTTTTTGTGGCAGCAACAACAGCAACTAAAGTAACAACACCTAAAGCAACTAAAACAACACAAGATGAACAAATCTAACCAAGCTGAAATTAACATAAATGAATTTGCAGCTGTCACTCGTAAAGTTATTACCCCCAAAGACATACAAAATGTACAAATCACACTGACCCAATGTTTAATGTGCCAAGACTTGCTCCGAGATGGTGGGAGGGAGATTCGCATCAGACTAGTTGGCCATGGCTAAGGAAGAAGGCAACAACTGGAATTAAAGATGAATGTTATACTTATATTAATGCTGATGGGATGGCCACTACACTTGGGGAAATGAACATTATACATTATAGTTAAATGTAAATCTTAGGAACTTTTTTTTTGCGTTTATATACGAATCGAATGATGCAGTAAAATTTGTCCACGGATAAAATTGATACAGTTTCTTAGTTAAATTATCAATCAGATATTTTGTTTATTTACTTAATGGGCGTTTGATATATTGGAAGGTAATAATATAAAAATTTTTTCCTCTTGTCTTTCTATCATTCTTGTAATTCTATCATTCTGTATAAAAATATTGTAAATATTATAAATATATAAAATTTCTGTCTTTAACAACTCTCATAAATCCACAAACCAAAAGCAATACGTACTCAAATCTTTCTATAATTTGGAGATTATTTCCTCTTCCCACTATAACAAATTTTAAAAAGCTTTTCAATTCCAAGCAGAATCGTTTTTAACTGTAATTGAAGTACCATACGTTACTTTCAAAACGCTTTGCACATAATTTTATTTGCTTTTTAATCATTTTTGACCTAAACTAAGAAAAACTATGTCAACCTCCGAATCTGCAGATAGTTTTCAATGGATCTTTTAAAAAAATGTACACTAACAATTAGTTTACTTTATTTAAATACGATTTCTGAACTTAATAGAGTTTATTCCAAGCTAAATAGCTTTCTGAGCTAACATATTTTCCCTACAATTGAATTAAAAATCTCAAGAACTAAGCTAAATCCCCAATATAATATTGAATATTTGACACTTACATATGTATGTGTTAATACAAAACTTCTAGTAAGCCGTGCTAGTCTTTCTGCAAATGCCCCATTATTATTGAAAATAAAAGTGAAATGAACCTTGAAAATGTTTAAATAAAAACTTGGTAAAGTTTTCGCATATACCAAACTTCTGGGTAAAATCTAACAAGATATTTTAAGTGATACTCAAATAAGAGTCAAATTAATACCCAATAAAAGTAGCACTCAAAATTACCTTTGACAGAACATCATAGCTTTACTTAAGTACACTTTTATATACAATTATTAATAAACATTCATTATATAACCTAAAAACCACAATACAAACAGGATATATAACCCTTTATATAACAATAAACTTGGCCACATAAGCCACTCAACATCTTTGGATATGGAACCCACACTTTAATTGCAACCACAAGAATGTCTCTTAAAGCAGTTTGAATGTTAATTAATGGTAAATGAAGTGCTAATTTGAGGTTTAATAGAAGCTTTTGCTCCAACTCCTTTTGCATTCCGTTCCAAAATTAGACATTACCTTTTTGGTGATTTTCTGTCCAAGTTTTTCAAGTGTAAGCCTCATCTTCATATTTGGTCAAAGAAACAACAGGCATATGAATCATTTATGGTATGCTAAGTCATCATGGCAACCATCCTACTCCAAATTCTGCCTATCCCTTTACAGACTAGGCCCAAAATGCATGAAATGGAAAGACCGAGCCAGAAAGGTGCCAGGCATATTAAGTAATACGAACGACGACTTTAAACAGGCAACCAACCCCCCTTCACCCCTCCAAAAAAAAAAAAAAAGATGGGGCACTAACCTACTACAACAATATGAAGACAACCCAAAAAACAAAAACCCAAAAGAAGTGTGTCAACTTTTTTTGGGAAGACGAAGAGTCTAACGAGAGAGAGAGAGTGGCACATGCGCTCTATTAAATACAATCCACAAACAATTCGAACTTCTCTCGGGTTGTGTCAGTTAACATTGACCACGAAAACTAAAGAAAGCCATGGGATAGGACCAGCATCCGAAATCAAATCAGTCAAACGGCGTTGCTGTTAGCGAACACAACACACACACAGAGAACACAGAAAACCAAAGAAAAGTCAAATCAGATCCTTTAAGTACGCATCCAAATGCGAATTACCTATCCTGGCGAGAATGTCCCAAGATGACGTGATTTACCGGCAAAAAATTTACTCGTGTCAAAATTTTTGTGTAAATAAAGAATAAATTGAATGTGAAGTGAAAGGAAAGTTAAATCAAGTGGAAGATAATTGGCTGTCAAAGTTCAAATCAAAAAAAAATACCAATCAAAATCAAATTTAAAAATAAAAAAATTTTTTTCATTTAATTGGCTGGCGCTGGCTAAATGCCAAGCTAATAGCTTTGATCTAATCAAAGCAAAACCGAAAAGAAAGAAAAGTTTGAACCAAAATAAAACAAAAAGAAAGAGAAAAACGAAATTAAACCAAGTGAATCAAAATATACAAAATCCATAAATAATCAAATAAAATTATAAATAACCATTAGCAAATAAATGAAAATTTAAACAAAAAATAAATCAAAACTAAATTATTCATTGGCCATTCAAGAAAAGTATTCAAATTAATCAAATAAAAAACCATATGCATGATAAAAAGCAAAAAAAAAAAAAATAAACAAAAATTATCAATTGAAATATAATCAAAATATTTGACGTATTGACCCAATTTTAATCATACAAAGACAAAATAAAAAATTAAAACAACACAAAAAAAATATTGTGTGTAATAAAATAAAAATGCAAATTTATTAAAACAAATATAGAGTCACATGGATATATATATGTATATCCGATATATACCATAAATATCAAATGGCAAATAGCTATAAATCGATGCTGCATTTAAATAGAGTTTTTATCTCTCCATCTGTGTATGTGCGAGTGCATAAGTGTGTGTATGTGCATGTTCTTGGTGTGTGTAATTGAGCATGCATTAAAATAATACCAATACACATACATATATATATAGAGAATCGTTTATATATATATATATAAATTAATGTCATACATAAAAAATAATTTAGGCTTATAGAAAAAAAAAAAAAACGGCTATCGAATGAAAAATTGCATACAAATGTTATCCTGTCTATTTTTGCTGCCGGCATCATTGTATGCTCCTCGTCGTCGTGTGTGTCTGTGTGTGTGAATTTTAAATACTTTAATTAAACGCCTGGGCTAAGCTATTAGCCAATATTTCGGATTACCACAATAAAGGAAATTTAAATTGATATAATTGAGATTGTGTGGGGGTAAGTTCAATGAATATTTATTATGCAATTGCAAATTTTAGTGAAGTTAAACGGCGGCATTAATGTCAATGCCATTTAGAATTATAGATTAAATGTGATAAATCTGTGCATAGTCATAGTCATCATATAAATGTGAATAAATTTTGGTTAATATTAGATATTTTAATGTGTTTTCTATTGGAGTTAAGCGTCGTTTTTTTGGTGTTGAAGACCAGGAGGATTTAATAATGGGTCAAGAAGATTTAACGGCGAACCAACATAAAAGATATCTCCTTTTTACATCAATGCTAAATATGCAGGCGAATTTATAACATTTATATTATAAGTCCAGATAGGAAAGTTTTTATTTCAAGTATCTAATTTTCCTTAAAGACACATTCGACCACGTGATAAAATGATCCAATATTTCACGTGGAATGTAAATCATAAAATTGTAGTAATTTAGAGATAATTAGATTTATTTACATAAATGTTAAAAACATGGTTTACAATAGACACTGCGAAATTCAATTAAAGGCATTGTGTTATTTCCAGAATGTATCATGTATCCACAAAGAGAAGAATAATTCTTCCAACATTTTAAAAAGTACTTTTCATATTAAGTATATGACTTGTCATGTCTCCAGATTCCGTCCCTTTGGAAAAAGACGAATAAAAAAAATATGAATAATTTTAAAAATAATTTTTTTCATCAGTTAATAATAATAAAATGTATGGAAAACAGACTTGATACTCAACATTATTTTACTAATAATGTATAATATTATTTTAGCAATATTACGTTTCCATTGCGTCATTTTTACACTAATTTTCGAATCAGAATTTGTAATATTTTCGTCAGCCGTTCCACACGAGTTGTTCCTAAACTTTGTTTATATAGAAATCATATATTCATAATTCTTTTTTAATTTATTTTCTGTCTATCCAATTTTTAGGTAAGTATTTAGTAAAAATAGTCATTACTGTTTAGATAATTATCTAATAAGCTAAGCCATTAGTTTGAAATTACATTTTTAGTAATTTGCATTAGTACAAAATCAGTTTATTCATAGTGAACCGAGGAAGTTTGGGTCAGCAGTAAGAATGCAATTTATAAAATTTCTCATAATTTTGCTTATGTTTTCACAAGTAAGTTTTTAAATCAAAGACTTTGTTATTTTTAAAAATTCTTTTCTTTAGAATGAAAGCAAGTTTCAAAAATTAAATTGCGAGGTTTTTGTAAAAAGTTATGCCGAATTTAATAAATGTCTAATCAAGGCGGTAAATCGTTCAAAAAATCTCATCAATATAATATTTACATTCAAAGGTTGGGCGAATAATAGTGATGTAAGTATATATACATTTTATATACTTTATATCCATGTACGTTCCCATTAATCTAGGTGCAATTATATTTCTTAAAACGTGGCAATGGCTATGGCTGGCAACCTTTTCTCTACAATATTCAATATAATTTTTGTGACTTTCTTAAGAAGAGGCAACCATTTATGGCAAATATGGTCTATTCATATCTTAAACCTTATGTGAATTTTAACTCAACATGTCCAACGGTGAGTTGGTAACCTTAAACCTTAAACGTGCTATTAAAAGTAATTTAATTGTTATTATTATTTAAATTTGTATTAGCCTGGTTCAGTTATAAAACTTACAGATTTTGATCTGAATGTGGAAACATTGCGCCAGCGTTTTCCTTTTGAACAGGGTGAATATGCTTTGGTCATCAATTGGTTTACCAAAAGAAAACTAATGTTTTCAATTAATGGTTCTATAATTTACTCGGATTACAAGGCGTAATAGATCATAGGGAAAATGAGGCGAGATAAGTTATACTCGTTCTCTAAAAGGGTATTTTAAGCATTTAAAGCAAATATAGTACAGATAAAGCACTTCAATTAGATGTTGCACTTAGCTCTTGATAAAATCGTAAAGCTTTTCATAAATTCTGTCTTCTGAACAATTTGAACTATTTTCAGACTTTAAACTAAGTAAAAAAGAAATCTGTTAAATAAAATGTTTTGGCTATAATAAACTGATGTTTCTTTATCATCCCCCCCAACCGCTCACAAAATATTCTAATTCCGACCCCAAGATAAATTTTTGTATTCCCTGAATTTGATGAAATTTTCCATTTTTTTTTTTTTTGAGGTCTTTTATCTAATATATCAAAATACATTTTAAGCTTTGACAAAATTTAAATTAATTATACCGGATTATTTTTTCTTCTTCATCAACATCATCATCTGCTTTTTCTTCTTGTTGGCCATGGCAACTCTCCCCCCTGCCCATCACAAAAAAAGGCAAAAATTAATTACATGCAATAACAACAACTGAACAAGCCAAGTTTTTGTTGCCACCGTAAAAAATCAACAGAAACATTTTTCTGGAGAGAGAGAGAGAGAGAGGGAGAGAGAGTGATGTGAGTGGAAATTGGAAAATTGTCAAGAACTTTGTTTACTTTATTTTCTATAACAGTTCACTGAATCGTTTTTTTTTTTTTTCGTCTTCCATCTTTGAAAATTGAACATTAGGAAGCAATCATCAAAATATTTCAACTTGAATAAATTGCGTTAGAAGAAGCAAAAAAAAAAAAAAGAAAGAAAAACCAATGAATAATTTATCAGTAATTACAAATGATATAAAAGTTAATCAATACTTAAATTCAATTTAATTTAAAGCTTGTGTGGAATAGAAATTGAAGGAATAATAATACAAATAGAAATCGTAATGGATAATGGTTAACCATTTATTTGTAAACGGAATTCCGTAAGAGCCCTAAACAGTTGTTTAGAGTCTCACTTAACTTTAGATTTTATTCAACTTATTTAAAAAAAGGAAGCAAAATTGAGGCTAAGCAAAGACTATGACACCCACAGATATATATACACAGCTGCAATTCTTGGCACACTCACCGCTAACCAGCTTAGTCTCGGCTAGGCACTCTCTCTCTCTCTCTTCCAACTTCCTTTCCCCTGCCATGCCACAAATGTCGACGTGCTCAAGTGCATGACAAATATGGGCGAGGTAAACCAGGCGCAGGCAAATTTGTGCCATCAGCACCAGTAGCATCAGCAGTAGCATAACCATTAACAGGATACCACAAGCTATGCTATCTATGTATGTATGTGTGTGTGAGTAAGGCATGTCCTTTGGCTGTCCGTATCTGTGTGTGTGCAGTTTGAAGCTTGAAAAACCAAACGACGTAAGCAATTTGTAAGTCATGTGTAAACATCATAAGTTACGCGCATTCGTTCCAATTATAAGCACTTAATGTTGCCACCCAGGCAACTGGAGAAGCACGATGGAGCCCAACATCTAGGGAGAACGAACATTGCAGCACGTAGGCTCAATGTATATAAATATTACACATACGCCATGTACTACCAACCAGTCATAAAAACGAAACAAACAAACAAACAAAAGTCACTGCTGAACTACAGTCGCATTTCCTTTCCATTTTTTTTTTTCTGCCAAGTAATTAGATTTTCTTCTTACACTCACACAGAGGAAAAACCTCTCCGAGTAGTTTCAAGTGTAAACAAAGAAGGCTTACCACAAACCACCCAACTTCATCTCACAGCAGATGGAGCAACACCAGGCCATACAATTCAATTAAAAATAAGGCAAAAAACTTCTTTGCTCTGCAGAAAACTTAATGCGTTTAATGCGTGAGGGGCAAGCAAATGGATTAGTGAGCAGAGCGAAGGAACTTTTATTGTTAGTCTGGTGTTTGCCTGCTGCAAAAAAGCGCCTTGACTCTCCCAACAGTTTACACCTAAAGAAAAAATTAACATAAAATGTTTAGCATAACGTTTCGTGAAAAAATAATGTTTTGGAAATAAAATCGTTTGAATGTTAAAACAGAATATAGGAAGACTAATCTGGATAGCAGAGTGGTTAGATGACTAATCTAAACAATCTTAAAAATAAAGAGCTTAGTAGAAAAGTTTCCTCAATTCGAGGTATATGGGTACATATCTTATATTCTCTAAATAATGCCGCAAAGTTTTCAAATCATTGCCGTCGGGTCTGCCTACTTCTTCCATAATATTTGTTTTTTTCACAAAAATATACAAAAAGAATTCACAGTTTTGCATCCATCCTATTATTTTCAAAAAATTTAGTGTAAAATACTTTCTACTTTTAAAAGTTCTCTTAAATTTCATTTTAATTATCCTACTCAGTTGCTTTAATCCAACTTCACACATTTTTTCAAAAGTCTATAAAATTATGGAAAAAATTTCTTCAAAAGATTTATAGACAAAATGAAATGTTATAGCATTATATTTTTTTACTGTACAACTTTTTTTAGACATCATTTTCTACGCACTTTTGGCCATAACTTTTGGTCAATTTGGAACATAAATTGTTGTGGCAGTGTAACCACTTACCCATTCTATCCCTCCCACCTCACCTGCGGATCCAACCACTGATTCACCCATACTTCAACCATTTCAACTCCACACTCCGCCATTCACCTGCCATAAAGTTTACGCCATATGCCACATGGCAAATCTCTTGAGTGGGGCAAACAAAAAGGAAAAAAAAAAAGTAAAACCGAAACGCGACTTCGCAGTTGCCTTGCAGCCTTTTGGGTATTTGTGTGTATTTGCCTTCCCCCTCTGCCACCACTCCAAAAAATACAAAAAAAAAAAAAAAGTTATGGTAAATTCTCGCATTACACGTTCAATCTTTGTTTGTATGTATGTGTAGATACTTTTATATGTATATTTATGCAACTTTTTTTGCTATTCGCCCCAGAAACACACAAAAAATAACCACGTGACTTACTCAGAGACAGGTGTAAAAGTTGGCGGAAAAACTTGTCACTGAGCAAAACAAAAAACAAAAAAAAATTATTTTAAAGTTCAAATTTTTTTCTCTAACAAAATGCAAAAAGAAAATTAATGGTAGAAAAACAAAATTAATATAAAGTTTGTCGTACACATAATGCAAAATTAACTGGAAAAATTCCTATGAAAAATGTGAGGACTTAACAAGTTAGTAGAGAAGGCTGAAAAAGTGCCAGAGAATGGCATCGTTATAAGTTTTTTTGGTACTACCTTCTCTAAGGATTCCCTAGAGATTCCTAAATTAAGCATTTTAAGGTATAAGAGAAGTATTGAATTGTCTCTTATTTTCCACAAAACCTCAAAGTTTTCAGCGCTTTTCATTGTTTGTTTTCTATTTTGAAGAAAACTTTTATACGCTTTGGTTGGAAACTGTTTAAAACTGGATTTAAGATGTTCTTAAATATCTAAAGAGATATCGTTAAGAAGTTTCTAGTTTTTCTTTTAAGCTGCATGGATCTGAAATTCAACTAATCTCAAAATTAATAATCTTTGTAAATCTTAACAAAAATGAAGCTTCCCCCTAGAACCATTAGATAAGTTACTTACAGTAAAAATACATTTCGGGTTAAATAACTTTTTCTATTGTTCTCCTATATATAAACCAAAACAAAAAGAAAAAACATTGTTAGACCTTTGGGGCAAGAAAAGGCATCCAGTTTCCAATTTTACTTACAAAATGTTTCATATTTAACATGAATGTAGAAAGTTTAAAATCCAATTTATGCATATTTAAAATAAAATGGACTTTAGTTTCTATGGCAAAGTTTATGTTCGTATAGGTAAAGATGCCTTCTAGGCTCTTTTTGTGTGGGGCTGCTGCAACTATCATATATTCCTTCTTTTTCCATATTTTTTTTTGGGCTAGAATCAAATATTGCGTGTGTGCGTGTGTGTGCAAGTGTGTGTGCACATAACAGATAACATAAAGTTGCATATAAATCATGTCGTAGCCAAGATAAAGAGTGAAAATAAACTGAAAGTGGAAAAAAAAGGAAAAATAGAACAGTGCAAAAGATGAAGAGGAAAAGTCTTTGGTTTCACATACACAAACAAAAAGATAGAAAGAGAGAGATAGGAAAAAGGAAAAGAGAAAGAGTTTCGATTTAGTTTGCTTTGCTCCAGTGAAATGCATATCTGAATGGTCAAAATGTTAGAGAAAAAATATAATTGAATTATGTCGTGAAAGGATTTGCATCTTATGTGTAGGTAACGGTTGAATAAACAATTTTTAAGAAATTTTCATAACTTAAATGTTTTCTTATTCCAAAAGAAATGAATTCAAATGCAGCTCAGTTTAGTTTAGTCAACTTATTGTATTATAGAAATGAAATAGAAATATCAAAAAATTATAGTCAAAGGAATGAAAAGTTAGGAAATACCAATTTCTTTTGCAACTTACTGACTTTATTTCTTATTCCATACTACAAAGATTTAATATTAAAGTGTATAAAGTTGGTATAAAGTTAGTTTATCTTAGACTTCTGGATTGTACTCTAATTATTACGAGGTTTTTTCAACTAATGATGTACTAGACTTGTTTATTATCCACCAAACGCATTAGCAAATCCATTTAACTATAGCAAATTATAGTTTATGTCATATAAAAACTCTTTGATATGCACTTTGCCTTCTTTAAGTAGGTAAAGGAACAGCTTAAGAGAAAGATAAAATGTTATTGTCAATATATATTTTCTTATACAACATTAAATTTATGTTCGTTTAATTTAATTAAATATATATATTTTGCATGTCTTGAATACAAATTACATTTGGCATGTGCTGTGATACTATAAATTTTGATACATACAATAAAGATAATGTTTAAATTTAGTAGCTCGTTTATATTCCAAGTAGATGTGGCTAAAATTGAGGTGATCACCTTATGCATATGTTAATTGAATTTTATGCAGACATACATACATGCACATATACTAATGTATAAAGTATTTTATTAGATTTATGGCTTCTTAGTTTAAGAGCAAAATAAATATTAGAACAAAAAAAAAACACTCATAAATGACTTCGTTTAGGAATTAAAAATAGAAAAGAAGTTGATTTTATAATCGTGACTCTAAAACGAGAGCAAAAAATAAATAAAAATTCTTAGTTTATCATTTTAAATTTATTCAGCATTAAAAGAGAAAATAAACCAAATCAAGACCTTAGTTAAGTTAATATAAAGTCGAATTTTTCTAATTCGTATATTAATAAAGTTCTGTCCAATTTTAAAGTTGTAGCCTTCGCTATACTATTTTCAGTGTATATAACATAATCTCAATCTAATGAAGTTTCCATATAACAAAGTTAATTCTAATTTGGTTAAGAAAAACTTTTGTTTATCTGCCAAATGAATATTACTTTACTTTTCCACAATGTGCAAAAAAGAAAGCTATATCCAAATTACCTATGAAACCTTTGTCCTATCTTAAGAATCTTTTAACTTTATTTTCTAAACATTTTTTTTCTTACATTTCAATTTTTACGCAAATAATCTTCCTTACTTTATTTCAATAACATTTTGTTCTATATTAATTTCTTAAAATTTTTCGGAAACTTTACATTCTGCATTCAAATGAAATTTTGATTTTGCAGATTGACTGGTAGAGTTGATTTGCAATTTCTATTTCTCGAGTAAAAGAGGTGCATTAGGTAGGTGATTTAAAGTAATCTTAAAAATGCTTCAGAGCTTGTTTTCATATTTTTTGTATTTTCAATTTCTTGTTTTGTTTTTGGTGAATAATTTATGAAGTGTTGAGCTTGAAAACTGCCCAACTGAACGAGTAACTAACCATCCATTTGTCCTCTCTCTCTCGCTCTAGCCTGATCATCCTCTCAAACCAACCATAACAAGGCATGACTTACAGCATACTTTTGTGGAGGGGGGGGGAAGAGATATATAGGGATAGTCCTTGGGAAAAACTCAGAATGAAGTAATTTTCATTTTGGTTGGGTATAGTAAAAACATCAACAACAAGCAACAGTAGACTAAAGTTTTGTTGCTATGTACCCGCCACCCGCCCACATGAAAATGCAATGGGTGGAGCTGAGCTGAACTGATGGGTGGTGGGAGGGTAAAGTGTTGCGCTTCATAAATAAAATGGGTAGCCAGTTGAGAGAAGTCCGTTGGTTTGTCCGCTGGTCTATATCGGTTTGGGTTTTGCCCCAGTATAAAAGCATATTTTCTGCTTTTAATTGCAATATATTCTTTTAGACAAAATGACTGATGATGGCCCTGGATGTTGAGGCTGTGCTGTTGAAGCAGCGTAAGTTGCCCAAGTAGAAATATATATATATACATATAGCCCAGAGACCATAGGAAACGGAAACCCAACGGAGACAGCTATGTCTCCGCAGTACACCAGCCAACCAGCCTCTATTTGACTGCTAAATGAACAAGGCAAGAAGCAAAAACTCATCCGTTTCAAGTAAAAAGGGCACAGTGGCATCACCAACTAAAAAGGGGCAAACTTAAAGGTTTAGAAGTGTGACAAAGAAAAGGTAAAATCAAATAAAATATAATTTTAAGTAGGTTTTTACATATTTACAATTAATTCATGGAAAAATTTGTATGAAAAGAAAAGAATTAGGCAAAAATTGAAATCCAATAACTGAAAACAAAATATTATAACTTTCTAAGGGCAAAAATATGACATGCATAGAACTAATTTCCCTGTTTTTAAAAGTTGTCAAGGAGCAAATAATCCTAGTCATAAATTATAAAAATATATTCCGAATAGTTTTTTCATTTAACAAATTTTTTCAATATCTTCTTTGAGTGCAATATTTATTAATAAAGATCAACCAAAGAAATATTTTTCCTATACTTAAATAGAAATCCATTTCAAACAATGAGCAATAAGTAAAATTCTGCTTGCATCCTCTTTAATTAAGATAAAAAAAACGACAATTTTCGCTGTCTTTTTAAGTGAAACTAATTTAAATTCCTCCTCACTTTTTTAATCACACTTTAAGCTAATTTGAAATACATTTTTCGTAGCTCCTTTTTTATCTAACCCCCCCTCAATCCTGCCCCAGCTCCATATTACACGCCAGTTTGCAATTCTGCGCTTCTCTCTCTTTATTGCGGTTGCTGCTGGTCACTGTGGCTTTGCTTTTTTTTTTTGTTTTTGCGCCTTCCGTCAGTTACAAATAACTTAGCCTGGAGCCTCCTCGAGAAGCTCTTTTGTCTTAGCATTCGAAAAACCGAGCAATAGGAACGCTAACAAAATTCTCGCGACCAAGACCAGCCACCATATTTTTTGATGATGATGAATAAATGAAGGTCTTTGTGTTTACCACTTTCATTTACTCTTGGTTGGTCGCTACCAAAAATGGAATAATTAAAATGGTTTTTGTTTTTTTTCGCTTGTTTTTTGTATGTGAGCAGACAGGCTACGTTGCTTTTTTTGCTTACTTACAAATCTTCAGGCTTCATTACTCATTACACACACACAAAAGTTTTATATAAATTCTCTAATTTATTTAACACTGATTTCAGCCGGCAGCTGGCAGGAAGCTAGTGAGAACAGATTTGCCCAGATGCAAGAAAGTGAGAAAAAAAACAAATCATCGCTCCCTAGATGATTTGTTTTAGTGTATGTTAAATCAAGTCGAAGTTGTTTTACTCTCTTGGAACTTAAAGATGATCTTTCTTTCACATTTTGTTAAAACTTTAAACATAATTTTGAGAATTATAAAAACTACAAATATTAATATTACTTTTATTGTGTGAAGCTAATCCAATCGATGCAACCAATTTAGTGTCCAATTTTTAAGAAAATATATCAGTTATCTATGTATATATAACGTCGCAAATGGTTAAACCTTCTGCAAGTGTATAAGTTTGTTCAGGCAAAAAATTATAATTTTTTCTGCTTGCCCAAGTAAATTTTATTATTGGCAATGCCAATTGCAAACTACAACAAAGTTTTTTTTTTCTTCCTTCCATGCATTTCCAGGACCCCTTCGCAGCTCTCCCATCATTCATGCGGATGATTAATGAAGCTTTGGAAAAGTTGAGTGCAAAATTTATTTAATCAAGCGCAAAAGTAGATCGAAGCAAACGTAAAATGCAAAAAGAAAAAAAAAAAAAAGAAAGAAAATGTCGAGCAAATGGCCAACTTTTAATAAGCTCAAAATTGGCACAATATTGTAAAAAAAAGCAAAAAAAAAAATAAAATATCAAAGAAGCTAACTTCGGCCTTGCCGAAGTTTGTATACCCTTGCAGCTTCACTGTTTTATTATTTAATTAAAAAACAAAAATTTTAAAATAATTGGCATAAATGTTTAACAAAAAAAAAAAACAAAAAAGAAGAAAATACACATATCTTCATCTCACCGTCTTCACCGAGAATTGAACCAACACCAAATATCCAGAAATCGCGCAGAAGAACTCTACATACTACGCCACCGTGCTTATTTAACTTACTTAAGCCAGTTCGACATATATAGCAAAAGCATGGCATCTCGCTCTTTCAATTTCGTTCTGTGCAAGAACACAACTCAAATATTTCTGTCTCTCTCACACACCGCGTGGTGAAGAATTTTTGCATACGTACATATGTATGTGTGTGCGTGAGCATTAAAATAAAATTAATTTCTTTCATATTTGATTATTGATTTGTAACCTTAATAATTATCCGATCTTGTTCAAACTTGGTGTAGGGTGAATGGGTAAAAATTGAGTTTAAATGCAACAACAAAAAAACAATAATTTTATATAATTCTTATTTAACCCCGCGCGGATTCGAACTCGCGTCTTTTGTGTTTGTACGGCAGATTTCTTAGAATTTTTTTTTGTTTGTCTGCTGCCAAAGAAAATTGCTTATTTTACTCGAGGTACCTCCACGTTTTAGTTAATAGCTCTGGTTATAATTATCCGATCCGACTAATTTTTAAACTTAACCTACATCATCGATTAAGGAACTTAACTTTTCATGTTTCAATCATGTAGCTTAAAATTTAAGTTCGAAAACGCACGAACAAACAGACAGACGGACAGACGGACAGACGGACATGTCTCAATCGACTCGGCTGTTGATGCTGATCAAGAATATATATACTTTATGGGGTCGCAAACGTATATTTCTATGCGTTACAAACATCTGACCAATTTTATAATACCCTCTGCAAGGGTATAAAAAAAAATTGAGAATGAAAGTTGGGGAAAAAATATTTGATATAGGAAAAACAAAAGCGCGACGGGCTTAGAAAATAAATTATGCAATGGCTTTCGGCTTTTGGTTTAATGTTCATTTTGTGATTTATTATGCGATTTTTGACATGTATTTATGCTGCTCTATGGTCTCTGGTCTTTTATTTCTTATTTTTAGTAGAGGATGGCGGAAGCGTAGAGCGACCAATAGAAGAAAGGGAGGAAGTTAGATGGGTAATGAATTGCTTTTATGTAGATTGTTAGACATGTGAGTAAAAATAAATAGAGTGTAGAAAAAATTCTACAGGAAAGTAATTTTTAATAAAAAATTAAACCTAAAAATGGGCAACTTTAATAAAACTAAACCTTGTGGTTGTTGAAATTTAGATATTTTTTTATTTTTAATGTTTTTAATGTTTTAATAACATAAGCAAAATGATCAGCAAATCAAGCTCACTAGTTTTAGTTAGAGTTAGACTCTAAGAATACAGAATATTTAAGGTATTCAGAACAAATTTAGTACTTAAAAATGAAGAGAAATCGCTGGCATATTGGGTAATAGGACTTGATACTCTCCTTTTCTATATGCTACTCTAAATGTACTTTATAGATATTGAAAAATTAATCTTAAAAGTTGCTATCCTTTTTTCATTAGTCTTATATTATGAAATCTCGGGTACTTAATATAATTTTCTCCTGCTTTGCAAAACAAAACCCAACGACAGGACTTTAAACTAACTAAAAACCAATGAAAAACTCTTTCAACAAAACAAATATGCCATGTGAATAGCATGAGTATTCCAGGGTATTACAAATTTAGCAACTAACAATTTGTCCAACACTTTAAAAAAGTGTAGAAATGGGAAAAAGCTAACAAAACAAATGTAAGAGCTTTTGTTGTTGCAGGAGTGGCAAAACACAAAAAAAAACACCTCCCCACAAAAAAAAATGCATCATACGCCATGTGAGCCATAGTAAAAATCAACACTCCTAGATGAATTTGTATATCTATGGGTGGGTGCATGGGTGTCTGTATGTGTGGGTGTGTGCAGGCAGGGTGTGTATGAGTGATGGGTAAAGGGTTGATGAAATTTCTGTCGAGTGGGTAAATGCAAATTATTTTGACTTTTGCAGCTGAAGCAAGCAAATATGTTGAGTCCAAACAAAAACAACCACAATACGACGACCCAAATGGAAATGAAAATGAAAACTGGGCCCATTTGTGTAATACAAATTAAATGCAAATGTATGCATACACATACACACACACAAACTCACATTCACAAACAACAATAAGAACAGCTGACACTGAGTTTCATACACAAATCCGAACAGATTGACTTTTGATTAAGTCAATATACAATATTTATATATATATATAAACCAACATAAATGATAATATATATATATGTATATCTGGGCTAAAGTTTTCGCATGAAAATTTTCCATATTTTCACTAAGATTTTCCTGCCTAGAAATGGAAATGCGTATAAAGAAGAATAGCTAAGGCAATATTTTTCCCCCATTTTCTTTATGGGAAACTTCTATGCAAGAGTCCAACATCTGCTGACATCTTCTCTTTTGGCTGCAGTTTTTCCATTTGCAATTTTTTTTTTTCTTTTCTATTTTCTGTTCTCTCCCCACTTTCTGCCCTTATTTTCTTGTTACACTTGCTGCAAAGAATTATTGCCTTTTGCATATTCCTCCACTTGTTTTTTTTTCATCTATTTTTTTTTGTGTTCTTTCCTCTTTGGCCACAAAAATGACAACTGACACTTGCGTTTAACCGCACAGATTTGCTTTTTAGTACAGTGTCTCTTCCTTCTCTGCATATCCTTTACTCAACTCCTGCTTTTATTCCTGTCGCTTGGCTATCAAATTGCGGTCCATCTGTTTGTACGTTCAAGTTGTAATTGTCGTTTGTATTACCACTGAATGACAATCTCTCTCATAGAGAGAGTGAGGGGCAAAGAGAGAGACAGTTGGAGAACGAACATCGTTAGAAGATTGTTTTGCGGTTTACCCAAACTTCTTCTTAGCTCTCGTTCTGTGGCTGCAAATAAAAATCTCTACACAAATGCAATTAGTTAAAAGAGTTCAATGTGGTACCACAAAAAAATGTAGCCTACTTTCTCGGGCCATGGTGTTTTTCTTTTTGTTGCTTTCGCAAAAAGGAATTTATTGCAAAATCTAAAAGCGATATATAGAGATAGAGAGAGAGAGAGTATTAGTAAGTTAAATCACTGCAGCTGCAAAATGACCAAACGAAAACCAACTCTTGGACAAAAGCTGATGGACAACAGCTAAGCACAGCAGTAGCCATGGTGCAGGAACGGAGCAACAGCATGTGTTCCAGTGTCTTCTAATGCCTGCAAATCGCCTGATTATGTGCTTAAAGCCAGGGCAAGGCATTGCCGCCTGCCTTCTACTTCCAGCTGAGTTGTCCATATTTTGCAGGACACTGGCAAGTGGCTCCATCTAACATCTCTTGCCACTCGGCACTCATGTTGAGTTGTGTTGCTTGCCGAGATTTGCATAGCATTGCAAGGCAATACTATCCTCCCTTTACCATCCTACATCTTCCGCTCTCTCTATAAACCGGTCTTTCTTTTTTTTTTGTTCTTGCCTTTTTTCTATGTTTTGTTTTATTTTTGATTGTATGTAACACGCGCGCCGGGACCTGCTGCTGTGACTTGGCGCCAGGCGGGGGTTCAAGTTTACGCTGTAACTGTGTGTGTGTGTATCTGCACTAAAATCATAGTCATGTCCATGAATATCCTTAACTGATTACAAGCAAGAAAGCTTATAAAAACAAGGACAAAATGACAACAGCTGCTGCTGCTGCTGCTGTTACTTCTGCTGTTCTGAATGCAAGGCCATTAGCCTCAATCCAAGGTTTCGAAATAAGCAAGAGGATATTGTTTTGATTATTCTATTGTTGCAATTGTTCAACTTGGGTGTAAAATACAGTCTGGGCCACAAAGTTCAATCAACAATTTAAATATATAAGTTTTCCAAGATGGTAAATATCAAAGAATTGCAATAACAAGTGAGTAAGGGAAATCTATGCACTTACTTGGCAAGTGGGAAATGGCTTTGATTGTAGGAAATCATCTGATTTAGTATTATTCAACAACTATGGTTAAATTTATGAGTTAAGATTTAATTTCAAACGATGCTATAGTAATTATGATAGCTAAACCTTTTTAGTTCAAAATATCCAATTCTTATCATATTCAAAGAAAATTGTTACTTAGAGCTACAAATTTGTAAATATTACTGCAAGCTACTTTTCCATGATACTTACAAGTTATTCTTATTCAAATATATATACTTAAAAGTAATTTAAATACCAATCATTAAACATTTATCTTAAATCAGTAGGGGAAGCAAATCATAAAAAGTTAAAAATATTACATTTTTGTTTTTTTTTTTTTTTTCTTTTTTATAGGCAATTTTCATAATGTAAGAGTGAACACTTTTCCATTTTCTCTCCCCTCTTTCTCTTATTCAATCTTTTACTGTTTACTCTCCCTACATCTCCCTTACTAAAATGTAAGTCTAATCCCCAAGTAATTGTCTGCTTAACGCTTACTGCCAATTTATTGAGTTTTCTTTACCCCATCTCATGCTTTTTTTCCTCTTTTTATACCCTGTACCCATAGGGTAAAAGGGTATATTAAAGTCGCTAAAATGTATGTAACAGGCAGAAGGAAGCGTTTCCGACCCCATAAAGTATATATATTCTTGATCAGCATCACCAGCCGAGTTGATTGAGACATATCTGTCTGTCCGTCCGTCTGTCCGTCCGTCCGTATGAACACCTAGATCTCGGAGACTATAAGAGCTAGAGCCACCAAATTTGGTGTGAACATGCGTCTAATGCATACACAGGTCAAGTTTGTTTTGCCACGCCCACTTCCGCCCCCGCAAATCGCGAAAACGTATTACTAGAGCTGTATTAAAGATATCGTATTCTTACTTGGTACACCTAATTATATACCCAAACTGGACCAGCTCACCAAATTTTGTCCAAATCGGACAATAAAAATCGAAGAAATACCTATATTACTTTTGCACTGAATTGCCAAGGCGACATTGGCTGGCAAGAGTGAGCGAGACAGCATGCGTTCGCTGTAGCTGCATGTTAAAGAGAATTTTGCATGAAATTGATGACGATTTCGAGGATATTTTATTTTATTTAATATAACTAGTTGGTACAGGGTATACTCAATGTCGGCAGGGACGACTTGCTTGCTTCATTTTTTTGTTGGTTCTACCTGTCGCACGTTGTTAACCATGTCGATATGCTATTTGGGCCACACCTCTTAAAGATTTGCCCCACCCCAAAAAGACAACTTAGTTTAGCTTTAGCTTTGGCTTTAGCTTTAGCTTATGGTGTGTGTCTGTCTGTGTGTATGTGTGTGGAAATCCCTAGCACAGGTAGTTAGCACGTCGCAAAACTTTGGCTTCTACTTCAATTTTTATTATGCGATTTTATTTATTTTCTTTTTTTTTTTTTGGACTAGAGGCAAAAGTTTCTTTTCACTCTCCCTCAATATATATATATATAAAGTTAGATATATATATGTATGCGTATATGTATTGACAGGCAATGTCTAATGATGTTAACTGCTGCTAACGGCTTAGCCGTTGAGCAAATCAGCTAAGGATTTAATAAGTTTCGAGTGCCAGAGACTCTCACTTTCCTGTGGTAGGAGTGAAAGTTTTTGGCTAAAGTAAAGCCAGTTACCTGTTCCCAATTAATGCGTGGCATAAGCTTAAATCAACCCAAATATTAAAAACTTAACGGAGTTGATTTACTTTAGGCGCCACACAGGGTCAATTAGTAATATGTTATACATCAAAAAGTGAAGAAAACTTATTGTTTTTAGTTAGGAAGTCAAGTCTTTAGACTTATAGTATTTGTTGCAATTCTTTTTTGTTTGTTGTAAAAGATTTCCTTAGGATGGTTAAAAGATTTTCGATTTTGTAACAATTTTAAGTTGCCTTGTTAAAAGTTTTCATCTTTTTCAATCGAAAGTCAAACAAAAGGTAAGGAGAGTAAGATGTTTGCTATTATAAAGGATAAGTGTAAGCTTCCGGGCAAGGATTTTGATGGATTTGGCTAAGTGTAATGTCACGTTGGGCGCCAAAATTATGAATGATATCCAAATTTATTAGAGAAACAGCATATTGAGCGCTAAAACTGAACCATTTGAAGATATAACAAAGATTTTTTCAAAGTCGATAGTGTAATAACTTTAACTTAAGCAAAATTGACCATCTTGTTACCACGTTGGGCGCCAAAATAAATGACCTTTCATATATTTTTGGAAGTTGCACCACAACAGAAATATGTTTCAAGTTAGTCTTTGTTGATTAACTTTTTTCGAGACATCCTACCATTTCAGCACCCGCTGTATTGGTAAATACTGAGAAAAGGTCATTGCGATGTCACCTCTCGAAACCAAAGTTTAAATTAAAAAAAAAACCTTTTCTGAATCCATTATTAAAGTTTAAGTAGATAATTTAATAAGATTCAAGATTCTCAACGGACTCTACGATAATTGGAAGGAGAGTTAAGAAGTTTCTGTTCTTAATTAATGTCAGGCATAAGCTAAAATCAACCGTCTTTTATTTTCCGCTTACTTTTTCGTTATTATATTTTTGTGGCGGCTGAAGGAGTGGAGGGAGAGAGAGAGCCCAATGAACTCGTTTTCATGCTGGTTTGCTTACTTATTTTCAATTTTCTGGCATCCTTGGTTTCTGGAAAAGAGAAAATGCAATTATTTTTGCGCAATTTTTACACCCACTTACATCCAGCAGCTGCTTCTGGTGTTGGATGCATGACTCCTCCGGCTTCTGCTCTGGGGTCTCATTCACTTTCCATTGATGGCCATAAATTTTTAAACAACAGAAATTACAATTACTCGAGGACAGAGGAAGAAGCAATGTGATACAGAGAGCGAGAGAGAGAGATAGAGGGAATGTGAAAAATGCATAATGAAAGCAATCCATATTAAAATATAAATCACGCATTGCAGTAGCATCAGGAGTAGTAGTAGTAGCATCAACAGCAAAAGGATGCAGAATGCAGATGAATACAAGAACATACAGAACATGCACAATAATAATAATATGGCCAGCTGTCAGTCAACACGCCTGCGGCTAAAGCCCCGGGCAAATAATTAATTGGCTGCATTATGGCACTCGGAAAAACAAAAAAAAAAAAAACGCAAAAGGAAAATAAAATACAACACGCTTGAGGATGACATGAGTTTGTGGAGACAGTTTTGAGGTTGGTAAACATTTAAACTGCCGTGTTCTGGCGTCACCTGTCAATGCCATTGCTCCCATTCCAGTGGTAAATTCTGGCTTTGATATGTGCATGACGATGATGATGATGATACCTTCTACGACTTAACCACTTGGGGATGTAAACCATTATGAAAGCATAATTTTCAACTTGTTTGTGGTTCGCCCAATTGGTCTGTGGACGTTCATTAAAATCGCGTAATTGTCGGAACTCAAAAGCGAGACTGGACATCAAGCGAAGTAGTAGTAATTGTCTGTCCATCTCTCTGACCACTGAAACTGTCTGTAACAGAAGTGTCATCATCATCATATCATCACTTAAATGGCATTCCATATGAAATTTGTAAATATGAAAAAGGACCGTTGAAAAACAATTATGAATTCTTTAGTAAAGTGTACTAAATCAAAAGAGTGCCAATTAAAATTATGGAAATAATATTGTTCAGATATTAATTTATATTATCTCAATAACATTTCTATTAAATAAATCAAATAAAATGCAAGGAAAGGTAGTAAAAACTAAAAAAGGGGAACAAAAGTTATTCAATTTATAAGATGATGTATCATCTTGACCCTTAAAACCTGATCTTAACCTCAAAGTTGTTTGTTGTTAACAAACCTCTGATCCCCCTTGTCGGCTATATATATTATATATATTAATATTCTTCTTATCAGTTCGCCAATGAATTAAGCTTTGAAAGAAAAGCTGCAAAATACAGATAGACTATTTTTTGTTCTATGATTTATATTGAATATAAAAAACTTTATTTTTGTGGTCTTCAACATGACTGACGCTGACATGACTCTGAAGTTAATTTCTTTGTTGCTGAAAATAGTTTTTGATATAAAAAAAAATAACTAAAATATTTTGATTTTAAATTTAAATAATATTTTCCTTTCACTAAGAGTCAGCTGCCTTTTCCTTTCTCTTGTCAAAAGTGAAATTGTATACCTACTAGAGCAAACAATAAAATTATTTTTAATTAGGAAATTAAAACATCTCTACATTTTATCTGATGACACCTTTTCAAAAACTTTTAAACATTATTGTTGCTGTTATTTGTTGTTGTTGTTGCTGTTCTTTCCTACTTTTTGGATGTCATCCAGTTGTGTTCTCTGAAAAATGATTCAAAAGTTGGTTTATTTCTTTTTCTGTCTGTTTGGCAACTTTTGCGCTGAATTACAATTGGATTTACTCATTGCGAAATCTTACTCCTGGAGTACTTTTCGAAACGTTAGCAATCCAATCTCGACTCAAATAAACAAATCAAAACAAAAAGAAAACGGCTCCAAAACTCAGTTGCATTTTCCAAAAAAAAAAAACAAAACTTGAGCGAAGCATTAGTTAGTTTTTCATCTTGTTGTCGTCGTGTCTGTCGTCATCAACAGCGCTCAGTAGCAGCAGTTGAATTTTTCATTAGGAAACTTTTTTTTCTTAAAAGAAAAAAAAACACCTGACAGCTTCGGCGACGCCGCTGATGACGAAGACGTTGGCGATGAGTAGGAAGTCGGTTCCGGAATTTGGCGTATATAAAAAGCGGGAAAAAAGGAGGAAATGAAAGCTGGAAAGTCATTTGCTGCTTGGAGAGACAGTTACGAATATGTGTTTTTGTGCATGTGTGTGGGTGTGTGTGTGCTTCCTATGTCCTTTCGTATGGGTGTAACGAAATGCCAAAGAAAGTAGAAAGTAAAGTTTTATACTTAGGATCGCAGTGCAGACTTTAAGATATCCTATAGCTCCCCCTATCGTTGAAATGAGTACTTATGAGTAGTTGGTAAGCAAACTTTCTAGACTTTTTGTTAACTAGTTGGCTTGATGTGTTTTGTTATATAACTAGAATTTCATTCCATCAATGAGAGAACTTTAGTTTAGTTTTATAAACTCTTTTTAGTAACTGGCGCCTTATATTGAAAAACTCTGCATTCAACGCTTTCTTTTTTTGACAGAAAAGAGATCAATTTTTGGTTTAGCTTCTGTGTTTACCCCATCAACACAAAGAAATATATCGTCATGGCAAAGATGACTTCCCTTTCTGTTTCATTTTTTAAGCTAAGAAGCACTTTTTAAGCGTTTGATGGGCTGAAATCCTTCATCTCTAACAGGTTCTTATCACCTGTGCGTTGTCAACGCACCTTGAAAAATTTGTCTTCTTGACATGCTCTTCTTCTCCATGGCTACTGGGTATGCAAAAGATATGCCTTTTGCAATTTCATAAGAGCTTTTTTCTTTTGCAAGTTATGCTTCAAAATTTTTCCGTAAAATTTCCTCCATCTACTCATCACATGTCATGTCATTTGCCGCACACTTTTCTTTTCATTCATTCAAAACAATGAGTGTCATCACGATGGCATCAAGTTTTCATAAGCGCACAAATCCACGCATCTTGAATTTCTGATGAGTTTTCTTCTTTCTTAACCGTCTTTTTTTTGAAGATATTTCTTCTTTATCGTCAACTCTTCCACTTTTTTCTTTAAAGTTTATGAAGCGAAAAATTTAGGACAAACAACAAAGTTTTATTTTTTTTCTCTTTTATTTTAATGATTACAAATATTTATTTCTTAGATAGTTAAAAGTTTTTGTTTTTTTTTTTCCTTTTTCTTTTTGGGTATTTTCTTAGTAAAACAAAAAGTTGAACAAATCAAATGTTGACATAAATTATTGATTAAGATAAAAGAGAAAAAGAAAGTTTTCTTGGCCAATAAGAATAAAAAAATAAAAATAAAAATTTAATGGCAAAGTTTGTCAACAAATTCATTTGCCTTAAAGGAACAAAATATCAATCATACGCAGCGTAAACATCATCTGGAACAAGCAAAATTACTTTTAAAGCCTTATCCACACTGAACACATGTAGCACTTTGTCCTGTTGCCCCATTCCCCATTCTTGTAAAACCCTTGAAAATCACTCAACCAACATAGACAGAGACAGAAAAAGTCTGAATTGGATGGGGAGAGGGGGAATCAGGTAGTGGTATAAGGTGGAAGTTTCGAGTCAGAGAGTTTGGCACAGAGTTTTTAAAGACACACAACTGACACTGAGGGTTGAGAGTTCTCACTGGCTAAACAAATCACATCAGTGCAAATAAAATCCAGGAGCACAAAAGATGGCAACGTTGGCAACCCCAACCACCAAACAAATAGACAAAGTACACACACGCACACACACGCATACATTCACACACAATGGGTTAGCTCTTTGCCAGGGCTGTTAAGTAATTCCATATTTTATTTGCTAGTTTGAAGAAGGAGAAGGAAGGGAGAAAAAAGGATTTGCCATATGTATGTATGCGAATGTCCACATTGTTCGAGTGTTTTATATATAGTCGCATGCTTAACCATTGCTTATTGTTAAGAGATTTCATATGGAAACATTGATAGAGGTTAACCAATCCAAGCCAATCCAGTTATCAAATTGTTAACCAAAGATTATGCTAGTTAGTTTGAAAAGAGAAAATGTTAATTAAAATAACGACAAATAAAAATATGAAATATTGAAATGATTAATTGTTTAACTAATGCCTTATTATCTTACTTAGCTTTATTCTTTGGACTTGTTATAAAAATTAACCTTTAGTTTCCATAAGAGTTTAAGCGGTGCTTAGTACTTTAATATAAGAAAGTGCAAATTGAATTTTCACAACAAAATTGCCCCCCATTAATTTGTCACTTAAAGATTTCAAAGATAAATTTTGTAATTGCTAATTAACTTTATTATTTGTGTATGCCTTTTGGCTACAGTAATTAATTTATTAAATAAACAAATCAACAGAGATGATTATGTCTTCTCTTGTAGAGTAAAAAAATGGCAAGGATGTTTAAATAAATCAATTATAAACAAGAAAAGTTGCTACATTTTTTGAGTGACTTTTTTTTAGATATTTATAAATTTGTATGTCACATGAAATTTTCCTTAAAAGTAAATAATAGCCAACAGAATCCTGTAGCTTCACGTATGTCGTCTTACGTTTTTCGTCTATATAGCTTTTGTGGACCTTCTTAATTCATTTTTATGATTCAAGGATCAAAGATTAGGCTCAAAACCGAAAAAGCATACATATGAAAGAGTATATTTATTTTATAGAGTATATTCGTTTTCAATAGCAGTTTGTGACAATCAGAAAGTAATTTTTATAAATTTTAAGTACATTTTCATTCCTTCTCTTTATTTAAGTAGTTTACTCCTTCACTTACATAGAAATTGATGGAGAAAAGGAATTGCTTTTATATATACTTAAGTTTTATGTTTAAGTATGCTTCAAACGTAAAATTTTAAATAGTTTTAATTATACATATATGTATTAGAGAAGGCAAAAAAGCCAAACTTAATTTTGAATATTTTATAAAACTTTAAAACGCCTTTGATTACGAGTTATTTTATAGCAAGTAGAAAAAAAAGAATCCAATTACAGCTAATTATATTAGCAGCAAGTGATTCTGAAAAATATAACTTGCGGCTTTTTTCCTAACTCTTCACTCGCTGTTTTATGGAATTTCCTACAGAAAACATAAATTTTAAGCAAAATTAAATGCCAATAGAGTATTTTCCAATGGGGTTAGATATACTTCAATTGCCGTTCCGTTTCCTGCTGTCATCTCGTTTTCCTTTTTTTCTAACATATGAATTTTTTGTGTTTGGTTTATTTTCGCCTTGGCACGTAGACAAGGGACAGACAAACGGCCAACTTGCCATTCAAGTCTTGGCCTACCAAACAATATATATACAATGTTTATATATACAATTTATACATATAAAGAAAAAGAAAACTTATTTAAAGGGATTGCAATATAAAGTGCCTGGCATATTGGGATTTGTCCCTTTTTTTCGGTTTGGTTTTCTATTTTTTTTTTTTTTGGTGTGTTTCACCTGTGCGTGTAGATTTTTAGGCGTCTCCCAAATGAAAGGATTTTTGTGCCTTCATCATATCCCCCAAATGCTAAAAAAAATCTCATTCCTTTACAATCCTTTAGTCAGTCAGTGTGTGGGTGAGTGAGTGAATGGGTGAGTCATTCAGGCGGTTGAGTCGTTTTATGTGCAATTCCCTCAAGTGCTTTATTTGGCCAACATCTCGTTAACTCTTTCGACTTTATTTTTGGTTTGGTTTCGTTTCGTTTTTCATTTTTTTTTTTTTTAAACTGTTGCATATAATTTATTGTAACTAAAACTTTTTTAACCGAAAAAAAGGAAACATGGAAGACGAAAAAAAAGCTGTCTTATTTCTCTCTTTCTTTTTTTTTTCTGTTTGTGGGTCTCTTGTGTACAATTTTCATATAGTGTGTGTGTGTGTGTGTGTGCGTGTATGGGTATAGGGGGGGAATGTGTCTAACAAGTTGACATTTCGCTTTTGGCAAAGTTTCAACTGTCAGCAGCGACTTTGCTGGGGATTAAAATTGACATTAATCTGCGATTAGTAGTTGACTTGATTTTCCCTACATCTCCCTTTTCTTTTTTTTGGTTTGTACTCCATGTTCGGGTTTTTGTTTGTTTATAGTCTAGACATCATCATTGGGATATCAAATTAATCACAAATTGCAAAGTGACAAAAAAACAGAACCTATATCAAAAAAAGTAGTAAACAAATATAAAAATACTCCCCGGGGAATTAACGATAAAGTTATTCGATTCAGCCCACTTTTTTTTTTTTTTGCTAGAAACGAAAAGCAGGTTATTAACACGATTTAATCATTAACTTTGAGAGGACATGTTTGTGTTGATTTACACAAAAACTTTTATCATAATGATCGGTAATATATATGAATATATATATACAAAAGTAGTTGGTAAAATCTTCTTTATTATGTTCTTTTTAAAGTTTTGAAAAGAAATTTGCATAAAGTTTTATCTGACCTTAAAAAGAATACTAAAACCAAAGCGAAAGGATACGAGATGTGTCCTTTCCTTTAAAGCCTCTGATTTCCGTACACCGATAATTAATTTTTATCTAAATGTTTTGATTACCGAAACCCAACAACTTTTTGTGTTAATTTGTCTCTAATTACAATCAACTTTAGCAATAAAAACGTTAGTACTACGAATCAATGTTATACCAAAATGTACTTGAAAAAAAGTATCGCACTTGAAATCGATTTTCTCCAGCCATAATGAGAATGAATTGTTATTCCTCAATTCCACTCACTCCCTCTCTCTCTCCCTCGCTAAGTGTCCCATAATGAGAGTTGACATTTTGCTGTTTATAACAAAATGTTGACATTAATTAAAATGTCATTTAAATGAAATATAACAAATGTTTCTCTATTAATGACGCGGCGGCCTCTATACAACCTTCTGCATCCTGTATGCCTACGCGCCTACACATTCCAGAAAATGAAAAAATAAAAATTGCCAAACAATCAACAACCTTTAAAAGAGGTCAACATAAAGCAGGCGAAAAAGGACCAGAGCAAGGACAAGGACAAGCACAAGGCACAAAGAATTCAAGAGCCAGAGAGAAAGAGAACAACAACAATAACAACAACAATAACAACAACAAAAAACGGCTCTCCATTAGGGTAATGAACAAGTTAACAGTTAACAGACGCATATATCTCTGGCCCACCATCGAGTCTTATGCCATTTTTTTTATTGTCCTTTAAGAGGACAACACATAACAGTGACAGTGGAAAAGAGAATGTTCACCGTTAATTTCAATTGTTTAAACAACCTTTGCTTGCTTTAAAAGCTAAGTAAATTTACACAAAAAAAACCAAACAAAACAGAAAGTCAATATGCCAAGCAATTATAAATAAATTAAAGAAAATTGAAATAGAGTGAAGTATGAACAATTTTTGACTATGACGACATATCCTTACCCTAGGCTAAATTTTATTTCTTAAAGTCACATGGGAAATTATCCTGCTATGGGATTGGTCTATCTCCAGCTACAGCTTTAAGTCATATGAGATCTTATCTTACTATGAGATAAGTTATAAAATTTAAAAAATACAGAGGTGAAAATATTTCGATAGTTTTGTTATTTGCTCACTATAATTATAATCATTACTCCTTAAATAAATTTGAATTATTTGTTGTTGTGCCTTAAGTTGATTAATCCTACTATGGAATAGGTCTGTCCCTTGAAATTTATAAAGTCTACAAAATATAGAGGTGGAAACATTTCGATAATTTTGTTACTTGATGATTATCGATTATATATTGAAATGTTTTCGAAAGCTGTTGATAAATGCTTAAACAAATTTGTATAACTCGCTGTTATTCCTTATGTAAACTAAATTTTGTGTAAAAGTATGCCACTGATTGTTGATTTCTATGTGAACTTTTACATTTTCTTTTGCAGAATTAATAAATTTGTCACCGATCTATTGCTTATATCCAAATTTTGCTGTGATGGTTTTGTAATAAGATGATTTTTCTAGTTGAACTTAATATTTTATATGTTTGGGCAAAATCATTAAAAGGTTTGATGTGGAAACTATAGAAACAGACTAAAGAATAAGAAACAAAATCATTGATTGGCTTGAAGTTTTGCTTCCCAGTACATGACTTTTTGGCATTTTAGCAAAGTTGCTGCTTTTTTTATCGTACAAAAAGTATTATCCATAACTTTCCCCTAACCGGTATCGATTTTTTAAAGATTAAGATCGATAATGATTGCATAGTTTCCACCATTAGTATTTCATTTGTTAAAAAATGTATCTTGTCCAAATATTCTTCATATATTTGCCACACAGAGGAGCAAAACTTTTGTTGTATTTCAAATGATGAAAACCAATATACCCCTTTCAGTTGATGGAATATAACGAGACAGAGGGCAAATATGTGCACAAGTGGGAAGAAACTCAATGAACTGTGCAAAATTGTTGTTGAGTTTTTGTTATTTTGATTGTTGTTGTTATTTGTGTTGTAGTTGGTTGTTGGTTAAATATCAAGCCTCCGGTTTTTGGTCATTACACTGGCGACTCATTTGCAAATGGGCCACAGTCTGGTTGGCCTCTCTGCCAATGACTTGGCATGAAATTGGCTATTTCTCTTCTTTTTTTTTGTTTGTCTCGCCAAACAGACGGACTCTGAGCTACTCTACGCTGATTCAGCATAAAAAGATTAATGATTTCTCCTTTTCTCCCCCTCGAAATCGCTGCTCTCTCACTCTTGTTCGCTTTGTCTGTGTGTGTGAGTAGACGGAACTTTTACTCTGCCTTTGACTTTTTCATCCAATAAAATGAAATTAAATAAATTTTTGAGCCAAATCTTATTTGCTTATTGTCAGCAGCATCTTAGCCATTCTTGTCTTGGTCCTTCGTTTTCCCTCCTGACTCATTGTTATCCTCGATATTCTATTTATTTACGCCATCGTCTTTTGCTTTCCCGCTGAACCAAAAGCGAGTCCCAGCGAAATTTATTTATGGCAATTGTTGTTGAACATTTTCTAAGCCATTTGCTTTTGGACTTTATGTTCATTTTCTTTCCTTTTCGTTTTCTTTGGCGTATTATCGACAGAGTTTCGAGATGATTAGAAAAGATGAAAACCGAAATGACTGTTCGAAGAAGCAAATAAATTGTGGTTAGCATGGAAGTATAATATTAACGATAACATCTTAATTTAAGTAATAAACAATCAACTAACTATTATACTAAATTTTTTATTATTTTATTGTCTTTGCAGCTAACGAATTTTGGCGTTTTCCATTGCAAATGTAAGTATATAAACTTCTTTAGATTCTGTGAATACTTTAATGATGTTTGGGAAACTTTTATTCCTTTTCATTAATATCGAGGATAATGAATGTGTTTTTAAGTGCTGATAATAAATAAATACCAACTTCAATTTAGTAATTATTTCTTTTTTTTCTGTAAACGAAACAAATTTATCAATAAATTCAAAATATTTCAGTATGCTTAAGGTTCACAAAGTTGTCTGTGCCATTTTACATAATTAATTTCTAACCTCCTCTTGAATTTGTCAGTAGAACTTTCGAATCAACTTCCTTTAATTCTATCAATTTAACAGATTTAGTACCCACTCAAACTATAATTTTAGACAAGTTATTCTAAACCATAATATATCTCATTTTTTTTCTTTACATAAATAAAAGTCTTCAATCTGCTAAAAACTTTAACCCTTTCCCCCATACTAAACTTCAACTTCTTTAACTTTTCAAATGTCTGTTGAAATTTTTCAACACTGAACTTGACAGTTTTCATTTTGTATTCACACTGGTTAAAGAAGTCGCTTTCAGGCTTACTTTCCACACTATTTATATTCAAAGTTTTCTCATAAAGTTTTCCCCCTCCCCGCCCCCTTTTTTTAAATGTGAACATCTTTAACCCTTTTCAAAAGTAAATTTTCAAGTCGTTTTCCCCTTTTTTTTTCCTGCTTTATGTTTTATGTTACGCCTTAAGCACGTGTTCCCATAAGCCGTCAATCAGAAATCACAACTTCATTCATCATTTTGTTCATCTGCCGAGACTTAAACGTAAGAAGAGAGCAAAAGCGAAAGAAAAAAGGGAAAATTTCATTAAACTTTATCAAACTTGTGTTTCTTTTTCATGCCTGCCCCTTATCAGAATATTGAAAGACAAGACAATCTCCCACAATCAAGTGTTCATTTTATCTTTCGTTTTTTTTTTTTTTTTGGGATATTTTCCTTTTGATTTTGCGTTCACACCATCAATTTTTTGTATGAGCCAAAGAAGGTTCCACTGACCTGCATATTTGACAGGGCTTATTGACAGGCAGGCAGAGGCATAAAGAGGGAAAGAGACAGACATAGACCAGTGACCAGTGCCAATTATTATCATAATGCCAAATGAAGATGACATTGATGACAGCTGGGGCAACTTTTAATGATATTGTTAAGGTGCCCCTGACACACTCTGACGGGCAATTAATCACAGCTTAGGGAAAAATTTACGATTTATGCCTAGACATTTTTGTTCAATAAAAAAACCGCACCGTATACCCCCTTTCTCAATGATTTTATTAGGTATACGTTTCGTTTCATCTCGTCCTCTTGCTATTTGAAGTGTCACTTAATTCCACGTTTATTTCCTTTTCTTTTCTTTTCCTTTTTTTTTTTTTGCCGTTGTGTTTCGTTATTCCCAACGTAAGTTCAATTGTTTTATGCTACGTCGTCGTCTCGTCTACGCTTTGAGGTTACGAGTGTTTGGCCTCTATAAAGTGTTTTGCCTGCCCCCACTCCCCACTTCTCATTCTTGCTCTTCACTGAATTGTTTGTTGTTGGGACTTTCGTGGCAAATTTCAAGTGATGGCGAGAGAGAGAGAGAGAAGTGGAAAGCTATGGAAGAATGGCTCAGAAAGCTGGCAAAAGTTTCCATCAATTTGGTGAAAATACTTATATAGGAACATATACGTTTGTACTGACTGACTGCTATGCTGAGAGTAGTACGAGAAGTTTTTAATGGCCATTGAGGCCAGTTTATGCAGCTGCCACTTCGACAATTTCATCCACTCCCCTTAATATTACACACACACCCACACACCTCTCTTCTGTCTTGAAATATCATCTATCTAGCTCTTTCACTCTCTTGGTCTTTCGCTTACATTGAGCCAGGCAAGTTGTTTGTTGCTATTATTAAATTAGTTGCGGGCGATTTGTGGTAATTAGAGTGAAATTTTATGGCTCTTTGAACTTGGTAATAATAGTAGAGAGTAGGTAGTGTGGACCACAAAAAGCGTGAATATTTAATGCACTCGAAATATATGTATATGTATATGTAAAGAGAAGGAGGGGAAGAGATGTAAATCTTTTGCCAATCAACTGGACAATTAAACAACTAAAAGTTTGGTATTCAATTTTAATAGAAAAGTTTATTTTATTATGTAAAACTTTAAGGACTATTTAATATTTAATTGAAGTAAATTTTTGGTAATTGATAGAGAATTTGATCATACTGAAAGACAACCATCCTAGAAGAGAGATTTATTTCATGATGATCTCTTAGCAAGTAAAATAAAACTTGATCATCCTTGTTTCAGTTTTTCTATTGTCAACTTTTATCTGACTAACAAAAAAATAAATTTTAAAATAATTCTAAAACATTTCAACTCCAAAAAACCTAAAAATTTTTCCTTTATTTTTGTTATTTTTCCTGTTTTTGTCGTCAACTATAAAATCGATTTATTTCGATTTGCATCTTCATTTAAACCCATTTTGTTTAGCCAATTTATATGCATGCACTTTTATTTGGTCAACCAAAAAGCCAATGTATATATACATATATGTGCACACATACTCATGCACATGGCCACGCCCCCTTTGCACAAACCGCCCTCTCTCTCTCTTCAGCCGCAGACATATAGCCTAAAGCAAACTAATATATAATTAGTTCAATTTCCGATTTTGCTGCTGCTGCTGCATGTCGCTGACAGGCAGGACTAGAAAATTGTGACTCAAAAATTTGTGCCCCGAAAATTTATTCAATTAAAAATTATTTAGAGTATGGGGCTTGGGTTTACCGTGCAGCGAAATTTGCTGCCAAGAAAAAAAGAAGAGAAAAAAAGTATTTGCAATAAAATATTTGCTCGAAAAGTTCTGTTTGTTTGGAGGCAAAGAAAACAAAAATAAACAAACAAACAAACATAATGCGTCTATTTGCCACTTAATGAATTTTACAAGCCAAAAATGAAAGGAAAAAAGAAAGCAAGAAAGAAAGAAAGATGAAAAAATGAAAGAAGGCAAATGGCAAACCTGTGTTTTTGTTTCTCAGTTCTTTTGCCAACTTTTTTGGCCCTCATTTTATACCCTTTACCCTCTTGACTTTGCAAAGAGTATTCACGAATCATTCACGATTTTTCAATATTTCGATTTATAATTTAATATACTATATATGTTGATCCACAAATCTTACTTATATTTTATCTATTTTACTCTCTTTGTTTCATTTGATATATGAGAGGTGATCTTTTTAGAGAAAAACATTTTGTCTTTGAACTTCCAATAATAAGAATTCTTAAAGAGATAATAGCCTGTTCTTTGCTTTTAATCCTAATATTATTAAATTTATTCAGTTTTACGGAAAAAAGACAAGGAATTCTACTGATCGTTCATTTTTCTTTTTATCTTATTTTTAAAGAACTTGTTTAGGAATAGTTTCTTTTTCATATGCTTCATATATGGAAGTGTTTACTAATTTTGGTCAAAAGTTTGGAACGCATAGAAGAAAGCATCTCCGACAATGTAAAGTATATATATTTCAGTTGTCTGCACTTTTGGAGTGAATTTCGGTTAAATGGGAGAAATTGAATAGAATATTGCTAGATGTGAGAATCCTCATGTGATGTTGAAATAGATAAAAAAAATTTTGGTAAAGCAAAACCTAACGGACCATCCCGGTCCGGTTTATCTTGGGGTAGGAGTAAACTTAATCACTTTATTTAGTTATTTCTGTAAGTGCCAGTATCTCTCAACTAAAATTAATAAAATGTATGTACATATGTATTTAATTGGATCAGATTAATTTTTCCTAAATTTTTTGCAGCTCAAATTTTTTTGAAAACGTTTCGGAATGACGTCGTATTAACCATATATTTATAGTACTTCATATCCAAACTCTTAGCAAGAACAAATCTTGACCATGAACTAAACCAGTTTCTTGATGTAATCTGCAGATTTATATCTCACCATTTGATTTTCAATAACGATAGGTAGAAACCAGAACCGAATAGGATTAAAGTCATAAATCCTCTTAGTCTGTTTGATGGCTTAGCTTTCACGACGAATTCTACTCTATTCATTTAATCGTTTTAAAACATAGGGTAACTAAATGTCGCCCCTTTCACAGTTTTCTTTCTCTCTCTCTCTCTCTCGTATCTTTATTGTTGTCTCTTCATCTCTTTATGCCTATCTCTGTCTTTTTCGCTATCTTTTGCCGTTGTCTGCCAAGTTAAATGTAATTGTAATTTTTAATTTTAAGTGCTTGCCAAAAAAAACAAAAAAAAGAAAAAAAGGAACACATTTTGTAGTGCGCCAGCATAGCGCAAATTTTAATTGCGCAACACATAACTCATATGGAAAGAGGATAATGGTCTGAAGAAAAAGAGTAGGAAAGGGGGTACACACACATACACACTTGGTTGGATAAAAATTCCACCATTTTAATGAGTTGTGCAGGAAAAGCAACAGCAGCGGTAGCTGAGCAGCAGCAAATACAAGAAAAACCTATCTCAACAGCAGGTGAAAGCATAAATGCAGTAAGAGGGCAAAGGTTCAAATTTCATGGGGCAATTGTACTACTTCTTTCTCTCTCTCTCTCTCTCTCTATTTATCTCTCTTTCTCCGTCTCTTTGTTTATGTAAGTGTGTCTGTGTGTATGTCCTTTCCTTTATGTTTGCTGGCCCCTAGGACAAGGCATAAATTCTTGCCTCCAACTGCACCCACATGGGCAAATGCCAAACAGTTGGACGACAACTTTTCCCTCTATTGTCCATGGCAATTGCAATTGTTTTTGCCATGGTGGCCGAATCGAATGATATGCTCCCTAAAGCTCAGTTATCTTAGTCCATCCACTCTCTCTCTCTCTCCCATATTCTACATTCCTTTTCATACCATCCCCTCTCTGATTTTGCTCATCGTTGTCTCCCGTTTGGTTGCGTTTAATTTTCGCTTTTGTATTTGGCAGTCACCGCCATTGCCACTGTGTGTGTGTGTGTGTGTGTGTGTATATGAAATGCTGTGAAAATTGTGCGATTTTAATCAGCGTGAAATCGTTGATTGTTCGCCTCAACTGAACTTGTATATATCGCACTAGTAAAAGCGTGTGTGTGTGTGTGTGTGTTATGTGTGTGTTTTTGCTTCATATGTTCAGCGGGTCTGGGCTCTTTTGCAGTTGATTATTGGCCTGGAGATAGAGATATAGTTGGATATGTAGTCAACTGCCATAATGGGGGCAGGTTTATTGGTTTAATCATTAATAATCACTTTTCCAGTTTTCTCCCTTTCGTTGTTTTCGTTTAGATTTCATTTTGGGGCAATTGTTTTATCAAAGTTTTTCTTATATAACAAAATACAAAATAACAAATGAAAAAAGAACGCCTCTTTATATATTTTTTAGAACAGATTTTTTGGTCGGGGCAAACCAATAAATGAACACTTCTTGACAATATGGAAACTTTTTATAAAAATTTTTAACAATTTTAACTATATTCTTTAATTTTTTTTACTCTTTTGCTGGCATATGGCAAGATTAAAAAGGGTTGTCAAACTTTTCACTGAGTCTTTTCAGTGTTGACAAACAAATAAAATCTAAAATCGACATTGACAACACTTTACGAACATTAAACAAGTCGACAGATTTTATTAAATCTGTCAAATTGATACCACAAATCTTACTTTTTCTTTGCATCTTTTAAATTTATTATTATTTTTTCATTTTTCTTGGTTGAGAATGAATCAAACGATGAAATGTCAAATTTTTTAGTGTCAAATCTTATTATAAGTAACTTCTTATTTATATAGCTGAAACTCGAGAAAATAATGAAACTGTAGTTTCATTTAAAATCTTAAGTGTAAAAAAATATCTGAAGTTTCCGAAAAAGATTTCCATGTAAAAATAAATCATTTCTTTAAGCAGGACTTAAAGAAATTATCTAGCGATTTCTTTTAGATAAGATGATATACAATAAATGAGTAAAAATGTCATTGATCAGTAACTCTGACATATTAATCAACGGAATGTCGAAATGCTAATCTAAAATCTTACTATATATTATATATGTACAAGTAAAAGTGATGTAGTTTATCATGTAAAGGTCTCTTGGCTTATTAAAGTGGACATAACCAATCGATAGAAACTGCAGGAACGATAAATCAGTAGCGTTAATAATATATTGCCATCTCTTAATGTCCTAAATGACCATCCCAAACACACCGCAGGGATCACTGCAATGACCACGGGATCGAAGCAATACCCACAGGGATAACTGCAATGAAACCACCGCAATTACTTTTAATCGAAAATAAATATAAGACTACATTGCTTACACATTCAAAATTCTATAATATTTAATTCTGAACATTTGGTTCATTGTCAAATTGTTATTCCAGTAAGCGAATTTCAAGTGATTTTTATTGAACTAAACAAATTGCTATTTTCTTTGAAAGATTTTTCACAGTCAAATAAACAATTTTTGTAATCGATTCTTATCACGTTCTTATTTCCAAAGAAAAAATAAATTGTGGCAAATTTTAAATAAATCAAAAATATGACCGTAAAAACAACAAAAAAAAAAAAAAGCAATAGAAATAAACTGAAACTTCTTTATTTATTTTAAACGCAATATAAAACTAATAACTTGTTATTAACCCCAATTTTAGGGGAACGTTAAATCATCTAACAAGCTATTTGAGGTTATTGTCTTTCTTTTTTCCCACTCTTTTATTCATAGACGATAGAAGAAAGAAAATCACATGAAAATTGTTTTAGCACTTGAGATTTATACAAGTACATTATACATATATATATTTATACTTCCATATATATACTTATACATATACTTGTAATAAACATACATACACTTGAGTTAAGATGAATCTCTCCAAGTTTGGCCTTGGCATCCTCATAGTCATCGTCATCGTCATCAAGATGATGCTAGCTTGTTGGGCAAACAAATCATTTATAAAGCGAGAGTTCATGATAGACCATAATAAAAATAAGCCATTGAGACAAAGAACAAGTGCGTTATATATATATATGTATATAGTATATGCTGTATACAATATATATGTACATACGTATATATATGAGTAGACAGGACATTTAGCACACATTAATAAAACCGCAAAGGAACGTGAGTCGAACCAAAAAATAAAAGCATCTTCGACATTGGCAACGGCAGGCAGACACTGACACAGCAATCAGTCATCATAATGATGCCCAGACAGCAACGGGGAAAGGAAAGAGAATAGATGGGAGGATAAAAATATGGCATGTGTAGATTTTTCGTGAACAGGACAAAGGTATGTGGATAGGGGTTGGTGGGGAGTGGAGCAGGCAACAGTAAATTAATTGAATTCATTATGGCTGATAGATGCATGTGCTTGAAATGGGCATTTAATCAAAAGGCCTTGCCCAGACACTCGGTTTATTAAGTGTTTAGATATGTGGCTAGAATCATGAAATGCTCTCACTTTCAACTCCTCCCCTCTATTGCCTCTCTCGGTTTCTCACATTTTCTCTCGTTGAAAACCCCAAAACAGAGTGGCAAATATTTTTGCTGAATTTTAGCAACCAAACCGCCAGTTTGCATTCACAATTAACCACTTGGCAAGCCATAAATTTAACACACTGATACACAAACACACACACACACGCACGCACGTATGCTCACACATCTGCCTGGGACACATACACAGACGTAGGATATACAGGATATGGGACACAGGAAACCAAATCATTAGCCATGACTTGGCCAGGCAATGCGTTTTATTGAATTTCGAAAGCGGCCAAAACCAAAAACCAAAAACTATGTATGCATACACTATGCATATGAGAGTGTGTGTGTGACTGTTTGTGTTTATGTTTGTTTGTATTTGTGTGCAGTATGAAATAATTTTCCAGTTGCATCAGCAAACCGAATAAACCAAAACACACAAACGCTGTTAAGCGACCACATCCGCCGATTCTCCACCCCCACCCACTACCCACAGCAACCTCTGGCACCGAAACCAAAAATAATTATGTAAAACTGCTAAATATATATATATATATTATATACCCCATTATATACCTCATGTCAGGTCGAACAAAAATCTAAACAAACATGGTGAAAATGTTTGAAAATTTTTGTTATCTTTCGTTGCAATGAAAATATTTAGGAAAATGTTGTGAAAAAAACATTTGCTTTTGCATTTCAGCGGTGGAATGTGGGAAATGCGCTTAGGCTAAAAATTAGAAAAATGAATTAAAAACTAATCTAAAATTTAAGCATAAATGACACCAACAAAAATTAAATATTTTTAATGAACTAAAACATTAAATTGTTTCCTTAAAAATTTAGAAATTTGTAATAAACTAATACAAAAGTCTAAGTGACTGCAGTTGATTGAGGGCCTTTTATTTTTGCATTCTTAATTTCAAATTCAAATTTGAAATTTCCACCAAAACAATTTTCAAATTTTAATTATGAATTTTTGGATTATTTTCATCTTTTTTTTTTTGTCAATTTCCATTTTGAGTAGCTCTTTCACATTATTTCACTCAATCGAAAATAAACGAATATGAAATGACAAACAAGTTTGTTGTCAATTTTGATTGGCCTCAAAATGTAATGGACATAAATTCATATTCAAATTTTCTCCATAGATTTTTATTTCCATACAAACTTTGTGAGTTATTATTATTTTGGTCAAAATGTTTTCCAATGAATATTAAATGTGTGCGATAAAAATATTTTTAATTTTTCGCTTTGTTTGGTATTTGTATTTTCATTTCCATTTTGTTGTTATTTTTGATCATTACACACACACGTGACGAAATATTATTTTTCCTTTATCTCTGAATGGATAAAGTTTACTGTATATGTATAACTGGTACAGCAGGTCTTTAAGAAAATATATATACACCTGGCAACGGAGAAACCGCAAAATGAAAAATTAAGAAAATATTTGCTGGTAATCAATATGGGGAAAATTTTTTGTTATACATGCATATATATGTATACATATATGTATATGATTCATTTAAATATCATTTAATAAGGGAAAGAAAGTTTTTAATAATTGCCAGAGGATGAAATACAGATGGAATATACTAATTATACTGTACCGAAAGTTGTATACCCTTTGAAAGTGCAACTTTAATGTTTTTTAATGAATTTTAAAACTGATTTTTCTTTAATAGGTTTGGGACGTTAAGAAAGTTACAAAAAGGGATTGATCTTATTATGATTACTCCAAAATACTGAGACATTCTTGCCTAGAGAACAAATGAAATGCCTAAAGTTTCTTATATGTATGTTTATGGTGTCGATGGTTTAATATGAGATCTTAAATATTCATGTTTAGTATGAAGAATTTTGATCAATTTTACATGGTAGTAAACGTGAGCAATGTTTAAAACAACTGTAGAAATTTCCAAACCAAAAATTTTGAATATGTGACTTTTGCTTGTGTTAAACGTTAATCATGTTATTGTTGTTTAAATTATCTACCAAGAAAACTATATACTAAACCAAAAGTTTATTAAATTGCTTCTATTTTTAGTATCAATGAAAAGTTTTGAGATTAAAGGATCTGCCAACATATCGCAGCTGATCAGAAATACATATATCAATCAATGCAATTATTTATAAATGATTTCGCCATGTGACCAAAATTTGTATAAACTTCTTTAATATCCGCAGCAAGGGCAACATTGTACAAAGAAAACTTTATTTGCAGTAATTTACCATCATTAAGAATTTTATTCAAAAGAAAATTTCCTTTCTTTCATTTTCAATGCTGCTTGCTGCGATGTTCCATATACATATATGTCTGTAGGTGAGTGTGTGATGAGGCTACTATTAAGAGACATAAATAAGATAGATCCTTGGTGGTTATTTGTGTGTATGCCGCAGTCATTAATAGGCAACACGCGGTGACTGCAACAACAGCAACAGGAGAAGGAGAATCCGCAACACCATCTCCAGCTCAGCTCAACTCAGCTCAAGCACTTCAATTAATTAATTGCAATTTGCTATGGCCCAAGCAGAAATCGCAGCAGCAGCAGCAGCATCAGCAGCGACAGCAGGTAAAGAGCACAATGTTGGTCCATAAAGTGCGTTTAGCTGCACTTCTGCTGTCTGCCCTCGTCATTGCACACCGCCTCCCGCCGCATGGTCTTTCTCTTGTACTATTCCCTTACCTTGGCAGGCAACATGGTGTAACACGCGGCGTATACTTGATGTGCTCTTTGTGTTTGGTAGCTGTTGACGTGTTATTAACACCAACACCATTGCCACCGCCACCACCACCAATATACGATGGCATCCATGTGAAATCTAGCCAGCCTGCTGAAAAGGAATCTTGTCAGGTGTTGTCATCCCTTTTTGGATTGCATCCATCGCTATGCTTTCGTCCTTGCCTTAACCTTTCCCCCCTCTCTCACTCTCTCTCGCTCTCTCTCTCTCTATCCATCTCTGCCAAACACTTCAAGACGCGACGTGACAGCCATATAACGAAACGCTGTGCCACGCATAAATAAATGATGATGCTTCAGATAAGATACAGTTACAGAGGCAAGCAACATGCAACATGCGACATATTGCCATTACAACACTGACTGAGAGGGCACAGAATAAAGGGATAGTTTTGTGGGCGACCTCAACTTGAAGAGGCATCTAAGAAGTAGAAAACTTGAGAATTGAAATTTAAATCCATTTAAAATAATCTCTGAAATTAGAAAATTATCTGATTTAATCTGAAATTGAACAGAAGCAAAGCTTAAAATCTTTTTTAATACATTATCGCAAAATTGCTTGAATTGGTTTTAATAAAAATATTTGTTCATATAGATTCCCAAAGCTAGTTTTAAGTATTTGAAACAACTTCACTAAGTTTACAAATGTTTAATGGTAATACAACAGAATATTGGCATACAAATTTACTAAATAGTTAATAGCTTCTACCTTAGCCTAATGCAAAATAAATTGCTAAACGTTTCATTAGTTCTTCTCCATATTTGGAATGTTGGAGCTTTACAGTAAAGGCAAAGTTAAGTAGAATTTAGCCACTACTCGCATCATTTGTACTCAACTCATTAGTTTGGTCTGTAACCAACATTCTGGGTATGGTTCAATCCAATCCCTCAATTTCCATTTTCAACTAATGAGGAAAGACCTTTCATGAGAAGGAAACATGCTGTTTTGCATACATACATACATACATATACAACTCGGACATTTAAGGTATGTGAAAAGCCAATGCTGTGAGTGGTGAAGCGATGTAGTGGCCTTTTGGTTTGGGTTAGCATTTACTGACCAAAATATTCCGGGTCAATACTGCCAACTGAAATGCCACCTAATGAGCAATCCTATTAAACTACAAATTTAATCCCAAAACTAATTTCACAGGCACAGGGAGCACACGACCAAAGGCAACTGAAAAGAGTCGAACAAAAGAAGGGAAGAGAAAGAGAGAGGGGAAGACAGAGAGAGAGATAGAGAGAGAGCGCTGGGAGTGGGAGTGTAAGAGAGAGCTGCTAGTGTGACAGTTGAGCTGTTTGGCTTACATGCAACTGAAAATATTCACAGGCGATTGAATCAATTAAAACTTTGCCACAAAGTATGCAACACCAAAAAAGTTAAAAACCATTACACAACTTTAGTTATTTAAAAAATGCTGTAAAAACCGACTAAGTAATACTCTTAAATAAAATTTTTAGAACTTTCCTGGTTTGGTTTGGAGTTGTGGTAATAGTTAACCTACTAATAATAATGTTATAATAGTTAAGTTAAGATTGCTTTGGTTCTTTAAGTTGTAGGATTTTGTTTAGTTGTTTAGTTGATTAGAGTGCCAATTCGGTGTTGTCAGGTTGTGTTCTACTCCAGCGTTCAATTTTGTATTTATATTCATGTTCATGTTGATCCCAAAATGGTACCTGAATCAAATATTTCCCTCTTTTTTTTGAGGTTTAACTCTGTCTTCACTTTATTAGTTGCGGAAAATCTTAAAATGAATTCAAATGAATCGCTATATAGTAATAAAACTTCAAAAAGTAAAGACACTTTCTATAGGTTACCTTCTTTTTTCACCTTTTGCTTACAAAACAATGAACACCTAAATGCATTAGAATATCTCTATTCAGTTGTCTTATTTAAAATTGAATATTTTAGTTTAATAAGGCATTGGAAAAAATTACGTAACAATCTTTTTTCAAAGATCTACTTCTTGTTCGAAGAAAAAAAAAGAAAACAGAAATTTGTTGCCAACCTGAAAAAAGTATCTTGCTAGCTAGTTTATTCACTCAAATGCATTTTTTATAGAGTGAGCGATTACTTTATAATAATAATACAAATTTAAAAATGTATGAAAAACGTTCACATAAATTCAGAGAAAAATTTATTGTTTCATAAAAATTATTTCAAGTTTTTACTTGTCTTAAACAGTAGGAGTCAAGTTGATGGGCCTTGAAAAACTCCAAGCAACTATAAAAATATACCTTCTTTAGATTTTAATGGTAGTTTTTCAATTGATAATAAGAAAACTCAGAAATTAATCGATTGAGAGCTTTAAAAGCATTTATAAAATTATTTTTACTACTTCTTGATGCATTCGAGGGTTAATAAATAAAATAACATTTATTAGTGTTAGAACTTTAGTTTTCTTCTAAATATATACAATTGAAGCGACTTCAATGTACTCTTCCATACTTTAGTGTATATGGTATAAAAATAGCAAAACCTGTAACCAAAATTAACAACAACTACCACAACAACAACAGCTGCAAATCAAAGTCAAAATGTGTAGGAGTGGGGGAAGTCGGTGTTGGCCATGTACACGTTTTCCTGGCCAAAAGGTAAAGTGCAGAAGTTATTGGGTAAAACAGATTGGGAGATGGGTGGCAAAATATTTCTCAGGCAACTTTATTGACCAATATGTGCGTTTTTGCCATAGAGAAACAGGAACAACAGCAACATTCCGTGATATTTGCCAACTTTACTTGCAGTTGAAGTTCCGGCACCGAACGAAATGTGAACGAGTAGGAAATGATAAGTCCTTCTCAAGAGATAGAGTGGCATGTAAGGGAACTCTGTGAGAAAACTTTATTGCAACAGAACTCCTTTGAGCTTAGCAAGTTAGCTGGTGTTGTACTTTTCGTTTTTTAATTGCTACTAAAACTAGTTTGTAATCTTATTAGAACTCTCACTGACTCTCCCTCATCAACTGTCTTATATATATGAGTGAATAAACAACTGTTCAGTGCTTAAATGGATTTAATGAAATTCTCCAAAATTCGTTTTATTGATAAATATATTTTGCAATACATATTTGAATAAAAGTGCAAAACCCAAACTTTGTTTAATTATAGGGGAAACACTGAATTTTGTTTACTTTCTATTTTGCTGAAAGAAAATGGAGATGTTTATTCATTTAAAGTTTGTTTAGATTGAAATTTTGACCTAGTCTACTGCAAGTTAAATTTGAAGTAATTACTTTTGAAGCTAAAGCTATACTTAACACCCTTCACAACACTTATTTTGCATTACTCAACATTGTGCAGCCCTATAAACCATTAAATTTTAGTTAACAACTAGATTTTATTTCATTAATTTACTATCTAACAAATCTTCTAAATAAGAGCGTGATAAACTTAAGGAGAAAAGAGAATTGTGATGAAAATGGTAAAAGAATTCAGTGTTGAACATTGTACAATTTGTTTTACTTCACTACAATCGAAGCTCATCTCTTATAATTAGCAACTATCGATAACTATGCATTGACAGTTATCGGCTACGCTTGCCCTATATAAAGAGAGGAAATTTCCTCAAAAATTTTAGTTGTGCTCAACAGCTCGAACAGTTTACTTATTTCTTTTTTTGATTTTCTTTTTTCTTTTTGTATTAATTATTTACAATCCCAAGGTCATTCTGCATATGTATTATAAGAAGCGTTTCCTTGATTTTCGGTGTACGCTTGCGTATCTTTACTTATTCCTTTTTTGATTTTCTTTTTGTATTAATTATTTGCAATCTCAAGGTCATTCTGCATATGTATTATAGGAAGCATCTCCTTTATTTTCGGTAATTTGTTTTTAATCTGTTTTTATTATTCGATCTTTAATTATTTTTATTCTAGCTGGCTTAAATTTGATCCCTAGATTCTGGTCATATTTAGCAACTCTATATGTTTATTATTCTCCTCCATTGCTTTCACGTTTGCTTCTTATTTTAACGACTGAATATGTATGCTATATGTATGCCTTTATCTCCCCCTGGTAGTTCGGCTTCCTCGAATTTACGAATTTGCTCCCAGGTTAATTTAGCCTTTTCAATCACTTCAGTGCATGGACAACGTTGAAAAACCATTAAAAATATGTGAGATGGGTGCTACGCGTCCACGAAAATATTGATGGCATCGGCCACATTCATAAGCCATCGGCGGACGGGAGCAAATGCAATCCGGATGATCCGAATTTTCGAACAGTGACTCATTATTATTGTCATCTTTGGCAGCGGAATGCCAGACATTCGAAGACCTAGTGAAATAGGACCTGGTATTTCGTCCACGATTTTTATTTCTTTTCCTGCCTATTTCTTTAGTTTCTAACTTGCTCGGTCGACGGTGCTCACAGAAACGTGAAAGGGCTTTGTCGTTGATTTTGGCATATTAATTTTGATTTTTCTTAGTTTGTAATTAACCTGATACATTCCGAACTTTATAATTCATATTTTTCTTTCCTATTTAAAAAAATTTTGAGATCTAGTCAGAACTATTCAAATCAATAATGGCAGAGTCGAACAGAACTGGAAGAGATTTTAGCTTCAAGAGTTCTAGTTTGAAATGCAAATAAGCCGCTCGAATGTTAGCAATGGGGAAGTTTTTTCATTTCAATCGGCCCGACTTTTCTTCTCCATAATGTCAACTTAAATGTAATTGTTTTGGAATTTTAATGAAATTGAAAATGCTGCCGCATATTTGGATTCTGTTGCTGATGCAGCATCAGCAGCCACGCCAAGTCAAGGAAAAATGTATAAAATAAGAAGTAATTGGCATGCAATAAAAATGTTAAGAAAAGAAGCAAAAAGAAACGAATGAATGAAATCTGTGTGTTAGGGGAACGAAAGGAGACGACTCCAAGTTGCAGCACATACTAGTTCCACACACACCAGTTTGACACACACACACACACACACACATTTTTTTCATACTATTTGTGTTCGTTCGCCTTTCCAATCTATTTGCACTAAGTGTTCGTTAGAAAATGTTTGCATAGCAGCACTCAACGTCATTCAAAACATATGTAAAAGTAGTATCCCCTACTACCCCTCTTCCTCTATCCTCATCATCATCACCATCGTCTACTTTACTTTACTCGTAGAGTATACAGAAGAGGAACTTCGAAGTGAGCTGCTTGAGCACGAGTCGGAACTGAACTGAAGTGAATGTGAACTGTGTGAATCTAAGTGAAGAAAATCAAAGAAAATCAATAAAGGCAAATTGTCGTAGGAAAAACAGAAATGTGCATCATTTTCACTTTATGCAAATTGCAAATTGTGTGTGTGTGTCTCCACACTGTATGCATGTATGTGTATAAATTTTGTGATGAACTCGACAAGCAGCATGACGATTGAGAATGGCGGCACAAACTATAAAAAAGTGCAACAAAAAAAAATTGAATGAATGAATGAACTTAGTTTCTGACGGAACGAATGAATACAAATATAAATAAATGTGTAAAATTTGCCACCCGACAATGCAATTCAATATAAAACACAATGGTAGTGGGGTCAAAATTTTGGATATTCTTTGAAAACTAGCTCAATTGAAATATAATGGAATAGAAACTGTAAGGAAAAGCTTTTTTAAAAACTTTAAATGTGTCAAGAAAGTTTTTCAAGTGGGCATTGCTTGGATTTTATGATATATAGAAGCAATATTTTGAGGAATTGATAGATCGCCAGCTAAAAAGAAACTGTTTTTACTCAGTTTCAACGTTTTAAGACCTATGTGTTTAGTTTGTAAAATTGTAAAAATATACTAAGCACTTCATACAAAACTAGAAAACTTTATGTTACAGTATTTTATAAAGGCTGACAAAAAAAATTAGTTTCACAGAAAGTCAACTGCAATTAATGATTAAAATGCTAAGGCCACGGCTTTATCTTTTGTGTTTCACTTTCAAACATTCCAAAGTTTATGAATTTACTAAATTTTTGAATGGATAAATACATATTTTACAATTAATTTTCAATTTTTATATTTAATCTAGTAAGATCTACTAAAAATACTTCATTTAACAATAACTTGGGAAAATCTGTCTAAACAGAAACATTTTGGTGACATCAAACATTTTTAACACACACTTAAACGACCTATAGCCTTTTTAATTTCATTTAAAAGTATTTTAATAAATATTTTTTATAATCCAAATTCAAGTTTCCAACTCGTTTTTCAGCCAAAGATTTGGATTGAAATATGGTGAACGTGGCGGATATTTTCGTTTAGATTGTGTGGCATATAATGCCCGCATCCATGCGACTAAAGGGTTTCTCGCAGAGAAAACATGGCAAAGTCATTAAATAATCATTCTGAAAATCCATTTTCTTCTCTTCATAATCCATTTTAAGTTTTTTCCTTCGACTTTTTTTCCGCCTATTTATTTAGTCTTAGATTTCTCCGAACGTCCGACCTCGTCCACAGCAAACAACGAAATGAAATCGAATAATAAGATTCAAACTTTTATTACTGAACATCAGAAAAATGACACGATTCCTTGTCTGGTGTTTCATTTTCAATAATTCCAAAATTTACAGTATTTTCCACAAACATTTTATTTTCAGATAATTGACAGCTTTTTTGACTTTTCGATATTTTAGCTGATTTTATTAAAAATGCTTTTTTATCAGCTGAAGTTCCAAACATAGAAAAAAAAGCAAAAGAAATACTTTTGATATGAATGACAAAATCAAATGTTTCCAAATTACTCTTGAACAAGTTTCCAAGAGACCTGAATACAAAATATAAATCGTTGTAAATAGTTATCCTTCTTTATTTAATGTTAAACAGATAACAAAGACATACTACATATGTATATATGATATAAAAAATATTCCTTCTTCCAATAAATTTGTACTAATCTCTACAGATTATTTATTAAAAAATCAGAATTCCCCTTCTGGGAATTTCTATTAAAGAAAATCAAAGTTACGCATTTCAATATAGAAACTTTTGTCGGCTTCTTCAAGCATTTCTCTCCTCCTGTTGATATTTGCCATGTGTAAATGCATGTAGTTTGATTCTGGTTGGGTCTAGTCGGCTTTCGACTGGTCTGGTTTGGTCTGGCTGACAAAAGGCATTTGCATATTTAATGTTATTACGTTATTTTTGCATGGCACACAAAAATTTATGATTGCATGTAAAAAGTGGCAAAAAAAAAAATGGTTCCACACCATGTTCAACCATTTCCATTTATATACATAATATTCATTCATTCCACATACCACAAATGTTACAAAATAAAATAATTTCGTTACAACTTTTTAGTAGTCAAGTCTCTTCATCATCTTCATTATCATCATAATGATCATAAATAATAGAATTATTGTGCTGCCAGTTTGAATTTACATCCACAAAACGATAAATGCATGGCAAAAAAAAAAAAAAGAGAGAAAAAATGCCATTAAAAACACGTTTCAGATTACTACAACAGGAACAGGGGAGTGAGGGAAGTAATGTGAACTGGCGAGGACAACTAGTAGATATTGAGAATAGTCCGTTGAGTGCATTTGTCCTTTTAGTTTTATACATTTTGTTGCAATATTTTTGTTGTTGCCGTCATCAAGTTGATATACATATAGATAAGTAGCATTTACGTCATCGAGAGTGCAATTCAATATAAAACCAAAATAAAGGTTTACGATAACAGTAAATATAAAACGAATTGTAAATAAGTTGCCTTAGGGTGAGAAAGAATGAAAAGGATAATGTTTAAAAAAAAAAGATTTTATTTTTTAAACTTGAAAATGTAAAGCTATTCCCAAGTTAAACGAATGCAACAAAAAAAATTGTACAAAGTTTTCTTACTAACTCTAAGTTATAGTCATATAAATTTTAGTATGAATTTTCATCAATTAAACAATATCTTCAACTGAAACATTAATAATAAAGATATACTTAAATGTCCACCTCATTATTACCTATAATTTCTGTGACTTGTTCAGTTGAGTTTAATGGAAACTGAAAAGAAGAAATGTCAGCATTTAGTTTGCCCTTTGGTTTGGCCTACTTACATTACTAACTTATATATATACAAAAATTGTATAGGCCAAAACTAACTCTAGGCCAAAAGCGGATGTGTGAAACCAGGATATACACAAATACACACACACATATATACACATACAGACAGAAAGAGAGAGAGAGCGAGAGGAGATAGAAAGAAGTCATCTTCTAGCCGACAATCATGGCTACCGCAAATCATCATGGATATTTCGAAAATTTCATTATATTGTTCGTTTGGCAAAAAAGGTAGAATTGTTGTTCTTGCTGGTGTTGTTATTGTTGTTGTCTGCCTGATAAAGGTACAGAAAAAAGGGAGATATAGTGAGTGGATGGTTTTACGTGGGCGGGGCATTTGTGGGAAGTTCTTCTGTGCATTTGGCTGAATGTTATCTACAATACGAAATGATGTCAATGAATGGTTAGATGAGGTGTGCAGTTGCCATGACTATATATGTATATACACACATATATTTGAAGGAGTGTGTATGAGTTTGTGTGTGTGACGGTACGGGTATCAGAAGCGTAGCCAAAAAAATTGTAAAAAGGGACTTTGATTTTATACCAAAATTTGATTAAATTTTGGATCAAATTCAAGGTATCTGGCATTTGTAAATCTTGATTTCTAAAAGGACTTTTGTTCCTGTTTTTCATGATTGATTATTGCTAATGCATTTACAATATATTCTTTTGAAGTATATTTTAAGTTTTTAATTCTTTTTTTCTCTGCATTTAATTAATCATGTAAACTTTAGATCTCTACTGTTGATATATTTGATTTATTTTTGAATAGAATATGCATAAAAAGGTAAATCGACATTTGAATATTTCAAAAAGAACTTATTTCAAAGTTAGATAGTTATAACAGGTTAAAAACTAAAACAAATATTAAAATTAGGACTAAGCTTTTTTTAGGCTGTTTCAAAGTTTTAGAGATTTAGTTTTAGATTTTCTTTTGTAGTAAAGTTTACTTTGTTTTTCAATTATTAGAACTAATCTCTAAATAAATGGAATTTTGCTTAGTTCTAATTTCCAAATCATATGAAGGAATTTGAAACAATATTTCGAAACTACTACGAGTAAAGTTAAGTAACAAAATAGATTTCAGTTTAAGTAACACAAACGAAAAGTCTTTGGATGGAAAATTTACCTTGAGATTTTGCATTTTCTTGTCCGCAAAATGTTAATAGAAGTTTTTGGTGCAATGATCTGTAGACCCTTTAACTCAAACTCAATGAAGCAAAAGTATTATATATTATAGATTTCAAAAGTAGCTTTTTATACTACCAAAGTCAATATAGATCTTGAAGCCGAAAAATTAGTGAAAGATATTTCTTTCTCTACTGGCTTCAAAGAAAACCTTCAAGAACTTCACCATTATTTTAGCTGCTTTCTTGGCTGGCTTTATTCCAAAGTGGCTTTACACATTTGTACCTATTTGCTGCCGACGTCGTCAAAATTCATAACTCTTTCTTTTTTTTTGTTTTTTAATGACTGTCTCCGACAACCCCCAAGAAGATATTGCCGCAAAAAGTCTACAAACTCACATTATATAGTTAATATATTTAACGATGTCTTTTGTTAAAACGATTTCTAGGTAGAGTCAGGGCACTTCAACACCCCTTTCCTCTCCCCTTTTTAAGATACATCTCTGTTGTGTATGTTACATAATTCTCTAGGAATACTCACTCTCTAGTCACCCACAGAGGCACGCAGTTAATGACGGCTTCTGAGCTCTGCCTCTGACTCTCTGATTCCATGCGGTGAAAATTCCCAAACATCCTTCTATATGGTGGGGCGGTAGAGTGGTAAGGGGGCGTTGCTTTCATTTCCAACATCCTTATAGCAATTTTTTGCAATTGTTGTTGCTGTTGTCTGCCATCATCTATTGTCTCATTGTCTGTGCGCTCATGTATGATTTTTTATTATAAATATATGTATGTATGTAATTGTGTATGTATATGGAAGCATGTCTGTAGGCATGTGTCGGTTGCTGCCAACTAAACTACACAACAAACGTAATCTGAAATGGCCAACAACAACAAGGACCATCATTGTGTGCCAACAACAACACAAAAAATAACAAGCTAGACCCAGAACTTAAAGGTTTTGTTTTTGTTTTCTTTTTTTAAAGGAAACATTTGGCCGGAATTTCATTAGATGAATGATTGTCCGTCTGCCATGTCTCCATTTTTTCTCTCTGTCTCTGACTGGTGTAAAGCGGTGGACAAACTAAGTGTAAAATGTAAATCCTCTATTAAGTTATCTAATTCTCACTTCTCTTTCTCATACTCACTCTCTTTCTTTCTCTGTCTGTTGCAGGAAAAACATTTAAATCCCATAAAGGGTAAGTAAAGTAAAAAATTTTTGCTCAAAAGAAAGTGGAAAAAAAAATAAAATAAAAATTTTGTTTGTAAGCAAAATGTTTTCATTTGATTTAAGAGTATAAAAAAGATAAATGTGAAAGAGAAAAAATTAACTCGAACACTAAGCTGTCTGCTGTAATGATTCTCTTTTAATTTAAATAAGCTTTGTTTTTTAACAATAGCCAAGTTTCATATTTCAACCTTTGGTGTTAGTTAAATTTAATAATATTGAGAGGCTAATAAGTAAAGATTTTCTTATAAATCTGCTTCTCCAATAGTGAAATGTAGTTTTGCAGATTTAACAAAAAATATTTAAACATAATGTTTCCACATTTGGGACAAGTTTGACTTTGACTTTTACAATGCCTTTTTAAAGTAAGCGAATGAACAACACTGCTTAGGTTCTTCACTTATATTAAACTAAGTATATAGACTATAAATAAACAATCACTTTCATATTTGTATACCTACATCATTGTTATCGGTACTTTATACTCGCACCTTTTTATTAAGCTAATCAGGAGCTTTAATTGCCTTGACTTAACCACTTTCGCTACACTCAGATTGCAAGTTCAATCATCTAGAATCATTTTCAATTTGTTAAAGTACTTTGATCAAACGATAATTTCTGCAGCACTTTAATTTCTTGTGTTCGGAAACCTGTTTTAAGGTAGAAATGCAAAATTCTTTCCCTATCTGCACTCAGTATACTAAGGAGCATCTGTTTGCAACAGTTTCGGCTGTGAACTGAAAACCAACCAAAAGGTTTCTGGCACTTGTGAGCAAATTGAATTGTTATTAGGCAACTCCTTGAGGGGCTGAAACGAGAAAAAAAAGAAACAGATGAAAAAACAAGCTAGCGAACAAACAAACAAAACCAGCCAACAGTTTTGATGCAACAACAGCTCAAATGGGTAGAAACAACAAGCCAGAAGTGGAAACCAAGTGGAAAACCACTGATGCACTTTTTCTCATTTCCATTGCCTCCTTCTGTTTGCCATGTTTGCAGAACGTTTTTGCCAGCCGATTAGAGAAAATTTCGCTAGCAGAGGCTAAAAAAAAAAGAGGTAGAGGTAAAGACAATGCATTTTCATTTCGACCATAACAATAAACATGAGATGAAAAATTGATTGAAATGTTTTCTTGATGTTAAATTTTCTACTGTTAGTTGTTAACTTACTTCAAAGAGAGAGAAAGAGAGATTGAAAAAGGAAACGTTAAAGTTTCTAACTTTGTGAAAACTTAACAACAGGAAGCAGCTGATAGCACACACACACACAGAGAGAGAGACGTTATCAAACGGTTTTTGAATAACAGCGGAAGGAGCGGGCAGGTTAAACCATTCAACTTTTGCAAAATGAATGCAAAAGGAATACCGGTAAAGTGGTGGAAACTTATGCATATTTTTCATTATAAATATAGAGTTAGCAAAAGGTAGGTGGAAAACAACAAAATCGTTTATATGTATATGTATATGGCTGGGTTATAATGACAGGGCACTGCTTTTCCTCTCGCTCCACCCCTCCTTTGCCATTTTAAGTGCAGCCATCTCTCTGTGTGTGTGAGTGTGTGTGCCTATGGCAGCAGGAAATTGTGCGGCGTAATTTTAGTAAATAGCATAATGGGAATGCAAAAAAAAAAAGAAGAAGGGTTAATATATATACATATTTTGCATATATTGTTCAAGAAGAACTAAAAAATACCCTTTTTCAGACTAAAAAAGAGGAATACATAATTATGGATCTTATGGAGGATTTTGCCTTTTATTTTCCAAAAATTTAATAAATATTTTTGTATTTTATTCCTTAAATATCAATCATTGGTGTTCTAATACAGGTACAAAGCAGGCTAATATGTATTTTACTCAAATTTTGTCAAATATTTGAAAAACAAACCGTTTTTGAGTAAGATTGATATATATTTATGATGAAGTTGAGGCTCCTTTAGATAGTCCTTGGCACTAGAAGGTTAACTATCAAATTTGAGTTCAAATGTTTAAAGAAGTTAGGAACTAATTTAAATTTACTTCTTTAAATCAATAAAAAAATATAGGTTAAAGTAAGAGTTTAAAAATTAACATTGTACTTGTGTCAAAGCAAAGGCATCCTTGTGGAAACTCCACCTATCTTGCAACACTGTCACCTTTATAAGTTAGGCGAGACAGTAGATTGGTTGCCTAATTACAAATAAAGAACTATAAGTAAAATTCTAAAACGATCTGAAGTCTATCGTTTATCTTACACAACTACTTTCTGTATGGTTGGTGAAACCAAAAAAAAAAACAATTAAATTATTTAAATCAGTTGTAAAATTTTCAAAGTCAGAACAGGAAATACTCTTTATTAAACAAAGAAATAGCTTTCGTAGCAGTTTATAAATAGGAGCCTTGTTTTTCAAATACCCTTTACTTGTTTTGGTCTCAAAAGAAAGCTCGAACTTGCACACCTTTTTGTAATGGAAATAAAATTGTGATCATTTATTTAAATACTTTTTTATTGGTTACCGAAAAACAAATAAAATAAACAAAATATTAGTTCTTTACTTGCTTTGAACTCTTTTTCGACTCCATCGATTGCATACTCTGATCTCTACCTCTGCTTTTTTCATAAACTTTCACTTAAAGTCTCATTTTTACTTTTGCTTATTAACGACACACAATTATCAATTTATAATGCCTTTCGCGATCCAAGGGTATCATAACCACAAAGTAAAGAAACGCTTAACAAACATTTGGCGGTCTGAGCTTGAAACAGAGACACTGAAAAGGATAATGGTGGGGGTGGAAACGGAGTGGCAGCAGAAGGGATATCAGCCAGATAGTCGTCGTCTGACGCGGCACGGCACAGCGGGAACCATTTTCATACTCCTTTGTGTGTGTGTGTGCCTGCGTGTGTGTATATTTGAGGTAAACAACGGAGCAAAAAACAAAAAAAAATTTGGCCAAATAAAACTTTTGTATAAGAGAAAATTCTTCTCTCTCATCTTTTTCATTTTCCTTTCAGTGTTTTGTTTTTTTTTTTTTTCTTCTTTTGTGTGAAGTAATTTTCTGTAGATGACAAGTTATGCCAAAAATGGAAAAAGGAGTTTGGTTTTCTTTTTTTTACTTTGTTGTCCCTTGCTGTCCTCGTTGTTGCGTATAATTGCAAAGGTGAAAGGTTGTTAAGCAAATGAAATTTAAAATCTAAATTAAATAAATTTGACTCAAATTTGTTATCAAAAACAAAAAAAAAAGAAGTAAAAGAAAGTTACAAAAGAAATTCGTTTCCTTTACTTCTCTTTCCGAACCAAGATGTTAGCAGCATTACATAAATTGAAATAGTTTTTGTCAACTGGCAAAAACTTGCCAGCAAAAGTTGACAATTCTAGATTCTTTTTTTTTTTGCTTTTTTTTTGTGTTGTCTTTCTTTTTTGTTCTTTTAATTAAACTAAACTTACATGGGCAAAAGTTATTGTTTTATATACGAGTGCAAATAGAATGTGTTCTCGTGTCTCCTCCATGTCCGTCCGTCCATACCGAAAAAAAGTAAGCAAAAGTCATTTAAAACTTTTCTATGCTTGGTCAGACATGGCTTAACATGCATATCTCATACAGCACAGAAGAAAACCCTTTCGAAGGCAAACTTCAAGTGGAGAGAGAAAGATTATACAATAAAAGTTTTTCGATATTTCAAATGCAACAACCTGAAAGACAATAACTTTTCAAATCCAATTACAAGGCATGAGACGATGGAGACAGTCGGACCGGACAGACAGTTGCTGCGTCGTCCTATAGATACTCGAATGTAGATTTCTTATTCGTTTCGGGTTTTTGCAACCTGCATATTAAATTAGCCAGCAAATTGAGTGTGTCCAGGTGGTGGTGAGAAGAGTGGCAGGCAGGCGGCAGGCAGGCAGGGGTTATTGAAGGCGAAAAAAGGATGGCCAAACCCCACAACGGTTTCAATAGATGGAAGTTTTCTTTTGGTTTTGGTCTTGAGTGGTTTTTGGTTTTGGGTTTTGTGCCAATTTAAAATCAAATTTTCTTTGCCACCTCTCAACGAGGGTCTCAGTCTCTTTCTCCCTCTCCCTGTATGTCTTCCTTTTATGATTCGGTCATTCATGCAGAACCGATAAACAGAACAAGTCTATATATACATACACTGAGAAAAATATAAATCATAATGTGGTTATCTATTAAGTAGTAACAACAGTAAATTTAAATCAAACTATTTTGAATAAGTTATGATAACAAGTGAAATTATCAAAAACGAAATCAGTTTAGGATATATCCATTAAACTACCGATGGTAGTGCCACTCGATAGTGGAAATTATCCATACTTTCGTTAGCTAACCATAAAACCAAATTAGCAAGTAATTAGCCGAGAAGTAATATTACATTAATTTTCATTTATGAAAGAAATATTATATAATTAATATTAATTTTATTTGTCTGGGGGCAAATGTTATTAATGGTCTTCAATATAAATTTCCCTTCACTAGCAGTATACAATTTGATCTCAGTGTATATTGGTTGATGATCTAATAAACTAGCAAAACAATGCAATGACATGAATGGAAACATTGCGTATACGCAATGTGTTACGTGTCCATGCCCGAGGGGGAATTGTTGACATTGGCAACTGCATCAAGTTTTCTCTCTCATCTTCATTTTGCTATTGTCAATGTGTCTGATGGGAGGAAAAACAGAAAATGATTTACTTAAGTGTTAACTCATTTTCCAATCAACAAATGAATTGTGAATGCAAATTATTATTGGTGGCCTCCACCACTCTCCTCTCCACCATCACCTGCTCAAAAACAACAACAACTAGTTGACGATAATGGTAATCAACTGATGGAAATGATGGAATTTCACACATTTTTCTAGGTCTTGCCATTATTCATTTAATTTTCGTATTGAGTTGAAAGTGTTGCAAGGTCCACACCCTCCTACATCTCCATGCCAACCCCAAGGCATCCATTTTCTCTAGCTTTTCTTTAGCTTTTCATTCTTTTTCTTTTCTTTTTTGTGCCTCTTCGTTTTCTTGCCTCAATTGAGGCCAAGTGATTGTGGCTTTCGATTTGTATTACGATTTAGATATACAAATTTGTCTAAAGGACTAAACAAAAAAAAAAAACCATACACACACACACACACACATGAGGAAAGAGTGACTCAGTGGGAGAGAGAGGAAAATGTCTTTATTTTTTATTAAATTGCCTAGATTTGGCAGAAGATAACAATTTGGCTTAAACCAAAATGGCAATTTGTTGTTTCGGAAGTTTATTTTTGGTGCTCAACTTTGCGGTAAAGATATTGTGTGTGTGTGTATTGGTTAGGAAAGCTGCTGGCACATTTCTTGTTCCCGATATATTTTTTTATCTATAAATTGAAGATTTTCTTTTAAGTGAAAGATAAATATAAGAATATAAAGCAACATTACAGTATGATCAAATTTAATGGCATCGTCGATGAGCACCTATTTGTGTGCGATTCCAATAGCTGCTTCAGCTTCAATATATGATTTTTGACTTCTTCATATAGAATAAGAAACAGTTTGGGGTAGGGAAACAGATTTCAGAACTTGCAAGATTCAAGATTGTCAAACATATTCAAGAATATACATGACTTTAAGGATCAGACGCCTAAGATTCACACGATATCATTTTAGTCTCGAGGATGGAATATTATTTTAGAGATCAAGTTTTTGATATTAAGCAAGTAAGAATTCGATATGATGTTCCAGAGATATGTTAGGTTGGTTATACAGAAATATTCGACATGTTTATTCAATTACTGAACTGGTTCTACGATGTGAAGGAGCTAGTGGAAATGAAGGAAGCGATGAAACCAGTTTAAATTCGTGAACAAGCACGGAATTACTTTCATGAGTGCTAGATGAAGCAAAGTAATGGAACGGAATGAACTAAGATCAAGTGAATTAAGCAGTAAACTTGTCATAGGAATAAAGTATTGTAAGTGCAACAAATCATCATAACTAGAGTAGAAGAAGAAGTAAGAATATGTTCACCGAAGCTAGACGCATTTGTTCTATCACTCAATTAAATATCCAATAAATTATGTAACTAACATAAGTCAATATATATACTCTGCCAAGCGATAGGTGGAACTCCACACAGGCCTTAGATAAAACAAAGAAAAAATCATACAAAATGTATAAAATAATAAGAAAAAGTATAAAATAATACCAAATGTAGAAAAGTATAAAATAAAATAAGGAACAAATAAAAGGAAAAGAAAACAATTAATTCAGATGTTGCCTCGACAATGGCAGGCAACTGAATGTGAAATCGTATGAAAAGCATCGGCTATTTATACCATTTTTGAGTAAGTTAGTCAATGCCAACTCGATGGAAAAGACAATATTGAAAAAGTTACAATTTAAGCCACTAGGGCAGAATTTGAATAAAAGCCTATATAATCGATAGAATTGCTCCTTTTCTCTGTTCACTGTGAGTCACTGTAAGACTTCACTGCCTTTTTTATAGCTTCCATTTTTCATTTGTACCAAAATTTAATCAATTTTAAAGGCTCCAATTTCGACCAATTCTGCTTGAATTAAAAAAATCATATCTTTATATGCTTTTTAACATTGAATACATATTTCAATTGGGATTTAAATTTGGACAGCAAAATTTGTTAGAAATGTAAAAACCCTGGTACAAATATTTTTATTCTTTTTTTTTGATGTTTTATCGTAGTTTTTTACTGTATAAATTTAATTAAATTTAAAATTAAAGTATTTCTTTCTGAAATAGGGTAAAGGATTTAAACTAAAGAGGACACTACACAAGACCTTTGGAGAAACCTTAGTTTCTAGGCATTATTCATATGTGTAGGTTCTCAAACATTAAGAAGCACATAAAAATTGAGTTGAGTTATATCACTGTATGAAAATTTCCCTGTTTTATAATTTTCCTAATTTTATTCATTAAATTTCTATCTATATGGTTGCATTCTGCTTCTTCTGAAGAAACTAGTTCTTCAAAATAGAACCGATAAAATTTCGCTTAACTTTTTCGTTTTTGATAGTTGAAAAAGAAAAATTGCAAAAATGGCAATAAAATTTATCAACTTTAGCGAAGCGCAATACTATTTATTCTAGCCATTTAATGCCACCACAGAGCATACCCAATGAAATGTATAAAAGAGCATTGGACACAAAACATGATTTAATTAAATAGTACGAGAGTGGGGAAAGCGCAGTTTCATGCGTTTGCTTTATTTGTTCTTAAGAGAACTCATTTTAATTAAATAAAACAAAAATATGAATGAATTATGGTGGTATTTAGTGTATATAAGCCAGATTTCTTATATTAATATCCTATGGAGATGCCAACTATCATTTCATTTATTATTTTTTTATTTATAGCTATATGTGAAAAGACTGGAGAAAGTGCTGATGAACTGGTCACTAAATGGCAATTACCAGCAATTTCTAACTATTGCTTAATGATCTTTATGCAAGAGCTTTTATATTTTAGGTAAATGGTATCTTGCCATTCCATTTGCTTTTAATTTTACACTTTTTTCTCTATCATTATTTTGGCCAAGTGTTGAATTGCTCTCTTATTTACTACTCTTGCTGTGTATTGCTTCTTCAGTTTAATGAATGAGCGAAAAGCTATTAGTTTAAGTCGTAAATTCAGTACTTTATTGAACTAGAAAAAGAGCAAAGTAGAGAGACAGAGAAACAGAGAGTAAAGGAGACCAGGTGCAGCCAAAATATTTTGCTCTACTTAATTGAAAATGCACTTCAGCAACATTCACTCTCATTCTCTATCCACCCACTCACTGATTCTCGCTGACCTATACTTGAGCATTTCTAATGAGCACTTAACAATTACATACCTGAACCTCATTTTTTGTCTGTTTTGTTGTTGTTTTGTGTGTTGCTCTCTTTACTTACATCTACTTTATCGTTAGCACATACTTTGCTCTACTTTATTTCCCAATGTCCTTTTAATCAAAAAGGCAACTGAAGTAGCAAAAGCAACAAAGACATTGACCAGCAACAGGATCCAGAACACAGGATAGGAGACCTGCTGCCGGTCCATAGATAGCAGAAAGTACATTTTCTTCTCCTCTTGGATGCTCCCCTCTCTCTCTCTCTCTCTCTATCTTTCTCTTTCTCTTGTGGGTACTGTACTTACTTTAGTCCCAGTGGGCAATCGAAGGATTTTACCTTATTGGCAAAAGTGCTGCAAGTACTTGAAGTAGTGCACTCATTTAATTGAGTGACCCAAAAGTGAACGTCAGTGTTGAATGTTTAATTTTTCGCTTTTGTACCTCTTAAGCAATCGAATTGATTTAAAAAAAAAGTGAATGATTTTTGTTTAAATATTTAAAGATTTATTTCTAGGTAATTTTAAAAGTATTTCTTTTAACTTTAATTCTATCAAACAAAAATGTCAATGTGCAGTAGCAACACTAGCTAAAGGGTTAAATTTTCAAGTGATGGGCAAATGAATGGGTGGGTCAGGAGGTTGTGGGAGGATAAGTGTGTGTGTGGTTCTAGTTTCCACTAGCAAATTGAAAGCTCAATCATGTTGCAGCAGCTGTTCGTGCGAAATGCCCAAATGCCGATGCTGATGCTGATGCCTCTGCTACTGCTGCTGCTATTGCTGTTGTTTGCCCTTTATCCCTCTTGGCCTGGTTGCTGTTGTTGTTGGTTTTGCTGTTTTTGGTTTTGTGCGTTGATGGGTCATCTCTCAGCTGCTGCTACTTGGTTGCTGCTTGTCCATCCTCCAACTACTCCCGTTGGCACTCACACATGAGCAAATTATGTAAATGTCATTAATCCTTATGGTACACAATAGTTTAACGGTTCGGCGCTTTATTGTCACGTCCCATTCCAGTAACAAGAACAATTCCAAAAAGGCCAAATTCAGTCAGGCAATCAAATGACATCCCCACGTGCTGAGCCAACTTTGACCTGACTCTGCCTGTGTGTCGCCTCCTCTGTCACTCACACGCACACACATCCAAATTCACGCACTCACAAATACTAACATAGGTACAGAAGGAGGCGAGAAGGCTCTGTGTGTGTGTGTGTGTGTGTGTGAAGCGGGGTGAACTTTTTGTGTTAATTGCAAAATCACTCAGAGCATCGTCTCCTCTGGCTTTTCCCAATTGACCACCAAACTGGCAATTGGCTCAACTCAACACACATTACATCATCATCAATTACGTGATCAACATTTTCCAAAAACGCAACAAAATGAGGCAACAGCAAACGAAACTTTTTCGATTGTTGTGGCAGAAATCATAAATGCTTTTCGGCCCAATTTTTTTTCACAAATCAGAGAGAGGACATTGTATGTAGTAGCTTTCCATTAAGTACACAATAATTTTTCGATAAATCAGTGTTGGCAATGATATTGTTTTGTTTTGCTTTTATATACTGTAGTTCCACTAGTTCCGTTAACTTAACATTGTATATGTGGAGCTAGTTCTTTGCTCTGGTTTTTATATTACGATATAGGTTTACCTTTTCCTACTGAAGTTAGAGGTACTTGAGGTAATTGTACCATAAATACGGAGCTAGTTCAATTTTAAATTACAACAAATTCCAATTATTAAAGTTAGAGTCTGATCTAAATTTCAACAACAAATAATTTGAATACTTTAAACTTATTAACTCATTATTTTCAATTATTTTTGAAATTAAGTTCCCAAATAATAGTAATAATCTCGAGTTGTTTCAATTGTAAGTACTTCTATTCAAACTCTTGAATGAGAAATTCGAAACGCACTAGATTTAAAACTTTTTCAAAGATGATTTTAAAACTTAAAGAGACATTAAATAATTGAAATAACTAAAAAATGTGAATGATACCTGTGAACCAGTACTAGTTCCTCACTGCTCCAACTGTATTCAGTTTTATCCATAGCTGGTTGAAAAAACTTTAATAATTTGCTTACCTCAAATAAAATGTTTTTCTAAACCATTTAAGTTTAGCAGTAATTGGAATATAATTGACTATATATAAAGCACTTAAAAACTAGAAAGATGGGCTAACTTCGGCCGTGCCGAAGTTCGTATACCCTTGCAAACTGTTATTTAAGAATTACACATTTATAATGTGACAAAATCATTAGAAAGCATATGAAACAAGTCAAACCTACATTAAATGTTCGTAGCTTGAGAAAAAAAGTAATTCGAGAAAAAAAATTTTTTTGGTCCGATTGTTCCTATGGGAGCTATAGCATATAGATGACCGATTTTGCTGAAACTTAGCATAGACATTTCTATATATACTAAACTTCCAAAAACCAAGTTTCGTGACAATCACTTTCAAAACACCCAAGTTATTGCTCTGAGACTATATTCTTGGCCGATCGTTCCTATGGGAGCTATATGATATAGTCAACCGATTCTGATAAAACTTGGTGGATTTGTTTGAAGGTGTATTAAACTTATGAACACCAAATTTCGTAACAATTGATTGAAAAACAACAAAGTTATTGAAGTGTAATTCTCTTCTTGACCGATCGTTCCTATGGGAGCTATATGATATAGTCATCCGATCGGGATGATTCCGAGATATACAATGGCTGCAGCAAAAAGAAGCCTGGGTGCAAAATTTCAGCTCTGTAGCTTTAAGGGTCTCGGAGGAGAAGCTGTTGATCCAGACAGACGGACAGACGGACAGACGGACCGACGGACAGACGGACAGACGGACAGACGGACATGGCTATATCAACTCAGCTCGTCGTGCTGATCAAGAATATATATACTTTATATAGTCGGAAACGCTTCCTTCTATGCGTTGCAAACTTTTGACCAAAATTAATATACCCTTGCAAGGGTATAAAAACCCATTAACGTATTGCAACTATTTCTAATTTAGCTAATCCACTTTATTCACTATAAATTCCAATTTGAGCAGCGCTTTTGATTTATAAATATTTAACTCACTCTAATTGCCACAATTTAACTGCCATAATTGGCCTTTTATTATTACAAACCGATGGATTTTGCTCTGCTCCATTCTCCCTCTCTGTCTCTCTCTCTCTTTGTGCATCTCCTATCATTATTGCATTTACTCAAACAATATATCAAATTGATTGCATGTTGACTCAAGTAATGACATGAGGAAAATGAAGTGAAAACGGTTTTCAGTTTTCCTGCACATTTACTCGCACTTGCAAAGCGTCGACTTCAATTTAAATTGCTTGTTATTAAAAATTAAAAGCTTTTTGCAATGAAAGTGTTTGTGTTCTTATACCTCTTAAATGCAGGTTAGTGGAGAGGTGTATTAGGATCTCTGAAAGAAACATCAGAAATATGAAATTTGTATAAAATTACTCTTTAAAGAGAAGAATTTGGATTTTTGGTATTAAAATAGAAAAAAAAAAAACATATATTCTTCCATTCTTACTTCTTCCATTTCTCCCATTTCATACTTCTTATTTCAAGTCAGATTCAACTTAAGTTTCAGTTTTTAATTTAAGTTTCTAAATGAATTGCATAGAGTTTTAGATTTTTATTTTTTGAAACGTATCCACATATTAAAAACTAATCAGGGGAGATAATTCCCAGTTTAAGAATAATATCCTTAAGATATTGTTTTTTTCTTATGGAAATAAATGCATTGTTACCAATTGTAGTTGGTGTGATCATTCTTTGAACGTTTAAATAGTTAAATTTCAAACAATTTTATATTTTTTAGGGTTTCAAATATTCTATAATATCTTCTTAACAATAAGACTTACTTCTTTTGAGTATTTTTCAAATGGGTTTCTTCAGTTTCTACTTCTTGAGTGATCATTTACAACTCTAGATACAATATAATGGACAAAGAAAGGGTTTTGCCGAACTTTAAACACATTTTCATTCTCTTAAGTATGGCAAATTTCTGTACTTTTCACTTTAAAATAAATTTTCTACAGGGTATCCCCAGGTCTTTTCCCTACATAAACCCCTCCTTTGTTTTCTCTAGAGTGTGAGATTGTTATTATTACAATTGTTGCAGTTTAAATTGGCCAGGCATAATGGTTAAAGAAGGCAATAAGAGGTTGCAATTATTGCTAAAGAGTGGAAAGTAAGGTTCAATTACCTGACACCAAAACGAAAGGGAAAGCGTATGGTATGAAGTTAGTAGAAAAGTGTTAATGCAATATCATTTTCCAAAATGATTTTCTTTTGGCTCTCACACACTTCATTTGGTTTTATTGCATTTGTATGTTTTCTTCTTTTTTTTTCTTTCTTATGCGATTAATTTGTTGTCTGACTCATTAGAATAATACAACTAATGTGAGCCGTGACCCCCAACTGCCATGTTATAAGTATAATTAGCTTCTCATCCCTGCTATGGAGTTTATCCATATCATTAACCTGCAAGGCGCATAAATTCGCAAGGAAGAGAGAAAAAAAAAAGAAACGAATGAGAAAAAGAAAAAATGCCAAAGGAAAATCACAGTTTGGTTTAATGTTCACTCATTAGTCCTTGGTCCAAAGTAGAATGTATGTAGAATGTAGGTGGAGCAGCAGCTGACGAGAGAGAGAGAGAGAGAGAGCTGGATATCATGTTGCGTGTGGCCTGCCCTTGGGCGCGCACCACTCATTCTCTAAGTGGTGGTTATGTGGTTTATTAATTCGCTGGTAACATGCAAGCCACTTGTAACTATATGGATTTTTTATATGGCAACGGCAATGGATATTTTAGCCACAGGAAGGAAAATCAACCTTGTAATTGTTTTTTCCCTTTCCTTCTCTCCCTCTCTCTCTCTCGTGCGCAATGGGGGAGCTGGCAGCGCAATGGAAAAACTAAAGAAATACACGAAATTGCTAAAAATTTGAATAAATCTCATTTGTACCGCTCAGCTAAGCTACATCATTTCTATCTCTCTGTGTCTGTGTGCGTGTATGTGTATCTACGCGCCATTGGTTCATAATTATCCCATCGACTTTTCCCGCATCCAATTCTTGCTTTCCCTGTCTGTCTGTCTGTGTGTGTGTGTGTGTGTGTGTGGAAATTTTGACAATTACAGAGAAAACCGCATTGCCATTCAACTCATTCGCTCCGTTGGACAAGTTTGTCACTAGCATTTTCGCATACGAAAATAGTTGGGGCGTTGCCAGCTAACCAACTCCCCCACTCACTCACTCACTCATCCACCCATCGAAAAAAAAATAGTAGGGAGAAGAGCTAAAACCGATGTGAAGCAGATACGCCATCATGCTGTCAAACCGCAATGGAATCACTTGGCCCCTTACCTCCATCTCCATAGAACAGTGGTTCATATACGCATAGTTTCTGATTTTATATGGACTGAACGGAAAATGAAATGGCTACACTCAGGAAAAGCAAAGAGAAAAAATAAATAAAAATATTTCTTCAATATCAGCAAAATACGCAAACCCATAAAAGTAGACTATATATATTTTGAATATTTTTTTCTCAGTCAATACATTTTTGTGTTTACTAAAAATGTTCTATATTTTTCATATGAAAATTATAAACATATTCATAGTTTATTGTTGCTATGAAAATTCACAGTATGAAAGTTATATAACCTTTGTCCATATTTTGTGTCATTTCTTTTACAGACATCTACAAACTGAAGCTTTATTCAATTGTGCCTAGTAAAAGGAACTATTTGAAAAGGCAATAATGGTTTTAGAAAAGAAAATTCTTGTTTAGGCTTATGAATTTTATTTCTTAATTTAAATTGTAATTTGGTTCTTAAAATGTTTTCTTTAGAAAGGGACTTTCTAACTAGATTTGTTCTCCTGAGATTTTAATACCAACGTGAAGTAAATACCATAAAGACACAAAAAGAGTTGTCTATATAGAAAACTTAGAAAGAAGCTTTCGTTTGCAGATTAAAAATATAAGAATCTATTCTATTTGAATGATTAAACATAGCCATAATCAGATAAACTAAGAGAGCGATTTAGCCAATCGCCAATACTACACAATCTAAATGTTTCTCCATGATACTGAAATTGTTTTTATAATGCAAAATATATTTATAAGTAAAGGTGGTGTCCGAGAGTAGAACCCAAATAGCCAGTAACTCCGGGAATAAATAAGTTTTGTTTACACATTGGAATGAGAAATCTCCAATTTCAAGTAAAGATTTTAAAACAGATTGAAAACAATCTAAATTTTTGCATAAGTTTACCATTTGGAACCGATTGATTTCAACTAACTGAAACTAAAACCTCTTATATCAATTTGAGAGACAACAAATCACGTATCACAAATGCAACTTGAATAGTCAGCTAAAACTATTTTAATAAAAATACCCTTAATAGATGGCCAATTTACACTTGATATGGAATGTTGTTGCATGCATTTTATATTTTTTTTGTGTAGTGTATAGATTTTTATGTGTGTCATGTCAGTAGCGACAATTGCATGGGAAATTGGTTTAAGGACATGCCCGGAAAAGAAATCAACAACAGCAGCAACAGCAGCAGCAGATGCGAAAGAAAAATGTTTCACATTGCAATGAAGTTTTGCGAATTTTTTGTTTAAGGGAGAAATATAGTAAACTAAATAATTCAAAGGATTTATTGAAGTAATTCCGGAATTCTCGAATATGTTGAGATTTAAGTAAATCAATTGGAATACTTTCAATCAATATAAAAGAAAATAAATATAAAATCAATACAAAACATTTGAGAAAAAATTCAATTAAAATTTCTCTTTAAGAAATGCAATGCATAAAGAAATTCATGCATCTAAAATGTTTTTGCCCCCGAACACAGAACTAAAACTAACAGCAAACTATATATGTATGTATACACATATATGTGTCTGTATATGGATAATGCCGACTCACTCTCTACCAACCACTCAAAATTTCTAAAAGGAATAGTTGAATATGCTTGCTTCTGTAGTCGTCATAGTAAAGCACAGTCCATATTTCATGCTTTTGTCTAGTTTGCTCGCAGTCTCCCTAGTCCTCTATCTCTTTCACTATTTCCTTGTGGGTCTCTCCCTCTAGTAATCTGTACTCATATTTGGGTTGGCGTTTCTCGTTGACGCGACGTGATGTGGCAAGATTTGCCATGACAATGACAATGGCACAAGCTGCTTGCAGCAAACATGAGAGAGATTCAACTTCTCTCAATGTCTAGTCAAGTTTTTGTCTCATTTTTCTTTTCATATATGTATGTATGTAGCATGTGCCATGGATTATAGCTATAGGATTACACGTGTCAGTGGTCATGTCAATTGTTTTGAATCAACTTTGGCATCAATTTGACAAATAAATCAAATTGAAACTCTCTAGTTAAAAGCACACTACCATATTTCGTTTTGGTATACAAAACTTTTTGCATGTCCTCAAACGTTTAATATGAATTTTCTTCTCTATTTTTTTTTTTGGGCCCCAACTAATTAGGTGGCAAGGCAAAAACTTGGTAACGATGACACGCGGTTAAACTTGATGATGATGGTGCAGCTAAAAGGGAAATTGAGCATTACAGCTAACACGTTAAGCATTAATAACTTGTGATTTATAGTCTACGAGAGAGATTGGCTGGCTAACCCAAAAAGCTTCTCTTCCTTCCCAAGCTCATTTTCTTCGTCAAGTGGCGTTAAATTACTTGCAGTTCAATCGAAACTTTTGGTGCTTTGCATATATATGTATATATCTATCTATATGCAATGTATGTATATCCTTTTTTTGTGGTGGCTTGTCGAGAAAGTTTTTCGACTTGCGGCTAATTTGATAGGTCGAGAAAAGTATTTGTTATAGTTGAATAGTTGTGTGAAGAGGACATAAAAAAATAGATAAAGAAATTACTAGAAATGAGGTCAAAGTGGAGAGAAAAGTAAAAGTAAAACTAATTTCTGATTAAAATCATCAGTTTAAAAGAAGCCATACAAATTTTTTAACAAATTTTGTTTATGAATTTGTATAATTCTTCAATTTTCTAAGTATATATTTATGGCAAAAAAAAGTAACAGAAAACATATCTGAATTTTAAGGTTTTCGAAAATATGAGCATTTTTCTAATCAAAGTACAGGCTAAAGAAAACAAGCCAATTTTACGTAATTAGAAAACGAATCACTTCTTTTACTTTTATTAAATTCATTTTAAATATATGTATACAGAGATTTAAAAAAGAAATTTTGAACTTGGACTTTGCCTTGAATTGTTTAAAAACGCATATAAATTTACGAAAAATTGTATTACGTAAATTAAATGGTACATATTAGATAAATTTAGATAATTTTAATGGGTTCTTTGTAAAAAAATATACATATTGCTCTTTAAGTTACTGTACGTTTAAGCTCTTGTAAAATAAATCAATTTTATGCCATCCACACCTAAAAATTCCTTGACTCGCTCCGTCTTCATTCCTCACACCGATCTTCGACTCTTCAGCAACCTCTCGGCCACGAATAGGCAAAGAGACGACTAAAATTTTGTTACAACAATTAGATTTTAAATTTTTTGGCTTTGGTTGACTTTTCTGTGGACATGCCCATGTTCAGATTTCGACAAAAAAAATATAGTTTTTGAATAATTATACCAAAAAAGTTTATTTAAAGTCTGAGAAATGTAAGGAGTTTAGAAAATAAAATAAAATCTATTGAATTAAATGGATTCCTTCTGCAAGTTAATGTACTAGATTTAGCTATTTTGCTGATGACAAATCTGTAAGTTGATATTTATACCCTTGCAAAAAGGGTATATTAATTTTGGTCAGAAGTTTGCAACGCATAGAAGGAAGCATCTCCGACTATATAAAGTATATATATTCTTGATCAGCACGACGAGCTGAGTTGATATAGCCATGTCCGTCTGTCCGTCTGTCTGTCCGTCTGTCTGTCTGTCTGGATCAACAGCTTCTCCTCCGAAACCCTTAAAGCTACAGAGCTGAAATTTTGCACCCAGTCTTCTTTTTGCTGCAGGCATTGTATATCTCAGAATCATCCCGATCGGATGACTATATCATACTTATAGCTCCCATAGGAACGATCGGTCGAGAATAGAGTTAAGCCTTCATAACTCTGTTGGTTTTCAATCAAATATTACAAAATTTGTTGTTTAAAAGTTTTGTATACTTTCTAACATATCCACCAAGTTTAATTAGAATCGGTTGACTACATCATATAGCTCCCATAGGAACGATCGGTCGAGAATATAGTCTCAGAGCAATAACTTGGGTGTTTTGAAAGTGATTGTCACGAAAGTTGGTTTTTGGAAGTTTAGTATATATAGAAATGTCTATGCTAAGTTTAAGCAAAATCGGTCATCTATATGCTATAGCTCCCATAGGAACAATCGGGCCAAAAAAATTTTTTTTTGTCGAATTACTTTTTTTCTCAAGCTACGAACATTTAATGTATGTTTGACTTGTTTCATATGCTTCCTAATGATTTTGTCACATTATAAATGTGTAATTGTTAAATAACAGTTTGCAAGGGTATACGAACTTCGGCACGGCCGAAGTTAGCCCATCCTTCTAGTTTTAAATTAACTTTTAAGATAAAAAGAAAAGAAAATAGATAACTTTAATATTTCTAAGTATCAGTTATAAATATTATTATCAGTTGAGCTATACTTGTGATTAGCTTCTTACTGGAGGAATCTCAATTCAAACTTAGCTTGTAAAAGTGGCAGTTGTCCAAAATAGAAAATAAAATCTAAAACAGAAATCGGAAATGAAATTTTAATTATTATTTAAACCTTTGAGACCACTTTCACTCATCGATCAATTCCTTTATACTGAAACAGACAATGTTAAAGTGTGACAATCTTCATTCACCAATAATACGTTTATTCGTGTCAACTGGAACTCTGTTGGGTGTTTAGTTTACTTATTCACGATGCTTTGTTTTTTTTCTTCGATTCTTATCCTCCATCTTCCATAATGATGATAATGTAGTACAGTCGGCCGGTCGGATTTTTCCTTACGTTTCATTCTTTTAATTTCTTCTTGCCGACTTCTAAAACTGCCTTTTGTTTGGCAAACAAATAAGAGAATAGAATATGCATAGAGTACAAGATAATTTTCCCGCTCTTTTCTTACAGTTTTCATGCCCACTCCCCCCACCAAATTGTGTCATTGTTTTTTTTTTTTGCTTCTATCCATTTTATGCTTCCTCATTGTATCTTTTCCCTGCAAGTTGTGCCACAATGCACAATTTTTACGCGCTCTACTTCATAAATTAAATAGCAAGCGAGTGACATGAGTTCTGGGACTGAGTCCTCAACGAGTATGTGTGTGTGTGTGTGTGCCCTCTTCTATCACACACGCACACACACACTTGGACATGGAAAATGGGAATGGCATTGTCTTTGGCGGTTGTTAGAAAACAAAACGTCAAGAAAAGTAATTCATGGCAGCAAAAAAAAAAAGAAGGAAAATAATACAAGTGGAAGACAAAACGTTAGACTAGACGATGAGCCGCATTTTTTTTTCCTCTCCTCCCCCAAGGCAAAAATATCTATCTACCCCTCCCAAAAGTGATGCTTAAAGTTGCTCTTCATTAATATTGTTAAGCATTTCAATAAATACGATATAAAAAATATACATATATGTATATATATTTCGTATCTATTTAATATATTAATTATGCGCTTACAATGTTTCTGTTCATTTTCTTCTCTCTCTTTTGCATGGTTTTGCTCTTTTGTCTGATTTTTAATTATTTACATAAATGTCAAATATGAAAAATTGTTTTAATGTTTGTGACACGTCAACATTTTTTACTCAAAAGTTTTACTCATTAATGGTTCTTTTTTGGATTCGTTTATACAAGTAGTACCCTGTAGTTTAGTGGGGTAAAGTATTTCTAACTTATTGAGTGACATTATTGGAGAAGGTTTGAATAAAAAACTTGAAGCTTTAATTTTTCTTTTTATCGTTTATATATGGTCGGTTTAACGCATAGTAAGATAAACTACCTAATACAATTCTTTGCTCTGTTTACAAAATTGTTCTAGTAACATTAAGGAATAAATTTCATTACATTTCGCACCAACTGCAAAACCTTTTCATTTACACTTGAAATTTTATATGTGTATTTATATCAAAAAGTACAACAAAATAGCCAAAAGGTTTTTGGCTAATGTATTTACAGAATTTTAATATTTCATATACCTGCCGTTGGGTAGAGTACAATCTTCTTTTATTTAATACATTTTATGAATTTCATTGTATATACAACTACTTTCTATTCCTTTCTTACCTTCCTTATTTTGATTCCATTTCATCTGAATAGCTTTATAATCACAATCCTGGCTTTCATTATAGTTGCACGTAAACTCATAAGTTTTCCTCCTGCAGCTTCTAATTCTGTAAGTCTGTAATCGATGAGAAGATTGATAATGAAAACCAAATATTATATCAACTGGTTTATAATATTAGCTGATTTCTTATACACAATACTTTATTAAGTATTGTTGCTTATAATTTTGCCTAGAATAGCCTTTTAAGGATAAAATTATTTACTACTTTTTCAAATAAACAAACTATTAGTTAATGGTTAAAATCATCTTTTGCTTTTTAAAAAAAAAAAACAACTATGAGTTGGCGTTATCATTGAACCCCAAAAAAGTCTTTGCCACAATTTGGTTTATTTCATTTTATGGAAAGATTTATTGTTATGATCGTTATATAACCTGAACCGAACAAGTGTGCTATGCAATTTATAATGAAATTTAATTTGAATTCGAAATAGATGTTGCCATATAGGACTCTTTGTGAAAATAGTTTATTTGTATATCGATTGATTTTAAATTATAGAATGTTTTTTTTAAAGTAGCGCCATACGGACAATAAATGGCAATAAATTTAAAGCTCTTTATATAATTGTATCAATTAAATATTTCTTATTATTTGGTTTATATAAATCAAAAATAAATTTCTATTTCTCTAAGATCTTTAAGTTTCTTTAGATATTTAAATATTATTTAACTGATTTAAACATAAAATTTATATTTATAGAGTAGAAAACTTTGCAGACTTCTTCGATGTTTGCACCAAAGTAAACAAGTTAATGATAACGTAGAGTCTTAACCAGTTGAATTCAACTGATATTATCCAGTTAATAAATAATTAAATTGACATTAAGAAATGGTCAATTTCCTATGGCTATATTTCATACAAAAACCATTTCAAATTAACTTTTGGACTTGTCTTCGTCCGATTCCGAATCGAGTTGAAGAATATGTAAGATCAAAAAATGTTATAATTAATTGCTCTTCATATAAAACTCGTCTCTGTGACAGGGTAAAAGAAAAGTCAACCTGGCCAAAAAGGCAACATCTGGCTGTTTGGTATTTAATTTTATTATTGCTTTGTTGTTGTATTTATAACATTTTAAATCACACTTAATATTTCAGTTTGTCGCCTTTGTGAGTGTGTGTGAGATTGAGTATATAAGCGTGTGTGTTTGTGCTTTGATATGTATGTGCATTAACAATTTGCATTTTTCAATATTTATTATGACAATATTTTGTATGGGCATTTAAGCTGGAACAAGTAGAGAAAAGGCCATTTTGTCTCTGGCTCTTTTCATTAATTAAAAAAAAAATAACGACAAACAACAAAAAACACAAAAAAAAAGAAAGCAAGCACGTGGACAATTTTAATAAATAAAATACTTAAAATGAACAATTAAAAGAAAAAATATTTCTCATTTCTCTCTCGTTGCAGTGGTTAAATCAAACCAAAGGCAAAGCGCATTAATTACAGGAGCCAAAAAAAAAAAAAACCCCGTAAAATTGCCACAGAAAATTGCATTAAATTGGCAACAGTCGGAGAAAAAAAAGTAGAGTGCCGAAGATAAGAGATAAGATAGAAGCGACGATAACAAAAGCTAAAGGAGAAAACGACCAAATAGTGGAAAGGAAAACGTAGGAGGAGGAACGGTTAAAAATCTAAACGGGGTCAGTCATTTACTCTGCACGATTGCCAGACAACCAATCCAACTGAACTAAAAAGTTTAATTGCCTTGTGAAAAACCAAAAGAGAGAGGGGAAAACTAAAGCAAAATATAAGAGTCAGAAGTGGCAATAGGGCAAGAGGGGAACGGAAACGGAGAAAAAAGTAGCAACAATTAAAATCACAAAAAACTTTTCCAACAAGATGCCGTCGTTCTTCTTTTGGCCAAGGCGACAACAGCTATTTAAGCCACAAATCCATAGGCAACTTTAAAACCAAAATAGAAAGCAACATATAAAACACGCAAAAAAAAAGTGCAACGAAAACTTGATGAAAATTAGGAAAAACCAAGAAAACCAATAACCGCAGCAGCAGCAGCAGCAACAAACGGAGGAAAACCAATCCAACAAAACGTAGAAGCTGTAAAGCTTCTATAAATTGTCTGCAATTCTTCATTTTTGAATGGACTCAACAGCATTCGACATACAAATGCATATTTGGAAACTTTTGTTAATTGGTAAGTGTGACGACCGACCGGCCTCACCCCCCGCCCCAAGGCCAACAATCTACAAATTTAGTTCAGTTCATCTTTTACTCTATCTTCGCATATACTATATAAATATATCTATATATATATTTTTACACCCTGATGAAAACGCAAACTTCTAGGGCTAATTTCAAACTTTCAACGCAGTGCAAACAAAAAAGTGAAAAAATAAACCCTGAAAGAAAACTGTGAAAAAAAAGACAGAAGAAGATAGAAAAGGGTTAAAAGTTAGCCAAGGCCTCTTATAATTTAAGATACTCTTCAAATGAAGTTGGTTACAGGTACTTGGTAGTGGAAGTTAAAATAGAAGCTTAATACTTTTTTAATGCTAAAGAACTTTAAATATTCTTCTTTGCTGAAATATCTTTGAATTTAAATTAGGTATTTTATTAGGTAATTTCTATTCTTTACTTTAAGGTTATTGCTTTACATAGTAATAAAACTTTAATTTAATGATGCGAAGGTATCATAAGAATTTTATATCATAAGCAAATTATAGATTTATCTTGAAAGTTTTATAAGTATTAGTGTCAACAGGACTTCCATTTCGCATAAGTATAATATTATCTCTTTTAGCAAGATTACCTTTCATCTGTTTATCTTTTTGAACAGAACAGTTTTCATCTGCTTATCTATTTGAAGAAGTCTGTTCATCTTACTTTATAGATATAAATTTACCTTATATCTTACTATTTACATATATATTTGAAGCATCTTTATCGAGATTTTCAACAAACTTATCTATCGTTAATAAATGGTTCATTTTGTTAACGAATTCATATTAAAGCTTCAGATGTACTTAGTTCAAGTAGTTCATTTTTAAGAAGTCTCAGATTATAGTTAGTTAGATGGTATTAAAACCGAAAAACTAAGCTGTCAATCTGTAATCAAACTAATTCAATTTAGTAAAAAATTATTTACAAGAGCCAATTGATTGGCAGTAAAAAAAAGAGTGTAAAAAAAAATGAAAGATAATTTAGGAATCAAAATTTTTAAGTTCCAAATTATATATCCAATATCCATTTATAAAAAACTCTTCATTAAATATTTTTATCTATTTTTCTTAAAGAAGTTCTTTGTTCTTTGAAAAACTAGCTTTTCTTAAGATATATATCATAATTATTCTTAGAGAACTCATTCCGAAAAGAGCAAACAAACTTCGTTGTAAAAAAAACCAACCATCCGCCATTCCACCTTCAGTTTTTTCGGCTATTTTTGCGCCTTTTTTCTTGTTTTCGTCGTTCATATTTAACTTCTTCACTTTAGTTGGCGGAACATTTTTTGTGTTCTGTGTTTTTTCTCTTATTTTGTGTTGTTGAACAAATTTTTGCTAGGCTGATTTGTTTAGGACTTTCACCTACTTTCTCTCTTGGAGTAAGTTGCTTAAAAGTTGCTGCCTTCTCAAGCCACTCATAAGTTGAGTGTGCATGTCTGTGTTTACTGAGTGTGTGTGTGTGTGTTTGCGCTGTGGGTGTTTAATTATGAAATTAATTATAAATTAACTTGCATAAAAAACTTGATTAGACAGCATAAAGAAAATGAAAAATTTCTGGCATATTTCAAACGGAAAGTCTTCCGAACACCATCCCCAGAAAACCTTTTTTTTTGCCCATATTAATAGACATTCCACTTTGATTAATATTTCGCTATAAAGAACAAATTCATTTGCAATTACGATTGCAATTTGATACATTCCAATCGACGACTTTATTGAGATAAGATGTTCGAGCTCTTAATAAAGTTATTTATCTAAGGTAAAAGGATTTGCTTCTCATGTGTGTGTGTGAGTGTGTGTGCGAGGTGATTGATGGCGTCGATGGGGTTTTTATATATTGCAACAGTTTTGCTGCAGACATTGCCAAGTCTCTTGCTTTTTGTCTCTCTTTAGATAAAGCAAAAGCTTTTGACATTTTTGTGCATTTCCACTAAATTACAATAAATTTGCATGCCACAAAAACCAAACGAACGAACGACAAAAAAAAAAAAAAAGAAAAGAGGAGAAAAATAGCGAAAGCCATCTCTGTCCTTATCTATGGCATAATTACTCTACACTTGAGACACTTTGACTTTTTCTGGTCAGCCTTGGTCTGGGATTTGGTCTGGTTGGAACAATTAAACTTTTTCAAACCCAAAAAAAAAAGCAGCCAGCCAGACCAATCTGTTTGATAATTCATGCAGTTTTTGTTTTTTCTCTCACGTGTGTTTGCCTTTGACACTTTTCTTTATCTTTTGGTTTTTGTTTGTCTATATGTGAATATATATATTTTTTCGTTTCAACAAAGTTTCTCTGAAAATGTCTGAAAAGCAGTCGAAGATGCCTTTGTGGTTAAGCCATGTGGCTAAAATTTTAAATGAAAGAACGAGTATCATTTGCAGGCCTCATGATGGGAAAGGCAAAGCAAAAGTTATGGCAAACTGTTTATGGCAGAGCCGAGAGAGGAAAACTCTCCAAGGCACAGATTTGTATAGCTTAACTTGACGAAGTTCTGGCATTATAACATTTTTCTGCTTCAAATAACATTCTTTATGTAGAAGACTTTTTAGTAGAGCTTTTTTGCGACAGTATCCTTAAAGCCATAAAGCGACTTTTATATTATAGAAAGCACACAAGTATGGCAAAAAGTATAAGTCTTTATAGCTGAGCTTTTCGACCAGAGCAAACTCTGTAGTAGAGTTTTTCATGAACAAATTGTCGAAATGGTCTAAAAATTTTCTATACATTTCGTATAAGAGATTTAGTCAAAACGCTTTTTACTAATTCCTGTAGTAAAAGAAGAGTTTCAAAGAACATTTTATAAAACGTTTGTATCCTTTAGAAGACTTTGTCGAAGAGCTTTATCGTATAATTTAGCAGAGTTCTTTAAACAGCGTTCTGAAGAGTTGTGGCGAATGGTTTCAAACTATTTTATTGTGCAGTTTGTTTTCTAAATATATATTCTATTATTCCTTTAAATTCTTTTTGTCATAGACTTATTTGAATTTCATTTTATAACATTTATCTTTTACACTTATCCATATTCAGTTGCTAGTAAGAAATACTATAATTTTAACTTTCGAACTTCACTTTCAATATGAAGACTGCAGTCTAAATAATTATAAGTCAAATACGTCTTATAAACCCAAAGTGAACATAGAAAATGTCCTTTATCAGACTTTTTGTATACTGACTTCGAATAAAACAGAAAATATCCTTTAAAAAGACTTTATAACTGAAAATAGACCGTAGAAAATTTCCTTTGCAAAACTGTATGAAAATCCACTTCGAATAAAATATAGAAAATATCCTTTCTCGGACTTTATGTCAAATCACTTCGAAAAGGAAATGTCAAATAGTTTGATTGCGAAGGTCTTCTTTTCAAATCTATTTAAATGTGTGTAAAACTTTCTGCCAAAATTTAAGATATGGGGAATTATAACAGTTTATTTAACGGTTTTAATTTATGGCTAACTTTTCTAAAAGCTGAAACTGTTTTAAGAAATTTTAAGAGAAAGAAAAATCTCTTAAATAGAAACAAAAATTAAATGTAAAAGTAAAATGTTTTTAGACCAATAAAAAGTTATAGTTTTAAATGGCATACATTGTCAAATAACTAAATGGATATTGTTAAAGGTAAAAGTTGTGTTTATATAAATATTAAGTCTACCTTTCTAAAGTAGTCTTGGAAAAGTTCATTAGGCTTACAGTAATTTAATTAGGTTGAGCAAAAAAAGTACCATAGATATCAAAAACCAAGTTAAAATTAACAAAGAGGATCAGTTTTGAAATAAAAAGACATAAAGTTTAAAATGTAAAAACAGGTATAAAGAGACTACAACCTAAAAATATATATACTCATATATACTGCTATTTTACTAATTTTATGATTATCAATATATTTTTTCCTTAGATAAAATGGAAATTTAAAATTTTTGGGAATTATAAACCTGAAAAATCATAAGAAGCTCAACTACCGTCGAGTTCAACAATGTCACAAACATAAAATTGTTGTACATGTTGCCCATGAATTGTAATTAAATTTAACTGAAAATTTAATAATTAAGTTTTCCTTTTGACTTGTTTCTTAATTTACTGCCAATTTTATTGCTTTTTTTTATGTTTTTTTGCTCTATTTCGAGGAGTTTTCTATTCGCGCAATTCATAATTCAATTTGACAACCACAAATGTCAAATGTCATGCATAATAAAGACATCCACACGACAAACGATATTTCTGCATATATCCCACACGCACACATATATAGAGTGGTATATATGTATGTGGCAAGTGCAATAACATAAACAAATTAGAAATTACGAGGAGTGAAAGAGAGAGAGCGAGAGAGTGAGAGATAGAGATGCAGTCAGAAAATCTAAACCCACAAAAACCATTGTTAGAATGTTAACACATCAGGAAAATTGTAGAGTCAGGGCCAGGACAAAAACGTAGACGAGGTCATGAAACAAAAGTCAACTAAAAACTATTATTTGTGTGGGCACATATATACATATATACAATATGATAGTCGACTGTACTGAGGTTTTTTTATTATTATTGTGTCTTCATTTCTAACAAATGCACAAAGAGATAGCTAAAAAGTACAGTGAGAGAAAGTAAAGAAAATACACGCTGAAAGTTAGCGACCACATCTAAAATGAAAAATCTCAAGTACAAACACAAGCTCTCTCTCTTTCTCTCTTCTTGTATTCGATCTGAATACTCTAAACAAAGAGAGAGAGAGAGATCTACTGGAACTACTTTAACACTTGTGGCTTGTTTTTGGGTCTGGTTCCCCTTTTGGTCTGGGTCCTAAAATGGCCACAGCCGCAATTTGTGTTGTCACGAAGTAAATGTTGACACTTGACATAGACAAATACACGCACACAAACAAAAACAAAAAAAAAAAAGATGAGCAAAAAAAAAAAATAACACGAAAACTAACCCCACACACACGCACATACTCAGCCATCAACAGTGTGTGTGTGTGTGTAGGGGGTGTAGCAAAAAAAAAAGGGCGAGCTTCTAACCCGTTAGGAGTTTGTTTTATGCTTCCGCACACTTGACATTACACTGCCATTGCACATCCTTCCAATAGCAACAACACACTGAATGAGCTCCCTCCTCTAACTCTCTTTATTTCGTTCTCTCTCTTTCTCTCTCTCTCTATGTTCTCCTACTCTTCTTTATCTTCATCTGTGTATGCGTGTGTGTGTGTGTTTACTATCTTGTTGTTTTGCCTTTTTCATGTGATACTACTTTATATAGGGTAGCAAAGGGGATTGCAAAGTTGCTCTTGAAATAGGCTGTTAAAAATAGCCAACGGGAATACTAAAATGACTTTCAATTTAAGAAATTTTGAAAAATTACCTAAGCATAATTTTTGTTAATTTAGATATTAAAATAAATACGAAGGTTAACTGATTAAATTTTATTTCTAGGTAAATATTTGAGAGCGTTTTTACTTTCGGGAAAGCTAAAATATTTTATAATAAAAAATAAAAAATTATAAAAAGTCGAATAATAGTTCATACTAATTGATTATATAATATTTGAATTAAAATTTGTCCTTTCTTTAAAAGCAAAGAAAATAAAAAGGACGAACTAGATAGAAAAAGTTTCACTTTTTACGGAATTTCTATATGAAGAAAAATTAGTTTTATAAATAAGTCATGGTATTTCTATTAACATATTAAACAAATATTATGTAAAAATAATTTTTGAGACGAAATATATAGACAAATTCTTAAAATAACTAAAAAGTTTAGGTAGAAGTATTTATAAATATACATTTAAATTATTAAAATTTAGTTTGTTAGTTAGTTACAATCGAGAATCTATTTTCGAATTGATCGAACTGTACTTAACATGCAAAAGTCTAGAATATTGTAAAAGAAACCAAAAAAAAATGTATAAAAATGCTGTTTTAGGCTAGACTAAACACTTTAACTCGCTATTAACCAAGACTTAGTATCAGTTAGATCTCAAATCAGTACATGAACAGTTTGTGATAATGTTTCAATATTTTCGAGTGCATGCCTAAAGCTTATTCCTTGAAACTCTATAAAACAGGGTATCTAACTTGTCGCTCGCATGATTGCCACTTGTTATTTATGCCACTTTGGATGGTAAAGTTCTCGTGCCGCCCCCCCTCCTGTCTCGATTTCATTTCGTTCGTGCCTTTATTCAATTTCACTTTGACTGTTAAGCTCAGTTTTTGCCGCCCCCCAATCCTCGAGGTGTTTAGTTGACACTAGTTTGCTTTGGCTCCCTTCTTAGCTCCCCTCAAATCCCCTCAGCTGATGCCCCATATCAAACGCCACGTTCGTGACACTCTCTGATAGCAAATTATTACAGTCTGATGAGTTCGTCCTGTGCCTGTCTCACTGATGAATGAATGTTGAGCCAATAAATTTTGCTTTGGGGCGCAAGAGAGAGATACTGGGCGAAAAACCAACGCCATTAACATTGCCTTCATCTTGTTATGTTTCTGTCCCCCCCCCCCGTCCTCAGCCACATACATTCTCTTTCTCTATGCATACACTAAACTTTAGGTCATTTGTGAGGGAGGTGGGGGGTCAACCATCAATTTGTTTGCTTTATTTAAGTTTTCTGTTTTTTTGATAAAAGGAGCCAAAAAAAAGAAAAAGAAAGGAAAATTTTGTTTGCATACTTTAGGGAGATGTGTCCCTTGGACACAAGTCACATTCCAGATTGTTTATCCATGCGTTATTGAGAAAAAATATTTTCACAAAAGATTTTCCCTTTTCTTCTTTTTTTTTCCTTGTTATATTTTCGGCAACTTAATTAAATCAAAACTAGGTTGCCTAACTAAATCAAGTGACAGGCCAAGTGGAAACTAATACTTAAACCCGAATCTACCGCAAATGAGTAGCAGCAGCAGCAGTAGTGGAAGAAAATTAATTGCAGTAACTATTTCTGGGGCGACCGCAGCAGAAGATAACTAGCATACCTGTGTGTATCCTGCATATCCTGTGTGTCCTTTATTGGCTGCATTCTCCACTTTTGGGGATTCTAAGATATACGAGCATAAACTGCTTTGCGGTTCAAAGTTGAGTGGCTCGAAACTTTTGGAATGTTTTGCGTCCGCAAGTTAATTAAACTGCTTTATGGCCAAAACGCCAACTGAATTCCATCTCCTGTAAACCACTAAAAGTGACAGGGCAGGGGGAGTACCTATATAAGATTTGTTTTATATTTTTTAAACCTGTGGAAAAAGAATTCAATTATTTAAGATAAATTAAGAACAAAAAAAAAACTTTAGCCAAAAAACCAAACCAAAATCTGGGGGTTTGTCTCCCTAATATAATAAAGCCAAGACAATTTAACCTAAGTAACAGAAATTCAAAAAAAGAAGGAAAAAACTTTTCCTTTATTTTTTTTGTAAAATTGCATCAGCAACTTTATATGAAAATTAAATAAGTAGCAACTTAAACAAGTTAACAAAAGGGGAGAAAAGTGGAGCAACTCGAGGGGAGCAGGAGAAGTGGACACAACGAAACAACATAAAGCCATGAATAAGTAAGCAAAAGTCAAAGGAGAAACACAAAAGGTCAGTGGCAACTGACAGAGATACTAATAAAATACAGATGACAAACAAAACAAATAAAAAAATGAGGCTAAGTGCTTCCAGGTGAAAAGTTATGAAAATTTTGCATTCCATTTGATAGATTTATTAATAACATCTTTTGGGTATATTTACGAGGGATGGATTTAACATAACAGAGAAAGTATGCCAAAAGCTTTCAACAAGAATTTTCTATACTTCATCCTGAAGCAGTTCATTCTTAGACTTTATGCGCATTTTGACCTGGAAAGTAAAGCATGGACTTGTTGCAAATGAAGTCTGGTTTGTAAGTTAACATACTTTGTTTAGTTTATTATTGAGTTTCTATTTATTAGCTATATGCTTTAGAAGTACAAACAACAAGTAATGTTAGCTAAAAATTTATTATATTTGATTTTGTTTATTTGAAAATGATTTCAAACTTGACGCATAACTTCATGAAATCAGGTTTCATGCAGTCATAACTTTATATGAAGGAACACATTTATTTTACCCATAATGAAAGAGAAATGAAAAGTGAAAAGTCAATTTATCCAGGATATAAATGATTAAAGGATAAACTTATACGATCTAATTCTTAATTTGCTTCTAATACTTTATCAGTTTACAAGAAAAGTTGGGGTAAGATTCTTTTTACCAGTTCTAAAAAGAAAATATTCTTAAAATGAGAACATTACACTGCCGTTGCACAACGAGCAACAACACACTGAATATATTCTCTCTCTTAAAAGGAGAATACATTGATTCCTTTCATTTGATTATATAAGAAATGTGTTTGCGCTTTTAAGTACCTTCAAAGCACACCTCGTTATTTTAGTTACCCAGTTTATCAGTTTATGATTGCCTTTGACACTTTTTGGTTATTAGTCATTCTTGATTTGGGTCAGACATATAAAATATTTATATAATTTTTCGGTTGATAACTCAAAGACAAATGTTGTCTGTAAATCAAACAGTTAATATCAAATTTCTATGCATTTGCACGCAAAAACTATTTCAATGATAAGAAATCAGTATTATGTATATAGAATGAGAGTGGGCGATGGGGAGAAAGAAAGAAAGTGGATGGCAAGTTGAGAGAAAGGCTGACAAATTTGTGTCGCCTGCTGCTGCTAGTTGGACATTTATCATCATTTGAACGCCTTGTCACAATCAAGAAGTCGCACTCTAGCTTTCCCTTTCTCCCACTCGGTCTCTCTCTCTCTATCTGTACATCTCTTCCAGTCTCAGACTCTTACAATCATTACGTTTGGTTTATTCCAACAACTTCATTTTCATTCAGAGTCAGCAAGTTACTGGGGAACTTTTACTTCCGGTTCGCCTCACACAGCTTGCAGCGGTGTTTTCCCTTCTTTTGTTGCCTCTTTTCCTTTTTTTTTCTATCTCTTTTTCTTGTCTTCGTCCCGTTTTCTGTCTCTTTGTGGCAGCTGCAAATTGTCGCATTAAAGTTTTCTTCTATCGGTCTTCCGTCTATTTTTTTTTTTTCGTTTTTTTTGTTTTTATCTCTCACTTGTTTGTTGGTCTCAGAGTTTTCATCCTCTTCTTTTTGTTCTTGGGTTTCTCTTTCTTTTCGTTCGATTCAAATGTCACCGCAAATTATGCCTTTGTCTGCACAAAATGTGACAACTCGGCGTATACTCAATCTAATCTAATTTAATGCTTAACTTCATTTACGACATCTTTGAATGATAATTGATCACACTGTTTCACCATTTTGAATCATGATTATGTTTAACTCTGTTTTAGTAATTGAAAATATAATATGAATGGCCATCATCGTCTGTATTATTCCCCCCAATTCCGTAAAGTAGAAATTTCGCGCAACATTAGATTCAATTTAATTATTTTGAAGCTAAAACAAAAGCCTCTGTTACACATCATCTTTCACATTAGATGTCATAGATGCGGGGAGGGGTGGGTCGGAGGTTTATTTAAACTGACTGCCAACATCAGAGGTGAACAATGACGGGCGGCGTCGACCGACATTAACATGCGCGCACATTCAAAAATTATAACAAAAAGCTTTTGTATCAAATTTATGGTGTTACAATGTTTGGCTATCAAAAATATTTGCATAAATATTTTGTAAATGAATTTTGATATGCATGAGAGAGGAAAAAGCAATACACACACACACACACATGCAAACATATACACACTCAGCCACATACATACAAGAGCACATACAAATCAGCTTCCGTTGTCTACATTATGAAACATTTGCATTTTGTGGCCAATTTTTTTTTAATGCGCCTGCCCTCTCTCACACCCCCGCTCTAGGAAGGAGATGCAAAAATTTTCCCAGAATTTTTACAAAATAATTTTCCATATTATCAAAATTTGAAGCGTAGTGAAGTGAAGGGCTTCTGTGTATGTGTGCGATTGCATGCATCATTTGTTAATAAAACTAACAGACGTCTAAATTAAGTCTTATTTAAACTTGCTCGGAATTGTAGCATGAAAAAATTTATAATTGAATTTTTATGAATATTTACAATCCTGTAAAGGCTAGCTTGAAGACTTTTAGGTAGTTTCGTAACCGTTCATTGTTTTAAGAAAAAGTGTGACTAGAGTGAATTAGCTTAGCTGCAATTCGTTTATCAACATGTCTAAAATAGTGTCACTGTAGTTTTCTGCGGCAAAATAGGAAAAAACTTTAGAAAAGTAGAAGGTATAAGAAATGTTATATTCCTTTAGTTATAGATTTCATTCTTATTAAATATCAGAAATACCACATGTATAAGTAAGTAATAGGTGAGTAAATGCTTATTTATTTATGAAATGTTCTTTTTGAATACAAAAACTCATTATTTTCACCTTTAAACCAATGTGGATTCGCTGAATTGATCCAACATTCTCAAGTAGCTCTTCTAAAAATCGAAAAAAACTATAATAAATAGAATAGATAAGCCACTTAATTCTATAGTCCTTATATGAATCAGATCTATATATCTAATATCATGAGAGAGACTTTCGTAAACAATTTAGTTTTAGTTAGATTTACTTTTACCATTAAGTGATACTTACAAATACGAAAAGAGTTTGTAAATTTGTTAACTTAATCTCTTATAATTAGTGTGGCTGCAATTTCGTAACCGAGAAATACCAAAAAAAAAACCGCGTAAAGCTTTCCATTTAAAGCCTAGTAAAATAATTTAACTGAGACAAAAAAGGCTTCTTTGTGCTTATTAGGGTTACAATGTAATGTCGCCGGGTTCACTGGCCGTTGCATTGGAGTGAAGGAGATCCTTTTATTTCAATTTACTGTTGCATAAAATGCCGAGCAGTTAAATGGCTTGAAATATACGTCAGCAATTTGTCAGTGTATGTGTATGTGTGAGTGTGAGACAAATAAACAACAATTCATTTGATGTCTTGCACAATAACTTACTCGCATTGGCAGCGAGAAGCCCTAAGAGAGAGGGAGAAAGAGAGAGAGAGCAAAAAGTGAGGGGGGCAGAGAGATACAGTGAGGAAGAAGAAAGAGTTCAGTCAGTCAGTCAGCCAGTCAGGCAAGCATTCAATGCACTCACTCATGCAGTTAGTGTGTCACTCAACTGATGCGTGAGGGGACCCTTAACCCGGTGCCCCGCCCATTCTTCAGCATTCTCTGTATCAGACTGTACATCATTCATTCATATACACTCACATACATGTATGCACTCTGTGCTGCCCGTTTTGGCATTTATCTTCGTTTCGTTTCATTTCGATTTGGCATTGTTATGAGTGTTTTCTCTATGTGTGTGCGTGTGGCTTCATGTCCCCCATCATTCGTATGTAATCATTTTACAATCTCTAGCTAAACATTTTAAAGCAGGTGGATTTTTTCTGCTTTTCTTCATCTTTTTCTCTGTTTTCAATTTTCGTTTTCCTTCTTTTTTTGTTGTTCGTATGACAATTGCAGTCGCAACATTGTCATAAAGATTTTTCTCCGACATTGAGTATGCCCATTTTTGAATGGCAATTGCCATGTCACATACCAATGCTGCCATGCCCCATGCCTTTCAGTCATTTCTGTCTGTCTGTCTGTCTGTCTCTCTGTCTGTTGAATGGCCTTGCGTATTGAACTCAATTCAAATTGCGTCTATCTCTTTCTCTCGCTATAACAACGCATATCTATTTCTATCTCACTTTCCAAAAAGGTTTTCGACTGATATATCCCATTGATTTCAGGTATTTTGCACATCAAATTTCTTGACTTGGTCGCATTATTGACACATCTCTATGTGGCCAAAATGGGTTATTTGTTTGGCTATGTGTATGTCGGTTAGTTTGTAAATGTATAGTATAGTCTGTGTGCGGGGTGTGTGGGTGTGTGTGTGTGAAATTAGTTACCTCAATCGATGATCGAAATTAACATGACTTGGCCACAGACTGTAATTAGAAATATTTGAGGCAAAGCAAATTCAATTGTTTGTTTCGTATGGCAAATTAAATTTTCAGAATTGATCCGACAATGGAACTTTTATTGAAAATATTTGTGCTTAGTTTAAATTTTACGTAAATAAAATTTTAAATTAGAAGTCCTTTAATTTGATGTACTATATTAATGGTCATTTTATATAGTTTTTAGAGAATACTTACATAATACTAGATTTAATCACCCATTTTCAAGAACTATCATCAGACAACCCATCAAGGTCTTAGAAAGTTAGCTTATACTTGCTGCACGAATTTCTTTAAAGGGGTTTAATTTTTGGCAAAGCTTTTGAAATTAGTGTTGCTGCAATTTTTTAAGCCAAAATACCAAAAAATACCTTATTCTTACATTTTACGAGACAAACGTTGGCGAAAATTCGAGAGCAAAAGAAGTAACGATCACAACAATGTAACCAAAGGCCTTCTCATCACTATCAATTATAAATTAATTTACAAATTAAAATTTTTACATTTTTCCGAATTTGAATTTCTGTTTGGCATTATTTAAGAACAAATATGCAGCCACACTAATTTACTATTACATTCCCCTGTTCTTCTTTTAAAAAGATAAAACACTGCTACAATTATCTTAACAGTTTTGCACAACGTTATCTTAAAAATGTCGTAAATCGGAAAACTTTCCACTTTCCCAAGAAAACTCGATTGTCGCGTTTGAAAATTTTCTTCTAATTTCCACTTAATGTGGAGAGTTCAGTTTATGGCATGTTTAATGTGTTTCATGCAGCTGCATATGGAAGGAGGAGCTGTAATCGTTGACAGTGTTTTGTCGGTTGTTTGTTTCTGCTCTAAGTGATCGGCAGCCTGCAATCGTATATATACCCACACCCACACACATAAGCAAAAACACACACAAGTTGGTGGACAACATGTTGACAACAACAAACACGAGAAACAGGCTAGAACGGCACACACACACACACACACTGACACACATGCCATGTTGTTAGAAATTATAGACACAAAAGCTAAGTTGGTGTTGTTGCTGTTGTTGGCATTGCAGCTGAAGTTACTGTCATGTTGGAGAAGGAAGGGCACAACGATATTTTAGAGATACATACATACAACAGCAACATCAGAGGCAACAGCAGCGCCAACACCAACAAAAACTCTGTTGAATTCTGTCTTTTGGTACTGGCAGGATGACATTCATGGACGTGGCAGCGGCTGATGTTGTTTATGCTGCTTTTACTGCTGCTGCCGTTCCAGGGTATGCAAGAATGGAGGATGAAGTTGCATTTATGCATGTGACGTTTTTGGTCGCCTGCTACTTTCGCTTGGACACGCTTGAAATTTTACTTTCTCTGCAGAGTGAGTGTGTGGACGGTTTGAAGGGACATGGGAGTGAGTGTGGAGGTGAAGATTTGCCTGTCATTGACGAGGCCAGCGGGTGATGGTGGTGCTGGTTGCTCATGTGTCATGCGGTTTAAGAAGCCAGCAAAAAAAGTGAGTGGAACAAATTTCGCAAAACCAAAAAAGTGTGATAAACACAGGCCCAGCCGAAAATCTCTACCGATAATTACCAGATTTGGTTTACTTTTCGATCGGTAAATCAAGTCAATCTGGAGTAAATCAAAGATATAATTTTCATCAATAATTTTATTTATCTTTTATATTGAACTAGTCAAAAGGTTTTATTTGATTTTTTTGTTTGGTCGTTCTACAGCTATTCAAAGTGAAGCTGGCACTCTTGTTTGTAATAAAAGTCAAGTTTAGATTTATTTTCTTGTTTCATCCAAGAAAAGATATGTTTTGGAATAGATCATAGATTTGTTTGCCATAGTCGTTTATAGCAAACTTAGTTCCTTTTCATGAGATCGATTTCAAGAAAGCCATAGCTAAGTTTTAAATCATACAAAAGTCTACTAAAATTTTAATGAAATGAGAGAAATAAATATATCGTAATCTTTGCTTCCAAATTAAATGAAGCAAGCAAGTCGTCCCTGCCGACGTTGAGTATACCCTGTACCAACATTAAAAATAAAACCTTCGAAGTAGCTATCAATTTCATACAAAATTTTCCTTTACATGCAGCTACAGCGAACGCATGCTATCTCGCTTTTTCTTATCTGCCAATGCCGCCTTGGCATTTCAGTACAAAACGGATATAGGCATATGTCCGATGTTTTTTGTCCGATTTCGACAAAATTGGTCAGCTAGTCCAGTTTTGGTATATAACTAGATGTGCCAAGTAAGAATACAATATCTTTAGTACAGCTTTAGTTATTCGCTTTCCCGATTTGCGGCGGCGGAAGTGGGCGTGGCAAAAATTTGAAACAAACTTGATCTGTGTATGCATTAGACGCATGTTCACACCAAATTTGGTGGCTCTAGCTCTTATAGTCTCCGAGATCTAGGTGTTCATACGGACGGACGGACAGACGGACGGACGGACGGACGGACGGACGGACGGACATGGCTCAATCGACTTGGCTAGTGATGCTGATCAATATATATGCTTTATGGGGTCAGAAATGTATATTTCTGCCTGTTATCCCAGGCTAGTGTATGGATGTAGTTTTTCGTCTAAGCCGAAGGCCTTAGTTGCCTTAGTCACAAAACAAGGCATCTATCTCGAGAACAGAGAAAACTGTTAGTCCTGCTCATACTTTAGGCGCTAAGTGATTAAATTATCCACTAACTAGCGGTGGGACCCAACTAGGTAATTTTAGTATGCCAAAAATGATACTTTATTCATTTTAGTCATTCATTAAATTTGGTGTCCTACAAAAATCATTACCCAGGCATGCAAAGGGTATTCGTCATGTAGCTGCAGCTGTGCCAGCAATGTCAACATGGTTTTGTTGATCTAGTTTTTTTTTTTATGCAAAATTAATAAGTTCAACTTTTGAAAATTATACAAAGTATTTCACTTAGGTAAACATTTCAACATTTGTACAAAATTTGTGCTCCTTCAAAAAATATTTGAAATTCTTTTTGCGAAACCCAAAAGAGGCCAGCCAAAAAAAAAAAAAAAAAATATGGGAAAACAACAGCAGCAACAAACAGGAAAAACTGAAAGAAATTGCATTTACGCGCTTCGTTAGACCAACACAAACATGGCTCAAAGAACTTGGGTGGCTTGAGGGGGATGGGTGGTGGTGAAGGTTGGGTTAGAGTCCCAAACCAATGGTGTGCGGAGGGGGGAGGAGTGGCCATGAGGTTTTGAATGTGGACGGCGGCTATGAAAATTGCAGCCAAACATTTTCGAGTGGTGGCGGCAGCAGCATGCAGAATTATGCTACAAATTTATGAGACGACATAAATTTTCCTATGTTTGTTTTGGCTTGCTCTGTGTTTATCTCTCTCTCTTTCTATCTCTCTTTCTCTCTGTCTCTTCTACCCGGCAGCATCAAAGGAAGAATATTTCTAACCCATACTGTTACCCCTTTTTTTAGTGCCCCCATCTTCTTTTCTCTTTCTCTGTCGCTGGCTCGATTTCTCTGTCTCTCGGTTCTCACAGCAGGAAGCGCCTCCCCTCATTTCCCCCTCCCCTTATACCATTCTTGGTACAGCCTTTGCCCTCTGCTCTCTATGATGAATGTCATGTGGTGAAATTTTTGCCAGCCAGCAGAAGAAAGCTGGGAAAAAACCAAAAAAAAAAAGAAAAGAAAAAACCCAAAAATAAGGATTCGAGAAATTGAAAAATGCATGCAACTGTTTTGAAGGTTGCTTATGGTACCCATAGAACTTGATACACTTGAAAAAATTTAACATGCAATTGTATTTTAAATGATGTACATTCTCCTTTTAAAACACTTATTAATGGATTAAATAGATATACATTTATTGGGAGATCAAAAAAAAATGTGAAATTGTGGTTTAAGAAAAGCAAACGAATAAACAGAATACAACAAAAATTTAATTAATTATTAATTAATTCGAAAACTGTTTTCATATTAGTTTTCCTATGAGTAATTATATTATATTAAAAAAATTATGAATTTTGTGAATTCATTTATAAAGACTTTTTGTTTTTTTTTTTTTGAAGAAAAAGTTTGAAACTAAGTTTGAAAATTTACGATTATTTTTAAACTTTTATTAAAATTAAATGATCAAATGATAATCTTGACAATAAATTTTTTTAATTATTAAAATTACTAATAAACTGTTTTAAGTTTCCATTTTGAGAAAATTAATTAATTTTACAATGCAATAACTTGACTAAATTGTACAATTGTTAATCAAAAGTTTTTGTTTAAAATAAAATAAAAAACTTTAAGCCAAGGTTTATAATTATTATATTAAACTATTCCTTTAATAGACTTAAATTCCTAAATAGACTGAAATTTCTAAAAACAATGCAAATTTCCATGGTAGAAGCTTTTGATATAAAAAGATTGCAGATTTATAGTTTTTTAATGTTTAAATGAATAAAAGTATCAATTATTTAACGATTACTTTTAATATTTTGAGAGGTTGTAATAAAAAGTTTTCCTTTACGTTTCATTCAATAAAGAAAATTTATTTTTTACGTTTTATTCAATGAAGATTCAATCTAAGCTTATAAATTTTTTGATGGAAATTTTATAGTAAAAACAGAATTAAAATTATCCAACTGCATTATTTACACTCTGTGAGGTATTTGCCAATTTGTAGTTTTTACTTCATAACAATAATTTGGAATATATGTAGATATAGGAGCCTGATGCAGAAGCATTCAATGTTGTAGGTCCTAATAGAATCATTTCATTAAGATTTATTTGCTTCACTTTTTAATGCATATTTGATTTTAATTATAGGTAATATAATATTTATTTGCCTAGTGTAGGAATCTGGCTTGTATCTATATATTTGCCTCTTATTTGACAGGCAACGACCTCTAAGCTTAGAAAATAGACAGGCATGTAAATTACTACTACTACGTACCGTCGCACTTTCGCACACATGCCATGCCCCACACATGCGTTAGGCTACCCGGGCAGCACATCAACATTATTCCAGTGACCCAAAAAATGCAGAAGAAAAAAGAGAAAAGAATCCTCCATAGTCAATATGCAGAATGCAATATGCATTGAATGATGCAGCACGAGCCAGAGTAGCTGTCAGATTGAGGGAAGATTTCTTCTTTTTTTTTCGGCTTGCTCCCTATTTTTCTGGTTGGTTAGGGGAGTGGAGGGGACGAACGATGCCTGTCACATGCTTTGACAAGGATTTTTCTTTTTTTTGTGTTTTTTTTCTGTTGCTTTTGCTTTTGCTTTTGAAAAGTAACATTAAAGTAGCAAAACGATCATATCTTTCCGGATGGAAAAAATTAAATTTCAAATGTTACGAAAAACGTGCAAATGAAATTCAACCCTCAGGTAAAATTGTAGTTTGTGATGGCATTATTAATTCATGAAAAGTGCACAAACTAACCAAACTAGCTTTACTTGCAACTTTTACCTCAGCCACAGGGAGGCGGGGGAGAAGTGGAAAGAAACTGTAAAGAAAATACCTTTTCTTGCATTTCCTTTGCTGTCACATACATGCAAACCATATTTAGTTAGTTTTTCCCTGTGTGTGTGTGTGTGGTTTTTCAGCTTCTTGGGGGTTTTTCCCGTTCTCTTTTTGGTGAAAATGCGTATGCATAAGTGAATGAGCGACGTAGTAGCATACGTTGCGTATGCGCAATCTACTAAAACTAAACTTACTTTTCTGACTCAAAGCCATTGCATACGTTGAGGGGGAGCTTAACCTAAATATTTGAAACCCATGCTACTAAGCGCATTAGCGTACCAAATCGGTTAAGCCCAATGACTTTTGTCCCATAATCATGGCATTCCCTTAGTCTCTCTCGCTCTTTCTCTCTCGTTCTCTGCATCTCATGCATGAATAATTCTTGCTAATTGATTTATGTTACTTAAGTCGCCAGAAATGTGAAAATGATTTGAGGCATATCAAAAGGGCTCATTCTACTTTACTTAAAGCTTTTTCATTTGCCACATTATTCGTTTTACTTTTAGTTTCTTAAAGTTAACTGACATTTTAGTTGACAGCAATTCGATTGGAAAAAAACTTTTTCTGCCATTTTACAAAAGTATTTGCTCGGTGTCTCTTTCTCCTTCTCTCTCTCTCTCTCTCTCTCTTTTATGCTCTAGGACACTGCATAATTGCGGTAAACTTGGTCAATTGACACTCGACTTTTTCAAACTTTGATTTTTATCGAACTGTGAAAAATCAAATAACCGAAAAAAGAAAGGAAGTAAAAAATAAAAGAAAAAAAAAAATAGTAAAAGAAATATTTCAAACAAGTCTCTATGCAAAAATCAATGGTAAAATGAAACATGAGATTCCAAATGACAAATAAAGTAAAGATACCAAAATATTTGCCATGAAAAATTGTTGACTTTTCTTTTGTCAAAATGAAATGCAGGTTTTCTTTTTGTATGTTTTCCCTTTTGCTGCTAAACAGAGGAAAAATCAAAAAATATTTCCAAATGAATGTTAATCAGAATATCAATTGCTGTTTGTCAAAATGTTTTTTAAGAGAGACATGAAAAAGAGAGAGGTGTAAATTCTATCATTAGTTGTGAAATATCATTTTGATGAGCTTCAAATGTGGTTTAGACCAGGTCCAATAGGGATGAAGTCTTTGAAGATGATGTTTATAGACATATCTTTGGGAACTAAACAAGATCCAAAAAGCTATGGTAAGTCTTTAGTGACAAAGCCATAAAAAAGTAGTTTCTTATGATTTACTATCATCTAACATCTCTTCCAACTACTCCTCCTACATACCTTAACCCCTTTGGAATATTTTAAAGACTTTTCAAAGAATTAATGCTCCTCTAGTCATAGTCAACAATATTCTTTAGTTTATTTAAATTTCTTTTAGTTTTCCCAGCCTTATTTCATTACTAACCCTTTTTGTGGTCCATTCACTGTTCAAAAATATGTAAAAGTTTACTCACATAAATTCCTCAACTAGTTTGGAATGTTAACCCTTAATTAATTGTAACTATTAGCCTAATCATTATCATCAAAGCATTTGAAAAAGCAACCACTAACTGACCACCAAAAGGAAACAATTTGCATCCCTCACACTGGGACCATGCGAAAAAAAAAAACAAAGGCAAAGGCCAAAGACTACACAGAAATTGTGGGCTCGGGCAATTATTTTTTGTGGCCTGTGTTGGCAAACAAAGGATAGACAAAAAAAAAAAAAAAAAACTACAACCATTCAGGAAGCTACTGTTCCACCTCCACAACAAGAAACAGAACAACAACTATAAGGTAGAACCATAAAAGTGAAAGCCACCTTCCGGCTAATGCTGGCTGCTGGCTCATCTTCCATCTTCCTGTTCCTGTTTCTCTTTCCCTTACTATAGTTGTTTCGCTCTTCTGTTGTCTGATTGCCTTGAGTTGTGTGTGTGAGTGGGACAATGCTTAGTTGACTTGCAAAATAGTTGAAATTTTAGTTGAAATTCAAAAATTTTCTGGCCAACCTGGCGTATACTTGATATGCAGGACAACTCACAAATTTTTGACCCACATAAACCCACTCAAACCAAAGTGAAAGGAAAAGCCAAAATTTTTTTGTAATTTTCTTTTTTTCTTTTGTCATTTGTAGACAAAATGATTTTAATAATTCATTTGAAAAGCGTTTCGTTTATTGAATTTGCATGTTTTGCCTTTTTTCGTTTTGCTATCATTAATTTTAAGGGGATTTTTCATTTTGATTTGGGGATAAAATGGGGATAGAGAAGGAGCGGGAGAGAATTGCAGTTCTTAAGCTTTGCCCATTAATTTGACTTGCGGGGGTGAGAGGTCAGCAAATTTTCATTTAAATCCATTTTTATGATTAAGGCCATTAAAGCCATGAAAAATATGTTTCTGTGTCATATGGTTTTATATATTTGTGTTTTGTATATATATATTTCATTTTGTTATTCATTTTCACTATTCGTTGTTGTTGTTGGTTTGCGAAGAAGAGGTATTTAGGGGACGGTTATAGCCCCCGAGGTTAGTGTCTAACTGGGGGCCATTCAAAAAAACTTCTGTCTGTGAAAATGAAAATTATGCATTGAGAACTTTTTTGTATTTCTTTTTTTCTTTATGTATATATTTTTTATTTTCGGGCAGACTTTTTCAACTTTGCTCATTCAAATGCTTATTAAATATGCCTGGTTAGGTTTAGGAAAGGCTTTGGGAAATTGGCAGTATGGTGGTTAACCATTAAGGCAAGAGGTGTATGCATAACAAATACAAACTATTTGGGTCAAGGGAGGGTAGACGATTTTAATATCCATTAAAAGTTTATATTAAATTGTTGAAATGTTGTAGAATCGATTAAAAAGTTTCTCATCAAATTTAATAAATAAGCTATTTTGCAACTATTTTGATTTGTTCAAAAAAAAAAAGTTAAATTTCAACTAAATTCCTAACAAGTTTTTGAATATTAATAAATAATTGCTTAAGCTAATAAAATGGAAAAATTTATTTCAAAGTTAAACAAATTATTGCAAATGAAAATGAGTTTGTTTTCTATTAAATTTAAATCCAAAATGAATAAGCTAAATGAAATGTAGAGTTTATTTATTTTTAATCGTTGGAATGGTAAACTGTAAACAAAATAGTAAAAATGAGAAATACTTTTGAATATTTTAATATAACTAAATAGTTTATGTATTGATTAATTATTATTTATGTTTAATTAGCTGCGAGTTTGCTATGAGTTGGTTCTAAATTGGCTAAAGTTTGGTGATTAGTTTGTTTTGATTCGATTGTGGATTAGCTTTAAAGCAGTTGCTGTGAGTGATTATGAATTGGTTTTTTATTTGTTTTGTATTGTGTTGTTTTTAATTCGGAAATTGTATAAATGTTTCCAGTGGGTTTTGGCTTATGAAATAATAAATCTAAGTACTTAATGAAGAAATCAGAAATTGGATCAATATGATTTGATACCTATCTTTATTCATTGTCGGTTCAAATTCTGCTATCCAACAGAAACATATCAATTATTGAATTGGATTAGTTTTTTTTTTGCTAATTAAGATAAAGTCAGTTTAGAGTAGTTGAGGATCGAATGCTTAGAAATGTTTTGCAAGTTTTTGTTTTATATTTTTAATTACATATCTGCATGGAAGATTTCTTTAGCTTCTTCGTATCAAACTGGTTAATGCCATTGCAAATGAATGTAATTAAAAGAAAAACTTAAATCTTAAGTTTAGTACTAAGAATTTCTTGTGAATTTCTCTAATCAATAAACCTATGAAAAATAATGTCAATTTGTAGAGAATCATTTCCAACAGTTTCAAATACAAATTCTTCCATAACCCGTTACATTTGCTAAGCCCAATACTTCCCGGAAAATCCTTTATAAATTCCTTACATAAATTTACCATTAAGCTATGAAACAATTCAAATGCAGCGTTTAGAAAACGTTTTCAGATCATTTCGAAATCATTTGTATGGCCATTTAGAAAAAAAAAAAAGAAATGTCCACCCAATTTAATGGGTATCACGATAAGAAAGTAAAATGCCTCAACCAATGTCGGGCAGCTCGCCTATTTGGCACAGTGGTGAAAAAATAATCAAAATAGAAATTGTTGATTTTTCGTTTCGTTGCGCATACTAACGAGTTTTATAAAAAAAAAAAAAAACAGAACCAAAGCAGCAGCAACAACAACTTTAACCCAACAGGCATACATATACGCATACTTACGCACACTCCTAATATACACACACACACACACATATACGCTTTAATGTGGCAACCCCTTGACTACCCCTCCGCTTGACACATATTCGCCGAGTTTTCGATTTCATTTTGCATTTGAAGGTCCTTGTCGTTGCGCTGTTCGCTTTCTTTTTTTTATATATACTTTTTCCTTCTTCCTTCTGTGTCGCCAACTGGCGTGGCTCTTGTAATTTCCGCTGTGAGTTTTATATATATATATAAACATATACATATTGGGAAAGGGTTCCACATTTTTTCGTTTGTGTTTTTCGTATTTTTGTTCTTGATGCTTGTAACCCTTTTTTACTTTCACTCTGTATATTTTTTTCCTTCTTTGGTCGGCGTCATTAAAGCAGCCTTTTTGGAAATGCGTTTTTTTTTCCCGTTCGAATGTTGCCTTTTGCTAAACTGCTAAATGTGGCATAATTATCGTATTTTACTTTCGGCTTTTTTTATGTTTTCTGTTTTTGTTAAGGTTGTCTCATAATGCCGAATTGTCTCATCGTTGTGTTTGTTCATTTGTAACATATTTTCAACATTAAATGAAATGGTTTCTTTATTAATTTCAACATGTTTTCTCTTCCAAAATAATTTTGAAAAGGTTGCTTTTTCAGCTAATTGGAAAATTTTCTCAGAGGCAGGTGAAAATGGAGGCGAAATGAATAAAATGAAAGGGTACATTTCTATATGAAGGTAATCAAATGGCATCCTTTTGCTAAAGGGGAAACTGTTATTGTTCGTTGCCAAAACAAAATATTTTTTTCGTTGTCAAGCAGAATAGAGTTTTCAAAAAACAAAAAAGGATGCATAAATATATAAGAAATCATCTTGAAAGAGATTTAAATTTAATGTACCCAAAAGGGAATTTAGATTAAATGATTTAAGTCGTGTTCTTTTCACTGAATACCTAAAGAAGTTACTTTTTAGTTTTAAAAATTAAAATTTCATAAATAATAAACATGGCTTGTAAATATTTGCCAGTTTTTGTTGTTTGAAATGGATATCAAAATAAGTCAGTAATCAATTGTAGAGCCTTACACAAAACGTTATAAAAAACTTTTTATACATAATAATGAAGTGGATTAACTTTTCTGATATTTAACTAAAGACTTAAATATCTGTAAAATAATTGATTTTAAATTTATTGCTTTAAAAAAAAGGTTAAAATGTATTTCTAAAATCCATTTCTTCTTTGCTTTTTGGTAAAGTAAATACCATCTAGGTCTGTTCTACTAACTATGCCCATCCCTTTCGAGTCCTGTCAGCTAATTATAATCGACTTTATCGTATGATTAGCCCAGAGCTTTCCTTATCAACACTAAAAATCTCTATCATCTCCTGTTTAGCTCGTAAATAGTACAGCTATTTTTTGTTTTCGTACTTTTGTCTGTATTATTGTTAACTGTTCCCCGCGACTTGTGCCGTTCGTTATGCGGTTTGCGTCCCTTGGTCGGTTGGGCGGGAGGTTGTGGGCACTTAGTGCACCTCGCGCAGAAAACAAAAAAAAATATTTAATTAGAAAGCTTTTGAAATAGAGTCAAATTCTCTTACCAAATAAAGTCCTTTCATTGTTATGTTATTAAAAATTGCAAAATTCACAAAATATATGAAACTATTTCTGTGTTTCTTAGCTGAATCTGAAAGTCTAAATGTGATCTACTATTCTTTGAATTTATTTAATTTTTATGCAAAAAACTTAATACTTGAAATAAATTTTTCTGATTTCGAAATGTCAGTCACTAACTTACTGAACGAATCCTTTAATCCAAATTATCTATGCAATGCAAATATATAGGATATTTTTTTCATTCCTAAAAAGACTCTTTTGATGATAACCCAAAGGGCCTATATATGTTTTAATCATTTTGTAAATTAACAAAACCAAATTGTTATAATTTGTAATTATTTTTTATTATTCATTTTGTAATCAAACCAAACCAAATTTAATTACAATGTTACAACTTACAACAGATTCACTTTAAATGAAATTAATATCTAAATATTTTAACTCTTGAATAAAAATGCTTTTCTTTATGTTAAGTCATTTTCTAAAAGTTCGAGTTACAGATTGATTAAATTGATTTTAATTAAACAATTTTTTGTACATAAATTGCCTGGTAAAGGTCTTACCACCTTTTGTTGCAGCTTTCTAATGAAAAGTTTTCACCTAACATCTTTGCAAATTCAAAAAAAAAAAAAAAGACCAAAGTAAGGCATATCCAATTAAATTTCAAACAAAAAATGTTGATAAATGTATACTAAAAACCTCAATACAAAGGGCAAACTGTTTTTCAAAAACAATTCATACAATTGAATAACTTCTTGGTGTACCATGCCAGGAGTATATATGTATGTTCTAGTTATTAGTTCTAAAATAAATTTGCTAACCGACAACTAAAGAGAAACAAAACTTAATTTAGAAGCAATATAGCAAGTCCCTTTCTATTCTCTCTCTCTCTCCATTTCTCACTCTTCTCATAAAGTCAAGCCACAAAAGTGAACATGTATTTATTTATACATACATCTATATATAAATATATGTGTCGTGTGTGTGTGTGTACGATAAAGCAAAAGAACAAAAAAAGGAAAAAAAGAGCTCATAAATTGAAATAAATAAGAAAAATAACAATTTCTATAAAGCCTCAAATATGGAGGAGAAGAAGAAGACCTTGCTGCAATATTCATAACTCTTTTCAAAATGTGGTCAAGTGACCAGTCCAGTCCCTGTTTCTATTTTCTATCCCTGTCCAGCAAAGAGCGACGATTCGACAGCTTTTGATATTGGCATATTCCATTCGTCTCTGGCACTGACCTCCTTCTCATCTCTCTGCCGCTCCCTGCTGCCTTGACTACACTTGGCTGAGCTTACCCCAGACTTTTCTCTTCTTTCCTCTTTGGTATTTCCTCGTTTTTTTTTTTTCCTTCTTTTGCTGCCATTTTTATTAAAAAGGAGATGAACGAGTCCAAAAAATTGCCAGAGATGCAATGGGTATAGTGCAACAATTGTAAAATGGAGTCGCAAATGGCATTTCCTTCTCTTGCTCGCTCGCACTTGACACACATGCACATATCCTTACATATCCTTGTCGTTGCTGTTGGTGCATTGTGTGGCAATTTATGGATTTTATTTGGCCACTTTCCACTTTCGTCGTTGTTGGCATTTGTCGCCTTTTGTATATTGTTAGCTTATTGCACATTTCTCTACGTGTTTTGTTATGTTATGTTCTATTTGAGTTTAGCTTTCTATCCATTCAAACGCCCCCTCTCCCCACTACTCAGTCACTTACTGGTACCTCCAAAACTTCTTTTTACTCTACTAGTAACTTTTCCCTCAATTTTCTGGTGTGGCAATGTTTATGGATAATGGCATGAACCTTTATATAGTTTCATGGACATAAGATGACATTAACTTTTTTTCTATTTTTTAGATACCTTGTATTTTGATTTGTTGGAAAAGGTATACTAAATGTGTGTGAATGGAGAATACTTGAGCAGTTTTACTTGATTTTTCGTTTATATATATTCTTGGAGATATATCTTTGGGTCAACTTTGTGCAATTTCTGCGGAACTGGGACTTACTTTTACAAAAGAATCACCATGAGTCATTATTTAAAGATTCGAATAAGTAGTCATTTAAACTGCCTACTAAAGTAATTGACTCTTAAAGTAATTGAGTACTTAAGTAGTTGCCAAAAAGTATATTAAAGGAGTTTATCAGATTTTCTTAATATTTAAAATTGGATTATTCAAACCGAAAATTGTTTTAGACTAACTTTACTTTGCTAAACCAAAAGTAAATCTTTGAAAGATGAATATTTTTCTCACAATAAAAACCTTTTTAAATTAAACAAGATATTTTCTTTTTATTTGTGAAGCATATAACTACAAAAGGTTATGTATCTATCAATATAATACAATGTCCGCTAGATGGCTCCAGTGAAACAGAAAAAGAGAATGCAGCAGCAGTTGCTGGAAATGTTATAAGAATACTTTCATGCCCAAGTGCCATTATAATCTGATTTTATCTTACTTTTATTTTCCTCCCTTCTACTCAATGCCACTGGCCTTAAAACTTTTCCAAATTCCTTTCTCCATTTAAAGGGTATCTCAAAGTCTCATACTTACATACAGGAATGGGATATTTTATTTAAATCACCTTAACCCAGTTTGAAAAAGTTTCTCATTTAGTTGATAACCGACCTCAGAAAAAGGTCATTTAGCATATGGTTTTTTTTTCCCCTGTGGTTAAGCATTTTGCATTTGTAATTAGAGCATAAAATGATTATAGATGTAAATCTTTTTTTTTTGCAAAAGTAATTAAAGTATTTATGCAATAATAAAACGTTTAACTGAACCAAAATAAGCAAAACAGAAGGAAAAGGAGAAGAAGAAAGCCAACATCAACAATAATTTTCAAACCACAAAAGATGGGTAACCAAGTTTTCCAAAAGGAATGTGCGGGAGGAGACATTGGGAAGTGGCAAGTGGGAAGGATAAAAGTTCGGTGACTTAGGCTTAGCTCAGTTTAACCCCCTGCTGGGTCATAAAAAAAAAAAAAACAAACCGAAAAAACTTTAAACGGAAATAAAATGTTACAAAATAATAAAATGTTGCGTTTTTTTTTTTGTTGCCAGTCGTAAAAAACCCACAATAAGAGAGAGAGCGAGAGCTAAAGGAAGTTTAAGAGAGAGGGAGTGTGGCGAGGAATTCTTACAAGAATCCTTACAAAAAGTTGGCCAAAAACAATAGCTGCAACTTGAAGCCAAAAATATATAGAGGGATGAACCAACTGGCTTAGTGCTGTAACTTTTATACCCTTGCAAGTTGCAGTTTTAATTGATAATTGTAATGATTTTTATATTTATATAGTAAAGTGATTATATTTCTGAAATATGAAACAGAATGCCTAAAGTTAAAACTAAAAATTCTTTTTAAATTCAACTTTGTGATAATTCAAATAGTGATAATAAAATAACATATAATTAAATATTAATAAGCAAGTGTTAGTTACAATTAGAAAACTTTTTCACATACAATAAATGTAAAATTAATATTATAGTCATTCAATTGTACTCGATCTTGATAAAAATGCAGAGCTTCGGTTTTGATATATGACTTCTAAGAAAATAATTCAAAAAACGATACTAAATTTTGATTCGAAAACTTTTACTTTCAACATTGAAATGAGCGTTGATATTATACTAGGGCTACATTGATAATAACTTTAAAAAAATCTTTTAAGTAATATTAATCCAAAACATTTGTTTGTGAGCCTATTCATGATAGTGTATGCTAAACTTCAAGTAACCATATCTGAAATCAAGAGTAATCTTTAATATAAAACCTTTTATAACCGATATCTTCTCTTGATATAAAAAACTACGAATACCTAATGTCCAATCAAAGAAGAATCACAATGAAAGGTTCTATTCTACCATTTTGAATTAATATTGGTAAAAACTTAAAATTTATGATAAATGTAGACCACTGATCTTAGACAGTGGGTTTTAGCCATAATTAAAAGAGACTTTTGAAAAAACAGAGAACGATTTAGAATGCTATTACCACAAATCGATAATTCTATGAATTCACAGTCTCTTCAATTTAAAAGTCCACCAAGAGTATATATATTTATGTTCCATTTGATAAAGAAAGTCCAATATCGCATATTTTATAAGATTTATTCTCTGTAGAGGCCATTTCACAAACTTTTGACCAAAATAAATGTACCCTTTTAATAGGAATATAAAAATATTGTATTGTATATCCTTGCTCCCTTGAGGCGCCTTCCCTAAAACATTTACGTATAGTGCGTCTCTCCCTTTCACCCTTCGTCCTTCTATGCCTAAACTCTCTGGCTGACTGCCTTGTCAAACGATTAGTGTAGGACTTTCTGAAAGTTTTTGCGGCTTTTTCTGTCGCACTGAATGCAAAAGACAGAGCAAGAGAGAGATGAAAATTGTGCGACAGAGAGAGAGAGAGAGAGTGAGAAAAAAAGGCGGGTCGCTGTTGTTTTTCTTTTATTTTATTTTTTTAGAAAAAGTTTTGTGCAAATAGTTTATGGTTATTGCAGTTGGAAATACTCATACTACTTCTTGACCTAAGTGTGCACTTCTAAACGCGTTTTAAATGATTTTAATTGTTAATGCTTTGACTTAAATTTTTATTGAAATTTAAGTAAGAGAATTTACATGAAAAGTTTACATTTTTTGGGTAAAAAGAAGCTTAATGTAATTATTATAAATTTTGTAAAAATTTAATTGAATCTTTAAACTATTTAAATACACTGATACAAAAGTTTTAAAACTGTTGAGATTCGTACCAACTTATTTATTGTTCTTTATCTAAGTAATTGCACTTCTCGAGGTTCTTTGAAATTGTAATTATAATTACTTGCAATAACTTTTTGTACTTGTAATTGTAATTACTTGTGTAAACTTTTTATTTCAAAATTTGTAAAGTATTTGACTGCACTTGACGTAATAATTGCATTTTTTGATTTTCTAATTGTATGTAGTACTTACAGTACTCACTTGTTTAATTATATATTTAAAACATATCGAAATATAAAATTTTAAAATAATTACGTACTTTACTTAAGACTATTTTGTAATGTGATAGTATGTAATATAGAGAAAGTAATGTGGAAAGTAATGCTCATTTGTCAAACATTAGTTCTAAATATTTAAATAATTTGTAAGTTTCTGATTTCTTTTTTGAAAATCCTCTTACAATTACAAAGTACTTACATAAGTAGGTAATCCTTTAAGGAGTTTAATTTTGATATTGTTTAGTACTTAGTTATTGCTTGAACTTGTTTGTGATAAGTAACTCATTCAATTCATTTACAGATATTTGAACCTTTTCAATCAACTTTGACGTAATTAAAGCTAACAGGGAAACATTACGATTATAATTACTTTAATGATGATATTACAATCCCTCTACCATTTCCTTAGTAATTAAAGTATGTTCATCCAAATTTAGTTCTTCTGCAAAATAAAAAGGAGATAAATGAATTATCAATTTACAGCATGGTCATTGCAATTGGAGTATTACTTGTTCACTTGCAACTTGATATCAATGCAACACTGATGACCACAAATGTCAGTTTTTTTTCTGAGTGAAAAAGCTATACAAATTAACACATCCATTACACTTGGGTCACAGTTTAGTGGGTAAACTCACTGCCAGTGCCAATGGCACTAATTCAATTTCGAAGAACACACAAATCCCAAAAAAGAATATTTTTTAGGGGTAAAAAAAACACACACACACACAAATCGAGCAAAAAGAAAAATAGAGAGAAAATAAAGAAAGAAAGAAAGAGAAGAGAAATAGTTTTAAAGCAACACTGCAACTCGGTCACGAACTGCCATAAAAAGAGCAAAAGCGGTAGAAAAGAACCAAAAGAAAAAGTAAAATGGAAAGCAAAGTGTGGGATTGGGTGTGTATTGGCAGTTGATATTTGCGCATCAGTGAGCACATTGAACTGTCAATGACAGAGAAATAGAGACAGAAGAAGCACACTGGATAAAGTACATTGAAGAAGTGCAAGAGGAAGATGGAGGAAAGCAACTCCAAATGCCAATTTATCAATTGCAATTTTGCAGTTGACAATAGAACTGCGGGTAAAGCTAATGCAGCGGCAGAAGCAGCAACAGCAGCCATTGACCGATTCACATCATTGTCATTATCATTATCATCATCCTTGGAGATCATCATGATGATGTGCGTGTTGAAAAAGTAATTACATCGCTGACTGCAAAACTATAAATAATCCTGGTACCCAGGATTTTTATTGCCAACTTTAAAAGTGTCATTTTAGGCGAGCATAAATTTTAACAGAAAGAATCTGCTAGCACTCCTACTCAGCCAGAAGCCTCGCAATACCCCGCCCTTAGTCTATCTGTCGTTCTACGTCTCTCCCTCTCTCTCTCTCACTGAGTATTTCTTTCCTACTCTCTGTTGGTATAAATCAACCTAAATGAATGCTATTTAGTTGATGGCTCAGACCAGGAAATGCCTTACATACACAAACACTCTAAGGATAGAAAGAGAGAGAGAGAGAGCAGAGAGGGAGTGGTAAGTAGAGTTTTGGTTACAGTTACAAATGCAGTCCAAGTTCCTTTTCCACATGCATTTCTCACATAGAAATGTAAACGGAAACCCCCAAAATGCCAAGTGCAAGAATCGTAAGCCAAACGGCGGTTGCCTTTAGACCAAACATTCTGGGGGCTCCTAACTTCATCTCTATTTCCTAAAAACCTCCTAACCAGCTTCAACTCAAGATGTATTGCATTTGTGTGAATGAGACATCGTTACCAGAGCGACAGAGAGAGAGGGAGAGCAGACACTGTGAGCGATGTGTGTGTTTGTCTGTGTTTGGCACTTCCGTTTGATATTAGCCTAGCACTTATATGCGTTTAGGCCAAAACAGCTATTGCTAACAAACATGGCCCAAAAACATTTCACAAATAGACCAAAATGGGTGTAACTGACAAAAGGGGGTCCACAGCTAAAAAGAGGGCTTAAATGAATCTACCCGAAAAATGGAGAAAATGCCAATGAAAATGTACTTCTCAAAAAGTAGTCACTGAAATTTTGTAACATTTTTCCAAGGATTTTTTTTTAGTAGGAAAATGAAATGGTTTAATCAAGCAATTTTCTTCGTTCATCACATGCAGATTTTCCAAATATTCAGTTTGAAAAATAGTTAACCAAATGCTTGTGTGGTTTTCTTTAGAAATTCAATTTTAGTTCTTGTAACTGCAATTTGTTAATTGAACAAGATTAAGGGGATAGAAAGCTACCTTATTAAAGTAAATTGAATCGGAGTGCAAATGTAAAGTTATAAGGATAATATTACTTAGAATAGTTGCATATCAACTTAACCGATATATAAGCTCCTAAGTAAAATTTCTCATTTTAAACTAAATAAAATTTCTATTGAAAAACATGTTTGGTACTTTAAAATTAGCTTAGACAATAAAGTAAATGAAAAGTTTTTAAGATATCTTTTACTCGGACTAAACATAAACAAAAGCAAATGTTCATTAAAGTTTTAGGTTTTTTATAGTGAAATAAAATTTATTTATTTATTAATTTCAATTTTTAATTTGTCTTCTTTATTTTATTGCAATACGAGTATTCTTGGCAAGTGTTAAAAGTAATCTTCAAACCACTTGAATGCAAATTCCACATTTTTGGGACAACAAACTTTAATGTCTATAAATTATTAACAGAAACATTTAAATTTCTTATTTCATCTCATTGATTTTTCATATGTTCATTTGGTAAATGATTTGCAGGAGCTTTAAATTTAAGTTTACTTTTTATTAAAACATTAAAAAAGTTAAACAAAATAGTTTAAGCTAAATGAAACAATAACAAATGTCAAAGAGTAAATGTATATTTTTGTATATAATCTAAAAAAAAAAAACTTATTTTATTAATTGTTTAACTTGTATTCTTAATTGCTAGAATACAGGAGAATTTTAAATAGTTACTACTAACATTATACACCAAAATTTTTTTAAATGTAAATAGAAATTATATCTAATTTACTCTTAGGGGATTTTCATACTCACAACCTATGCCTTTTCTATTTTAATCTATCAATAAAAAGAAAAAGTTTTCTAAAAGGTACCTTAAATTTTTCGTATTGAAATAGAAATAGTCGCCAAAAAGTTCCCCACGTTTTTCTTTCATTTTGATTTTTCAAGTCCAAAATATTTTTCCACAAATTTAAAATATAAATATTCGTTTTGCTTTATGCTGCTTTGCAAAGTGCGTAGATTTTGAAATAAAAATGTGTAAATTTACCTTTTAACAAGATATTCCAAATAGAAATTTAAAATATATCTTTATCTCTAACTGCCAATACTTAATTAAAGTGTTCAATTGGCGGAAAGTTAAATGCATAAATTAAGAGTTTTTGATAAGCAAAAGTTTCTCACGCAATTTGAACCTTTGCTAGCTCGCTAACTTTTCAACACCTTTTCCTCAGTTACGTTTTGCAATTAAGTTTGAGTGGCGTTGAAAGTTTTCTTGAAATTTAACGTTAGAAATACACTGGAGATTATTTGAGATTTCTAAACACATTTTGTATTGGATTTTCTTACCTACGCCTCTGTTTCAGTGGGGCTTAATGCATTTCTGCGGTTTCTGTCCAGACAGCGTAAGGCGGAGCAGCATATTGCGCGTCTGCCTTTTCTTTGTTGCAACTTAAGTAGTAGAGCAAGCAAGATAGATAGAGAGCAAAAGAGAGAGAGAGAGCAATAGTCTGAGAGTTACTCAAGATGTTTTGCCTGCCAGCAAAATATTTGCCTCCTGTGCGTTGCCGTGAAGTGCGGTGCAGAGTGGTGCGGTGGTACTCTGAGATTGTGCTCGTGCCTCCCATTTGATATCCATTTGGTTTCGACATATTTTGCATATTTTGAATCACAGGCCTTGGTAGGAACCAGCGGCCATAAATCCATAGCCAAATGTATCATAGTTCTGTGCATGGAATCCGCTTTCTAAAATGATAAGCAAAATGCCAAATGATTTGTGCAGAGATGCTCAATTTAAAGTTCAACTCTAATCGAATCGCATGGAAATGGTTTATAGACATTTTGAGGGAGTGGGGGTGGGGTCGGTTGGGCATAATCCATTAAACCAAGGTCCTTTTGGGGCATTAAATGTGATAAAATCAACAAAATTATGTAAAATTGTCAATTTGTAATAAATAAATATTTATACAAAAATTATATATATCTTTATACCCTGTAAGTTGATGGCTAATTGGGTATGCACATGCAGAAATGTAAATGAATACTGTTATGTATGTTATTTGAGATACTTGTCGTAATCATTAGGATTTAAACTAAACGTTAGTTAACAATGGTTTAACGGTTTTAGAAAGTCCACAAAGAAAAGTTAGAAAGGGCCTTTGATTGCCTAGAAGGCCTCACTTTTGATTATTTAGATAAAGTGAATTGTTCTTGGAAAGAGGCTGCCTATTAAATATTGAAGTAAATTTGTTCAACAAGACTTATTTAAACAATGTCGATTGTCTTTATGGGGTAGATATAATTATCATTGAATTTAATGACTGACAGTCATTTCAAAGTGAACATATTCATGTCTAATGCTAAGGATGTAAATGTTATCCTAAATGAGTGAAACGTCATTCACTATTCTAAAAGTTGTCAGGTGCAACATAGTTCTGTGTATCGAATCTGCTTCGAAAATGATAAGTAAAGTGCCAATGCCTGCAAATACATCTAAATATTTAATAACAAACGGTTTTAAGGCAAATCATAAAAGAATTGGATAGAAATGGAATGGAAAAGTCATAGGCAAAAACTTTAAAGGCGCAACTTGGTTTTTAGTTTGCAAATTAGCTGGATAATTACATTCCAAAAAAACTCATTGCAATAAGAAAAGTTTTAAACTTAACCTAAAAATTGGATAAAAAAAGATTTTACACTTATTTTCACTATAAAAGAACAAAGAAAAATTATAGTTCCTACCACAATTACCAGTTAACTAAAGTTAAAAGTCTATTAACTTTAACAAAACATATTTAAAGGATTTTAAGGTGGAAACCTTTTGAAAGGTACTCAAAAGTCGTTTTCTCTTTCATATTTTGTAAACATTTTTTTTACCACATTTATCTAACCAATTTTTTGTTGTCTTTCCTTTTCTGTTTCAGGTAAGTGCAAACACTTTACTTGTATTTAAAATTGCGTAAGTACTAAATAAATATTGACAAATGTTAAACAATTCGATTGCAAAACAAAAAAAGGAAATTTATATAAATTATTAAAATTAAATAAACAGTTTTGTTTTTATTATTTTTTTGTATATAATATATACATATATGTATACTATATAAACTTGTTTGAGTGGATTTATCTGGCTGTGAAAGCTTTTAACTTCCGGCACTTTCCCGGTCATGGAAATTTTTGTCATATGAAGCCCAAAGGCCAGAAACTCCCTAGGATAATGCCTTTGACAGCAACAATGTTGAGCAGGTGCAGGACCTGAACATTGTTTTTATTAAATATAAAGTAATGGACGACTTTTTCACACACCCAGCAAGAGTACACCACACACACACACACACACAGAAGAGGAGACTTAAATGGCCTTTAAATTATGCAGGCCGCATGAAATATGGCCTTGTCTTAAAGCCAATTTAAAGATTGAGGTAAATTTAATATATTTTTGCTATAATCAGCAGCAAATTTGTCATGTATTAGCCTTTTCTCTGACTAATGACAACTGCAGCATTAATTGTAAATTAAATTTTGGCTTTAGTTTTTTGACTAATGCCTAACAATTCCTAACAAATCTCTTAGAATATGCTGCGGACTTAACTTTTGAACCTTCTTCAACCGTTGGTTAACAGAGCCAAAAGAGAACTTAACAGCTCTTGTTAAAAAGGAGAAGAGAAATTTACAGTGATTTAACAGAGATGTTCTTTTAGAAGTTGGCCAATTTAAGAGAAAAGTTTCTCTAGATAACAGAACATTAAGCTTTGTCACTTATATTATAATATAAAAATAATTGATAGACGTAAGAAACAAATAATTTGAATTGCTATTCAGAGAAATACAAAATTTAAAAGGTGAATTTAAAATATTATCGGTTTTTGTACAACTTCAGAACTGCGAACTTGCTTAGCAAAAATGAAATTATTTAAACTGATAAACTCTAAAATAATTCTTAATTACACTACTTAATAATGATTTTTAATAATACTTTTATTTATCTAAAAGCAATATATATTTTCCTTTTGAATTCAATTAAACAAGTTGGCAAATGTATAAAAATGTTGCCTACTTTTTGGGGCACAAAAAAAATTTTTCTCTGCTTGAAACACACCTTATTTTTCAATCAGAAATATATATATCCAAAAATTTATAAAACTACATAAAATATTCAAAACTCTTGCCTCCATTAAACGGTTTTCTTATTTAAGTCCTCTCTTAGTCAGTGCTAACTTGTTGAATTAACATAGCCACCGGCAACTGTTAACCTTAACAGTTGGAGCACTGTTACGTTTATGTCTCTCTTCCGATGTTAAATTCAGTTTTGGAGCCTTGAAAGAGTAAACTTCCCTATTAGCCGGCAACCTACTAACCTACTCATAGCAAAAACATAAAATTTAAGAGCGCTGTCCAAATGAATGCCTTGTTATCATAGAAGGTGGATATGTACCACGCCCCCAACTGCTACTGCTACTTCTGACGGTTGCCGACTGTTGGCTGCTGTTATGGCTGCTGTGTGGCAGTAGCAGCAAGCAGCAGCAGCATCCCAACCATTCAACACTCGGTTCAGTACACTTTGAATTGTTGACGACGCTGTGACGGCATTTACGGCAAACGGACGGTAGATTGTTCACGTGGAGTTCACAGTATTTTCCATAGCATAGCGAACGGTTCGGTTGATAGCTTAACATTCGATGTACGCAAATGTTGCTGATGCTGCTGGTGCTGGTGCTGTGAGTGTCTGTGTGTGCGGGTATCGAGTGAAAAATTACACCCAAATGTAAAGTTATAAGGCAATCTGTAAATGAGTGAGCTCGTCCTTTATACTGGCATCCCAACAATAATATATATGCAAGATGATAAATTATATTAATGTTGAATGTTTTCATGTTTAATGTTTAATGGTGGCAATTTCTGATCTGTGTCTACTGATAAGCGCAACACAACACAAAATGAAATGCAATGCAATCAAATGAAATGAAATGAAATGAAAATTTCTCCTCTGATAAATGTGGTGTAAAAAAATAAAATAAAAAAAAAAAAAACAACACAACATTTTCGTAAGCCCACAAATGGCGTGCGAATACTGTTTTAATTAATATTCTTCACCTTCATTACCGCACCTACCCCCTCCCCCCAATGAACTATATGATTAATATCACACAAATTGTTACCGAGTTACTCTTGGAATATGTCATTAATTAATGCAAATTGTTAACAATTTTTATGTGTGTGAAACTATTAATGGAATTTTTACAACGAAAGATTTCTTAATAATTACAATTTAAACGTTATTTAAATAAAAGAAAATATAAAGAAAAAAAATTTGAAATAATTTTAGTCGGAATTTTTTTCATTATATTACAAAAATGTGACAAATATATGAAATAAGAAGACAAAATGTGTAATTGTGCATTCAAAAAAAAATTAAGCAGGAAAAACTTGGAATTTTTTCTCTATAAAAAAAAATATTAACAACGAATCAACACAATTTATAGTAAAAAAAATTCTTACAAATAATGAAAAAATCAACAAACAAGTTAAAAAAAAAAAAATACACACAAAGTTTATTAAGTAAAAACTTATTTAATATTTCACACGGCAAACAAAATCATGTAAAAAAAAAAAGAAATTTAATTCTTGACTGCAGAAAAAAACATTTTATAATAAATAAATAATTAAGCAAGACAAACAGTCATAAAAATTTCTTAAAAAATTTGTTTATTTTTCAAACAATGAAATTGTAATATGAAAAAATAACCCAATAAATAAAATCTGATTAAAAATTGATCAGACCTTAATTGAAATTAATGCAGATGACAACACCAAAAATACAATTTAATTGCATGTGTTAACTACAACTCATAAAATAACTTAAATGTGTGAAAATCGAAATAAATAAAATAATATCTTTGACACCTACTTAATAAATTTTAAAGTAAATTAAAAAAAAAATAACTATGAAATTTATTTAGAGAAATAATAAAGTTTATCAAAAGTTATCACTTAAACAAAAGCCTCAAAGAAAATTAAAGTTCCTAATTGATCTTATTATAAAATGTTTGTTAAGTCCAATCTAAAGCTAATCTACTGCTTCTTTTATGTATATAAAATCCGATCTACAGCTAATATATTAAATTAAGCAGTTAGCTTAAATATTGAACATTAAAACTTGAGAATCACAACAGCATAAAAAAATAAAGCATCAATAACAAAAGAATAAACCTAAACTGTTATGGATTCACACAGTCATATTCAATGACTACCAAATACCAAATAAAGGCAATCAATCTTTGAGAAATGGAATAGCTAAAGTAAAAGAAGAAAGTTAGAAAATACAAGAAATGCAATGCATATTAAAATATATATATTGGAAATTCTGATGGTAGCCTTGCATGTTGATCAATTGCATTGAAATTCTAATACAATAGATAAAAGTAGAAGAAACCGTATCTGAAATAGACTATGTTTAACTCTTTCGATATCAATTTATGCGAATTCAACTTGCTAATTGTTGTGGCAGGTTCATGGAAGGTTTAGGAAAGAATTAAACATAAAAAAGGTGAAATAAATAGCTTTGGAAGTCTTAAACATTTATTTGGGCTATGGTTAAGCTTAGTTTCGCTTTGCTTCAACTCTTTAAGATACTTTTTTGGCAAAGACACTAAATAATTCAATATTAGACAAGTAATGAGCTGTTAGCGTGGTTATTCCAAGCCAACATCAGTCATAAGTCAATGAATTTATAATGCCAAGCAAATGTATGTGTATTTAGACTTATATGGTAGCAGACTTTGATTACTCAGTAATAGTAAACTTAGAACAATAGTTAGTTTGTGGTTGCAATCTGGAAAAGGGAATATTTAAGGTTTCTATTATATTCTGTAATCAATAGAGATAATTAAGACAAAGCTTATCAAAACAATAATAGATATTGAAGCAATATATACCTATGTACATAAGGAATTTTATATGCAATTTTTGATTTGACTTATTGAATATTGTATTTCAAAACTTTAAATTAAGATTATTGATTGCCTTTAATTGCCACAAATTTAAAACACACAAGAAGGTAAAACAAAAGCAGATTAAATACATTTTAAAACAAACAAATTTTAATCTATTAAACTTTATTAACTTTTAACCTAATTTCACATTTCATTCTATCAAATACCGAAAAACGTGTCAATTTATCAAGTGAAAACGAATGAAAATAATAACTTAAAATGAAACATTAATCAAGCTGATTAATTTAACTCTAAATACATGTGTAAACAATAATAATTATAAATGAAACAAATCGATTAACGAGTTGATAAAAGTTCCCTCAGCCCCCCAACCCGCTCCCCTTAAAATGCTAAGCCGCTTAAGTGGCTAGCCAGTAACAAGTGCAAATAGGCACAAGAGTATCAGAAAAAAGGCCATCAAAAGCTATGATTAATCTCAATTTATGATATAAACGGAAGCGGAAAAGTACACGCACACACACACACTAATGATCTGTTGTCAATCAATCAATTTATCAATCAACACTCTAAGCCAACAAAAAAGGAAAAGTTTGTCTTACGGGTCGCTAAGATGAAATTTTTGCTTTTTTCGAGGGCAACATTTTGTGGGTAGCAACGAACGAACTACTTGCTAAGTTTATGCAGAGAGGAAAGATGTAATAATAAGTAGTAATTATGACTTGAACCAGACCTTTGATGCATAAACCCAACTTAATAATATTATAATAAGTAGTAGAGTGGTAGGGGGGATGCCCCCCTCTATCTTGCTGATAATTAATGCCTTTTACTAATTAAGTTGCATAAATCAGGCAAATGAACCGGATGTGAACCAAAATGTCCATCTACTTCTATCACTTTACTAACCCATCTCCTGCTGCTAATCGTCAACTGCTGCTGCTGCTGTTGGCTCTTAATTGATTTGAAATGTTTTCCGTTGCAAATGGCTTTTGCGTTATGACAGAGAGAGACAAGATTTTTGCATTTGTGTGTGTGCATAATTAAATGTAATTACACACACACTCGCACTCACACACACACACAAAAAAAATACAGTTAAGTAGAAACGAACCCCCCTCACAAGCAAATTGAAATCTCTGTACTTTCACACCTCAGGTTTACCGCTTTCACTTTCACTTCACTTCATTTCCTGCAAGTGAAAGCAAGTGAGGTGCCTCTTAATTTATCATTTGGGGTTCATTTGCTGCCAACTCATACTGCATTTGTATGAGTGTGTGTCGTCTGTGTGTGTGTGTGTGTGTGTCGTATATGTAAGCGTATAAGTGTCGTGTGTGCGTGTGGCCATTATATTTTGTGGCTCTCTTGTTGTTAAGGTTGAGGCTTATAAAAATGAAAGAAGATGTTTGGTATTATGATTACGCTTGTTTTCTACCTTTCTCATTTCTACACACTCTCGTCTCTTTTTCTGTTTTCTACCTTTCGACTTTGTACACACTCTGTCTCTTTCGCTCTGTGTCCTGGGTAAAATTTTGCCCCCGAACACAATACACAAAATTAACTATCTCGGAGTACAGTTCTTTAATCCACAAATCACATGTCCTGCGGCAATGGCTTTTGGTTGAGATTTAATATAGTTTTTGGGTGTATAATGAAATCGGTATAAAATAAGGATATCTATGCATATGTTCTTTATATAATTATTAAAAAGAATATTTCGGATTCATATGGGAATCCATTAAAAATTTGTAAATAATTTTTCAACAAGAACATTTTTGAATCATATGAGGATTCATTAAACATTTTCAAACACTTTTTTGTGAGTCTAAATTTCTTGAGAAACCGAAATTATGTTGTTCATTTTATAATAAAGAAAAGCCAAGAAAAGAAAGTCTCAAGTGTTTTTTTGTTGTTCCCAAAATACTTTTAGATTACATTATTCATTTATAATAACAAATAATAATAAATTTATTATAAAATTTAGATTAAGTAAGAATCGAAGGACTTAGTAGCCATCTCTCTTACCTAATGAAATAATAAACAAATAATTCAACAATAAATGACAAATTTTTGTGAATTTATTAAAATATCAAAATTATTTATAATGTCTTTCATTAGTTCTCTTTTTTTTACTTTAATTAACCTCTATTAATTTTACATCATTTATATAGAGTTCTGTGCTTACATCTTTTTTTCATTTATAAATTTTACTTTTAATATAATTATTTATTTTTTAGTTCTAATATTCACTCATAAATTATGAAAAACGCTTTCTCTAAGATCTAGTAAAAGCAGACTTTAGGCATAGTCAGTCTATAATCAATCACTTTAATCTAAGACTAACTTCCTTTAACCTTACAAAGCTAATACTATTTTTTCTAGAAATAACCAAAGAAAGTTTGAAATTATAATTCTCTCTTATATAAAATGATAAAAATTGATTTTCCAAATATATATCAAAACAAAAACATACTTAGCAATTAATTTTTGTTCCCTGACATTAACTGGAAATCATTTTGTTTTACATTTTATATTTTCTGTCCTTGTTGATCAACAACAATTTATTTTATACTTAACTGATTGGCAAATTGGCCAACAAATTGCCTCTACTTGGCTTAGTATATTAATCACTCAAATTAAATTTGATATTGAAACAACAAAAAAAAGTCAAAATTATAGCAAATTCCTTTGTGAATATTCTCAGATGTCAGACAAATGACATATGTACATATATAAAAAAGGAGAATTACCATATTTGAATCATATTGAGTGATTTATTTTAAACCACTTAGTTTGATTTATACATATATATGAAATAATAAAATATTTATTATTGATATTTTCACCTCTCTCTGTCTGTGTGTGTGTGTGCTCTCATAAATCAAATTGATAACCAACCAGAAAGCCAACTAGATAGTTTGTTGTTGGTTTTTTTTTTGACAAACCATTTGCCAGCGAACAACAAATTGTTTTTAATGAAGCATGATGATGACGGGGAGCGACTGAAATGTTGTTTTAGGGTTGGGGAGGGGAGTGGGTGCCGTATGCGGGTAGATTCAATCGTTACCGTTCGATGGCTTTAAAATTGATTGGCGGCAGCAGCTTGGATAACCGCAAATGTATTGGAAATTGATTCGATCGACAGTTTTCGAATGGCCAGCATAATGTTCGCTCATATCAAACGAAAATTTGCTGAGGTGTGAAAGGCCCAGGCCTACCCAAACCCCACCCATCCCCTGCCATCCCCTGCCATCCTGAAATGCCACACAACCAATCAAGAACCCAACCGCTCCAGCCAAAAGTTATTGGGGCACGTAAAGCGAATTGGTCTAGTCGTGAGCAATTAGATGCTATAAATCACAGGAATGCTTATCTCCGGCGCCTTCTCGTTGTTGTTTCTGCCGCTGTTGCTGCGGGTCTATGATAGAATTTCGCTGCTGTTTGGCCTTTGGCCACAAATATTGCTCACATGGCTGATTGCCACCGGTTTTATCCAGCATTCATTCCCTCTCATCCTCCAGATTTGTTGACATGCGAGAATTGTTGCCCATGGCCATGTAATTGGCTGTAGATATTTGCAGTGGTTAAATGTAATGAATTTATTGTGCAATGTTTAAACATTCCTTTTTTCCTTATCTATTTGTACATTAAAGTTGTTGTAGCTTTGGCCCCCACATCAAAGGTCATCAGCAGAGACTTAAGAGTGTAAGCTTGGCAGGACCACTTCTCGGCAAGTGCCTCGAAAAGGACGAAAAAGTACAACCAAAAATAAGAGGAAAAACAAAAATTGCCAAGAAACATGCAATTTACATGGCACACAGAGGGGGAAAGGATGTTAAGGAACGCAAAACATGGGTTGGTTAAGAGAGCGAGAGAGAGGGGGAGGGGGAGGGAGAGAGAGGTACAGAGTGGTTAAGAGGGAAAGCAAAACAGGAAAAGCTTCTTTCGTTGGGGCCATTTGGACAGGTGTCGTAAATGTTGAACTAACAGATAAAAGTTGCAACTTTTTGTATTTGCTGTTGCAAATTTCAGTTTAAAGCACTTGTATTTTGTCAGAAATAAAAACTTGTTTTTTGTACATTTTAAAGAAAATGAAGATCTACCTAGATGAAAAACAAATTTTTTTTTGTGATAATTTCATTTATAAAATGAAATAATTCATAAGGAAAGAAAATCATTTAGTCAATGGAAAGAGTTTATGTATATTTTTTTACATTTTAAAAAAAATTAATGTGCAACAAGATGAAAATCAAAGTTGTTTGTATTATAATATGAAATATTTTTTATTGTTAAATCAAAATCATTTTTCATTATGTAAAAGCACTTTATTTCTGTATGAGAAAAAGCTGTTTGAATATTTTTGAATAGTTGAATGAAAATTAAAATGAATATCAAATTTTTTTTCGAAATTTTGTGACAAGTTTTTGTACCAGGGAAGATTTTCCACATGGTCGAAGTATGTTTTTTAAACTTTAACTTTTAATTGTTCCTTTGAATTGTTTTAAGTATTTTATGTTCTCATTTTTGGTTAGATTTCTTTAAAGTTAAAACAGGCTTTTGAATGTGGAAATCTATTTTGTTTTCCTCAAGAACCCTTAAGAACTCAAACTGGATTCAGTAATCTTTAAAGTAAGTCCTTGGAGAAGATTTCTTTACCTTTTTAACTGCCAATTTCGATTTTAATCGCTTTCAATAAAAATCTAACATTTAAATATAACAATTGTGTATTTATATTATTTGAAATATAATGTGGGTTGTAGGCCTAATGTTGATGAGCATCCTTGTTTAAGAAAAAAGAGCTTCAGACCCTTAAGAAGTACTTTTTTAAAGGTCATCGACTTAGGCCAACATCATGAAATGATTGTAAATTGAATCTATTACCTGATTGACATTATACTTCAATTTTACTTTGTTTAATCACAAAACAAGAATCCTTTTTTGGGATTTTCAAGTTTTACAATTAGGTAAGGGGCAGTCATTATCATTATTGTCATTAAAGCTGTCTCAATTTGTCAATTAAGTCACTAATAGTTCCATAATGTTCTTAAAATTTCTTAGATCATCAACTGAGTTAAGATGCAATTCGGAGAAGACAACCTTCAAGTACAATTTTAAGAATATTTCTCGTAGACATGTTAACTAAACCACAGGAAGCAATCTCCCTTAGCTATGAGATGAATCTAATATCCCCTTACGTCCAGCACTACCTTTTGCTTTTGGTCTGCCCAACCTTACTTTAATATATTATTGACCACAATTTAATCTATTCGTGTATACGTAGTCCATGCAATATACGTTTCAATAAATACTTTTCAAACTTTTTCTAAAAACTTTCAAAGAATTTAATCTAAACTAAAACCAAGCAGAAAATTCTTTCAATTTCAAGTAATCAAAACATTCTTATTAAATTGTTGCCATGTTATCGAAACTTTTCTACTTTCCTCCAATCTTTCTTTATTTCTTTAATATCTCAATTTTGGGTGAACATATTTTTCTATATTTAGTTTCATTTTGCTTGCAGATTTTATGTAAATCCCTCACGTTGGCCCCCCAAAAATGAAACATCTTAGCCAGCTATTTTCCTACTCGTTGATTTGGGCCTGGCCTATGAACTTAATAAAGCACATCACGTTTTATTTGCTTTGCTGTGGTCTCTCCGGCAACGGTTCTGACACCCCAACTTTCCATTCATACGCTCTTACCCTCCACCTCCCCTGCTGCTTTCATACACGAGCACTCGACCTTTATCCACATTCTCGTGGACACAGTTGGCAAACAAATGTCCCCCACAGTCGACCAATTGGGCACTCTGGACTGAGACACTTCATTTTGATGTAATATTTTTATTTGGCATGTTAATAAAAGTGTTTTCAGTTGCCATTGCCACGCCTCCGCCTCCGCCTCTGCCCCTTACATCATACACCCACCATGCTCATGCATATGCATGAAGATGTAGCATACTTTTTGGCGAGCAGTTTGCTCAGCTGTCCAAAGAGGCGTTGAGTGAGGGAAAGAGTGCAAACGGAACGGGATGGGGAAACAAACCAATTAAATTTTTTATTTATTTTATTTTTCGCGAATCTTGCTTTACCCTTGCAAAAGTGTATACGGCTGCATTTAGTGCAAGGGTATATATATATTCTTGATCAGTTGTGTTCAAATAAGAACTTTTTCACTCTTATTTTGGATAGTAGGATCGCTAAGAAAGTGGTATAAAAGGGAGCACAAAGATCAAAGTATTTTGTTATCCATAAATACATATGAAATATACTTAGTTTGTTGTCCTGCAGAGCTAATGGGATGCTTAGTTCCTTGACTCTAATCCTTTCTGTTTAAAATTCACTTCTAATAGTCTCTTTCATTCTTTCAGTTTTCACATTCTATACATAAGAAGACAATTGTCGAGGGTATAAGAAATTCCAAATGAACTCTTTTCTTCTACTTACATTTGCTGACTGTTTCTCTCTTTTGGATGCTGTGTGCCCATTTTTATGCATTACTTTGCATTTTATTGACCCAGTTTTTTTATTTTGTATACCTGCCTGAAGTGCATAAGTGTTGTTGTTGATCCTTTTTTTTTATGGGTAAGTTTTAACTGATTTTTGGTTCTTTTTTGTTTTTGTTGTTGGCATATGGCTTAAACTAATTAGATGTTAGCTGCTCATTTTCATGCTAATTTTCCATCTAACCCAAAATGTTGTCAAGGGCAACAGACAGTTGACAGGCAAAACAGACAGCCTCTTGACAGTTGAACAAACAGATAGACTGACTGACGGACAGGCAGGCAGGCAGACAGTTAGACAGACAGACAGGCTATGGAATGAGTTCGACCAATTAATGAAAAAAAAAAAACTAATTACTGCAATTTAAAAACAAACGAAAATTATAAAAAAAACATGTATATATATTTTTCTCACATTTTCTTTTAAATTTTTTATGCTACTTTTTTTTGCGCTTTACCAAGCAAAAGAGTAAAACGTAGCGACAAAGAAAAGAGGAGTAGAAAAAAAAAGGAAAATTGTTTGGTAAAAGTTAAAAAGTTGCTGAGAGTTGTCGGCATAGACAACGAACTTTGTGGTAGGGCGTGGCAATGTTACGCTTCAAGTATGCTTAAATGTGAAGGGTGTGGAAATTTAATTAAGTTGCTAATGTTGTTGTTGCTTTTGGTGTTGCTGTTTTGGTCGTTGCTGTTGTTGATGTTGTTGTTAATTAAATTGTTTCTGTTTATTTGTCAAGATTTTAACCCCATGCGGTTAAAGCAATTTAATTTAAATTAGTCTAAAAACCAATATGATATCTAAATCAATGTTCGCATATTGGTTTTTGAGCTAAATTTTAATGAACTCTCTTTTTGGTTTGGAAATAGTTTATTATTGAAATTCGGTTTGCCAAGTAAGAGAAAAAATGATTATTTCATCGAGTGAAAAATAGTTTTATTTCAATTGGAAATTGAAAAAGGTATTTGGAATGCTTTAGAATATTTTTTTTTTTTTATATAGCTGGAGAATTGTTTTCAATTGTGAGAGAGATAGTTTTTAGTGGTGAATAAGAAATTTCTAAAGAATTAAAGTTTTTAAATTTTATAAAGGATTTGGTAACATTAAAGCAAAATTGAAAATAGTTCCTACCAAATTTCTTGGGATTCAATAAAGATTTTGACTAGTAAATACTGTTTTTATCAATTGATCGGAAATGAAACTTCTACGATCTATTAGAAAGCTTTTTAATGAACTTTAATAGGTGCTATTCAATTTCGATATTTTAGAGTTGGTATTAAGAATACAATCGAATCGTTGGGAACATCATCAAACACAGTTAGTTTACTTAATAAATCTTTTAATCCACTAAAATAAACATTTAATAAACATAAACATCAAAGAATTAGAAGTAGACTGTACACCTTCAAATGAAACAAATCTAGAATTAGTTCTATGCAAATCCATTGAAATTCAATACAAAATTTGAATAATGTTATTCGTAATTTAGTACAATTGCTGTATCAGAAAGCTCTTCAATCAACTTTGATCGGGGCTAATATATTTTCAAATTTTTGGATTTAATATTAAGCATAGAGCCAACTCGTTTGGAGTATGATTAAATATAGTTAGTTAACTTAGTAGATCTGTTAAACTACCTAAATAAATTTGAATTCTTAAAAAAATTGTGGTAGGTCTTACACCTTCAATTGAACCACAGACACAGGAAAAAGTTCTTTGAAAATCCCTTAGGATTCACATGAAATTCTGAATAATGAATAATGTCATTTGTATTCTTGGTTTCACTTATGTAAAATGAAACTTCTTTGATGTATCAGAAAACTCTACAAACAAATTGGATCGAGATTAATACAATTTCATAATTTGGAGTTGATAGTAAGCATAAAGCCAACTTGTTTGGACTATGATTAAATATAGTTAGTTAACTTAGTAGATCTGTTAAATCACCCAAACTTTAATTCTTCCATTTCAATTCGCTTAATCGTAAAATGTTTATCGATAGATACATTTTTCTAGTAGCCATTCCATCGATTTTCTATAACTCAATAATAGGAAATCCCACTTGGGTAAAAAAAAAATACTCGTATTTATTCGAATAATTTTTGTGGCATGTGGCTGAGTAAGTGAATCAACTTTTGCCGAGTCCCATGACAATAAGCTTAGTCACACCTACCACTAGCCTGAATTTAGCTAACAAATTCTCTTCACTTTTCTCTCACAAGCCATCGTCCTTCCCCTTTCCGCTTGGATTTTGCTACTTTTGCTACTCGTTTTAATTGCAATGTTGTTGCCGTTAGAGTTGCACATTCGTACGTGTGAGCTTTTATCCCTTTCGGATTCTATTTCTTTTTTTTTTCCAACTAGCTAACTACACGGGGGGAGAAACCTTGCCACGATTCCTGCACCTACCACGTAGCGTCGTAGTAGAAAAAAAATAGACGGGGAAAAAGGAAAAGTAACTACATTTTCCCCATTTGCCACTTGCTGAATGTGGGTGTTGTGTTGTGCTTTGTTGTGTGTGTCTATGTGTGTGTGTGTTAGAGCAAATGCAAGGACGAATGCGCAGGATAGTTGGATTCTCTGTGGCATGGTTCAGTGCTTCAAACTTAATCCTTGCGATGCTCTGTGGCATGCTTGGCGAATCGTTAGTTTATAATTTTAAACTTGAATTAAGTTGGCCAGGACTCAGATACAGCGAACGGGAAAGAGCAAGGCGGGAGGTGAGCTGCCAGAAGAAATCCGCACAAAGAATTTGCCGGCAAAATCAGGTCAACTGTGTGGGTATCTTGGTGTGCGTCACTTTTACAGCTTATTACAGCAAACAGAATAGTTGCCATATCCTGTCCTCCAAAGCATCTCTTCCCCTGCCCCCTTTACCACACCACACCACGATTATTGCGTTTTTCTCCTGTTCATGGTTTGTCACCCTCTTTCTCTCGTTCGGTCTCTTTATGAGGCAACATTATCGCATAATGTAATCATTGGTACCAATGATGATGATGCTTCTCCTGCTGCTGCTCCTGCTGCTCCTACTGCTCCTTTTAATATCCTCAAGACAAATTCCTTTTGTTATATTAGCCAAAGCCAAAAGCACGTTTCATGTAGTTACTTGGCCATAAAACGAAGACAAAAAACTCAACACTGAATAGCAAGTCAAATAAATATCATAATAATAAAAACTACGTTTAGTTAAAGGCAATAAAACTGACAAGACTTCATCAGCATCAGCCACATCGTCATCGTCATCATGATTGACAGCCTGGCACAGAAGAAAATCATCTCATATATCTTTAGGCCATAAAATATTTCTACATGCGCAAGCACTACAATTTATCAGAAATTGACAAACCAATTAAAAAACTTTCAACAACAAATTTTAATGTTTTGCAGTTTTTTCTTCCTTTTTATGTAAGAAAAAAAATTGCTTAACTAGCTAAGTGGAAGTTTTCTGTAACATTTAAATATATTAATAAATTAGTTTGGGTATTTTTTCTTTTTAGAAGTCTTGGATAATGTTTGTAATGTTGAGAAACTGTTCTTAAGAGTTCCTTGTGGATGCTATCTAAGAAATTATTTAGGATAGAAAATTTGTATAGTAGTTTACTAATTCTAGACAACAATTACGTTGAATGTAATTGTTGTAAATGAGCTTCTAGAAAACGGAGCAACACATTGAGACTCGCTGCACAACTTTTTTTACAATATGAAGGACAATTCTATAAACGATACTTTCCAAAGTCATAAATCCAATCCTACGAAGAGAAGTTATGCAATGATTAAACAAATAGATAAGTTACTATAATTGAATTGAAATCTTCCTTATTTTTGTTGGAATTTGAGTGAAATTTGATTAAAGAACTGAACTTAAACCCCAATTGAATTAAATTTTAAAATATTGCACAATTCTAAAATGAACTTTAGCTCTGAACTAAGACGGGAGTAAAAGGAAACATGTGTTCTTTCATCAAACGTCATAAACTTCATAATGAACAGATTTAGTTCATTTATTGCCAAGAAAATATGAAAATTTATATTACCACATATATCAAATAAGCTTTTATATTGCAGTTTATTCTTATATTTAGGAACTATATTTATTTTCTGTTTAAAATTTTATGAAAAGTTAAGAAAAAGGATAGAAAACTCTAAACTAGTCACAAAGATCTCGTTTAAGACCAAGTAGAACTTGAATAGCGACTAACAAAAATGCAATTAGATGTAGACTTTAGCTGATGTTAAGAACATAATAATAACAAATTACAGATAAGAAAAAATGATTACTGTATATTGGAGTTAAAGTATTTAAGTAGTAAAATTATCTTAACTTAATAACATACCTAAGGGAAATCCAAGATTTTGTCTTACAGCCAAAGGGTTACAGATTTAATTAAGCTTAGAAATTTGATCGGAATCCAGCTAAAATGCCAATTAAATGTTGTCCCATGGCTAAAGGATAATGTGCATTGCAATTCCACATTACATTGAGGTAGTATATCTAAGAGCTCAGACAGTATATATGTATCTGTGTATATATATGCACACATATCAGCTGAAAATGTGAGAGCTAATTAAATTTATAAGAATTAATTTGCTGCTGCTATTGTTGCTACTTTTCCATCCATCATGCAAAGTGCGAAAATGTTGCCAACGGCAACAGTCGAAAAAGCGTCGGAAAAGAAGCAAAAAATAAAAAAAAAATAAATGGAAAATGTTGAAAAAGAAGACAAAACAAATATGGCGGCAGTAATAAAGTAAAGTAAAGCAGCAATGGACTTAATTAGCATCATCACAACTTTTAGACTCCCCAGAGTGAGAAGAAGTTTTTTTTTTTTCCACCCACCTCCCCATAAAGGAAAGGAAGTTGATGCAAACTTGGTCCTTTTTTTTTCTATACCCTGTACGAAATTCTAGTCCCAATTTGCTCAGTGAAGGTGTTTTGTGACTAACAGAAATTAAAAGTTTAGTCCTAGGTCAGATGATGATAAGAAGGTGAGTTCAAATATGTTTCCAAGTCCTTTTGTCAGTGGGAACATTAGCAAGTCTCTCAGTTCAACGAACCTTATAGAGAGACATAATACGGGAAAGAATTGAAAATTTTTAGATCAAGTCTAAGCTAAAATCAATTTGTTATGGCTACTTTCTTCCATTTTATATTTTTTTTTCTGGAATCGTTACGATTCAAAAACCTTAATAACTTCATGAGAAAGTGGACTGATATCCTGAAAAAACTTACCAAAAGCTAAGTCAATTTTTGTCCACTTAAAGCTCTACAACTATAAACCACGGGGTATCTAAAAGTCTTCACTTCCTCCAATTCCTTGCTAAATTTCTTCATCTTTCAACTGCTCAAAATTTAAAGGCAAAACGAGAGAAAAAGACAGAGAGGGAGTATGAAATATTTGACTGTTGAAGGCTGCCTAACAATAATTTGAACATGTCTCAAGTTGATCATTAGCATATTTCATAGGCAAACGACTAACGGGGACACTCAAAGTGGAAGGAGGGAGGGGAAAAAGAAAAGGCACAACCTTCTTCGACATCTTTTTGATGCCGCCCGAAAAATGCACTCAACCGTGTGACCCATTTAGCCAAGTCGCTCCTTTAGTTGCAACTACTTATTGTTGTTGTTGCTGCTGCCATTGCATATGAGACATTGCATCGGCAGGATTTCTTCTTTGCTTTTCCTCTCACTCTTTCTTGCACACAAAAATCTGTTAGGTAGTTACCATAAAATGATTTGATGAACGAGTTTTTCTAGGACGCACACACACACACAGACGCACAAACATTTTAACTGGGAATTTTTATATGCTTGCAAGGAAGTAGGTAAAAGAAGACGTAGAAGCAAGTGAAAAGTTGCAAAGCCATAAGTTGGCAAACTTCATTGCTCACCTTTTCCTTCTCTCCTCCATTGAGGAAAAAGAGTTTAAAGTCGGGTTTTAAAGTTAACCAGAAATATTGAGCGCTCATAAGTCGGCCACATTATGACTGAAAAAGTTAAAGCCCAAAGCGTAAAAAGTTAAAGAGAATTGGCTTATCTAAGGCTTAACTATTTGAATTAAGTATTCCAGTTGTGCAAATAAAGTAAAGTGAGCGAAATGAATATGTAAAGTAACCTGAAAATTTAGTTAATTACTCAGGAGAAAAGATTTTGGACAGACAATTAGTAATCATTTTTGTGGGTCTACCTTAAAGTTCTTTCGTAGGATGCCTGAAACTAAGGAAATAATTTCGACTAGGATTTTGAAAAGGAGAATGGGATTCTACTTTTAGAGCGAAAATGTTTAAGCTTAAATATCTTTGAATATTCAAATCATCCAAATCTTAATATATGTAAAAAACGATGTTTTGGTTTATGTAAAAATCTTTGAATAACTACTGCCTAGTTCTTGAGGAACTTTTGCTAATTGAATGTTGTATGAAATGTGTGAAATGAATCCCATTTCATCAAAATCCTAAAAGAATCATTACCTAGTCCTTGAGGAACCTTAGCTAATTGAATGTTGTATAAAATATCTTATCTTATCTCTTGCTAAAGCATGATCCAAGAAACTTTATTTGTTTTCGATTTCACCAAAGAGCTTAATGGGTAGTGAACCCACTGATAGTTCCAATACACTCTATCATATCCAAGATTTAGAGAACAACCTTCCCATAACTACATAGTAAAATAATTTCTTTGACTAATCTTCTAAGTCAATTTCCCATTTCTACTAAGCACTTTAAAGTAAGTTCATATCACATGTCCTTAAACTTTTTATGACTTCTAGTTGTTTTTTTTTTTAAAGAAAACTTTAACACAAAACGAAAGGAAATTCTTTTGTTTTTAGTTTGTGGTGACTTTTATGTATTTTTAGGGCTTTTTTCCATTTCTGTTTTGCATAAGAAGAAGTAGACTTTCACCTCCTTTGTCTTTTTTTGCTTTTCTCTCTTTCAATCTCAAGCCTTTCGTAATGCAATTTTTATGAGTTTTTTTTTTTTTTTTACTTGTTTGGGTGGAATGGGGGATAATATTTTTTGTATTTTTGCAGTTTTTCTTCTTTGTTGCTCATATTTCTTATTTTTCTTTTGCTCTTTACCAAAAAAGAAAATTTGCATATTTATTGCTAGAAATCAGAGCAAATAAATCTTTGAGAAAATGAATGTTAAACTGTAAATAAGGTTGGTCATAAAATGTATTTTTGACTAAAGTTCCCCCCTTTTGGCTTATCGGGCTTATTGATCTAGCTACCCAACACCCCCACCCCCTCCCTCTCTCTCTCTGTCTACTTCTCTTTGTACGCTTTTCACTCAGTTTATATTGCCGCACAAATTTATTATGTTTTCCTTTTAGCCGATAACCATCGAAAATTATAAAAAAAAAAGAAAAAAATAAACGAGAAATCACAAGCCTTTGTGATGACAACTTTTCTTGCTTTTTCTTTACGTTGTTGTTTTTTTTTTTTTTTTTGCCGTTTTAATGACAACAACAATTTGTCAAACGATATACATACATTTTATTGTTGAACTTTTTTTTAACTTATTTTATATTGGGTTGTTGTTGTTGTTGCTGCTGTTCTATAATAATTGATTTACTTCCATTCTGTCATCAATTGGCGTTGCCAACACTCATACGCCACGTGGTCCGTGTTACCACCCATATAACGAGCCAAACACAAACGACGAGAGCCATGGGTATTACATGCTTCACTGCTGATAAGGCAGCTGTATGTGCTTGTCTGTGTGTAAGTGCTTGTTGGTATGAGTAGGGGGAGGGGAGCGTCTGAGTGGAGTGTGTGTGTGTGTGTGTGCAAAGTGGGTGTTGGCCTCGCCCATTGATTGATGTCACTTTAACTGGCAGCAGCAACACCAATAGCACCAGCAGCAGCAGCAGCAGCAGCAACAGCAGCAGCAGTTGTTGGCAAAACTCATCCCCCCCTCCAAGTCCCACAAAAGGCATTCAACTTTGCCGCTTTGACAGCGATGATAACCGATTGCCTCAAATGAGCATGGCTGACAGCGTGACTCAGTGGCAAGAGTAAAAAAAAAAGTTTTTAAAATATAACTGACTGATATATCGTTAACCCGAATATCAAGGAAAGTTTTCTTGTCAAATATGTTTTTATCTTTGCAAATGTTTTTTAAACTATTCCCTCGCTTACGATTCAAACAGTTAACGCTATTTTTTACATGTAAAGAAAGAATTCGTCACTTGATTTGACAATTGCATTTGAGACAACTATTTTATTATGAGAGAACTTTTTAAAAGATAGATAAGGTAGCTAAGAGTTAGCCAGTTTTGGCCAAAATTTTTCTTTTTTCTTTCTAAACATTCTTGTCACATATTGAATTAAACTTTTAAAGCAAAAGACTGATCTTCAGGTATAGTTTATTAGATTCTTTCTAAGAATTAAAGTATACTTTAAATTGGTCAAACTTTTTTTTAATCATTTTAAATAATTTGAGTGAATGCTTTCTTCTATAATATTTTGTCGCTTATCTTTTTATGTCAACGATTCTAGCTAGGTTGAATGTATATAGAAAGCATTTTCCTATTTCGCTAAATTTAAAATTTTCCAATAATAAAGAATTGATGTGAATACCAAAAGCAATGCGATTACAATGGACACATTGTAGGGATCATAACTTTATTGTTAAGCGATACGAATCACTCATTATTTCTCGACTTTCCGACTGACCAACTCACTTTTGTCTTTCTGACCGACCAAAACTGACTGCTCAACCTACTCTGCCTGCGTTGCAATACATCTTTTCCTTTCCACTCTTGCCACATCTCCAAAACAAAGACCAGACTCTAACTCTCTTAGTTAACATATCCTATTTCCCTTCCATTTAAGGATATAATATTGTAATTTGATAAAGTTATCCCCATCTCTTAAGTCTTTAACGACGAAGATCTCACACTGCTCTACTGGACGATTTCTCACACTGCTCTCACACTGTGAAATAATGATAATTATTAAACAATGCAAAATTTCATTTTTCACTAAAGATAAACTAAAGTCTGCTATCTTTTCCCTTTAAAAATAACAAAAAATATAAAAAAAAATTGTAAAAATAAAAAAAATGTAAGTAATTTCCTTACTAAAGCCAAGCATTCCCTTCTACCAACTGAACACTATAGCAAAGCTACCCCCAAAGTTAGTGCAAAACAGCAGAATCCCTGTGAAATTCCATTATAAAAAACTTGGCAATTGCTAAAACAGTTTAAACTATTAAAAATAAAAAGTTTTTAGTCTAGAAAAAGACATCAAAGTTTTTTTTTATTTTTTGTGTAAAAACGTCTTAATGAAAATGTGTTGCCTGCTTTTTAGCGCACATCCATTGTAATCTTTTGGCATCACGATGCCATCTCTAAAGTAAAGTGTGAGGTTTGGTGGGGTGTGTGGGGTGAAATATAATTTCATGTGAGCTTTGTGCACAATTGCGCCATTTAGATGAGTTTTGTGTATATGGAAGAAAAGTTTTGGCACGTGACAAAGGGCAAGGGCATAGTGATGCTAAAAGATGGAGTGGAATGGCCATAAGAGGGTGTGGCCGCGTCTGTGTCTGATGAGACTTTGTCTCGCTAAAACGGGAAAAACGGGAAAAAATGTGTTGGCCACAAAAATGGCAAGGCAAGAAATAATGACACTTATATTTATGAAATTTATGCGTGACACCCACTTGAATACAGAATATATACTATATATATATATGTATATATACACAACAACCAAATGGAATGGCAATGGAGATTTTCCTTACGGAGTTGGTTGGGCAAAGCCAATGTCAGTTTGGCAAGGGGAAAAGTATGGGAATGTGTCTCTGGTTTTAGCTTATCAGCAGGCCGCCAAAAATGAGTGTTTTTCTTCCTTCTTCCTCAAGTTTGGCCACAAACTGCGCTTTTGTCATTTTTAATCTTAATAAAAGAAAGTTTTTTTTTTTCCTTAGTGCGGAGGTTTTTTTTCTGTTCTCTTTCGTGTCAAGCCAAGGCGTTTTTATTGCCAAAGCAAAATGCTTATGTCATATGACAAAAATTATTTTTGGCATGCCCCCCAACAGGGCCCTCACTTAATGTGATGCATGAAACTATCGCAAAACTTTTCATTTACACTCTAGGAAATCCTTTCCAACGACTTGACGAAAGTATGAACAATTATGTTGGGGAAAAGCTTTCTTTTCCCGCCCTCTTTTCGTAAGCAAAAGCATTTCGTCGTCGCGTTGTTATTTTCGACTTGTCCCTGTTGTCTTTGAGTCTTCTATTATCTGTGGCTTTCTTAAAAGTCTCGACAAAAAGCAATTAAGAGGTTTTAGTGACCAATCGATGTGGCGTTTTTTGTGTTTCAACACACTGGGTCATATTGGCGTCTCCTTTTTTTTGTTTTTGAGGAACTCTGTCGCGCCTTTGCGGCGAACTTTTTTGTGCGAAAGATTGCCTCTATTATGGGTGGAGCCAATTTGCACAGACACCGCCTGAAACTTTCAATTTTGTTTGAGGATTAACCAACGGCGAAGAATCATAGAGAGACTGCAAGCTCAAGCTCTTACAGAGCCTAGGAAAATTGCTTATCTTCCTGGTTTTAGTTTGATCAAGACTCTTAGAGAAGTTGAAGAAGAGATGACTCCTTTAATTTGGCTTTCTTTCCTAAGTGGTAACAGTAAGCACAGCTTACTTTTGCATCTCTCATATATAGATTCATCTAAGATTACTTTAAGCAATGCCTAAAACACTAATCGATTGGTCACCCTGTATATCTACATAGTTTCATCAGAGAGATACCCAACAAATTTCTATCCACTTACGCCCCTTTTTTGTTTCACACATTCAAACTTTTTCCCCCATATCCAGAACCAGAAAAAAAAGTTTCTTTTGCAATAAAATCAAAATATCATAAACACTTGTGCTAACTAAACCAGACACACACATATATAACCGTGTGTGTGTGTGTGTCTAACTTTATATATATCTAACGATTTCTGTACGCCATTAGAGAAACAAACAGCAAAAAAAAAAAAAAGAAAAGTTTGCCACACACTTTTTCCGTTCGCCTTTTGGCATGTGTCAGTTGTGCAGCTTGAAGGCCTCCCTCCCCCCTCCTCTTTTACGAAAAAATTTTGAACAAACAAATAAATAAAGCCAATAATGTCGAATGAAATTGATGAGATTTACACTTTATTTCTATTTCAGCTTGACAAAAGTTTTTTTCTCCTTTTTTTGATTTGTTTGTCTTTTAAAACAATTTTAATCAGTCTATAAAAGTGCAAACAATTTACTAAATCACATTTCAAATGGAGAAAAATCTATAAAACAAATTTAATTGAAAAATGTCTATAAATAATTTTAAATTGAAATGGCAATAGAAAATAATGAAATTATGTAGTAGCAATTAAAGATTAGAAAACGTTTTTATTATCTCTTCATATTTGTTATCTTATATAAACACTATTTTTTGTTTTTAGCTAAATCATTTTCTTTATTGAAATGCATTTATAGATTTATTTTTTGTTGTCCGCCTGTGAGAAAAACAACAAAACAATTTTTTTTCGATTTGGTTTATGCTACTTGATCACAAGACTCGAATTCAAAAACAGTTTAAGATTTTGAAGTTTTATGATACTTTTTCAAAGAAATTTAAAATTCATTTCATTCTTTAAACGTGTCAACAGTTCTTCATATCCATTCGATTAGAGCTTTAAATCTGTTTAGCTTTTCAGTGGTTTAGTTCATATCTTTTGGGGACAAAAATCTAAATAAACTTGCTTACAACAAACTATTTAGAATTTCTTTATAAGTTGTATAATGATAAAAATTTCCAATAAACTCTTTTCGTAATATTCATTCGGTTGACGTTTCAAATCTGTTTATATTTTGTGTGATTAAGTTGATCTCCTTGGGGGACTAAAATCTAATTAAATTTTCGTATGCCTAACTATCAAAAATTTCTTGATAAATTATAAGAGAATGGTGAAAATTTTCTATGAATTCCTTTTAGGCTTTCAATTAAGTCAATCAAGCATTGTGCCACTATATGTAAAAGTTTCTTTAGTCAATGGAACTGCCATTGGTGAAAATATTTCAAAACTAGAAGATGACCAAAAGTATTATACCCATTTTGAAAGGGTAAAGGCTAACTACTTTCTATTCCTAATTCTACCTGTTGAACATTTCCTTACAATCCATTTCCGAATTAGAAACTATAAATTTGGGTTTTGAAAAGAGAATAAAACGATTTTTATGAGGTTTAGAAGATTAGAAGAAATAAAAGAAAAAAGTTGCTCTTGACTTATTGATCTTGATATGTCCGATCTGAATGTAAAGTGTTTGATTCCCTTAAAGTTCTGCAATTTTGATTTCAAACAAAAGTTTATGTTGATTTAAACAGATGAGCAAATTTAACTCTTTCATGTTTATTGAGAAATTTACCACTTTGCACAATCGTTTAAATTCTTTTATCATAACTTATTCTTTTAAGCAAAAACACAAAAAGGGCAACCCTTTTGCTAACTTTTTCAAACCACTTTGTTTCCACTCTAGTGGGCCACTGGAAAAAAAAAAATGAATTTTATTTACCCTCCCCCTAACTAATTTGAAACTTGAAGTTCAGTGAGTACAGAAATTATGAAAAAATTCTAATAACCATAACTATTCTAATAACTATAACTATTTTTAATCCTCTTTCTATCTACAGAAATTTATCTCTATTTTTTTTTTTTTGAAGGTAAAAATATTTCATTGCATTGTTTTTACAAAAGTTTTATAAAAATATTTCCACTAGTTAAAATGCAAATGGAAAAATCTTTGCTTGCTCATCTTGTTTAATAATCCACTAAAGGATTTTAATATACCATACCCCTCCCCCTTTAAAAAAAAAAAAAAGGCATTCCATTATCCATCCCTTGCATATAATTTTCACACATGTGGGATATGGTTTTTCTTCAATTTTTTCTGTTTGGAATTTTTATTGACTAAAAAAAAAGAAACGGAAAATGAAGAAAAATCAAATAAACATTGCGCATAAAATACAACATTTTTTCAGTGTTGCCAGAATATCAGAAATTTCAGTGAATTGAACTCAACCGAACTGAGCAAACACAATACAATTTTCATGGTGCCTTGATACATCCATATAATATATATATATGGAATGAGAAGGGAAAAGGCGGTGAGGAAATTGCTGCAATACGACACAAGTGTGGAGTGAGAGAGAGAGGAAAATGCTGAAAATCAAATAAATCAAATGCTCGTAAATAAATCATTTGAATTTATTTTCATTTTCGGGCAAAGGAACAAAAAAAAAAATGTTGACAAAATAAAAGCACGATAAATACTCCAAATTCAACTCGACACGTTGCATAAGGAGAAACATAGAGCACCCAAAGAGATAGAGAGAGATGGAAATAAAGGAGAGGAGGTGTGGATGGATGAAAATCAAATAAAATAAAACCAAACGACCAAACATTGGACCGACCGACCGTCAGACTAACCAAAAAGCAACAAGACAGACGCTGAGTGACAACCAACAAACAGTCATGGCTGATTCTCTGGCTGGCTGGCTGGCATTTAGGATATCGCCAAGTCAAAAAGGGACATCCTCATCCCACAGCTCCCTGTCCTCCCCCCTCTCTATCCCACCGGAAAAAGCTAAAATGTTATTTTCTCACTTCCTTGCGAGAATTTTGTGAGTCCTAAAACGTTCTGGGCAACATGTCTCTCGGTCTATCAGTCTAACAGTCGGACTGTTGTTGTTTGTTGTATGCCCTCCACTTGCGGTTAGTTATTTGGTCGTTGTTCAAGTGTTTAACGCCCGTTTCCTCTATAGAAAAATTCATTCCATTTACCCAATCTAGAATTCTTTACAATTCTCCCTCTCCCTTCTCTCTGTTACCATTCGATTAGATTATATAAAATAGCATTTTGGGGGGGATACGAACACACGAATCTGTCGATAACAATGATATATATACAATGATATTCTTGTTATAATAGGATTATATACGATATATATATACATTAAAGGTTTCCATATCAACATTATTGTCTCACTCACCTGTTGCCATGGGGTAAAGTATTTCACGTGCCCAACTAACAGACTGGAAGCTAATTTCTTTAATAAATTTCAAGAATTTTTCAATTGTTTAGCAACAACAAAGATAGATAAAACAGAAATCTTTAAAAAAGGAATAATGTAAAATTTTAAATTTAAATTTTAAATATGGAAATATTAAATTTACTGAATTATGTTGCTCTTTTTTGTTTGTTGATCAAAAATTTTCAATATTATTTAGAATTGTTAAATTTAGTTCATTAACAAAGGTATTTGTAGAATAAAAATTTTCATCCAAAAAAAGTTTTTTAAGTTTGTCATATTAAAAAAAATTATGCAAACTTTTGTATGGTAAAGTTAAAGCAAAAGTTTACAAATATTTGCAAAAGTTTTACAAAATTTCACAAACTATTTGCCTATTGAATGAAAATTCAGTTCAGTGTTAAACTAAATTAAACTAAGTTCTTAAGCAAAACTTGAATGTGTCAATAAATCTTAAATATTAACAATATTCAAAGTTTTTACATGAATCTTAATTGTTTTTTGCTCTTGCTTGCTTTTTCCCACTGTGCAGAGCCGTACATCCAGATTGGTTTAAACACCGATTTGTAGAGGAGAACTTTGAATTCCAAACATAGGGGATAACGCGCATTGATGAGCAAATGTAGTCCAGTTGCTTTTTTTTAGGCTTCGATATGCTTACGCCAAGTTAGTCTTCTGTTGAGATGGACTTCGGATTTTGAATTTATGCAAGAATATTTTTTATTTTTGGTTTCTACTGCGAATGGTTAAAAAATCGACAAATGAAACACAATATTTGATCAATTTAGGGTCGATTTTCTTGACATTACAATATCAAATTTTAATCCAAATTTTTAAACCATTTTCTCCAAGTCATTATTTAAAAGTTTTTAGAAAATAATTTGAGAAATTTTATATAAACTTGGCACTTTTTACTTATACTTTGCATTTATACATTTTTTTTTTTCATAATTTACTTCTAACTTGAAGTAAACGTTTTCAAATCAGCTAAGAGCTGTTTAATTGCCATTAAAAGCCATGTAAAAAGTAACTAATATCGACATATTATATTCAGATCAACTAGAAAATTTTATTATACCAAACATATAAACAAAATAAAACAAAGATATATAAACTCAAACTGTAACTTTAAATAAAATAATAACTTGTAATCGAGCGATATAAATTTAGTAAATAAGCTTATGCAATTTGCTTCTAAAAGGGCTTTACCAAAAACACCCAACTGCCTGTCTCAGGACGATAATCAATAAATTGTGTGCCATTCTTTTCGCAATTACGTCGCAGTCTTCTCTCCCATTCAATTTCGAATAGACGCTTAGGATCTTTAATGAACTCATTTGTTATCTTATCCTTGGGCCAGATATTATCTAAAGTAATTTGAGCTTTCCGATTGAGTCCTTGGCCAACAGGTGGCTTTTTGTCGTTATCCGGATATATATCGACTTCATTTTTATTAAAATGGATTATTTCATCTAGATTGAGGCCAGCCACATCAATTTCTTTGCCAAAGTAGATATTGCCATAACCTTCTCTGCCCACAGTAAAATTGGGCACCACACAGGAGCCATCCTTAGCCAAATAAAGGATAAGTTCATTCAACGATGGTATAGTATAATAATCAGTACGTGTTTGAACTATGCCAGTTGGATGTGCTTCCTTATCTCCTTTCTCAATAATTGAATCAAGATTATCACTGACGGAAGGGCATGCTATTGTTGGAACTAGTTCTATAGGTGAACTAGGTTCTTTTGAATGGGCTACCTGATCATTTTGTTGTTTCTTATGCAACCAGAACTGACGTGAAAGATCATATTCGGAAGAAGGAGAATATGGCCTTGTCTTAATAATGCGTTTCGCTAACAAACTCTTTCGATTTGGCTTGAGAATGAAATCTTTATCGTTAAGATCAACATCAGTAAGACTTAATTGTTGAAATGAGTTAACCATAGCATTCATTTTAACTGGAAGCGGACTGACATTGTTTTCAATCCTAAATTGATTCAAATTCAAATCCAAAGTTGGTTCATTATCATTGAAATTTGTGACACTCGTTGAAGCATCGTTGGTGGCCACGCTGGTGATGACTTGCTGCTTGAGATCCTTCCACATGGGATTCTCTTCATAGGGACAGGTAATTCGAGCTAGAATTTGTTCATGAATGGTCTTAGGAGGAACTGGTGGTGGAGTACTATTATGAGAGACATAATAACCATAATTGGCATTTAATGCACTAGTTCCGGCTACATTTCCATAAACTTGAGGAAAGGTTCCAGCAGGATTAACAGGTTGCAAAATGGGCTGAACAGGTGTATTATTTCGAGGGCTTCCACAAAACGTAGGAGTCAGGTCCTCTTTAATTCCACCACTGTAGGGCATTGGATTGACCGCTACACTTCCATAAACTTGAGTAAATGTTCCAGCAGTGTTAACAGGTTGCAAAATGGACTGAACTGGTATAGTATTTTGAGGGTTTCTACAAAACGTAGAAGTCAGGTCCTCTTTAGTTCCACCACTGAAGGGCATTGGATTGGCCGCTACACTTCCATAAGCTTGAGGAAATGTTCCAGCAGTGTTAACAGGTTGCAAAATGGACTGAACTGGTATAGTATTTTGAGGGCTTCCATAAAACGTTGGAGTCGGTTTTGTGGGTGTAAGATTTGCATTATATCCAGAAGTCACAATACCAGTGGCTAATTTTAACGGTTGCACTCCTCGATATTCAGAATTCGTATTTACATCAGTCTTGACCAACTTGGATCCACGTGGATCGATAACTAGTGGCTTTGGTTGACTGATACCTCCTGGAAAACCAAACTCACCAATACCAGTAAAGTTCGGATCGATTGATAAACTTTTTACTTCTAAAGCGATCTTTCCAAATGATTTGTTTATCTGTTCATTTTTGGTCATTGTTTCGGCACTGCTCAATGTGGTTCGATTTGTATAATCCTCAAATCGTAATTCTTCGATAGACTTTGATTTATACACTTCCTGTGCTGTGATACAGTGAATTTTGATGTTTACATCGCGTAGACCTCCAAGATCTCCTTTCAAATCCTTGGAAATTGTGGGATAGTATTTGGCCACTGCTGTTCCTGTCCCTACATTGGTACTTTCCATAGGTGAGATACAATTCGATTGCTGACATAATATAGGACGAATCGCGTCTTGCAAAACGTTTGGTAACCGGCTCATAGGAGCTTTAGAAATCTGTGGAAAAGTGCGTCTTTGATTGAAAGGATCACTTCCAAATAGACTTCGAGAACTTTGCGACATGATGAGCAGATAGGCTTATTTGTATAAAAATTGATAAAGATTTGAAATGAACTAAAAAAATTATACTTTTATATGCATCTCTTAAATATATACTAGTTATTAAACAAGTGAATTTTGAAGACTCTAAAAAAAGGCAAAAAATTTCAATACTGTTAAGTCAAGACTTACTTTATATAGATTCAGAAAGATTTGAAATTTAACAGGAACCATGTTAACTGGTTGCAAACTTTACTTTAAGAAAATGTTAAATTTATTCTTGTTTGAAGAAATTGTATATTTTTATCTAAGAAAAAAGTAGACCTTTAGATTGTAAGTGGCTAGTTATTTTACAAAAAGTATATAAAATCCTTCTAGCGTAGTAATAATTGTATTATTTTTGAAATGCTAATAACAATCTAACCCAATTAAAAAACAATACATCAGAATAGGAAAAGTTCAACAGTAAATATTACAAAAAGCACATAATAAGAGAACAAACTTTCTTTCTTTTAACTACAGTAGAGTCCGGTTATAACGACGCTTAAGGGACCGACGTTTTACGTCGTTATATCCGGAAGACGTACTATCCGGAAGGAGCAAAAACCATTTCTTTCGGATTTTTTATGGTTGCGATGTTCGTAATAGGTTTCCAAATAAAACAAATTATATTTTTAATCAAATCAGTTTCAATTAAATTAAATTTTTCGCATTTTTGGATATTACGACATATTTTTTTCTCGGATCGTCGTAATTACCAGTTGAAGTGAGAAAAATATCGTCGTTATATGCGGTTCGTCATCGACGTACTAACCGGAGGTTCTGTCATATAAGTTTGTATGGGGACCAACCAAGACATCGAACTTTCGTCGTTTTAACCGGACGGACACTATAAGCGGAGTCGTTATAACCGGATTCTACTGTATTTCACTTTAAAAATAATTTAAGTATTCTCAACTTTAGGTTTTCGGACAATAAAGAAATTTTGAAATGTTAGTGAAATCGGCTTAGAATAAATATATTATATATTACAAAGAATGCAGAAAGCCTTTTAAGTCAATTTCTGATAGAAAAACAATATTTCACTAGTCTCTGGTTGTATAAAACACTGCCAATTACTTCAATAGAACATCCCAAAGATCAACTATTCACTTTATTTCAACCGAATTAAAAGTTTAATTATTAATTGTTATTATTATAATTATTTATCACTTTTCAACTAATTAAAATAGGTATCTATTTCGAATTTTAGGTAGTTGAAATTCCAATGCGATTTGTTTGACTAAGAAATTTATGAATTTTTTTTTTTTTTTTAATTCACAAGAAAATCATTTCTTTGTTGATTTTGAAAACTTTTCATTCTGATGAACTCAAATTTAAGGGCTCTTTTTTGAACCTTATTAAACTTTTTAAATGCTTAAAGCAAATTCAGATCAATCCCTCAACTTTCACCCATACAAATATAAAATTGCAGTCAAATAATTGAATCTATCTTAGTCTAAACAATTTCCAACAAATTTCTCAAATAAAGTTTGCAGATTAAGTAATTATTTAGTAAAATAGTAGAATATAAACTAATGTCTATGCTTTTTCTTAGCAATATCAATTTAGCAGAATTTTCCATTAAGCTATACATTTCTCTCTATTTTAAACGAGCTCATTCTCAACTTCATTTGCAAGTTCTTGACTCAATTATTTCTACCTGCTATATTCATTTAAGCCAAAATTTGTCTTTTTGCCAATTTGTAAACTTGTCGTTTAATACGAATTTTGTGTAAATCATTTGCCAAGAAAAAAAAAACACTTCTGGTCATGGAAGCAGTAGAAAACTTGTGCTAAATCTTTTAAGCTTCTGTCGAATTGTTTATGCCGACAATTCTTAAAAGGAGTTTGCTTGGCTTTCCTTCCCCCCGCCCTTCTCTCTTTTTGTTGGCCTATATTTTGAATTAATGCAAGAAGGCATAATCCAGAAATACGCCTCAATTTCCAACTGACTTGTCTTTGGTTTACTTAACACAACTTTTGGTAAACACAAAAAAAAAAAAAAGGGAGAACACAAACCAAAAGAAACTAATTAATTACATTTTATTTAAGTTGCCATTGCTTATTGGTAATAGAAAGAGAGAGGAGAGAGATATAGAGTAAAAGATAAAGCTTGATAGTGGGTGAAAATTGGTCGATTGATTATATTCATGTGCATATTTCGATGCTTGCCTTCATTTTGTTTACTTTGTTTTCAAGCAGGAAAGTTTTAGCCAAAAGTTGCCAATGCCACTTTATCTCCGCTCTCCCGCTCCACCCATTTCTGCCATCTTTGCCATGTGGTTTTGGTAATCTCCATCTCTCTTAGCTCGTTCTACTCGTTTCACTTGTCTTCCAACTAATTGAATAGTTAAGCGCATTTGATGCGTTGCTAAGTTGTTAAGATGCATATTGTTGTAGATTCTTCATGAATATATATCTTTGATGCCGCAAAGCTTACTGATGAGCACGTTCTGGTCGCTTCCCCAAAAAGCTCAGCAGCTAAAACTTGTTAGCTCGTGTTTTTTTTTTTTCAATTTTGGTTTCTCTCCCCCTCTTTGAGGAAAATTCTGGTTATAATTGCTTCTCACATTGTTGCTTTTTGCATATGTTTCATGGCTGTGCCTCAAGTTGAAGTTGCAGTTGCATTTCTAGTTGAAAGTTGAAGTTGCAGTTGTAGCTGCAAGTTGAAGTTGAAGTTCTGAACATGGTTTTTCTCTTTACTCTTCTTACTCTGTGTTTGTGTGGCCATGTGGGTCACTCACTGCTCTTTCTCTCTCATTTGAATTGTGCACGTCAACAATTGTGAAAACAAAGTAAAAACACAGATGTAAAAGATGAAAAAAACGGAAAAACTTTTACCATTTGTTCAACATAAAGAGGAACAAAAACAACTATAGAAAATAGAAAAAGAGATGCGACAGAAAGAAAACCCTAAAGTTGCTCCCAAGTGCTGTTGCCAGAATGTACAAAATTTTATGCTCAAAATGGTAATTTATGGAACTGTGAAAGAAAAAGGAAAAACCAAAATGAAAAAAGGAAGCGCAACAAGAATCATATATTAAAAGTGACCAGGGAGAGTTTCATGCAAGAGAAAAGTATATAGATTGAAAGGGAATTTGTAAAAAGTTAATAATATTGTATTTCCCAAAGTATTTATTTAAGTTGGGATTAGGATCAATCAATTGTATTATAACAATTGGGGATTAAAATTTGTAACAAAGACAACATTTCTAAAGAGTTTCTAAGCAAATAAGTTAAATTTGTAATAAAGTAATATTTTGTTTTTTGAGAAAAGCTTTTTACACCAATCATTTAAAAACTAAATTGCTCTTAGTTTTCTAAAGTTATTAAAGTATAAGATCTTGAAGTATTATCTCAAGATTTACATTGACTGTAAAAAACAAAACCCAAGAAATATTGAAATAAATTCTTAGACTTTTAACCTTACAGACATTTTGGTAAACATCAAATAAATCAGATTGCTATCGTTTTCATTAGTTCATCAATTGTTTTCACTTCCCTAATACTTGAATCCATTTGAACAAGATATTGTGAAAGATCTATAAAGTTCAGTTGATACAAATAACTGAAACCTTATTTGGAATTCATTGAAGACACAATGACACAAAGCCCTTTTCAGAGCGATTGGTTATAATTTTTTAATAACTTTTGTTATGATCACATATACATTTTGACCTCCGAGTTATCAAAAATTATATTCCAAAACTTAAAAACCCTTTAAAAATGAAGAAAATGTTTCATAGGCTTGTGCGAAGACCATCCAAAAACCACTTAAAATAAAAGAAAAGAAAATCGTGGATTAAAGTTAATACATCAAAATGAACTTAGCAAGTTTCAAGACTAATTTACTTGACTTATTTCCTTTTCTCCTTAAATTTTTTTTGTGTTTGTTAGTTGTGGGATCAGGCAAGTTTATATTCATTAAACTTCCGCCAAATTTTGCACTTTAATTTTATTTTTCAGACATTTCACAAAATGTCGGCCTGGGACTTTCACTAGTACAGCGACCTCTCTAGCTCTCTCTCTCCCTCACTCTCTCTTTCTCTCTTTCTTTATTCCCTACTCTTTCTCTTGAGTCCTTGTGGTTAGTTTTTTTTTGGGGCCGGAAAGTTTATGCTTTTGTATTTCCGGCAAAGCTTGACTTTCCTACAATCTTTTTTTTTCCATTTGCCTTTTTCTATTTTCTTTGAACGGAAAAGTGCAATTTCAAAAAGAAGGGAAATCTTATATACATATATATATCTTTATATATATATATCTGTGTGAGTCTTTCTCTTTAAATAACAACAGCTGGCCGACAACAGAAAAAAAAATGAAGAAAAATTTGTATAAATTTGCATTACAAATGATTTAACAAGACACAATGGAGATGGAGGTTGAACTGGACTTTTGTGGCTTAAAGCTAATTTCTTTCATAAATATAAGCAAGTTAAGGATAACCGCTAACAATAAGCTGCTCAATTTGATAAGCAATTGAGTTACTAATTACTTTTGGTTAAAGAAAACTTTGCCATTAAAAAATCTCCAACCGAATGGTTAATGGTAATAAAATATTCAGAGAAACAACAACAGTAACAGCAACAACAGTAACAATAACGTTAAAAGCAACAACAGCAGCTTGCTTTTAGCCTAAGGAATAAGGTCAAGGCTTTAGTGGCAAGGATAAACTCCTTGGGCCCATTTGCCTAAAACGTTAATTGGCCAGGCTTAGATGTGTGTGTGTGTGTACTTTTGGGCCTTTTGTTTGTTACTTTGGCTTTTGGCTAATAGCTAGCAAACTTGTTTGAAGACCATTTGAGAATTACTAAGAGAAACTGTAGTCCAAGCTAATTGAAACAAAGTTTTCAATAGTTTTGCCTTAAATGCTTAATTTATTCCATTTATTGTTATCTATCTATATCATTTCCCAAAAACAAAGTGAAAACTCAAACTGAAAGAGGAAAAGTGCTTAAAGAAAATCCCTTTAACTAAACTACTATGAAAAGCCTTTTAAGTAACATTAAAAGCTATCAAAGCAAACAAAATCATCAACATAATCGAAAATGCAATAAGTTAAATGTAAATGAAGCAAATCAAACGGAAACTAAATAACCGGATATGGCAAAGGTCAACCATTCAAACTGAATAAAGAACAGCAACAACAATATCATCAGTAAACAAATAATATATAATAATAATAATAATATTTAATTATAATAGAAAATAATAATAATAATAAAGAAAGAGAAAAGGTGTTTGCTCCAGAATCCAGTTAAATATTTTATGCCTGCGTAGTTATGGTCGATCCATTAAAAATCTTTTGGGTTTTGACAAATAGCACCTATTTGGGTAAGTGTTCTAAGCCAACTCATTTTGTGTGTGTGTGTGTGTGTGTGTGTGCACAGTTAAATGTGCATATGATTATTTACTTTACTTTTCTGTCTGTCTTTGGTTATTCCAGTTTCTGCATATTTCATGAAATGTAATTTGTATATGTATTCTCTCCATCCTCATCTACACAGAACAACATCAAGAACACGTGTCACCATTTTCTCTCTCACTCTTACACTCTCTATATCTGTTTCATTCTCTTAGTGTCATTCCCAGTGGTTTGTTTCTTAGGAAACGACACCTTTGAGTTTGTTGTTATCTTTTCACACAGGTTTTTAAATATGCATTCACATGGTATATATATTTCGTACGACTGCCTTTTTACTTAAACTGGAGTGTCTATGTATATGTATATAAATATATTTATAGTCATCCTGTCTATATTTATTTATATATATATATTTTTGTTTTTAATGATTTAATGGCTGAAACAAGGGAAACATAATAGCTTAAAAGCTTTTCTTGTCTATATAATGTAAATATTTGTGAATTTAGATATGTAATCGTAGTTCAACTCGTATTTAAAATAAAAATATGTTTGGAGAAAATGGTAGAACAAAAATATTTTGGAATTTAGTTCATCTTTTAAAGTTTAAAACATTGTTAAAGGAATTTAGAAGATACATTATATAAACAATTTTTTTGAAAATGTATGTAAGAGCCGGTTTTAAATTATGTATAGATTAGAAGCTTATGATTATGAATAGGGCACAAAATTCACAAAGATACGAGTGGTCAGAAGATGCTCGAAGTAGGGCTAAAAGTGACAAAAAGAGAAAGTATTAAGAAGTATAAAGAAAGTGATTAAAAAATATTAAAGGAAAATTGTAAAAGATTAGGATACGTAATTAATGACGATATAGCTTTTTAATAGATGGGAAGAGATTATGAATAGTAGCTATAATAGATAATTAACAATGACGAGCTAATACTAGAAAACTGTTATAATAAATTTTTGGAAACAGTTGCAATTGCTAATGCTATACAGAATAGTACTAATATTAATAATATTATTAAGAAGTTTAATAAATAGTGTAGGAACCGTTTTTACGCCCTTTACATAAATCAACCTTAAAATGAAAAGAGACTTTTGCCGCATTATAAACTATTGGGCAGCAAAAGTTAAGAGATATTGAAATTATGTGGGATGGGATCTAGCAGCTTTTATTCTGCAGAAGTGGCAACGACGAATAGGACTAGAATTGGCAACGACGAGAGCAAGAGAACGACGATCTACGACGAGCAACGGGTTAAATATCTAAAATATTATATCAATGTCGTAAGCTTTAAATATAATTTACCTGAATACACAATTAATCAAATAATCTAAATGCAATAAGCTATATTTAAAAAGTCACACAACAACAACTAAGGACCGCTTCATAATAAGTAAGTGAGTTGAGTACTTAGTAGAAAGTCAGTAAATAAGTAAAGTAATTCTCAAATACTAAAATATGAGTAAATCATTGTTAGGCAATCAAAAAAGTAATAAAATATCGCTCAATTTAAATGTTTAAAATTGTGTTATCTTAAGTAGAAAAGATAATCAATTATAAACAAATACAGCAGTTTGCTTATACATATACCAATTAATACACTGTATATCCAAAACTAAAGACAAACGATTGGATCGATTACATTGCTCACTTTAGGGACTTCCTGTATATAACGTCCAAAACCTTTTACTTCAAAAAAAATGAACAACTGCATTATATAGGGCAAGTTTGACAGGCGAACATATCAAGGATACAGAATCTCTGGTTTAATTTGTTTAACAAAATACTTTCCCCTCACAAACACACGGCCACATGTCGTATACGTAATATTTGAAAATTAATGTGAATTAACCAGAAGCAACCAGAGAAATGAAAAAGTTTTGCAATTGCGGTCGAAATCTGTAAAGGGGAGAATGTTGAATTGTAATTAACATGAAGCTGGTCAAGCCACACCCTACCCCTACCCCCTAGCCCAACCCCAACCCACACACCATCTTCTCGTTGGGTCCTCTCAAGGATTTTTGTTAATGAACAGCGTCCACCTTGCCGCGGCCCTGGGCCTGCGAACTCATTATGGGCTGACAAAATATTTGTCAACTCATCAACATTGTCGCTGTCATCGCTGCCATGGCCCACCTTACATCCCGACCCCCCCAAACGAACTACGCCCCCGCCCTTTTACCAGAGAGGTGCCATATTTTATGTTGTGTTTTATTCTTCTACTTTTTTGCTTTTTGCGTTTTATATTGGGGCGCCATTTTTGTTTTGTGCTGCTTTTGAGCAGCGCACACTTTTTAATTAGTCGCCGGATTTTGTTGTTGAACAACACAGAAAACAAAAACAAGAGGAAAAAAATCAGAGCCTAGCCTTTCTAAACATTTCATAAGTTTAATTAACCATTTTTTTTTTTTTTTTTTTTGTATTTTGTATTTTTTGTGCGTTGGGCTTGTGTTTTATTTAGCGGATTGCAATGCGAACCGAAAAAGTTGAAGTGCAGGTCACTTCCGGCTCCATTATCAACATCATCCACCTCCTCCGCCCACGTTGATAATCCCCCTTCATCGGATGTTTTGGTGTTGATGGCTAATGAATACAAATATTCACAAAGGCCTCATCTTTTTTGGTCTTTGGGAGTTTTAATTGAAATTTTGTGAAATCATCATTATCATTTCTCACATTCAACTCGACAGAGCAAAAAAAAAACGTGCCACGCGGTCCAGCATCAAAGTTAATGAGGTTGACCCCCAAGGGCATTATTTGCGTTTTTCTTTTTTTTTTTTTTTGCTGTTGCGCCCAAAAGTCAATAGGGATATGGCCTCAGAATCAACCAGTTTATTAAATGGATTTAATTGTAATTTTTTTCTGGATTATTGTGAAAGTTTCCCTCTTGTTTTTCTCTCTTTGCATATATACTTATTATTATTTTTTGGTATTGTTGCTGAATCAGCTTTGGAAATTACCCTTAATTAAATGTTCACATTGAATGTAAATCGAAATATCAGAAATAAATGATAACGGAAACTCTTTAAAGTTATTATTTTAATGTGGCTATAGGTGGAATGGAAACGCTGATAGCAGGATATGAAAATAACATTTAACTGTTATCAAAATTGGTTTGTTTTAATTAAACTTTTTCTTTCTTTTTTTTGGTTTAAGAGCGGGAAAGCTTCTTAATAGAAAGAGAATACTTTTATATATTTTTACTCATCATTTAAATTGACTGTTAATTAATCCATTTTGCAGTAGCATAAAAAATGTTTCAAATTTATTAAATTTGTTTAAAATTATTTGCTTCTTTTTCATTGAACTAGTTATTTATTTATTAAAGAAATTTAATACAAATTCATTGCAACTAATGAATAGTACATGTAAAATCTTATATAAATTGTATAAAATTCAATGCAAATTCCCACTGACCAGGTTTTAAGGCGTAAACTTTATATATGATGAACGGCGTAGAAATTCTATAAAGGATATATGTCATTGTCATTTAGTGCACTTTGAAGGTTTTTCTTGGATTAGTAAGAATAATTTGTAGTTTATTACGAACGGATTAAAAATTCTAAAAAAGGTTTCTTAAGGGGGTATTCTAGTCTAGGATTTTGAAAAAATCGAAAATTTTTTTTTTGTACATTTCGATAGTTTAGGTATTTAAGAATACCTCCCTAAAAGGATTTTTCAAAATTCGAATTATATCTGGAGTTATTGTCATTTTAGTGACGTGGCACCCAGACCGGTTTCGGCTAACCGTAAAACTTTGAACGCGTTTTTCTCGAAACTACTTTTTTCGAGCTGGCGGTAAGGATATATCGAGTTCTAATGGACCGATTTACTTCAAATTTGGAGAGGATGTTCTTTATACATCTCTTCATCGGGTGGTCTTTGCTCAAAAATATAACTTCTCATTTAGTATTTTTAAAAAATTCGAAATTGTTAAAAAACATGCAAAAAAAAAATTTTTTTTTTCAAACTGCCGCCATTTTGTAAAAAAAATTTTTTTTAACTTATCCAAAGGTGATACGATAGCGACATTTATAATAATTAAGAATCCGTCTGGTTTTTGTTTTTCAGATCACCAGGAGGGTTGTAAGAATGCACGCCAGGACACCCTCTTTTATTTAGACCGCCCACTTTGACTAATTGTAACTTTGTAAATTTTAATTTTTTTTTTTTTTTTAATTTTTTTATGTATTAATAACAAATCAATAAACAAATGATAAAAAAATTGATAGAAAAAATATTTTTTTTTCCTTTGTAGAGCGCTTCAAAAACCGGGCGAAATTCATGCCTCTACACTAGAATACCCCCTTAATTCCTGTAATAATAAAAGTTATTCGTATTATTTTTGGGATCATTTGGATAATTTTTTGCTCTTTTACGATCAAAGCGAAATTTCTAGAAAGGATATTTTAGTTCTTATTAAAACTTACTTCTGACTTTTTTCTTGGTTTCAGATTGAACATTTTGATTTTTTAATTCCTTAAAGAAATAAATATCCAATCAGAGCGACAAAAAATGCAGAACTGACTACATAAAAAGTTCAAGAAACAACAAAATTTAAATTCAAAATAATATAAAAGTGTTTAATGTTCATATTTTACTTATAATTTGTTTATAATTAAAAAAATGTTATACTCAAAATCATCTACAGATAACTGGCAGCAGCCTCATCATGATTTATTGGCTGCCATATGAGAAAATATTAATTTGTTTTATTGCTACATATAATTTCCATCGGTTTTCCTTGACTTCTTCAAATTTGGATTTGTTTTCATTCTTTTTACATGCAATTAGCATAATTTGGATAAACTTTCCTGTTGATAATTTAAATTTAATTTCATGACCTTAGGCATGTCTCGGGTAAAATCCATGTCAGCTTTTTCTCCCCTTTTTTTGTGTTTCTCTAAATAAATTACAACTTTCTAATTTACTAATTAGTTTTAGTTTTTTTTCTTTTCCATGGGCGCGCCACTACAAAAACAACAAACAAATAAAACAAAAACAAATAAATATTTATATAAATGACATAGTTTTGTGTTTGAGTTAATCCCCATTACGTGAAGTGATAGTTGAGAGAGATAGAGAGAAATAAACAAAACATTGGGTAATAAATTTATATAAAACTAAAAAAAAAACCAAACTTTCTGATAATCTCTAAACATTTGTGTTTACATATGTATTTTCGCCAACAACAACAACAACAACGAGAGGAGAAAAAAAAAACTAACCAAGTCAAAACTAAACACAAATATAAACAAAGTTCGTTCTTTTGTATGCTTGTGACATTTATTATTAGCTTAATGGGCGGCCTGGACACGTGTCGTTTGTAAGGGAAGTGAAATTTTTAAGGGTTCACTGGGCGTATGCGTGATATGTCACAAATATCGAGTATAGAGAAAGAAAGACCACAAAGCGAACCAAAAGGAGAAAGTTTTTAACTGCCTTTGACAGTTTTTTTTTTAATGGTGATGTATTTAGCAGTTAAAAAGGTTCAAACTGCATAAGTGTTTAAGGTTATTCCTATAAATTTATATATATATGTAAATTTATATTAAAGTGTGTGTGTGTGTGTTTGTAGTATGTGTTGTATTAGTGTGTTTTATAATTAGTTTTCGGTTTAATTTATTGCTGTGGTCTTTACTCACTTTGATATTATGACAGCAACTGTTGCTGACATATGAACAAAGTTTTTGCCTTCTTGGAATAAAATTTTCAATTTAATTTTCCTTTTTTTCGTTGTTTTTTTTTTGTATATCTCAATATTTATCGTTATTTATAAATGGATAGAAAAAGTTTATGCAGGATAGGAAAGATTAAAGAAAATATTTACAGTGATAGATGATGAAAATTGAGTACAAAAAGAACATTCTTGCAATTCAATTTGATATTGAACAATTATATTTACTAAAGAACTTGCTCTATGAAGTATGCTATAGTTTATTTACTTTTGAAAAAGCAACAAAGCAAATCACTTAACTATAAATAATCAACTAAAATTCAATTTTAATTATCTATCAATATGCCAAAGTAATTAAAAGTTTAAGAAATTCATAAAATTTTGTAAACATATTTACCCCAAAAAGTATGCTTTACTTTTTTTCAACAAGTTTATTTTACAAGTTATTTTCCTATAAACATTATGACTAGACTTCACCCAAAATAACACAAACAGATGTCATTCTAAAAATCCTTCATCACTGCTCCTTTCTCTTTGGTCCCTATTTTTTATCTTTATGCTAACCCGAGCAGCCCCCCGCCGCCGACTGTTTCTCCCTCTTCACCCTTGTCACATTTAATGTGCTGCGCTTTGTTGCCTTTTTGGAAAATGCTACTTCCGTCTCTCTGCCTGACTGAATCGCTCTCCCGCCAACTCTCTGTTTGTTTGTGTGTGTCTCCTTTGACTTTTCACCCAACTATGTATGTGGCAGCCGCAGCGGGTTGCTCCTGTCCTGTCTCTCTGTTTTGTATATATACAAAAAAAAAAATATACATTTTCCCTGTTTTTCCTATGGCTGATTTAAGCAGCTCTGACATTTGACGCCACTTTGCACACATTTCTACAAAAAAAAAATAAAAATCTACAAAAATAGAAAACCAAACAGACCCCCACACACATACAAAAATAAATAAATAAAAAAGCAAAAAAAGGAGCTAGTGGAAATGTGGGAAAAGCTAGTGCTAGTCATTCATAGACTGACATATGAGTACTGGTGCCTGCTGCAGGTGGGGTGGAGAAGGTATGGAGAACGGATGTGAGATGGCTTGTTAGTGTTCTAGTTATGCGGCCATAAATACCTGACGGCTCTGCTGCCTCACTCTTTACTCTTTCTTTCAGTCAGTTTCACCTTTATATTAAATAGTTTAAAGTGAGCCCTTTTCACTCTCTGACTGAAGATGCTTTCGCAGACTAACTGATGGCTGGGGGTGGCTGTTCATTTTCCCGCTCAATTTAACACCAACAAAAACACAGCAAAAAAAAATTAGATAAAGAGAAGCAGAAGGCCACTTTAACCAGCCAACAAGGCCAGAGAACTCAACGTTTATGTTTTCAAGACAAGTTATGTATGTATGTATGTAAGGGATAGCAAAAGGGTTACTAAGACTAAAAGAAAAGACAACTTTAATTCAATAGAGAAAGTGCAGTGGTAAGATTGTTGATTATATAATACAATTAGCAAAAGTTTGCATCTAAATTTATTATCCTGAATGCTTCTCTTATTCTAAAACTGTAGTTTAGCTTGCCAAGACTTTCTTATGAGACATTTAAATAGTTTTTAATTGATTTTAAAGACATGAAGATTGAAAAAGAACGACTTTTACTTTCAGTTGAAAAGAACTACTTCTTGTTGATAGTTAAATGTGTATATTATTATTATAGATAAATCTAAAGCATAAGGGGGAGACAGCAATAGCTACTGGGACTTTCTTTCTGCTGAATTATTTAAATTACAATTTCATTGGGAATAGGCTTAGAGTAATTTGGTTACTTAAGTTTATTCATGCTCAGCTAATTTTATTGTATATTTTCGTTAATTTATTATTCTATATCTGAAACATTTCATTACTTAAATTTTAAAAGAGAATTTATTTCATTTGCAAACATGCAGTTTTCCAGTTTAAAATCCAGTTTATATTATTGTCTTATATTAGATTTATGTGAATCAAATATAAGAAACTTACTAAAGCTGATCACATATGTACATATGAATATCGATCATTTCATCTCATTTTATCAATATCCTTTGATAAAAGTAATCATATTCATTATGTTCAATTGTCTTAATACCCTAAAATTTTTAATTATTTTCCTGTGCATCCTTCAGATCTACCAAAATCTAGAACAATGATCGACAAGTTCGAAGTTAGTTTATTGGTTTTAAAATATTAATATGCCATAGATTTCGTCAGAAAAATTATTAACAAGTATATAAAGATTGTTTTGGCATATCTTTCTATGGTGATAGCCAGCAAAGATTTCTCATTACCCATTAAATGCTTACAGAAATTAAAGCAAATCAAAATCTAAGCTACAATTAGTCAAAAATGATTAACTTGGTCGAACAAAACCAAAACATTTAATTTGATATGACCAAAAAAAAAGAACATTTTTTTTTTTTTAAATTTAAACTATTTATTAATTTCACATAATTAACTTGTCATGTTTAATTATTCATAATTTCTAAGCATATTTTTTGTGCTGTTAAACTAACTATAAAAAAGCTCTCATATTTCACAATCATTAGGGCAAAATAATAATCTCTAAAAAAAGCCATCAAATAAAACATTTTTTAATGTCGAACTTCAAATATAAAAAATAATCCAGGCTAAATCTAAATCAAATTGTTTTTCATAGCCTTAGTAAAGTAAATTATTTAAATTAGATAAATTCTTGCTCTAAACAGAGTCAACACTTCGTAAACAAGAAGTAAGCCTTGTCACTAAGAAGTCCAGTCAGAATCAAGACGGAACTCTAGAAAACCTTCTAAATATTCTAATATCAGACAATAGCAGTATCGAAAACGAATCAAAGTTAATCTTGCTACCCAACAAAATCCACTGTTTCATTTTCAAATTAATCAAACTCAGCGATTAAATGTAACCTTAGGGTAACCAAAAAGTCGCTCCCCTTACATTTCCATTGCTATTTTCATGGCAAAGTGCCGAAAAAATTAAGTCAAGTTACTGCTAAAGAGCACAAAAACGAAAAACCCGCCACCAAAAAAAAAAGGAAAAGGAAAATGGGATGAAAAAGAAAAGTAGGGGGGCGAACAAAACAAGAATGAAAAAAATTCAATTTCACTTGCTGTTTGCTCGCTGTAAGTTTACCTGCTGCGTATTTATTTAGTATATTGTAGAGCTACACACACTTATGTAAGTAGAAGTAAAGTAAAGGACCTTGCCGGCACAAGAAGGACCAACTTGAGAGACAAAAAAACACCAGCAAACGAGGTACAGAAAATGGTTGAAATGCTAGAACGAGTGTGTATGTGTGTTTTGCTGCTCTTAAGTATTTATTTATTTTTATTTTTGCTTCCCTGCTCATTTTCTTCTTCTGCCTGCCTGTTTAGTTAAGACTAAATTGAAAGAGAACAGGAAATGATTTTACCTCTTTCTAGTTTTTGTCTTTCTCTCTCTCTATCTCTCTCACTCACTTTCTGTTTGTTTTTTGCGCCATACATTTAAATTATGGTCTAAAAACAAACTAGTCAAGTCTGTCTTAAACAAGTTAAAAAAGTTGACTGAAAACTAAAAATCAATTTATTCTAAACATTTTACATATGCGAGGGTCCTTTTCTTAGTAGCGAGTTGTAGTTTTTCTTAGATGGGACTCTAAGATGACATTTACTTACTTTTTAAGGGGATTTAATTGTATTTATGCAGTAATTATTGGCAATTACTGGGAATCTGAATCCAAGTAAGGATCCTTTACTAACAATTCTTAAAGGTTAGACCTCTCTATTTAGAATCTATCTTAAACATCAGGGTAAACGTATGCTCTGACTTAAGGCAGAGAACGTGCCCTTACTTAGGTCAAATTTTATACAAAATGGGCTTAAGTAGTCTTATAGTTACTTCTACATAATTTGCCAGCAAGCTAGGTAACCAATCCCTCAGTTGACTGATTCTAAGCCGTAGTTAAAGCTTTGATTGTTGGGTGTAGAAGTGCCAAAGTCAAAAACTTAAAAAAACAGGCACAGCTTTCACCAAAAGATTATAATTTAATGTTTTCAAATGATTCGATCCCAATATTTGAATAGATTTTATAACTTTAATAAAGCATAAGCCAAGGAAAAGCTTCAAAATCTGTAATATAAGCTTCTTGTAAGCAGAAATTACAGTTAAAATTTTAAGAGTACACCTAAAAGTAGGCAACAATAAATTTTAACCGTTTTCAAATATCGAAACAATAATTTCGATCTAACTAAAGTAAACCTAAAACTTTCAACTGAAATCACAAACTAAATTGAAAATTCATTTTTCCCATTTAGTAATCGAATGCTCCTCGCATATATGTAAAATTTCATTGCATCATCAAAAGTCAATCAAAAAATAACTTTTTTGATGACCAAACACACAAACATATGAAATTAGTTGTTAAAGTGCAGATGGCTGGCTGACCAGCTGCATGGATGTTTTGCCAAGTCTACTGAATCGAGAGCCCTTGACAATTTTCACAACATATTTTGTGTTTTTATTAAATGGCATAAATAAATTATAAAACCAGCAAGTGAAGTGAAGTGAAATCTAAAAAGAAACTTTAGCAAAATTGCATTAAAAATGTTGGTTAAAGGAAGAGTGCTGATGCCAGTAGGAGAAAATGGAGAGAGAGAAATAGAGCGAGCGAAAGAGAGAGGAAGATGAAGAAGAGAAAATGCATTCAATAATGCTTTTCTTTCTACCCTTTCTCATGTTGTTGTTGTTGTTGTGCTTTACATGCACGAAAACTGGCAAACTGTTGCCATTAAACGAAATATTATGTATACGACATGTGAGTGCTAGACATTTTCTTTACATTATTCTACGCTTGTAAAAGGGTATAATGAAATGAATTTTATGTTTGAACTTTGTATGAGGAATATTTTTGATAGATACTGAAGAAAAGGTTGTTTAGAGAAGATTGAGAAATCTGATTTCATTATATGAAATAGTCTTCATTGATTGCTTATGAAAGATTTCCGGCTACTGGTTATGCTTGAAGTATATATCTTTAAAAGCCTTGGTAGAAAGATGAAAGAGTATTCAAAATTCATTGAGTCAAAACTCTGATTTTATTGTTTTACATTTGTTCTTTTACTTTTTGTGTCTGCATATTATACCATGAGGGGAAAACAGATTATTGCTTCCGCATGTGGGCAGAAATGAAATGCAAAAGGCAACAAAATTTTTTTGCCCACGAAATTCTCTTGGGGTACACATTGTAATATATGAAAGAAATTTTACAAAAAAAAAATATGAAAAGAACAAGAAAATGGAAACATTCATGAAATGTTTTCAAGTGTTGCTAAAAATCGAAAAAAGAATTATATATTATGCAAATGTTTTATAAATGACAATAAAAAAATGCTTACAAAATTAAAGCTAAATTTGCAGAATTGTATTTATCAGTTAAATTTGTTAACAAAAGCTCTTCTACTTTACTATTTACTTTATATAACTTATTGTATATCTCATTTTTTTGGTACTAAATAATCTTATTATATAACACAAAATGTTTGTTTCGCTTAGTTTCAGTGAAAAAAAAAAAGTAAAAGCATTTGGAAATGAAACTTTAATTTTCTTTCAAATTGTTGTTTTCACATTTTACTTTCCCAACCAGAAACTTGTACAAACGATTTTGTTCACCTTCTTAGTATCTACCCTCTTAGCCCAACCCACCCCACCCCATTTCTCTCCAACTTTTTCTACTAACTACTTACCCCTCTGGCACATTGCTCAAGTTTCATATTTACCTTGAAATTCGTTCATTAACTCACGTTTTATAGTTTTCGTTTTGTTTTCTTTTTTTTTTTTGCCGAAAAACTATTTTCAGTAAAAGTTTTTTGTTTTGGCAAAGACATTAGCAGGACTAAAGTGGAAAACCAAACCGAAATCTCAAACTTCACTTGCAGTTTTCAGTTTTCCAGTTCTCAGTTTCAGTTGTAGAGAGTTTTTGGTATGCAGAAGGAAAAACTTGTGTTTGCTTTCACCAATAAAAACTTTTGTTTTCCAATGTTTTATTTGTTTGCTATTTTCTGTTTCAGTTTTCCTTTTTTTTCTGTTTTTTGACAATTTAATTATGCTCATTAGGGAGTGTGAGTGGGGAAATTCACAAAATGCTTGTGAAATGTTTTATATGTTTGCCACGTTTCGGGCATAAAAAAAATATCAACAAAAACTTTATGACCCACAGCAACTGAGCTGAGAATTAACGCACGCAGCCAATTTGTCAATCAATAAATTTTTCATATAATTAATGTCTGCTTAAAGGCAATTTCATTTACTCAATATAATATGTATGTATTTTCTATCTTAATGTATTTGCTTCCTTTGTTTCATTTGCAGTTACAAAATTTGTACGCATTGGTATTGCCGACAAAAACGATTCACCGCCATATTTCGATAGATTTCTATACGAGACTGAAATCGATGAAAGTGCCGATTTGCAAACATCCGTGCTCACTGTCAACGCCAAGGATCACAATGAGTGTGAGTAAACCAAAATCAAACCAAAATCAAACTTCCATCAAATCAATGATAATAAAAACCAAAAACATAGACAATATGTCCAACAATTAAAGCCAATTTATGTATATTCAAATACGATTTATATATTGGCATAATTTGGCAATTGATTTAATTGAGTGTGCCTTTAATTATAATTTTCTTCGAGGGGGAAGAAAGAGGGTCGAATGAAACTGAGCATCTGTGTTTGATGAGGCTTAGTTATGGCGCAGCTTTAGCGATTAACATTTCCAAAGATATAAATTTTTTTTCCCCCCATCTGTTGGGTAAGGGAAGGTCATAAAGTATATATCTTCTCTCCGGCAGAGGATGGTTACGCTGTCGATTTTAAAGGCCTCATCAATACTGAATTCTGAGAATCGTACATATGTATGTAGGTAAATAAGCTAGCATAACAAAATGTTATTAAATTTTATCTGCCTATTTGAGGTTGCACGTGAAATTGTTATTAAAAAAATTGCTTCTAGTTGAAATTTATTTAGTTTTGTTTGTAAGAGAAGAAATTATGCTTCAATGATAAGATACAGAAGGATAAGGTTTTTAAAATCTTAAAATGGAAATATAGCTGAACAAAGATAAAAAACATTTCAATAATCACCATAATGAATCAATTAGAGAATATAAATTGCTCTTGCTTTAAAGTCAAAAAAGCAGCATCAATCCTCATTTAGGTAACAACCTAATGAAATTTTTCTTGTACGTTTTTCGAAAATTTCACAAAATATTAACATTTAACTGAATAAACTTAACAGGAACTAATTTTTATAACAAAATAAAGTTATATTACATAGTTATCGTTACTCTTAAACAAGTGCCTAAGGCAAATTTTAGACTCTCATCAACTGTTTCTTTATTGATTCACTCCATTTCGCTTTCGTCTATACAAATACAATTAAAATCGTTTGAAAATTAAAATCTTTGTAAGGAAATGGAAATGGCTTGTCTTTTAGTGTTACCTCTCTCAACTGACTTCAGTTTTTTGCAATCACAAGAGAATGCTAGTTTAGTTTTATAAATGGTTTTTGAAATGCTTTTAATTTCATTTAGGTCGTTCTTTAGTTTTGTTTGAAGTTTGAAACATTCTGACTAATCTGTCTTCTTTATAAATATTAAACCGAACATTTCAGGGTTTCTCTTTTATATCAAAGGTTTACGGTTTAGTTTTCTTTTTAATTATTTATCTGTATGATATATGCATGTATGTGTATTATGCATCATTTGCCATTCTAGTTTATTTTTATAAGCATCAACTACTGAGTTGTGATTCAATATAGCAATTAAGTAAAACCACTGGTTTAATATAGAAACCATTCAGGATATGGAAAAGAAACTATTAATCAAAGCTTTTTTTGAGTTAAATTGTCTAATGTCAAATAAGTCTATTAAGTCAAAGTTTTGTATATTGATCTATAATAACATGTTGAAATTCTATTATATTTTATAACAATTCTCAAATAAAACTCTTAGCACTCTTTGAAATAATTAATCAACAAATATACCAAGTTATGCCTCTCTCTCTCTCTCCCTCTTTCCACCTTATTAATATACCATTTATAGATAGAGTTTTCAGAATATATTTAAGTACATAAAATAAAATACGATATTCTTAAAACTTAACTTTTAAACTCTTAGATACTTGATCTTTAGCAATCATTTGTCACATTTTTTGAACAAAATTGAAATCAATTTAAATTTTTATACATTAAAATAATTTTGTCTCTTTCATTGTCGGAGCCATTAAAAAAATGACTTGTCAAATAGCATAATAATAGTAATAGGAGAAAAAAGCAAAAGCAATAAAATCATTAGCATATATGTACATATATATAAAGATAGAAAATTATATATACATATATACATATATAAAGCCAGATGTAATATTTGACGCATCATTTCAATGGAATGAAAACCAAGTCAAGCGAAATACAGAAATGTTGCCATCAATGACTTTTTGATAGGCGAATACTCCGCACACAATGTACGCGATACATAAACATTTGTAAATTGGTTTTGGCAATTTCCTTATATATGTATATATGGAATTTATGCCTATATAAATATTAAAAACATGGATCGAATAAGTATGGATGTACATACATACATATATATAGATATATATGTAAGTAATTCTTTTTCTTCTTTGTTGGTGGTCATAATAAACGTTTATTTATTTTAATGCTCTTTTTCTCTCACTCTCTGTGTCTCCCTCTTTCTCTTTGTGTTTATCTGTCTATATATCTCTGTTTCTCTCTGTCAAATATGATTACGCATATGGGACATGTAGAGCAAATATTTACGAAATATTAACAAATAAAGGCTCTATGAATAAATCCATAAAATACAAAGACAAACACAATCAAACGAGCAGCAAAAAAAAAAAATCTCTTGGTATTGATTCCCCAAAAGGAAAATTATTATTGGTAATATACGGGATATGAAGAATGAACAGCGAATAGACGAATAAACAAAACTACAAAGCAAAATGGGCAACATTCAAAATCTCATTGAAAGCATTTAACAACTTTGCCACAGCACAGGACAGGACAGGACGACTGGCACAGGATTCAACATAGTCAAAATAGCAACAGAGAAAGGACGATTGAAAGCTTCTTGTTGACGGCGTCGCGACGACTAAGAAATAAGCATTAACCCGAATTGAAAAGAGAGGCAAAAGGAAAAGCAAAAGCAAAAGCAAAAGAAACGAAAGAGGAAAGAAAAAGGACAACAACATGAAATGCACATCGAATATGAATTGAAGTTTTCTTTTGCAGACTTTGGCTAGGGTCGTGAGACACAATCTTTTATGTGATTTTGTTTTTCCTCATTTCTCTCCAACCTCTCACCTCCTCCTCGCTTTCGTCTCCTACATCTTTTGAGGCAAATGGCTTGGAATTGAGAGAGAAATGCTGTAAAAAGAAAAAAAAACTTTTTCTACATTTCAAATTTATGAGCGAAAAAATTATTTATGTATGTGTATATGTTGTTGTTGTTGTTGCTCTTGTCATGGTCGCCATGTGTGCGACAAATGATGGCTTTAAACAATTTCGAAAGAAAGATTGCTTTACAGAGTGGAAGCCTAAAAGCAGGCAATCATTTTTGTTGCTACAAGGAAGCGGGCGAAGGCTGATAACTTTTACCCTCCACACACACACAGTACACACTCACATATACTTTAGAGAAGTAGACATAAAAGTTCCTTATCAGCATTAACTACCAAATCCATCTAGTCTTGGCTGCTTATTAGTCTGTTTCCTACCTACGTCGTCTACTGCAACAATTTGAGCCATCAAATTTGACATTCAGACTGAAATTTATGATTTAAGGCAAGGCCCTGTGACACCTTTGCTTTAATATATTTTTATTTAAAAGTTAAAAGTTTCATAGATAAATCAATCTTTAACACAATGGTCAAATATTTTAAAAATTTAAAGAATTAAAAAGGGGGAAACTTACATTTTTTATATGTTTTTAGTCGGTATAACTAAGATTTACTACATCTTAGACTTAAAAAAGAATTTCGGTTTATAAGTTTCTCTACGATACTAACTAATTATTCAAGAAATTCTTACTATTTTGTTCGTTAAGCCAACTACATTCAATTCAGTTATATAGAACTCTCACTCATAGAAGCAAAGCCAGTTGCTGCATCATTTATTTCTTACCTACTCAAAGCAAAGGCTGTTGCTCCAAATATCACCAACAAAAAAAAGGGTTCTCTTTCAGATAAGGCAAAATCATTTGCAATAGCTTTCATCTATTCATCTGTTGTCATACCTTTTCCATAATCAAATTGTTGGGCCAGTTGCTGTGTTTTTATGTTCCACCATCTCATTTTTGTTAAAACAAACAACATAAAAATTGTATATCATAAATTAGTCTAGGCTAAACCCTTAACTCATCATCTAATGAGTTTTCATATTCTTTCCACCTCATTTCTTCAGTCATAGATTTCTTTTATAACCTTTTTGTGGAACAACAACAACAACAATAATAAAGGAAAACACTTAAAGCTAAGGAAAAACGTTTTATTTTTCTTTTAAACTGACTTTTCATGCTAAATAAGTACATAAGGAAAAACATCATCTAGGCAAAAAGACAAAGAGAGAAACAAATAAGAAATTGGTAGGAGATTGTTTTCAAGGAGGAGGAGTAGGAGGAGAATGGGGAGGGATGGGGAAAAGAAAATGTTTACTGCTTTGGCTTTTAGTCCCATGTGTGTATATGTTCATTTAGAGGTCTCTTAGGATGTTCCCCCGCTACCCATACCCACCCCCTCATGTTCCCCATGGTGTTTGTATATTAATTTATTATCATTATCAGTGATTTAAAAATGGCGTCATGACATCGTAAATTATAAATATCATTGTCGAAAAGCAAAAGAACGAGAAGGACCATGGGGACTACTTAACACGCCCCAGCACACACACACACACACAGAGGGAGGGAGTAGCAAAAGAATATTAGATAAAGTTGCCGGAAAATGTTCTAAATTTCAAGAATTGAAATATAAAGTTCTCAAACTTTTTAACTAATTTGAAGTTAAGAAATTATGTAAACTTAGGAAAATTAATAAAGAAATATTTAAAAGAAAAAAATTGTCATATTGGGGTCTTCTTTAAGTCAAATGTTGCTTGAAAAGTAGATAAGACGTTACCACAATAGTAGGAAAATCAATATTCAACAATTCAATTAACAAATTTAATGCATTCTTCAATGTTTTCTGAACCGATTTTTGCTTTAATGAGGAAGTTTTCTTATAGTTGTATAAAAATAGCCAAATTGTGTAAAATTCTTTAAGTTTATTCAGTTCGAAAATTGTTAATCAAAGAATTCGTTATTATACAGGATTGTTCTCATTTTCAACCGTTTTGTGGTTCGAATCGTTTATATCCCCAAAAAAAAAATATAGCTAGATGTTAATTTTTCCTCTAGATTAGTGCTCAAATTAATGCACATGGGGGTATACTTTAATTCTCAGTGAAAAAGTTTGTTTTGATTTGTTCATCTCGTGTTTGATCTCCTCGGGTTTACAGTGGTGAATGCTTAACATAACATTTTCATAACAGAGTTATGCTTATTACTTAACATCGACGGTTACTCGAAGGTAACTATTTCAAATGCTAGGTTAGTTAGTGAATTGTGTATTGCATTATACAATTTAGCATTATGAAAATTTTCATATTGAAGTTTTTTTTATGATTTAACTAAGAACTTCGAGAACCCTTGAGTTGATAGGCAGTGCCCAAACAGTTGGCACAGTTGGCGAATGTAGTAAAAAACAAAAGAATAACCGAACTTGGCTTTGAAAAGTAAATGGATTGATATTTCACTCGAGAAAAGATTTGGAATGTGAGTTGATATTCTTTGCAAAATGTTTCGAAAACAAGAGCAGGCCTGTTTATTATACAATAGCAATAAGGACTAATTTATAATATTTTTTTGTTTTACTTTTATTTATAAAAAAAGGGATCTTCCTCACCATCAGTTATAAGTTAAGAGTAATTTTTACTTGATAAACGTCTACCTCAACTTTTGTCTAAAGAGTTCACCAACCTAAATCTATTCGCTTAATTACATATTTTTTACATTTTCCATTAAGGATTTAAGTTTTTGCTGTTTTACCTCAAGGCTTTTATACTTAAATACCTCTTTAGGTCTTTTATAAACTCGCACGCAAATCTGTTAATTGAGCAGAAAGCTGTAAAGTTAACATACACATCCAACCTAATTCCAAGACTTTTGTGGATGAGTTGAGATGCGTTGAGCAGGTTAAGCGATTTACGCGTCGCTAATTTACGCTAATGTTTGTCTTTCACATTTCCGCATAAATGCACCAACAGCTACAAGAACAACAACATCATTTTACCACATCTTCTACATCATTTTGTCAGCATCAGATGGCGCATGTGAAAAGGAGATTGGTCTTACCTCTTCCCCCTTATCATCCCGTATTTACTTTTAACACTTTTGCGTAAAAGGAAATTTTAACCAATTTTTTTTTACTCTTTTTTTTGTTCATAAGTAAATTAAATGACAACGACAGAGGCCAGAGAGAGAGCTCTGGCTTTTAGACTATTTTTCACTCTTTTGGAAAGAGAAAGAAAGAAGAAAAAATGTATTTTTAATGAAGTTAATTACATGATGTTGCCTTTTTCTTTCCGACTACCGTTCATATATATATGTACATATTACTTTAAAGCCATTTGATCCTCTGTGTGGGAGTAATCATATTGGTTGGAGGGGGAAAAGTTAAATGGATTAAAATTCAGTAATGTATTTCAATACTTTTGGGTCTCTGATATAAAATAAACTCCAGCAAATGATTGAGAAGAATTTGGTAAAAGCTTATCGTTACTAAGAAAACTTTTAAGGTGCAAAAAAGTTAAAGCGAAAAATTTTCTTAAATAGATCCTTTCAATATATTATTATAGCAGAAACTGAAAAATAACTTGATGGTTTTAGAATTTTTATAAATTTTTTGTTATTTGCAAAACTTTTTCTTTTACTTTTTGTAAACTACGCAAAAGGATTTTCAATTTTAAAATAAGTTTTTTGAAGTATATAGTCCCAAAAAACGTTTTAAACCTTCCAAGTACCAAAATGTCTTTATTTGTAACTCAATTTAAAAAGTCATAAATTTTAATGTATAAGGGGAAATATTTCTTAATCAACTTGCCGATGCCTATGCAAAAATACATAATTTTAATTAGGTCAAAAATCTCATAAATCTCTCATTAACTTTTAATTGCAATTTATGAAAAAAATTGTATACTTAAACAAACTCTTTAAACTCTTAAGACTTGTAGAAAATTTCTAAAAATATATCCATAAACAAGTCAAGCCTTTGGCTGTCTTCCAATATAAAATTCTATTAACATTTACATTAATATTCTAATGGTTAACCTTTTACCCATCTCTCTTTTTCTCTTTCCTTTTGGCTTACAGCGACGAATATTCGATACCAGATCACAGGCGGTAACATAGGCAATGCCTTTGCTGTACAAAATACAACCGGTATTATCTATGTGGCCCAACCACTAGACTATGAAACGCGGCCAAGGGTAAGTAAAAAGGACATCCCTACACACACACACACACACACACACAGACACACACACAAACATACAAACTAGCCCTTTTTCTCTGCTCAACTCGGAGCTGCATTAGATTTTTTCTTTAACATTTTGTTTGTTGCCTGCATAATTTATATATATGCAAAACTATGCAAAACTTTTCTCTCTGAAACGCAAAAACTTTTGACAGACAAACAAGGCAAAAAAAAAAGAAAAAACCAAAAAAAGTACAAAATATATGAAAAAAAAATTAATCAAAAAAATTCAGAACAAGAAACAGTAAGAGAAAGAAATCCACCATGTGAGCTGAGCTACAGCTGTCGTTACATTTCCCATTGCGCATTTTTAACGCGATTGCTGCACACGCACAAAATAGACTTCACCACCGCCCCCACCCTATGACCATCCTATGCCCTAGTCCAATCCCAGGACCCATACCCTTTCCAGAAGCTGCTGACAGTCTGTGTGGAAATCCGTGTTGCCTGCCTGCCTGTCAAGCTGCCTGCCCCCACAAACAACATGCAACAAATACCTAACCACAGCATGAAAAAACATGTGTTGTGCCACAGCAGCAACAACAAAATACGAACAGAGAAAAAAGAATTTCAGAATATATATATATACGTATAAAATATATATATAACGAAAAAGAGTAGGGAAAAACTTTTGTCCTCCATTCATGCGATTTGGCTTTTGTTTTTACAGCTTGCCTTTTGTTGCTGCCGAATCGGCAGCTGAATTAAATATGCTTGAAATGTCAAAGCCAAAAAGTCGTATAAATCTCTGTTAGTTTTGCATAGAATTTTGCATGAAATCAAACCATTTGAGAAGTATAAAGGATAATATAGCTGAAAATATGCAATTACCAAAAGTAGTTTAGCAAAAAAACCAATTTAAACTTTACAAAATTAATAATTTGATAACTAAAGGGGTTTGGATATAACCAGATTTGATATGGTATCAGGAAACCATATAAGTATATATAAACATAAAGCATATATTGTATAATATATATGGAAGAGGAAGATTGGTATGAAATACCTGCCCCCAAGGTAAGCTTTTCCTTTTTATGTAACAAAATTTGTGTAGCTAAGGCACGGCCCTTCCATTAGAGTTGGAATTTTTCTCTTTCAAAGGGGAAAAAAGTTGCTGACTAATATTAAAGCAAAACCAATTGTTATATAATTTTTGAAGGTAATTCATTTTCAGTAATTTACACTCATTGAGAAGCACTTCAAAGCTGTTTGCTAAATGCCTACTACCACTTTAATTTTACAACAACAAAGAAGAAAAAAAAAAGTAATTGAACACGAATTGTGGTAAAATTTCACTTGAAACTTGGAACAATTTCAATGAAACGTGAAATTTATCAATAATAGAAGGAAGCAGTTAGTAATTAGCAGAAGTAATTGCATTATACAGAGGTGAAAGGTCATTTACCCCAAAATAAATCAAATAAGTAAGCAAAATTAGTTGGAATAAAGTAGAATTAAATTTGAGATGGAATATAAAGTAAAAGAATAAGTAAATAAATAACTTTTCCTCACTTTTTCTCTTTACAACTTTACACAGTACTAAAACACTAAACTAATTTCTCGTTTCTAAACTTCTGTAACTATTTTCTGATCAATTGTTTCTTTTTTTTCCAGTACGAACTACGCTTGGAGGCAACGCGAAATCGTAAAAATAATTACACCACCGTTGTGATCAATGTACGCGATGTTAACGATAATCCACCGGTATTCGATCGTCAAACATATCGTACACAAATCACCGAGGAAGACGATCGAAACTTGCCCAAACGCATTTTACAGGTAAGATTTTATAACCATTTTCGATCTTTCTTTAACTGTTTTTATGCGACCATTAAACAATTTCAATATTGACAAGTAGAAAAAGTAAAACAACGAAGAATAACAACATGCAATTTAAAATTTGCATTAAAAGCCAATGTACTATATACATATATATGCATGTATATGAAGAACATGAAGACAGCGTTCAACTGTGTTCAGTCTTCTCTTTCGTGCCACGATTTATGCTGAAAAGTTCAGCAAGTCGAACAATTCAGGCGTAAATACAAAATAAATACTCATTCATTATTAATATAACGTGATAGTCGGAGCAAGGACGAAGTACATGTATATATCGACTTATATATATGTATATATAGGAGGTATATGTACTATTCGGATACATATGCACACATACTCATATATCGAGTTTTATTTAAGGCCATAATTTACCAACCATAAAGAAGAGAAAAGTATAAAATGGGCAAATATTTTTACAAGTGGAAAATATGTTAATACTCTTTACGGCTACTAGAGAAGTCTTAAGAAATGAAAAGCATTTACAGATAAGTGTCCATTAATGTTACAAGAGATGAGAGTTAAATGAATCTGATTGATCTGATAAATTAAATACGAATTTTAAATGTAATCGGAGTAGCAATAATGAACGAAAAGTCTGAACTTAAAAAGTTTCTTAAAAATTGACAGAAAATAGTTCTTTTACTACCAAACGATCAATTAGATCCAGCTGAGAAAAGAGTGATAAGTCTGTCCATAGGCAATAGCCAACATCGTGTAGCGGTTTATATATAACCGGTTACTTAGTCACCTAAACTCGAACTTAAGAAAATTATCTTTACAATAAAGACTTTCCATAGATATCCATAATAAAAAGGTATCAAAAAAATAACTTCTCGAAGATAATACTTCTTGAAGTTATCATCTTTTGACACTTTGTTAGTTGTGCTGATTTATCTAGGCATCTTAAAGTACTACAGATCAGCCATATTGGAAATAAAGAAAATGTTTATATTTCAATTTTGATTTTCAAATTTGGTTATAAAGTCTTTCAAATGACTATAAATAAGGTAAACCCTTAGAAAGATTAACAAAACAGTTACGATACATTACATTACTCTGAAACTAAATCAGCCAAGGTATGAAAGTTTAGGCCAAATGTCAACAGTTTTTGATATGTGATAAACGTATAATAAAGATCTTATTAGGGACATTCTTTTTGTTTATTTTCTTTAATGGCTTATTTTCTTAATCATTTTAATTTACATCTAAATAAGTGGAAAAAAACTTTCAAATTGAAGCATAGTCATTTCCATTTATATCAAAAAAATATTAGTTTTTAAATAATGAATAATTTTTTTCGATTGTATTATTAAACACATTGGATAGTTTGCAAATAAATTATCAAAATTGTAAAAAAATCAGAATCGATTTAAGTTACAGAGTTTGACTTTGGAAACAATGATTAGATTACATATAGAAACTTTTGTTCGATTGTGCAAGAACAAACTAAAGGATGTGCAATTTCATGTGTTAAGGAGCCTAAAGAAATATTCTAAAAATATTAAATATTCATTACTGAATCCTTTACTAGACAAAATTCTTTTATTTTTGAAAAATTCAGTTACTTAAGAAACCGTATAGGCTTTCCCCAATATTCAGGGTAAATGAAAAGTTTTGCTTTACCAAGTTGTTGTACGTTTTTCTCTCTTTTTTTTTTGTTGTGTTTGCTTTGTTGCTGTTGTGCAATATAAATTAAAATTGCACAGCTCAACGGGTGTTGGAACCTGCGGAACCGCGAAAGAAAACCAACAACAATCGCTGAATTTTTAATTACACATTTATGCCCAAGTAAAGGGAACATACTTAAATACATATACATACGAATATTGAATGGAAGAGACGATGACGCTGGCGCCAGTATCCTTTTATTGCCATTGTGTTTTACCAATAATCGAGGAATCGTCTGTCTTCGACACCTTATTTTTTATCGTTTTTGGCTGTGGGTAAAAATTCAATTCTTATTTCTTTTTGTTAATTTTTCCGAAATGAAATGCAAATATTTTTGCTAACCAGAAAATTGTTGGGAAACGTGACGAGACAACAGTGCGGGAGGTTTGGGATAAAAGCCGAAAGGCTTTTAAATTGTTAACTGTATATAGTGTGCATTAGTATGCGTGTGAGCCGCCATTGCGAAAGGACAATGGCTTGCAGTAAGTCCTTCCCCACGAAAACGAAAAACGAAAAACCGGGGCAATAATAATGGGCCGCAATGACGGCACGTAGACAACTCTTTTGTCATATCAAATTGTGTTGAACATTTAACGTAAATTGTTGCATTGTAAATGAATGGAGTGGCGGAGTGCTGAAGTAACAAAGTGGGTGGGGAAGGGGGTTGTAAGAGAAGCAATGGCAGGCACTTAACACATAATGTTAGCGAGGGGAGTGCATAAAGAGGAAATCGCCCATCACTGGGTTTGCATGCAATGTAATTGTCGACTAAAGTTTTGTTCAACAAGGAAATATACATAAATGTGGGTATAGAAATCGGTTGAGAGAAGGAGACAGAGAGAGAGAGAGAGAGGGGAACTCCCTATAGTCTTTTTTGTTTATTCAGTTTGTCATGACACAAAAAAAAAATAGTAGGAGAAGAGAGAAAAGACACAAATCAGAAGTGGAATAGAAATTGAAACAAAAACAAGGAAGAAAAAAAATGGGAGGCGGAGGAGATAAAGTATACAATGCAATAATTGCTTTTAATTGGCACGACAAGTGTTTGATGACTCGTTTTGTTTGTCTATTCCATCAGATTAGAGAAACAGAATTTGCATAGTCTACATTTCGTTTTACTTGTTAAAAGACGATTATTTTTCCTCATACATCTAAAAACGATGGAAAGGATTCGAAAACAAACTGTAAGAGGTTAGATGAAGGGACTTAAGTTGTTCTTTATCATGTATGAACAGAATTTTTTTGTCGATGACACTCGTCTAGAGAAAATTGTAAGAATGAAAAATGTAAGCAAGCTAATTTGCAGAAAGATTTTAAGCAGTGAACCAAAAAGTGATCCAGAAGTTCATAAACAGTAGAAACAGTAATTGAAATACAAGTTTAAAAAACGGTTGATGAAAATATGGAAACTGAAGTTGTAAGAACTTCATAACTTGAATATTAAAAGATAAAATGGGAGCTGTTTGAAAAATTATAAAAAAGAAGGTAATCAAAAAGATGTGGAAAAGTGAAAAGAGCAAAAATTATAATATATAGAACAATTTATGTTAATAGACACATATTAAAACATAAAAACTGAGTTGAAATAGAAATTGAAAGATAATTTGAAAAAAAGGTTGAATGAGAAAGTTGAAAGAGAAGTTGAAAAAGAAGCTGATGAGAAATGGAAACAAGATAACTGGTACTTTATAGAAGTATTTATATTGATAGACAGATAGTAAAAAATTAAAAAGATGATTGAAGTAGAAATTGCGGTAGGAGTTGAAAGACAATTTGAAGTAGAGATTGAAAAAAAAGTTGATGGAAAAGTTGAAAGCGAAGTTGAAACAGAAACTGATGAGAAATGATAAGGAAAGAGAATGTAAGCTATTATACTACATATAAAGTGTTTATGCGAATAGACTATTAATTAAAAACAAGGTGAGGTAAAAATTTAAGAAAAAAAGGCAAGAAGTTGAAAGAAAAGTTGAAAAAGAAAATGAAAAATGAATAAACCAAAGAATATCAAAAAGAAGTTTAAATAAAAACTCGCATGTATACGGAACGAATGGTAAACATAAAATGGGAATTAAAGTCGTACATGAATTCCGAAGAGAAATTAAACAAAATTTTTTTAGGAAAAGTGAAGTAAAGAGAAGTTGAAAATTAAATTGAAAAGAAAGTGGAGCTAAGAGTAGTTGAGTGTTAATTTAAAAGGAAAGTGAAAACAGAAGTTTTATTCTTCAAAAAAAGTATTTAAAGTTCTGTAGAAGTTGAAAATATTGTGTTTAAGAATGAGGATAAGCAAAGAGATAAGTTTATGCTGTTTATTAAAGAATTATTGAAAGAGAAACTGAAAGAAAGAGAATAAGGAAAAATAAAAAGATAAGTTTATGCAGCCTATCAAAGAAATATTGAAAGAGAAACTTAATTTTAAGTTAAAGAACGGAAGAATGAAAGCTAGAACACAAAAAGAAATTTTAAAAAAGTTATAAAAAGTTAAAAATGAGTCATTATAGGTAAAAGTTTCCAAAACTAAAATTTAAATTATAACTAACATGCAAATTGCATCAACGCACCTAACTTTAAGCTACTTTTCAATTTGCATTTAAACTTTTAAGTTAATTAATATATTTATTTATAATTATACAATTTCAATTGATTCCGTTTGAATTGCCTAATAATTTCTATTTCAATTTGTGCAAATGTTTTCGTCTATTTTTTTTTTTTTTGTCCAATTTCGTTATAATTGTATTACAATTTGCATTTCAATTTTATTTGTCTAACATTATTTTAATTTTCCCTTTTGACTTTATTTCATTTAGTCGTTTCTTTTTCATTCAAATTTCTTTGAGCATGGGATTCCAATCAACTTTTGTACAATTTAACCAAAAAAAAAAAAATAATAATAATAAAGGAAAACTAGCTACCAATTTGCTTATTGTCCTATCCCAAAATAAAATATTCAAAAAAAAAAAAAAAGAAAACCTTAAAAGAATTTTTTAGCCCTAAATACAGATTTAATTTTCCAACCGCAAAACAAAAAAAAAGAAAAGAAGACAAAATGAAACATAAGAAACACAGTAAAATAAAAATAAAGAACCTAAATCCGATTGAATAATTACATAAATCTCGGTTATATTAGCATTTCTTTTTATATACCCTGTAAACATAATCAAAGGGTATATTAGGCAGTAGTGACCTGTGATTTTACATTGTCATTTAGGAACTTTTATTGCTAGGTAACTTAATTTATCTGTTTTACAAATTTCATATAAAACGTAAAAATAGAGAAGAGATCAAAAAAGCATCAAAGTTCTATTCATCGCTAGATGGCGCCAGCGTGTTTATGTGTGCAAATAAAAGTGAGTAAAATTGGAAAAAATATCGAAATAAAAAATTAAGCATTAGTTGATCTTCGGTGCCATTCCACCCACCATTTAACATTTCAAGGAAAAGTAAGTGCATTCCATCACCTTTCTAATACAGGGTATTTCCGATTCGAGTCCTCGCTTGTAGCATAGATTCTGATTGTTGTTGGCAACAACAAGGCAGAAGAAAAAATAAATATATATAAAAAAAAATCAAAGCATAAATTTACAACACAAACCACAGGAATGCCGCGCCCATTGTCCAGATTTCCGACCTATACCCAGACTCCACCCAACCCTCAGCCACCCATCTACCCCCTTCTTGCCAATCCTTGGCCATTTTTCAACCATTCAACTTGCCCTTTATTGGACATTTAAAGCTTTTTTTCGGCTTTCCCTCTTCTCTTTGCTCATTTCCATATTTGATTTATAGACTCTTTAGATTGTATAAGCAAAAGGTTTTTTTTTTTCTGCCTGGGCCAAGAAAGGAAACTTCTTGCACTTTTTTTTTATTGTCGTTGTCCTTGTTGTTGTTGATATTTTTGGTAACAATTTTCTTTCTCTCTCTCTCCTTCACAGGTTACTGCCACTGATGGCGATGTAGATAGACCAATAAATATTGTATATTTCCTTACTGGTCAGGGTATTGACCCAGATAATCCAGCAAATAGTAAATTTGATATAAATCGCACCACGGGCGATATTTTTGTACTCAAGGTAAGTTTTTTGTTATAGTCATCCCTTTTTATTTTTTATACAATTTGTGTCATAAAATGGGCAAAACCTTAATGAATGGCAGTTACATAAAAAATAAAAAAAAAATAAAACTAGAGAAAAAGTTAAATTCTGATGCTGACATGGCCCCCAAAGGTGAGCGTGCAAATGGCTTGCCATCATGGCACGAAAAAAAAAGAAAGTAAATATAAATGCAGGGTAATTCCCCCACTCTTTTTTAGAGGGGGATTTTCGGGGTACAGAGAGATGATTGCCAATGGGGGGTAAACGTTGGCAGTTTACAATTGAGCCACAGTTTATGCACACAATGGCGCAGTTTATACTGTGTGACGAGTGAACAGCTCGAAAAAAAAAAAGAGAAGAAACCAAAGAGAAAAAAAAGTTATAAAAACGATGACAGGAATACCTCGTTGTGTGGGTGTCTCATGTCTTCACTGATGAGGGGTACTTGTAGTCTGTCATATGGTTGGTAACTAGATATATGAGAAGTTAATATTGTGCGGGAAGGGTGGGGTGAAATTTTACAATGATTTGTAGTTTTATAAAAGATGCGTTAAAAACATGTGTAAAAATATTTTACGATGGATTAAAATATCTATCCAAGAAGCTATAAGAAAGTTTAATATGCTAAGTAAGAATATTGCTGTATGATAAGCCAAAACGTAGGTTAAGTGAGAGTTCAGCTTTTGAATGTGTCTGGAAATGTAATTAAACAACGTTTTGATTTTAGGGAATCTAAAACAATTAATAATCTTAGATTAGCTAGAACTTGAAAACAATCAAGTTTCCAAAAATTCATTTCTTTAGACGGGTGGAGCATAAATAACAAAATTTAGTACGTCACTAAATATTTTTACTACATCGTTCCTAATTTATAGCTTAAGAATTATTATTGATTTTTTTTTTTAGTTTCACCTATAACTGTTACGGACCCTGACTGAACATAATATATTCAAAATGGACAAAATTCAAGACTTTAAATGTAATATCAATAAATAAAGTATACATAAAAAGTTGTAGATCTCTAAACTTATTTCTACATCTATTGTGATCTTCTAGATATTAAAGACTTACTTTTATTCCAGAACTGTGGTTACTTTTCCCTTTCAATAAACAATTCGTTTGATACAAAAAACAAAAAAAAGTTATATAAAAAAGTTCTTGAAACATTCTTAGATATATTTCTGAATATTTAACTCCATTTCGAAAAGCTTAAATATTTATTCATAGTTATATATTTAAAAAATTATTTTAATCTTTTTTTATTTTAATAATTATTAATAGAATTTAAAGAGAGAATTACTAATCGATTTATGGTCAAATTAATTCATCGGAAATTATTATTCTTAATTAATTTTTACAAAGAATTTTACGAATCCTGTTATTTTTATAAATATTTGTAAGAAATTTTATTTTTACAAATATTTCAATAAAAATTCAATAAAAATGGAAAATATCCAAAGTATTCTTCAAAAGTATTTTTGGTCTAAGTCCTTTTACGAGTTTATCAATTAATTTACAACTTGTATTTCAAATTTCAATATTTTGCCATTGATCAGTATTTATAACTATTGGTACCCATTTTCTCCATGATATATTTACAAATTAAATTTTAACTTTCAAAATATAGCTTCCTTTTCATGTCAAGCCAAAGCCTTGATTATTTTATGTCTCTTCAAAGAATTTTTTCTACAAATTATTATCGTTTGAACATTGTTTTACACGTTCAAAAGGTGTATTGAATTCAACAACGTTAAAAGAAATAGAACTAAAAGATACTTTAAGTCAACTTTTTATAGAGTTTTCATATGTCCCTTTATATATATTATATATATCCTGTAAAGCATTTTTAATAAACCTGAAAAGCTTGGAGAATAATGTTTTCAATATTTTAACATTTGGTAGAAATTTTTGATTGCTCATTGGTACAAAAACAGTGAAGCAACTGGGAAAGGGGTCAGTCACTCGCCCTCCCCCCCAATCCCCCAAATGGGTGTAAATTGTGTAGAGCTTTTCGTCGGCATTTTTCGGTGGCGTATGATTAATTTAAAACTGTGTCAAACCGCACACAGAGGCAAACGACATTTAGATGCAAGGAGAAAAAAAAAATATGAAAAATAAAAAAAAAAGGAATACACAAGCTGCTGTCACCGTTGGAATGTCAGCTACATAGACTCCAATTAATTTCAGACAAAGTCCATAAAAACAACGCGGAGTCAAAGTGGTAGCCCTGGCGCCGCATTCTGCATAAAATGTTCAAATGTTGCTGCTGCCAGTGCTGCTGCTGCTACTGGCGGATTGCTTTATTTGTTTTATTATTGTTGGAACAGGAAAAGTGGGCGGATTTGTGTGGGTGTGGCAGCATGTGGCATTTGTGGTTTTGACGCTCTACAACCGACCAACCACATGTAAATGACATTCGTCGTTCGTTATTGGGTGCGTGGTCCGTTCGCATAAAATTGAAACAAGGGGTGGAGGGGTGGGGAGGGGATCCGATATGGGGGGTAAAGGGATATCAGAGTTTAAATTGTTGTTGGTTTATTTAAGTTAGTTTTAGTTAGAGAATGGTATTTAATTTGTAATTGCAATTGCTTTGCGTGTCACGTGGCAGCTAAATGATTTTTCTACCATCAATTTTTTCTTTTTTTTAACTTTTTTCCCCCCCTTTTTGGCTTTAATTGAGCGAATGCCATTTCAAGTTGAACGAATTTCAGCAATCGAATTGAAATGTGGTTGAAATGGCTAAAGTATAGTATACATAGTGTGTGAGTGTGTGTGTGTGTGCGTGTGTGTGTGTGTTATATAGCATTGCAATTACATTTCTGGTAAAGGTAATCAAACTGAATGTAATAAAAGTGGTAAAATGGATAAACGTTTAATCAGCTCACACTATCCATGATTGCTTAACAAATTCGTAACAATTTTTATTTAATGGCGAATAAGTTAAGTTGAAATAAGTGCTATAATTCAGAGCAATGGTCAATTAAGCGTTGCCAGATCTTGAGACATGTCCTGTAAAAATAATGGGAAGGCAATTAGTACACTGATTTAACAGATTAAATAAATATCTTAAATCTTTAATATCTTTTCAATCGTAGTTATTTGCAACTTCATTTAATCTTTTTTCATTTTTCAACAATGCAGGGTTGCCAGATCTTCTGGTTTATGCTGTATAATTTGTAAAACATTGCCAAAATGCTTTCCTAAGATTTTTTCTTTTTTTAAAATTTATTTATTTAAAATTTTTTATTTATTTTTTGGTATTTATTATTATTATTAATACATATGTATGTACGTATGTACGTGAAAAGACTCCAAAGCCAGTGTTGCCACATCTTATTCATATGACCTTTCTCAGGGAAAGGATATATTCTTTATGTAACTTTGTCTAAAGCAGTGCCAGAATTTGAAAAATTTACATTACTTTTTCTGAATTCTTTTAAGAATTGAGAATACTATTAGGTGTACGATAAATAATTGTCCATTCAGCGTTGCCACAAGTTCTTCTACGATCTGAATTGATAAAATGCAGTATTAAAAAACCTTTTTTTTTTGTTTATTTTCATAATCCTTTATAATCTCCCTTTATCGCTTCATCTATTATTTAAATAATAATGCCTAGCAAATTGACATCCGTCTATTAGGCGTTGCCATATCTCACATTTTAATGCACCTTCCTACCACCCAGTCAAAGTATACCTAAAGAACAATGCAAAAAATATTTGAAAACTTCAATTTTGGTTTTACTGATAAAATCAATCCAAATCAGTCACTCAATCCTATCTACTAAATTTTTACCTTACTTTTGGTTGTTGTCAATACTAAACTTTTTGAAGATGCTAAGCTGGTTAAAACGAAGCCAGTTGCTGCGTGGGTGTTTCTATAGCAAAAAGTCCTATAACAACAAAGCTAATCCTCTTCTGGAAACAAGTATAGAGAGATAATTTTAATGGCAGTTTATCAAATTATGACTTTTTCTTATATTATTTCGTTTTCCTACAAATGGCAAAAACATGATATAAAATATTTTTTGCCATAATTCAAGATAAGTTTCAAGCCACAAGCAAAATCCATTGCAATTGATGGCTTTTATTTGTGTCATGTAATGTATGTATACTATATAACGAATCAGCCAATCAGCTGTGGCCAGTAACAGTTTCCTGTTACAAATAATTTGCAAATCAAGCAACGCCTTGCCATCTCTCTCACACTGTCTCTTTGTCTGTTTCGCCCTCCCCGTTTGTGTAGCCCCTGGACCGTGATCAACCAAATGGACGACCGCAATGGCGTTTCACCGTATTCGCACAGGATGAGGGCGGTGAAGGACTTGTCGGCTATGCAGACATTCAAGTTAATCTCAAGGACATCAATGACAATGCCCCACAGTTTCCGCAGGGCATATACTTTGGTAATGTCACAGAGAATGGCACTGCCGGCAGTCCAGTGATGACAATGTCTGCCATTGACTATGACGATCCCAACGAGAGCACCAATGCGAAACTAATCTACTCGATTGAGAAGAATGTCATCGAGGAGGAGACGGGTGCACCCATATTTGAAATCGAGTCCGAAACGGGTGTCATTAAGACAGCAGTTTGTTGTTTGGATAGAGAGCGTACACCAGACTATTCAATCCAGGTGGTGGCCATGGATGGTGGTGGACTGAAGGGTGAGTATAGTATTGAGAAATACGTGTTGCGAAAGTTAAACAGAGAAACTGGACCACAACACGATTTCCCCAATAGTGAAATTTAAACGTTTCCCTCTATTTCATTCTTCTTTTTTTTAGGCACTGGCACTGCGTCGATAAGAGTAAAGGATCTAAATGATATGCCACCACAATTTACCAAAGATGAATGGTTTACCGAGGTGGATGAAACGAATGGCACTTTCATACCCGAAACACCCATTTTGACTGTTACAGTTCAGGATGAGGATGAGACAAATACATTTCAATATAAAGTTGTGGCCAATAGTGGTTTTGGAGCCGATAAATTTGCCATGGTACGAAATGCCGATGGTACTGGCTCTCTAAAGATTATACAGCCATTGGATTACGAAGATCCATTGCAAAGCAGTGGTTTTCGTTTTCGTATACAAGTGAACGATAAGGGTGAAGATGATAGCAGTGACAAATATCATGTAGCCTATTCATGGGTTGTTGTCAAATTGCGAGATATCAACGATAATGTTCCACGCTTTGAGCGTGATCATATCGAAGTCTCTATTTATGAGGATACCAAAGTTGGAACAATTTTGGAACAATTTCGTGCCACAGATGCCGATCAGGGTGGCCATTCCAAGGTCAACTATAAAATTCTTCGCTCCTCGAATAGGCAACGACAATTTGCCATTAGTAATAAGGGTGCTGTAAGCATTCAAAGGCCATTGGATCGAGAGACTATGGATCGACATCATGTACAAGTATTGGCCATTGATGATGGCAATCCAGTGGCACGCACTGCCACTGCCACCCTAACTGTCATTGTCAAGGATGTGAATGATAATGCACCGACATTTGCACAGGATTATCGACCCACACTACCGGAAAATGTTGAGGGAAAGAAAATAATTGAAATTGCAGCCAAAGATTTGGATGATCGACAACGTGGAAATGCTGGTCCATTTACATTTCGTTTGGATCCATTAGCTAGTGAGGAGATAAAAACTGGTTTTAAAGTGGAATATGATCGAAGTAAGTAGAAAATTCTACAAAACTAAACTCTTTCAAGAAAAATGAGTTAACTTATAGGAAAACTCCTTCAAACAAAACAATTGCAAAACTTGTTCAGCAGATCGATCCTTAAAAAATAGTTTCTCATTACTTAACTAAAACAATCAAAAAGTCACTGTTAGAAAAGCAAGTGTAAGCATTAATTTAGGATATGATAACTTCGATGTTTAGAGTCTAGTCCTTCTTTGATAGATGTGGCAAGATCAGAGAGAGAGAGAAAGACGTATGAGAAGAGTTGAGAGTGAGCGGGCAGAGTTAGTTGGTCGGTCGTATGAGGCAGTCGCAAAAGGTAGAAGCGAAAGTTAGCAAATACTAGAATAACATTTAATATTAAGTCACAAACAATTATTTATTGTCATTATATTAATGAGTACACAAATATCTTATTCATGTACTTTAGACAAACTTCTAGAAAGGGATTTGTCCTTTCAATATCACGTATTATTATAGGGATTGTAAAAAGCACAAAACGCAATCAATCTGTCAGTATAAAGAAAAAAAAACTTAACTTATCTTATCAGTGAAAATCTTAGTTGAATCTCGAAAACGCTTTCTTTCGCATTTCTATCTGTTGTTAATTAAAGCGTCAAGTATAAAGCAAATAAAAGTGATCTACAATGAAACTTGAACAAAATCTATATCTACCTTTCGTAGCAATTCATTTCTTTCAAGCTTAAACTAGTTGGGCATTATATTGTAAAATAAGAATACAATATAATACGTATATATACATATAACTTGAGTTCAAACTTTACAAAATTAGTCATTTAAATGAGTAAAATTTGTAGCTTTGATAGATACACTACTTAAGATGGTTGAATTCGAGTACCTTATCAATGCAAACAAATTTATCAAACCTCTTTTAGAATGATTTCGGTAACTTATCAAGAGTAGTTGAAAAAGTACATGTTTGATTCGTTTGATGCAAAACATTTCATTACATTTTAACCAAGTGCTTTGGGCCTTCAATTAACACCTTACCAAATGCACAGCCTGCAAACTAAGATAATGGCCAAATCTCTCAATGAAACATTTCCAATTTGACTAACAATTGTAATTCCAACACATTTACAAAGATTAAATGCTATTTCATTTGTTTTATATTTTTCTTACACAAGATTTTTTTACCAAATAATCTTTTTGGAACTTTTTGTAAATTGACTCGTAATAATCGATCAATTTTTGTTTTTGTTGTTTTTACTTTCTTTTATGATGGCATAAAAGGCAATTTGCATTCATAACTAGCCTGTGCCTGGTTTCAGGCAACTTCAACAACTTGGCAACTAATCCAGTGCAATTTTGTATGCCAACACACATAAGCTGAAACGCAACTTGTGCAAATTTTTGCAAAAGCCAGCAAAAACCATAGTAGTAGTAGTAGAGTTTTCTTCCAACTTTCAGTCACTCACTCATTCAGTCATTTTCATTTCATTCATTCAGTCAGCTAGTCAGTCAGTCAGTCAGTGAACGCAATTGCCGCACAATCAAAATCAAACGCTAAAACCGAAAACCAAAGCTCTGTTTGCATAGTAATGGTGATTGAATTATGCTTCCCAGACAATCAGCATCATCAGCATTGTTTGTGCCACAGAGTTGGTTAGTTACTCACTCCCAAAACAAAAACACAAAAAAAAAAACAAGAAAAAAATAGCCAAAAGAATTGGCATGAGGCAACCATAGAACAATCGTCTCTGGTCCATCTCCTGGGCCTTTTGTTTTCATTTCGCTTTGGCGATTTTTATGCCTTTACTCTTCTTCACCACTTCTCCTTTCCCGTTGGGAGTCATATGAAACGTACCCAAAAGAAAAAACATAGTAAAAAAAAAACAAAGAGAAGAGGTCCAGAGAAAAAAAACCTTTTTTTTCCCCTTAGCAAATGAAAGAAAATTTGAGGTGTCACTTGAATGCCATCGACTGACATTGACAGAAGAGAGTTTTCCCCACTGTTTTTTTGTTTTTGCTTTTTATTTTACTTTGAGTTTTCATAGGGTAGAAAGGTATATTTCAACTTGTGTAATGTTTGCAGCAGAATAAATAAGTTTTTTTTTTTAAGTAATTAGCATAAGTAGGTAAACAAACATTGTAGAAGTGATCGCTATGTCCTTTAAAATTTCTTTAAGGAAAATTCTGATAGTTGTTTTCTGTGATGTGAAGGAGGAATCTAGTTGTGGAATCAATGAAAAGTAACAGAAAATGCTATATAATCTTCTTGATTGTGGTAGTGGTAATATATTTAAAATAGAAATTCTCCATTTTCTTTTTCATTTGCCATCTCTTTTATACTAACAATAAGCAAAATTCTTTAGCGTACTGTCTATTAAACGGATGGCTCGAGCTCCAATCAACTCAATCAATAATTCTACAGGGCAGGTCTAGATCGTGAAATCTTTTAAGTCGCCTAGGTTAAACAACGAGTTGTCCAGTAGTCCAAGGACTAGAGTATTATTAGGGTTGTATAACCTATTCAAATATCTCACTGCATATAGCTTCATTTCTTCGTTGACAAGAGGCAGTTTAAGGTCTTTGTGTATACTTACAGTTACCGAATAGCACAAGTGATCAGTCTGAACGTCTTGTTCTGGTATCTCTGAACGATTTCAGCTAGAAATGATAAAACCATTTCTAAGTATTTTAAACTGATCATTCCTTGTGTAGCTAGAGAAAGAGTGTAAAGAAAATGATTCAGATAATACATTAGTGATATATGATCTATGAAACAACTCTCCAAATCATCGATAAATATATCTTTATAAGAGAAAAATCAACTGTTGTACAAATATATGTATATTAATTAATCAACAGAACTTGGTCCTTTAATTGAAAGCATTGTCAGGAAAAGTGCAGAACAAAGAAAAAAGAAAACTAAAAATTTTAATTCTGAAAAATTCAAATGAATTCAATGAAATTCATGTTCATTTGTTAATAAACAAGTTTCAATTACATTTTCTTTTACTTTTTGAAGGGTATTGGCAAATCGTTGCCCCAACTTCAATTAACATTTGTGTTTTTTTTTTTCAATTTTCTCTGCTTTGCCTGTTTGAATTTCAAGGCACATTTTTTGCTCATTGATTTGTTTTTTTCTTGTTGTTTTCCTTTTTCATTTTTGGCGCGTGCTTTTGGTTTCAAGTATCGAAAGGACATAAAGGAAGGAATATTTCCTAAATGCCTGCACCAGGATGCCAAATAAATAATTGATTTCGAAAACAGCAACAAGGAAAAAAAAAGCCGATTAAATTATTCTTTGGGTGTCTAAATAAAATATGCCAAAAAAAAAAAAAAAACCGAGTATATATAATGAAACGAAATGAACGTTATTAATTTGCATAATTACTTAAATGAGATGCGTAATTAGTATTTAAAAAACATTTTTCCCATCATCATCATCATATGTAAGGGGGGTCTTTGCCATGGCTGTTTGTCATCATTTTATGCACTATAAAAGATAAATTTTTAATCAAGCTAATGCATTTAATGTGCTGCTACATTTAATGCAACGAATCACATACATATGGATATATATATATGTATATATGTATCGCTATAATATTCAAATGCACTTTTCCAGTTGCTTATTACGTTTTTTTTTCTGCGTGACCCTAGGCGAGAGTATATGATTGTATGTACATGTGTATAAATAAATGTTGCGTTCAGTTGGCTTTGAAATTGCCTATTCGATGATTAATTATGCGAGGGAGTGCATTTGCCGTAATAAAAAAAATATCTGTTTATAATGTGTGGAGTCGATGGTGAGATACCCTCTAATAGGAACTTTTCTTTGGGCTTAATAGTTTTAATTCATGGTCATTTTTTGACAAGGATGGGAGATACCCTCTAATAGGGACTTTACTTTCAATTTAATAGTATTAATTCATCCTCATGGATTCACAAGGAAAGTGGCCAAGCTAAATTTCCAAGATTTAAGAAGCTTAGAGACCATTCAAATAAAAAATTAGTTACTTCTCTTACTAGATTGTTTCTTACAATTTTTGACATTCTCTAATTTTCTCTAATCACAGCAAATTCATTCTAGATTCCCAAGAGCATCTTTCTATAGAAACAGTCAGAGTCAGTTTTGGTGGGTCAGAAAGTCAAGAGTGAGTTGTTCAGTCTGAGGCGGTCACGAAGCAGCGAACTATTTAGATAAAATAACTTCAATTCGATATTAAAGTAGTTTGATGTAGTCATTATACATAACCAAAATTTAATGTTTTTAACTGTTTAATGTTTTTATTGTCGGATCAAATTAGATGTAGAAACCGCTGTTTTCCTAGAAAGATAATAGCTAAGTCCTTTTTGGTAACTTTCACTGTTTTTAAATACAATTTTTTTATTATAATTGCTAATATTAGGGGGTTGTGGATAGATCTAAAGCTTTTGGGGGTTACTATTTTGGGGGACCTACTTCTTTAATTAAATACATATAAATGACATATACGATAAAGCATAACAATTTAAATAGCCCAAGTAAGCATGAACTCTGCTTCTGAAGTATCCTCAAAGTACAATTACTGATTAGGTGCTATTTTCAATATGTGACTTGCATAATTCAATTGTCTCTTGTCGGTGTTCGGAGTTCGATACAGACTCATCATCACCTTCTATTCCATCATATCTATTTACTCTGTAATTACTGGATAACAAAATCAGCAAATGCATACAAAAAATATGTGTGCAATACTCGTGTCTATTTTATTATAAAGCATAATGTATCAATGAAATATATATTGATTAAAGCAAACGAAAAATTATATTAATACGTAATATATAATTGGATGAAATCGAATATGCATAAAAACGTTCGAGTGTTGAATATATTTTATTAATATAAAAAATAAAAAACAGCAAAAAGCAAAGATACACGATTTATATTTCATTATATTTATTATATAAATTTAAAAATTATATATTCTTTATGCAAGTATTAAATTAAACAAAATGTATTAAGCAAAAACTAGACAGTTGAAGAAATTAAATAAATTTTAAACCTTCATTATTTTAAGACAGAAAAGTGTAAAGGAAAGGTTTGAAATTCCATTGATCAGGCAAACATATGCATTTATGTGCTCACAAAAAAGTTATATAGTATTAAATTGTGATTTTTACATCTCTCATTGACTGAAACAACTCCTTTCCAATATACATATAACTTTGTTTCTTATGATCCTCTATTTATGGAAATTATAACAATAGGTTCCCACGCTTTACTTACCGAATTTTCGTCACAATTTCGCTAGGGATGAAACTTGGATTAAACCCCTCCTTCAATCAGTATCAAATTACTAACTTACCTTTCTTTCCGTTTTTATCCTTTTCAGGAGGTGACTCTGGCAATGGTGTGGCAATTTTATCATCACTGCGTCCCTTTGATCGTGAGGTAAAGAAAACCTATGCCATACCCATTGAGATAAAGGATAATGGTGCTCCGGCAATGACTGGAACAAGTACTCTAATTCTAACCATTGGCGATGTGAATGATAATAAGATGAAGGCGGGCAGTAAATCAGTTTTGGTCTATAACTATCAAGGACAATCTCAGGACACGGCCATAGGCAGAGTCTATGTTAATGATCCAGATGATTGGGATGTACCGGATAAGAAATATTATTGGGAGGCCCAAGAACATCAACGCTTCAAATTGGACACGGATACGGGTATACTAACAATGCGGGCCGGGACACGTCGTGGCCAATACAAATTAAGATTTAAGGTCTATGATCGGGAACATGATCAGGAAGATATACCAGCCAATTTGAGTGTAACTGTGAGAGATATTACAGCTGAGGCAGTACAACAAGCAGGTTCCATGCGTTTGGCTCACATAACTGATGAGGATTTTGTGAGAACATGGAATCCTTTGAAAGGAGTTGTGGAACTGTCGAAACTTGAAAGGTTCCGCAATAAATTGGCGGAATTACTATACACAGATCGTGAGAATGTCGATGTATTCAGTGTGCAATTGAGCAGAGATTTACCCCATCCGATAACAGATGTACACTTTGCGGCAAGATCGGCCCATCAGCAACCTTACTTCAAGGCCGTGCGATTGAATGGCATTGTGCAAATGCATCGGGAGGAGATCGAACAAGATGTTGGGCTCAACATAACCATGGTCAATATCAATGAATGCCTTCAGGAGGGCAAAGGCAAATGTGGCTTGAGTTCATGCACTTCACGCAGCGAATTGGGCAAGCGACCCTACACAGTGAGTGTAAATCGTACTGCCCTGGTGGGTGTACGCATAGAGATTAGTGCACAGTGTACTTGCCGAGCAAGAAATTTCACAACAACTCAAGAGACTTACAATTGTCGTTCACATTATTGCTACAACGGTGGTCGCTGTGTGGAGACTCGGAATGGACCGAAATGTGTCGCCTGTCCGGTGGGTTACAATGGTCCGAGATGTCAGCAATCGACGCGAAGTTTTCGTGGCAATGGTTGGGCCTGGTATCCTCCACTCGAACTCTGCACCGATTCCCATTTAAGTTTGGAATTTATTACACGACAAGCTGATGGTTTAATTTTATACAATGGTCCCATTGTGCCACCCAAAATGGAGGATTTAATAGTTAATGATTTTATAGCCATTGAATTGGAACAGGGTTATCCCAGATTGTTGATTGATTTCGGTTCTGGGACCTTGGAATTACGTGTGAAGACAAAGAAAACTTTAGATGATGGCGTCTGGCATCGTTTGGATATATTTTGGGATACGGAAAATGTACGCATGGTTGTGGACTTTTGTCGCTCGGCCATGATCTCTGAAATGGAAGATGGCAGTTCACCAGAATTTGATGATAATGCCTGTCAGGCTCGTGGTCAGATCCCACCCTTTGCGGAAACTTTGAATGTCAATCAACCATTGCAATTGGGCGGCTTGTATAGACAATATTTCGATCAGACTCTATACAATTGGCAATATGCCTTTACCTCTAAAGGATTTGATGGTTGCATTAGAAACTTGATACACAATTCAGAGCATTATGATTTGGCTTTTCCAGCATTGGCTAGAAATAGTTTTCCCTCATGTCCGCAAACGGATGAGGTATGCCTAAAAACAGAGCATACGGCCCGCTGTTGGGAGCATGGCAATTGTGTGGCCAGTATGGTTCAGGCCAAATGTCATTGCCAGCCCGGTTGGATGGGTCCCGGTTGCAATGTTCCCACCATACCAACTACATTTAAACCACAGAGCTATGTAAAATTTGCCCTTAGCTTTGAACCCGATCGTTTTAGCACTCAACTTCAGTTACGTTTTCGTACCCGGGAGCAGAGTGGAGAACTATTCCGTGTTAGCGATCAACATCAACGAGAATATGCCATATTGGAACTTAGACGCGGACATTTGCAATTTCGCTATAATCTCAATTCGTTGAGGAATGAAGAGCAACTGTTGGGATTGACATCCATTGCTGTCAATGATGGGCAATGGCACGTGATACGCATTAGTCGCTATGGTTCAGCTGCTCTCATGGAGCTCGATGGAGGCGAGTCACGTCGTTACAATGAATCCTTTCACTACATAGGACACCAATGGCTTAGCATTGATAAGCAGGAGGGTGTCTATGCCGGTGGCAAAGCGGAATATACGGGCGTTAAAACGTTTGAGGTTCAATCAGATTTTCAAAAAAGCTGCCTCGATGATATCAGGTAAGCACGAACAGAAACGGAGAGAAAAAAATAAAGAAAAAGAAAATAAAATTTTAACCTTAAACTAAGCCTAAGAAAATTATGAAAATAAAGAACTTTTTTAAGTTAGAAGGTAAACTCTACCTAGATTATTGCAATATTATCTTATAACAAAAAAGATTGATATTGAAGGTCCTTCTACGAAGTAGCCACAACCTCTTATACTTTGGGTTAAAGGATAATATAATAAACGATTATTTTTGATTTTTTCCTTTGATTTTTGGAAACATAATTTTTTATTTTTAATGAAACAATCATAAAATTAAATGTTTCTATATATAAAAATGTAAAACAACTGAAAACTGAAAAGGAAATTCCGTTTTTATTTAAGACTTTTTGCTTAGTTGTTTTCATTAGAGCCTTACACGATTTGACTCTCTAGCAAATCCACTCTAAATACTCTTAATGAAATTGTTAAAAAAGGGAAAAGATTTCCCAGTTGAAAATGTTAATAATCGCATAGTCTTTTCAAGAACTTTTCTTTCGAATAAAATACAAAACTAAATTTGTATCCCCCATAAGTATGCTTTATATTTTTGTTATCAAGAGAAAAATTTCAAAAATTTTACAATTGGGTAAAGGCAAAATGCATTTTCGTAAAATAAAATTATATAAAAATCCTCAAGCTTTTTGTTGATTACTAATATTTTTGCATTATTTCATTTAAAGTAATTTTGTTCTTTATAAATCAAAGCAAAAATCCTTAAAAAATCATCGAATCCAAACCAAAAGTTACTTTTATGCATAGTTATCAGCAAATCCAACGATTTTGTATCACAAAGACTTTCATTTAACTTTACTTTTGTTAATAACAATTCAATTTATGTCAATTTTGTTATGTTTTCAACGGTTTAGGTCTAGCTTTATTCTTATGGTCAGCTTGACATAATCAGTTTTTCATTGAACCTTTTTTTTCGTTTTTCAGATTGGATGGCAAACATTTGCCTCTGCCTCCGGCCATGAATGGGACGCAATGGGGTCAGGCCACAATGGCTAGAAATTTGGAACGGAATTGTCCATCGAATAGGCCCTGTTCAAATGTCATTTGTCCGGATCCATTCGATTGTGTTGATTTATGGAATGAATATGAGTGCACGTAAGTAGTAAGAGCGTAATATATTTTACAGAAAATAATGCTAAACATAGTGATTTTGTGGCTAGAAGAGAGACAGGGAGAGTGAGGACGGGGCGTGGATTGACTTTATGGACATCAACAAATTGACTATGCAAAAGGAAGGGAAACGAATGCAAAACAAATAATATCAATTGTCATCCATGACTCTTGATCCTAGACACAGTAGTAGTTTCTGCTATGTGCCATTTGCACTACCTACACACTATATGTACATATATACACACACATACACACACACACGAATTCCTATACTCATACACACACATTTTCCACATCATTAGTTTTGCCAAGTGACTCCATTTGAGCCACAGACGACAGGAGCAGAATCAGCAGCAGGAGCAGCAGGACACCCAATCTCTGCATCATGTCAGACAGCAGGAGACCCCACACTGTGAAGGAGCTTCTCGCTCCATTTGCTCGACCCATTATAAAGCAAAACGAAGGAAACGAGGGGAAGGTTAGGGTTCTGCTATTTCTCTTGCCTCTGGTAACACGTGTTCAAGAATCGTTGGTGATTTTTTTTTCGTTTCCATCTCTTCTTGGCTTTTTTTTTTTATTTTTCATTTTATAAATTTAAATAGTGACACAGATATTCCAGGTCTGGGATGGCTGCTCCTTCTTTCCCTTTCCCCAAACACCTTCAGGTGTCGACGTGTCATAAATTATGCTTACTTTAGCCTCAATTTGAATTTTATTATAAGTAGAAGATGAAGAAGCTGCCGGCGGGCTTCTGGAATTTGTGTCACTTGGCATCGACTCAATGCGAATGCGAATATTGACCCAAATACGAATGAAGGTGATAAAAAAAAAAAGACGGTTATTCATACTAACTTTAAAGGGATTAAAGATACAACACAAACCGGAACCGGAAAATTATGAACAGTGCTGTTAAATGGTTCGAACATCAGCAAAGAAAATGGTTGAATGAAACCAATTTAGTGATGGATCGATTGAGTTAGGTTGAGGCTGAGCCATTTTTAGACGTAGAATAACCGATACCATTTGTTATATAAAGCTCTAAATAGTAGCGGTACGAAAGACTTGGGTAACTTAGGTTCTAATACCATATCCATAGTTACAATAACCGAAACGATTTGGTTGGTATAGATCAATTGTAGTGCGACGAAAGTTCTTATTACCGAAAAAATGAAACCTATAACTATTTTAGAATAACCGCAACGAACTGAATAGTAAAGCAACAAAAGTTCTTCTTGTTAGTGCCAAAAAAAATATAATTTTACTCTGCCGTTAACCGAAACTAACCAATTTAGCCATGTATCCCTTAGTGTTCTAATACTATATCAAAATATAGAATAACCGAAAAGAATTGCTTTGCTTTTGGAGCATGAAAAGTCTTTGTTTGCTTCATCCTTATCATACTCATATTTTTGTATTTACGGAAACTACTACACTGAATGTAAGAAACCCCGTTTGTAGAATAACCGAAACTAATATGGAATAACCGAAATCGGGTTTTTTGCTAATCTTTTAAATACTGAAGCTTCGAAATACTTAAGAAACTATTCTATTATTTAAAAAGCTTCAAACACTTTCAAAGAACAGGGAAAATAGACAAGCTTTATTAAGACCGTTTCAGTTTATAGAGTTTTAACAAAAAGCCCTTGTTTATGTTTTTACTTATCTGATATGTAAATAAAAGGTTTCCAATCGCATCCTTTAGCGTTACCCAACTTATCCCGCATTATTGAGGAAGTTTGGTATCTTTCAATAACCAAAACGATTGGGGAATCACATATTAGCGTACAAATATCGAAATTTTAAAAGATTAACAAAAATCGGCTACTAAATCGGTAACGATTATATATCTTTGTAGTATTCGTTGCTCTGTTCTATAATAAAACACTTTTGGCTATTGAATCGGTAACCGTTTTACATATTTGTGGTATTTGTTCTATAATGAGATGGCAGGTGCCCTTTTCAAAGTTAATTCCTCACTTTGCCAAGCTTTTATACCAACTTGGTAAAATTTCTAATACCATTTTGCACCGCGTTACACCTTTCGAATGCCCTGCTGTTATCGTCTTTTGCTTGCTCCCTCAATTCACTCTGCATGAGCATATCAAAGGGAATCGCTAACCAAAATTTTGTTGGGGAAAATGTAAACCAAAACGAAAACTATTCAAGCATCATTTTTGTTCACGCTTTTCCCCTTTCCATTCTACATCTCATTACAGTTGCAGTGAAGGACGTATCATGTCAACGGATTCCAAGGGCTGTGTCGATCGCAATGAATGCCTGGATATGCCCTGTCTGAATGGGGCCACATGTATCAATCTGGAGCCGCGGTTACGTTATCGTTGCATATGCCCCGAAGGATATTGGGGTGAAAATTGTGAGCTTGTCCAAGAGGGGCAACGATTGAAGCTAAGCATGGGTGCACTTGGTGCCATATTCGTTTGCCTGATTATCATATTGAGTGAGTAGTATAAAATAACCCGCATACTCTATTCCTACACCAATTTGCTATTCACCCTATATCAGCAATCCGCAAAAACTTCTCCACCATATCAGTGTCTGTCTGTGTATGTGTGTGTGTGTGTGTGTCCATTAAGCGGCTTAAGCTCAAAGCTCGCAAAATTCTTTTTCTTTCACTACGTTTTCACCATGTTTTCGCCAACTGTTTTTACATGTAAATGCAATATACAGTAGGTTGACTATACCCCACACTCTCCTTTTTTTTCTCTCTCTCACACACACACATATGCATATACATATGTAACTATATACAATTGTTGGTACAGTTGTGTGGGAGTGTTTTGTGGCGTTTTTTGGTCGCGCTGTCCGTTACTCTCCTGGTTCCGGTCTCTCACATGAATTTTGAACAACATAAAGTGGCTACAATTCTTGTTTGTTGTTTGGTTGTTTGTTTATTTTTATTGTTTACTTGCTTCTTGTTTTTCACACCCACTCCCCCCCACCCCCAGACAAGGCCAATTTGTTGAAAATGGCACAGCAAATGGCAAAAAACATGTAAAACAATTTAAAAAACAAGTAGAAAATGGCAAAGAATTAAACAATTCATTTTAAAGCAAAAATTTAACTTGAAATTTAGCAAAGAAAAATCTTTAAATGTGTAGAATTATCTAAAGCGTTAAGATGAAGATTTAAATTTTAAAAATTTTAATTTTTAAATCATATTTCGAGACACATTTTAAAATAAATTTAGTTCTATATTCAATTTCTGTCACCCTAATTACTTTTATCTAGACTGGACTATATTTTTTTTGAAGTCAGAAAGAAGTTATTGATAGAAATAAGTTTTAAAAGTATTTCTTTGACGTTATGCTTTCCCTTTCCCGGTGGAACTTTAAGAAGTGAATGTATCTTAGGAAATGAATATATCTTGGAAAATTAATTTACCTTAAGGAATGAATGTATTCTGAAGGAAATGCTTCTTGAAATGGAAACGTATTTAGATACATAACTAAAATCGTATCTTGGCGTTCAGGTAACGCCGTCGAGAAGTTTGAACAATCTGAACCAAAGGAAGTTGTCGAAACTCCTTTAGTAGAAGAATCAACAACAAAAATGACAGTTACAACAATGAGTACCGTAACTGAGACCATCAGCGAAGCTCCTGCTCCATTCATTGAGTTACCCAACCCCGACGAGGCAGAAAATAATATATATATATAGACCCTGAGTGCCGTATGCGCAATCAGCAAAAGGAACATCTGAAAATATGTCATTGAGGCTTTTTGTGAAAAGTTTAACTTTAGTCTATAAAGTATTCACTGTATTTAATGATTGAAGAAATCAATGAAAAAACTGTGAAAATATAGTTGAGAAACTAAGCAAACTTAAATCTATCCTTTCCAAGTAAACTATAGATAAACGGACTTCCTAAAAAGCACCTGAAAAACATTTTTTTTATTATGAATTTTGAAATTCTCATTCATTAACGTTCATAAAAGTAAAAACAAAGTTGAATAACTAAGAAATTTAAAACACTTATTCATTAGGTAAAACAACGTTCACAAAAAGAAAATCAATATTGGGTAACTAAAACTGTTTATCATGAATTTTCAAGCACTTATACATAAGATAAAACATCGTTTGCAAAAGTAAAATCAATGTTAAGTAACTAAGAAAACTTAAATCAATCATTTTTCAAGCAAACTGTAGATAAACAAACTACAAGAAAAGCATTTAAAAGCCTCTGAAAGGTGAAACATCGTTTCCAAGAGTAGAATTAATGATTTATTAGGCAAAAAGGACCAAAAAACTTTGCAAACAAGAAGGATCTGAGAGCACTTCATTAAGCCTAAAGTTAATTCAGACTTAAGTTAATCATAAGCAAATTTCACCGAAGACGAGAAGAGAATCTTTCTCAATGAAATCCTTTATAAAATGCACTAACGAAGAATATTAAATTCCATGTTCCCTTTATACTGGACAAGGGCATTTAATTCCCTGTTGAGTCGGGATTTTTGGATTATAATATAAATGATGATCGGTTAAACGGTTATGTGACTCTTCAACATAAATCCAACACGTGTAGCTAAAAGTGGTAGGAACATGTACATATATGTAAACAAGGGAGTTGCCACGCAGCCAAAGTCCTACTCGTTTTGAGTCAGAGTTGCCGTAGAAGCGACAAGACGGTAGATCTCTGGCAACCCAGAAGTCATGGAAAATATTATTGAGTGGAAGCCGTGGAAGAAGTCGATTAAGTTTTAAAGCGGTGCAGTCGTCAGCAGCAGAATACAAAATAAGTTGTCCGAAGTTTCATATTTTTTGTATCACACTCTACTCTGTATTACAGACACATTAACTTTTTAGATATTTAATAAACATTACCAAATTAAATATCTTACAATTGGGGTCTCGTCCGTGTCAAAAAACAGAGCCCAAAAAAGTGTGATCGCGTAAATCGAATTACATACAAAAGTGCGGTATCGTGGAAAAAGTTGCAAAGTTGATATATGCTGCTCAAAAAGTTGTAAAGTTGATACAAGTGGCTATATAAACTCTAAGTTGAACAATTAGTAGATACGCATTTCATTGATTCGATTTCGTCAGAATACGCAATTAGTTAGACTTCGTCGGAATTTGTCAGCTGTGGTGAATGAGGTGAAGTTCTAAGGCTGTGGAGAATAAGTTGAAATTCAAAATAATAGCGATGCACACTGGGCGGAATTGCCAAATAAGTGGCATAAAGTCGAATAATGCAGATATCGAGCTGAAACTTGGTATATTTGATAAGAATAGCACTCTAAATATTTAAACAAAATTTAAAGTTCATTTGACCACGCCTTCCCCATTAGCCCATATAAGGCAACAATGCGTATACGTGATCACAAAGGAAAGTGTGGGAACTATAAATAAAGTACAACAATTTTAATATTTTGTTTGTATTAGTGATAGTAATATAATATTTATTATGATTAAATTATTACTAACTATTAATTACTAACTATTTCTAACAATTTAAGTAAAAATCATCATTTAGTTATTTTGCACAGCTAATTCAAACGCATATGGATTTATATCATCTATTTCTGAGTCGGAGTCATCATTAAAACTGTAATCATTGCTTAAAGGCTGAATATTTATTGGAAAATTGTAATGTGGTGTTTCCAAAAGTTCAATAACATCTCGCGGAAGGGGGTTTTTATTATGTCGAGCTGCCCTTTTCTTAATGGATATACTTGAGATGAGGGGATCTGAAGAGTCCATAGATCTTTGGAATACATCCATCATATTATTTATCCGCGAATTGTGTCGAGCGTGCAGTAGCCGATCACGCTTGTAAAATTTATTTTTCGCTTCAGACGCATTTTCCCCAAGACAGCCCACCGGCATCACTGATGCAGTTATTATTTGTGATCCATGAACTAAAATCTTATGGAGAGTTGGTGACATAGGATACCATGAATAATGTAACATGTATAATCTAATAGTTTTATCTGAGAAATTTTGAAATTTTAAAGCGTCGATTGCAAATTCGCAGTTAATAGCTATTAGAATAGTATGCAGACTCTCAAGTAACTCCAAGTCGAGTTCTAAAATTGATGCAAATAAATTCGTATTTAAAAATGCTTTTCTCGCAGTGTTGCCATCGTTCGAGTTTCCACTTCCATTCGGTTTTGGCTTATCTACATGCAAACCCATTTCTTGTCGCAGTCTTCTTTGTACATGTTTTTTCTTTTCGATCATTTCTAACTTGTCTTTTTCGTTTCTTACTTGCCATTTTTTGAACCCCAATCTGTATGATATTTTGAGCAGCAATTCAAAAATGCGTATCCAAGCGTGAAGTGGACTTATTCCATATTGAAGATGCCGAGGGTTTGGCTTAAAAGAATTTGTGTTATAGGTTTCCATAAATTGTTTTGGGCCTGCACCACAAATAGAACACAACTGGTTAGATTTTGTGCTCGTTAAAACGTTTAAAACTTTCCCATCTATTAAAGTCATGTGAAGGTCGTATGAGACAATGATCTTCCTTTCATTTGAAATTGGTACTACATAAGGAGTCAAGTATTTTATTTGAGTGTCCAAATCGTTTTTTTCTGCAAGAATATGATCTTTTGTTTCCTTTGCGAATTCCATTTTGAGGGGTCGGCAAAATCTTACAGACTGTGGAGTTCTATTATTCCAAAAAATTGTTCCTGCTTCATCTATAAGCTTCAGAGGTATCACGGTAGTAACAAATAAAGATTGATCAACAGTATCCGGTTCGTTCGTTTCAAATCTTATTTTGTACATACTTTGTCCAGTTGATCCATCGTATCCGTAAGTCGCAATTAATGTTAAACTTGAAACGATTTCTAAGTTAGCAAATAACTCCTCCTGTAACAATACGATGCGGCTGGCAGTGTGGTTCAACAAATCTTGCAAGGTAACTTTTGCCATAGTTTCTGTAACAGTTATTCCCGTAGGTCTCAGTTGCAATTTGGCTTCCTGGACATTTTGGTAGCTTGGATATATGTCACAATTATGCTGTTTGCTTATTTGACGAATTTCATTATATAACCGTTTGCTTATCGAGTTTTCCAGCAAGAATTCCAAAGCTTCATTTGTTGTTAAAGGTATTGGTTCTGCAATACCGAGCTTTCTTTTAGCTTCAGTAGCCTCGCATTCAGAATTGCTAAAATTTTTAAGCACAAATGCAGTGTCAGTTTCACTTGATTTCCTGGCTGACATTGTAGCAGCATGAATCAAAAGTTTGGTGTCGTTCTTATTGTTCATTGCAACATCGGCAGCTAGTTTTCTTTTAAGACGGGGTCCTGCTTCATCATAATTTAGCTTTGGTCTACCCAATCGAAGACTGTCCGTATTTTCTTTATTGTGCAAACCAATTTTAAAGCTCAATGATAGCCACTGTGAATGTTTTATTCGAAATGTGCGCATATTTCTGCTGCACTTTTGTAAATTTGAAGAAATGTAAATTTCAAAGCTTTTAATTTTTTTTTTAATTTCACTAATGTTTTCATTGGTTAGCGAACATTCCGTCAATTGGCCAAATATCCAGTTTGTAAGAGCGGCAGAGTTACGGCCGCTGTCGATCCATACCTCCAGCAACGTGGAATGACAGAACTCAATGTGATCTACAAGTTCAAAATACCGCAAGAGCCGCAAAAAGCCGCAAACAAGATTATTACCAACTTTTAATACACACTCTCTATTTTATTTTCACATACATTACATATCACAGAAACACGCAGAAGGTTAGTTTTTACTCCACAGAAGACGAACACATATGTTTGGTTTTCTATCTTTTTGGACAATACAAAACAGTACACATATATATCATATAATAAATTTTAACACCAAATTGTTTTGTCTTATTCATTCTACATACCTTGGCCTCCAAAATCCATTTTTTACAATGTTTTATTTTTCTTTTGTGTGAATTTGCCAAGTGCTCAAAATCAATAAAAAATTTCCCGCCAATTTTGTCGCAGGCATCAGCTGACTAGTCAGCGGACTTTGAAGCTTGATCAGAATGACAGGGTTGCATATTTGGCAAAAGCGATCATCGATTTTTCCTATTTAGGAACTCTAGTTTGAATATACTGCAAAATAATTATTACTTGCTTCCACAAAATTTTCGACTTTATGCCACTTATTTGGCAATTCCGCCCAGTGTGCGATGGGAAAAATGGACAGAACGCCGGCAAAAAAGCAGAATACAAGACAGAAGGGAAAAGTGGAAAATGCTGATTCTCAGGATGAAGATGTAGAAGTTGGGCAAGAAGTTGTGCATCCAAATACGAGTCAACAGGCAGTGGTTGAAAATATGGCAAACGGAGCTGAGGCTAAAATTGAGCAGATCATTCAGCTGTTAAATTTAAAAGTATTGGCGGATGAGCAACGAGACAGTCAAATAAAAATAGCACCGGATAATTTTGCAAAAGTTGTGGGCGAATGTGATGGCAAATCTATACCAATAGAAAAGTGGTTCGAGATTTTCGAAAGAAATGCTGAGGCGTATGAACTCACAGACAAACAGAAATATGTGCATGCAAGGGGAAAGATGACTGGTGCAGCCCAACTGTTTTTGGAAGGCGAGTTTATAAGTAGCTACGATGAACTCAAAAGCGCATTATTGGAAGAATTTGAATGTAGCTATAACAGTGCAGACATTCATCAACAGCTGCAGGAAAGGAAGAAGAAGAGCCATGAGTCCCTGCATGAGTACTTGCTGCATATGAAAAAAATTGCATCACTTGGTTGTATTGAAGACGCTGCTGTTATAAGGCATGTTGTGAATGGTCTCGATATTAAAAAGGAGTACAAGATTGCAATGTATCGCTGTAAATCCTTTAAAACGCTGAAAGAGGAGTTTGATATTTATGAGCACTTAAATATATCTGACAGGAAACCCACTAGAGAACTGGAAAGAGCAAGTTTTAACCGAAAAAGCAGCCAAGCCGGAAAAAAAGAATATTGCTATAACTGCGGATCAGGAGATCATAAGCGTAATGAATGCACAGCCGATACGAAGTGTTTTAAATGCAATCAGAATGGACACATTTCACGTAACTGTCCAAACAAAGACAATATAGTTGATAAAGTTCGTATCATTTCGGATCACAGTCGTATGAAAAAAATTCACGTCAATGGTGTTGAAATAAATTGTCTTGTAGATACAGGGTCGGACGTCACTTTAATAAAGCAGGAAGCTACGGAGAAAATAAAAAACATTGCACTTGTCAGGAGCACATCAATTTTGCGAGGTCTTGGTCAATCAAGGACGAAACCGATTGGATTCTTCACTGCAGAGGTCACGGTGGATAAGTTACGGACTAACCAAAAGTTTATTGTTGTACATAATGCTCAAATCGATTATGAGGCATTGTTGGGCCATGATTTTATCAGCAAGTTTTGCTTAGTTGTTGACAGGCAAGGATATTCGTTTTCGAATCTGGATGCTGATCGTATGCCAACTGAGGAACATCTTCATATTTATAACGTCGTTGAAGAGTCTAATTTTGTATCTCCGCCAAAATATCGCAAAGACGTGGAACAGATGATAAAGCAGAGCTTTGAGGTCACTAAAGAAGCCGTAAAAGAGTGCCCAGTGCAACTGAAGATTGTTCCTGATGGAGTAATTAAGCCGTTTCATCACTCACCGAGTCGTTTATCAGCAGACGAGTCCAGTGCCGTAAAAGAGCAAGTCGAGGAATGGATCGATAAAGGAGTTGTGCGTAAGTCGTCGTCAAATGTGGCAAGCAGAGTCGTCGTCGTGAGGAAGAAAGATGGTACACTGCGAGTATGTGTGGATTATAGGAAATTGAACAGCATGGTATTAGTAGACTGTTTTCCGGTTCCGATTATGGAGGAGGTGTTGGAAAAGCTGCAGCCGGCCAAGTGGTTCACCATAATGGATCTTGAAAATGGATTTTTCCATGTGCCCATTGAGGAGCAAAGCAAGCAGTATACAGCATTTGTTACAAAAGAAGGATTATTCGAATTTAATAAGGCGCCTTTTGGATTTAAAAACTCACCAGCTGCTTTTATAAGGTTCGTAAACTATATATTTCAAGAACTAATCAATTCTGGTGTAATGCAGCTTTATATGGATGACATAATTATCTATGCCGAATCGGCAGACGAGTGTCTACGGAAAACGAAGATTGTTTTGGAGAAAGCAGCGCAGTTTGGCTTGAAAATCAAATGGAAAAAGTGTAGTTTTATGCAGCCTCGTATAAACTTTCTTGGCCACATCATTGAAGAAGGAAGGATCTGGCCTGGCAAAGAGAAAACAGCAGCAGTCAGTCGTTTTGCTATACCCAAAGATATAAAAGCAGTTCAAGCGTTTCTCGGACTCACAGGTTTTTTTAGAAAATTTATTCCTGGATATGCGCAAGTGGCGCGCCCTCTCACGAACTTACTAAGGAAAGATACAGTGTTCAAAGTTGGCGAAGCAGAGCAGCAGTCGCTGCAAACCTTGAAGAAGCTGCTTATAATAGAGCCGGTATTACACATTTATGCAAGGGAAGCTTTAACAGAACTTCACACGGATGCATCAAAGGACGGTTTTGGAGCTGTTTTGCTGCAACAGTTTGAGGACAAGTTTCATCCGGTGTATTATTGGAGCCGAAAAACTACAGAAGCAGAGTCAAAGCGTCACAGTTACTACTTGGAAGTAAAAGCAGCATATCTCGCACTTAAGAAGTTCAGGCACTATTTGTTGGGAATTCAATTTCATCTGGTTACTGACTGTGTGGCGTTTAAGCAGACAACGACGAAGGCAGATATACCGAGAGAAGTTTCGCAGTGGATTCTTTACATGGAGGATTTTACGTTTAAAGTTTTACATCGTCCAAGTGACAGAATGAGGCATGTGGACTGTCTCAGCCGTTTTCCACTCTCATGCATGGTTGTGACGACAGAACTAACAGCGCGTATAAAGAAGACCCAGCAAGAAGACGATTTCATCAAAGCAGTGATAGAGATTCTGAAGGAACGCCCATACCAGAACTACAGACTAAAAGGGGGACTTTTTTTCAAAAATGTTGATGGCAATGATTTGTTGGCCGTTCCGAAACTAATGGAACGAGAGGTGATTCAAGGATCGCATGAAGTTGGCCATTTCTCTACCACGAAGACGATGCACACTATCCGACAGCAGTACTACATTCCGCATCTCGAAAGGAAAGTAAGAAATTTGATCGCTAACTGCATAAGTTGTATTATTTTCAGTAAAAAAGTCGGCAAACAAGAGGGCTATCTTCATTGTATAGACAAAGGTGACACGCCACTACACACGTTGCATGTTGATCATCTAGGTCCGATGGATGCTACAACCAAACAATACAAATACATTCTGGCTATGGTAGATGCATTTTCGAAGTTTGTGTGGTTGTTCCCAACGAAGTCAACTGGAGGCGAAGAAGTTGTCAAAAAGCTGAGTGACTGGTCCGTCGTTTTTGGTTTTCCTAAACGCATAATTAGCGACAGAGGAGTGGCATTTACGTCCAGTGCGTTTTCTGAAATGCTGGATGAAAATAAAGTCGAGCACGTGTGGACAACGACAGGAGTAGCGAGAGGCAATGGACAAATTGAGCGGGTGAACCGGTCCATCTTGAGTATCATATCGAAGCTGTCTGCTCAAGAGCCAACAAAGTGGTATAAGTATGTTCCACAGGTCCAAAAAGCGATAAATTCACATGTGCATGCAACGTTGAAATCGTCACCATTTGAGATCATGTTTGGGACCAAAATGCACAGCAAAGCTGAAGGAAGATTTTTAGAGATCCTTAACGAGGAGCTGATCACACAGTTTAACGACGAGCGCCAGAAGCTGCGGGATGAAGCGAGAATTAACATCGAACGGGCGCAGCAAGTCTACAAGCGCAATTACGATAAAAAACGTCGAGCTGAGCACGGCTACAGAGTAGGAGACATGGTAGCAATCAAGAGGACGCAGTTCGTCGCAGGACGCAAGCTGGCCAGCGAGTATTTAGGCCCATACGAGGTCACAAATGTCAAACGAAACGGTCGCTACGATGTCAGAAAAGTTGCAAACGTCGAGGGTCCAAATATCACAGCCACAAGTTGTGATAACATGAAGTTGTGGCGCTTTGTGGTCGAGAACGAAGACATATTATCATCTGGGTCAGATGAAGAGGATCAGGAGGGCCGAATGTAAACAAGGGAGTTGCCAAGCAGCCAAAGTCCTACTCGTTTTGAGTCAGAGTTGCCGTAGAAGCGACAAGACGGTAGATCTCTGGCAACCCAGAAGTCATGGAAAATATTATTGAGTGGAAGCCGTGGAAGAAGTCGATTAAGTTTTAAAGCGGTGCAGTCGTCAGCAGCAGAATACAAAATAAGTTGTCCGAAGTTTCATATTTTTTGTATCACACTCTACTCTGTATTACAGACACATTAACTTTTTAGATATTTAATAAACATTACCAAATTAAATATCTTACATATATACATTACATAATCACTGCCAAACAAGTTACAACACAGGCTAACAGGCAGAGTTGGCTTATTGCAACTCAACTGTACTTAGTACGTATTATAGCCGTCAATTCTGTCAATTTATGGCAATATAATTGCATAATAACAGGAAGAGTTAAGTCGCTTCATGAAAATCAATCTTTACTCAACTAAAATAAATTATTTTAATCAATGCAAAAATGAAATATATATAAAATTTTAATCAATTCGTTAAATAAATAAATAAATTCATATATGTACATATTTTCAGCTTAATTGCTATAATTCATCAGATTTTGTGACCACCAAAAAAGCTGCAAAAGGACTTTCCATGTTGACCATTAAATCATTTGGCATTTTCTATATATTTTGCAACACTCGAAAACTAAAAAATGCTTCTTCAAAATTAAACCAAAAAATCCCCTTAACGGATTTGCTCAATGGCCATTTATAAGGATAAATCTGAACTAAATTTTCCGCCATTTTACAAGATGGCAAAACCAAAAATACGTTCAGTGAGAAAAAAAAAATTAAAATGGAATACAAAAATTGAGCAAAGAGAGAGAGAGAGGGAGAGAGAGAGGGAGAGAAACTTTTCATGCATTTTCAGTTATTCGCGTTGGACAGCAAAAATTTTCAGAGGGGCCACTTAATGGATTTTGGCCAAACGAGTTGTTAAGTGGCTTTGGCCATTTGGAAGGATATTCTTTTTGTTGTTCAATGCAAATGCGTTTTGCTCTTCTCATCTTTCTCTCTCTCTCTCTCTCTCTCTCTTTTGGTGTCCCTTTTTATTTGCTCCATTCGTTTATGTCTCTTGTTGTATTGTACCACACGCACTTTAGTCTAGAGGATTTTAAAAGGATTTTCAATTAGCGCAAACCATTTTCAAATGTTTTTGTCTTTTGTCGCTTTCATTTTTAGGCATTTTATTTTTAGAGCTGATCTATCTAAAAATGCAAAAAAGAAAAACGAAATGAAACGAAAGGAAAAGTGAATGTTGGCTTAAAGTTGCTTAAGTAAAAAAGTAAACCTTAAGCTAATTAGTTGCTGTTAAGCCAGCTAATTACACACAGTCGCCTTGGGGCAAACAAACAGGAGGGGAAGCAAGAGAGAGAGAGGGGTGGGAAGAAAAACAAAAGCAAGAGAAAATGCCCATAAAATTGCTAAACCGCAAAATAGGCGCAATAAATAAAAGCTCAGACAATTTTTCCTCTACCATTTTATGAAGTGAAAAAAGCATATTTATACCCTACACGAAAGGGTATATATGTTTGAACTTTAAGTTTGGACTTGCATTAAGTTTGATTTAGTTAATTTATATTAGAATTAACTATGTCAAGTAATACTTTGTGACTTTCTATAAAATTGAATCAAATATCTATCAAAGCTATGATATATATCTAACGAAGATCTGAAATATACATGGAAGATGTATAATTTGTAATGGTTTTATATGTGATGTAAAAAATGAAATACTTCAGACAACTTAATTTCGACTTCTGCTGCTGACGACTGAATAGCTCTCAACTTAATTAGTCCACTAAATCCAACTAAATATGACTCTGAATGACTTCTAGGTTGCCAGAGATCGCGCTACAGACTGCCCACCGGCAACTCCGAAGCAAAATGAGTAGGACTTGAGGTCCTGCGTGGCAACTTCTTTGATTACATACAAAAGAATGTAGTTTATTTAACATTTGTCAGGAATATATAGTTTATTCAACAACTTATTCTAGACACTTGATTATTTTAAGCTTTTCTATTTAGCGACTGCGCTCTCATCAGCTTCCCGAACATGGCTCCCTTTTAGCTCTCCCTCGCGTATACTCCCAAAGTTATATCTCCACTCTGCTCTCTTACGCGTTCTCCCCACTAGAGTCACTGTTATTTTTTTACACATAGTGAAAAAATATATATATATAATTCTAAAATACATATTTAATTATACCAACTTATGTATACATTCATTTGAGTAAGAAAATTGTTTTAAAACCGGATATATACATAGTACTTATTATGTATAACTTATTATGAGCCAAAATAAGTTTTACATATCAAGTCAAAGCTAATCGGTTCTTAATCATATAATATTTATAAAATTAGATCGAAGTTACATATATTCAAATCTTGTATGAAAACTTTCTTTGCTAAGATATCGTCCTTTTGTTTGCTAAATTGCATTAGGCATAGTTTGTGCATCTCTTATAGATTATGTTCTATCTTGTTTCAAATTGGCACAAAAGTGTTGTTTTTCAGATATTTAACCATTAAAGATGTTAGCCAATAAACCTTTCCATCTTAGTAAAGGAACTAATCGAACTATGGCCAAATACGCTCTCAAAAGTTAACAAAAATAAAAAAATTACTACACAAAATCTTTTATTCTTAAATCTTTCATCCGAATATTTAACTCTGCACCCGTTTAAATTTCCAAATGGATAAGTAAATTTCCAAGGATATCAAAAAGTCGATACCCATAATTTCCGTTTCTTCTGTTTTTGCTACAGACAAAACATAAAATCTGACAGGAATTGTGTTTTGGCCCTAAAGTGCCAACAACAACAACAGCTAACAAAAAACAAAAAAAAAAAAAAAATTAAAATGAAAGTAAATAATTATCTAACATTATTTACAGTCAACGCTTTTGCCTCCTGCACCATTTTCCCTCCCACTCTCCGCCCTCTCTACCTTCCTTTTCGTTGCCTTTGTAATCTTAGAATCGCTGAACTGTATTTTAGCATAAAATTTCAAGTGGTACAAAAACAAAAAAAGAATACAGAAAATAGCTATGAAAACTTCTCTCTACTTCTCCTCTCATCTACTGACCTGACCTCTTCGGTCATCAAGTTCACCAAACCAGCAAGAAAAAAAAAGAAAACACACAAAAAAACCAACAACAAAGAGAAAAAAAAAATAGTCATGTTTATAGTTAAGTGTAAACAAAAGCTAACTAAAAGGACCATGGCTTTTGTTTTTGCTACCAGAAAATTTTTGTAGTTGTTTGGTAATATGTAGGTTAGTTAAGGAAAAACAAAAGAAAAAAAGAAAGAATCATGTTGGCTTTCTACAACAGCCCTCCTCCTCACCCATTGCCCCTCACCTAGATTCATGGATAGGGGATGATGCTTTTTTTTTTTTTGTACTCACTTAGGGCCATGTTGATTAAAGCAAGCTTGATGGATGAATAACAGAAATGACCATGGCAAGAAAAATCCTAGTTTAATTTTTAAAACATATTTTTTAAGTGAATTTTAATATCAAATAACTAACATGAAACTAACTAAAGGTAAAGTTTAAATAACTCTCTTGTTGAAAATTTAAATTTCTTTAATTGAAAATTTGGTAATATGAATGGCACAAAAGCAAATAATAATAGAAAGTTTTAACAGGGAAGAAAAAAAAGGAGAGGTGATTGTATTTGTTGCTGGGCTTCATATGTGCATCCTTCGGAAATGAAAATGAAAAAAAGTTAATCTACTAAATTAAAATTAAATTAGTTAAATTAATGAATATATTTTGGCTTTAGAAATTAATAGACTTTTCAAAAAGCTACTTAATTTGATCAAAAAACAGTTTCAGAAAATTCGCTTCATCTGAATAAAATTAACTAAACTGACCCCTTTAGTGCCTTGAGAATCTATGGTTTAACTTTTAGCCTTAATTTATACTAAATACTTTCTTCTGTTGCATGAAAGTACAATAATATTTTCCAAATTTCTATCCAATTTTATAGCTTTAAAAATTAACAACGGATATCTAAAAGAACAATAAGATGAAATACTTTATTTTACTTTATATTAAGATGTAAAACCAAACGAAAAACAAGTTTACTCGGTACAAAAGAATTCTTTTCAAAATTCAATTAATTCAATTAAATTTTTTGTTGATATTGATTTTTACATTAATTTTAATATTAATTTTGTTATTAATTGTGAATGAACTAAATGCCATAAGCACAAATTTTTTTATTGATTTATTTTTTTGGTGAATCAAACTATTTTCCAAGCTGTAAAACATATTTGAAGTGCAAATTTTAAGTACATAAGTATAGTAAAAAATGAAGCAAGCAAGTCGTCCCTGCCGACATTGAGTATACCCTGTACCAACTAGTTATATTAAATAAAATAAAATATCCTCGAAATCGTCATCAATTTCATGCAAAATTCTCTTTAACATGCAGCTACAGCGAACGCATGCTGTCTCGCTCACTCTTGCCAGCCAATGTCGCCTTGGCAATGCAGTGCAAAACTCATATAGCTATATCTTCGATTTTTATTGTCCGATTTGGACAAAATTTGGTGAGCTGGTCCAGTTTGGGTATATAATTAGGTGTGCCAAGTAAGAATACGATATCTTTAATACAGCTCTAGTAATACGTTTTCGCGATTTGCGGGGGCGGAAGTGGGCGTGGCAAAAATTTGAAACAAACTTGACCTGTGTATGCATTAGACGCATGTTCACACCAAATTTGGTGGCTCTAGCTCTTATAGTCTCCGAGATCTAGGTGTTCATACGGACGGACGGACAGACGGACAGACGGACAGACGGACAGACGGACGGACAGACAGACATGTCTCAATCAACTCGGCTGGTGATGCTGATCAAGAATATATATACTTTATGGGGTCGGAAACGCTTCCTTCTGCCTGTTACATACATTTTAGCGACTTTAATATACCCTTTTACCCTATGGGTACAGGGTATAAAAAATGGGAAAAATGTTAAATGGGAAACAACAAAAGCAAAGGTTGATTTATATTTATCAGAATTTCGTAAAATTTTCTTTAATTTATTTTTATAGTAAGCATCGACCTAATTTCTTTATTATTTCTTTAAAGTTATTGTTTATTTTAAGGCAGTTTAAAATTGAATTTATTTATTTACATTAATAGAGGGAGACACTGCCTTTATACTACAGCTTACATTATTTCCAAAATATAAAGAAAGTTATTTTAATTTTTTTTTTTTTAAGAAATTATAAAATCTCCTAAATACATGAAAATCTTACAATTAATCAAAAATCTTCACTCAAAATTGTTATTCAATAACTTTTTCTATATAACATGAATTTACTAGAATTAGTTGAAAAAGTTTACACTAATCTCTACTTTTGTAATCATGCAAAAAGAAAACTAGTCAACCCTTTTCCACCAAAACAATCGAAATACTTTTGGTCCATTAATAAAACGATCTAACTGTACAAACAACCTTGTGGGCAAGGATAATTTGAAAACTTTTTGTGTGTGTGTGGCCGCCCGCCGAGTGCAAGAGACAAATTTAATGCACTTTACAATGTCGTGGGTTAACCTGACCTTATCCCAAAGTCTCTCAAAGGGTAACGGCTAGGAACTGATAATGAAGTATTTTTGGTTTGGTTTTCTATTTCCCCCACTCCCCATGGGCGGGCGTGTATTTTGGCTAAAAGTTTACTTTGTTGCTTTTGCAACAAGACACAACCGAGTCTCACGTCTCCTTGCTGTAGTTAGTAGTAGTTATAGTTGTAGTTGTGTAATTGTTGCATTAAACTTTTGCAACAAGAATTGAGACACAGTGTGAGAGAAGTTGCCATGAAGTGGCCATGGTGAAACATACATACATATATTGCTAACAAAAACAGCAATGGAAAGAGTGACAAAAAAATAAAGGGCAAAGGGAAGGCCATGGAAAATAAGCGGATTACCAAAGACCAGAGCCAGGCCATTTCTCTTTCTCTTTCTCTTTCTCAGTTCTCTAGTTGTCTTCATTTCTACAATTCTCCCCTTATGCGAAATGTGCATTTCAAGTGTTGTCTAGTCGTAAAACTTGACAAGTTTCAGTTGCTTCTTCGACTTCCACTTGGTTTCTTTTTTTTCGTTTGCTTCCTCTAGCCTTTGCCAGTGACTTTAGTTTACTTAAGTAGCATAAAGTTATTAATAAGTTTTATGCTTTTTCAACATATTCTGGGGGGCTTTCCTTTTGCTTTCTCCGTCTCTGTTTTTCGTGTAAACAAGTTGAGCCAAAAAAAATACTGAAAAAATAGAAAGGAAAGAAGAAAAAGCAGGAAGTAGTAGACTTGCATTTTATCATTTGCGCTTCAGTTGACAGGAATATTAACTTTGGCCCCCCAGCAAACATGGCTAAGTAAAAATAATTAAAACTCTTCTGTCTCACAGTTGCTGCAAATGACTTTGGCTTTTAAGTTGGTCTCCCTCTCTTTCTCTCTTTGCCTCGTATGGTTTTTTTTTTTTTTGGCTTAAGCGGATTCATTAGTTTCTATAAATGCCAGCTGTTTGGCTGTCTTCTGATGATGGTCTTCACTTTAAGTTCATTAATAAAATGCAAGGCACAAGTTACATACACATCTTGTCTATTATTAACTGAAATATTTTGTTTTAGGTAATTTGATCGTTGTTGCTGCCGTTCCTTTTTTTTGCCTCAGTTTCCTTGGCATGAAAAAAAACATTTTTCTTTACATTTAATTACCTTCATTAAATGTAAATGGAGTTGTTTCTGTTTTTGTTTCAACTGATGTTGTTATGGCTCCTCTGACAGTTAACAGAAAGTCCGTGTTCCTGCCTTACCCTTAAGCCTGGTTCCTTCTTTTCCATAGATATTTATTTCAGCTATTTTTTTCTTTGGCTCGCTTGTTTCCTGTTCCTGTTTAAAGGGAGCAGTTTAATAGGCTCGTGTTGGATTCCATTAGCATTTAGGTGGTTAAGTGTGGGCAAAGTGTCTGTCCATTGGCTTGTCCATAACAATTGTTCACAAGCCAAATTGGATGAAATTATCCAAATGGAAATTTGAGAATGACATGGCCAAAGTTATATCCATTGTAGTAGCTTAATCGAATATGACAATAGATTAATATATCCATTACAATAATTAATAATAGAAGACTTTACTTGAATAAACTTTTTATATAGACTCTTTATTATACGAAATCTATTCAAACTCGAACCGATTACGATACTTAGATTTCAACATATTCAGAATTTTTGTACAGAAAAACTGAACACCTTTTTGTGTAAAAAGAAAGTATGAATAAAAAATTCCAGTGTGCCACGAATATTGTTAATCAACATCTATTTATGTATGTATGTCTGTGTGTGTAAGTCAACATTTCAGTGTTGGACAATTTAAAATTAATAGAATATTTCGTGGCGGTGTTGGTAAAGAAATAATTTATTTAATGTTTGCTATGAAAAAATTGTTCAATTTTTACCACCACTCGATTTGTACTTTAACAATCAATAAAATATAAAAATAACCCTGACTTAAATTGAGAGATTCAGCCTGACGTCGCTACATTAAGAGGCATTTGCAACACTGTTTTGCATTTCACTACACTGTTTTATATTGTTCATACAAGTTGATGCCTTAAAAATACAATTTTTCCTATGTTTGGGATTGCTTTTTACTTTGTATTTGGTCACAAAGAAAATTTTATAATATTATTCTTTGAGCCAGTATTGTACAACTTCTTTTTACTCAGCAGTGTTGAAAGTTGAAAAATTTCTCTTATATCATAGCAATCGGAATTTATGTGTCATAATCGACTGCGACTTGGCCTATATAAAGCAAGAAATTTCTTCTACAATTTCAGTTGTGCTCGACAGCTCAAACAGTTGAGTTCATTTATTTATTTTTATTTTCTTTTTCTTTTCCTTAATTTTTTAGACTAATATTAAATTACTTATCTTTTTTCTTACATAAATGCATTTATTTTTACTGATTTATCATCGCCTTTCTACTTGATATCTCATGCAATACATCGGCTAATGCTATTTTACATTTAACCTCGGGATCCCTACTTTTCTACGATTGTTCCCCCATGCCAATCTTGAACAAATATGTTATATCTATCTACTTTTATTATTCATTCTTGTGTTTATATATATATATACTGATATTAGATGCATGGTTGGTGTGGCAAGAAGTATATTTTTGTTACTTTGTGGAACTCATATGGATTTGTGGGTGAGGTGGTTCAGTTTTCCTGAAACCTCCTTCTGTCTTACTTTTCTGCTCTGTTTATCATCTTATTTAAGTTAGAATTTTGGCTAAACTTATGGGTTTATATCAAAGAATTCTTGTTTTTCCTTCTTTGGCTCTCGGACCTCGTGTGGAAGCTTTTTGTGTTATCCCCCATTTTCTTTTTTCTTATTCTTATTTTCATTTACAATATATCGAGATAATGTTTAGGTCGGATCATAATTCATAGATTTCGTGTGATTTCCATCTACTCCCTGACACATCTCTAGGCAACGCGAGTTTCTTGTGTAAGGCGTGGCGTTTAGTTCTTAGACTGACCTAACACCGAATCGCATTTTATTACAATGGACAGCATTTGTTGTCCCGCTACTGATACTATTCTATTCTGTTATTCTATACTTCTGACACCCTATAATATTCCTATTACATATCTGAAATATATTTATCGTAGCACCCACGGGGTCTCTCTGCTCTCTCCTCTGCCAATGTTTCGAGCGAAATGAGTTCCATGTGCTCAAAGCCGGATATTAACCAATAATATAACAACCATCTGCATGACTCGGCAGTTAATGCCAAACTAACATGACAGTAAACATGTCGGTCAAAATAGCGATGCTCTGTTAATGCTGAAATGGCGATGGTCGCTGTTAACTCACTGTTAACTTTTTGGATTGTTAAAATCCAATTATTTTGTTAATAACTAACTTTTTTGAACCAAATAAAGATTAAATTATTAATAATACCATTATCCATAAATATTATTAACTTTTGGGTGGTTTAAATTTTGTCAATGAAAATATGAAGTCTCCTCATTTTGGAGTACAGCTCCACTCACATCTCGATGCTTGGGATGCACTGTAGTTCAGATTATCCTTTACATATATCAAAAAAATGTGAGCATGTCTTGGTTGAGTCGTCTCGATTGAGTCACACTAATTCGTCGCTATCTTTCACAGCTTGCGGCTCAATACGCACGGTATCCCAAATCATGATCATGATTCAATATATAATCATTGAAAATTTTATTCAATTTGTTAAACCAGATTCTGAGAAATTCGCAAATACACAAGAATGCATAAATACGGTAATCACTGTAAAACTTACGTGACAGAAGTCACTATAAAGTTGAACGCCAAAGTTACCGGCCAGTACTACAAATATTACATATGACTATGAAAAACCTTAGTCCTCAATGGAGAGAAGTAAGACCTCCTACAGTACCAAAGGGTATGTCAGTGCAAAACCCTCCGACATATTATTGTTGCTTCTGGCGTAAACTAAAGTATTTATTCATAAATATGGGATGGGATCTGGCACAAGTGGCAACGACGAATATAAAAAGAAGTGGCAACGACGAATATGTTAAGAAGTGGCAAGGACGAATAGAATAAGGAGTGGCAACGACGAGGAGGAGAATTCAGATGCAGCCACGACACCCTTTGTCGTGATGACGCAGGTTTAAGTTGAACGACGCAAGTTTGGAAGAACGAGTTGAATTTCTCAAATGTTGTAACTTTTAAATATAATCAAAATAAATAATCCAAATTCAATAAACAATCCTTATGTGGTGTATATAAAAATTCCACATATATGTACATACATACATATGTGACCACATTCCCTGCTTGCCTCATAAAACTATCTCACATGACCCACAATCTCTGAACACCCATAATCACGACTCACTCTGACTGCGTTGCCATCTGTATTTTCTCTGGAGATAGCCATATCGATTCAATAAATGCTAGCCTTTAACTAGCCAAGTTGCCATATCCTACATACTAAGTAAGCCAATTTATCTCAACTAGCGGCGGAAAGAAAGAAAATACGATAAACCAATAAAGTCAATCTGTATTAGTCTATTGTGCCAATTTCTGCATCGCAATAACAAGATTATCAAAGTCAATTAAGTTTTTAAATATTCCTAAGCCATTTTTACCTTTTGGGTGATATTGAAATGTAAGAGTAAACTTGCGTTATAAAATTAACTCACAAATCGACCTCTATGTGATAAACTTCACGAATAACTTCCTTTGCTATTAAATATTGCCAATTCCTTATATAAAAATATTTCACCTATATTATATTTGTTCTTGACTTTCTTTTGCAGTCCTTGCCCTAATTTTCGTTTTGTACAATCGCAAACGCAAGACGACCAAGAAAAAGAAACGCTCTGGTCCAGAAAAGGATGTACGTGAGACTGTCATTAGTTATGAGGATGAGGGCGGTGGTGAGGATGATATGACTGCATTCGATATAACCCCATTACAAATACCAATCAGTGCACAAGGTGGTGGATCCATACCACCAGATATAGCCACCTGCAAGATGCCCATTATATGTAAGTCTAAATTACAAATAAGAGAAAATCAAAAAAAGGATTATGCTAATGAAATGATTGTAGATCCTGTGATGACATTGCTGCCACCGGGTCAAGAATTGAATGTGGCCTATCTGATGGAGGAGCGTAAAGTGCGCATTGATAAAGATCCAAATGCTCCGCCCTTTGACGATCTGCGTAACTTCACCTTTGAGGGTAGCGGCAGTATAGCCGAATCGCTTAGCTCTTTGGCATCAGGTGAGAATACTTTGGCATCTTCCTTACTCTCTCTTTCTCCATTTACTAACACAATGTTGTTTTTTTTTTTTTCATTCATTCGACAGGCACCGATGATGAGAATCAAGACTTTAACTATTTACAAAATTGGGGTCCACGTTTCAATGCTTTGGCTGCGATGTACGTGCAGGATAAGACGAAAGTCAAGCAGCAGGATGCAGCAACTGCTGCCACAGTTGGCATACCAGTAGCAGGTGGGCTAACAACATCCTCGGACAATGTCCTCTCTGTGGTAGCCATGGGTAGTGGTGCTGGTCCTGGCGGTGGTGGTGGCAAACCAGATAAACTAGAAGAAACAAAAATTGTATTATAAAGAAACGAAACGTTGAAAATGAACTCGATTTAAGTTGTAGTTAAACAACAAAAACTAAAATCAAAATCGAAAACTTAAAAGTGTATGTAATTTAAATGTGCATTTCTTCCCTTAATCCCTTGATCCCCCAATGTATATAAGTACTATGTATTGAATGTCTGTGTATGTGTGTTTTTAGTGTTTAAACAATGACTTAAATAGAGCCAATTTAGTGTTAAGTTATTGGTGTAAGAGTTAGATAAACTATTCCTTTTCCTGATGCAACATCAAAACTATTCTATACCCAATTTTTATACTACATTTCCCTTGCTGAGCTGAGTTTTCTTATACTATATCTATCTATATATAGTTATAATATGCTCGACTGTATAGTCGACTCCATATAGAGTCTACCTATCATATGTACTCTTCGTGACCATTCTGAAGTTATTTTTCATGGAATGTTCTTTTCCTTCAGCTTAAAGGATTTCCTTTAACTATTTCAACTGTTAAGTCTTTCTTTAGTTCTCTATTCTTTGTACTTTCGGAATTGCTTTTTATTCTTTTTACTCTTTTGATTATAAATTTATTATTTATTTATTTTATGTTTATAATTTTCATTAATTTTTTCATTTTAGTTCAACTTTTGCAATGCGTTAAATGTAATTTAAACCGATAAGATATGACAATTGGTTAAGGAGAACGAGAAAAATCACAAACATGAGAACGAATGACTATATCAAATCGTAAGTGAATAATTCTTTTGATTTATTTTCTTTATTTTATTTTCGCGAAATTTATATTTGTTTTAGGGTTGACTTTATCATGTATGTTTAATACGAAGAAACAGGTGACTTCATTTAATCTAAAGCAACGAAACTATATGTATAACAGATACATAGAACTGCCATCGGCTAGTGGCTAAAAATTGCATTAAGTTGCGCTACTTATTCTTGTTTAATTTTATTCTCACTTTTTTTCTTTATATATTTTTTGACTATTTTATTCTTGTTTAATTTCGCACTCTTTTTATATATTTTTTGTTTATTTTATATTTATTGTATTGTCATTTGCTCTACAAAAGGTAGATCTCTTACCTCTTTTTTCGTTTCGTGCAAAATTTAAAACAAATTTTTGCGTTGCTTAACTTTGAAAGAGAACTTCAAACTTTTTCTAAATTCTTATCTTGACATTTTTTTGTATTATTTTTTCCTATTTGTAAAATTTTCATTTATTTTCTTTGAAAACAACCGTTGTAGTGTTTAACTTTGAAAGAGAACAAAAAACTTTGTTTTCGAATCTAAATTCTGATCTTTAAAATATTTTTGTGTTTTTCTTTCCTATTTATAAAATTCTCTTTTCTTTCTATCTTTTTTTTATACCTTATTTCACAATGTCTTTTCAATTTCTACAAAATTGTTTTTAATTTATATATTACAACAGCTTTCAATGCTTTTCACTACTGAATTCAAATCACATTTTTCTATTCTTCCAAAAAAATTATACATTTTGTTTAATTTCCTAAACTAGTAATTTGTAATTTTTCTACACTTTTATATTTATTTCTAAATACTAAGTAAAAAAAGTTGATTAAATATATTTTTATTATTTGTTATATTTTATTTTGTTTATTGAACTTTTCAACAGTTTTCTCTAAGTATTGACTGATTTTGTTCTCTCAAGTTTCTATTTCAAAATATTTGAAAAAGATCTTGATTTAGATTATGATTTTTTACATTTTGTACAGTTTTCTTAATTCGATAATGTTTCAAAGATTGCTTTTGAATATACTTTCATTTGATCAGGTTCTATAATGGAAAAACAGACGAATGGAATCCTTCTTAACAATCTTTTAACTCCTTTTCCTCCTTTGCAAATTGCATACCACACTTTAAAACATATAAAATATGAATTATAATTGAAATTCCATTATTTTTCGAATTTATCTTTCTTTCCTTCTACACAAAGAAAGGTCCTCAGTTATCTTGTCAGATATATATATGTATATATATATATCTACAATTATATTGTCATTTCTAATAATTTGGTCACAGGAGTTCATCTTCACTTCTCCTCACTTTAGTTTTTACAAACTTTTCCTACAAACTTTCACTTGAAACAAGCTAAAAAAAAATTTGTCAAACTGAACCAACTACGAAAATTAAATAAAAAGAATTAACATAAATCGTATGAAACTTTATATATATATACAATATATATGCGATATATAAACTGTAAGCTAAAGTAAAAAAAAAAAAAAAACAAAAAATTAAGAAAAAAAAGAGTTTATAAAACTTGCTAAATTTAAACAGAAAAAACAAAACTACATTCAAATAAAAACAGAAAAGAGCCACCCTGTATAAATATGACATTAACTTTAGCACGTAAGTTGAACTAAACTACAAAAAAATGAACCCTCCCCCCCTCAACTTCCCCCAAAAAAAGATGAAAAAAGGAGCAAAAATGTTTAATGTTGCCACTAACTGAGAGAACGAGAGAGAAACGTGTCCAATTGCCACGTGAAAATGCATAGTGCATCTCCTCCCTCCCTCTCATTATATAACCCAACAGGATGCTCTACAATCTCTCTCCCTCCCCACCTAACACCCTTCTTTCCTTACACACACACATACACGAAAAAAAAGTTTATAACTTTCCGGTGAAATTTAAAACTAAACTCGAACTCGACTACTGTAAAATAATTTTGTATATACATAAAAATATATATATTAAAAAATATATACAAACATATATTAAATATCTTGTAATTTTAATATTACATTAAAATGCAATTAAACCATATAAAAAAAAAACAGCAAAAACAAAGTAAAGGAAAAACAACTACTAGTACTAATTGACTACAATTAAAATTAATTACAGAGTAAAACAAAAAAAAAAAGAACAGAAAAAAAGAGTTGATCAACCAATAAAATAAATAAAAATGGAAAAAAAACAAAATCAAATTTCATATTTCTGCATTTACTAGGCAAATACACAGAAATAATACCAATAAACCATTATAATTATAATAGTAATAATAATAATATAATAATAATAGTGCTGATGATAATGAAAAAATAATAATAATAATAATAAAAAAGAAGAGTTAATTACATATATGTTAGTTAATGGACAATTTGTTAGTAGTTAGCATTTAAGCATAATTTTTTAAAAATCAAAAAACAATAAATAAAAGTTATGGAAAACTATAATAAAATCATTCTACTCTCCCCCTTCTGTCCCTGCTCCCATCTAATGAGCCATGTTAAAGCAGGATTTCCGGGCCAGACTTTCAGGCATTAGCAACTTTAAAGGGGCCGCTTTAAATTACACCGCAGCAAGGACAGAAAAAAAGCGACAAAGGTGTCAAAAGGAAGAAGCAAAATGAAAAAAAAAAAAGTGAAAACTGTGGAAAACGAAGGCGGCGCAACTTTCCCAAAGCTCAACGAAGCATTTGACAGTTGAACATGCATTGCCTTTTTCCTTTCCCCCCCAACCACAGAGAGCTAACCAAATGCCAGCTTTTAGCAGAGGAAAAAAAAATTTTGCACAAACACCCACAACAGATATGGAAGGGGAACTTTTAACTATAATATACACACTCTTTTTATACCCTTAAAAAAATTGGTTAATCGTGGAATATACTAGTATATTATATAGTCATCTGCATCCTTTCAAACGTTTGATTATATTGAAATCTTACCTAATCGAACTGTTTTCTCTATCAAAATGATATCTCAGTTTTCATTATAGACGTTACTACTAATACATTTGCTCCAGCTAAAACCCATTTGGAAACGTTTATTGTGATTTATGGATTCTAGAATATGCATACTAGAACTAAAATCCTAGTATACTATACGAAAATCCTTTTGAATTAATAAAATTAATTTAAATTGAAAAAAAAAAAACATAAAACTTACTATCTTAATATTTTAGACCAATTGTTTTCAGAGGTGTTGCAAATTGAGTTTAAATCTAAAAAGTGGAATAAAATAACTCCTATTGGATGTTTCCAATGTTTTCTAAATCAACTTTTAACTTTGAGCACGCAATATGTTTTATTGTTGTGCAGTCAAATTAATGGATAAAAAACTTAAAAAATTCAAAATTATGAAAAATTTTGGGCATAATTAGTTTCAGTTTTTGATCACTTCCTTTAATGGCAACTATTTTTAAAAAATTCTTTCCAAGCATACCTTACGGACGTCTTACAAATATAAGGATATACACAATACATTCAACTTCTTGAGATAATATTCTACTTTAAAAAACCACAGAAAATAAGTCATACCAAAAAGTTTTGCACTTTTTTTAAAGTCGTTTTAGAACAACTATATTTTTAAGCTTATTCAGTTATTCTTCTATTTTTTCAAGGTAATAATAATACATAGAAAAACAACCTGTCGAAACATGATATTACATGAATCACCACCCCTTGAAGGACAACCGTCCATCTAACTCTAGTGTGGAAATAATTCACACAACGAATTTATACCATAAATCGTGTGGTTAAGTGAAGAAATTGCCTTTAACTAGATTCAGATAAATATATCTAAAAATGTTGAAAAAAAAATCTGACCTAAATCTTTTCAGTTTCGGGACTTGTTGAAATATGAAACAACATATTGGTAAGGTCAGTTAGGTCAAGTGTAGGTCAAGTGTATGTTAAAACTAATATACCCTTCCTAAGAAAACTTACTAGAAAGGAAAAGTCTACTGACCTTAAATTTTTTTGTTATTTTTTTCAATTTGTCATCTTCAATCTTGTCGCGAATTTTTTCTATTTTTTTTTTTTTTTTTTTTTGCCAGAGACCTGGCCAAATGTGATTTGCGTTTACCAACATTTTTCAAAAATAGGTATTATAAATGAGAGGCAAGTGCTTTTTCAGCTATCAATATGAAATATGGTTCAACTTGCCTGCCAGCGATTTGAAAAATGAATAAATTTTGATATGGGTGGGCGGGTGGAAGGGGAAATAAAGGTGGAGAATTAGCTGACTTTGAGTAAGTTGCAGGAGACACACATGGACATATGAGCCTAAGGTAATGGGTTCAATGGATTCATTTTTGGTTTTTCCTATTTGTCGAAAGGTGAATAACCTCTCCTCAGCTTCTGTTGCAAGGGACATTCATCTTATCCCAAATTTGTGTGTCTGTAAGTTAAGTCAATTAGCCAAGTTATTTCATCAGCTTGCTTTCATCTCAGCAAATTTGACATTTTTTCCTTTTTTTTCCTTTTTTAATTTTTCCATCTTTGTGTTTATTTTTAGTTATTGGTGTTTTCTTTTGAACTCTCTTTACCTTGCGGGGTTAAACTAGAAAATAATTGAAAATGAACATTTTCCACGTGGCAGCCAATTATCGACTTTCTCGTATATATTTTTTTTCATTTGCACTTTTATTGGTCATGGTTTAAAGTTCACAATATAAAAGTGGGCGAGTAATTAATAACTGTGTATTGGCGCATCGTCGCGCTTCTCTACCACATGGCCAATGAACCTTATTAAATGTATCATGACATTTAGCCAGAGTTGACATTAAGGCCAATAATTAGCGCTGATTTGTTGGGTATTTTGTTAGGTGAATGCGTTTTCTAATTGCATTGGGTAAATAAAGGTTGAAAGGGTGGGTTAGAATCGATGAAAGGAATGCAAAGAGAATAGATATGCTTAAGTTGTGGAATGAAATGCAGCTTGAAAGGGTAAGTTGGAGTCGGCGAAATGCAGAATGAAAGGATATGCCTAAGTTGTGAAATCAAATGCGGGTTAAAAGGGTATGCCTTAGTCGCTAAAACGATTGCAAGAATATGCCTAAAATTTGGAATGAAATGCAGGTCGAAAGGGTATGCCTTAGTCGCTATAAAGGAATGCAGATTGAAAGAGTATACTTGAGACATTGAAAGCTATGCAGAAGATTAAGGATAGAAGATCTATAAATTTCTATATGCTGTTGTAAAAATGATCTCTTTTTATATAGATGTGTATTTCGTAATAGTTATTTAATACTAATCTTGATCTGATTTGATCTTTGGTGGTTAAACGGTGTTGTCGTAAATTTGTATACCGTATTAGTTATTGATACTAATCTTGATCTGATCCGATCATCACTTGTCTTAATGTTGATTCTGTGTGATTTTGTCTAATATTTAGACTGTGCAAATTTGATTCCCTTTAAGAGTTGAAACTATTTTGCACCGATTTTAATAAGATCAAAACTACAGTTGAACTTTCCTATCTCAAAGTGCTATAAAACCGCAAAAATGTTGGAGTTACATAGATTTTTAGTTGTAGAAGTCAAATTCTATGCAGATTTTCACTTCGAGTTAGACGAACTTCGACTTAGAGCAGTTAAAGTTAGAATAGTTCGACTGTATATACCCTTGATTTCTCTGGCCTTTGGCGAAATTGTACAACAGTCGCTGTGATATATTTGAAAGAGATATTCTTCATAAAAACTATATTAAAAGATATGTTTAGTATAATGTTTTTGAGCTAAAGAACTTCAAATTGTAAACAAAGTTGGTGTTAAAAGAACACTGACCGATAGGTAGCGCCATAATGTTCAAATTTCTGGCCTAAAGAGTTGATTGAACAACATAACAAGCTGACAACTTTAAGAACGAGGAAACGCTGGACTAAGCTCAGCTCAGCTAAGCCACCTGCAAACTTGTCAATGAAAGTCGTTTGAATCAACAAATCAAAACAACTAGTTTCGATTACTAAAAGTTGGTAAAAACTTTTGTTTTAGATACAGTTTACGGGATTATAAGCCTTAGTTGGATTATTTAAAATTCAAACGAAAAAGGGTATATTCTAAGCCTACGTACTTAACACTGCATACCATTATTATTTGTTTTTAGGTAAATAGAATTAAAAATTTTGTACTTAGTTACCAATTTTGTTTCTGTATGTGTCTCAATTCCATTTAGAATATTTTTAAATATCATTTACTAGACCAACCAGAAATTTATGCTAATTACGATGCGCACAGATTTTCGCCTGATTTGTTGCACATTTTGCTGGCCTCATAATCAGTTTCTCTCCCTCTGCATTGGTAAATTATTAAAAATCATGCAATTTATTTAATTAGTAAGTGTTTTTTTTTTTTGGCCTAAATTTTTTTTGCCACTTTTACCATTTTACCAATGAATATTACTTAGCTTAAAAACAACATTTGTGCCAGCTTCATTTTCCATCGCGTCTGTCTCTCTCTTTCGCTCTCTCTAAACAATGATTGTTATTATTTCTAATTGATTTTCAGGGGGGAGGGAGAAATGCTGAATGAAAATGCATAAAAAGAAAATGCCCAGGCCATTCGAATGAAAATGCCGATGGCATTAAAACTAAACTACTGAAAATGACCAACCCAAAATTTTTGATCAATATTTTTCAATAAATTTGTACATTAGCATTAAACTTAATTAGACATGGTTTTTGCCAAAAACAAAAGCAAACAGCAAAAAGAAAAATAAATAAATAGAAAAGCGGTAACTGAAAATGGAAAATGAATATTAGGATAAGCTGTAGCAATTAGGTACAATGGGAAATTTACTAATAATAGAGAAACAAGGAACAAGTTATTCGATTTCAAATACATTTAGGTTTATGATTATGTTTCTAAAGTAAATATTTATAAATATGTAAAGTTTCTCAAATATAACTAAACAAAACAAGTTGATTACAAACAATAAAACATTTTCAAACTTGAATATATATAAACATATATTTTCCCCGATTTTTTCTATCTAAAGTTTTTTCTTATAAATCGATTAATATACAGTTCTTTTGACAAAGATGTAAATTATTATTATATTATATTATGTATTTCATTATTAAATCCTCGTCAAATTCAAATCTAATAAAAATTTTTTTATGTTTTATGCTTAGGTAAATTTTCAATTTCCTCTTAATATAATTCAAATTTGTTTCTTCTTTTTCCATTTTCCGCTGCATTTCTATTTCAAAATTTAAGTTGCTCAATTTATATTAACTCTCCAAGACTCAAACCGTAAATATAAATAGCCAAGACACAAACACGGATAAAAATATATAGCAAAGACACAAAACAAAGAGCTTTTGCTCTGCTATAAACCATATTCGCCGCGCCAGAAAAATACTTCGCCGTAAGAACTTGTTTAAAATTTATAAATTAACTAAACATTAGGCAAAGTAAATCAAAGTGATTTAAAGTAAATAAAAATGTTATCAAATTCAAAAAATAAAAAAAAAAAACAATTACAAGTATAAAAAAATGTAACAAATGTTGGAACTTTAACTATTTCTGTTTATTGATAGTAAATAGATTGCCTAAAGTCTTAAAAAGTAAAACTAAAACATTTTAATTCCTTAAAGTATATGTAAAATGTTGGACCTTCAACTAATTTAGTTTATTGATGCTAAATAGCTTAAAAATATATTTCTCCAAATACAAAATATTTGGGATATTCAATAACTTACACTTTTTCTAGATAATATTGGTGATAAGTAAAAATAGATATTAAAATTAATTACAAATTAACACATATTAAGTAAAACATCTCTACTTTTTTTTATATTTTTAAGCATTACAAAAAGATTTACAAAACTTACAAATTTGTTGAATATGAATAAGAATTATTAAAAATAAATTAATTTATTTTCTAATTTGAATTCTTTTTTAGAATAACCACCCAATTGAAACTGTTAAAAACATTAACCGAAACAAGAGACCTCATTTTCACATGGATTAAATACAAATACAAGCAAAGGTAAGTTAACTCTATGACAATTTAAGATTTATAAATGGAATACCAAAATTGCTTTTTTAATACGAAAAATTTTAATTTTCTACTTTTTGTGGCTACTTTAAGCTGCTGAAAGCTGATTTAAGTAGAGACTCATTAAGCAGAAATTTGTTGGGTTTCAGCAGGCCTGTATAGAAAAAAACAAAAACAAAAACAAAAAATACCAGAAAAAAAATTGCTTATCCATTTAACGAATTTCCAAAGTCAAAAGGTCAAAGGCGGCCCAAAAAAAAGGTTTAACGCAATTATGTGAGATGACGGGTTAGATACCCTGTAACAATTAATGATATTTTTGCCATTTATTCTAGAATTAATTACATTTTCCATTTATTATGGCAAAATGCCACTGCATTAAGGATAAAGGCAACTTTTGTATGTATTATGCATATAAAAATAGTTCATCCTTAATTTAGATGGAGGGAAGTATTTTTTAGCAATTTCAAAAGTTTTCATGTTCAGATTGAGTTAAAGGAAATTTTATAGTTTTCTTATGTAACAGAAGTTGTAGTACAATCAAAATCGATTCACAATGTTTACCAATCCCAATATACCCTTCCCAAACTGAGTATAACAAGTTACAACATTTTAATATGCAAAAGAAAATTTGTTGTTTAATAATTTGTAAATTAACTACAATTTGGCTGTCAATATTTTGGTTTCTACTATTTTTTTTTCTGTTTTGCTTTTTGTTTTTGATATATAACAAATTGTGTGTAAATTATTAAATGAACAAAGAAAAAGAAGAAGTGGAAAAAAATAACATGATTAATTAAATATGTGCTGACATTTGTTGTTGTTTCTTTCTCTCTCTGTCTCCTTCTGGCATTTGCAGACTCTTTGACATATTAACGATGCTTTCATTTGTCATTAAAAATAAATTTTTTTTTTAACACTCTCTCACAGAAGTTTGTGAGAATTCATTTGTTTTGTCAGTTGTTTGAAACTTTTTTTTAACTGAATACTCTTGTTAAAGAGTATTATGAAATTTGTTAGATGTTTATAAGAAAATACATATATATAAAATTAATTTTTAAACTTGGATATAGGAATTTATATCAGTATTCTTAACTTTATATTATTTTAATTTTTTAAACAAGTTTGGCAAATGACTGAACACAACATCAAATACTTTATGCAGAAACTTTTTTATAATAATTTTTATATACCAAAGTTTAAAAAACTAAACTAAAACTTAAACCAAAAACTTGTCGCGCAAAAGTCTTATTAGATTTTTTAAATTTTTCCTTTATATCAAATGAACGAATATACAAAATATTCATATATAGGAACATTAATTGACTAAAACTGAAACCGAAAGCGTGTCCCGCAAAAACTTAAACATTTTCTGTAAAATATCCTTTATATTGAATAAAATATACGAAATATTTGATTGACTAAAGTTTCAAAAAGTAAACTAAACCTTAAACCAAACACTATTTTCGCAAAAGCTTCAACAGTTTCTTTAAAAATTCCTTCATATTGAATAAAATATTGAAATATTCAAAAAAATTTAATTTATAAGAACATAGATTGACTAAAGTTTTAAAAAGTAAACTAAACTAAAACTAGAGCAAAATATTTGATAAACAGGATCAACGACTGCCTAAAGTTTTAAAATGTAAACCAAAACTGAAACCTAAAACGAACATATCTTCAAAACTTCTTTCATGTCGGATAAGCAAACTCTTTACTCTAACACTACTTGACATGTAGAAAGATCAGGGAAGAATACTTAGAATACGTTTTATATTCTATACTACAAGAATGTCATCTAGTTCTCAAGAAGAACCATCTATCAGAATCCACAAGTCTTTCGAGAAAGCAAAAGTGTAAGTGTATTTGGAAAACTAAATAGTTTGCTAAAACCAATCACTGCTTCAGAAATGCTTCAACAAATCCATGCTAACATTTTATGTATCTTTATCTTCAAAATGTAAGAGTATTTAAACTTCGTTTTGTAGTAACTTCCTTTAACATTTCCATCTTAATTACTTTAGGTGTTATCAGATTTTTTTCGCTTTATTTTTTGTATCTGTCAAAACCGCTTGCGATTTATTTAACTAGAAACTGATTTGGTCACACTAATTAAATTTAATGTTCTATTGATTGAAATGGAATTTCAATTGGATAATTTTTAAGTTTCTGTTATGTTAACTACCTTAACAGAGGGAGAACGAGGTGGAAAATAAATGCCAAATTAATAATTGTTTGATTGATTGTTAAACACAACTTGTGGTCCGTATCCCGCATAAGCCCCCTCCTCCTTCTCTCTCCCGCTCTTAGATTATTCACATTAGCAGCATCTCCTCGCGATGGGGCGTAGTAAAACTACTTACTGGGAAGCTTTTTTTTTCTATTGTTCAAAATGTTGTTGTTCCTTTTGTTGTTGTTGTCGGTCGTTTTGGGCGTGAGAAATTTCTTCTTTTTTTTTTAAAGAAGGAAATGTTACTTTAGAAAGAATACAACGAGCTGATTAGTAGTCAATGAAGTGTCAATAGTCATAAATATTTAATGGCAATTTATTTTTTAATTAGCTAAAATTAATCTTTAATTAGTGAAAGCGATTGCTTGTAATAGAATGTAAAGCGGAAAAATATAGATTTGTAAAGACATTGAAAATTAAACTAAATTGAAATTTAGCTAAGGTTTCTTTAAAGAAGAAGTGTTTTAGGCTTCAAGTTGGTCATCTTTTTGGTTGATTTCATAATGTTTTACCTGGCACAGTGCCTCATTTCGCTAAAGTTATTAGCAAAAGTGTAAAACTTTTGTAGCCAGATATTAATGTAAATTTTGGAATATATATTTTGAAAACTTTTAAGTAATGTTAAGCAACAAAATTTAATTGGTACAAGTAATGTTCTATTTTGGCCGCTAAAAACCTTTTTAAAACTTTCCAAACTAGGAAAACAAATTTCAACCTAATTATTGCAACTTTTCAGGATATAATCATTGTAACAATATTCAAAAATTTCGCAAAATTTTATTTAGTTAAAGTTCAAAAATAAATAAGCAAAAATTGTAGATCAGTTCACAAATTTTCAAACTTGGAAAAAGAATTTCGACCTAATTATTGCAACTTTTGACTATAACATCGTTAAAAAATATTCAAAAATCAAAATTTTATTTGGTTAAAGGCCAAACTTGTTATTCTAATAAAATTGTAGATCATTTTCAGTCTAATTACAATTGGAAATTCAAGTGGGAATATGTTTTATAAAAGATACATATACAGGTTTTATAGTTTAAAAGAAAAAAAAAATTTAGTTCAAAGTTCTCTCTACATTTTATTGAATTCAAGTTCAAACTTGTTATTGTAATTTTTTATTTCATTTGGAAATCCAAGTGGAAATATATATTTATTAAAGATCGATCTATCAGTTTTGTAGTTGAAATAGAAATATATCGATTCAAAAAACTCTTTGAGTTTTGTTGTATTGAAGTTCAAATTTCTTATTGTAATTATCTGTTCCATTTGGAAATCCAAGAATAAATAAATGATTATTAAAGATTGATTTAACGGTTCTATAATGAAGGGGGAAATATAAGACAAAGATATAGATCGAAAACAAAATATCATCAATCAACTTAAGGGATTAAGACTGAGAGCTTTTGTAGGATAGTGCCATATGTACCGCCACTTACCTCCCTTCCTCCATAACCATTTTCAGCATTTGCAAGATCTTTTCATTGTTTACTATATCAAAAATCTTTGAATAAAATCATTTACTGCTTTTTAGTTGTAGAAAAATGAAAACAGTTTTTATCTTAAAACCTTTTTCCTTAACTCATTTATATTCTTTAAGCCAAATGTAATTATCGTATAATTAGTTTGTAATTAATATAAATTTATTTAAGTTAAAAATCCCATCACATATAATATTTATTTATCCGCTACATAAGTTCATAAAAATTTTCTTCTTCATCGAAATTTCATAAAATTTTGTTTGGGGCAATATTATTTTAATGTCTCACGTCTTAAGACTTGGAAAAGAAGGCAACTTTAATTAAAACCCAAACACGTTACTTATTATTATTTTTTTTTTTATTGAAATAATCAAAATTATATTGACTTTAAAATGGGATTGTTTGCCACTTAAACCAGAATTTAAGTAGCGCCAAAGTGCAGGCCAAGACAAACCACAGAAACGAAACAAGAGAAAAAAACACGAAACAAAATGAGGAAAAACTCATAAAAACGCCGAAGCCAGCACGTGATAAACGCACTTAACAGGTAACACCCATTTAAGCGAATGATGAATTAACGCATACCCAAACCCCGAAAGAGAAAACCAAAAAAAAAAACCAGACAGACGCAAGATTCCCAATGTTCCCTAGTACCATACATATCTACCTCTTACTCCCCCTCCTACCTACCTACCTCATTCCATCCACACATTTGGCCATGGCCAAGGCAACCGCAGCAATCTGCCACATTGCTACGCTTCTACAAAATGCTCCCAAGTTGGCCCAAAGCTGCCCCAGCTGCCCCCCCGCTGCCGCTACCAGTAGATGGTTCTCGTCTCAGAAAATTGTGAATGAGTGCCGTTTAGAATCGCTTGTGGTCTTTTCGGGTGTGTGTGTGTGTGTCGCAGTGATGCAAAGGCTGGCGGTTAGAGGCGGTTAATAAACTTCTGGCAGCGCCAACTTCTTCTTTCAGCTTGGCTTGGCTTATTCGGGAAAAGTTTGAGAAGCGCAGAAATTAGTTAGAAAGACGTGCGTAAGGTGTGTTTTGGACAACTTTTGTCTGCGTCTGAATGGGGTCTGGTACTCTGTACTCGGTACTCGGATTCGATGTGCGTTTGTCAGTTCCCCTTCATCCGTCAGTCATTAAATGTGATGCGCGTCCGTTTTCACAAAAAGACCCCTAAAAAGTTTTCTTGTTTTTCCCTTTTTCCTCTGCAATTTTGCGATAAAAAAAAAAAGTGTCAGTTGCACAAAATGTAAAAAAGTTTTACCAAAACAAGAGTAAAATTGGTTGGTTTTCGATATTTAAATTAAAGGAAATTCGTCGTGCAAGGAGACTGATATTGGATTACCAGCAGTATTTGAAATTTTGTTAACAAAATGCAGTAAAAGTTAGATAAAATTTAAATATAAATGGATTTAAAAGCTCTCTTAGGATTAGGAGGAGTGTATAGATAAGAATTACATAAGTAGTTGTATTTTGGAGAGCTACATTTAGTGTGGCAATCTCCTTGATTGGTTGATTGATTCTGGTGCAGTTTTTGTCACAGATTTTGCAAATAATTGAAACACTTTTTAAAGCCTAAATGATTCGACTAAAAGAAAACGTTGCTATATTTGTTCGTATTGTAAGAAGATTGTATTCATTTTAATCAGAATGCTTAGAAGGAAACAGCTTCGAGTGTCTTAAGTGTATAGTATAACCGTATCCTTGTGTTATTTAGAAGTAACGGAGGTGTTCTGTGCAAACTCCTTAAGCCGCAAAAAGAGAGAAATTTGGCAAATATTAAACCCTATAAAACTAATATTTAAGCGATTTTCCTCAATATGCAACAATATAAATGTTAAAATTTGTAAAAAATATGATCGAAATCGCGAATTCTTTTACTCCTGCCTTCTAAACTAGCTTAGTCTTGTCACACAATAGACAATGCTTAAGGGTAATTTAACTTTGATAAGACGTTTAGTTTTAGTTTAAAGTTTGAGGATCAGTTGAAGCTACCAGAGACGAAAATCTCGGCTTTGTTGAAGAAAATATGGATCTATTGCAGTAGAAAGATGTGTTGGAAGAAAATTGGAAGCCATCGGTGGACAAACATCGCCTTGGTGCCAGCTGGATCTTCCAGAAAAACAAGGAGCCTAGGCATATCGAGCAAATCATCAAGGACTGTCTGCTGAAATATGATTTATGGACACTGTATTCACCTTCAACCTGCCTTAACTTGAATATCATTTTTAGATTTTTAGAAAATTTAGAAAATTGAAGCGAAAATTCGAAAACACAATATTAGTGATGGTCCAATGCTGAAATAGAAGCTGCTGGAGGAATGGTCAAATAAAACGGTGAAACAGGTTGAAAATTTAGCAGATTTACTGCCATCGTTACCCGTAGTATCCCAAAAAAAATTAATTTTTTTTATTTTTTTTCCATTTTTTAACTATTTTTCCAATTTTCCAAAATCGTATGTACATACGTACACTTTTGTCAGTTCCAATTTTTGTTTTTTTTTGTGATTATTTTTTTTTAGTTATTGCCGAAAATGCATAATTTTTTTATATACATTTCCTATCTCATTAGATTTAAAACAAAGCTGCACATTTCAATTTTTGGAAATTCTTTAGATCGCATGAAGCTTGCAAGAAGGGGGTCGTACTTAGAGTTTTGTCCGCAACTGCATTATATTAATATTTTCTTCTTATTCAGTTGGGCAGCACACCAACTGAACAGAGTCAAAGAGTCAACATAACTGACTAACGCAATATGAAATTATGCCGAAATAATGATTTATTGGGAAGTAATGTCGCGACAGTTGGGAACTTAGTTCTTAGAAAAACTATAGGATCGATGTTGCTTTTGCAATTAGAGATGATAATCAATAGCATAAACTAGAGAAAACATTCGTAAATATACATACATACATACATACATATGTACATACATATGTACTTTCATACAATCATTGCCTAGGAATGAAACTGTAAATAATTTATGCACTTTTAGTGATTATTTGTCAACTATTTTTGTTGACCTTTTCATTACATTTCTTTGTTGAGTGACCTTTTAGTTATATATATTTGTTTGTTAAGCTTGCTCGAGGTCATAGTTTTTACACAGGTAGCACAAAGGTTAGAAGGTTATTTTGCTATTTTTTCAGGTTTTCAGTTCTTTAATTCAGAGATTTTGCCGTGACACTTCTTTAAAGGTTAAACTAGTTGGGAATTATAATTGAATTAACTGATGGATAAATTTATCACCTAATAGAAGTAATATCGTTTTTTAACCAAGAGAAATGAAGTAAACACTTCGTTTTTCAATTGAATATATATTTTGAAGGCTTTTTTGATTGATTTTAGGGTATTTTCAATATATAAGATTAGTTCCCATAAGTCATCACAGATACCCACAAAAATATGTTCAAATTCTTAATTTTCCATTTTTGTTTACCTGAACCTATTGGAGGACAGTTTAAGTAAAGCTATAAGGTCGGTAATCGGACATTATGTGAATTATCTCTGTTTTTGTCACGACTTCTGTGACCTAAATACTATACATATGTATGTATATATGTACATATATAGAATGGTTATAGATGATAAGCTTAGCTTTTCAAATACCAACAAGATGCATTCCATTGTTTAATTTTAATAATTTTGCTAAATAAATAAACTTTGCCAATGTTCATACATATGTATACTTGTGTATATTCCCACGATAGCCTCTTGGACTTGCTTCCATAACGGTATAAATGGTATGAACAACCTTGAAATTATATTTTTGCGGCGACAGATTTGGTCATTAGAAGAATGATGAAGCGAAAATTGGTTAAGAAAGAGAAACAAGAATTTCAAATACGAGAAAAAATATGAAGAAGAAATGTGTTCTCATTTGTCGGCAATGCAAGTGAACTAAATATGCGTTTAATGACAAGAGATTTGACCCACAGAGAAAGAGACCAAACAGAGGGAAGGGGGGAAACCAGTTTATGGAAAAAAAAACGATCGACAGACAGGAGATATATTGATGGTTCGTCCGACTTATGAACAATGCGAAACAGACCAACTGACAGACAGACAGACAGAAGCTTTGGGGTTCGCTTAGATAATCATCTCTTAGAAAACTAACAACAATGGAACAAGAGTACCCCCCCTACTACTTTTCAAGCGTAACGGAAGTCATTGAGAGAGAGAGAGAGAGACGATGAGAGTTAAATGGTCAAACATATGGAGGCCAATGAGCTACCGGATGTTAAGTGAACTTCGACAACGACAAACCAAATACATGATCCCAAAAACAAAAAAGTAAAAGAAAAAGAAACACCGCTTCTATCTAAATAATTAGACATATTTATGTAGTCATAAATTTTACAGATATGATATTCCCCCCCCCTACCGAAAACAAAACCAGTTTCTTTCAAGCTCATCCTCTGGCAGCTTTTAATTAAATCGAAGACAATTCGTTGCGGTCAAGCTAAGAAATTCCACCACCATTAAATTGATCAAATCAAATAGAATTTATATGCATAAAAATCGGTTGGTCGACCGATTTCACATCGATTTATATCACCGCCCATTTTTTTGGTGTGCACTTTATTTATGTAAATCTTGAGAGTGGCTACAACGCCAAGTCGACAAATATTTTTTTTTTTCCTCTTTTTTTTTTTTGTGGGGCAAACAGCTAAAATGCATTTCCAAAGCAAACCAATCGAAAGTCAAATCAAATCGAAATCCAAATCCAAATCCAATCCGATTCCCAATAGCCACTCGAGACACGCGCTTAAGGCAAATGCCTATTGAATAATATTTTGATTTGATTTTTTCTCACTCTCCCTCTCTTTGCCTCTCCATTGGTCTTTTTCTTGTTACTTTTTTTTCGCTGGCCTTAATCACTCCCTGCTATTTTTACTTGATTTTCCACTTTGAATGTTGACGGATTATGTGTAAATGTTTGTCCAACAATTGTGTTTCATTTTTTTTTTTTCCCCAAAAAGGATATTTGGCTTTAGAAATGATTGTCGGCTTAGCCATTAATCATTCAAATTTAAACTGAGTTGTTAAATATGGAGAGAAAATGCGAATAATATGCTTTAAAGGCATTACACTCACACCTCACTCACTCCTAGTTTAGTTGTTGATTAAAGCTAACAAGAGTTATCAATTAAGTAGCTACTCTTAGTGGGCAAGTGCAAAATTTCAGTGTTCATTCAAAACATAAACAATTCGCTCTCTCACGCTCTCTCTCTCTCGAGTGTTCATTTTACCGGCTTTTTAAGTGAACTCTTCTCGCTCTCACGATCAGCAGCAGCACGTGGAGGGAAGGCTACTTAGATCACAACGTTGACGGGATGTATACCCTCTATTTTTGGTTGGGGTATGCTACTTAAACTGTAAAATTAATGGATACATAACCTTTTCTTAAATTTTTATCATTATTTTACATATTTTTTAAAGGTGAAATAATATTGGTGAAACTTTCTTGTCTATTTTCAGTGATTCATCTCTCTTTCAAACTAAAGATTGAGGGACCGACTATTTCTCTTATTCTCTTATTTTCATTATTCTTTTATTTTCTCTAATTTTCATGATAATATAGAACTGTCCTACACAGACCTAACTTTACTACAATTAGGTCAGATAAGACATAATCCTAAAATGTTTAAATCTTAATAATTCGGCAAACTTTGGTTAAAAACGTTTTAACTATGAGGTATAGCTTTTTTTTTTTATCAAATGATGACTATTAAAATGTGAATTTTGTTTATTTTTAGCCAATAAAACGTTTTCGAAACCTAGAAAAGAGGGTTCTGTTTTCTAAAGGCTATACATAGGCTAAGATTTTCATTACCGAAATGAAGCAATTCTTCGAATTTGTATTAAATGATATACTATATAAAATAAATATAATAATATAAACATACTATAATATACTAGTTGATGTTGTCCTGGCTTAACTACGAATATTGAAATTCAATTGGTATAATTAATAAATTTTATAGCGCTATGATTCGAAAACTGGTAATACCAATTCACAAACCTTTTTAAGTTCATTCATTAAATTTTTATATTAAGTCTAAGGATCAATTAAGATGAATATACAGTTGGACCTCGATTATCCGGGACGGTCGGGACCAGAGCCATCACGGAAAATCGAAAAACCCGGTAAATCGACAGCAAAATTTCCACGTATTTCGTACTTGAAATTTTATAAGTACTTACATACATATCTTTTATCATAGGTGATCGAGCTTCAAACGCACACTGACCATAAAAATATGTAATATGGACATACAGGCGTGTTTCTCATTGATTGCTAACTAAAACGGGGAAGCCCCGAACTCGTTTTATTATTTTAGAAAAAAATTTCGTTTGAAATCACGGATAATAGGGGTAATCACGGTTAACAGGGATAATGAAACAAATTCAAATTCATCCCGGATAATCGGGGTGCCCGGTTAATCGGGGCCGGATAATCAAGGTCCAACTGTAGATCATCTTAATTGATCCTCTTCAAAAAAGAACAATCTAAAGAGTTTCTTCAAAGCGAATAAACCTTCACTACTAGAAGGGTATAGAGGTCTTTGTGGCTTGCATTGAGGGGGTCAACGACGCGAGAGCAAGTTCTTCGACATTATCAGCGAGCTCTCTCTCTCTCTCTGCTCTTTGTTTTTCGCTCTTTTGCTCCACGCTTCCGAAGAAGACACAGGGCAACAACAACAACTGATTCAGCATCATCAGTTCAATTTGAACTTCGGTACGACGCGGACACGACGGCAACGACGAACTGCATCTCGAGTAGCGGACCAAATCGATCGTGTTCAATACGTTTATTTTTTTTTTTTGGTCGGTATTTGGGCAAGCGGGCGCGCGGAGGCGTGAAAAAAGTTTACACATACAAAAAAAGAATAATGTTCTCTGTGCCAATAGAATTGATGCATCTGCATATCTCTCATAGATAGGGAAAAAATCGGGAAATAAATTACGAAATATTTTTTGCCCCCTTACTGCAAAAAAAAAAGAAACCGTCGTGGATTGAAGTTATTTCTGGAGTTTCTTTACGGTACATTTGCATTTTGTGTGTGTTTTCAGTTTCTACATTTCCGTTGCAACGGAGTGCAAAATAAAGCCCCCGAAAAGAGAGAAAAGAAAACAAAAGTGTAAAGTAAATGAGTATAAGGAAATACAAATTTTTTCGTTGTATTTGGTTATTTTTAACCCTTTCAACAACATGATGGCCATTTGCCCCCTGCCATAAGAAGAAGCATAATCCGAATCCGTAGCAAGAAGAAGAAGAAGAAGCATGTGTTTCTAATAATGAAGTGTTTATTTTAAGCAAAACCAAGAAAAGATACCGATTTAAAAGAAAAAAATAAGATTGAGCAAGAGCAAGCAAAGTGAGAGTGAGAAAGAGTGAAGTGCTATGAAATTCGTTTCTTAATTCAAAAAGTAAAAGTCAAGTGTTTTAAATTTATGTAAAAAGAAAATACAAAAAATTATCAAAACTCCCAATCAAGCAGTTTACGGATTTGGCTCGATTTGAAATCGAGTTTTTTTTGTTTTGGTGGTAAGCAACAAAGAAAGAAAGAAAGAAAATTTATATTTATCCGATAGCCGGCAAATTGTGATTTATGTTCTCATTGTGAAATGATTTTCTCTCTTCTTTTATTTTTTTTTTCTTCGTTGTGATGAAAAATGATCAATTTAATGGCTATACAAACTATAATTTGTGAGATTGCGAAAAGAGATTAGCCTCTAAGTTCAGTTGGGATGAGGATGAGAGAGGTTCGAAAACGAATGCCTTTAGATAATATAAGCAATTTTCTCTAAATGTTTTATGTGCCTAAATTAACAGGTCATTTTGATATATATAGGGAATGATTCATAAGATTTGGTATCAAAGGAAAAAAATAGTGCAAAATTGACCTTAATCTTTGGTAAACTTGCTTTAGGGTTTAAGATTTACATTCCAATGGGTTATTAGATAATATCTTGAAACAATTTAAACTAAACTAAGTCAAATTAAGAACAAAAATTGTTTCTTGGGGTGGAGTTTTATAAGCCGACGGGTTTCTGCTTTAGTTTCTTTTCAGAAATCTGAACTAAACTTTGTCAAATTAGAAAAATATGCTTACTATTGGTGCAGTTTTTAAAGTCAATGGGTTTCTACTATACTTGGGTAAAAGCAGCTCATTGAGGTGAACTGGCTCATTCGTTCTTTTTTTCGAAGTGAGCCAACTCACTCTTATGGCTCACTGGCTCACTTGTAGATAGCTTATAAGTTCACTTTGCGATCGCCAGTTGAGCGAACCATAAGAACTAGTGAGCCAAACTGAGCTAGTGAGCCAAACTGAGCCATATTGAATGAACAAGCTCAGTGGCTCAGTTCAGTGAGCCATTCATTTTGGCTCACTAACTCATGAGCTACCCAAGTATAGTTTCTACATATATGTATCAGTTTTCTTAGAGTAATTATTAATATACATATGTATGTATATACATACATACATACATAAACATACAGCGGTGTTCTCTCATACAATAGCACGAAAAATCTTGCTTATCAATCTTCAAATAAAAAATAAATATTATCTTAAAAGTATCAATATCTTAGTATCCAATATACACAAATGTTATTGGAAATCCCAATAATCTAATCCTCCAATGTCCCCCTAAACCTACATACATACATATAGAGGGATGATCTTACACCTCTTAAAAACTTTCTTTTGGCAGTAATAAACACAACAAAACAATGATCGATTGGTCAAGCTTTTATCAAGATATTAGAGATATAACTAACTTATCTTTGTTGTGTATCGAAAATCATTGTAAATGCATCAGGCAATGCACTTTTGCTCTTAATCCATCTGACTACCACGGCTTATAAGTAGTATATGTAAATACCCTGTTCTGTTTCGTAATCTTAAGATTGTCGCATTTTATCTATCACTTAATTTCAGTACACAAAAAGTTTTCCATACAATATCAGACTTTAAAAGACAAAAGAAAAATCAACATTTTAGTTGTAACTTAGTTTATATTCCGCATTTGAAGTTTGCTTTTGAGTTTCTTAATATCGGACTTATTTCGTTCGCTATTTCGATCACTACGTTATCATTACTATAATTATATATTTTTCTATATACATATGTACATATATAGGGATCGAATGTATTTTAACAGTTTTTGCAATAAATTTTTGTATGTACATATTTTTGTACATATGTATGTATATTGAATATTTTGAATATATTTCTACACAAAGTCACCATCCAAAACATACCCTAAACATTTACAAAATCTATATAGGGTTCTAGAAATTATTTTAAATTTTCCAAAATGTATAGCAAATATATCCTGCGTTCTTTTAAAGATTTCATTTTCTTTACATTTCATAGTGAACATTTTTATCTTGTACTTTAAACCAAAAAGTAGAAGTTTGTTACAACCACCAAATGCTTTTAAATGTATATCCTTAAAATTTGTTAAACTGGAAAAGCTTTATATATACAGTGAAAGCTCTCTTGGCCGGACAGCGACGGTACCAGTATTTTTGTCCGCCCAAGGAAGATGTCCGCCAAAGGGAGATGTGAAAGAAATAAAGGATTTTTTTGGCTATTGAATAATTTAAGTTCAAAAAAATTGGTCAATTGTAGATTGCTTAGAGTTCTCTTGCTTATGCTTAAGATGTGAGTGTTCAATGCGACTTTGAAAAATGTTGAAGGATTGATAAGATATAAAATCAAGGCTCGCCAATTCCCCAAACCTCTCAATTTGTTACAATGCCTCAATAATCTCATCATCTGAACCGCTTAAATCAACTTCACTTTAATCAGTTATATTAATTTCAATATTGTCGTCTTCTGTGGTCAAGGAGCTATGTATCTACTTAAAACAAAGAAATTGAAGATTGTCTTTCCCAAAATTTGAAATAAAAGTTTTGTTCATCGGCGCCAACCGCATCGAAATCGTTGTTCATTTGGAAGCTTCGCGACATATCGTTGTCCGCCTGAGAGAAATGTTTTGTATAAAAATGTACGAAAAAGAGTGTCCGCGTCCTGCCAAGGGAGCGTCCGCCCAAGGGAACGGATTTTGTATGAAAATCATGCTAAAAAACTTGGGACTATAAAATTCGTTCGGCTAAGGGAGCTGTCCGCCTGAAGGAGCTGTCCGCGAGTAGAGCTTTCACTGTATATATTTATACTTTTTAATCTATAGTTGTTTATACATAAAAAAATCGTAAATCATTGCTAATGGTCTTTGGACTCAATAAAATTGTATTCAAAGTGTCATGATACTAGCACCTTAGTAAAGTGAAATAAAAAATGAAGTTTACAAAAGATATATATGTATATAACCCTTTATATATATAAACATATATTCAGTGTGATATCATTAAAATAATTATGTTTTTATAGCTTTCGCACACAAAAATCATCTTAACTAAAATTTAGCTAGTCTGCACCTAACTAAGATTTACGTACAATGATATTTGGCAGACACTAAACCTACAAATCAAATTACCTAACAACAAAAACAAATAATAAAAACTAGTCTGTAAGCCACGCCCATTTTCTTTTTCTTTTACAAGTGAAGAAAAGCATTTGCTTTTGAGTATATGGTACTCAGGTAACTATTTTGCACACATAAATCTGACTTATGACACACGCCCCCACAATAGAAAATAGCTGGGTGATTCTCTTATTGTTGATGATGTGTTGTGTGTCTCTCAAGCCCTCTCATTCGCACTCTCTCTCTCTCTCTCTCTCTTTCCCTCTTTCTTGGCAAGAAAATGCCAAGAGGCATAGAGGAAAAATGAAAAATGCTGATAAGTGCAACAAATCACAAAGTCAAAAAGCCAAAAAACAAAGACCGTAAATTCACAAGTATGTGAACTGGTTCCATAAAAACCTCATTTATATGTCGAGGGGGGGTATGGGCGGGGTAGTGGAGTTTAACAAAACAAAAAGAAGAAGAAATAACAACAACAAACCAAACACCACTAATGATGAATGCCAATTGCTGCAATTTGTTTTTATGTGCAAATCTTTAACCGAAGACTAAAGCGCAGGAGGAGGAGGAGACCAACTCATAAAATGAAAAGCGATTTGGCTTATTTGCCAGAGTTTAAGCAGTCGTTGGAGGGGTTGGCTAAGTGAGGGGTGGACTAGCCAAGAATGCCTGACCTTTTTGGCCAAAGAAGAAATCGTGTGTTTGCTTAAAACTCACTTAAAACTCTCCGCATGCCAAATAAAAAAGTGTAAAGAATTTTAAAGGGTACTTGCTCTAGTGTCAACTTGTATAAAAGGTGTTCACCTCTTAAAGTTAAACATAAAAAGTGCTTGAACATTATTTAAACAAAGTTTTTAGTGCAGTTTTAGTTTTCAATACCGTATCGAAATGTTTTAAACTCAAAAACCACCAAAAGTTGATGGGTGAAAGTGCATTTTGTATGCAAAATTGGTTTTGAACGGTTTCAAAACATAGTTCGTTATGGTTTGTCTTCTTTAACTGGTTGTCCGACTTTACTTCAAAGTGGAAATCCATTAAACATCATCCTTAAATAGATATGGCCAAAATTTTGCTTAATTTTTTGTAAATTTTAAAATTTAAGTTTACACTTTTAACAATTTCTGCACTGTATTTGAAACAAATTTTATGTCTTTACTGTTTATAGTTTTGTTATGATTATAATCCAGTTTATCATGTAATCAGTTCATAGCTCTCTATTCCGTTACTAAAAGCTTCCAGCCTTTCATTTGTAGCTAGGGTAGATTCAATTTAGTTTAAAAAATAATTATGAATAAATATACAAAATTTTCTAAAAATTTCTACAGCAGTGAATGATAGATCATATATTAATCTAATTGGACAAATCAAGAAGGAAACGAAATAAAATATTTTGTTAGATAAAAAAACAAAAAATTTAATACTAATATCTCATAAAAATGCTCTACTTTTATTTTTCACTTTCGAAAGGTGTTTGATAAAATATCCTTTTTGTGATATTTAAGCTGTTCTTTTTTTGGGAGTAAGCTTTCAAAAATATAAGATTGAAGACTAAACTTAATTTTTAACGAAGCTTTTTTTGAATAGTTGCATAAAAACAACTATTTTTTAAGAAGAGTCATAAAAGTTTTTTTTTAACAAATTGGTTAATGTTTTAATTAGAAATTTACAGGTTTTCCACTTGGCGTAAATTTTAAACTATAATTATCAAAAGACAAAGTTTACTTAGGAAAAACTTTTTTAAACATTTTATATCTAAATTTCAGAAGAAAGAAAGATAAACTAGATCTTTCGTTATCTTCTTGCACAATTTATAATGTATTAGGAAATCATTCCCATTCGGAAAATTTATATTGAGACATATTATTATTATAACTGTAATACATTATAAAACACATTTTATTAGTTTAAACAAAATCGTCTATATATCAGTTCTGTGGGGAAATATTATTATAGAAAAATTTTCAAATGAAATAAATTTTAAAATTGTAAACTAGGACAGATAAAATTATAAAATTTAAGATGCAATAACTCAACTTCTCTTTGGAATGTTCACCCACCAAAAACCATTCAAATTTTTAAGGCAAAATAAACTCTAAAACTATTTTCCTTTTCACAAAAAACAGAAACCATCCATTTGTTGTAAGAAAATTAACTTTTGTCAGGTTTTGTGCAACCATTTTCCATTACCAATTTCCCAATTTTCCAAGTGTCTCTGCTTATTATAAAGTTTACAAGGGCATTTCCATTTCGTATGGACAAACTTGATTTAAATGCCACTCGACTTGAATGGAGAATTGACAGGGCCGAAAAACCACACACACACAAAAACGGTGAATGTGGCAAACTGGAGACCAAAAATTTACTCCCAACCAAAAACGGGAGACTAAAACAAAGTCTCAGTCTGAGATAAAGATGCGCGCGAAAAACGTGACGTACCCACAACAGCAACAACAACAACAACTACATCAGCACTATTCCCTGGTTCCTCTCCGATATGCCAGAAAACTTACAACAAAATGACAGTGAGAAATTTGTATCTCAAGTTTCACTTCCACCCTCGTTTCGTCGCTCACTTGTTGAAAAGGGGGAAATGCAATCCAAAATGTCAATGTTTTACCCGGTCTGACAACTTCAAAATTTTTAAACTTCTTTTTTTTTTTTACATTTTTTGTTTTGTTTGAGTTGCTTCTCCTTTTAGTTTTGTTGCTTGTTATATATATTATCGATAGCTTTGCAATATTGTCAGTTTGATATTTTTGACATTAATGATAGTGCCAAAGAAGTTGAATACAAAAAATAAATAAGGAAAAATTCTTTTTAAAAGTTTTTCCAGTTCAACTGCAACGAACGACCTACAATCGAGTCCCATCTCTGTCTCTGTCTCTGTCTCCCTCTCTCTCTGTCTCTGTCTCTCTCACCCACATCTTGAACATTTCGCTAAATTTTTTATTTGTTCCCACAGTTTGTCGCTTGGCATAAATACATCGTTAGCAGCAGCAAGTTGCAGGAAGCTGCCGCAAAAAACTTGAACAACTTTTCTTTCTCTCTCTTTCTCGCTCTCTCTATCTATCGCTCTAGCTCTCTTTGTCCCTCTAGTTTAAGTTATAAGGTAGCCTCCTCTAATAGTAGTTATTGCCTTACATGCACGTTTAATGTTCTATTTGAAGGCGGTAAACATGCTGAACACAGAGTACAAGAGACAACAAAATAGGAAAATATCTACAGAAATAAACTACAACTAAACGAAGTTTATTATACACTCCAAATATATATATATATATAAAACTAGAAATATCTAAAACTAACAAAAAAATCTCTGTTAATATATAGACAATTGCGGAAGTGCTTTAGTTGATATAATGTTTTGTTAGTTTAAAAGTCACCAAAGAGAACTTGGTGTAAGAGATGGAGTTTCATTGATATGAACTAGAAGGTTGGCCTAACTTTGCTTGAGCAGAGTTTGTATACCCTTGCAAGTTGTCTATTTGGGTTAATCATATATCTGTATATAACAATCCCAATCGATCTATATTGAATCATATCGATCTTTCTCATATCGATGCATCTCATTGATCTATATCGCATCTTATCGATTTGAAAGCCCAAATCTGTTTTAAGTCTAAGAACTGAAATTTCTGCTTTGCGTCAGTTACATTACGCCTTATATATCTAATATAAAGTTATTTGATTTTAAAGAAATTTAACAAAATCTTTAAGCCCTCTATGAAGCCTATAAATACCAAGTTTAGTATCAGTAGCTAAAGAAAAAAAAAAGTTGTTTGTACTAACATTTCTTTGGACTATATAGCTTTTTGATATAGTCAACCAGATTCTTAAGATGTAAATGATAAAAGATGTACTTCTATATATGTTATATGAGAAGAACCAAATCGAAACGATAAGCGCTTGAAAAATAAATAAGCTATTAAATTTCAAATCTCTTTTCAATCGATAGTTCCTATTTGAGCTATAGTCATCCGATCGGTATGTATTTGAGTTATTCAATGCTCATGGTAAATTTTTATGAACTAAATTCTATATATCCCAAAAGCAATAAGAATCGCTTGAAAACAAATGTGTGAACTAAAAGTCAATTCTCGATCGTTTTTACGGCAACTTTAGAACTCCGATCAGTGTACACATTTGAGAGGCACATTGCTTGTCATAAAAAATAAAAATATTTGCTGTGTTGCCACTGTAAAATAAAATATTATATGTATTCTGTAGATATATATCTCAATCTCACTGAGAATCGCTTGAAATATAATTAAGAAGCCGACCCTTGATCATTCGTAGAGAGAGCTATAGTCGTTTTGGGGGATTGGTTTGGTGCTAAACAATGCCTGGAGAAAAGAGTCTGTAGTTTTAGCTCTATAGAACAGAATCAATATAGTTCATATCATATCGCTTTGCAAGGGTATTCATATGCCATCGTTCCAATAGTTATATAAAAATATTCAGCATAAATGATAAAATTTAGACATCAAAATCTTTTTATACAAAAATGAGTATTCCGTCATTGATGTTTACTAAGCTCAGATTAATTATTGTCATTGTTTTAATTTGTTGGTGTTCTAATTTGAAAAATAGATGGCAATAATTTCAAGTCAAATATTTGAAATCTATAATTAACATAATACCATATGTCCTTCGTTTTACTATATAAAATGACAATAACTAAATCAATATGGAATTTTGTTATTAAAAATAAAGTGATTCTTTCATTTACTTATCATTTACTTAGTCCAAAATTCAGCAGTAAAATATTCAAAAAGAGGAAATGGTTTTCCAATGACTTTGTTTTTACTTATTGAAAAAGGAAATCGTTTCTTCATTATTTCATATTTCTTTGCACAATTCTTAAGTTAGAGTATACATGAGTCATTTATTTATACTTTTCAGCTTAGGCTTCTTCTAAATAAGAAAAATGTATTCAAAAACTTAAGGTCCCCCAAGTCCCTTGCAAGTGAAGTGTCTTCCCGTTTGTCTGTCAGTCAGTCTGTCTGTGAAATGGGTGCACACCAAGTGAAAACAACAAATGGGTTGCCTTGTAGACCTCACGAGATACCCTTCCACTCCCTTTCTCTGTCTCTTGTGACCCCTTATCCCACTGTCTTTACTTCCATACCCGTATATAGGTTTAGTTTGTTTTTTTTTTGTACTTTTGCACTGTCGATTAGCCGGCAAAGTGAAGTCAATGTCTGTTTCATTTTCCCCTTTCTTTTATTTTTGCTACTTCTGCACAATTGCTCATCACGTTGAGCCGCATCTGTACATATATCTGCACTTCTCCGCATTTCCTTTTCTCTATATCTCTCTGTCTCTATTCTCCCGCTGTAAATGAGAAATTGTCGCCGATTGTCAGTTGTCAAGCCGCTTGGTCTGTCTGTCTGTCTGCCTGTCTCTCCTCTTCAGTATATCCATCCCTAGCCTACTTTATATACATATATAAATCAACGAGCTTCATAATTTTTGCGTTTTTGTTTTTTAGTCTCCCGCGACGCAAGGGTGGAGTAGAGGGGGAGAACATGTCTCCGTCTTGGACTCCTTCTTTATCATTTCAAAAAGAGGATGTTTGTGTTTATTTTTCGAGTTCATTAAGCAAGTTAAAGTTGCCGCCGCCCAAAAAAAAAAAAAAAAAGTTTATGGGGGAAGCAGCAAATGTGACATGTTGGGGTTATTTTTTTTTGTTCCAGGAATTATGAAATTCTCTAACATTATTTACCTTATGTTTCTGCCATCGATCTTCCTGCTGCTCATCTAATTGATCTTGTTTTTTTCTTGTTTAGTCTTTCTATAATTGCCGCCAGCTTGTTAACCAACTAATTCTCCACTTCAATTTCCATTTAAGCACTTAGGATCGTTTCACGTTTTTCTCATGAAAAAAAACTTACAATTGACGTGCCACAAAAAGTGATCGACATTCACAGATGTGTATAAGAAGAAGATCATCATTAAATCAATGCTGGAAAAATAAAATCAGCGACAAGTCAGAAAGCTAATTAACTAGAAATTGCACAGAAAACGCAAACCAAATTGAGAACCAGAGACAGATCAACGAATAAACGAGTCAACGATCATCAATGGAAAAAGTAAATTACATGCGAACCTGCACAAAAGACAACGAACTAGACTACGAAAAAACAGACCCTGGAATGACACTAACGATTTGTGAGCAGCATTGATCAACGATCGGTAATCAATAGTGATCTGTGTGATCTACTACGAGAAGTCAAAACAAGTTGACGACGGAGTTAAACATGGGCTCCTTTGGTAAGACGACTGCATATGAACGTTGTTCATCGTTTTGTATGACCATAAATTTCACATAGTCTGCATTCCCAGTCAGTCGCTCTCCCTCTCTCTCTCTCTCTCTCTCTTGTCTCTTTCCATAAAAGGTCATTTTGGCTGCAACACTTGCTCTCTGTATGTCTTCTAGCCTTGGCCCGTTTCAAGATTTTATTTGCACCCGCCCTCAACCATGTTTGGCTCTTCTTCTACTCTTCACTTTAGGCCAAGTTTTGAGCGTGACTTTGATTTCTCTCTGGCTTTTTGTATTTTCTCACGAGTTTTAACCTCTCTTAGCGGCTCCAAATTGGTTGACAAAAAAAAAAAAAACATTTCAAGCGACTGAGCTTAAGTAATTGCTTCTTTTTTTCTCTGTTTCTTTGGATTTCTAGGCTAAAAGAACGTGCACTGCCTCAAGGTGTGCAGTGTGTCGGAGTAGTCAAATTAAGTGGTAGCCGAAATGTGTTTATCTTAGGCAAGAGCGAAAGAGAATGCATCGTGTTGAAGAGGCGGCGGCATACCATTCAAATGATATTCCCCCATTGTGGGAGAATGCCCAAAGGTAATGATGAATGCATATATCAAAATGAAATGGAGAATAGAATCTCAACTTAATTGAATGGAGATATAAAAAAACAAAATAGAAAAATAAAAATGCAAGTGATTTGGACTTGTTTGGGTTGAGCTTTAGGTTAAATTTGAGATTTTGAAGTTGATGATTTGATTTTTAGAGTTAATTTAAGAAAATAAGGAAATGCTTAAATCTTTGCATGATTTTCTTTAACAAAGAGCGAAGCAGTATTATTAAATCGTTTTGTTTTTGTACTCACTGTAAAAATCTACTTTAAAGTTAGGAAAATTTCTTGTTAATTTATTCATTTTAAACATAATTTGTTTTAAACAAAAGATAACAATTATAAAAATAGTACAAAATTGTTAGATAATTTTACTTCTGAAGAATATAAACCTTTCTATTCTTTTATCTTTTAAAACAAAATTGGTGACCCCGACGTCCGAAATGAACGCAACTTTCAGTCAAAGCCCAAGCTCAACTATCTACACAATATTTAGTTAACAAACAAAAAAAAATCGGGCCCTTATCGGAAATCAATTTTTCATTTAAAACAAGTTTTTTTTTTGTATAAAATATTATCGCAATTTTCGTCTCTGATTTCTATCTACCGACCAAGACAAATTGGCTACATTAAGGCAACGATAAACGATCTCAGAGAGAAAAAAAAAAACGCAAGAAACGAAATCTAACAACAATTTAAACAATTTGCATTTTGTTTAAACAAATAAGCCACCGATGAAAATTTTGTTTATATTTTTTATACATATATTTTTGCTTTTGCTTTTTGCCATCCATATGCAAATTGAAAAAACAAACAAACAGGAGAAGGAGGAGGAGGGCTCAGCAGGCCACAAAGAAAAAAAAATTCAAATAGTTTTGTGTCGGCATGCGATTTTATTGACCATTTCGGATTCAATTAGGGGTAATTTAATTTCAATAATAACTAGATAGATTGTGGCCAGACGACGGCTCTCTGTTACGACGCGAGTATCATCATTATCATCTACATTTGACAATGATGATGATGATAATGATGATGGCGCTTTGTGCCGCTAGACCAGCCAAGTTATAGTTCAGTTATGGTAACTGGTTTCTTTTTTTCATTTGATTTTCATTTGTTGGCTTGCGACTTGATTTGAATTTTGCGTGTTATTAAATACTTGGAAAAACTCTATTAGAGTTTGGACACTTTGTTGGCCATCTATTGCCGTTCATCTTGGCCAGGTGTTGTGCAATTAGTTGGCCTATGATATTAGTTTATAATGCTCATATGCAATGTGAATTACATTTTATTTCTCTTTGCTAAGTTTTAGTCTCTTTTTTGGGAGCTTTCTAATTTCTCATAGCTGGCTTTTGATTAATCTAATTTCAAGATAAAATAAAGAAATGTATTTTTTTTTTAATTTTTTAATCAATTTTCTACATAGATAAAAATTCAATTTTTCTCGATTAAAAGGAAACTAAAAACTGATTGTTTTTGTTATGCTTTCCTCCCCTTTCCTTGTGTGATATATAAAAAAGAAATATTATCGAAAAACCATAGATCAAAAGCTTAATGGTCAACAACAGCTCGAAAAGATATGGCTAGATAAAAGTCAACAACAACAACAACGAAATTTTGTTTTTTAAGAAATTAATAGAAAATGCACATTGAAAAAAGAGAAAAAAAATATTTATCATGCTGTATTAATCAATTTTATATGCTTCAAAAAAGAAAATCCACAGAAAGAGAGAGAGAGAGAGAGAGAGGGGGGGATTGTCGCAACCGATAAAATGAAAAAAACACAGAACAGAAACTGTTCACCCGCACACTATAGAGTGAGAGGAGAGGGGGGAGGTTAAGAAGCGGCTTCTTCTATTGGAACAAACATTTGGTTTAGACACGCTAACCGTACAAAAGAAAATGGGGCCAGAGCCAAACCCAAAAAAGTCATCATTAACCATTAGCAACGTCATCGATGAAGGGTTCAACAGCAGCAGCAAAATATCGAACCAATATTGTCCAATATCACATTTTCCATATATGTATCTGTTGTTTGGCTTAATTAATTGTTAATTAATTAACATAGATACAATGCTCTCTCGGCCACTGCCACTCTACCTGTATATAGGTATCTGTATCTATTTCTCTTATATGTGTTTGGCAATAGGCCGCAAAACATTTTCACGGCTGCCGTTCCATTGTTGTCTTTCATAAATTTCATATCATATCATCATCATTGTCTTTTTTCCCTCTCGTTTTGTTGTGTCTGCGTTTTGTTCGATTTTGAAAACACCGAAAAAAAAAAAAACAAAAATGTGTTTTGTATAAATTTTTCCAAATATGTTTCGTGTCTGCACGCAGCGGCGCCAAAATTTTCTTTTCAAATTTAGTTGTGGTTTTTGTTTTTTTTTTTATTATTACCTACTCTCATGTTAGAGAAGAGTCTCTTCAATTTGGCCAAATATTGAAATATATATACTCTAGATTGAGGGTAAATAACTTGGCTATATACAATATTCCACATGATAGATCACATTCAAGATTAGTGGTCAATATTCTCTCTAAAGTTCCAAGTTTGATTCTTGTGTAAGATAAAATATTCAAAAGTTATAGAAATTATATAAAAAAGTGTTCAAAATCGAATTGGTTGTCGAATTGGTTGTCTATATTATTATCTTTTTCGAATGCAAATACTTCATTATATTATTTTTAATTATTACATTTGAAATTTTATTAATTATTATTAATTTTATGCAATTTTATATAGAGTAATAATTGAAATTCTTAATTCATTAATTCAGAATAGAAAAGGATTCATTTTGTGATTCAGAAAAATTCCATATTATGTTTTCTTCTTTAAACCATTTCCAAACATAGTTTCAATCATTCATTCCATTCACCTTAAACATTCATGGAACTATCTTAGTTAGTTAAAGAGTATCAAACTAACGTCTTTACTCCAGTTGCTCTTCTTCTTTTTGTATTTTGCGTGTTGTCGTTTCTTTAGGGGCTTTTGTCCGGTTTGTGTCTATGTATGTTGGGGGACCTTCATCGACTGCACACGCGATCTGAACCCATATCAAAAAACTATCAAATTATTATTTATTTGGTTAGTTTCCATTTGTTTTTATTATTTTTTTTTCTTGTATGGAAATGAAGTGTGTTTTGTTTCTTGTTTTTTTTTTTTTTTTTTGGTCAAGTGATGAACAAATTAGCTAGAAATTGAAGTGGACTTCATGCGAGGCATTAAAATGTAGTTTGATATGAAAATTATGGTCATCATTTGTGTCTAATTATAGTTAAAAACAAATCTATACACAAACAAAATTTTCCATGTTAAACACGCCCTTACAAAACTTCCGAGATGCTAACCCAAAGATGTATCTCGAAATGCCGCAACAAGTAGTCAAATGAAAATCAGCATATAAATCTGTTTAATCTGGCTAATCTGTGTAACCCAAATCCGCTACAAGCTATGAAAGTCTTAGCACCTTTTGTTCGAGATAAAGAAGAATTTGCAGCAAAAACAAACCAAAAAGGGTTGGGCTTTCATTGGTTAGGGGGAAAGTTTGTATACTCTTTGTTGTAAGGCGAGTGTTTGCGAAACATTTAGAAGTTGGTAAACTTATGGTTAAGATTCAATAGCAATTTGCTTTAGTATTTAGGTAATTTATATGAATTTTACTTAAGAGCTAACGAAGAGGAGAAGTCTTTGGTTTTATTTTCAATTGAGAAGAATGAAAAAGGTTTCGTGGCCATAAATGTGTTTGAAGTGCTTAAAAATCATTTAAACTTTAAAATGGATTTACACCTCTTTTTAAGGCACATGTCAGATTACTCTAAATAGTTCTCGTTTGACTCTTTTATTATGTGTTTATACTGATTGATTTCTTTTCCTTTTTAACTAGTTCTGATTTATAGTTAAGGTCCAGTAAACATCCAAATTTATTAAGTGGCTTAAGCCTTCTCTAATGGTACTACATAATCTTTTTTGTCAAACTTTTTCCTACAAAAACTGATTACAATTTGAGTGAGTAATAAAAAAAAGGAGTAGGTGTTTTCATATGTTTCTTTGAAAGCAAAATTTCCTATTTTCAGTTCATGTTGTTGATGCCAGAAATACAATAATTTCCTTAAAGGTGCTTTACATTTTTTAGCTTACTTTTCTACTCGTTTATCGCCTTTAGTCGTCTAACACAATATAACCCTTTGATATATTTTTTTTAAAAAGTTAACTCTTTGAAAGCTGTTTGTAGCGGGGCCAAGCTTCTGATCTGAGAGCCCAGACTTATTACCCATTTGTTGAAGGAAATTAAAACGCGCGTTAACTCGGTTGCAAAACACAGGCCAGACTTATTTACAATATTAGTCACGGACCGGTTCACAATGTTAAGGCGTTTACGAATCAAAGTGTCTTGTAAAAATTAAGAGACCAAGAAAATCTCGGATGACGATGGTATTATATAGAAGTATGATCTATGTATTTAAGTTTGAATTGGAGTGACACAGATGATAGACCAAATAGAATAGGAACTATAATTTTTTATCCTATTTGGTCTTAGGAGCATAAGGAGCCTACAAGCAACTGGTGCCTTATTGAACGATTATATTATATCTGAGTTTCATTTATCTTAATTCTAGAAGAATGAATCAAACTTTTATTATAATAATTTCAAAGAAGATAAATTGAAAGATGAGTATTGGATGGTGTGTTTTCATATTCCTTGTCTTAAAGGTTATCAATTCATGTTGAGAAATACCTGTTGAAGAAAAAACTTAATAGTTTTAGATGGATTGCATTTATGGGTAATACTAGAATTTACTTTTGTATCGCATTTCTAGAATTTCAATATCTAATAAATCTTAAAAAATAGAAGTATATACAAAGTATAGAATTATTTATACTATTTACTACTTAAGCAACAAATAAACACCTGCAAGTCAAAGCAATTTATATTTTGATTGTAAAGAAGAATAAAGCACATATATGAACATACATATATACCGATTAATCTATTGAATTTGATTCACATAAGCATTTAAGTCCACATTTGCAAATTTCTAATCAAAATCCCAATACACTCTCGCAGAGTGTATTAAAAAAGTGGGTTTGGGTTTTCGTGTAGACAACTAAAAAATGAATTAAATTAAAATGGTTTTCTTCTTCTGGCCAAGCCCCCGCCGAATGCTCATAACGAACACGACTTCCGGCTGAAAGTGAAGCGAGAGCAAAAAAAAGCAAAAAAAAAAAAGGGTTAACAAACTTTCGCGCCCAGGCAATAAAAATTTTCTACTTCTTTCAGCGATTTCTGGGTGAGGTTTTTTATTCGGGTGGTTGGGTTGAATTACAAATCGCCATTGGACTTTATTAATTAATATGTTAAGCGATAGAATTTTAAGAGGCAGAGCGAGGCAGAGAGAGAGAGACAGAGAGAGACAAAGACCAATTCCCTTTGATATGATTGATGTGGCTAAGTTTTCGGTATTAATTATGGTTACAATTAACTTTACCTTTTGCCCCTGTGATGTGTGGAAAACTAAATGATAATATTTGTCTGCCAAATTATATATATCTCTCTCGCTCGCACTTGTGCTCTCTTTATTTATGTTAGTCATTAACAATTCATTACAACAAACGGCCCCGTCGGCTAATCAAATTTCAATATTGATTTATTTCTGCTTCTTGAACTTATTTCAACTGTTTGGTGAGGTATCCCTCCTCAGGGTTGGAGGGCTGGGGACACAACATATTTTTTATGAGCCTAGTTTTACCCTCTCTTGGTTTTATGGTTGTGTGTAAATCGACATAAATCCTGCGGCTTAATTTGCTTAACCAAAAACTGGGTCATTAGCGTTGATTTTATTAACGCGCCATAAAATGGCAAAAAAAAAACAACAAAATTTTAACGACTTTTGCGAAGTTTATAGGTTAAAACTTTAACTATAGTTTAGTTAGTGAAAATGGTAACACAGGCAGCTTTAGTTAACTTTACTTAAAGTAGTGTGAAATTTATTGTATATTAACTTCTTTATATATTAAATGAATTGCTGACAAATTTATTAAAATATATATTTGTATCTGTATGAAATTGTTACTTAAATTTCATAAAAAGGCTAAAGTGTTAAAGAATATCTAAATTTTTAAAGTAGCAAAAGAAAATCTTTGCTTATTTACAACATTTAGTCAATTCAAGAAGATCCCTCAAATGAATCATAAATTTTCTTACAAAACAAATGTAGACAACTAAAAAATTAATTTGATTAAATTATCTATATTGTTACTAAAAGTGAATTATTTAATATTATCTTAAACCATAGATAAAATTGAAAGGTTATATACAGTCGACACTCTCTAAAATGAATGCCAAAGGGCCACATCATTTCTTCGCTTAATAGAAAATTTGTTATAATTTGTTAAAATTTTTTATACCCTGTACCCATAGGGTAAAAGGGTATATTAAAGTAGCTAAAATGTATGTAACAGGCAGAAGGAAGCGTTTCCGACGCCATAAAGTATATATATTCTTGATCAGCACCACCAGCCGAGTCGATTGAGACATGTCCGTCTGTCCGCCTGTCCGTCCGTCCGTCTGTCCGTCTGTCCGTCCGTCCGTCCGTATGAACACCTAGATCTCAGAGACTAGAAAAGCTAGAGCTACCAAATTTGGTGTGAACATTCGCCTTATGACAAGGCTGATCAAGTTTCAAATTTTAGCCACGCCCACTTCCGCCCCCGTAATTTGAAAAAAAAGGATTACTAGAGCTGTATTAAATATATCGTATTCTTACTTGGCACACCTAATTATATACCCAAACTGCACCAGCTGACCAAATTTTTGTCGAAATCGGACTATAAATATTGGAGATATTCGGAAATGCGTTTTGTACTGAAGCGCTTAGGGCGACATTGGCTGGCAAGAGTGAGCGAGACAGCATGCGTTCGCTTTTGCTGCATGTTAAAGAGAATTTTGCATGAAATTAATGGCGATTTCGAGGATATTCTATTTCATTTAATATAACTAGTTGGTACAGGGTATACTCAATGTCGGCATGGACGACTTGCTTGCTTCATTATTTGTTTTTTAATTTTTTGCAGAATTCAGTTATTTTTATTAGATTTTTAATAGATCCAAATTACAGTGTTCTTAAACTCGATTCACTATAAAGAAAACTTCATTATATAGGAGTTCGTCATAGGAAGTTTCGATTGTATATCGATTTTTAAAGTAGCTAAAGAGCTTATTAAGAATATTTAGACAATCCAAGAAGATCAGTCAACTGGGCAAAAATTATTGTTGTAGACCAAATGAATTTGTTTAAATTATTCACATTTATTTAAATTATAAATTCTGTTTAAAATTGTTTTAAAAAAATAGAATACTTAACATACTCAATGGACATATCCTGCATGAAATGTTAAAGTTTATTTATAAAAATTTTCAAAATAGCAAAAGAAAACCATTTTGAGTTTGTTTACAACATTTCGTCATTCGAATGAATCGACGAACTGAATCATAATTTTTTTAAAGAAATCATCGATTGACTTATCCCTCAGAAAAAGAATCGCATATATAAAATGGGCAAAATTTGTTTGTTTATTTGGTTTCCATTCACAAAGACTCAATTGCAATACATTCTCACGCGCCACACTCAAGTGATTCTTCTTTTTACCCAAAGATGAGTTAAATGTTCACAGCTGCTAAAAAACAAAAACAATTTACATGAATATCATATATATATAGAGCTTTATATTTTTCTTGTACTTTTAAACCTACTGGCCCGCCCATTAAACGAAACAAATTTGCGTATATCATCATTTATCATATAAGAATGAATAACACCCCACAGCTCCCCCCTCAAAGCCAACTGGTGCCTTGTCCCAATTTCCATCCACTTAAGTGTAAGTAGAAGAGCAGCAAAATAATAAACAATGAAATTTTCTTGTATAAATAAATAACATGAATTAAGAAAGAATGGGTAAAGGCGAAACTCTTAATGATTAGAGAACTTGAAGAAATTATACCATCCAGCTGTGTTTCAGAGTCAAACCGAAAAAAAAAAACTAGAAGGATGGGCTAACTTCGGCCATGCCGAAGTTCGTATACCCTTGCAAACTGTTATTTAACAATTACACATTTATAATGTGACAAAATCATTAGAAAGCATATGAAACAAGTCAAACATACATTAAATGTTCGTAGCTTGAGAAAAAAAGTAATTCGACAAAAAAAATTTTTTTTGGCCCGATTGTTCCTATGGGAGCTATAGCATATAGATGACCGATTTTGCTGAAACTTAGCATAGACATTTCTAAATATACTAAACTTCCAAAAACCAAGTTTCGTGACAATCACTTTCAAAACACCCAAGTTATTGCTCTGAGACTATATTCTTGACCGATCCTTCCTATGGGAGCTATATGATATAGTCAACCGATTCTGATAAAACTTGGTGGATTTGTTTGAAGGTGTATTAAACTTATGAACACCAAATTTCGTAACAATTGATTGAAAAACAACAAAGTTATTGAAGTGTAATTCTATTCTTGACCGATCGTTCCTATGGGAGCTATATGATATAGTCAACCGATCGGGATGATTCTGAGATATACAATGCCTGCAGCAAAAAGAAGCCTGGGTGCAAAATTTCAGCTCTGTAGCTTTAAGGGTCTCGGAGGAGAAGCTGTTGATCCAGACAGACGGACAGACGGACAGACGGACAGACGGACATGTCTATATGAACTCAGCTCGTCGTGCTGATCAAGAATATATATACTTTATATAGTCGGAGGTGCTTCCTTCTATGCGTTGCAAACTTTTGACCAAAATTAATATACCCTTGCAAAGGTATAAAAATAATCATAAATTATAATCTTGGCGAAAAAAAAAAACCATTTAAAGAGAACAAAAAAAAAAAGAACTCCTTCTCCTTGTTGTTGTGGCTGCTGTTTATGAGTAAATGATGCACGATGATGTCGGCACTTTTTTCTCCTTATATATAAGTATAATCCACCGACTTCCGTTTAGAGTAAAAGATACAACATTCGGCATCATTGGCATATCATTTATCACAAGCCATTTGACAAGACAAGGAGTAAAATGTTTTGACTTTTAACTACATAAAACCCAAAAAAAAAAAACAAACCAAATTAAATTAATTTTGTAAGTCGTTTTTTTTTTGTTTATTCATTGAATTTGAAAATTATTTGCAGTCATTAAACAATTAATCAAGGTAAAGTGCCAGAGCTAAATAGTAAATTAAACCAGATTAAAGAAATTTTCATTAAATTTCCTACGAAATGCCAAGGACTAAACTGGCCCTAGAGTAAACGAGAGAGAGAGAGAGAGAGGGGGGAAATGAGTGCCATCGAGAAGGCCAAAAGTCAGAAACTAGTAAAACCAATCGATACAATAAATAAAAAAAAACATGGACTATAAGATATCCTTTAGCTATATTAAAGTCATTAAGTTAAGTGGCCATCTATGAGATATTATGTAACATTTCACAAAACGTGAAGAACTTTAAATGCCAAAGTTGAATATGGCCTTTGACTAATGGTAGAATGTACTAGATGGATTAGATTGGAACTAAACTAAACTTTGACGAATTGTAGAATGTAGATGGGTTGATTGCAACTAAACTAAATTGAACTTAACTAAATTTAATTATGGATAATCGCAGCCAGTTAAATATTTTCTATTAGTATATTAGCATAGACTCAATACCAAGCAAATTCAGCAATTTAAATGAACACAAAGTCAAAAGTCACAAAAGTAAATCAATTCGTTTACTGATTGTATGTATATAGTCTACTACTATCCTTAGCCAGCTGCAAATTCTTTTAATTAAATTAAATCTTGTATTTTGAACTGGGATAGTAAATTAATATTGTTTTCGAAGTTCATTTTAAATAACATCTTAAACTATTTTTTGATTCCTTGATAAGTAAATCCCTTGAAGAAAGATAAAAACATCGACTTTCTAATATCCCTTACTAAATAGAAATATATCCTTGGTGAAAAGCCAGTTTCTAATGTACTTAAGTAATTGGGTAAAGTCACGAAGTTTACTTTGTGCGAACTTCTAAGCCAAAAAATTATAAGTTTAGAGATGTTAAGTTAAATACATTTTAAGTCAATTTGTTAAGGATATCTAAGGAATCAAATGTTTCTAATACCATTAGTTATATTAAAGACAATTCAATCTTTTCATGTTTTTATAATAAACTAAGTTTTTAAGGTATATAAAGGAAACTTTCTTCTAATTTACTTAATTTAAGTCAACTAAACATAGCAATTGGCTAACCTAAAAAGTGAACCTAAGAAGAACTTACTAAGCTTTCTTTAAGTTTGGCTTCTGCAAGTTCGAACTTCTTTATCACTTAGCCTCAATACCAAGCAAATTCAACAATTTAAATGAACTCGCAAAAAGTCAAAAGACCACAAGGCTGGTCAATAAATTTAAACATAATTTGCTGGTTTTACATAGCCAAGAACTTTACATACTGATACTACTACGAATCCTTTTAACTAAATTAGTTTCACTAGCAGCCATATCTAAATCTAACTTTAATTAGTTGATTTGATATGGGCCCTCTTTATATACAAAACTCTAACTCCCTTAATTGTTATACGATCCAACGATTACATTATAAATTATAACTATAAACTTACTAGCTTACTCTATATAAACAATAATAGTAGTAAGTAATAGAAGAAACTTATATATTATACGGAATTTGAAAGATAAGGTTTTCAGTTTTTCAGAGTTTTAGCAAAGTAAATTGAGCTTAACTAAACTCGAAATATATATTCAAAAACTTGAGAGCTGAACCAAAAATCTACCTAATTAACAAACTTTGAGCAATAGTTCAATTTACTCGACTTGATTATACCCCCTTTCATACATAGGGTACAATTGTCAAAGTTCAAAGAAGTCAACTTGGCAGAAGATTGAAATTGCTAGGGATAAAAACAGCAACAAAAATGGCAATAATCGGCATTAACCAGAATTGGCATGAACATGCAATAAAATGGCAAAGAAGCGGCCGTGGCTAAATCCAAGGACATTGTCACAAGTATGTGGCCAAATGTAATGGCAAAAGAAAAGTATTAGCAAAGTTGTTTTTGTTTTGCTCCGTTTGTTGTTTTAGAAAGAGAGAGAGAAAAATAAAGATAAATTATTAATAAGTTGGCAGACTGTCAGATTTAGCCAGTCAATATATATATACATACCTCGAATAAAACAAATGTGAATTCAACTTGGCGAGCAATCAAAAAGTTGGTACCAAAAAAAAAAACTTTTGTTAAAAGCTGTACATTATCTCATGATAAAATAGAGAGTAGTGATCAGGGACGGATATTGACATATATGTATATATATATATATATTAAACATAAATGCCCTTAGTCCGCTCCTGTTTGTCTGGTTTTGGTGCTGAGAGACAGTGAGAGGACTTTGGCTTTTCAAGGGATTTATTTAAGTGAGTTTTCTCGTGTCTGGGCCTAAGAAGCTCTGCAAAAAGTTCTAAATTGTATTTGAATTGAAAACCAAAAGCAGTATTATCCCATTTTTATGTTAAATAAATCGAAATTAAATGCAAAAGCTGAATTAAAAACTTTTATGCAATTTTAATTTGCAATTAGTTTTTGTATCATGGACAAAAAGTAAATCATACTAAACAGTTTCTTTTCTTTTTGAGACTGTAATAAAAATTATTTAGTACTCTGTTTTTTTAACAATTACATATATAATCTACTAAAAGCTTGCAAAACCAATTTCAAGATTCTAAAAATGTTAATAAAGAAGCATTTTTAAGTCCTTTTACATTATAAAAAGATTTAAAGAGATTTTTTTAATTTATTGCTGTCCATTTTTCTAGATGGTCTATAGCAAGTAGAATTTTTTAAATATTAGGATATTACTTTTATGTCGATTTGGATTGTAGGTAGAAAGTTTTTTAAAGAAAATTTGTTGCTGATGGTCACTTTGAAAAGAAAGTTTGGTATATTTATTGCTTTTTATTAGGAATTGGAACAGGAAGAAAAGATTTTGTTTGAAAACTCAAACAGTAACAAAAAGTACAAAGTAACAAAGTGTAAGAAATGTCTAACTTTTCTAAGGATATATAAGAAAACTTATAAACAAATACCAAATTTATCCGGGGATATCTTAGAAATCATATAAATCTATACACAACGCATGATATGGTATAATACAGTTGATTCGGATTAACCTTCTATATAATAGTCCTCTGCCATGTGACAGTTTTCCATCTAAAGCAAATACAAATGGAAATTTCAGTTTAATAAATAAGAAATAGTTAAATCAAGGAGAATGAGTAACTAGGTTGATGTATAAATTTCTCAAGTGAGGGTAATGAATCAGTAAGAGTACAGACAAAGGGGTAAAGGATTAGAAAAAGAAACAAAAAATAGGAAAATATTTTATATGAGAGTGAGTAATGAGAAAAATAAATAGTAAAGAGAGAGAGTTTGAGAATTAATAGTTTATAAATAAACAAAAAAGAGAAAATAAACAGTCACTCCACGACAAGAATATTAAATAACAAAGGTCGCATAGTTAGAAAATGGAGAGGGAGTTGTAATTACTAGTAAATAGACAATTAAAAATTAGGCAAATGGGAATACTTGAAATAATAGTTTTATAATTAAAGTAAATCTAATAATTTATGATTATTTTTATGTAGATTTTATTAGATTAGAATTAATCCTATTTATATATATATATATAAAGTTTAAATATTCAAACATTATTCAATTAAATGTACAAAACCCTTTTGTTAAATTTTTGTTTTTTAAAATTCTTTCCCATTTTCGAGTCTCATCTGTTAACTTGAACCTTTGTTTCATTTGCTTCGTTTAATTCGCATCGAAAGTCATTTGATTATCTAAATTGTGGCAATTAAAATTAATTTACATTGCCTCGCCCCCTTTTTTTTTTACAGCAATGGGAGTAAATTTGCCGTTAAATGCAGCCGCCCAGTGAGTAAAAAAGGGAGACCTCAAGAGAGAAAGAGAAAATGTGATTCAGTGGAAAAGCATTGGAAGGGAAAACTAAATTGAAAGTAAAATTAATTGCAGACATTGGATGTTGAATGTTAAATGTTCAATGTTGATTCTTGTGCGGGCAGAGTCAAGTCAAAGTTCATGAATTATTCCTGAATTCCAGAAGTTGGTTTAATGATTACATTATTTATGTGGACTGGATCGTACCAACTCAATTGATAAAACTTGGCCAACAGAAACTTTTGCTTCATTTATCAATTTGCCGCACTGACTAGCTGACTGACTGGCTGACTGACTGGCTAACCTGACTGACTGAACATATCATTTTTCTTGTAGCACTTTGGGTTTGGGTTTGGGTTAGTGGTCAAGATACACTACAGATTTCGCACGCTCCTCTTTCCATAACCATTACAGTTTCAGTTTAGTTAGACGGATGGACAAACAGGGGAGAGACAAAGTTGTTGTTGTTTTTTCTCCCATTCAGTGTTCGGTTTTGGATTTCCTCGCGACACTTGACACGACCCAAAAAACAAAACAAACACAGAAAAAAGACAACTTGCGGCAGCGCAACATGAAAGACACAGCGGAAGGAAAGAGAAAGGCAGTGAGGGAGAGAGTGGAAGACAAGTCAGACGGAAGCCGCCCTCCATTCAGTCATTCATTCATTCGGTCATTCCGTGCGAACAAAAGGAGCCTTCTCTCTCTGGTCAGCCAACTGTTGACATTGCTAAATGAATGAACCTTAGTTAAGTTACAAAATCGCATAAAAAAAAGGCAAAAATTTTAATGTAAACTCTTTTGCATGCCGACTATGAAATACTCTTAGGGAAACTATGTGAAATAGAGATGGGAAGAATTTGAATGAGGACTTAAAAATAGTAAGTAAGCATAAAATATCAGAAGAAAGTTTTATTTCAAATTTCAAAAAAATAAAAATTGCGTTAAAAATTGAAAATACTCTCAAAAATTATTCATATTTAGGAAAAAACAGTAAAATGATAAGCTAGAAAGCAGTTTTCTGGTAATTTGGTTTGTTTTTTCAAACGTAAATAATTAATGAAGTAAAATTGTGCTTATTTTATTTAATTTTTATATATTTTATAAACAAATAGCAAATGGATAATTGTTTCTAATTCTGTTCTGATTTCGATTCTATACACATATTTTTTATATCTTATAGTAATCCAATCAGACCAATATTTTAACTTGATAAACATACACCTTTAAAAAATTTAACTACGATGTGTTAATCACATAACTTAAAATTTAAGGTCTAAAAGATGCGAAGAAACACACAGACGGATTGACGGACTTAGCTAGATCGACTTGGCGCCTGATGCTTATCACAAATATACATATACACTTCATGTGGTCAGAAGTGTATATTTCGATGCGTAACACACATTTGACCAATTTTGTTATCCTTTCTCAAGGGTATAGCAATCCCAAATTATACGACCTCAATGTTCTCCCTAGAAAGACGTAGACTTGTAAAGATCTTTGTTGCAGAATAATAATGAAAAATTGTATTAAAATACTTTTTTTAATTGTTCAAAGATCTAAGAATATACATTTTTAGGATAGAAATAATCGAAATGGAAATAATACTTCTTCTTTCAGAAAAATTGTGGGAAATCTTAAGAATTCTGATGATAAATTTTGGGCAAATAGTGCTACTCCTAGTAATAGAATACATTTTCTAAGTAACCCCGTGTTCACTCCAATGCATATTCATTTATTTACTCTTATACTCTACACTTTTGGATACACCATTGTTTCCCCTTGCTGATGACAATAGATTTTTCAGTCGGGTTTATGTACAATTCGCGTGAAGTGGGCAGTGGAAAAGGAAGGGGGCTGCAGGACGCGAACTCTTTTGACTGAGTGCAAAATCAAATGCATTAAGCGCAACGGTAACTGAGAATACTTACTCAAATATCTACCTTTTTCAACCATTTATCCTACCATTTTTCCATTTCCTTTTTACTCGGTTTTGACTTTATTTTTTATTTTTTTGTTTTTAGTTTTTTCTTAGTTTTAGTTCATTTTTCAGTTTGCACATTTGCACGTAGCTGCACTTGCAGATGGTAAGAGAGAGAGGAGGCAAATCTTGACGTAGCGTATATCCCATAAAAATAAAAATGGCTAGGAAAAAGGAAGTTTTGCAATTGCAATTTAATTCCTAAACCGCACAAACACTCACACAGAGAGAGAAGAGTACCCCCCGTAGAAAAAGGATTCTTTGGGAAAACTAATGGGAAGACGTGCTAGAGCACGGTGGATGTTTCCTTTTTTTTTTTTTCTAGTTTCTTGTTCATGGGGGAGAAAGTTATTCTAACCATTTAGATATACATATATATAAAATTTATATATTGATGACTTTTTCGTATGCATTCGTTGGCCTGACGACCCTTTTGACTCCCCACAACACCACATCCCCCCACCCTTTTGAGTCGCATTATGGGTGTTTGTGTGCGTGACACATTTATCATTGAATTGTATTTTAACCACAGGATATTTGATCTTTAGCAGCCATTGGACAAACACATATAAGTCTTGAGCAAAAGTCCAGTTTCAGTTTCAGTTCTCTGCCATTTGCCAAATATGTTGCCAATGTTTGTTTGTTTGTTTGTTTATTTGCCTCTTTCTTTTTGTTTGTTTATTTGTTTGTTGTGTGTTTGCCAGTTGGTTGCTGAAAAATCAATAAACAGCTAAACATATTTCTGTACATATATAAATTGTGCAAAATATTACCATCGTTTTCACCAAAATTGAATTCAATTTTCTCTCTCCCTGTGTGGCCATTTAAACTTCGATAAAGTTAGTCTTAAATGGGCCTTTGTATTTTGGAATTTCAATTTCAATTATTTGCAATATTGATGTAAAGATTTATATAACAATAAACGTTTATTTTGATAACAAAATATTTAAATTTTCAATATGAATTTCTTAAATATCAAAAAATAAAAACACATTTAAGAAGAGTTTTTTTTATGATAATCTGCTAATTCTTGGCATTAAACAAATATGGATGAGAACGTCTAGTAAATAGGATAAAATGACTTTCAATCCACATTTGTCCTATAAATGCCACCTGTTTGGATGGTTCATTTAATATCCTTTGTACAAAGGACCCTAGACAATTATCAGCAAATTGCAAACGAATTATTTCGGTTAAGTACAACGCAATTTGCTGCATATTCACAATGGTTTGCGTAATAAGTTGACCTACGATATGAGATTGGCTAAAACGAATTTGGCCTATTGGAATTGGGCTTTCATGGCTGAGGAATTTTTGCGTTTATGTCGTCCCTACAGACGAGACACTTGCCTAACAGTTGGCTATAATGGAGTGCGTGTGGGCCAGAATAGACTATTTGTGGCAATGAAGAATACATCCGCAATTCTAGACTATTGGAAGGAAAGAGCTATTTGGAAATTGCTGCCAGTGTTATTAAGTAAGATAAGATAACAATTGAGCATTTTGGTCAAGGGTCAGCTTTTAAATTTCACTTGACTAATGTGGCCAAGACTAGATTTTTTGGATTTGTGGTGCAGCAATTATGCTTAACGGTTTAGCCGTCGTCTGCTACTACTATCCACTTGTTATAATTGATCCATTCATAATCAAAAATCAGTTCGATTGGCTACCAAAGAATAAAACTTGTGTTGTGCCCCGAGGAACATATTAAAGTGCTCTTTGTGGCATCGATTTGAAAATTAATTCTGCTGTAAAATCGATAATACTAATGCAATGTTAAAATTGATATAGTTTGTGTTTTAAATAGTTTGTTTGATAGTTTGTTATTGAAATAATTATTTATTTGTCTTATTCTAAATTTTGAGTTGAGTGCTTTTCTTTTTATTTTCGTTAACTTTTCTTACGGTCGAGGAATCCTTTAATTTTATTAACTTACTTCTGGTCTTTAATTCACATTATAATAATTCTTTATTTGAGCTTTAATTAGTTTAATAAAAATATTTAATATCCGCCCTTTTAATTGCCTAAGCCACTGGGGAGAGTGGGCACTTCAGGTGAAGTCATCGCATTTCAAAAGGCTCAGTCTTTGACTTTGACTTTGATTTGGCAAGAATGCCAAGCAAACAGACTGAAGAAGCAAATTGAAATCAGATGCCAAAGGTTTTTTTTTTTTACATTTAAGTTGTTCTACCCTATATTTACGAGGAGGAAAGATTAAATGAAATTTAAGTAATTTGCCTAGATTTGTTTATGCAAATAGATTGTGGTTGAACTACTTTTCGTTCTTTTGTTCTAATATCTTCTGAGTTGGACTGAGATTTGGCATTTAGTAAGTATCTTTTGGGCTTTGCTTTTGAGGGAAAATCAAAAATGTAGTTTTACTAGAACTTTTCGGAGAGAATAAAAAATGCATTCTATTTTCCCTGCTGGTCATCCTTTCTAACGTGAACGATATGGTATGTCGATATCTTTCATCTAATCATGTAATTTCTGAACTTTTTAAAATGAGTAAATGTTCCTTCTTATATTGAAAAGGACATATTCCATGTCATTTATTCTAAACGTGAAAATCCATGTTATTCCACACTATTAATACGTATTATCTCCTATACGTTTTGGCCGAGTGCTTAAAGTTGGCCACATTTTACAAACATTGCCATTACCACCAAATGTAACATATAAATAGTTAATTAAGAAGTCAGACAATGCAATAAATTTGAAAATAGATACTTACTTACGAGTTATTTAGAGCTTAATGAAATTTAATTATATTTCTAAGCAAAAAATACAGTTTTAAGTTCTAAAATACAAAGCAGACAAAGTTTCAAATAGGATATGATATTTTGCTTCAAATAGCAACGCATAAAAAAAGTATCCTTATAGAGTCTCATCTCAAATAATAGTAAAAAGTCTATGTACAAATTTAATAGATATACTCTGCTGCTCTTCTTTCCATCAAGCCCCTCCCTTTAAAGGGTATCATTGGAAAAATAACTCAACTTCAATTTCTACCCTTTTCCCCTGAGTTCATCCGTTCTCCGTTACATCTTTTGTTATTCAAGCTGAAAATTTGATGAAAAAAAAAGAAGAAAACAAAACGTCGAAAAGTTTGCCAAAAAGTTCAGAGTGTTTAACTACATGTGGGTGTGCCTGTGTGTGTGTGTGGGTGTGCTATGTTTATATAATAAAATCTAATGATTATGATGTGGCCTGGTCGGTAATCAAAGCAAATATACAGAAGCCTCGACGGGTTGAATACAATTCCCCTTGTTCTTATTTATCAATGATTCAATTCATGCTCCATTCGAGAAGACAGAGAGAGAAAGTGAGAAAAAGTAAGAGAAAACAAGTGTTTGCTAGCTCTAATTTGTTGCTTGTTTTGACATCATCAAGCTTCATCAACATTATCATCATCATCATCATTATTATTATTATTATCATCATAAGTAGAAACATCTCCAGCATCATCATCATCATCATCGTGTTGAAGCTGCCGCTTGAATTTTTTATGAGAAAATTGGCCCGTCCCATAATCATTACTTTTGGAGGGTCGCAGAACATATCAGACAAATAATATTATTATTATTATTACTCAACTTACCCACAACTAGTTGAGGGGAAAAAAAAAGAAACTATTTTTCTCTTTTATGAAGTTATTTGTCAATATAGCTTATATATAATGAGTTTTTCTTATGTAGAAGAGGAACCAGAAAATGTTTATTAAATGAAATAAAGTGAAATATAAAATTATATATGCAATAGTATTTTGTAGTACAAGTAATATATGTACTAAGATAATGAAATTGAGATTTGATTTCAATAAATTTGTTAGATTGAGACTTCGAATTTCGAAAATTTGAAGTGCTAATATAAATACTTTATTAATTCTATTAAATGTTAACTTTTAAATACTGGCTCAATTTACTAAATTCGTGAAACTCATACAAAATTTTAGTAACGAGTTTGAATATTTAGCAGAATTTTTTCTAATCTGCTATAAAATGGGCTAATCCAAACTTTATTTGTTTCGGGGTCACTTTTCACATTGAGACCCGATTTTGTCCTTTGTGTTTTTCCTTCATTTCTGTTTAATGTATTATTCGTCAACGATTTTCCATTTAAAAGTCATTTCATTACTTCTTTAATCTAATAACTAAAATAAATAAGTAAGTAATAGTAAAATAATATTTGCTAGCTCCTCGAATAGGTATACTTTTTTATAATTTCTGTAATTTATAAGTATAGAATGTTATTTTACCCAAACCGTAAGTTAAGTTTTTTCCTAGTTTAGGTACCGTAAAACCTCTCTAAGTAAACACCACCGGCGCTGATATTTTGTCAGCTCATCTTGCCCTTCAGAAGAAGCTTAATTTTAACACAAAGTGATAAATGTTTGCTTAAGAGTAATGTTCATTCTCTGTAAAGGTATCCATTAATAAAGTTTCAATGTATATGCAACAATGTTTCAATTAATCGATTTATCGTTTTTGAAACATCTTTTAAATTTGCTTTAAATTTAAAGAAAAGGAAATTCCAATAAAAACTTATTTTTGTTTTCCAATTCCATAGAAAGGCGGTTGTAACTACATTTATAAGTCTTTGTGGGAGAATGAACATACCCTTTGATACCCTTTTGTCTAGGGAGTGACTATATTATAAGTTTGTCATTAAGTACTCTAATGTTATGTAGGAGAAAAAAGAGGGAAAAGAGAGAAATCAGTTGCAATTTGGGCAGCTTACCTTATGCATCGAAACTCAGTGCACTTAAAAATAATGAACAAATGGAAAACGAACTTTCCTTAAAATACAATATTTACAAAATTACATTTATAGTAAAACAGAGAGAGAGAGATTACAATTCAAATTGTATTTATAAGTACTTTTCATTCAGAGTAGCGAAAACTGTTTGCTGACTTTGTTTTGATCGATTGTTTTTAATTAAGATAGAATTTATTAATATGTATAAATCAGAAAGTTAATATTATTTCCTTTTTTTGCCTGAAAAAAACTCTTTAATGGTCGGCCTAGTTTTATTTTTCCTGCATATTTTCAGTCTGCGCCTTCATTAAAATATTTTTTATATTTATTTATTTCTCACTTTAGCGAAATAAAAAATAAACATAGTTAATTAAAATGTTCTCGTTATGCCTTAATCGTCTGCATATGTACATGTACATACACACATAAACAATTTGTTGGCTGTGAATTGAGTGCAACAAATTTATTGAACAATTTTGCATATATTAATGTTATTATTATTTTTTTTATGTTTTATTGCACAAACAAAATGAAAAGAGGAGAAAAATGGAGCACAAAAAAAAAGAATTTGGTGTAGCAGACACATAAATTTTCAACAGACAAGCTGAAACCGGGCATTGTCTGACATTGAAAACAGCAAAAACTTGTGCAAAGAGAGAGACAGAGAGACAGAGAGAGATAGGGAGAAAGCGAGAGGCAATCATTGGGAGAGGCGGGGGGCAAGACTCTAATCTATTTTGGCTCGAATGAGGTTTTTGCATGCAGCACACAGAATGTAGAACTGAAACCGGGAAACACAAAGCTTAATTAGCAGAGTCGTCGTCACTTGAAAGTTTTGTATTCTGTTGCTATAGCCTGGCCAGTGGTTCAACCATGTAGTTTGGGTGGTCCTCGAAAGGCCATCAAGAACTCATTTCCGTCACATACCAAATTGAGTCATGCTCAGAGCTGTGAACTGTTTGGTTCTCTACTCTTTTTTCCCACAGGACTTAAATTTATTAAACAAATTGCGGAAAATAAAAATAATATACGATAACAACTTCTCTTCCTGCCTAATCAAAAAGTGCAGCAAGTCAACCCTAAATGGAATATGAATGAATAGGTTTGGGATATTGTGGAAGTTTGTATACTCTTTTGTCTTAGGGAATACATTTTAGTATAGGTGAAAGAAGATGACTAAAAAGCTTTACAATTCGAAGGGTCATGAAATACTAACGTGATCAGTATTATATAAGGGAAAGAGAAGTTTTAAAAGAAAATAATAGTGGGAGCTACTATAATATGTATATACAAGTTCGATCCGACTGGTTTAGGTATCTAAACAAACTTCATAAAAAGAAAGTAGAATACTAAAGTAATAAATCCTAAAGAATTGAAGATCTACTACTGTAATACGTATCAGGCATATATATGCTGCACATAGTCCCAACTGCAAGTCGTTACCAACTAATGACACAAGTGATAACTCTTTTCTTTCGCAAGGGTATGTGAGATACAGAGAAACCGCAGTCCAGTTTCCGTTTCCCATTTTCTTTTTCTGTTTTTTTTTTTTTCAACTGTCTCCTACTGCACTATAATTATGAGTCCTGAGGACTAAAAAAGGGGAACATGGCTCATCTCCAACATCATTTGCATCTGCATGTGGGTGCAGGGTCATTCATTCTAATTGAGTTTGCCTCTCTGACAGCAAGGAGAAGAAAAAAGAAAAAGGGATTGAAGGGAAAAAACTGTAGTCAGTAGCAACAGATTTTCATCCAGTCACTCACATAGTCATTCAAAGTTGTCATTTCAGTTTGATGCATGGCTTTTTAATAGAAGAAGGCCGCACACACACACACAAATACACACACACTCAGACACAGGAAAATGAAGATTAACTTGTTTCTTGTGTATGTGTGTGTGTGCGAGTAGAGACAAGAAGAGCTTAACCAAGTTTGGAGGAGTAAGTAAGGAGGAGTAAGAAGAGAATGGGAAGATAAAATTGTTAAAGTATTAGCAAAGATTAGATTTAGAGGTATTTAACATAATATTTACCAACACTGGAAAGTAGAAACTATTTATTGAGATAAAAGATTTAAGATGGTTAGGAGAGCGAAGGCTAAAAAGGAATAAACAAAAAGTTGAAAGGAAGAAAAATTGGAAAAATTAATCAAGATTAAACACAAGGAACAGGATTTAAGGACCTAAATAATCAGAAAAAGAACAGAAAAGATACCGAAGGAAAAATAGTGAAGAAAAAGCAAATAAAACCACCAAAAGCAATTAGCAAAAAAAAGCAAAAAGACAATTTGACCATTTGAAAAACCTTTAAAAATTGTTAAACTTAACTTTTAAGGCAACAAAATGAATGGTTATGTGAGACTTTTTTTCTTCGCCTTTAACTAATTGCTTAACAGTTGCTCAGAAAAAAATGTACCACAGCAAATTGTAGATTTAAATAAGCGACAAAAGTGTCATCAATAAAATAAAATTTCTACAAAATTTAGAAAAAAGCAGTTAATACGAGAAAATTATTGTCGCAAATGAAGTTCTTCTAGGTAAGCACAGCAATCGATAAGTGTTATCGAAGTTGGCTGCAAGTTTTATTGATAACCAACACTGGAAAATCTTATTTCGATATGTGTGTTTCGATAAGTTTGAAAGCACAGTTATAAATTTTAAAACGCGGTAACTAATAGTCGACGCCCTAAGTTAAGTAACTTCTCTAAACATAACGCCATTTACCATCTTTCAACCACTGGAATGTTAACCAGTGTTGGCTATCAACATATATATACACATAAGCATAACTTTAATGTTTTCTTATGTATCAACTATCCACAGGGGGCTGTTGGGGGTAAAAGTGTGTGGAGTATCTAGTGTTAGCAAGCATTAAGTATGAAAACAAAAAACTTTTTTCTACCCATCCCAAAAAAGGAAAACTAAAAGTCAAGATGCCAAAACAAATGAAAATCAATTTCTATAACTGAAACTGAACGATGGGCACAATACGATTTCTGACTAGATTCACTGATTGTGAATCTAGCTGTGTGTCTGTGTGTGTGTTTGTCTCTGTGGGTGTTTTGGGTAAAGGGGATGATGGTTTTGTGGTTGCTTGTTGGCTTTGGTAAGGGATAGAAAAAGTTTATTGCAAAAATCTATTAAGAAAGTTTTCTGCCACAATGCAAGCAACAGCAGTTGCTGATTCTTACAAAAAAGGAAGAAAACTAGAAAACTTGCACTTGAGTTTTGACTTTATGAGATGTCGTTACGGTTTTTCTCGGATTAAGAATTAAATAAAATAAAAAATTTACAAATGTAACGAAACGACATATAGATGCTCTATAGGAAGGCTATGAAATATTTAAGTATGTAAAAGGATTAAAGAAAAATAATTTGAAAATTTATTGAAGGAAAATAAGGGATTTATGTATGATACAAAAGAAAGAGATAGTGTAAAAGATGAAGAGAAATTGTAGTGGAAGATTAAGTATTAGATAAAGGGAAATATAAAGTAAAAGATTATGATAAAGATGTAGTAAAATATGTTTTTACAGGTAGAGAAAACGATATAGTAAAACATACAGTAAAGAAAAAAGAGAATGATATGATAGCAGATACTACAGAAATATATATTTATATGGAAAAATATATAAAATTTTGTAAAGAAATACTAATATCGAGTAAATAAATATTCTTCTTCCAATTGCCAAGCTTTTTAAAGTAAGCCAACAATTGGTTCCTAAATGTATCTAAGGACAAGCTATCTGAAGGACTCATTTACTTTCGTTTGAAGAGTGTGATCCCAAGTCTCAGAACCACTCAAAGTTAAGAATTGGCTTGGGAAGAAAAAGTTTCTTAAAGAATATAAAAAACTCTAGTTAATGTAGATCTTAGTATTCTTTAGACTCGTAGAGTAATCTAGACTCTACTCAATGGGTTCACATTTCGTTCCTCTTCTCTGTATTACAACCTTATCATCAAAGTAATCAACTCCCTCTTGGGTAAGGGTATAGAAAACCACACACCTCTTGAACAATAAAGGGTTTCAATTCAACTGCTTCAATAGTTTTTCGGAAAAGTTTAATTAACAAAGTTCTCTATATCTATTGTGAACAAAAATATTTCAAAATTAATTTCTAAACAAATAATTTCCATGTTTTCATTTCATTGCAGCTTCAACGGTTTCTTGAGCCTTATTGGTAAGTTCTTTGACTTGAGTGTGCATACACACACATACACATACATATATATAGTGCCTATTCTTTCATCAATACTAGAGACTTATCAATTGTCGTTATTTGTTAGTGTCAGTTTTAATGGCATAGTAAACCAAACACTTCTTCTACAAATGGCCCCTGAAAGTCTGAACTTGAAACTCCGCAAAGCAAGCACAAAGGAAGAGAAAAAAAAGAAGATAGAAAAACTTTTATTATTGCATTGCTTTTATTTGGTTTTATTTTAAAGTTTTTTTTCGCTGGCTTTTTTATTTCCTTTCTTATCCTTGCTTAAGGATGCTTTTTCTTTCGCTGATGCGTGTAAACTTTGGCATTTGCGCAAAATTTAACTGACAAGCTGAGAAATGAGACAGCTAGAAATGAGAGAGAAAGAACATAATTTCGATAAATATATATTTTTTATGATATCTTTTTCTTTGGTTTTTTTTTTCTCTTCTCTCCTTATTTTTCGATTTTAAAACTTACCCTTTTTAGATCTGGGTTATATTTAATGGGTCGTAAAGTTGGTTGCATTAAAAGAAAATATGTGATTATTTTAGCATAATTTTGAGTTGATTAAGTTAAGTTAGTTAAGGGATTAGTCCTTTGATGTAGGGTATATCCGAAAATAAGGAATCTAACATGGGTCCTAGTAGGATGAAAAGACACATTTTCTACAGAGCTTTAGTTACAAGATCATTCATGGAATAAGCTAAAATATGCTAAAGATTTCAGATGACTGTTTAGACTTTTAAGATAAGAAAAGTTTTTAAAATTTCATTTAATTTGCTGAAGCTGTATTCAGCAAATATCATTAGTTTAACGAAAAATTGAAAATAATCCTTTAAAAATAATATTCTTTGAATACTTTACTTTGGTCAGGGGATTTATAATTTTCGTTTTTGATTCAGTAAAAATTTTCGAATATCATTTAACCAAAGATTGAATAGAATACTTTTCAAAATATTCTTTAAACAATTTTCTATTTTTTTTAAACGTTTCTTTATTTCGATATTACTTATTTGATTTATTTCGATATTACTTAGGTCGTTGTTTAAAATATCCTTTTTTAATTTAATAAAAAATGTTTTTGAGTGCTTGGTTTAAAATATTCTTGATAATTTTCATTGTTTTAATTACTTCTTTCCTTCTGTTTCAGAGAAGAATTATTACTATGTTTACGTTTTATATTTTGTTTCCCTTCTAACGAAATTTCCATTTAATTTCAATCTTCGAAATCTTTCCACTTCTTAAGATTTCTGTTGCCTGTCAAGGAAAAAGAATTCCCAAAATTATACAGATTCGATTTCTATGCCATTGATATTAGAATCAATATATTGTTACTCAAAATGCAATTATAATGATACGATAAAGATACAACTACGTGATATGTCATACCCATTAATACAATCTCAAAGAAGTTTCAGCATTCACAAAAAAATATTCCAAGGGTATACGATTTTTCGTTTATGTTATGTTGTTACTCTGCTGCCTGTCACAATTTTTCCTTATGGATTTTTATAGACAGCTAATGAGCATTTCGATTTAGGAGAAAAACTCTTAAAACGAACACTTCAACGAATAGCAAAAAAAAAAAAAAGAAAAATAAATAAATAAATAAGTAACGAAATTGTGCCATCGAATGCAGAAGTACCTACCATATACATATACACATATGATGGGCGGGTAGGTAGATAGTCCGACATGTACGTGACTCGATTCAAGTGTAAAACCACAGGAATAACTGGCATGCCGAGGACGGATGTCAAGACACAGGACACGCATTGCTCCATTTCGTTGCCTTCACACTCCTCGTATGTCTCTCATCTCTCTCTGCTTTAGGTATTCCTGTTTGCGGAGGAGTGCTTCAGCTGATGATGATGCTACCCGCTGATGCCTGGGGTGTTTTAAGAGCGACTCCTTCCTAGCTCTTTAGCATTGAGCATACACAAGGCCTTCCATTCCGTCTGACTGTCTGTCCGTCCGTCTGTCTGTCTGCCATTCACTGCTTTTTCTAACTGAGCGGGGCCCATCCATTCCAACATGACCATAGGAAAAATTGTGACTATGAGTTTTGTTTGTGCTTGTGTTTTGTGAAAAATGAAGATAAATGTTTTTAATGCAAAGTTGAAAATTTTCTCTGTGCTTGCTGCATGTGCCAAAAAGGAACTTCACGCAAACTGGAGTGACATGCAAGATAAAAGAAGTTGGCCACTTATACATATAGAAATATATTTTAGAATCACATATACATATACATATATAGAAAAGATTACAAACAAACTCTGGTGAGAAAAGTTCAAATGACATTAGAATATAGCAACAAAAATATAAGTAAAATGTAAAACGACTGGGGGATAACCGGAAAAACTATGTTTCAGTTTAGTATGAAAGGTTTATCTAAACAAATGTGTTAAATTCATTAAATGATATAAGTAAGTTTGCATAACCGATTAAGTGTTGAATAAGGCTTTAGTAAACTTTACAAATAAAATTGTTTATTTGTCTTGCTCTTATAATGTGGTAAGGATGAAGTGTTGAGCAGTTGAAGAAGCTGCAAAAGAAAATTTACAAAATCAAACTTTTTAATTACATTCTGTTGAGATCTGAACAAACATATCAAAATAACATAAATAATAAACTTTAATTGATGTTACAATTGTACAATTAGAGTCCCTTGTTATGATTGGTAAGCGATCTAGCCTTTGCGATGACACGCAGCTAAAAACCTTACTACTTTATAAAACCTTACTTATAACAAGGATGCCAAATTGTTACTTTGCTTTGATCTATGTAAATACAATACATTGTAATGTCACAAAGGATTCTACTATACCCTATTATGAGTCGTAACAGGATTTTCACCCTCAAGATAATTAAGACTAAGTCAGAAATTCATTGAGTATCTTGACCTTAGTACTTTTACTTGTTGGGATTTGATAGATAGTAAGTGATAGAATAAGAGTGATAGAATAGAGTTCTTTATTTATAATTGGGCAAACGATCTTGTCTTTACAACAATACACAAGGAAATTGCATACCAAGATGACAGTTTTACAAAATACATAGGGTGAATTATAACAAGGACACAAGGAAAATGCCTAACACGAGCGAGTCCTTGCAGACAGCGTAGATAACGGACGAAAACTAAAATAATAATTTAAACTAACAACAAGATAGATATTTAAAAATAAAAGTTTTTAGCATAGTTACAGAGAACTCTGATTCGGTTATGAATTAGATTAAGATTAATATTGGATTACAGATAAAAGGCGATTGTAATCGAAACAAAGAACTTGAAAAGGTTCATGTAAAGAATAGTTATAATTGCAGCGAGTTAGAGTTAATGGAACATAATTTCTAGTTAATCTTAAAGGTAGGAATGAATATGGAATATGAGCGTATAACATTCAATGGGATATTTGAGCAATGCATGGCTTACATTCAATGGGATAAAAGAGCAATGCATTGCTTTCCATATTCAATGGGATATGAGCAATGCATTGTATCAATGGGATACATATATCCCATTGCTCATAAGCTATGCAATGCTTACTATGTTAAATGGGATATATGAGCAATACATTGCTTACTATATTCAATGCATTGCTTAATGGGATATGTGAGCAATGCATTGCTAACTACATTCAATGCTTACTATATTCAATGGGATATGACCAATGCATTGCTTACACTCAATGGGATATGAGCAATGCATTGCTTAATGAGATATATGAGCAATGGATTGGTAAATGGGATATATGAGCAACGCATTGATTACATTCAATGAGATATATGAGCAATGCATTGCTTAATGAGATATATGAGCAATGGATTGGTAAATGGGATATATGAGCAACGCATTGCTTACATAAAATGAGATATATGAGCAATGTATTGCTTACTATATTCAATGGGATATGAGCAATGCATTGCTTACTACATTCAATGGGATATATGCATTGCTTAATGGGATATATGAGCAACGCATTGCTTACATTCAATGAGATATATGAGCAATGCATTGCTTAATGGGATATATGAGCAATGCATTGCTTACTATATTCAATGGGATATGACCAATGCATTGCTTACACTCAATGGGATATATGAGCAATGCATTGCTTAATGAGATATATGAGCAATGGATTGGTAAATGGGATATATGAGTAACGCATTGCTTACATTCAATGAGCAATGCATTGCTTACTATATTTAATGGGATATGAGCAATGCATTGCTTACTTCAATGGGATATATGAGCATTTAAACCTGTTAAATAAAAGTGTTAAAGAGTTCGCAATTGGTTTAAAGCTTTTTTATTTCGAGCTAAGCAAATTTTTCACCGCAGTCAAATGGGAGAAATATAAATTCTCGAAATTTATACCAAATTATTTTACGTGGTAGCAAAATTTACATTTGTTTACTTGTTACAGTGGTACAATTTGAACCTTTTTAAAATGACTCCTCGCAACATTTTCTCCCATAAAGTGAACCTTTTTTCATATGCGAAAATAAAACCAAATAATTTAATATGATTTAGTTGATTTTGAGATGAAATATCGAGAAACTGTAAAGTAATCCCCGTCTAGACACCTTTCATATGCTTCCAAATCCTTCCATCTTCTTGGTTAATCTATCAAACTCTTGGAATGTTTCAGCTTTTGTCTCACTCACCGCCCATTTTCTTGAGGCTAAAGTTCCTCCCTTAACCAATTTTCATATTTATGAATCATTGCGTTCCCTTTAGGCATTCATTTGGTATTCATAGAGCGTTTGCCTTCTTTTTTTTTTTTTATTACAGCAACAGCGAAAAACCAAAAGCAAACAATACAATAAAAACAAACCAAAAACAAAAATCAAAATATAAAAATGTTTACATTAAAACGATGTTTTTTTTTTCGTTCTTGTATTTTTGCGTTTTGCCCTAAATTCTGCTGTCTCATTAAAATTCCACAAGAAATATAATTACTTTTTTATATTTTGTTGTTTTTCTTTTTATCAAAACTGTCGATAAGATCAACACCTCAAAAACACTTGAGTGAAAGATTAATTAAAAAAGTCAACTTATTTTTGGCAAAGACGAAGTTTGCTTACACTTTTTATAATTCTTCTGGAATAATTTTCAGTGAGTAGATAGGAAGAGGATTTCTTGAAAAATTATATAAAGCATGCTGATAATAATAAATTCATTGATTGGAATCCGTTTCCATATCTATTTGTTTCAATTAAGGATATTTCTTAAAGATAAATAGATGAGGCATTCCCGAAAAATTTATTTCAAAAACCAAATAGGTTTTCATAGGGAGACATCTTTCATGACAAGGCAATTAGTTGAATCTATGAAATATCAGTTTTTGTTTTGAATGCCAGTTCTGGTTCCTTGGGGTCTTTAATAATGAAAATTAAAATTTGTATAGAATAATTCTTAAATATAATTTCAAACCTTTTTTGCTTAATTTCTTCAAACTAGATTAAGACAAAGTGAGATAGAAAAGTATAACGAATAAAAACTCATTTGCTACATTTACACACTTTATAAAAAAATGTAATTAAATTTGCAAATTTAATATAATTTCACTGATTTTTTAAACAATTTATATCAAAATCTTTATTTGTTTATAAGAATCAATGGGATTTTTATTAAGTTTTCAAGTAGACAAATATAACTTTTAAAGTATGGGATTATATTTCTTTTTGAAATATTATACAATATTGGATCAGTTAGGAATTTTACGATATATAATATATATTTCATGAATTTAAACTTTTCCCATACAGTATTAAAATGTTTCATTGTTAAAAAGATTCTTATACAGGTTTATTATTGTTATTAACAACATATTAATTCTTGCTTGTCTTTTGATCCGTTTATCCCGCTGACAAGAAGCGTCAATTTCTAAGATCTATAAATGGCAAACCGGAAATTGCAATATTAAATCAAATTATTATGCTGACCAAGTAAACATATTCGAAATGCGAGTCCGAGCATAACAAACTTTTGGCCCACATTAAAGAACTCTCATTTGAATGAGCATAAAAATAAGGCAAACAGAATAATTCTCGTGATCCAATACAGGTTTTGTGCGCTCTTTCATTTCCTTCTATTCCTTTGCTCACTTGCTTGCCCCCCTCTTTTTATACCCTGTACCCATAGGGTAAAGGGTATATTAAAGTCGCTAAAATGTATGTAACAGGCAGAAGGAAGCGTTTCCGACCCCATAAAGTATATATATTCTTGATCAGCATCAACAGCCGAGTCGATTGAGACATGTCCGTCTGTCCGTCTGTCCGTCTGTCCGTCTGTCCGTCCGTCCGTCCGTCCGTATGAACACCTAGATCTCGGAGACTATAAGAGCTAGAGCTACCAAATTTGGTGTGAACATCCGTCTTATGCCCAGGCAGGTCAAGTTTGTTTCAAATTTTTGCCACGCCCACTTCCGCCCCCGAAAATGAAAAAAGAAAATTTTAAAATCAATTTACTAGAGCTGTATGAAAGATAACGAATTCTTATTTAGTAGACATAATTATATAGTCAAACTGCACAAACTGACCAAATTTCGAGCAAATCGAGCAATAAACATCGGAGATATAGCCATTTGAATTTTGTACTAAATTGCCAAGGCGGCATTGGCAGATAAGGAAGAGCGAGATAGCATGCGTTCGCTGCTGCTGCATGTAAAGGGGAATTTTGTTTTGAATTGATTGCGATTTCGAGGGTGTTCGAACTTTTGTTTAGTGCCTACGCAAATTAAGATAGTTTAAAATTTTTGCCACGCCCACTCCCGCCCCCGCAATTTAGAAAAAATGAATTACTAGAGAAGTTTTAAAGAAATCACATTCTTACTTGGCACATCTAATAATGTGGCCAAAATGCAACATCTGAACAAATTTAGTCGAAATCGGACAATAAATATAGGAGATATACGAATGTGCGTTTTGTACTGAACCAACAAGTGCGAGATTAGCTGTGCCAGGTGTGAGCGAGATAGCATGCATTCGATGAAAATTTTGAATTAAATCAAAGGAGACCTCGAGGGTGTTCGACTTTATTTAATATAACTAGTTGGTACAGGGTATACTCAATGTCGGCAGGGACGACTTGCTTGCTTCATTTTTTTCTCGTTCTCCAATTCTCCGAACATTTGCGCACATATTGCCAGCACATGTTTTGTTTATGCATTTTGTTCAGTTGAGTTTTTAAAAACAAACTAAAGATATATACATATATGAATGCCTGCCCTTGCCCACTGTTCTCATTTGCTATGGGTTCGCCCTTATGAAAGGTTCAAATTTTTGTCATTTGAAATATTTTTCAATAAAATAATAGCAGGCTCTCTTCCCTGACCGATATATGCAATGGATGGATGGATGGATGGAGGAGGTTCACATTATTTTTTATTATTTTGACTTTATCACGCATGTGCTTATCCATCGGGTTTAAGTTGCGGGGTTCGCTTGCATCTTGTGTGTGTGTCTGTTTATGTGGGATGACATTAGTTCATGTGGACCAACAAACCAGCATCATTTGTGGCTTGTGGCTAAAGCCGCACATCGACCCTTGATTCGGCTTCATCCGAATCAACATCATCATCATAATAATTACAGGGGGCAGAATCGAAAGTCAAAAAATTTAGACATTTTAAAGATAGGGAAGACAATTTCAACAGCTGCTGCTGTTGCATGAGTTCCCTTCTTTGTCTCTCTTTTTTTTTTTTGGTTTTCTGTTTTTGCCGTTGTCTCTTTTTATATTTTTAATTTGTTTGTGTTCGTGTGAGTTGTTTTTTTTTTCTGTTTCTTTTAGTGCATTTTAATGTCAACGGTTTCATTTAGTGCCCTTCATTTGTCGCTATATTGTGACAATTTCATTTGTCAGCGCTTCATTAGTCATCCGAAGGACTCATTCGCCTTGCCCCCAAAAGTCTGAGGGTGTGTCATTTGATACATATAGTCAGTACTTCTCATATCTATGAATTTAACACTAATTTATGGGCCAGCAGTTAACAAAATAAGTTCGTATATCGACACCTTATGTTACCTATGGGGAAATAATTACAAATGCGTGGGATAAATTGGAAAAAAGAAAACAAATTATGAAAAGTGAAACACAGAAAGGTAATAGGGGAGGGTGCTTTCATATACAACAATTCACTCTTAAACTAAACACACACTTCACTCAATGGTTGTACTTATTTAGAGTTTCTCTTTAGTCCTTTTAATTGGATTTCTATATTTACATATATGTTAAGCTATATATAGACTCTTTCTAACTCGTTAGGCAACCAAAACCACTCGAAACTCATTGAAAGAATAATTCAGTAGTTGAATTGAAGTTGGAAAGTACATAATACTCCATATCGACAGTTACACTAATGCTCCATTCACATTTTTTTTTTTGGAATGAATGAAAGGGTTTTTTCATTGAATGACTTTTATGTAATTAGTTCTAATTTATATTTAAATTGGTTTAAATAAGTATTGATTTAATGTAATTACATATATTCGACTGCAGAAATATGGAAGATATGCAAAGGTAAATACTGAAATTTAAAGGAGGTTTGGAAACAAGACTCTAGTATATCCTAAAAGGAACTTTCCTTCAGTTGCCCATTCTTTGATATTGAGTAACTTATTTCTTTAGCCTTTCTAAAACTTGTTCCAAACAGGCAAACTCGAAACTCCATAAAAATATTCTTATTGGGCTTTGTGAGAACTAAATTTAAGATAAATAAATTTAAATTATAAGAACTTTATAATCTTTAAGAAAAACTTTATCTTATAAATATTTTTTCGAACATTTCTCCTATTGTTTATCCCAACTGGTTAGAAATTATTTGGAAGCTTTGTAATTTAGGTGTAAAAACGATTTTCAAAATATATTACAAAAATTTTTGAAAATGTTTTCAAGTTTCTGAAAATTGTCTGAAAAAAGGATGTCCTTTATATGTTTGGAATATAATTTTTGCAGTTCTTAATATCACTCCAAGATAAATGAAATTTCAAAGCGAACAAAATATAAGGAAACTTTCTAATGTTGGTTATTGGTTTTATTAATAATATTGTATATAGTAATAATATATATTTGGTATTACAAATACAGTGTACGTTTCGCCTTTTTGAGGACTGAAATCTTTATCGTAAACCAACTGGACTTTTGATAGATTGACGTGGTAATGCTTGGGTTATGTACATTTGTATGCAGACAATACATAAAACATTCATAAATGCTACAAATTTCATTCATTTCACTTTGTGTATACAAAAGTGAAACATAGAGGAGTCTGTTATGGTAAATTTTAACTGCAATGTAATCCAAATTCCAAATTTTTGAAAAGTAAACCGAACTAACTGAATAACAATGTCAAGTACCTAATTTTCGTTATTCGAGTTATAAAATGCCTCGACAGGAGAAAGCTTAAGCAGAAATAAAGCCAGAAACCAAAATATTTAACTTTTGTCGGTTTTAGGTTCATATGATTCATATCTATATTAATATTTCATCAAAAATTGTTTATATAAAATTCTTGCCCTAAAACTTCACCAACTGTCTTATACCTACAAACATAAAGTTTCTCTGTTGATTCAATTCTTAGTTTGAAGCTTCATTCACGAAAAATTAAATTCTTAGTGGAAAGTTATGTTCTCTGTTCAATTAATGTTCATTTAGCAAAAGAAAATTTTCCAATCCATTGCCCATTTTCAATTTTCTAGCAACTTTTCTAGAGCAAAACCACTTTTCGTAACAGAAAAAGTTTTTAAAGCGCATTTCGTTGTAAGCTGATGGAACTTTTTGGTTTTTTTTTTGCACACCTTCCAACAGAAGCTGTCAACGGCATCTACTTTTCATCATTATCATCATTACAATAATCATCCTTATCATCATCATCATCGTCAGCAAAATCCTTGCCACCTTCATGTCCTCCTCCTCCTCGTCACACCCACTCATTTGAAATCCAACTCTTTTTTGGTTAAATTAATTGGGCTTTCTTTTGAATTTGAAATTAAAACTACCTTACCGAGTTGCTTACACCTATACACTAATACCCTACCCTCTCCCAATTGCATTTCTACCAAAGTGAGCGACTCTTTATTTTTGAGTGAGTTTTTACCGTTCCATTTGCCATTTTGTTTCATTATTTCAGTCGCTCCTTTCGTTTGGTTCCCACTCAGAATACCGTTTGCTGGCGTCGCGTGCGGTGCTCATTGAACGGCTTTCCGATTGGAATAAAAAAAATTCGAAAAAAAAAAACCGTTGCGCGTTATTTTCTTCTACTGTGTAAACAACAACGCAGACTCCTTCACAATCCCCTGCCATAAGTGAGTGTGTGTGTGCGAGTGTGTGTGTGTTTGTGTGGGAGGGAGTGAGTTTCCTTTTTCTTTTTAGTTTTTCGTTGGATTTACCACTTGATGTGCTCCCATTTCGCTGCCTGGCAAAAAAAGTAGAAAGAGAGAGAGAGAGAAAAAAAAGAACTTCTTGTTCTTTTTCTTTCTTCTTCTTGTTTACTTGATCATATGGCGCGCATTTTGCGTGCTTCCTTCCCCCAAAACTTCCGGTGTCCGTGTTGCTTGATGTTATATTTTCTTTTTTTTTTTCTTATGCTAAATTTGCCAACTTTATGTGTGGTGGCGTTGTCGTCGTCGTCGTCGTCATCATCGCCGCCGCGGTCTTTGTGTTGATTGTGTGCATAACTGCAACCTTAAATAACTGTATATTGTGGCAAATAATTTTTATCGTCATCGTCTGTAGCAATGTTGTTGTTATTGTTGTTGGGTCATAGCAACGGCAACGGCATCGTTGAAGTCGCCGCATGTTCAGTCAAATGCAAATTTCATTTTATGGTGCTCTCATTCATGCGAAATGAGTATTTATGAGTTTGGGCAATTCTTTCGACTTTTTTTTTTTTTTTTTTGATTTTCCACAACTTCAGGAATGAGAAAGAAGAAAAATTTTAAATTCTCAAATAGTATAGAATAGAACTAGAAAATAAATAATAGATAAGCAAAAAGGGAAATGAGTCTTGTTTCATAGCGAATTAGGAAATTCTACTCTCTACTCTTTGACAGAAGAGTAAACACATTCACCTTTAATTTGAATTTAGTTTTCTTTTCCTGGTTTTTGCATCATTTTATTTTGTTAAGGTTTTAAGAGTGTAAATAACGTTTTTAGATTCGTTTGTGCTCCATTTGTTTAGTTTAATTATTTCTTAAATTATACTAACGAAAGTTAGGGTTGAATGTAATAATTCGCCAATATTCATATTTTATTTGTATAAATGAGACTACGAATATTATGTTTGAACTTTAGGTCTTTGATATTGAAAAGCGGCAAACATGGTTAGACATTTGTGACTTTACCTATAAAAGACCTTTGACTTGAGGAGCAAGAGTTAAATAGTAATTGAGCAGTAGAAAAGGTTTATAAATGTGCAATATACAATCAACAGATTATAAGTATATTAGGTAGAGCCTTATAATAAACTAGGCAAAGAGTTTTGGCATTCTAGATATAGAGGATTACAGTGTGACAACATTGAGCAACTAGAGAAGACGACAAGTCAGCGTCAGTAGAAAGCCTTACAATAATAAGTCCTTTAAGGTTAAAAGTTAGCTGAAGATTAGCATCTGTTTTTAATCTCTTTTTTAATTCCCATTTTGTTAATTTATCTTATATTTTAATAATAAACGTTCAATCATTGTTTTATATGCCATAATTGTTTCACACTATGTATATACAAAGATTAGACAGACAGCTCTCCAAAAAGGGATAAATAATTAGTTCAACTGGCATCCTAATATCTACATATCAGTCATAGATTTTTATATCGATACCCTGTAGCTATCCCTAATGGTAGAGTGCAGGCTCAACTATATTTCCTTTTTTACTTTAATAAAAAAGTTCTTTAATACATTATATATTAATCAGCCATTATGATGGAACATAAGTTAATAAATGATGTGTTATTAAGGCATTATGATGGAAGATAAGATGAAGCGCCAGATAGACCATAAAAAGAACTGCAAATATAGTAAGAAAGAGAGTGAGAGAGAGTAATAGAGTAAATGGATGATGAGTGATGCAATCCACAAAGTAAAACAAAAATAGAAATATATTTCCTAAAGAATCAATGACAAACATATCAGCATATAGTATATATTGCATATAAATTTAGTTTCCAAAAAATAACCACAACATATTTATCTATTGAAAATACTAAAACATTCCAGAAAAAACAAATGAGTTAATGCAAATAATTTATGTAGTTTGATTTATTCTAGTAGAAAATTATTTTACTATACTCTCTCTCTCTCTCTCTCTCTCTCTCAAAACATGCACAACAATAAACAAATATTTATATTTGCATACAATATAAAAACGAAAATCCTTTAGCAAAGGCATCATCAACTCTTTACCTTGTGGAGTATAGCGGAAACTCATGGAAACTGCACCAGGATATTACATACAAATACGAGTAGCAAGATAAGGACACCTCACACAAGTAAAAGGGAGGGTTGGAGGAGGTGAGGGGAAATGGTCCAACTATAAATGAAATGTAGGAAGTGAGGTAAATTCATCTGCGGTCGAGATGAGATCAAACGCAAAACCAAAAAATGAAGCAAAAAAAAAAAAAAAAGGAAAAGAAAGGAAAGGAAAACCCAAAAGCAGACCATATGATTAAGGAGAAATGCTCTCTGCGCCCACTCAATCCAACAGATGCTCTCTTTCTCACTCTCTCTCTGTCTCACTGCTTGTCTGTCTATCTCTCTCGCTGCACATTTTGTAGAAAATATTTTTTTTTGTTTTTGGTGGTGGGAAATTTTGTTTTTGGCCTAGGAGGACTTTTCCAATATGCCTTGTGCTCATTGTGTCGATTGAGTTGCTCGTGGTAGGACAAGCACGGAACGACGATAAAACTACACACGCGCGCGTTGTAGTGTGTGTGTGTGTGTTTGTGAGCTGCGATACTCCAGTGTATCTGTGTGTGCGTGTGTGAGAGTGAACAAAATTCAACAAAATTGTTTAAGTTTATTGTAGCCAGGATAAACGTGCTAAGGCAGCTACGATCCTGGTGCCGCGCCAAAGGATACCGCCCTTTATATCCCCTATTTAACCTGGCCCCCGCTCCATCCCCTCTATCACTCTATCTCTCTCGCTCCTACATACATACATATATATGCCATGTAGCCAGAAAATTTACCAAAAAATAAAAATGTTTGCAAAATTTTAGCTAAAGAAAATTTAAGCAAAAGGCATAAGTAAAGTGCAAACACCCCCTTACTACCCGCCCCCTCAACCAAATACAAAAAGGAGGAGAAAATTTTGTGTGAGTGCTTTGTGAAAAATTATATGGAAAACATCAAAAGAAAACCTGTATGAAAATCAATAAATTTTTGGATTAAACAAAACCGAGCAACACGCCAAAGAGCGGAAAATCTGATAAACTAAATAAAGTAAGCAAAAAAATTAAAAATTCTATTAAATTTTACTCTTTGCCCTGGAAATTAAAGAAAATTTTTAAGTGAATTATTTATAATAAATCATAGAAAATTTATTGTGTTTTAATAATGTGCAAAATTTCACAATTTCCTTTGGACAACGCAGTTTTCTTTTTCATTCTTTTTGTATATTTAAGAATTTTAAGCTTTTAGATGAGGTTAACACACCTTAGACATATACACACACACAGGCATAGTGGAGCTCTCTCTCTCTCTCTATCGCTCTCTGTTGCTCTCTCACTCATATATATATGGTTGGCCCCAGCCCCAGTAAGAAGCCGCCTCCTGGCTTTTGCTCCTATGCGTATGCAATGAAATTTTTTTCTTCTTTTTGAAAAATCGATCGAATTTTGTCTCCCCTCGGACTGCTCTTGACGCCGCCGTTTGGTCTGGTCTGGCTCTACAATTATATACCAGCCGCCTAACACCCCCTCGCTTTCTCTCATTCTCTCTCTCTCTTTCTCTATAATTCTCTCTTTCACTCTTTCTCCATCTCTAGCGGCTGTTTTGTGCTTATCAGCGCAAAAATACTCTAAGCGTAGTACTATGAGACTTTGCCAGAGTGTGGGTAGCACATTTTTCTTTTTTTTTTGCCAAAATGTGGGGTGGCTTTGCAGGGCTTTTACAGACACACAGAGAAAGAGAGAGAGAGAGAGAGAGCAAGTGGGAGAGAGAGAGCCAACAGAGAGAAAGAGAGCAAGCGAGAGAGCCACCTACAGGACATGTGCACAATTTCTGCACTTGTTTCTTTTAGCATTTTTGCTTTGACTTTACATTTCTGCTTGCCGGTTTTCTGCCGTTTGCTTTCTTGTTTCCTTTCATGTCTGTAGACTGTCGAGAGGGTGGTAGAGAGGCGGTAGGGGACGACAAAGACTAAAAGTTTGATGCGCCATTAGAGGAACTTTACCTAGATTCTTCACTCCATTTCCATTGCCTTCAAATTGTCTCTGGTTTTTATTCACAGAACTAATACCCATAATTTGTTAGTTCATAATAACAGCAAAAAATACAATATCTAGCAATTTTCAGGCCCATAATGTAATCAGTAAATTGCATCCAAAAACTGAAAGACATTCGAAAACTGAGAAGAAGACTCCCAGCACTTGAAGCTCAAAGCGTTTCAGAGATGCCTCAAAAAAAAAATACAACAAAAACTAAATATAAGCATAAATCTACGTGCCAGTCAGGGAAATAATAATAAAACCTCTGTCCAGCTGTCCCCTATGGTCTCTCTCTCTCTGTCTTTTCGAATGTTGTGAGCAAAGTGTGGCAAAGTTGTTTTGTACCAAACTCTAAGCTACAGTGGGCAAAAGATTTTTAAATTGAAATGAAATTTGATTGTTCAAGAAGAAATGAGGAGTGGAAATATAAAGATTAAAAAATGGATACCAAAATGGAAATCTAAGCTAAAACAAATCTTCAATTTTAACAACTAAAACTGAAACTCTTCCATTCGAGCATAGCCTCTTAAATCTGTACTAAGTTGTATGTTAAGTTTACCTAGTCTAACTCAAGTTGAAATTCTAGTTATAGCTTACATAGTTCCAGTCAATTAAATCATGAGCAAATTTAAAATATTTTTTAATAAAACAAAAATATTTTAACCTTTTCATGTAACAACTTTTATGATCATCCCTTGTTTTGGAAACTGATGGATATAGTAACTAAGCAAACAAATTTTTAAAGAATGAAGAAATTTTTTGAAAATTTTAGAGATTATAACTTTGTTATCCTAACTTCTCCATTATGAATCTCAAGCTTAAATTTCTGAATTAAAAGATATTCGAAAGAAAATTAAAAAAATATTAAAGAAAAGTAAATTTTAATATGTTGTACTTAAATAAACGAATTTCCAAATGTTATTTTTAAATACAAAAATGAATGTCAAATCAAGATATTTTAGAACGGATCTGAAATATATGCAAATATAGGACCTAGCTTGCTGACCATTTTACAGAACATTGTCACAATATCTTGAAAACAGATGATAAAAACTTTTATTATTCAATTCCGATATTCAATATGGATTTGTGATACTCATAAACATCACATGAATAAACCATTTAAAATAATCTTGATACCATTTTAAACAAATTCCAAATTCCAATTCGTCTCATGAAGATAGTAAAATGTTATAAGTAATGAATCCAATTTCAAAAATCTTACATACAATTTGCAGTTTTATAGTAATGTATTTGATCTTTTATAATCTTAAAAATGTATTACCAAGATCCAAAATAAGCTAAACTCAACTTAAACTTGAACAGGGAAAAAGTAGTTTCATCTTGATAACTCAGTTTAAAGAAAAGAAATCTACCCATTGAAAAGAAATCTAAACAAATTAAGACCTGTTCCATTACTTTAATGCCTTTTCTATATTTGCCTACATTTTTAATGTATTTCCGCACCACTGTGCCTTCTTAGTACTCGTAATTTTTTGTTGCCATTGACAGTCGCCGCCGCCGCATTGATGTTATCGCCTTTTGGTTTGACTCACACAACTAACTCGACTGTGGGAACTTCAAAAGAGAGGCATCACCTCCAAAAGAAGTTGTATAGTGTCTGTACACCGGTACTCGCCTCCCCCCCTGCCAGCCAACCATACACCTCTTCCACTTGCAGTCCATCTTCTTCAGCTTTGGCAACATCTTCCACAACGGCTTGGGCCAAGTCAATATAATTGACTTATTGGTCTGAAGAGGTCTTCACTTCCCTCCCCCTCTGTCTCTCTTTTGCCACAGCTGCTCCTCAGATTTGAGTCTTCTTGCGGTTTGGTTTATAATAAAGCTCGCTGGCCTTGTGTTTGACTTATTGCGGTTAAAAGGAGGAGGGGAAGGGAAAAAGTATTTTTTCTTTTTTTTTTTTTGTATATTTCATTGATACAAACACGTGAAATATTGGAGCCCAGACCAAATAGTTAACTATTGATTGGTTTTTTTTTTCTTCTTGCGGTTCAATTGAAAGAGCAAAATATGCAAAATAAGACTAAGATGAATATAAATAAAAAAACAGAAAATTGCCAACTTCCTTTTGAAAACAAAGCAAAGCGAAAACAAAACAAGAGAAAATTTCTGTATATAATTTTCTACTCAAGCGACAAGTCCAAAAAGCAATTTATTTGAACCTTAACCCAAGACGAAGACAAAGTTCTACTCCTTCTCTACGCACGTTCTGTTTCCTTTTGCTGCAATTTGATATGAACAATTATTTTCATTTTTCATCATATTTTCTGTTTGTTTTGTATATTTTTTTTTGCATAACGAATTGTTGCATTTCGTGTGTGGCAAATTTTATTTAAATTTTCGAATAATTTTAATTTTCTATCCATTGAAATTCCTTGAAATCTCATGACATGCCAGACAGATCTCTCTGACTGAGTCTCTGTGGCACATATGAGCAGCATGTGTGTGTGTTTCGTATGGAATGACAATTTCTAATGGATTTTTTTTTTTTCTTTTTTTTACAATGCATGCATGAAATTTTGCATTCAACTTCCGTTGTTGTTTTTTTTTGCTTTTTTTTTTTTTTTTAAATGCAAACGAAGGCCTCAACCCTAATTTGAATGGTCGTTGTAACTTTACCTCCTCCCCATCCTTTGTTCTTTCTCCTTTTGCTGCTTTTGTGTTCATTCTCTTCTCCTCCTTCAACTGCATTCCGTTGCTAATTGATCACAATTAAAATTTATTAGCTGGCAACAGCAATTAAAATACGACATAAACCCAACCCACAAGCAAAGAAAGATTTAAAACAAGAAAGAACAGAAATAACTGAACAATATGCAGAATAAAGAACTGAAATGGCTAATGAATAACTGAACAAAATGCAGAAAAAGAAACTGTAATGGTTAATAAATAACTGAACAATATGTCTTTATCTTTTTGGAAGTCTTTTCAATGTCTAGCTAACTAACATGAGGTATTCTTTGTATAACTTTTTTTTGGAATATTTGCTGATACAAAACAACTTCCATGTTGAGGAAAGCGTGATTTTTTTTAAATAATTCTATATCCTAGTTAGTTTTCAGTAAAAAATTCTTCTTTCTTTTCATAGTAGCAACAAATTGTTACTTTATTTTGAGGAAATCTTCTTAAAGTCGTCACTGAATCATTGAATTTGTGGAAAGTGAGAGCAGTTTTTGCTTATTTTCACAGTCTTTTTTAAGTTTAAGTACTTACGATTAAGTATTGAAACCCTCAAGAAACTAAATTCTTATTAAAACTTTTAATCCAAAACAGAAGTTGGAATCATCTTTAAGCTTAAACTAAGTTGAAACCAAAACTATATTTAACACATTAAGGCCTAAAACATATTTAACCCAAAAGAAAACTACTTCAATGTCTAACATTCAGTTTCAAAAGGTCTTGAAATTAAAAAAATGAAGAAGAAAACTAGGCTAATATACTTAAAAAATCTTGGTTTGTCAATTGAGTCTTACTAGTTCTTCAACTTGAAAGAACAAAACTGAAATTTGACAAACAATAAATAGTCTTGAAAATCTAATTGGTTAAATAAAGAAAATATAGTTAATGAAAATCGCTTTTCCCATGTACTGCCAAACCGTTTGTTCTCTCAAGAAACACATATTTGTTCATTCAATAAAAATTTTTTGTTTTTTGGGATATGTATATCCGAAACTACAATATGTATTTTCATTTAAATATTCTTAAATTTATCTATCTATCGATTTCTAATTATGTGTCACTTATTTCCCTTATGCCAATTGCATGTTATTTGTATAAAATAGATTTTACTCTTTTAATATCATTACTAAATAAGAATAGTAATATTTATTCTCCATAGCGCTTCGAGTCTGATGGGATCAGCTAAGATTTCTATTAAGATAGAATATTAATAGTTAAATTAACTTGTGTTGATCAAGGAGACTTAATTTAAGTAGGTAGAACCTCTTTAACATTAACTTTCCTGCACTTTGTACGGGAACCTTTCTAAACTGACTTTCCTGTTCGTTCTAGGAAATTATCCTTTGAAAAAGCAAAGTATTCAGTATTCTACTTCACATTTCAAGGCTTTTATTATGGCAACTTTATATAATTTAAAAGTCTTCATTATTTCCCCAATTTTTCTCACAGTGCAACTTATTGAATTGGACAATGCATTGCAGCTTTAATTTCTTTGAGAATAATTAGCAAACACAACACATAAATTTCATTTATTACAAATTGCATTTGCATCTGCTTAGCCTCGTCTGCCACTTGACAATCAATCAAACTTAAGTGGCAAGAAGCTGTGGGAGGCCAAGCCGCAAGCTAGCTAATCTGCATGCTGCCACAAATGGAGGCACTTGTACACTGAACACTCTACTGATAATGCGGGCACACCAAAAACTTCAATCAAGTTGATTCTTGCCAATTTGTACAGAAAAAAAACGACACAAATGTCGCAGTGCAACACATGAAAAACAATGGAAAATCAATGGGAAATTGCAACCCCGAGGAGGAAAAAAAAAAAGAATCAGCAACATCATCATATGTGTGGCAGAGGCCCAGACAAAGTTTGGGTCCATGTGTGTGGGTATAGTGTGTGTGTGTGTGTGAGAGTGAATGGGTGAGTGAGTGAGTGAGTGTCGTCGGGTTGATTGCCCTCTTTGCCGGTTCTATGCCTGCTTCTAACACACACACACACACACCAGCTTCCTTGACAACGAGAATTTGCTGTGCACACACACATACTACATGATGATATTTATGTGCGCTCGCGCATCGCATCCTTTTTATTGCTTACACACACACACACACATTGGCCAGGAACCAAAAGCAGGAAAGGCATGTGCCAGTAAAAGGTAGAAGGAGGCAAAGCAGCATCTTTTAGGGTGGGTGACGACAAAAATACTTGTGACAAATCTGTATGAACCATTTATATATATATACACAAATATATATATATATATATATAGTGTTCAGGGGGGGTGGCAGTATGGCAAGGGGAGGGTCATACTGCGAAGCGGTCGCTATAAAAATGTAAAATTCATTCAGAGGCAGCAAAATAAAAAAAAAAAGAAAAACAGAAAACGCGACAGCCGCAACGTGACTGCGCATAAAAAAATAGCGTCAAAGAACAAAGGGAATGTGTGTGTGTGTGTGAATGTTTTGGGGAAGGGGAAAGGGTATAGAGTAAGGTGGCTAGACCTGAAAAATGAAACAGAGTAAGATAGATGGTGAAAGGACTACAATGGCAGACAATCAATGAATTGCCTGGGCACAGCCAGCAAGAGGTACATGGATAGTTTCTGCCTAAAAAAGAAAAAACCGAAACAAGTGTTCATTGCAATGCAAAGAATTTTTTAGAGTTCATTTGCAATGGCTCCATGAATATATTTTTCAAAATTTACAACACTTTTTGCTTTGATATGTTACTTTGTGATTGATTCAGTTCGACAATGGATTTTTAGACTAAAATCCTTTCGTTCAGAGTTCAGTGATTGGAACTCAAACCAAATGTCAGTTGAAATGTAAGAAATTTATTGTATGTTTAATTTTGTAGTAAATTTTTTTTATTATTCAGTTCGTTAGGTGTTTTTCTAAGGTATAGGAACTATTTCTTAATGAATTATTAAATGATAAGATATAAATATATATTTAGTAAAATATAATAATAGTAAATTTTTTTATTCTTTTTGTTGTTTAGTTTTTTTAGTTTCAATTATTGTTGGTTAATGGTTAGATATGTATATACAACATATCTCTTAGTTGTTTTTCTCAATTTTATATATTTTCTTTTATCTGTAGGTAATATTTGTGTGGTATTTGAATTGTAGAGAATACTTGAATACTTAAAAGTTTAACCGTTGATAAAAAATTATCAATAGTGTAGGGATATATCTATTTATTGTTTGATGACAATATAATGTTTATTGTTTAATGACAATATTATGCTTGCGACTTAATGTCTAAATCTTATTCTAATTGATTATATTAGTTAACTCTCACTCTCATTGACTGCCACTTTGACTCACTCTGCATTTCGCTCACTCTTAACTGCCCGACCAACCGACTCCACCCACGTTGCCATACAATACTTTTCTCCCCGATCTTGCTATATCGTTTGACAAAGACCATACCCTAACCATCTAGGTTACCATATCATACAATAGTTTACCTCAGGTTTAACAATGGATTTTGTCTAATTTTGCAGTTTGTGAAGTTTCAAGATAGCCCTATTCTTTCCGACTTGATGATAAACAGCTCTTATATAATATCCTGAAAGTTAACTCTACTATTCAAGATTGGATAATAAACAAATTTAATAGTATTCGAATCAAGAATTCAGAGAAATATTATTGATGTGACTTACGTCAATTTTAGATTATTACTCACTTTCTTTCCTATGTACTTTAAAGGGAGATCACGTTCCTTGTTAGTTGACTATTCTGTTGACTATTGTCTAGAAGATTAGGTGCCAGATGATTCTGAAGATGTTCAAGTTCACACAGCAATATTCGCTGAGCTATGTAGGGGGCATCTACAGGTCCTTATGTATGACCAAATTTCCTACAAACCCATATGAGTAATATTTCTTGACTAATATGAACTTTGTTAGCTATAAGCTACTATTAAAAGTTAGTTGTTTGCGAATTGATGTTGAAATTAGCCAAGATGTATTGCCTTAAGCAACAGCTATAAGTTCAGGTTACCAAAAAAATGATTAAACTAACTTCAGGGTAATCATAAAATAAATTATAAAGAAAATTTATTCCCTTCTTGTAAATACATATTGATGATGATATTGACTTAGCTCTCAGTTAGAATTTGTACTTACTAAACTATAAAGATTACCAATTTCTTCATACTACTAAGCTATGGCAATGGTATCAATGCTAACCAAAGCTGATTATATGTACGTATAATAATAGATTTATTGCAATTTTACCTAAATACTTTTCTAACAATTGTTGTCCTCTAATCTCTAATCTCTTATTCAATTATCAGAGTTATTCCACACGCCTGCTTTTAATTCCACAATTTAATTTCACAATATCCTTATATCAACAATATAAATTTTGTTGAAAATGATTTTTCATTTTATACATTTCTCGTATTTATTTTATTTCTCAATTTTTCCAATTTATTTTCCCTTTTCCGAATGCCTCTTGTGACGGGGCAATTTAATTAGTCAAACAAGGTTTTGTTTTTGGATGTTGGTATTAAGTTTGAATTCGATCGATGTGGTAAAATAAACACCATTGCGCCCATTTAACATGAGTGCAAATAGATGGAAAAGGAGACAAAGCGGCACATGCAACATGCAACAAATGCAAATAACTATTAAATGTGTTTTGTGTGTGTGTGTGGCAAGACAAAAAATAAAGGCAAATATTTAACCTTGATGCTACTTTTCATATGTGTAAAGGGAGAAAAGAATGCAACAACCCCCTCCACTACCATCCACCCCATCACCTCTTCATCTCACCATGCCACAAATCGAGGGTTGAATGGCCTTTTACTTATGACGGTCAGTGTACACACACATGGAGGGGTGCATTGATTCTGTTACTCACCCTCTCTATTGCTCAATTCTCCCCTCTCTCTCTTTCTCTCTCTCTCTTGTTGCACCTTTCCATTCATCGATTGCATTGCCATAGAATGTTATGTTCTAGTTTTTTTTTTTCATTTCTTTCTCCTCTTTTTCTTTTATATAATTCTTTTCTCTCTTTTTGTTTAAATTCAATTTTAGTGCATTGCACTTTTTGCGCTGGCGATGACGTTGACGCCGGAAGTGCAACGGAAGGTGTGGGGGGTACACACGATGGCGAAGGGGCATCCAGGGCTTACCCTACCAGACAGTTGCCGACAGTCGCAGTCATGTAGTTTCTTTCCATGTATAGTTGCATTTATTTATTTGCTTTGCTTTTTTTTCTCTTTCTTTCATTTGTTTCATTTGGGCGCATTGCCAACTGAGTAGCATTTGTTGCATGACTTTTTTGTTATACCCTTGCAGAGGGTATTATAAAATTGGTCAGATGTTTGTAACGCATAGAAATATACGTTTCCGACCCCATAAAGTATATATATTCTTGATCAGCATCAATAGCCGAGTCGATTGAGACATGTCCGTCTGTCCGTCTGTCCGTCTGTCCGTCTGTCTGTTTCTATCAAGTTTTAGACCATAAATTTTTAAGCTACATAGTTGAAACATGAAAAGTTAAGTTCCTTAATCTATGAAGTATGAAAAGTGTAAAAATGAGTAGGATCGGATAATTATCACCAGAGCTATTAACTAAAACGTGGAGGTACCTCGAGTAAAATAAGCAATTTTCTTTGGCAGCAAAGAAACAAAAACAAATTCCAAGCAATCACACACACACATACATATGCAAAAATTGGTCACCACGCGGTGTGTGAGAGAGACAGAAACATTTGCGTTGTGTTGTTGCACAGAACGAAATTTAAAGAGTGAGATGCCATGCGTTTGCTATATGTATATGTATGTCGAACTAGCTTAAGTGAGTTAAGTGAGGATGGTGACGTAGTACGTAAAGATCGGTCGCACGATGGTTCGGTGTTTAGTGGATTCGAATCTCGGTGAATTCGGGAAAATTTTTAGTTGAGTTTTCTGTTCAATTACTTCAAAAATTTTGTTTTCAAATTAAATAGTAAAACAATGAAGCTGCAAGGGTATACAAACTTCGGCAGAGCCGAAGTTAGCTTCTTTGATATTTTTTTTGATTTGGATTTGGTTTCGGATTTTAAGGTAGTCCCTTGCAGCGTCCCCTTCTTACAGTGGCAGTGCACATTTGTCTCTAGTTTAGCTTTTGTGTTTTGGCATATCGGATTGAGTTTTGGAATTCTTTTATTTATAAGACATTAATCTTTCTCTTAGACAATTTGTGATTTTATTGGGTGGGAAATGGAAAACAATTTATTGATATGTATGGAGAGGAATGAGTAAGATTTCTGGAAACCGAAGTGGGAAGCAGTCTTTGCAATTTCTATCAAAGTTTTTTGTTAGGCGGCTCGAGGTTAGTTTTTGAAATGGAAGAAACTATAAGGTTTCCTTTTCTGTTCCCGATATATTTTAATATTCTTTGGAGATGTCAGTCATGGACTTAAACAGTATTAACAATTAGTTATAAATATTTCAATTATTAATTACAGTTGATAACGGCTATAAAGATTTACTGTTTATAACGAAGAAAGATTTTATTGGTTTTTATACAAACTTGTATGGATGCTATCTTTCCGATCCCTTGAGTATTGCTTTAACCGGCATCTGCTGTATATACAATTCACAAGTCGTCATCAGTTTTGGTCCGCGCGGACTGTGTCAAGTGAATTCTTCTATATGTGCTCAGTTTTCTTTGTCTGTTTTAAGATTGAGCCTAAATGTTTGTTAGTGTCCTTATGATAAAAAGATCTTCAAGGTAAAGCGTTTGTTGTAGTTTGTTTCTTTTTCGAGTACAGTGAAGGTAGAGAAATCCGTAGAATTTTCTCTCTTTGGAAAATTTGAGGAAATTTCTTTTTTAGTCGACCTATGCATGATGATTTAAGTTCAGTTATCTAAGTTTTCAATTAGCCTTTTGATATTTTTGTATACATTTTGCTGGAATCTGTTTGTCAATTGCCAGGACAAGGAATTCCATAGATCTTTAGATCACAGATTGTCCATTCTATTGTATCAATTTTCCTTTGATAAGTTTATGAAAAAACATATTTCTTGTTTATGGAAATAAACTCAAATTCCACTTGAAGTTTTTATTTAGTTGTACCTTTACATCAACTAATATTTAAACGCATTAAAGAACTTTATAATTATCAATTACATCTTAAAAGCTTTAGATTAAAAGAATATTCCTAATTGTTTAATTATTTTTAAAAAGGCACTTAAAGTTCTTTAATTTCTCTATTCCACTCTATATAAAATGACTTGGCAAAGTCTGAAGTTGTAAAGAAATTTTCTGCCATATATCTTTTATGTGTATATATTGGCAAATGAGTTTAATACCTCAGGACTAATCCAACATGAAAAGCATAAACAAAAGGCAAAAGAAAAAAAAACTGCTTAATCGCCTAAAAGTAATGAACAATTTGGCTCCTAACTTGCATGATGATTCTTTTTCTTTTTCCAGTCATTAATAATACCAATCGAATGCACTCAAAATATTTATTCTGGCACTCTTTATTTTCACTTGGTTGTTCGTCTTTGTGTGTGTTGCAAATTTAATTAAGGTGTTGCCTCTATTCAACACCTTCTCCCCAAGGGCGTGCGATGAAAGGAAACCTGAGCACAAGCGGTAGATATAGGGACAGAGAGCAAAGACTATGGCAAAAGTAAGAGAGAAAAAAAAGTTAATTTCTACAAAACGTTTTCCTGGAAACAAGTTTACCAAAGACCGGCACAAGACAAAGGACTGATACACACGCAGAACGAGAGAATGTAGATAGGGAGAGGGGGAAAGTAGGGGGCATAGGGGCTGCTGTGTCTGCAGGTCCTACATTTAATTGCTTAAAAGCTTTAGAGCTATATGAGACGAGCTCTAGCTCTGAGCCAAGGCACTTTTGTTCAATGAAATTGTTATTACATGGTGTGGCAAAAGAGAATTTTTGGATCGGTTGACTTGTCTCCCCCCACCCTACTCCCTATGTCTGCACCTTAATGACATTATAATGGCCAATTGTTTAATGTTCAATATACCGACGGCCAAAAAAGGAAATATGGACAAATAGAAGGCCAGTTAATTGTGCAAAATTCCTGGAAAATGTAAGATAAATCTTTTAAAAGCAAACTCTCTAATGAAATTTATTTGGTTATTGTGGTTAACATTATCCAATTGGATTAAAAGTTATTTGATTCGGGTTTTGGTTGAAGAAAGTTTTGAAAATTCGTTTGTTATATATTAACTAGATTATATAAATATATATATTATCATGAAACTAAGAATGAAAATCAGTGATATTTTTAGGGGAAATAGTTCAGAAACAAATCTAATTTACTACACTGGAACAAATTTACTATAATCTAATACTTTAACTCGGTATATTTTGTAAGAAATATTACTATGAATAAATTTGAAGGGTTAAAAGTAATTTTCTCTAAAAAATTTCAGTTCAAATATGATTTTTATAGATTTAATCAAATATTTCTTTTAAAATGCAAAGTTTCTATTAACATTTTCTTGTTAAACAAATTTTGCTAAAAATATTTTCTTTCAAATTTGTATTAAAGGATATGAAATTGTATTCCAAAATCTACAACTTTTTAGACATTCAAAAGGAAAGAGATTCAGAAAAGTTTTTGTTTTAGTTTTATATTCTTATCGTTGTGTATATACACAATATATATACATATATATTATTCATATATATGAAGATAAGCCTTAACTTCTATGACTTTTACTTTCATTATTTTTGCACATTTCTGAAACTCAATGTTCTTAGATCACCTCAAAGTTAAGATATACGTACACTAAAAGATGATTATAAGTTAGATTGATAATAGTTAAGAAACGTTTTTCTCATTTTTCTTGTCCTCTCTCTCGCTCCCTCTCTCTCTCTGAAGTGCCGCCTCTTACCCATCCCTTTTTCTGGTACCCAAAGTGCCGATCATCTGGAATCTGTGTTTTTTTTTCATTTCGGTCTTTTGGGTTATTCATTAACGTATCGTCTGAAGTCTGTTGCACACATGCCATGGCCATGTTATTGCCCGCCTCTGCCTTGGAGGCGTGTCATCAAAATTGTTAGCCATGTTAACACATAATTTGTAGCTACCTGTGAGGAGTGTAACGAGAGTAAGAAGAGGCAAGGCATTGGTTTACCATGCGCCGCCTTTGACTACTGTGTTTACCCTTTTAGAGTCTTGGTTCGCGTTTCTTTTTTTGCCCCATATGCAAATATTGTCTTGCAAATTTTCAATCCTTTTGGCGTCTGTGTAATGACTTTATTTATGGCCTTCTACTACCTCCCGTTGAACAAGTGGCAGACAATGGCCTGAAGCCGTCTTTAGATTTGCATGGCAAAGTCATTTTCCGTTTTTGGGGTCCTTTTTTTTTTTTACTTATTTGCTTTTTCTCTGCTTTTTGAATACGTGTTGACAGGCCATAAATAAGCATATAACATTAATGATATTTCGTTGGAATTTTTCGATTATATTTTTTTGTACAATTTTTCGGTTGAGATTCTTTCTCTTATGCAAAAAAAAAATGCTGAAAAAACTCAATTAATCATTGTCCTAGTTAATTTTTCATTGTGGCAGATGACATTTTCTGGGTCTGTTTGGTTTCTATTCTCTATTTCATATTTGATGAGGCTGCTGCCTGTCAATGTCACTCCCCAGGAGTGCCTTACCTTTTGAATATGAATTTCGTTTGGGTCTATTTCGATTTCTATATACAAATGTTTTTACCTGCATCACATGTGTGTGTGTGAGTGTGTGTTTGTGTGTAGAGATTTAGCGTGTGTGTTACCTTTTTTTTCGGGGGTTTCCCATTGTTGTCTGGAGTGCCACGCGCTAGAGGAAACGCCTTTGATGGAGTGCCTGTCTGTCTCTTGGGTTTTAAACTCCCTTAAATAGTTTTAATTTGCATAAAAATATTTTTTCCTTTCCTTTTTAGGGGTTGCCCGCAGTTCTTGGTATCAACAACAATATTATAACATATTTATAATCAGTTTTTTTTTTTTTGGGTCTTAATTGAAATAGTTTGTTGACCTTTTTTGTTTCAGGAGTTTTGTTTTTAACAGGAAAACGTTTAGACTTTGAAATATTTATTGCATTCGCATAACTTTTTCATTTCATATTTAATTAACCAACAACCAAACAAAAGTCATGAAAAAAACAAAAACAAAATCGTTAAATGACAAAATGATAAAGTTCACAGTCAGCATATGAAATGTGGTCATAAAAAGCATCAAAGAAATCGTCACACATATTGATCATTGATTGACTTTATGGTAATAGCGAGGGAGTAAAATATATATCTGAAATGAAAGAAAGTTGTTTTATGTGCTAAATAAGCTTTATTTTTTTTTTTTTTTTGGTACAAGTTGACAGATCTGATGGGAATATGCAGAGTATTGCAAAGTTTTGCTGAACTTTCTTTTCGATTACTTTTGATTGCAAATTACTCATACTTTTGATTTAGATATTCATATATTCAAAAGGGAAATGTTTTTATACCCTGTACCCATAGGGTAAAAGGGTATATTAAAGTCGCTAAAATGTATGTAACAGGCAGAAGGAAGCGTTTCCGACCCCATAAAGTATATATATTCTTGATCAGCATCACCAGCCGAGTTGATTGAGACATGTCTGTCTGTCCGTCCGTCTGTCCGTCTGTCCGTCCGTCCGTATGAACACCTAGATCTCGGAGACTATAAGAGCTAGAGCCACCAAATTTGGTGCGAACATGCGTCTAATGCATACACAGGTCAAGTTTGTTTCAAATTTTTGCCACGCCCACTTCCGCCCCCGCAAATCGCGAAAACGTATTACTAGAGCTGTATTAAAGATATCGTATTCTTACTTGGCACACCTAATTATATACCCAAACTGGACCAGCTCACCAAATTTTGTCCAAATCGGACAATAAAAATCGAAGATATAGCTATATGAGTTTTGCACTGCATTGCCAAGGCGACATTGGCTGGCAAGAGTGAGCGAGACAGCATGCGTTCGCTGTAGCTGCATGTTAAAGAGAATTTTGCATGAAATTGATGACGATTTCGAGGATATTTTATTTTATTTAATATAACTAGTTGGTACAGGGTATACTCAATGTCGGCAGGGACGACTTGCTTGCTTCATTTTTTTAAGACTTTACTTTAGTTGGATTACTTAACATATCAGTGAACTGCATTAAATTAGGTATTAAATATGTATCTGTACGATATATAATAATGCGACGATGCTTCATTTTCTACACCCGATCTATGAACTTTAGTATTAGTAATAAATATTTCACCATTAGAAACAAATGTCTTCAAAGATTTGAATATTATTAGCTTCCATTTCTATTATTTCATAATATAATTCTGAAAATTTCTTTATTAGTAAAAACTAAATTTGAATATCTTTATTCAACTATAGATTGTCAACGATATCAAACCCTAATTTTTATTTGAATTATTTCTTTACTGTGAGATTGAGGTAAATTTCGTTACTCGTGCGACTTCCCTTACCTTACTTTATGCATTTTAATTCAACATTTTTTCCCTAATCGCTATTTTCTAAATTATTATTTCAACAATCTTTTAGTTATTCTTCTTCTGAGAATGTCACTTTTGTAAGCCATAAATTTTTCAAGTCCTTAGGTAAACTTCAATTATTCCCAAGCTTTTTGCTTTTCTGTCTTGATTTTCCTTAAATTAGTTTTCATAATATGAAATGCTCTTTCTCTAAGAATAGAGAAAATTCTAATTCTTATTAAAATCGGAGAATCAGAATAGCTTAAATTTTAATTCTTAGTAAATTAGAGAATTAGAATAGTGGAAATTCTGATACTATTCTCATAAGAGAATATTTAATATTAATTAATAATAAAGAAAGGAATTAAAACTTTTAAAGATTTTTAAAACAATACTAAATGTTTGTAAATTATAGTTCACATGTCACGAAATCATTTATTATTTATTGTGATCGATTCGCTTCTCATTGATATTTTTGAGATTTCATAGTTTTAATGCCTCAAAGGCTATCACAATTGTCAATATTTATGGTATTAAACGCGATTCCACAATAAATATTCATATGCAAGTTGAAAGTTATGACTATAAAGGATAAAATATTGATAATACTACATAATCACATGTCCTGGCAATGACAATATATGTAAAAGCATTGCAAATATTATGATAAATCCAACCATGTGTCTATATATAAACCATTAAAAAATTCATTTAATAAATAATAATATAACATTTCCAACAGCAAAGAGTTCTTTGTTCATCGAGATCACAGGACAATCCGTTACACGATATGTATATCCTGTTATTACCCACATTTCTCTGAGCTGAACTCTACTTAATCAGTCCATTTCAAAAGTATTTGCCAATATGTATGTCAATTTTATTTTTACGCCCATTTGGGTTTAGTTAGATTGCTTTATGCTCTGCGGGTGCCTGTAAATGAAATAAAATGAAATAAACAAAAAAAAAAAAAGAGAAATCAATATGAATGCAATTAAAGTTTCATTAGGAAAAATATTGCGTTTCATTTGATTCTGTGTTTTGTCTATTTATTTATTTGTGTTTTCTGTCACTGAAATATTCATTGGACAAACAAAAAAAGAAAAACAGAATATTTATGGCACGCGTTTTGCTCCGTGCTACTGAAACTGGTTCAAAATGTTGTTTAACATTAAAATACTCATAAACAATTCGAACTGTTGGCCAACGCCTTGAACTATAAAAACAGATAAAAAACCGAAACTAGCCGTAGGTTTCTTTGGTTTAACTCACAGCAGGTGGTCTTAGGCGTTGATTTTTAATCGATTTTAAATGACTGAAAATAAAGTGAAAATATTTTGGCTCCCACAGGCGGCGGCAAACAACAAAAAAATGAACTCAAGAATCAGAAATCTTATGCATTGTCAATTTCTATATATACAGCGAACAAATTTCAATATCAGTGTTTAATTTACAAAATATTTAATTTAAATTAACATAATTACTAGATACGATAATGGCAATTGAGTTGACTATAAAGTTTCTAAATGATTTTATATATATATTGGAAGTGGGTAGCAATGGGAAAAACTGGGAAATGTTTACGGTTGTTTGATATCGGATATCGGTTTGTTATACTAAAGTAGTTAAAACTATAAAAGTGCAAATATTTTCCATTTGCGGTTTGAAGAAAATTGTCTTTTAAGTAAATTTTATTACAAATATTTGACTTTCTATATAAAAGAGAGACAGAGAAGAAATGAGAGGAACCATATTTTAAGTCTTTTTTTGTTCAAAGTTACAAAGGATAAGTTAAATGTGCTCTGAGTACTCAACAAGAAGCAAGAGAGACTCATGTGCTCAGATGTTACCCTAATTCTCTGAGATATCGGTGATGACATAACTGATCAGCAGGACTCTTGTTGCGGCTAGCAAAACAATCGGCTGTGGGGGTTCCTTGATTAGTTATGCTCAATCCACTTAGAGGAACAGGATTTAAAGTTTAAGAAGAGCAGACTCAGTACAAAATTTGAATATGAAGAATAGTCGAACTCCCTATTTTCCCTACCATAATTTTCCTTTCTGTAATGCAGAGCTAAATTTATAGGAATTATATTTTGAGACTTTTCTTTGGCCAAATCTTTGACTTTCTTTATAAAAGCTACAACAGTTCAAATCTGTTTTGGTTTCTATGTGAAGTAGAATTTATAGTAATTATATTATGAGTTAATTTCTTTGCCTCAATCCTTGACTTTTTATACAAAACGAAAGACAATATAAACTGGAGGTGGAGAACTATCGCCATCGATAGTGTTGATAGTACCATCGATTGTTCTCCACATCCAATATACATACACATATTTTGTTGGATAAACTAAAGAATCTCATTGCAAAATATATACTAAACGATATGATATAAATATGCTAATCAATAAGTCTGTTAGGTCAGTCTTTCCATTTGGAATGTGAGTTACAAACTGCTGAAACAAAACTAATGCAAAATCTATAATCAATATTAACTCATAGTAAAATTTAATTTAAACAAACTTCAATTGTTCAAAACAAAATAATTGCTTTGTAGTTAAAAGTGAAAAATCATATTTTCCAAAAACTTTTCAACTGTACTTCCTTATACATTTCCCTTATTTTCCGCTAACTCAATTGCCTTCTCATCAAATTAACTATATGCGGAACACGTGTCTTTTTGGCCTTGTCAATTATAATTTCCGTTGGCAAACCCACAATCAGCTATAGACTAGACGAAGGATCATTAATAATGATAGAAAATTGGCTAGCTCGCATTTCTCTTGCATTCTCCCATCCTCCAATTACCCAATTGTTCGACCAGAAATCCTATGCATATAATGAAAAACCAAATAAAATTATTGTCAACACTTTGTGTGTTAGGTCATAAAAACCGGCTAGTAGTGTAACTGGAACTGTGAGAGAGAGAGAGGGGGGAAAAAGTCAACGGCGCCTGCGCGCAGCTGTTGGGTAAAAACCTTTTGTGTCGAGGGTGCGTGCCTCGTCGACATGCCACTAACTCTGACCCTACCTCTGCTTCTGTACCTTGTCCACGTACTACCCATAGGGTAATTAAAAATAATTTTTCACAATGAAAATTTTTTCAAGGGCGGCCAGCCATGTGTGGCACACATTTTGCTTTTGCCTTAGTTGCATTTGGGGTGGAAAGACAAAAATAAAAATAAAAAAAAAAAAAAGGAAAAAGAAAACATCACACGACCTAAGCCTATTTAAGCCGTGTTACTTATGTATGTAGAGCATTTCGACAGAATAACCCACATATCCTGTATGAAAAGTCCTTGACATACACACTCACACCCTGTATGCTCTTTGCAAATTGTAAATTTGAAATTTTTGCTGATATCATTAAAAAGTTCGTTTTTGTCTACTACTTTCATGCACAAAAAGTTGACAATTTGACAAGAAGAAAAAAAAAACAATGTTCACTCTGTGGCTTTTGCAGTTTTGTGCAAGAAAAAGTTTAATTAGCAAAAGTTAATGAGAAAATTTAATAAACATTCCAAAATGAACCAGAAAAAAAAATGTTAATTAAAAATTAAATAAAAAGCGGTTGCAAATTCAAAGTCATTTAGTCAACTATAAGCGAAACTGTAGCTAGAGATGATATGGAAATTAAAAGTAAAAACAAAGATCTTATACCGAAACAGTAAAGTAAACTGAAAGACAGAATAGAATATAGAATTTATGTAGAAATCAAAAGTAAATGAATATCTTATAACGAAACAGTAAAGTTAAATGAAAGAGAGAAAATGAAAATAAAATGAAACTGAAACTTAAAGAAAATTGATCATAATCAGATATTAAATAAAATTAAAGTAAATTTGCATTCGTCTTACAAATTGATCGAAAACTGATATTAAAATCGGAATTATAACTGAATCGAATGTAGAAAATGTTATAAGAACTGTTGAATTTTAATGTTTATTTGAGCAATTTAATGCTTGTATTATCTTATATTAGAAATAGAGATTAGTAGGTAGGGAAATCGAAGAACAGACAGGCGCAACGAGCTTCAATTTTCGAAAAACAACAAACAACTAATATCTACTTATATGCCATGGTAGCCAGATGCATTTCCAAAAAACCATAAACTAAAACAAAATCTTAGTAAGGCAGATTCATTCCATTACCGAAACTAAACCTAACCAAAACTTTGATCAGAACAGAGAACACAAAAAAAACATAACCCATTACAATTTTTATTATATTTGAGATTAAGAACCAACTAAAAGCAGCAACTAACTATAAATAAAGCAAAAATTAAAATGGTTATGAAAAATTTGCCTAAGTAGACTTTCTGCAAAACATTTTTCTGCTAACCGAATAGTACCCATTAAATTTTTGTCATTAGAGCAAATTTGACTACTAAACTCAAACTAATTTTAATTGCATTCCCTGTTTAAAAACCGAAAGTTGTTTACGATCGTTTAGCCCGTTTCCAAAATCAAAAAACCAGCAGCCCGAAGTGATTTCAATCGTAAATATTTCTTTCCTTGATTTATTTAACAGCTTTCTGCAATCGAATAAGAGAGAATCCGTTATTCATTTCAATTTCATTCTACTAATTGGAAAACCATTCAAAAAAAAAATGTTCCCTCAAAACTTTCAACGAGTTGTAGTTGAGTGTTTTATGACTTCTTTTGCACCCTCATCCCAAAAACCACATCATCGTCATCATCATCATCATCATTGTCGTTGTTGTTTTTGGTCTTTGCTCATATATTTATTTGTCACCTTATTTGCTTATCTTCAAACTGAACATCTTAATTGCAATTAGCTATGAAAATGGTTTCTCTGCGTCATAAAACGGTGAACTTCAAGCCTATATCTATGCCATCTGCTAATCAGTTACTACACAACCAAAAAAACAAAACTAAATGCAAATTATCGAAATGTTTCAATTTGCATAACTCGCTTTCAAGTTGGAGGAGGTTAACAAGCCTGAAGATTTTTTTTCTTGGTGCTTATAAATCATCGGAAGCCACATTTATACCATAGACTAAATTATTTCTTTGTTTTCACTAATTTGATTGGCGTTTTTTTTTTTTTGCCGCTGCCACTGTCGAGTGTAAAAATGCCTGACTTTTGCGATTAATCAAAACAAAAGCCACCAATTTTTTCTTTTTACTGTATCTTCTTGCCTTTTTTAGTGGCTTTTAATTAAAAGTAAAGATAAAGCCAAGTCAACTTCTTTTTTTTATGGCTGCTATATGCATATAGCACTACATTTTTGTGCATAAATGAATAGTTAAAACTAGTTTAGAGTCCATTTTAATATGTATTTATGCTGTTGTCCAACAAAATGATTGATCATGACTCATACGAAGTGAAGTGAAGAAAATCACTTTTATTGGAACATTTTTTCCATTTTTAAGCAATGAAAATGAAAGAGATATGAATATACAATGGCTTATGTTAGCGGGTTGTAAAGTTGAGATAAGTTAGCCCGATACTTAGGGGAATGTTATCGGGCTATAGTTGTCTTGAACATGTCTCAAGGGATCATTAAGAAACATCTTTTAAGAGTCCTTTATATAATGTTAAACCTTTCCAAAGAGATTATCACAAAAACAGTTTTTATGTTAGCAGGTTGTAAGGTTAAGATAAGTAAGCCCGGTATTTAGAGGAATGTTATCGGGTTATAGTAGATCCCGTAAGGGATCATTGAGAAACTTCTTTCCACATACAACTATTTAAGGACTTTCATGTAGAACAATATTCGATTTAATATGCAAAATTCCAATTGCAACTTTATATTATTTTTGACAAAAAACGAAAAACCACTGGAATCTCATTTCATTTTTCGTTGAATCATGAATAATTCACTTTGATTGACTCAAACGAAAAACAACAATAAAATATAAACCAAAGAGTGAGAGAAAAACCAATGTTTATGATGTTTTGCATGAAAATCTGTCCAGGCCATTGACTAACCGCAAATCAATTTTCTTTTTTTCTTTTTCACAGCAAAGCAAAAAAAATAAAAACAACGAATGAAACCTAAAATGGAATTGAAAAGTTCTGCATAAAAGTTTTGTGTTTTTAACAATGTTCAAGTGTTAAAAGTAAAAGCCGCAACTAAAGAAAAATTTATCGAGAAAATCGAGTAAGAAGAGGAAGGAAGGAAGTAAGAAGAAACGCAAAGACAAAGGAGAAATTAAATTAAAATAAAACTGAAAATAAAATCGAAAGCCAACGCGTGCCACCACAATATGGAGGCGGCACGACGTTGCTTGAGGTTCAGTCCTCAAAGACTCAAAGGAATTCAATTTGCCTGCCTGCTCTTCATATGCCTGACGACTCTTGGCCTCAGTTCTGGCCATGGGGAGGATTTGCATTCATCGACTGGTTTTACAGGACTAACAGCAGAAAATGCTGCTCGCATGTTGGCCGGAAGTCCTGGTGAATCCTTATCCTCAGCCACATCATCGTCCTTTTCGCCCTCACATCATCAGCATCATAGTGAAATGTCATTGGTGTTGCCGCATGATACTTATCCTGGATTTAGTATTAAGAAATTTAAAACTCATCCAGTGAAAATGAATTCATCGGCCACATCGTCCGCCGCCGCCGCCTATCATATGTTGGATTCGGACTATTCCAAATATTTTACCGTATTGGAAGATGGTGTGGTAATGACCACATCCGATATATCGCCATTGGTAAATCGTCCAGTTCAATTGGTTGTGGTTGAGGAGACCCCCAATGCAACGAATACCCATAATTTGCAATTGTTTGTTATGCACCGGAATGATATGTTGAGATTCTCGGGTTCCCTGCTCGATGCCAGTGGTGAGGTGCGTGAGAATCAACCATCGGGCACTCGGGTGCGCGGAGTACCCCTAATGCAGGCATTCAGTGGTTCCATTTCGGAAGAGGAGTCCGCCAAACCCAAGAAAGTTCGATATACCATTATTGATGGTAATATTAATGAGGCTTTTGCCTTGCAGAAACGTAACTCAAATGAACAGAATGCCAAATCCTTAATCATTGATGGCAATTCAAATAATCCAGAGAATGAAGAAGAATCCGGTGTTTGGTTAGTCACAAATCGTCCTTTGGATCGTGAGGAAATATCACACTATGATCTCTCTGTGGAGGCCTCTGATTTGGATGGCCTTGATAAAACAGTATCGAAGATTCAAATAACTATTTTAGATGAGAATGATAATCGTCCTATATTCAAGTCACTGGATTATAAATTTGCCTTGGCTGGCCAAAAGGCAACAAATATTGATTCAAATAGTTCAAACACTGCCGTAACCTATCAACGCTTTGCCATTATGGGCAGAGTTGAAGCCACCGATTTGGATGGCGATAAGATTGCCTATCGCCTAAAGACACCCAACAATGTGGTCATTATGGTACCCCAGACGGGTGAAATAATGTTGGCCGGCGAACCGGCATCGAATGAAATGCTTTTGGAAGTCCTTGCCCATGATCTAAGATATCCCAGTTTACTAAGTGCTCAGCCAGCTAAAGTTCTCTTGGAATTCTTGGCACCTGAACCAGTATCCTTTATCATGCAACATTTGGAACACGATGAGATTAATGAACATTCCCATCATCGTGAGAAGCGTCGTGTGACCAGAGCTGTGAGACCCACCAAACGTATCGAATTCACTGAAGCCGATGGCGATACCGAGGGAAAGAGTGTCTTCCAATTGGAAAAGGAAACGGATAAGGAAACCTTTAAAATACGCGATGATAATCCATGGGTTACAGTGGAAACAAATGGAGCTGTGCGTGTGAAAAAGAAGTGGGACTATGAAGAATTGGGACCAGAGAAAACTATCGATTTTTGGGTCATTATAACCAACATGGGACATAATGGTAAGTGAAAAAGAATATAAATTTTTAAACCTGTAAACTTAAATGAGTGTGTTCCTACCAATATAGGGAGAACTATGGCTTATGGATCTTTAATCTCTCTTCAAACATTTGAGTCTATTATCCTTAAAAAGTAATCAAAATAATTGAAAGATCATTTGAAACTTTGCAATATACTTGAGCCAGAGAAGTTTTTTAAGCTTGTTCTCTTATTCTTATTCTATTAGAAGTAATCGATTCTTACAATCTTTTATATAGTCATTTTGTATCCATGAGTCCCATATTTGCCAAATTTTCCATCGCTTTTCAACAGTTTTGTTTTGTCTTTTAAACGTCGTTAGTCAAATGTGGGCTTTTCCTTGGGTTTGTTTTTTTTCTATAAACCGACTTCGCTCAACTTATACGTATAACATTTTTAGAAAACTTAAAGTCATTAGAAAGATATTATCTTCGTTATTTGTCCCTACGATAGTCATCTGTTGATAGTAAATTATTGTTTTCTCAGAGCTTTTATTACGATATGCATATATGTTAAATTTTTAGGCGTTACTTTAATAAAACTTTTTGAGGTTTTAGAAAGTAGTTTTTAAGAAAAGTTCTTTAAAGAAGACTTACTTTTGGTATCACAGAGAATTGCCTCACTTTTTTAATGCTACCTTACCATAAAGTAGACTTATTTACCAATTCAAACTTTTTCCCCTTTAACAGACCAAGTTTGACCATTGAGTTTCTTTCTGCAGTGGTTATTTGCAATCCAATTAAATCCTTTGCCAATTGTATAATCTGAGGGAAACGCAATTTTCACATGGTAGCACTTAAGGCATACATGATTAATAAGTTTCTCTGAAAGTGTCGCTACCAATCAAAGAGGAATACAGAAAGGAAAAAAATATATAAAACGAATGTAGTTGGTGAGGCAACAACAAGAAAACAATAAAAAATTTAATGAAAATCGCTAGAGCCAGCAAAGAGTGAAAAGGAGGAACAGAGAAAGAGAGAGAGAGAAATGCGACAGTTTGCGACATTGCAACATGAATGCATTTATGGAACTTTTTTTTTCTTTTTTTTTTTAATTGACTGACAGATGAACAATGTCCGAGTTGAGTTCGCGTGCTGTTTCGAGTTTGAGTTCTTCGAAGAGAAGGAGGAAGAGGAGTACTACAGTGGCAATTCCGTCAACGACCTCAGCAATTATCAATGTGAAGTAAAAATGCAATTTCATTTAAAATGAAAGATTTAAGATGGAAATTGCATGAACTATACTCCTCTTCTCATTGATTTTCTCTTCTTTGCCTTTTTGTCAATATTTGCTTATTGAGCTTCGGTTGAAATGGCAAGAAAAACAAAATGAAAAATGAAAATTGTTGACAACAATGACAAAGCAAAGGACAAGCCTTAATTACATTTTCCCCAATGCTCAATGAACAATAGATAAATATTTGCATAACAATTTTTAGTTTAGTTTTCATTTCTCAACTCAAGTTAAAGTTGGCCATATTGAAATCACATTCAATTTCCAGCTCTTTGCAACAATTAGTTGTCTTTTTGTGATTATCCTTTATCCTTTTGGGGCAATAGTAAATTACTTTGAAAATCGTTTTCGATTTCCACAATGAACTCGAGTTCTAGACCATATCAGATGATACATTTATAGAGCATCCGCCATCAGATGATGATGACAATGATGAAGATGAGATAAAGGCAAAAGGATGAACACAAAACCAATAACAATTAACCAGACAAATATAATCACACAATTTCCATTTCTACTTAGGCAATATTGTGGTATGATATGTTCAATAGGGGTAAAACCAACTTGCAATTATATTCGAAAAGGGAAAAAGCCCTACAATTGCAAAAGTAGAGACAATGACTAATAGATACCCTGTTTTCTGAAAATGAACTTTATCAAATTGAAAAGTTTGACTAAAGTTACATTTACTGAAATGTAATAACAGAAGCCAACTTACTTACTAAATAGTTCTTAAATAGTTTACCCTTTGAGAAGTTCTTGCAAACTAGCAAAGAATCTACAGCTCTTGTGAAATTTCACTAAGGAAGCCCTTCAAAAAGTTAAAAAGTACTGCAAAATGCAGCATACATGAGTATACCCTTTCATTTTATTGTATACAGGGTATTAATATAAACCATATTGTAAAATATTTACACATATTTAACAGTCTTTTGATATAACGATTATATCTTCCCTCCTCACTCTCCCTGTCACATGCCTGTGTATTAATGTATCTGGCAACATTGTTATTTCAATTAATTAATGGTAAATATTGTTTTAAAAAAAAGAAAAGAATAAAAGAAATGTTAAAATGGGGGAAAATTACTGATGTATTAAAATACTTTATCAATTTACTTGACTACTTCATTTGAAACACAAAAGAGATAAATGAAAAAACAAAAAACGGTTGCCATTTACAAAACACTCCATGCAAAAAGTAGCTGGTAAAGAGACAGATACATATATTCGTGTTACAATCTGTTTGATATGTGAATACTAATTAGGAGATAAATTTGATACTGTTTGCTAAATAAGTTTAGCTACTTAGTCAAAAAGAAGAATAAGAAAATAGTTGTGTAGCTCACAATTAAGCAGAGTACTAGCTGCCGGTGTTTAATATTTATTTTCTTATGCTTTTATATATTTATATTTGTCGGAGATAGAGTTAAGCAATTGTTATATATTGAATAACGCTCCGTGTTTTGAGGCAAATTGGTTAGTATTGGATAGTGTATAGCCTAAGATGTAATGTAATGTAACACAAGAGTATGCGCTGTCGTCGAATGTGGCTTAGAGCGAAATCAAGTAAGAGTGGCAACATAATATGAATATAATCGTTGTGAACGAGCTTCTAAAAAAAGGTAGAGCAGATTAATGGTGAAATTCGGCAAAGCAACACACTGAGACTCGCTGCACTATTCTAGTTACAATATGAAGGAAAATTCTGTAACCGAGACTTACCAAAGTCCGAATCTCAATACATCACCCAAAATATATGTATGTGCCAATTTTTTCTTTGGATAATACATTTCTATAGATTTGAATATGAGTATTTTACTGACTTATGTTGCATTTAAACCAAAAGTTTCGTGTTAAAGGATAATGGTTTGAAAACTTCCTAGATCTAAGTGTATAGACAATAACAATTAGTTTTCAATGTGAGATTTACGGGGCATAATAAGTATGCAGTGAATGCTTTTAGTACTGCAATATCTATAACTCAAGCAACTTAGAGTTTTATAACTATATAAATATAGTCTCTCTATATAAAAATTTACTTTTTTTTGAGCTATTCGAGATCTGTATATTGTTAAGTTATGCTATAATAAAAATGTTAAACTTTTGTTTAACAAACCCTAAATAATTGGGCAAAATTTAAACTCAAGCATCGAAAGCTTATAAGTTCTAAAGTAAATAGTATTTTAAAGCTATAAGACAAAATTTTAACAAAATCAAAACCTTTTTAACTAAAAACTTTTAAAAAATAAAGCAAAATAAAATCAAAATCTCATATTTCAATAGGAGAAGCTACAAAAATGCAAATATACTTCTTCTTCAATTTTTGTAATCCACTTTCAATGGCTTTACAAACAAATGTAATAATGTAAATGAGTAAAATATTTCAAATAGACCACCTTTATCCTGATTTCCAGATGAAGGACCGCCACTTGACTTTTCTCAATACAGAAGTCTTTCTTATATTTACTTGTTAGTTTCCCCAGGACTTTTGTTTCAAATAGCAAACCACTTGATGACATTTTCCCCCTCTTACTCATAATCTAGAAGATCAATTGGAATGCTAGAATTTCAAATGGTCTTTACGCTTCCTTTGAGATAATTTATGTGAAAAAGGATGCTGCCAGCTCTCGTACAACAGGACACAGTACAGACACTTGTATACACACACAAACACACAGACACTTGTACTCTTACACAAATGAGATAAGCTGTAAGACATTTAGTAGAACCTAAAAGAAAATGCAACAACAAACAGCAACTAAAAGAAGAAAAAAAAAAAATTCCTTAATAATAAGCAAACTATGTAAAACACTTAACAAAGCAATGCACTTGATGCAGAAGGAAAGAAGACGAAAAGCAAACGGAAAATGCCGAGAAGAAAAGGGCAAAGAAAATGAACAAGAAAATTTACGACAATATTTTTCATTCATTTAAAATGCAAAAGCAAGAGAGAGGAAGACCAAGAAAAAAAGGGCAAAATGAGTAAAGGGAATGCTGGAAAATGAAATCAAATTAAAGAGACTGCGCAGAGAGAATGAGAAAGAGAGAGTGTGTCTCTGAGAGAAACATAGAGATAGGGGTTGGGTTTGAGCCATAGGAAAGTACTCATCCAAAATTAGTAAAAAGAACTCAATCTACATGAGTATTAGAAAATTTGCATAGACTGAGAGAAAGTGACTGTGGCAGAGCTGAAAGGGAGGAAGGAGGGTTGCCTTTTAAGGAACATACCTTGATTGAGCCCTTTACTCAACCATTTAGATGTTTGTTTTAGAAATATCTTTAAGCTCAACAAAATATTTGATTTGGGACATATTTAATGCTTTCATTCTGAAGGTAATGTTAATACAAGTAGCCAGAATTACAGATTTGGGATAGGATCTATAGAATAGTTAAGAGAAGGCAGAATACCCTTCTACCTAATTGATTTTTTAAGTTTTCACTCACTTTGTGTGAAGACCTACTCCTAATCGAAACTGTCAAATCAATTTTCATTCCTCTTTGTTAGAACTAGGTGTCACTTCAAGTAAAGCCTTAGTAAGTCCAATGTTGAAGCAGAAAAAGACTTCACTAAAGTTCTTCAATCGCTTACGCGGAAGCCTAGCATAACTTAGCGTGCCCTTAGCATGTTTGGAACAGAGTAAAAGTTCTCCTTCTTAGGTACATTTGTTTGTTTTGAAATTTAGTATATGCAATCCTCAAACATCATCCAATTATGCAATTTAGTTTCTCAAAAAGTTGACAGAGGGCGTGGCAACAATTTCATTCAATGTTAGCCTTGACCGCATTTGAAATTAACTCTTCTAATCTCCCAAGGCAAATTTACCATATAAAATTATTTTAACTTTGCTCTTAGCTACTTATCAACAATTTACTCAACAAAATCAATTATTTATATAAATTATAAAATCTAAAACACTTTCACATTTCCTGTTGCTTAAAATTTTTACAATCTTTAATGTACCCCTTGACATTATGGTTAAAGGGCATAGAAGAGATATAAGGAAAAGTTATGCTAGTTGCTGCAACATTCCCAGGTGAAAAGGGAAAACTAGATATGCAACATTACATATGACTCTCTCCCTTTCTCCCACTTTACCACTTTTTTGTCTTTCTCTCTCTCTCTCCCAGTTACACACTTTCTTTTTAGTCTTACAATGTGAAATTTATTTGTTCAGGAAACTGAATTTACGATAAAAAATATAAACTTTGTTGTTTTGGCTCAGCACAAAAAAAAAAAAAAGAAAGAAAGAAAGAAAAATCTAGTAGAAATGTCGAAGCTAATATCAGAACATAAAAGTTTCAGTAACATAAAATGCAGCAGCTTCTTCCGCATCCTTCCCCCCCAACTTTGTCCTACTATATAAGAGAATGCAAAATTTTTATTGCACAAAATTTCTTCTTATGTTGCATAACTCTTAGAAGAAGAGCTTCGGGCCCTCTGTGAAATGTAAGCATAAATTATGAAAATGGGAATTTAAGTTTTCATTCCAATTTTCCTACAGCCAACCAACCCTTCCCCATTCGAGTCAAGGTAAAATATCTTTCTTGGCTTTAGAGTTTGTAGCGTAACTTGCTTAATTAAGCATTAATTTCATGTTTTATATGCATGTTAGCCCATCTGCCAGGCATCTTGGCAAGTATCGTATGTGAGTTTGGGTGTGTATTGAGACAGACAAACTATGGCTTAAGTTATGCAAATTATTTAAATTCTGATTTCATTTGCCATAAGTTGCAAAAGGTGCGCACTCACACAGAAATACACAGAAAGATGGCATAACCAAAGAGTTAATGTGTTTAAATTTAATTAGCATCAATCAGGTAAAAGTCACTTAAGAACAGATGATGACAAACAGAGCTAGTAAAATACTAAGAAAAAAAAATAGAATTTGTGTAATTTATATGATCAATTACTGGAAAAATGTTTCCTAAAATATAGATATGGAAAAAAATATTGCACAAAAAAGTAAACAAATTTTTGTGAAATAGAAAACTTGGCAACAAAAAACTTTGTCGGAAATCTGAGGTAATAAACTTTTGTTATTTTGAAGTAAATACCACAAATAATTTGCCTTCTTTCTTATTAACCATTTAATTAGATAACAATTCTGCTATAAATTTACTTCAACTTTACTACAGCAATAAAAAATATAAATCTACAAATATTTAGAAATTTCTAATAAAAGTTTTAGTTTGGCTGTTGTAAAAAAAAAGGACTGTAATAAAATCACATTTTTGTCCAGAAACTTTCTATACAATGTGGTAATGTACAAATTGTTACCTCTCATTATTTTAGCCACATGCAAAATATTTTACATGTTAAAAGCAATTAGTAAAGGAAAAAAAATAAAAACAAATTTCCGTAAAGTTTAACACAAACTTTTTATGTAATTTTAATATTTTACAGAGGGTCCCTTTTTGTTTAAAAATTTACAAATATGTACAAATTAATTAGCCTTTATGTGGAAACATAAAGTCTGAGTCGTTTGTGGTCTCAATTTGCTCATGGCGAAATTTTATTTAAAAACAATTTGAAATTGTTTAAAATGTTTAAATACAATGCTGCATGTCTCCTGAAAGTAAAAGAAATATAAATTTAATATATAATATAGGATGTAAACACATTTATCTAATTTCTATATATCAAATCTAGTAATCTCGATTTGGGATTGTATAACATCGAAATCAACATTCTAAAAATTCGATCTATTTAACTAGCAATTTTTCTAAAAATCTAAAAAATTTTGCTTGCTATTTTCAGCACATCTTTGCAATCATCAAAATATTATAAATTTCCCATTCGTAATATATTGCAAAATTCTGCAAACGTTTAACTTGTTGCTCTCAAATATTTTGGTTAAACCAATTTAATCCAAAGCCAAAGATCAATAAATTGCAAATAGTTTCTTTTTGTAGCAGTAGAATTGCATTTTACATCATCATTCTTTTTTATGCTTTTTTTTTTTTAAATATTATTCAATCAGTTCTTAGTCAAACTATTTCAAACTTTTGTTACGCAACAATTTAATTGAAAGCCAAGGCTTTGTGTAGCAAAACTGAATTTGATTAACTTTGTTTTACAAAAGCCCCCCAAAAAAAAAATGTGTAGCATATTTTTGTGCTGGCAAAAGAAAAATTTAAAACTAAATGAAAAATTATGGTTAAACTTAAAAATATCAAAGAAGCTAACTTCGGCCTTGCCGAAGTTTGTATACCCTTGCAGCTTCACTGTTTTATTATTTAATTAAAAAACAAAAATTTTAAAATAATTGGCATAAATGTTTAACAAAAAAAAAAAACAAAAAAGAAGAAAATACACATATCTTCATCTCACCGTCTTCACCGAGAATTGAACCAACACCAAATATCCAGAAATCGCGCAGAAGAACTCTACATACTACGCCACCGTGCTTATTTAACTTACTTAAGCCAGTTCGACATATATAGCAAAAGCATGGCATCTCGCTCTTTCAATTTCGTTCTGTGCAAGAACACAACTCAAATATTTCTGTCTCTCTCACACACCGCGTGGTGAAGAATTTTTGCATACGTACATATGTATGTGTGTGCGTGAGCATTAAAATAAAATTAATTTCTTTCATATTTGATTATTGATTTGTAACCTTAATAATTATCCGATCTTGTTCAAACTTGGTGTAGGGTGAATGGGTAAAAATTGAGTTTAAATGCAACAACAAAAAAACAATAATTTTATATAATTCTTATTTAACCCCGCGCGGATTCGAACTCGCGTCTTTTGTGTTTGTACGGCAGATTTCTTGGAATTTTTTTTTGTTTGTCTGCTGCCAAAGAAAATTGCTTATTTTACTCGAGGTACCTCCACGTTTTAGTTAATAGCTCTGGTTATAATTATCCGATCCGACTAATTTTTAAACTTAACCTACATCATCGATTAAGGAACTTAACTTTTCATGTTTCAATCATGTAGCTTAAAATTTAAGTTCGAAAACGCCCGAACAAACAGACAGACGGACAGACGGACAGACGGACAGACGGACATGTCTCAATCGACTCGGCTGTTGATGCTGATCAAGAATATATATACTTTATGGGGTCGCAAACGTATATTTCTATGCGTTACAAACATCTGACCAATTTTATAATACCCTCTGCAAGGGTATAAAAAGACCGCTAAATTAAATAGCAATTTCCACACTTTTTCATTCTTTCTATTTGTTTTTCATACTGACAATTTAGGGATTTCTGTTTGTGTGTGTGTGTGTTTTTTTTTTAAATCCTGTAACACTTTCCGCTTCGCTTTCTTTCTTTCTGTGCTATTCTTTTTGTTGTTGTTGTTATTATTTTGCACACATCTGCAGTAATAATTCATGATACAAATTGCGTTTATTACAACAATATAGCGAAACGAACCGACATTCTGTGGCAGAACCGAGAAACTACTGGATAGTCATGACCAACGGACTAACCCAACTTGATTTGCATTGCAAAAAAGTAGAATTGGACGAGGCGTGGCAATGGCCTGCCATAGTGCGTTTTACCCTTTAGCAATTTTTGCTTGACTATTTTCCTTGCGGCAGTTATTTATCACAGTTTTCTCTGACTCTCGACAACAATGTTGAATGCGCGTTGGTGATTTGTGTGTGTGAGCGGGCAAGAATGGCAGAGGGGGCGCTGGCTAGTGGTGTAGAGGGTGCAAGGGTCGATTGTGGCATCCGCTTCGACATCGTAAACACGTCATGGTCTAATTAGCAGCAGCAAAATGAAGTCGTTGTTATAACACACACACACACACACTCACATAGTGAGGTCGAAAAGTTACCGCACAAAATCTTTACACTCGATTTGCCATCGATTTGATACATTTGATGCATGTGCGTGACTATCTATCGACATCTCTATCTCTCTCTCACTCTGACTCTAGTGCTATCTCTCTCTGTGGCTGTCTGTCTACCTCAGTCTATTGATGCATAAAATTTCACATGTCAATGAGTTTTTGATTTTCAAAATTTATTGCCGCTAATAAAATTAGATAGAAATATTCTATTTAGATAAATCATTTTAAAGAAACACATTGAAATGAATCAAAAATATGATATTGATTCCATATTTTATGCACTTTAATTAATAACTAAAATTATGACAAAAATAATATTATTAAATTTCATGTTAGCTGAGAGAATAACACTTTTAGTATGAGAAATTTTCGAGCTTTTGGATTTGAGTAGTTTGTTTCAGTGATTTCTACTTTAGATAAATAAAATGAAATTTATTTTAAAACATAGAAAAAACAATGATATGTATGTAGGAAATCTTTGATAAAGTTTATGCTTTAATACTTAACGGAATAAATGACTTTTATGCGAATACCTACGTACAGTGCTGGTCAATAGGTTAGATTCACTCTTACATGCATTTAAATTAGTTTTATAGCATTAAATTTAAATTAATAAATTAATTAGAATTAGCAAACAAGTAGATATGGAAATCCGTGTAAAACAGTTGAAATAGTTACAATGCCACAGTTTCTTTACAACAAAGCGGGATTAGGGAAAATACTGCCTTAAAAGCCCAATTTGAAGCTGTCCTATTGGAAGATGAGCAATGGCGATGAATCTGGATTCTTTATTGGTAGAGAAACTTTATATTTACCATCCTTCTCTTTGCTTGGTGGTTTTCCGGAAATACCACCCACTCTTCTTGTCTGCTTCCTTCTCCAGTTTCCCTGGAATATATTTAAATATATTTTACATCAGCATTTCTCTAAATTCGAACGCGACATTCGTACTAAACGATCACTAGTCACTATTTTTCTTAATGATCACTATTTTATTTTGGAAAAGGAGGAACTTATAGCGTTTTATCGTATAGCTCTTGGATATTTCTAAAAAATCTGAGCATTTGTTCGCCACAAAGAAAACAAAAGTTAATTTTGATGTGAACTGTTCGAATTTGTTCTTTCATTTTCTTATGAATGTTTGATAGACAATTTTTGGTTTAATTTTTTTTAAACAAAATTGGTTTATTAAGGTGGGCAACTCATTCCTATTCCATATTGTGAAAAATATATGAAAAATTTATGAATTAAACTATTTGACATTTTAGAAAACATCTTAAATAACTTACTAAAAGTTCTTTTCATCTTGGAAACGTTCTAATAAGAAATGATATCTGCTTACAATTTCTTTTAGAAATGAGTTAAAAGACTCGACATAAACGATAAAATTGATCAAATTTATTACCTACCTGGTCACACTGCCATCAATTCTTAAATGAAAAGAAACCTAATATCCTTAAGCTATTAAGGAAAATAAAACTTTTTCCTTTATTATGTATTTTTTTATTGTTTTTCGGCCTCTCAACTTTCTTTTGAGAAATTGTTTTTGGCAAATTTATTTGTCCAACAGCAAATATATTACAAATGTATGTATTTGTAGACCAAATAACATTTAGCATACATTTTTTGTTTGTTTTCTTTTTTTTTGGTTAACGGCTTTGTCCATTTGGCCAATATATTTCTGTTGCCAATTTTTTTTCTTCTCCTTTTGTATTCACACAAATCAAACAGCAGGTGTGCCAATGGTTTCATATAGATGGCGGTGTGCGGGGGAAGTTTTACCTACCTATAGCCATTTTGTTTTCACATTGCAAATACAAATTGTTTGTGCTACCAGCTGAGAGAGGGAGAGAGAGAGAATAAAACTATGGTTGGCAAATTTGTTTGGTTTTCCGCTTTTCTTTTTTTCCTCCTCATTTTTTCATTTTCTCCTTTTTTTTTTTTATTATTATTTCACTTTTCTTTTTTGGAACTGGTCACCAGTCACCAATCGCCACCGTCGTCTGTGTTGGCTCTTTTGCCAGTGTTCAGTGTTGGCCAATCACTTTTTGCACATGCAGCGTTGCGGTATTGACACCCTTGCCCCCCCGTTTTTAGCACGCCTCTTTAACGCCATGGGAGGGCCAGTCCCTCCTCTCCTTTACCTCCCGCTCTCTCTCTCTCTCTCACTCTCTCTAGAACACTCTTTCACACAGTGTTGACTCATTAAAATGCAAAATGCTTGGCGCTTGTGGAGGAGCGCCTCTGTTTCAGTTGCTGCTGTGCATTTTGGTTTCATGCCAAAACATGGCTAGCATAATAGTGCAATTTGGTGTGATGAAAGTAAGAAAGGGTAACCTGGCACTTAAAGTACTGTGTAAATAGGAAACTAAAGACTTGAGGCACTATATTTCGATATATTTTTAGTTGGATAGTAAAACTTATATAACCCTTACCTATGGGTAGAGTATTACAAAAGCCCATACACATGAAACATGTCACGTGGGTCACTTCTGGCCTGAATCTGGTCGTTTAATGACAACATGCCAACTGAGTTCGGACTGCCTGTCTCTACTGATAGGCATGGAAATTGTATTTTGCGCTCCTCTCGTGTCGGTGTCGGTGTGTTTGTGTGTGTTTCATTGAATGGAAAATGCGTAAGTGACAATAACAACAAATTTACATGGCTTAATGGTTAAATGAAACATTTACTCAAATTATTTTTAATTTGAACAATTTGAATTCGAGTCAAGTTGACCGACACCGATTTATCATGATTTTCCTACCAATATACGAACGAATTTTCATAGCATACTTTTCTGCGCTTTGCGTGCATGAGAAGAAAAAGAAAACATAAAAAATGCATATTTAATATTGTGTGGCTAATGGCCATGATAGGAGGAAAGGGAAAAACTATAATATTTTTGTGGCCCTTCTATCGTTATTTCTGTTAGCTTGTTTCTCTTTCTTTTTTTTTTTTTTGCCATGAGCCAAAGTAAGTAGCCCTTAATGAAGTGGAGAAGTTGATTTATATGCCCCTCGAGTAAACGTATGAATGTTGTAGTAAGGCAAGGCATGGAAGGAAGGCAACAAAGTTGCTATGGCTACTTGCTAGAGTATGGTGGTGGACGGTTGAGGGATCAGAGTTTTACTGATTGGCATAAATTGCGTTTTTGTATATACAATATATTATGAGTATGTATATAAAGGGCAAGGCAGCAAGTAAGAGAGACAGAGAGAGAGGGAGAGAGCAGGGGAGAGGAAAATCAATGACGCATTAATAATAGGAAATAATCAAAGAAAAGCTCTCGAAGCAAAACCAAATTAAACTAATTATGATCAAAAATTTAAAAAAAGTTTTAAGTGAAATGAAATGAATATATATTGAAATTTATGGTAGATGTTTTATATTAAGGGAAAGTTTTATATACTTAAGATATATTCCATATATGCTACTTGCCTCCATTTTAGATAGATCTATTAAGTATTCCTCAAATATTTATTTTGAAATCATTTCTTAACTTTTTCAGTGGCTTTATTCTTAGAAAAGAAATTTGGAATTTATGATCTGTTTTCGAACAAAAATCTAAATTTGTAACTGAATTCTTATATACAAGATACCAGTAGGCTATTACAGATATTGCAATCATTCAAAAATAATGCCTAATATCAACTGCTAAAGATATTAATAGTAATAAATATTGATAAAAAATAGATATAGTAGATAGTACCAATATATATTGACAGTAAATGAATCTGGGAGGAATTATCGAAACTATCTTCAACATTCTTTAATTCAAATAATGATAACGAATTATTCCAAACAAAAGTAAAATGTTTAGTAATACTTCTCTTACTATACATACCTACTCCTAGTAAGTTTGATTAGAACTTATGAATTCTAAGACTTTATAATAGAGAGAAATAGGGTGCCTATTGTTGCATATATGTAAGTACTCTTTATCCTGTTTGTGTTTAGGTATATATAGTTAATTTTATTTGAACTTATGTACAATAGATATAGTTTATTGTTTTTAAATGGTTTTGAGTCATTTTACTTTGTTTTCGTTCGCTTTAATTTTCTATCTTAACTTTTTTGTGGAGAGAACGTTGTTATTCTGCCACTTGTCGTTTGTCTTGTTCATCTCTCCTTGTGGCAGGGCTGACCATCTACTCATATAACTCCCATATAATTCCCACAATTTGCGCTTCTCCTTTTTAAAAGAAAAATTTTAATGCAAGAGAACTCGAATTATTGTATCAGTTTCAAAGAAGAATATCTTTTCTTATACCAACTCTCTTCACTGATATCTAAATCAAAAAACAAAAATTATATATAAATTTGTATTAAAATTTAAGACTTCATATGACAATCTTGAAATATTTTAACCTTGCACCTTACAGTATCTCCAGGTCGATGCCTTGACCTAATTTAATGAACTTTTGAAGCTTCAATTTTCTTTTTTTTTAACTTTCAACAACATAAACTATGCAATCGATCATTTTATGAGAGACTGTTATTGAATCTGAAAATGACACTAGAAATGTGTCATCTAAATGGATATGGAAAAAACATGAATATCCACACCCCCCTCTCTCTCTCTCTCTGCCACCCGACTGACATTTGCTCGTCAGTCAACAAAGAAAAAAATTTTCAATATTTTCCTTTTCGACAAAAATCTTTTTTGCCAAGTTTGATTTTCCATTTTGCATTTTATTTTATTTTGTTTCCCTTTCCCCCTCTCTCTCTCTCTCTCTCACCCTATATATATGTACATGGAGCGTACAACATCATTAAGTGCAAACATTTCGTATTTCCCATGTGTAGACATGTTTCAGATACAAATACAAATCAATAGAAAGAGATAGATGAAAAGATAGGGAGAGAGGGTGATATAATAAACAGAGTTTTCCTTTTCAACACACATGAGTAATTTTTCTTGTTTAGATATATGCAAGTACTTTTTGCTAACATTTAACTGTCAATGAAGCATTTCCATTTAAATATAATTGACCTTTTTTTTGATCTGATTTTGTAAAGAAATTTTGTTTTTCAGAATTTTTAAATTTCATTTCTAAACAATCAAATACAATTTGTTTTCAAATGTTAATTTAGATAAAGTTAGAGCAGTCGCTTGGGATAGTTAGATAGATACTCACCAAGTTTGCTTTCTCCCTCTCACATTTGCATATATATGGTAAAACATTTTATGTAGCGTAAAACTAAATAACAACAACAACAAAAATGACAACGAAAACTAAAAAAAAAGAACTTAACTCAACTGTCACAGAATCTCCTCCCTTTTGCATCGTCAAGAATTTATGCTGCAAAAAGGAAAAAAAATAAACTTGTGTTGCTACGGCTGCTGCGCAAATTTTTTTCTCCAGCTTTGGCTCTTCATATTTAGGCCAAAACACTTTTGCTTAGAAGATGGGAGAAAGCAAGGGGTAAAGTGAAACTGATGTGAAATATGCCACAAACTACTAAATAGTGAGCGACGGCAGGGGGACTTAGTGGAAGGTAGATAGATAGTTGGGGTTGCTCTCTTGTGTTTTTTTTTTACTACGTTGGGGCGTAAAAATTACTACTATAAATTCACGTAAATAAATAAATCCATGATAAATGTTGTACGTGAAAATATTCTATAGATTTTAAATTAAAGAAGGGGAGTAATTTCAAATGTGTATTTGTTAGGGTATGTATAACAGTTTGAGCATCTATAATTTACGTAATACTTGCTTATAAGTTTGAAAATATCTGCGCAATATACAGAAGTAGTTGTGTGTGTATAACAGTTATCTGTATGAATTCTGTGTAACAATCATAAAATGTTAAAAATATTTGTGTTTGAATATAGGAATCTACAGTTGTCTGTAAGAATTGAAAGTTCTGTATAACAGATTTGTAGAAAATTAATTTGTATAACAGTTTTACTTACAAGTAGTAACTTTTTTATGCAAAAATTAAACGTATTTTTTGTGCAACTATTTTCATAAAATTTCTTAAAGAAGAGTCGTACGACAGTTTTGTATAACATTTTTATGGAACTTTTTTGTGTGTTAATTTTGTAGCTTTTGTGAGGGTTCTGTTTCCCAGTTTTGTATTATACTTTTGTATGACCATTTTGTATGACCATTTTGTATAACAGTTTTGTATGACAGTGTCAAATGATACTTTTGTATAACAGTTTTGTATAACAGTTTTGTGTGTCAGTTTTGTGTGTTAGTTTAAAGTTTATACCAGTTGTATACCAGTTTTGTACGATAGTTTTTTGTATGACAGTTTTTAACATAAAGTTTTGTGTGACACCCTGTCTTGCCTGTTTTCTATGATACTTTTGCAAAACAATTTTGTATAACAGTTTCGTATGACAGTTTTATGTGACACTTTTGTACAGTAGTTCGCCTTGACTATTACGCATAATAGTTGTGCAAAAAGTACACAATTATTTAAGTCTACAGATGTTGACCATCAGATTAAATCGGAAGTCCAGATCAAACTTTAATGGAAAAGAATTTGTGTATAACAGTTGGAAAATACATATACTAAGAACTGAAAACTGTACTATACCATATCATATTATAAGACTATTTCAAAACAAGTCCTATATCAAACTGATTAAGTTTATATCCAAAAAAAAAAGGAAAAATTTTTTCATACATTTTCTAGATAATTCCTTGACCTAATATATTTGCATTTACATATGTATATATCCTTGAGATACATTTTACATAAAATATATAAAGAAACCTCCACATAATGGGATTAAGTATATTTTATTTGCCACTGATTTCAATTGAATTTAACTATTCAATTTATATATGAATATATCAATGAATTTATATTTATTTATTTTTCATGCTGACGCCAATCATTTCCTTCTGACAGTTAAACCTTTTACACTTTCCAGTAGATTTTGCAATTTAATATTATATATATATATTCAGCTGTCATTCAATTATCTCTGGCCATAATCCAATTTGAATATTTAAATTATTATGCAATCGATCAATTAACCAATCTACCTTCACATTATGACATGAGTAAAAGGTAAAAAATAAACCAGCACAAATAAGACCAATTGATATAAACAAAAGGTTCAATAAACCAGAGAAAGAGAGACGATAGAAGAAAACTGTCATTGCCAGAAAGTAAGAGAAAATAAGAAAGAGAGAGAGAAGAGGGAAGTTTTTTGGCCATAGCCAGAAAATAATCAGAGTAGACACAACAAGAGATGCAGGGAGGAGAGGCGAGGATAAAAGGGAAATGAATGAAATAAATGGCCAGAGTCAGAGACAGAGCGACAGAGTCAGCCGAGCCAAACCGCCTAAGGGCAATACAAACACACATACACATACAAACTAATACACATATACCATACATACACATACAGTTACAGTTATTTCCACTAAAAAGATGTGGCAACAAAATGGCGTCTATTGCCCCAACATACAATGTTGCCATGGCAGCAGACAGATGAAGTTAGTCCTGCAACTTCCTTTACCATCATTTCTATTTTTCTTTCTTTCGCTTTCTTTCTTTCTTTTTTTTTGCCGCACTGCCGTTGTTTGCAGTCAAAACAGGAAGGCGACTTTTATAGAGAAGGGACAAAAAAAAAACTAAAATCGACAAATGGCATAATAACTAGCCAAAGAAAATGCTTAAGTTAACAGAAAAATAAGGAAGAAGAATAAAACGAAAGAAAATCGAAAATAAAATTCATTCCCGGAAAGATAAAATTTTTGACAGCATGTGTAAATTTTGCATTTATGCTGAGCTTTGATTTTTCTCTTACAAAGTTTACTAAAACTTTATGTGAATTAATTTTGCTTCTATCCTTGGAAAAAACAAGGAAGTTGACTGTTAAATCACTGTTTGCCACACTGAAAACCATAATTGTTGCTTAGAGATTTTCTCCCTACTCTACCCGCTTTGGGACAACTTCTGCGTAACTGCTTGTCATTCGTTCTCAAAGTGATTGACAGTCACTCGTTAAAGCTAGCCAAATGTCTGGTGGACCAGCGATAACATTCTATTTCATCTTCACTCATCAAAGTCGTTTAATCCGCTTGACGCAACGAAATACTACGTGACTTTCCACTGTGTTGCTGCTTTTTTTTGGCTAGTTGAAAGTACTAGATCAAGTAGATATAACTGATTAAAGTCCATATATCAAAAACTATTTCGTCTACTAGTGAGTTTTCTTTATCGAATATCTAAAGAGGATATTATATGTTCCAATTAGGATATTCCATGAATAGAAGATCATCTTAACTTCTTGAAAAAGGATTTCCAAATTTCTCATTATTGATCTTCGTGTAAGATAAAGATCATATCATATCATTATAAAGCAAGTTTACCCGTAATTATATAGATAAGACATAAGACATAGTGACATGATGGATAAGATACCCTAACTACTCACTTTAAAAATTTATTGAAAGTTTTTACTAACAAAAATCTATTTTAGATATATTTCGAACACACTTACAATACCTTTAGATCTTCGCTTGAATTCAGCAAAAGTTTCTACTAACATAAAACTATTTTAGATGTAATTGGAATACCCTAACAAAGCTTCTCAGACTGAGCCAAAATTTACTAAAAGTTTTTACTATCAATATCAATATAATTGGAATACCCTACTAATTTTTACTAGGAAATTTTTAAACCAGTTCTTGCACTGAAATTACACAACTTTTCTTGAATTTGTCCCCAATTAAGATTCTCCTTTTCATGTAACTCCTAAACGACCCATAAAATGCCTTCTCACCTATCGTTACTCTATCTGAACAATCAAATTTCACAGAAATTGAGTGAACTTTGTGCACATGGCAGACATTAAGCGAAAATTAATGCAATTTTTTTTTTCTCCCTTTCATTTTCACACCTAGAAGCAGCAGTTATTAGAACACCACCCACCCCTCTTCTATCAGCCAACCCTACAGTTTTCCCTTTATCTTTCTTCACTTGGTTATCCATAGTGTCGTGTAGCTTGATTGAGTTTGATGGCGATTGTGCGCGTTGACTTGATTGCAATTTCTCTACCTCCTGCACCAAGATGAGTTGAGATGATGGCCAGAGGCATCCTGGGCCACCTGCATACCAATCACGGGCAGCAGGTGCCAGGCAAAGTTACCCTCTGACAGTGCCAGGAGACATTTACTTTTTTCTTTTTTCTTTTCTTGAAGTGAGCTTAGGCTTGTGATTGATGAGCAACTATTAGATAGGTGGTAGTGGTGGTGGTTGTAGTGGGCGATGGTGGTATTAGTTCAAGGCAAAAAGTGCTTAAAGTTTTTGTCTTTTAAATTTGTTTAACTATCCGAAAAAAAGTTCATAAATTTCATCTTACTGCTATATATATTTGCCATTTGACCTGTTTTGTTCATGGAAATGCATTGAAGTGCAAACGGTTTGGTGATTAAACTCAATGATATATAACTTATATGATGTCACCTGGTCAACTTGGCAAATAGTTGAAACTTAAATGAAAAGTAACTTTAGGTAGTAGGAAAATATATGGAGAGTGGATTAAAGTGTTGCTTAGAAATGTTTCTGAAGATGTTATTCACATAGAACAAAATTGGAAATTATAAAAAAATCATAGCCTTGCAGTTTAGAAAGTTCCTTATCTACTTAAAATTTATTATGTCTAGTCACTCAATCTACAATCTAGTTCACTTACCTCTCTGCCTGTCATTGTGGTGATGTTTCTGCATAAATTTCAACTAATTCTAATTAGTTGTAAGTTCTTGGCATTTATCATGATCAAATTAAACTGTTTCTATGTGTCTACTGTCTGGTGGCTTTATAGCAATAGCCATTCATTTTATGTCAAATACTTGAGATTCTACCCACCGTTTATAGTATGCGTATTTATTGTCGCAAAAGAAGTCCGTGAGAAATGTGACACCTACTAAAATGAATGACTTTATGGGCCGTCGATTTCTTATCTTTATATTTATCTGCAACTGCCAATTTGTTGCCATGCCATGGCAACCATCACAAAAGGCGTCACTAGAATAAGGCAAAGCCAAAGAGGGAGAGGGTGCGAGGTTCTGTGTTTCTGTGTGTCTCTTCTTTAGTTTTCTTTCTTTTTTTTTTGTCGCATAACTTTGCATTCAAAAGCAGACAAAATGTGGACTTCTCCTTCTGGGTATGTTCGTTGGTTTGACTCAAGTGTCTGGCATTGCCTTGTTAGAGAGTAGCAGCAGTAGCATAAACGAGTTTGACTGCAGCTTCCACTAGGTGTTAACTCATTTGCCTGGCAGTTAAGTGACTCAATAAACGGCAACTCAAACTGAGGACTTCACGCTGTGAGAGCGTCTCGACTCTTACTACCATCTGCTGCCTGCATCTTTCCATATGAATGACATTTAGCGGATCTTGTTGGCAGCAGCGGCTGTCTCTGATTTGTAATGACAAATTTTTAATGCCATCAAAATGTTTTCATTAAGCACTGGAACCAAACCGGCTGCTGCCAACAACAGAAGTCAACGAATTCAAATTTCCTTTTGCCATACAACTAATTGAATTCTCAAGACAATTAATTTTAGTAAAATATTACGCGAAAGACTTGATTTATGCATGGACAATTAATATTTGTAAAATGCAGTGAAGTAACAAAGTTTTTGATTTAAAAATACTTCATAAAGTGATTCTCACTAATTTTAAAATTTTGTTGCTATCAAAAAATTGCTAAATATTTATTAAGTAATTAACTTAAATTTTATTATTATTTATTGGCTATTAGTTTTTCCTTTTCACTAGATCCTATAATTAAGAGGAAACTTAAAGAAAATTTAAATTATTGTAGGAAATATGATTATCGAAATTTAATACTAATTTCAATTTTAAATTCTATAATTATTTATTTTTTTAATTTTTAATTATTATTGTGCCAATGAAGAAGTTTAATGTGTTATGACTTACTTCAGTCATTAAAGCTTAACATTTTTTTAAATAGTTTAAATTTGTAATATTTATTTTTCAAACGGTTCAATTACTTTGTTTAAAATATTTCAAAAAATGAATTATATAAAGTAATTAGATTGTCTTGCCATTGGTATTTAAAATATTTTATCCAAATAAAGTACTTTACGTAATTGTGTTGTCTTGCAATGAGTACTTGAAATATCTTATTCGAATAAAGTACATGAAGTAATTGTCTTGTCTTACCAATATTACTTAAAATATCTTATCTTAATAATAACATAAAGTAATTGTGTTACATTTAGTAATTGTATTGTCCTAGTATATCAGTATATCAATTCTTTTACTCATTGGCCAATTAAAATATATTCAAAACGATAATCTTTGAATACAAGCAAAAGATTTTAAGCGTATTACAATTATTCAAATTGATTTTAAGTACTTCTTCAAGTAATACAAGTTACTGCATTTCAACAATTGTTTCCTTAAATGGTAATTACTGAAAGGTAATGCTGAAGAGAACTTTGATATTGTTATTTGCCAAACATTGGCTGGTCGACTATATCTTTTCATTTCTTTGTTCCTTTTGGTCCATGTCCCTTTGTTAGTTTTTTCTACCCTTCCACCACTTCGTCTTCTCCTTCCTCTTCGTTCTTTCGGTTTCTTTTTGTGTGTGTATATGTATCCTTTCCATTTCATCAATATGTTCTTTCAATATTTGGTTTCAGCTTTTGCTACTTTCTTCTGCTCCCATTGTTAACAGCTTCATTAAATCCATGGCGCAAATAGCCCATCAAGAAAAATAAAGGGAAAGAATCATCTTTTCGGCTTTATTTAACCCCCCACTCATAAACCTCTAACCATAACCGGAGGGGGAACTCCCCACACGCAATCTATATTAAGGATGGGGGAGTGGAGGGGAGTAAAATATTACACGAGTCATAAAAATGTTGTTTTTCTTTCGCATGGCCCCGGGGTTAACAGAAGTACAGCTAGTGAGTGGAAAAACTTCTCTTGCCTTGTACTTATATTTCTGGCACGTATTTATACCGCCGCAGCAAATGGTGAAAATGGTAGAAATTAATTTGGTGAGGTAAGGTTTTTTCTTAGTTCTTGTACCTGAATGCCAAAAAAAAGAAGCAAGCCAAGAAAACTTTCGACTTGACTGCATTTTAATCAAGAGAGCAAGAAGCAAACCGAACCATACTGAACCGCAGCATTACTTGAACCAAATTCTTACCCACTCCACTCGTCATATAATGTACCTTGATTATGGGTTGCTGGGTGTCAATTGTTGGAACAGACGGAGCAAACTTAAGTTGCCGTTAAATTTGCAAGAAAAAGAGGAGAGTAGGGGAAAACTTCTTGAATGAAAACATTTTTGTAGATTGCAATGTTGTAATATTTTTTTTTGTGTGAGCAAATAAAATTTCAAAAAATGATAATGAGAATTAAACAGAAAAACCCACAAAAGTTTGCTTAAAGTTGATTGGCTTCAGTCAAGTTACTGCACTTGACTTGGCGATAGAAAGTTGGAGTTTAATGGAAGTCATAGGATATTACAGCTATATCTTTGGTCCTTACGTTCCATCCACTTTAAACTATTGATACCATTCCTAATGAAGTTAAATTTTAAATTAAAATTTAGGAGTAAAGAAAACAGAAGAAAAGGTTTAAATAGTACATAAAATTTGTTAGCCATGAACCTGTTTCTTTTCCATATCTTGACTTGACTTTCTTCAACTTAAACTTGATTTTCAAATGCCCTCAAAAACATTCTTTCCAATGAACATGAACTTCTATCTTAAATTCATTGTTAGCTTATAGAAGGATTCATTTTCTTAACTCTATTTCATTTAATGACCAGCTTTAAAGTATAATAAAAGGGACATAAACGTAAACTTTAACGACCCTTGATCTAATCGTAAGAACTTTATTTTAAATTTTTCCTATTAACTTTTCTCCTTTTTCAAATGAGGCAAATCATTTCAAACCAAATTTCTAAAACGTGCAGAATAAATAAATTATATTTAACACAAGTTTCGCTTGTCAATTTTCTTATAACAAATTCAATTTCTCTTATGTGTCACAGTAGTGACACTTCCTTGTTGTAGCAAAAAAAAAAAGGAGGAGAAGAAAACTTCAAGCTTGGCACCCACTTGAGAAAGACACGTACACACACACACACACACATACGTTCCGTCTGAGAGTGTTTTTTCTCTCCATTTCTCACTGTCTTTGTCTTCGTCTCCGTCTCGGTCTATACTCTTTCCCCATTGGTTTTCCACTTAATCCATTGAAACAATAAGCAGCTTTGTTTGTCTACTACCCACCGCATGACGCTGACGACATGACAAAAGTTCTTCTCGCACTTTTCATCACAAACAGCAACAACAAAAACACTGTAAAGCTGCACTAGGTGCAGCAAATCCCTCGGTGGCATCACCCCTCCCCCTATCTCTGAATGCCACCAAACATCATCATCTTTCTGGATGTGTTCTTGCTCTTTGTTTGATATTGCATTTAGTGCTAACCCCAGCACACTCCAAAAAATGTAGAAAAAAAAAACACACACACACACACACGAAATGGGAAATGAAAAACCCCAAAGCATATGATGACAATGGCATTTTTTATTTTTCAAAAGAACGAACTCTCTTCCCTTGGCAGTGATTACCAAGAATTTCTATGTGTTGGCTGCAAGGTTTTGACTCCTTAAGAGTCCTGTGCAATCTCTAGGACTACGAGCTGTAACTGTCACTTAACTCTTATGGTGGTAATTTTTTTCCTTTGCTACAGAAAAAAAAAATACGAACAATAAGACAAAAGCGAGCTAAAGGCAAATGAAAAATATTAAATAGGAGTAATGATACCCTGTAAAAGGAAAGATATTTAGCCAATTCGGCAAGGATGCTTAAGATTTCCTCTTTAGTTGGCTTCAGCTTATCCAATTTTTAAGGCAGACGTTTAGGTTATTCGATTTGTTCTTTTCTAAAATCAAATATTGTGTTTCGGAATCAAATCACATCAAAAGATAGATAAATCGGAATGGGAATACTTCCATATTTACTTTTTACTTGATATATACATATATCAGAATGGAAAATTATCCAAATTTCTTCCCAGTTGGAGGATATACGCCTGAAAACCACATAACTTATAAAATTTGTTTAGAATCTTATGCCTATACCTCCAAATAGGTAGAATTGTGGACCAGATGATGTATATAGAAAGCACATCTAGTTCCCACATATCTGTATCCCAATATAGCCCCGATGAGTATGTTTACAGGGTATAAAGTTGCGTTTATGGGAAACATTTTAAGGGTGAACCACCAACAGAGGAAGTACCATAGCCGTTAAGAAAGTGGGTGAGGAAAGCGTTTTCAATTAAAATGGGGCGAAATCTTAAGTTACTTAAGCTAAATGAAATATATTTCCCATTAACTTAAGGGAAGAATAATATAACGACATCGATTTTCAATATATATATGATGACAAATTAGCAGAATATTCTAAAATAGAACTTAATTCGATGAGCAGGAAAAAAGTAGTTGAAATTGGATTTTGGTTTTTGTGTAACAAACCCTTTTTTTCATTTGAAAAAAAATTTAATTAGTTCTAAAAGTACTTTTGTATTTATTAAAGCAATCACAAGCGAAAGAGTTAATTACTTAAGAATTTATTTGGTAGTTAAATTTAAAAGAATTAAGTTTTTATTGTTCCTTTGTAGTTACTTTGTTAATTATTTTGTAGTGGAGTTGATTACTTTAGAATTTATTTAGTAGTTAAACTAAAAAGAATAAAATAGTTAATAATAGTTACTTTGTACTTACTTTCGCAATAAGTATTCAGAGCTAACTACTAAAGAAATTACATAGTAGTTTAATATTAAACAAAGTAATTGAAATCATTCATCTGTGTATTTAACTACTTACAATCTGTAGCATTAGAGTTGCCACCTCATTTGAAAAACTTAAAAACCATTGTTGCCTAACTTTCAAAAAAATTTCAACAAGTTATAGCTTTTAATTCTTTAAGGTTTCCCATTGGTTTAAAGAAAACTTTTAAATAGTTTTCTTATTATTCTTTAGCTGAACAACAAAACTCATGACTGCGGAATGAAAATCTTTCACATTTTGTTCTTTTATTTTTTTTGCTGTTTGCCTGCGACAACAAAAGGCATTACACAGTCATACATAGATGGACTTCACTCTGCACATTCATCCGTATTCGCATTCGCATTCGCATCCCCCCCCCATTTCCCCATCGTATGCATTGTCGCCACGGATATCCGCCATGTTGGCTGCTGATTTTCTATGCACATTATTTCCTCCTTTTTCTCTTTTGCTTGCCCTCTCCCTCTCTCTCTCTCTCTCTCTCTCTCTCTCTCCATATATATTTTTCTTTGTTTTCCATCTCGCTCTATCGTTTGTGCATTTCATATTTCAATTCCTTTTTTTTTTGCGCACATTTCTTGCATTTATTTTACCTGTTTCGGCACTTGGTACAATAAGCCATAGAAAATCGTTACAAAAGTTGGCAAAGGAATCAGCGCCCAGTACTCCCATCTCTCTCACTCTCTCTTCCTCTTTCTATATGGTTTATGTTTTTGGCTAAAAAACTTTGTTGCATCTTTGTTGCATTTGCAATCTGTTGAACAAAAATGTTGGCAAACTCTACAAAATACTATTTCTTTTTTATATTTTTTTTTGTTTTGCTGTATTTACAATTCACTTTGGTGCACTCTTCAGAAATTACACATGTACTCCTACTACACCCACTCAGCTACTGTTTTCCTTTTTAATACTCTATAAATGTTGGGATATATCAGTTTTAATTCGAGACTTGCAAAGATGATGAAAGAATGGGCTCGAAGTGAGATTAGGTTTGAATTCTGCAACGTTTGAATTGGAGCAAAATATGTTTCTGGGTCTGTGTTTTTGTTTAAAGTGGAGAAAGGGATATTTTTTGTGTCTCTGTTCTTGTTTTTGTTATAGTCTATATCATCCGGTGATGAGCTCTTGAGTATGAAAATGATTGACCATCTAGATGCTAAACATATTATTTGAAATTAGGTTTAACATGAAAGATTTGGGATCATTTGAGAAGTGTCAGTATCAGAGAATCAATATTCTTGATTAGACCTTAGAAAACAATTGGAGCCCTGAAACTTTCAATACTTTTAATTCTTATATCATAAACATGAGAATTACTCCTTACTATATACTTTTAACGAGATTCACAATAAGTTTAAGGTTTTCCTCTCTCCCATGTCTCCACTTGAAATGAGATGGCTTCCTTTTGACAGATATCCAATAAGAATATTTTAGTTTATCTTATGTTTTATGTGAAATTTTACATAGTTTTCTCTATAAATTTAATCAAAATTATTCTTTAACAATGTTTTGCTTTGCTAAGTTCCTTTAAAAGTGTATTTTGCACTTTATAAATAATGCATTTCCTTTCATTTGGTTAATTTTCAATCACTTTTAAGAGTATTTAAAACTTTGCAATATCTAAAACTGAAACTTCAGTTTCCCTTCTTTCTTTTTTTATCACGCTCAAATTTCTTTATGCTTTTGTTAAGCAACTTCTCCCCCTTCATTTTTTGGGGGTAAAGTAAAGAAAGAATGTCTGCAGCAAAAAAAAAAAAGCCAGCTAAGGGCAAGTAAATCGTCTGTCTTATTTGTTGACTACTTCAGCTAGCCCTTGTCACCCTTCTTGCCATATACACGTATTTCTAATAAGCAAGAGGCCTCTCTGTGTGTACATATCCACCTACAACAACAGAAACAACAACAACAACAAGATGATTGGTATATTCCGGTGCAGACATTTTGTTCAGCAACAACAAAAAGATTATATATATATAAAAAGGAAGCAAGGTGGCTTTAGCGACCCTTGCATTTTGCCTTCCTTTTTTGCCCTTCCTTGCCAAGTGACTGCGGCGGCAGCGGCGGCTGTTTTATTGATTTTTTTTTTGCTTTAATTTTTGAGGAATTTCTTTTGGCAAAGAAAAAAAATGTTTGAAAAGAAATGGTGTAAAATGCAATGGCCTTGATTTAGATTTTTTGTTAGCATAGAAATTGCAGCGAAATTCTATGTTATTTAATGAATTTAACTTAGAAAGGAATCCCCCCAGTTTTAACCCCTCGTTGGACTGCTTTTACAGCTGATTGCATTTGAATGGCTTAAATGAAATTGGAGAGTCTTAAATTACAAAGCCCCTCCAAAAAAAAAATGAGCTAAAAAACAGACGGAAATCTAATCAACCATTTTCTCTCTTTCCTCTATATATTTGCAGCTGGCATCAAGTATACGGATAATCAACGTGTTATAATCCTGGTCAAGGATGTTAATGATGAGCCACCATATTTCATCAATCGTCCTTTGCCCATGCAGGCAGTGGTCCAATTGAATGCCCCACCAAATACTCCAGTCTTCACCTTGCAGGCACGTGATCCCGATACTGATCATAATATACATTATTTCATTGTACGAGATCGAACCGGTGGACGTTTCGAGGTCGATGAACGTTCTGGAGTGGTACGAACCCGGGGCACAGATCTCTTCCAATTGGATATGGAATATGTGTTATATGTCAAGGCAGAAGATCAAAATGGCAAAGTCGATGATCGTCGTTTCCAGAGTACACCCGAAGAGCGTCTATCGATTGTTGGAGGCAAACGGGCTCCACAATTCTATATGCCCAGCTATGAGGCGGAAATACCAGAGAATCAGAAAAAGGACTCCGAGTAAGTGTACAAGCAAAATGCAAATTTACCAATAAAACTTATGCATAACAATGTGAATACGAATTCGTGTTTGTTCGTTCGTTCGTTCGTTCGTATGGTATAAGTATGTGGAGAAGAATTAGTTTAGCTTTAGCTCATTGAAATTCCAAACCAAATGAAAACAAAAACCTAAAAAATAAAAGAAAAAACAAAAGGGAGCAAAATGAAGATAGAAAAAAGAAATGGCTGTGGGAAAACAACTGTCAAAAGGCAGTCAAGCAGATGTAAAGTTATATGCAAATTTTCACATTTCTCTCTCTCTTTTTATCTCAATTTTCCAGCATCATTTCGGTTAAGGCGAAATCGTTTGCCGACCGCGAAATACGGTATACATTGAAGGCACAGGGTCAGGGTGCTGGCACATTTAATATTGGACCCTCGTCCGGCATTGTAAAACTGGCCAAGGAATTGGATTTTGAGGATTTGCGTCAACCACATGTCTACTCATTGATTGTGACAGCAACTGAGGATTCTGGTGGTTTTTCCACATCCGTTGAGGTAAGTACAAAAAGGACAACAGAAAGGAAATGTTTTAATAAGTAGTAGTTTAGGATGTTACTTCTGTATGTATGAGGAAAACTTGTGAAATTTGATTTTTTGTCACTGTGTCTATATACAAGCTGTTTCTTTATTTTTTTTTGTGGCTATGCCACTTTTTGAAACTTTTAAAGTTGTTAAGCACTAAGAATTATATAGCCAAGAAAGCATAAAATGAATCCAACCTCTAAGAATATGGTTGAAATTCTTAAAAAGTTTCCTTTCTTCAATTCAATTCTTCAAGTTGCAATTCTTAAAGTTTCCCTTTGAGAGTAACTCACGTATTCACGTTTTGCATTTGAATGCACTTTTGGTCCTATAAAGTCTTTGAATGTCCTTAATCCAATAAGTATTGGAGAAGTATTACCTCAGTTTAGCTATATTTCTAGATATTTCAAAAAGAGTTTTATCCTTATTAGCCTACAGCTTACGTTATCACAACCTATTGAAAAATCCCAAAGATTTGCTGTGTTGCCACTAAGATCTGTGGTACAATCGATAAGTTTTGGAGGAGTGCTCCTCAATATATGTATGCATATTTCCCGATATTTCAAAAATGGATTAATTTTCATTAGCCAGAACTTAGTTTATGAAAACACCTTAAAAATTCCTAAAGATTTGTGGCGTTGCTACTGAAATATATTTTGCAATCGATATACTTAACGAATTTGAAGAGCAACATCTGATCTTCACTTTTTTCTTTCATAATTCTCAAATTTGAGGCTTCGTTCTGTTTGTCTTTATAATCTTTTCCCTACTGTGATAAGATATCGAGCAACTTAGACAACTATTCAAAGAAACCTTCAGGTTCTTTATTCCTTGCTTTAAACAACATTTTTTCCCCCGCTTTAATTAAAATAGGAACAACTTTTCAAAAGTGATAACTTTTCTATGCACTTGTTCTACATTCCTACATTTGATAAAACATTTCCTCTATGGCTTAAAACCTAATACAGATAATAGACTCACATAACTAACCTATTTTTTTGTTCACTCCAGCTAACTATTCGTGTCACCGATGTCAATGATAATGCACCAAAATTCGAATTACCTGATTATCAGGCTCATAATGTGGATGAAGATATTCCATTGGGAACAAGTATTTTACGTGTCAAGGCAATGGATGCTGATTCGGGAGCCAATGCTGAAATTGAATATCTTGTCTCGGATGATCATTTTGCAGTGGACTCGAATGGCATTATAGTGAACAATAAGCAATTGGATGCCGATAATAATAATGCCTACTATGAGTTTATTGTCACGGCTAAAGATAAGGGAGAACCAGCTAAGTCCGGAACAGCTACAGTTCGTGTCTATACCAAGAATAAGAACGATGAAGAACCAAAATTCTCTCAACAAGTCTACACACCAAATGTAGATGAGAATGCTGGACCAAATACTTTGGTAACCACTGTGGTGGCATCTGACAAGGATGGTGATAATGTGCGTTTCGGTTTCGTTGGCGGCGGCACTTCGTCGGGTCAATTTGTCATAGAAGATATTACCGGTGTCATACGATTGCATAATAAAGCCATATCCTTGGATCGTGATAAATATGAATTGAATGTTACTGCCATGGATGATGGTTCCTGTTGTGTGAATGGCGATCAAACTATACACACTTCCACAGCTGTCGTTGTGGTCTTTATTACCGATGTGAATGATAATAAGCCAGTATTCAAGGATTGTGGTACATACTATCCCAAAGTGGAAGAGGGTGCTCCCAATGGTAGTCCTGTGATTAAAGTTGTGGCCACTGATGAGGATAAAGGTGTTAATGGACAGGTAAGTGGAGAAAAATGGGAATAAAAGTTGCTATAGTCAAGTAGAAAACTGTTAAAAATGATGCCCGAAGATGTGTAAATGAAGACTAAAAAGGATCTCCATCAGAGAATGTCTTGAAAGTAAACAAATAGTTACTTGCTCGAACTTGTTGAGAATTATAAGCGCAATTTTCCCTAGCTTTTAGTTTTTTAATATTTCAAATAGTTCTACCTAACATATGTTAATGAACTCTAAAAAGAATCTCCATCAGAAAACTTCCTAATGCTGAACATATAGTTTCAGCCCGAACTAGTTGAGAATTATAAGCTCAATCTTTTCTAAAAGTTAGTCTTTTGACATTTCAAATGCTTCAACCTGAAGACTAAAACGAATCTCCATCAGAAAACTTCTTGAAACTAAACAAATAGTCTCTTACTCGAATTAGTTGAGAATTAAAAGCTCAATCTTTTCTAAAAGTTAGTTTTTTGACATTTCAAATCACGAATCTCCATCAGAGAACTCCTTGAAACGAAACAAATAGTTACTTGTTTGAACTAGTTGAGAATTATAAGCGGAATGTTTTATAAAAGTTGAATTTTTAGCATTTTAAAAGGTTCTATAAATTCCCAGTATAACGCTTTAATTTTTCTTACTGATTTAGAATCCAATTTTCCCTAATTTAAAATTCATTAAACTCTTTCAATTTATTATGGTTTTATTTGAAGTTTTAGTTGTTTTTAGGCCACTCGATAACATGATTATAGCCCTAATTGGCATTAGCCGCGTGTTGTGTCAAGAGATTTCATGACAAGATTTGCTTTGCTGTATTTGCCCTTCTTTGGCTGCTTAGTTTTGCCGTGCACAAGTTCAATGCACTTGAATATGTTGCATGTCGAGTCGGGCGTGATGGGGGCGACGCCTCGTACAATTTGTGTCAATCACTTTTAATTGAAATTTTTTTTTTTTTGCTTTGTTGGTTACAGGTGAAATACTCGATTGTTCAGCAACCGAATCAAAAGGGCACCAAATTTACTGTCGACGAGGAGACAGGTGAAGTGTCTACCAATAAAGTGTTTGATCGTGAAGGTGATGATGGCAAATTTGTATCGGTGACGGTTAAGGCAACCGATCAGGGTGATCCAAGTCTAGAAGGTGTTTGCTCTTTCACCGTGGAAATAACCGATGTGAATGATAATCCACCGCTTTTCGATCGTCAGGTAAGCTTATATTTAAAACTGTTTAAAGAATTTTATAATAATTTATTTAATTTCTTACAGAAATATGTGGAAAATGTAAAACAAGATGCCAGCATTGGTACAAATATCTTACGTGTCTCTGCCTCCGATGAGGATGCCGATAATAATGGTGCCATTGTCTATAGCCTCAGTGCTCCCTTCAATCCCAACGATTTGGAATATTTTGATATACAAGCTGAATCTGGATGGATTGTCTTAAAGAAGCCCCTTGACGTAAGTGTTTGCTTTTCAATTTCACCATTAAACTATTTACCACAACTGTCCTACCCCCCCATTTCTGTTCTACCTACCATTACAAAAAAAGAAGCCCACCCCCTAACGTTTTGAAAAACTAACCAACTTTCTTAATTTTAATTTGAAAAACTTTTATAATTTCTACTAACGAATCAATGCTAGAAGAAAAAACCAGATCAAAATAACTATGCGGCTTGTAATTTAAAATTTTCATCTTAAGTTTTCGAATTTTGTTTACCAACTGCACCTTTTTCGTCTTGAATTTCATTTTTAATTCGTTTTCAATTTCCAAAAAAACAAAAAATAACAATTTTGAACAAGCCCAATTTTAGGTATTCTAGAAAAAAAAATTGATGTTAAACGCAGTGCAAGTTTTTTTGCCACATCAAACAAAAGAAAAAATAGAAAAATATTTTATTTTCAATTTAGTTAAAAATTTGAGTTCAGTTTTCTGTTTTTTGTTTAGTTTATAGTGCGTACAAATTGGCCAAAAAACAACAAAAAAAAAATTCTAGAAAAAGCAAACACATATATACATAAATCTAAGCAAATGAAATCGAAATTGATTTTTAACATTTTTTGAAACAAATCAAAACTTACAAAAAAAGAAAAAAAATCTTCGGGTTGGGTAGGCTTAAGTCATTGTAAAAAGGTAACAAAAAAAAATCCCCATTAAAATAGTAACAAAAAACGATCACACATATTTTTGAGCATCGTTGTATATATCTATATTACCTATATATAGTTTTTGAAGGCCAATCGATACAAATTTCTATCAACTGATTTTATTTTGTAGTTATTCCTCTTTCTCTCTATCTTTCGCTGACTTTTGTTTTGATACCTTTTATATAATGGAAAAACTTTTTAATTTCAACCCAAAAATAATGAAATCAATATGAAAACTTTTTGCCGAGACTATATACTTTTTGAAGGTCTCTTTTGAACTGAGATATATCATCTTATAATGAAGATTTTTCATTAAGCATATTTTTGGCATGCTTGAAAGAAATAATAATATTAATATCAGGGCTCTATTAATTACTTTGTTTCATTTTTAATTTTTCATTTCAAACTGCACCAATTTTAATTATAATTTACCAATTTTTATGTTCAATTTTCAATATTTCTAATTGATGAGGAGGCAAACTTTAATCTTTAATGTTCGTGTTTTGATTTCTTATTTTCATATATAAATGTATATTTTCATAAATACAAAAATCGGTCTGAAATATCAACAACATTTTAGGGTTGTTATCCAGTAAGTAAGAAACTGAAGTGTCTCTTGTTTTCGTTTGCTGCTCTCTCACTCTCTCTCTAATTCCTGTGCTAACCCAAAAGCAAAACTTATCTCAAAAACGATTTTGTATGCTAACATATCTAACTAAAACAATCATTGTTCAAATTCAAATAGTTTCTAATTGAAACTAATAGATTTCACACTTCAATCAATTTGATTTCTAGGGAATAGTCTCGACAAAAAAAAAAGAACAAAATATATATAACAAAATTCATTCCATTTATGTGATTTCTCCCATTTCCCCAGAAATATTTGATGATATTCCTTATATCCACTTACCACATTTTCGTACTAATAATCCTTGTATAAATTTATTTTGTATATATATCATTTTGCTTTATGTTTCATATACAACAAAAGAAAAAAATTTAAAAACAACGTACAGCGATGCTATTAAATACGTAATCGTTAACGTAATAATCCACTAAGTATATACAGTGACTGGCAAAAGTGTAAGAATAGAAGCGTAAAATTAGAAACTGAAGAAATTTAACAATTTTGAATGTATCATGAGATGAGATATAACTTGAAATAGGTTTTCTCTGACGGGATCCGAAAAAAATTCTAGTGAAAAAAGTGTCTAAAGAGAAGACAATTTATTGTACTTTCTTATACAAATATCAAAATCGGTTATATAATTATCTTTTGTATTTAAAGAAAGTTTATAGAATGTTTCCTCAATTATTTCAATTATTTACCTATTCTTCAGATAGAACATATTATTATTCATTGAGATGTAAATCTCTTGAAGTAATCTAAGTGAGAAATATTATTTCGGATCTCGACTACCTAGCGACTGTTTAGCTAGCATTAGATTCCGGTATTTGGTCGGCAACATTTGCTATATGATTAATGGTAAACCGATTTGCCCGAAAGTTACTAAATCACGAATTTAGACAACGAATTTTACAACAATATAGTATAGTAAAGTTATATACTGCAAATAACCAAAATAAACACAAAAGTGAACATTTAACATGTGGATTTTCAAAAACTTACACATATTTTTAAAATATCTTTAAGACATAGTGCGTACAACTTGAATTCAATTCGATGGTATATGAACTATTTATTATCCACAAAAGACAATTTTGAATATATTTTCTATTGGATTCGTAATCTTTGTTAGTATCTCTTCAAATGATCAAATTTATAGTTAGAACTATACCAAAAAGGTACCATAAAGTAACTCCAAACTTGATCAGTTTTTTATAATATTTACTTTAGATCAATCAAAGTTCTCCTTATAACCATTCTCAAACAATATATAGCACCATTAACTCTGATCAATATTTCTATACTCACTTTTGCCAGTTACTAAAATCTTTAGCCCGTACACAAACCCATGTATAACAGAAAACATAGTGAAACTTGTGGTTTGGTCATTTGCTAACCAAGCTAACATAAAGCAAGCTCGTATGTTAAGTGCTAACATTTCTCTGTAAGAAAACCTTATGTCAATATGGAATTTCAAAAACAAAAACCATCAAAAAAATATTTAAAACAGCGCGATCGTTATCGTCTGCGTGTACGCGCCTCGGATAAAGGCGAACCGCCTTCATATGCCGACGTTGATGTTGAGTTAGATGTCGTCGATCGGAATAATAAGCCGCCCATTTGGGATAAAAGTATTTACGGGCCGATTCATATACGTGAGAATGTCACTGTGGGTACGGTTGTAACATCGGTTAAGGCAAGGTTTGTAAAAATAAAAACAAAACTCATCACAACAACAACAAAAACACCAACTTACCCAGATTAACCTTCAAGTATTTTACTACTCTAACAGCTGAGATTAAAAAATTTTTGCATTTACATATATATCTATATACGTATATGTACATATATATACTATATACTATAATTAACGAAAAAAAAGTATAACAGCAATTTGAATTTTTGTGTCGCTAACATTTTCTAGCTTTAAGCTTTAACCAGAGCAACCCAGTAAAACTGTCTAACTCTCTACTTACAAAACTTCTAACATTTACTGTTAAGCATTACGATATGGATGATGATGCAGAGCTTTTTGAGCGTTTTTTCCTTTCTTTTTTTTGTGTGGTATATCGTAAAAGCTTTTGAGGGCAAACGTTTTTTGGTCAACAACAAATTTAAAACTCAAGGAAAAAGGATTCAAACAAAACCAAAAAATTTGTGCCTAATTTGAAACATTGGTGAAAACTTGAAAAGCTGTTGTTGGTTATTCAAATTTTTGAAAGCTCTCTCCCTCTCTCTTCTTCTACTATCTCCCTCTCTTACTGTCTGGAGATAACGGTTAAAGGGGTTTCAAGTGGCCCCCCCAATTTTGAATTTTGAAGCATTTATCCTGGCCAGAAAGAAAAAAAAAAACACATTTAAAAACCATTGGATTTGCTTCCCCGAACCCCTTGTCACCCCCTTTCGAAAAAAAAACAACAATAACAAAACTCTTTAAAGGATTGTGATGAAATTTTTTTGGTGTTGGTTTTCTTTTTACTTTTTTTTCTCAATGGTAACAGGTTGCAGTTTTAGTTCTTAAGGATGTGTATACGAGGTGTGGTTAGTAGATAAAGAAAGTGAAATTGAGAAAATTATTGGCTTTAACTGGATAAAAGGTAATGAAAAGGTTAAAAATTTTTTAAAAATTATAAGCTTATCCTTTCTGAATACTTCTCTAAAATAATCTAAATATTTATTAAGCACACCTCGTATAGAAAAAAGGTAAACTCACACACATTCACACACACACACACAACTGTTAAAAAATGTTAAAAAGCAATAGAGAAAAATATCTAAAAACCCGTTCAAAATGAATAACGAGTCCTTTAGCAGACTCCCCAAAAAGTATGCTATGGAAAAAATTTATATTTATACAAAAACGAAAAATATGCACAAAAACCCTTAGTAAATATATAATTTTTAGTTTATTACAATTTGATTTCTAAAAAATATTTCTTCCTTCATTTATAACCATAAAAAAAACCCTTTTCGAACTCTTTTGAAGGCTAAGGTCGAGACATTAAAAAAAAAAATAATTTGCACTGCATTCAAAAAAAAAAAAAAAAAAAAAGAACAAACCAAAAGAAGAAAATGAATTTCTTTTTGCTAAACAAACTTAACACTTTTTTTTAATTAAATTACTTTTTGTTCAACTTTTTTCCCCTAATTTTTTCTTTTTTTGGGTTTCCCTACAAGGTGTTGGTTTTTTTCCACTTTATTTTTGAAAAAACTGAAATGAATCTTACACCCGTTTAATAATACATAATACAAATTTATATATCATATATAATTTTTGTTTTTTGCCCTTTTTTTCTCAACGAACAAAAAAAAAAAACCATAAAAAAAACAAATGCCTTGCTTGATTTTGAAAACATAACGTGAAAAATGAATTTTTGAAAAAAATAAAAAAAATATAAACGAAAATGTATATAATTAATCGCAAAACGATATATACAGCGCGAGACATACAAATTAGAGGCAATGGCCCAAGATAAAGGCTATCCGCCATTATCTCGTACTGTTGAGGTACAAATCGATGTGGTAGATCGTGCCAATAATCCGCCTGTTTGGGATCATACCGTATATGGGCCCATCTATGTCAAGGAAAATATGGCCGTTGGCGGCAAAGTCGTCTCGATCAAAGCCAGGTCTGTTGTTGATTTGATTTTAATGGAAAAAAAAGATCTCACAAAAAATACAAAAAAAATGAAACTGAAAATATCGAAAAATATCTACATTTTGTTTAGATATATTTTCGTAATATATACTTATTATATATATAGAGATTTTTTTTCTTGGTGTGAGTTTGTTATATCTTAATATTTTCTTCTTTTTTTTTTAATGTCTTTTACTATTCATTTTGGGTTATATTCGGTTTTCCAATATAAATATATATTTATTTTTTTTTTTATCATTCTTTAAGTGTGTTTGTTGGAATGCTTGTTAATTAGTGATGTTCAAAATAGCACCAAATATCGATGTGTAGTTTTTAGAAGCCTTGTCTATACAATTATATTGATATATATATATAAATATCATATGGAGAGAGTGCCATTATGAAAGGTATAAACTAATGGGAGGCGAATTGAAACATGTGAATATGAAAAATAATACTAAAACTGGGAAGACTTAAGGTTGGTATATACATTTTAACTAAAATATGAATATTAGATGATTCCGAAACAAAAATCAGAGTTCAAATACAAATGGATAACCAAATACATTACGAAAATAATTAAGAAATTTGCAAGGGAAATATACGTTTACCTATAACCCGATTAACATGGAAAATTATTAGCAATAACTAAAGAAAACTTTTTAAATTAGAGATTAGCCTTTTCCATATTTAGCATTCTGTCATGCTGAAGGATTTTCTGAAACTTTTAATACAGCTGAACAGGAAACTTTCAATACTAGAAGTTTTAAATAAACTAATGAAATTTTTACACTTTTGTTCCTTTACAGTCAAATTTCATAAGGCTGTGATTTATTTTTGTTATTTTCCTTAATAAATTTTCGCTTTTTCGTTTTGCTTTCAACCTTGTCATCGATTAAGTTACTATGACTAGAGAATATAGTTTAAAATAGTTAAAGTTATTGCGTTTTGATAGGAGACAATATCAAAATAATTACAAAAACTTTTCACCACTTTTTTCAGGAACCTATCTAACATGTTAATCGGTTATATAATATAGGTCATTGTAATATCTTCGAGGACTGTAAAAAAACTTATTAAATCATTAATAAATTTTACAATGTTAAGGTCTTTAATAATGAAATTACAATGATTTTTTGGCAAATAGAAAGACAATAGACAAATATTTTTTTATTTATATCACTGAAAAGGTAATAAAATAAAAACAAAATTGGCTAATTTTAGCTTTGTTAAAGAATTAAAAATCTTTTTAAAATAAGAAGGAATTAAATCAAGCATAAATTATTATTGTATTCAAGTTTCCAAATAACATTTTTAGATCTATCAAATATGAGTAAAAAACTGGACATTTTTTTATGACCCAATAAAAAAGGATAATGAGCAAAAAAATAAAATCCGTCACTCCAATAATAAATAAACTATTCAAAAAGAAGCTTTTACTTTGCTTCTTTTTATATAATTGAATTATTTTTCATATCGGATTAATGAAAAAGAAATTTAATCAACTTGAAAAATTTAAAAAAATTTATATATGATAATTCTTAAATTTCCACTTCCCATTTTAACTTTCATAATGGCACTCTTCATTTTCATTTTAGTCATTAGATATCCTTTGGATAACTTAACTACATACCTCACAGTTCCCTAGATTACTTTCCCCCACCACTCACCTCACTTAACCTCACCTCTCTCTCACCTCAGCACACACTTAATAAAGCTACTTAAAAAGTTCCCAGCACAAAGCGCACACTCACAAAAAAAGAAAGAAAGAAAAAAATAAAACTGCACAAATTTTTTTTTTTCGTTTTAGTTACGTTTCTCATTTAGTTTGTTTTCTTTTATTTTTTATCTAGACTGACATATGCAAACTTAAAAGTTGATAAACTATATACAAATATATATATATATAACTTTATATATATAGTGAAAGTTTTGAATGACCTTTCTGGCGGCTGGTGGGTGGGTCAGTCGGTTTCAATTACCACCTGCTGCCAACTGCCGGAGCCACTTTAGTGGACTACCCTTTGGCTATTTTGTGATACATATATATATATATTCCGCATAATTCCTACTACAACTATGCAAAAAACTAGGCGAAGGATTTTTTATTATCTACTTTTTTTTTGTTTTTGCATTAAAAAATAAATTAAAACACAAAAAAAAGCGAAACTTGAAGCAAAGTTTTTAAATGACTTTTGGCTTTACTTTTTTCTATATCTTTTGCGGGATATAGCAAAAACAGAAGGAGTGAATCCCAACCACATGGCTCTGACATTTTAATTATGCGTCAGTTCGAGTTAGTTTCAACCGTTCGCCACCTCCCACCCCTCTGCTCTTGCTCTTTATCTTCTATTTTTTTCATTTAATTTTTTTTTTTTTGTTCCACGGCACTAAAAGCAAATGCACTTAAGTTGAAAATAGAGAAAAAATTGTGATAGTAAAAACCCAAGGCTAAGCACATATTGCACCTGCTTTTCTTTTAGTCTATTTAACTAAAAGTTAGTCTAATGCTAACCCTAAGTACATTTCTTGTCATCCCCCCACAACCTTCCTTGAGAAAAAAGAAGGAAATTACTTGGAAAATCATTTGTGTGTATATTTTTTTTGTTCTATTTATCTTTCTTAATTTCATTTTCACTTTTTCCTTAGTATTTGTTTTTTTTTATTTTTATTTACAGTTTTTTCTTGTCCCAGCACAAAAATTCTAAATATATATATATACATACCATATAAAAAAAAAACTGATATATAAATGTAAATAAATAGATAAAAAAATTTCTTATCAAGAAGAAGGCAAATGACTAAACAAAATGATAAAAAAGGGACTAGACAAAAGTTTTCTTAGGACATTTGACACGATTTCTTCGAGTAACTTGTTTAAGAGCCATTTTTTAATTAGTTTCTTGGCCAAGAACTGCAACAAGAACAGCAACAAAACTTCGTCCTGTACAAATACAACAACAACAACAATTGTTTAGTATACAAATTTTAGTTTTTCATTTTAATCGAATAATTACACCAACAACCAAAACATCCAACAACACCGAAAAAAAAAGGAACATATCCACAAAAAATTTCATACCATCCACCCCCAAAAACACAACCCACAAACCTCTCGCCCCACCGCCCCCTTTAACACAGAAAGAAAAACCAACAAATTTTCATTCACACTCCCACCACACCCCCCTTTTACACACACACACGCACACTGAGACAAACGCATCTCCAACAAAGAAAATAAATTTTGTTAACAATTTTTAACCACAAAAATTTTTTTTTTTTCAAAAGCAACATTTTGGCTTTAATCTAGTCTGACAGTTTTTATATATATGACAATTTTTTGTTTTAAAGTTTTGATACTCCTACAAAATTGGTTTTGTATATATGATGGACACAAAAGACGTCCTAAGGAAGGCAAAGTAAAGTTTCTTCAAGTATCGTTTAAAAAGGAGAAAGTTATAGATTGCTTAATCTATGTATTAAAGGTAGATAAGTCTATAAGTTTATAACTCTGTCTGTTTGATCTCAAAAACCCTAATTAGGCGAGTTTATTATATAAAATCAGTGGTATGTAAGATTTTAATATTTTAATAGGCATTTCTTCTTGACTTTTATCAAAGGAAGGAAAGTTCTCTAGACGAATGCCAATCAATTTTAACTTTTAAAAAATGAATAAAGCTGCTATAAAGTTGCTTACAAATACAGAATCTTCTATAGACCTTCTATTAGTGAAAAAGCAATTCCAAACTATATAGTTGTCTTATCAATAAAAATTCACTTCCACATAATAATTCGTCCATTAAACTTCAAATACTTTTATAGTTCATTAACGTAATCTATAACTCTTCCTTCAATGTAAATGCAATTCTGTTAACTGCTATCAGAAGAAGAATACTTCTATAGGTTAACACAAAATCTTCTATAGATAGTCTATTAATGCAAAAGAAATTCAAGAATTCTATTTAACTATTACCAGAAGAATTATATTCTATATGGTTCAGACCTTCTATCAACGAAAATGTTTCTTTAAAAAAGAATCACGTAATTTACAGCTATTAGAAGAAACAGAACAAAGAACAGAACACTCATAGGTGTTCTTGTATCAGCTCAGATCAGACTACTTCTTAGTTTGTTAGAACTTTTGTTAGGATTTATGCAATATAAACATGCATATATTATATAAGATTCGACAAGAAGATACAGCTAACCTATTTAAAGTCTTAAATCAATGTGATTTGAAGCGGTTAACTTAAGACGTTATATAAACTATAATACAAAATTGGGCAGTATGCAACGATTTCAAACAAATATTGAATGGGAACGTTCATTAGATTATTGTTCCTTCAAAAAGCTTAAAGAAAATCGCTTAAGTAAGAAAAAATTTACTGAAATTTAGGAACGGAAAACTATATTAACTAGGAAAAACTATATTATATGAGAAGATCTTGTAACAATCAATAGGCTAGTCTATCTACCTAAAGAAATGGAAATAAAAGATATATTTTCGATGACTATTAGATAGTTTGCATATTCAGTTTAGCTATCAATATTTTGTCCACTCACAATATTTGTAAGAGTATACAACTTTCGGCTTAGTCGAAATTTAGCCCAACCCTCAAGGGGTTTTTGCTTAAGACTTCGATCTTAAGGTTTTACTTTCTGTTCATATTTTTTTGTAACCAACTGTCAGCTGCAAATGTTGTCTCTATGGTTTGCATTTTAATTTGTTTTTCATTAGGCAAACTTTTTTCCTTTATTTTTTTTTCGGCACTCAAATGGCAATTAGAGTGAGCATTGTTGTTATTTTTTTTTGTACTCTTTTTTTTGCATTTTTTATGGCCTTTGGCTATGTTAAAGTCTCTTTTTTGTATTTTGAATTAGTTTAGGTTAAGGCATGTGAGCGATTGTATGAATGTGAACATTTCAATCAACAATATTTTAATGAAGAAGTTCAAAAGTACAACAACATTTTTTGATTGACTTCTTCTTTGTGTTTAAGATTGATTTTTGTATGTTTTCATAAAGAACATTTTCTATATGTTTAACCATCATTTAAATGTAGTTAATTAACTTGTTGTTTTTTGCTCTAACCTAACCAAATATTTCTCTTTAAAATTGTACTAATATATTTAATATTTATTTTGTTTTATTCTTCGGCCAATTGTCTGACCTTAGTTCGGGCATTGAAGGCAATCCGACAGTTTTCTATAGATTAATGCCTGGGTCAACGGCACAGACGAACAAATTTCATACATTTTATTTACAACAAAGACCGGATAATGGTGATACCTGGGCCGATATAAAAGTCAATCATCCGTTGGACTATGAAAGCATTAAGGAATATAATTTAACCATACGTGTTGAGGTAAGTGTGCATCTACATGGAAGCCCATGAAAATAAATTTTCAATTTAACAAATCTTAGGCAAGTATTTGATTTGAAAAGTTTTAATTACTTTGCCAGGCAAAAAGTTTTTCTGCCCACGAGCAGAGTGCTGAAAGGGTTTTTCTTTTTTCTTCGTCTGATTGACTGACTGACTGACTCACTGAGTGACTGACTTACTGACAGCTTCAATTGCTTTCCAATCAATGTCAAGTCTGTTTTTGGCTTCGACTTTAGCTTTAGCTGTTTTCTATATCCTTTTTCTTTTTTTTTTTTGTTTCTGTGCTTTCGCTCTCATTAGCAAGGCTATTGAAAACAAAATGCGAATAAAATATTAATGAGACCGCATAGAAAATGTTAATGAAAATTAAATTACTTTTTTGGTGCTCTCTCACAGTAAATGCAGGTAATTAAATATCATGAGATTATAATACGAATGCAAATCACTCAGTTCAACGCTAATGGATTTCACATACATACATACATATATGTAAATCTAGCTGTAAACCAACAAATATCTTTTTATAGTCGAAATACATTTCTCTCTCTTTTTACTGCGGTTTTTTGGTTAGTGCAAACATTTTGAAATTATTTATTAGAAAATTTGCATAATAATTAGAAAAGTAAAATGGTTGAATACTCTTTAAAAGAGTATTGGAAATCATATGATAATATGAAAAGTGATCATGAAATAGGAAGACACTCTTTGATATTATATCAAATATAAAGTTTATCATTCATTAAACTATTCGAGATGAAATTTGGCCTTGATTAGGTAATATGATTGAGAAATACAAATCCTTAGAATGTTTCAAATATATATATATCAAAATAGCTTTTTCTAATGAGGATTTCTATCTATATTGAATCGATGTTAGAACTTTCGTAGGTACATTTTCCAATGGGATTATATTGATTACTTTTCCGGTCTGTTAAGTTTCCTTACTATAACAACAACTAATGATAATTATGTCTGTGTGTATGTGTGTGTGTAACTTAGAGTATTGCAATTTTGGTTTAGTTATTGTATATATAAACTGCAACTGAGTTCAATTTAATTCTATTTGAATTTTACATGGATAAATAGTTACCAGTTTATGCCAAGTTAAGAGTAAATGTAACCAAACATTTTCTCCAATTACAAAACTAGCCAAATTGTCTCCCCCCATTTGAATATTTGCATTGATGTTTGCATATGAATATGGCATAACCACAAAATAAATAATTCATTTCAATATCTCATTTGGTTCCCAGCTCTCTAAATAAGTTAAAACAAGCATAGATGCAAATATATATATATCTGTCTATCTTCAAACCAATTCATGTCAAAGTTATAGTGTAAACATGTGTTAGACACACACACACGCACACAGATTGATTAATATTATGAAAATTGAGCAAACATTTGAAAGGATTATTAGCTAGCAGAAATATATAAAGCTTAAGAGAGAGAGAGAGAGAGAGAGAGAAGGAGATATATATACAGATATATAGACAGTTATAGGTAATCAACATGCATTGCATTCTATTTGATTGATGGTCAAACATTTCATATTAATCAATCAGCCATATGACAGTAACAAAAGTTAAGGGAAATTTTATTTTAGCCTTCTATGGCAAATATTTGTAAGTAAATTAAGAAATAAATTTTCACACCCGTTTTTTTTTTTTTACAGAATAATGGAGCCCAGCAATTGGCATCGGAAGCAACCGTTTATATAATGCTCGAGGATGTTAATGACGAAATACCTTTATTTACCGAACGCGAACAGGAAACTGTGCTGGAGGGTGAACCAATCGGTACTAAAGTGACACAAGTGAATGCCATTGACAAGGATGGCACATTCCCAAATAATCAGGTGAGCAATAAGTGCAAAAGTGATGTCTGAAATTGAACGAAATTGAGTGAACGGAAATGCCAGACGATTGCCAACTGTCGTTCATGTTTCTGCTGCTGCTGCTGCTCCAGCTGCCTTTTTTCACCTCCCAGCAAATTAATGACTGTGACGAGCAAAAATGAAGTCACACAAAACGAATCGAAGTGGTGGTGGGGGGGCAAAAATACCTATGAGAAGCAAAGTCGTTGGAGCACCAGTTGACAGAATGACAGTGGTATGGCTAGGCAATATGGGAATCAGTTTAAAGCAACAATTTAGATTGATTGAATAACATTGAATAACAAATTAATCAATTCCATGAAATTTCAATTGAGAGTAGCATCTGAATTTATAAAGTATTTGATTTGGTATTTGATTTAGAGTAAAGTGCATTCCGATCAAGAAATAACAGTGGCTAAAGTCAGTTTTTTATACGATATGTTTTTAAATTAAATGTAAAATGTATAATTTAGTTGGTCTTATAAAGCTTGAGGTAAACGAGGTATTAAGAACTTAAAGAAATGCCCATATTAGAGAACTTTCATTATGAACAAAGTTTCCAAAGGGACACTTATCTGGCAACACCATCTATCTTCTACTATGTATACTAAGAAGTATTTGACACTTGATCGCTTATTCATAGTTGTTCCACAGAGTTCTTATCTAAAAGTCATTCTAAAACACCGAGTTCTTCTCCAAGTTAAGCAAGAATATAGATTCAACCATTAGGCTTTTGTCATTTTAACAAGTCCTACTTAGATGTGGCAACTCTACAGTAAATAAAATTTTATAAAGGAAAACATTTTGCTACGGTTTCAGTATCTTTCTTACTTATCAACAAGTCTCTGAATTGATATCCCTGACTTGTTCCATTAACAAATCAGTTCTGCAATAAAAATGGAACCAAATTTAAAGATGATATATTATCGCTGGTGTTATCGATCTAGATAGGAGCAGAACATGTCCGAGTAATCGATCATTTCATTTTAATGCAAATTTTTATTCCTAAGGTCACTTTGAATGGATAACATATCTTGATCTTGACATGCTTATGCTCTATTAGAGTGCTTGGCCCAAAATTTTCACTAAATCTGGTTTATTATTAAGCCAATGTATAACAGTAATACAGTATAACAGTTTAAAGTTATTCTTCTTTTGTTTATGCATTAGTTCTGGTCATATAAGCGCCGATTTTGAGTTTCTTTTTCAATTCTTATTCGCCAGTTGATCCTTAAAGGTTTAGCAATATTTACTCTAATTGACTGTTATACCATGTATAACAGTTAACATTCATTTTATGATTAGGAGAATTTTATACTTAGATAAGAAAACTTTCATAGTTTCTTACTGTTTCTCTTCATTTTTGCACTTTGACTAACTTTAAACACATTTCAGTTAACTTTAAACACATTCAAGTTAAAATTAGATAAGCTTTAACTTGTTTATATTAGTTGTATAACAGTTTACTAGCTTAATGGGTATATGATAGTCGTCCAAGTTCACTCTTTCTTGTTCTTTGTCTCTTGACCCTTTAGCTGACTTAATCAGTCTCATTTGTGTTTCTGCTCTGTGCCATATTTTTTCCCTTTAACTTTTCCCTCCCCTCCCCCTTAACCCTTTTTCACGCCTTTATAATTGTTTTTTCTGCTTCTTGCCTTCATTTGTTTTTTTCCTTACTTTTTTTTTTTTTGCGTATTCCTTTTTTCTACTCATCATCTGGCCAACTGGCTAATAAATGTCAAAGAGTTAACGGCCCCAAGGACGAGTAGTAGAAACTAATGCGAGGAAATATGCTGAAAAGTCCTCAAGCGCCGCAACTCAACTCTTTTGTATGAGAGCGAGAGCAGGATGCTGGTTTGGGTCTGGGTCTGTTTTTTTTCAGCAGGTTGGTTAGGGTTCTGGCCGAGTGACAAGAAAGCCTTAAGCCACAGTGTGGCGATTATAATAATATGCTGCATAGAATCATGCCACGGTTTTTTTTGTGTGTCCGTGTCTGTGTTGTTGCCTATCCTCCAGCCAAGTTAATTTGCATGTCCCAGCTAATTAGGAATTTGAAAATTGTCCTTGTGATTGGGTGGGAGAGATTTGATTAACATTATCGTATTTACTTTAATATCTAAATTCCATTTATGCATCCCTTTTTTTATGCTTATTCTCTTTGTGTTTTTTTTAGGTCTACTATTACATTGTCGACTCACCCCGTAATGAGGGCAAAGAGTTCTTTGAAATTAATTTACAAAGTGGCGAAATTTTCACCAAAACCGTATTCGATCGTGAGAAGAAGGGTGCCTATGCCCTGGAGGTGGAGGCACGAGATGGTGCACCCTCGGCCCGGCCGAACAGTAATGGACCCAATTCAGGTGAGTGTCGAAATAACTTTTCAATTTTATATATCGACTTGAAAATGTTGGCCAATAGTTTGTCAGGTGTAAATACGAAATTCAATGTAGAACGATGAATAAATATTTGTTTCACATGAAACATCGACCCAAATAAGTCACATAGAGAGTGGCCAGCTCTCAAACACACTTCTATGCTCCTCTCCACGTGTGTGTGTGTGCTTAGGCAAGTGCATTTTCGGCTTTTATTTATGCGGCATGTTGGCCACGCATTTGCCACATTCGGTTGGTTGCGGCAAAATAAATGTGCGTATATCCAACACACACAGACACACAAAGAAAATACATTCAACAAATTTTTATGCCCCATGGCAAAGTCTCTTCGTCGTGTTCAATTTGTGTGTTGAGAGTCGAGAAAAATATTTGTTCAACCAGCAGGCGATTGTTTTACTATTCATCCCCCCTCTCTCTCTCACTCTCTATCTCTCACTATGGTGCCACAAAAAGAGTTTGATGTTAAGTAGACAGAGAAATGTCGAAACAAATCAAAGTTGCCACATTTAATGGGTCAGAGAAAATTGAGGTTTCTATTTGAAATGTATTTGCTTTTAAATCTAAAAATTACCACCAATGAAACAATCTAAATTTGATCATTCTACGAAATGAGTTCTATTTGAAAGGTATTTAATGGAAAATCGTTTAGATTTTAGCAATTTGGTTAGAAGAGTTCTCAATTTGAAGTAAAACTGTAAGTTTTTCGTTACAGATCGATCATTAAAGGATCTTCTTGCTGAAAAGGATGTTCAATTTGTTATTATTCAACTTGTCTTTCAATTTGTCTTTCAATATTTATTTATCAATCAATTTGGATTTTCTATCAATTGTTAATCAATTCGGTAGCTGTTTAAAGTAAAAAGGAGCAGAGAAATTTTTCTGATAGCTTCAAAAACGTAAATGGAATGCAAATATTGTTTTTGAATTTGTAAAGCAACCTCAGACTTTGGAAAAATTAAATATTGAGAAGGAATACAAGTTATTGATAAGTATTTTCTATCTTTCGGAGTCTTTAAAAGAATTATAGACAACTTTTCCGATCTTTTAAAATCAAATAAAGACTTAGTGCTAAAACTGTGATTGTCGATTTTCAGTTTCTTTTACTGCTTTGAAGCAGGAGAGAAGGAAGACATTTTCTTGACAGGTACTTCTGATCCTGCAGAGTCTAATAAAGTCTAATAGATAAGTTTTTCTAATCTTTCAAAGTCTAATAAAAACTTTTTGCTACCACTGCGATTAGCCATTATGAGTCAATTAACTGTTTCAAATCACAGTCCATTCCTTTTGATGATTTATTCCCATTTTAATTTCAAAATTCATTCCATTAAAAACCAAATTTAACTTGCCTTAAAATGCTCTTAAAATATTAAAGGAATTCAAGCTATTACCCAAACACTTTAGAAAATAATTTTAAATCGTTTTCACTTGTTATTAAATGTTAAATTCCATGGCTTAAATGCTATTTTATTGAATTGACAGTTTGAATTGGCAACAAATTCTTATTAAATTGAATAAATGCCCACAAAAATGAGTAAAATTTCTAATTTTTCACAACAAAACCAAACACACAAAAAAAGAAGAGAAGGAAAAACCGCTCCCAGCGATTTGTCAACAAAAACTAAACAATTAAATTCATGTCAAACGAAGTGTATATATACACAAATATACATTTATATATATGTACATATATATACATTGTATATGAAGTGAACAATTTTTGGTATTATTGCAACAAATCTTTTCAATAAGTAAGCTGTGGCATGGTCATGCGTCGCATTTTCATTGTATTTATTTGCTGTTCATTAAAAATGTTGCCCCTGAAATGGCAATCAATTTGTTGGAATGTTGCTTTTGCTCTCATTGTGTCGTCTCTACATTTTTTTTTTATATTTATTTTTTTGTTTAAGTGGTGAGCAGTGATTTTCACACAAAAATAAGAACATGAAAAATAACATTCTATGCGAGGGTCACACATTGAATTGAGTTAGTTGACAATGTCCTTTTTATGTGGGTGACACAAATGGTGAAGTGTTTTGCAAGTTTACTTATTCTTTGAGTGTAGAAAACTTTGAGTTTATAGTGAGATTCGATTGAAGTCAAATTAGTTGCTGGCTTTATCATTGTAATTTGGATTTGATTCTGTTTTATAATTTAGAAAATAAATAAATTAACATCACTTCTATTTGTCTGCTTTAAATATTATATAATTCTTAAGAAATTGTATTTAATATCACATAATTAAAACTCTATAGGAAAAACTATTGTATTTATTATCACATAATACAAATCTAGGGAAACACTTTTAGTTTTCATAAAAATATTCTTCTGTAAACTTCGAAATTGACTAATTCGTAATTAAAAGCTATTTTGGGTTGGAATTTAAATGGATTTTCTGATAGTAAAACTGAATCTCTTTTACTTATTCTTTAGTTCTTCATAATAAACCTCTTTTGTATCATAAACTTAAGATTTGATAAAGAGTTAGCTCCTCCAAATACCAAATTCTTTACTACTCTTTACAAATGGAGTCAAGAACAACAATTTCTATTTTTTATTTTGAGAAGACTTTCTCATAGTCAAACTTAATCTTATTCAGCTATTCCTTAGTTCTTCATAATAACCCTCTTTTGTATCATAAGCTTAAGATTTGATAGAGGAGCTAAGCAAATATTAAATTCTTTATTCTACCCTTTAGAAATGTATGCAAGAACAACACTTTCTTTCCTTTAAACAGATGTTCTCATAGTTTAGCTAAATTTTCTATAGCTATTCATTATTTTTCAGTCTTACACATTTATTTGAGATTTGATGGAGTAGCTCACTAGATACCAAAATTGTTCATTACTCTTCAAAAATGGAGACAAGGACAACACTTTTTATTTCGAATAGATTTTCTGATAGCCCAACTAAATATTCCTCAGTTATTCCTTAGTTCTTCATAATAAACCTCTTTTATACCATCATCTTAAGATTTGATAGAGGGATCCACTGAATACCAAATTCTTAGTTTAAAACACTTTCTATTTTCTATTTAAGGTAGTTTTTTCATTAGTTCACCTAATTCTTTTTCAGTTTTTCTTCAGTTCTTCATAATTTTTCTTTTTTATATATCAAACTCAAGACATGATAGAGAAACCAACTAATGATAAATTCCTCACCAGGAATCCTTCTTCAAAAAAGGGAGTCAGAAATATCCCATTTTAACTCTTCTTAGTTAACTTTTTAAAATACTAAGTTGCTTTTCTCTTTAAATAAAACATTCTTCGATTTTACTAATTTTAGTTCAAGGCATAATTAAATTTCTTACTTAATTCAAATATATGTAATTAAAGCATTGCTCTTACCATGATCAACTTCAGATAGTACTGAAAAAAATATTAACAATAATTATTCACATAATTATAGTATGAAAATAAATCCACTTACCAATCGATCTACCCTCTCCCATTTAGTATATATATGTACATATATATATATATATATATTTTTTCGCTATTTTCTACTACTCTACTGTCTGATTCCACTCGAAATGCTTTTCAATTGTTTAATACATTGCTGAGCCGCATATAAGCTGCCATGGCTGGTAAATGGGAGGAAAAAAAAAGAATAAAAAAATAAAAAAATATAAAAGTAAACAAACAGAAATTGAAAATGATGTGCGAGGCTTTTGCTCGGCCATGAAAATGGAGAACGAAAATTAAAAAGTTTTCATGTTTGATGATGGGGAGGGTTTGAGGGTATATGAAACATGTAAATTACAACAGTTGTTGGCCTAAACGGGGTTGGCTTGCAAATATTGATATTCATTCTAGACGAGGCAAACTTGGTTCGTTGATTTTGACTTTTGGGTTCTTCGCCCATTTGAAGGCAAAAAATCAACAGAGGAGAAACTGTGTTCCGAGCAAAAGGCACGTATTCATACATTTTGGTTACTTTTGTTGTTTAGAAAACTGGCCATAAACTAGTTGTTGTAGATGTTGGCCTATATATATAAAATGTTTTTCATTTATTTTTCTTGTTTTTTGGTTATGGATAAACAAGAAAAAAAACAAAAGTTAGGCTTGAGAGTATCTTTCATACATTTCTCTTTTTTAATTGATTATTTTTCCAAAAAATCATTTCATTGTTTTTCAATTTGTGAGGTGTGAGTGTTGTTTATCAATTGAAATTGAGTAAATTTTGTTAAAATACTATTTTTAATCAATTTTTATTCAATTGTATTGTGATTGAACTGATTAGAACTATTCATATGGAATTGGAAAAATAATTAAATTAAAATAAATAAATTTATTTAGATTGAATAGGCGATGGCTTTCAGTTAATGAAATGTCTTTTTGTTATGATTGTTCACACTCTTTATATGCATATTTGCATATGGATTTGTTTCACTAATAGACTAAACATGATTATTTATTTATGTATATGTATCTGATCATAATCAAGAAAAGAAAACACTTTCCATTCTCTTTTTACTCTATTTTAAATTTCCTCTCGATTTTCATTTGCCTTTTTTAACTTTACTGCTTTAATATTAAAGTTTTCTCTCTCTAACATTTTTGAACAATTTCCTGTACAAATACCCCAATTCAGGATGACTTCAAGCTGTAAAAGAAAAAGGACCTACTCATGCATTTAAAGACACAATTTTTACTGTACAATTTGTTCAGTAATTCCACTTTTGCGCCTGTGGCTTTGCTTTGGACTTTTACCTTAGTGCTTTTGTTGTTTGTTCTATTGTTTAACCAAATGTTTATTTAATTTATTTTCACATTTTCTTGCATTTTCGTTCTTCTGGTTGTTGTTGCTGCTGTTGATTCATATTTTCTGCCTTTTTTTCCCTTGAAGAGAAAATTGTTATCTCTATGGCATGATGGTATTGGCATTTTCTTGAAGCTTGTTTTTTGCTGTTTGTCTGCTCGACTTGTTTGTTATTTTAGCTATGTTTTTATTGTTATATTTTTTCTTGTACTTACCTTGGTATATTGTATATTTTTACAACGAACTGACTGCTTGACTGACTGTCTGTTTGTTTGTCTGCCTGACTGACTGACTGACTGACTAACTTACTCACTGCATTTGCGTTTGCAATTTTCTTTCACTTTTTAGCTTTCACCTGGACCATCCTTGAGTTGGCATTGTGTGCTCTGTTCTGTTCTGTGGTTTCCTCAACTCATTTTGTTTTCTTTCTTTGTATAAACATTCCACTTTCAATTTTATTTGCATTCGAGTAAGAAACGCTTTTAATTTGTGAGCCATGTGACCTAAAAAAAAGAAAAATATTTCCCTTTATTTCATTCGCTGGTCACAGCTGCATTTGGATGGCCTAACCACCTTCTACTTGGTCCTAAATATTCTGGCATCCTTTTGTCGTAGCATTTGACGCTTCATTGCATTTGCTTGGGCCAAATATCAACCCAACAACAAAATAGAGAAAAAAGAGTAAAAGAAAAACCATAAGGGTTATCAATAGGCATTTTAGACTTGCCTTTTTAGCTAGCTCTTTTTCTGCTTGCTTTTTCGCTGTTTTTGTTTTGTTATCTGTAAAACGTGCTCTTTTTAGTTATGCATACTTTTAGGCTTAGTCTCTTGGCCTGCACGTATCGTCAAGGTTTTGCCATGTTCCCCCCAACCTAGTCTATCTCTTTTTCTCTCTATGTGTTTTGCGCATAAATTGTGCCATCGGGCGAAACGAACTCGACAAAAAGCAAACATGACAAAGGATTGAGGGAGGGAATAAATAAATTGTTGGCATATACATACGATATATTGGCCTATATCCATCCTAGTGAATATTGGAATGAATAACAAAAACTAAATGTAAATAAACATTCAACAAAAATGTCGAACAAAATGTTGTTGTCATGTTTACAATTTAACAAGAACGCAACGAATATACATAGACTTGGTTTAATCGAGGAACTAGCTAACTAATATTTTCGAAATGTTTAAAAAGAAAATTTCATATTTTTTACGTCAGTTTTCCATCAATTTTTGCACCTTAGCAAACGTTTTATTAGCCATTGTTAAAAGGTAAATAATAGCTTTAAGCCCACCAACGAAATTGCCACTCATAAAATGAAGCATTAAATGGAATAAGCAACATTTGCATGTCCACCTTCCCCTCTCCCTGCCCTACTTTACCACACCACTCAAAGAAAAAACAACAACAGCACAACAAGAGGCTAAAAATAATGCCCAATTGTTACACACATCATAAATTCCTAGAAGAAGAAAAACGGAAAATTGCCCTTAAGGCCCTTCTGCTTAACTCTTTTGCCAGAAAGTTATTAGGAAAATTGTATGAGAGGGGGAGTGATGTGGTGTGTGGGGCGTATCCTTTCTAATTCCTGGGGTGGAAATAAGTGCTGGATCGTAAAAAATGTTTGGGGCATAAAAAACCATCGAGAAAGAAATAAGCAGCAAAAACAATAACAATATCAGCAAAACGAAGGATTCATAAAACATTTTTCGATAATGTTTTCCTCTTGCCTCCATTTTCCGGCTATGAAAACTATTTGTAAATAGTTTCCTTTGAGTTGAGGAGAGAATGTGAATGGGAAAACGAGGCAAAGCCCATAAATTCAAAGCAAATTTCATTCGCTTTGCGTGTATGTGTGTGTGGGTCATTTATCTTGATGGCTCGACTTATGATTGATTGATTCTCAACTTTGATTTGCCTTTGGGAAAATTCTTTAAAAAAAATTTCAACTCACTTATTGTCTTTTCTCTTCTATATTTCAGGTATGTACAAAGAGAGAAGGAACAATAGTTCTTCAATGGTTGCAAGTGGGTGAGTTCATACTTAAATATTTTACCCGAAAAAACAATTTGTCAAACACAAACCTTAAGAAGGAAGCAGCTAGATAGATAGATAGATAGAGCGATAGAGAGAAAGAGGAAAAAACAATTCGCTCCGCACTTCTTCATGGCCCAAATCATGAAAAATGGCATTTCCGCATTGCCAACTTCATTTCCTCTTTGCTTTGCTATTTTTTTTTTTTTTTTAACTTATTTTCTTTTTGCTCCTGCTTGGCTACAAGTCAACAAGTTGACTAAAGTGGCAGCTGCATTTACAAGTCTTCGTTGAGTCTTGAGAAATGTTGTTACTGCCACAGTTACTGCCGCTTTTGCAGAGGCTTTTAGCCATTGCAGGGAAACAGGACGACGGTAGTAGAGGGAGAGAATGGATGAGGTCCTTTAAGTAAAGGCAAATATAGACTTTTCGACCATTAAACAAAGCTCTTCAGGGGGCCCTTGAGGCAATTTGTGTTACACAATTTAAACATGAAGAATCCCATAAAATTTTCTTAACTTATTTAAAGAGGTTTCCTTTTTATTTTTTTTTTTTGTGCACAAAAATTGTATAGTCAGTCCTTTTCTGACGTTACTAAGTAGCTATAAATCTTTGAGATTATTTGAATTTCATGGCAAACTATTTTCAAGCTGAGCTCTGTTGCCTTGAGTTGCCTGTCAACAACTTTTCGTTTTTCACTCTCTCTCTCTCTCTCTTTTTGCCAAACACCCAAGAAGCAGCCAAGAGATAGCCCAAAAATGGAACAAAACAAGCAAACAAAAAGTTGTCAAACAAAATGAAATTGTATACAGAATCAGATTCAGAGGCAGTGAGTGTCTCTGCCTGCCCAGAGTTAAAGTCAGAGTCAGAATCGGTGTCAGTGTCGGGAGTCTCGTCGCAGTAACAAGAAGCGAAACAACTCGGAGACAATGGTTATATTTAGCTCGGTAAAACGAGGTTAAAATCCACACAGAAATACTTCGTTAATTACTTAACGAACTTGAACAAACGACTGCGAGACTAGCGAGAGAATTCCAAGAGAGAAAAAGTGACCAAAAGCCGAACTGTTGTGGAAAGTATTTTTAACAGTAGAGTGAAAGGAATTTCTATTCGAACTTCTGTTAAGTTAACAGTGGGGGAAAATGACTAACAGAGCTTAGAGATATTTTATTCCTTTTTACAAATATTTCTCCTTTATTCAGTTGACTATATTGGATCTCATGTTAGTTTTAATGTTCTCTGTTGTCTTATTTAAACTTAAACAGGGGAAAGTCCTTTACAGAACCTTAATATTGCTTCAACTGTTAAGATTTCGAACTTCTCCTTTGACTTTTAGATTGCTTTGTGGATAGGGGAAATTCTTAACAGAATTGCAATACTGTTTCGAATGTTTCCTTTTATGTTTTCTTATCTTGAAGGGGAAGTAAACATTTATTTAAATGCTGAGCGTTGATGCTAACAAAAGGGAAAGTATTGATAGTATGAAGGCTATGAAAAACTATGAAAAATATATCTGCCTTTTGGTAGATAGAATTGCTGTAATTAACTTATTCAACAAAACTCAAAATAAATCTTCTTTTTGCAGTAAATTTCATGTTAAATTTTGTGGTCAAATAAAAATAGTGTGTCTGCATATCTGTAAAACAAAAATACCAAAAAATTTGGCTTACTTGCTAAGCAATTAACTAAAGTTGTAAGTTAAAGCATTACAAGAGTTGGAAAAAGGAGAAATTATTGAACCTTATGTTAATGACTACTCCTTTTCGAATGTCCTTAACATATTCGACTTACATGTGCATCCCTCAACAGAGTTCAAAATGTAGTGGATCCTATGTTCCCCTAGCATTTCGTTGGCTAACTAGTTAACAGTGCCAATAAAAAGCCGGCTTTCGACAGGTCTTTGAACTTGTCCAAGTGTGTGTGTATGTGTTTGTATGGGTGAATGAGTCAATGTTGTGTGTGTGTGTGTTTGTGTGTGGGTGTATTTGTGTGTGAATGAAGAAGCCCTCTTGTACACCGCTTTCATGCATACGACTCTCCGCTTTCCTCTCTACCCTTCTTTTGGCGTGTGTGTGCGTCGTGTTCATGGCGTTTTTCAAGTGCCAAGCTTGTTGAAAATTGTTGAGAGTCCATCGAGGCGAAATGCAACGAAATGCAATAAAAACAACAACAACAACAAAATACAAATGGGTATAAAGAAAAGAAAGAAAGGAAAATAAAATTCGTGAGTGAATGTTGGAAATGAAAGGAAAGTTAAGTGATATAATCAAAACTGATTATAGGTAGTCCAATAAACATCACAAACTGACCTTGAAAGGGAGAGAGAGAGAGAGAGAGAGACGTTCAGATACTTTAAACTTTCGCCACTACAGAAAATGCTTAGTTCTCATCCTTTTGTGGTCATGGCTAGTTTATGGTTCCCCCAAAACACATTGACCACTTTTCAATAAACTGCTTACTCTGTGGTTGCCGCCACAGCACCGGCAATATCTTTTCTTCTCTCAGCATTCCAAGTGATTTATAAGGTTTTTGCTGGTCCACACACCACCGCCACTTGTGATGCATCTTTTTGCTTTCAAAAGGCATATAAATTACCGCCCCAAACACACACAGATTTACGTTCCGTTTCTCCAAGAACAACTATAGAACAGAACTTGGCCTCATTTGGTCTTGCCCTGGTTTGCGCCTAAGCGATTTTTGATTAACCCAAATGCAAATCGAATTGCAAACAATTATTTTCAATTGCTTATTAAAACTCAAAAGGTGAAACAATTTTAATTAACTTCTTTGAGCAACAATGTGTTGGAATTTTTGTGTAATTGTATAGCATCTTAATTTGACCGCAACTATGTTTGCGCCTATCCACATCAGTCACTCTTATACAGTTTGACATTCGTGTGACGTTGTGTCAAAAGTTAGTCGACGCCCACGTAGATAGACCTTTAATTGTTTACTAGAACGAAACGGAGAGAGATGGAAGAAAATCTAATTTGCATACTCTATAGAAGAGTATATCAATTCAAACGTTTTTCTGCTGATATCGGTTTGTTAGTTGATGCTAAACTAATCAACATTTTATTGGTTAGTTACGAAATTATTACTATTTGTTCTATTCTTCCTTTCTGATAAGAAATGTGAGTTCTGTACCTTAGTTTTATATATCGTCAGATAACTTTCCCTAATAGCTTTTACATTTCAAGAACGAGTCTTCATCTCTTTTTGGTGTACGTCAGTTTTCTCTTCAGTTTATCGGAATTCTGTAATGATCTTAACTTGACTTGGTGGTTTATTCTATAACTATTTTATCCTGATAACTTTTAGCTTCTACTATGAGTATTCTCACTTTTCATCCCTGTTTCTTCTGGTTCTTCTGAATTCTGTCTTAAACTTTATCCTTTGCTGCACTTTCGTTTAGTTGTAGCTGCATTTTCCTTTTGCCTTGTAACTTTCCCCATTTTAATCTTTCACTTTTACTTTTTCTTGTTACATTTTTGTTGCTGTTTCGTACCTTAATTTTCACTTTGGCTCGCCATGAAAGAGCATTTGAAATTGCTGTGAAATTTCCATTGCAATTTTCGCTTTTTCCTGCCTTGACCCAAGATTAACGTCGCCCACGAGATGTGCTTGACACCTTTTTTTTTCGTCGTTCCTGGTCCCTCCCCAAATGATTAATGACAGCGATTTTCGGTCTAAGAAACAGCACAACACAAAAAGTAAAAGAAGAAAGAATAAAAGTTTTTTTTTTTTTTCTTTTCTTTCCTGTTTGGTGGCCCTTCTCTCTTTGATGGAAATCTACTTGTTGGCGCCCCAAACAAGGACGATGATAAGCAATGATTACAATAAAGATGATTGCGTTGTTGTTTGGCCACTTGAGTTGCCATTTCTCTTTGTGTATATGTGTGTGTGTGTGCATTGGTGGGTGTGTGAGTGAGGTGAGCATTTACATAAATTAATCAGCATGAAGGTTCGTTCCATCGAGTGACTGACTGACTGCCTCACTAAATGTCTGACTCATCATAAATCCACAAAGGAAAAATTTTTCGTCTGCATATCTAATGATAGTTTTTGGTCTTTGTGGCAAAAAAAAAAACGAGAAACGAGGAAAAAAAACCTAGGCGGAAGTAAATGCAAGTGAAACAGGCAAATTAGTGTGCTCTGTGTGAACCAAATACAGGGGTAAGCGGAAACGATGCCAAGAGAAAGGGTGGATAGGAAGTAACTGTGCTATCACAAAGCCAAAGCTAAAACCAAAAATTCAGGTGGATTTACCCGGCCCTAAGGCTACAATATTGAATGGAAAGGCAAACGGAAGGTGATGAAACTAGGAAACACAGGCACAGAAATATAAGCAAGTGAAGAGGGGGAAAATTTATCAAAGAGTTAATATGGAAACAGTTATTAAATAATGGTCAATTTTTGGTTTGAATATTTTAAAACCATGAAAACTTTAGTAATTGAATGTTAAAGCTTATTATTAGGCAAATGAATTATAAAGTAAGATGACTATAAGTGAGTTAGGAGTTAGTTCTATTATTTCTACTAATTTTGAACCTTTCAAAATAGTTAAACAACATTTTTAGATAAGAATGTTATACAAAGTCGTTACAACTTATAACTTTAATAACGTAAAGTAAAGTTTCCAAACATTTCCTTGATTGGGAAACCATTTCTAATGAGTTTCAGGTTTTCGAAATGCTCCTTTGACCTACAAAAGGTTTCAAATGCAACTGCCAGATATAAAATAGGTATTTAATCCTGAGACGCTGAGGTACATATAAGATACAAAATTGGGATAAAATCCTTAGACCCTTTGTGGGGACATTGTCCTAAATTCATTCTCAACCAAAGTCATAGCAAAATATGTAAAATTTGAATCCCTTTTCAATTATAACATCTTCACACACCGCCTCTGTAAGCCAAGATAGGAATTTGGTTGTGTGTTTGCGTGTGTGTGTGGACAATTCGTCGTTTGTCGGCATTTGTCACGTGCAGTGACATTCAGCGGTTGCTGGAGGATGAACCAGACCATAGTGTGGGTAGGATGTGTGTGCGTGTGTCTATGGAGTCAACGTTTGATTGAAAGGCGTTGCGATTGTTGCTAGAAAACAAAAAAAAAAAAAAAGTACAAGGAAATAGGTCAAAAAAAAGTGCTGGTAAGGCCACGCCCTTCATTTTGTGTGTTACACGCAACTCAATCAAGTCAGTCAGCCAGTCAGCAGTTCGGATAGACAGACGCTCAGACAGTCGAGCATTCAATCATGCACTTTAATTCAATTCAATTTCACTTCAATTCATATCCTGTGAAATGCATTTGAACCAAATTTGCAAACAAATTTTTAGTCTTTAGTCAGCGGTAATTTAAAAAATCAGTACAGTAAACAACAATTATGACTAACCATATTAAAGACTTTTGTTTTTTTTCCTGCTTCGTTAGTCAAGTGTCTCTTTCTTTCTCTCTCTCTCTGTTCTTTCTCTCTCTTTCTCTTTTACTTCTCCTCCTGACTGTTGTTGGTTTCAAGAAGTTTAAGTGGATTTTCATAATTTATGCCATGTTGCCGTTGTGCAAAATCATAAATTATTTGCTTCACCTTCATCCTGCCCCCGCTTCTTGCTACCCCATCACCCCCCGCAATTATCTTCTAACTTCATTTTTGGTCTACTGCCAAAGAATTGTATTATTAATTGTAAGTAAGTAGAATGAATATAAGAAAAGTTTGTGCAGTCAACTTTTTTTTCTTATTTTTTTTTACAAGCTACACCAAAGTGGATATATAGGCAGACATTTCACTACGATCCTCTCCCCTCCCTTATGCTGCGCCACTTTTGAAACGGGAAAAATATGTCAGCGACATGTTGTTTTCATGTGATTTTCCCTCTGTCAGTGGCAGGCACACTCTGTCTATCTCTCTTCCTGCCGACACCATCAACTCCTCTCCTCCTCCTTCGCTTCATCAGTCCTCTCAGTCTAGCTTTTTGTTTTTCATAATTTTCCAGCTTGTGATTCTTATGTATATTTGCCTTTCGTCAACGTTTATGACAATATATCATTGCAAAAAATTCGAATGGAAACAAGAAAAGTATCGTTTATTGAAGTTTAATAGTAGACTAAATGATACCGAGTGAAAAAGTTGAGGAAATGGTTTCAATTTTAATATAGAGTTGTAGAGTTTTACAAAAACCTCTTGTTATTACACAGTGGCGACACCTACCGCTCATTATAGGATGCATTTTACAAACTATTCTGTACGATACTTTTCTTTTGCTCTTTGTGAATCTTCTAACTTAAAGAGTAATACAAAAACCTCTTAATATTACACAGTGGCGACACCTTGCGATCATTATGGGATGTATTTTTTAAACTGTTCTGTACGATACATTTATTTTGCGCTTCGTAATTCTTTTTACTTGAAGAGTTATACAAAAACCTCTTGCCATTATACAGTGGCGACACCTAGCGATCACTGTAGGATTCATTTTTCAAACAGTTCTCCACAACACATTTCTTTTGCTCTTCGTGAATCTTTTTACTTCTTCTTTTATGATTCATAACACTTTTATTAGAATGATAGACAGCTAAATTGAAGCAGTCAATAGAGCGACGCCATCTAGCGGCCAACTTTAAATGAATGTTTGCTTCTATAATACTTCTGAGAAATTGGCACTCTTCATATTTTTTTGTTTAATCGTATAAAGATCTAAGATGCAGAAGAGAGTCTCATCCTCTTTTGGTTATATCTTTCAATCAAAAGATTTTCAATTTGGTCTGCACTAATATACCCACTCTTTTACCCTATGATTATAGGATATCAAGAGCTAGCAGCTCCATCATACAACTTTGTCTACTTTATGCTTTTATTGGTTACATGAGAATATTTTCAACTTGTTTGTCTTGCCAATTTTTCCCACTTGCCTCCTTCTTCTTGCCATTCCCTTTCCTTTTTTTTTTGTCTTATGTTTTAGCCACAATTGTCAACCACAGAAGTTTTGAAGTATTTTCTTGTGTTATTTTTTTTTTTTTGTATTTTTTTTTTTCATCGTCGTCGAATTGTGCTCGAAATGTATTTTCTTTTGGAGCTAGAATGAAAACGAACGACATGTTGGCATAAAGTTTTTAATTAAATTGTTAGATTTTTTTTCGTTTTTTGTTTTTTTGGCCCCTCTGTGTTACAAAAATATGTGCATTTCTTGTGGAAATTTTCTTTTTTTTTTTTTTTGTTAGTTTTGAAATGTGAAAATTGTGTTCGGTCATGATGCAAATTGACAGAATGGATAGACTGACTGTTGGCCTGAATGGTGGCAGGCTTAGTATTTCTTCTATTGAGTAAAATATTTTATTGAAATTGAATGTGAAATGCCAACTATTAGGATGCATGCAATCTTTGACATTGTCAAACATTGCTCCTTTTTTGGTTATTTACTATTTCGACAGGACGACAAGACAAGGACTTTGAAAAGTTTGCTACAAATTTGGGACAAGTCGACAGAAGAGCCAATTTCTTACAGAGTCAGAAAGTGAGAGAAATTTCTTATTTTCAATATATTTCCTGGCCATTCCTACACTTCGCTGTCCTTAAATAACTTTCCTCAAATTGCTTAAATTTAGTTTGTCTCTGGTCGAAGTAAAAAATGTATTTCAAGGTTGGATATTTAAATTTTTCATTGTTTTTGTGAGTTTTTAATCTTTTCCATTGAATTTGTAAGCTTAAGCTGAATCCTTACATTCTTTTTTGTTCCTCTTTTTTTGTTGCTGCTTGCTTTAAGCTTTAGCCACATAATTGTGTGGCATACTTTTCAGGGATTTTCTGTGTATAGGTATTTGTGTTTTCGTGTGCGTGTCCCAACGCGACTAAGAGCATTGGATTACAACAACGACAATGGGTAAATTGAAGTTATTTTTAAGCCGCATAAAACTGGGAGGATACCTAAGCATATTAAATACACATACGCCCTCACTCATACAAATACACACATACACATGCACATGTAAGCGAGAATGAAAATAATAAAAAAAAAAATTTTTTTTTTTGTTGATGAACTCAATTAGAGAAAGAGGGAGAAGAAAAAAAAAACAACTACACGTAACATGATTAGCCCCTTTTTTAATTAATTTTACATTTTTATACACTTTCATTTTGTTAAGGGTATTTAAAGTTTGTTTAGCTGTTTGTTAAGCTTAGACAAGGAAACTTTTGAAGGATTTGTAGGGTTTGTATATTTCTATAATTAAAATTAAATGATAAATTTTAGTTTCTTGTAGTTCCAACAGATTCCTAACTTTTGGAGCTAAGTGCATACGAAATTAGCAAAATGGAATATATTATCCATCAGATCAAAGGACTTGAGATAGCCTCTTCTTAGTAAGAAAATAAGCTTCAGGATCAATTGTTAAATTTCACTTCTCGTATTCATTTTCAAATCTAAAAAGAGTATTTCCAAATCTTTACCAAAGAAAACTTTTTATATTTCTACAAACCTTTTTAATATACGATTTTTTTTATGTCCTCTTATGCACAACTTGTACTAGAACTTCAAGCAAATTATGGAAATTGTTTTCTTTCATTTAGCACTCCCACACACACACACACACACACACTCCCATTTTCAATTAGTCAAAAGTGCAAGTTTTTCTCTCCCCGAAAGTTTTCTGTAAGTAACAGAGGACAGAACTTTAAATAAATATTACATATTGCCGTTTTGGGAGTATGTGGAACATTTTTTTTTGTCCCACTTTGAAGCGGTTATTCAGCTAAGAAATTTCAACTAAAGCTCACTCACGCAGCTCTTGCACACACGGCATAAGCCAAAAGAAACGCCAAAAACTATAGCGAAAAAATCAAACAAGGCCTGTTGCAAACATGTTCAATTTTTATGTTAAAAGAAAAAAAAAAAACGATGAGCAGGAGGATTGCATTTTTTGGTCTGCAATTTCGCGTCCTTTGTTGAACATTGGAGAAATGTAAAAAAAATGAGAATATTTTTTTGGCGTACAGGAAAAAAAAAATTGAAATGAATTTGCTGTAAGTTGAGTGCAAACAAATTTTTTTTTTCCCTTCTTTGCACATTAAGGAGAAATTGCTGAAAAACATATTGAAATATATTGAAGCTGGCAGATGATTTTTCTGCATTCAGATGAGAATTTCTTTAATGAAATGTGAAAAAGAGAGAAGTGGATGAGATTTGTTACATTTAGTTAGTATAAAGGATAAGGTTTATGGTTTATAAGTCAAGAAAACGTAGGTAGAAGTTATGTTTATCATGGAAATGATTCTTATCAAAAAGGTTGCTTTTGTTAGTCTCCTGTTAGTTTTTAGTTGTAGAAGAAGAACTACTTTAATGCTCATGTTATAAGAAGTAAAGGATGGACGATCTATGGATGATCTTTCTGGTTAATTAATCCCTATTATTCCTTATTCTTTGTTTGCTTTTCCTACTTCTTTGACTTACTTATGACTTCATGTGAATCTTCCATGCTCAAGCACTTATCAAAAGAACTTTTCAACTTCACTTATGAGACATCTCTATAGTAAATTAGTTCCACTGTGTAATTTGTTCTACAAGGCAATGGCATTTCCTAGTTTCTAATTGTTTTTCATACTAAAACATTTTCAACTGCAGATATATATTATAAATTCTATCTAAGAGTTAAGCATTCTCTTTCTAAAGTGCCTCATTTTTACCTTTCAAATTTTAGTTAACATTCTTGCTACTTCCTGCAAGTTTAAACCATTTCATCATCTACTTAAAATCAACGATTTACAAATTATAAATCCATTGAGCATAAACAAAACAATAGAAAAACAATTTAAAAGCACTTTAAATAAATATATTTTTTTTCCTGCAAGTGTAGAGCAGGAAAAGCTAAACATAAATGCAAATCAGGTTCACATTTGATTGGAATTTCTCTATGTTGTTTGGCTGCAGGAAATAAAACAAAAGGAAATGCCATTTGATTTATTTTCATCTATACAATTTTGCAGATTTCTCATTCAGATAAATCAAAAATTCCAACTTGGCAAAAAGAGAGAAGAAAAATATTATATTCAAGAGCAGCGCAGAAAAAAAATATTTCAAACTTCTAATTGGTAATTGCCTTGAGTACTTGTTTTTCCTCCTTTTTTTTTCATCTTTTATTTTGTCTGAGTTGTTGGCCAAAAGTTGCAGAATTGAAAGAAAGCAATAGAAAAAGACAATAACAAACAGTGAGAGAGGGACAGAGAGGCAGCATAACTTATGAATTATTTAGACAGTTTTATTTAGCTTTTGACCTGAATTCTTATGCCAAACAAGAGCCAAGTGCATAGCAGAGTCAATTTTATGACCTTTAGTATACAAATTTTCGTCACTCGTTGAAATAATTTATTATTACCTTGATTTTATTTTTTCGTTTTTAATGAAATATTACTTAATAATTGTTTCATAATTGTACACATTTCACCCGCATCAGTTGTCACATGCTCTTTGATTCAATTAAATTTATGTAAAAAAGGAAAATTTAAAAACAAAAAAAAAAAAAACGAATACCCAGCCGCAGGAACAACAGAACAGAATGAAACAATTTCGAATTCATTAGAGTTAATTATGGCATGTAATTAAATCCACATTTTCATTACTAATTAGCGGTGGGGAAAAAAAAAACAAAATAAAAGAAGAATAATTCAACCAATCGTTGTTATTGTTGTTGTTGCTGTTCTTGCAAACAAATGAGCAAAAGTTATGAATTTTCATAATGAAGGCAACCCGGGAAGCGTATTAATTTTTATGTTAAGTGTTATATGAGAGTAATAAATGAAATATGTGAAATTTAAAGAAAGAAAAGTTTCTTCTTTCTCTTAAGTTACACGACTAACGGTGTAAAACATTTCTACTTATATACTTATTATCACCTTCATAAGCCTTTCATCACATCTGTGTTATGAACACGTTTCACGTCCTTGCCTTATCCATTGTTTTGATACAGTGTTCCTTCTGGCAGGGGTCTTTTCTCCTTATCATCCATCCCAAAGGCACAAAACTTTTTGGATACAAACTCTGTATGTTCATTTTCTTTTAATAAACTTTATGAAACTCTACAACTCTTTTGAGCGTTTTATTTTCATAGACTCTTTCGGGTGTAAATAAAAGCTTCAGGCAAAATCTGCCTCATTTCAACAGTTTCTTGGCATTCTTCATAAATGTCTTTTTGCAATTTCACAATAATTCATTGCTCTATTAATATACAGTGAAATCTTCTTGATAGATTCCTTTATTGGAGGGACACCTCTGTTAAGTGGACTCAAATACTATTTGCTCTAATGGAATACAGTGAAACCTTCTTCACAGACTCCTTTATTGGGCAGACACCTCTCTAAAAGTTGACTGTCCTTCGGCGCCCACCTCCAAAAATTAACAACTTTGGTGACCGCCCATGAGAGATTTCAATGTATCTTAATCCAAAAATAACCAAATTTTTGGTTAAATAGAAAGAATAGGAGAAGTAATTGGTAATTTTTGATTACTTATAGAGAAACTTAGGTAAATGAAATAGTTAAAGGGCAATATCTAGTTTAATTTCCAAAATGAGAAAGACTTGTAAAATTTTTTAAGCAATATTTAAAGGGAATTTCCAAAATGAGGAAGATTTTTCATATTTATGAAAAAATCTTGCACATTACATTTTAAAACTATTATAAAAGTGCTTTGTTTTCTTTGAAGTATATAGTTAATTGAATTTTAGACAAAGTTTCGATAATTTTGTACAAATTTTTGATTTGTAATAATTTTTAGGGTGTTATTATTTGACAAAAAGATTTTATCTCAAAACTAGTGATAAAACCAAACATGACTCGTGATAAATAAACCTTAAGTCAAAAAGATTGCTTTCAAAAAATTTTCCCTTTTACTGAAGTATTTTTCTATAAAATGTATAAGCATTTTAGTTTTTATTAAGAAATTTCAAATTTTTGCCGAAATATTTGACTCCTTTCTAACCTAAAACAGAAAACTAACAAAATTATAAATATTAACATGTTTTCGAAACTTCATTGGTGACTTTGTTTTTACTTTCTTACTTCAAAGAGCTACGACTCAACTTCCTTTGGTAACCAGTAAATAAGCATAACGAATGAAAAGCATATTTCCACCGATTCAATTGCAGTTGCAACTCAAAGAATCAAAGCCAACAGATCAATGTCATAAACTTCACATATGTGTTTAATATTTTCGCCACCTGGCGCTATCTCCCTCTTTCTCTCTCCCTCTCTCATTCTTTCACTATGTTTTTGTGTTACCCCAAGGGGCAACTGGAGTCCACCTCTTTGGCTATGCCAAAACGCATAAAGTGTCAACTTTATCATGAGACCACAGCCAACTTTGGCCTCCTCCCTGTTCCATATAACTCTCCCTCTCACCCACTACCTATGGAATGTGTGCGTTTCACCTTTGTCGTGGTAAACGCAAAAATATTGCCAAACCGTGCACACATTTCGCACATTTATCGCCTCGAAGCAAGGTAGTTTCGGACCCAGGGCCAGGCAGTCAGGCAGGCATCATCATGAAGGATTTTTGCTTTTAGTTTTTGTATTTGGCAATTTTCTCTTGAAAATCTTTGAAAAGCTTTCACCTGAAGCCAGCCTTGGGCACACATGCAAGCTGATAGTAAGAGAAATGAAAATATTTATGGGTCAGAAGCTGATGCAAACGGACAGTGTAAATAAAACAAACAAATGTGGCTTTTTGATTTCGGTAGAAAAGGAAACAAAAGTTATTAAGTGATCAATCGGGAAACGAAGTGAAGTAAATTATGTATAAATCGATATAAACTCAATATTCAATCGGAAATCAATCTTAATTAGAATTAGGCATATTTAAAGTCTTTCTCATAGTTAAATATGACTTAGATATTTTGCATTTATAAATTCGATATTTTGTTTAATAAAATTGATTTGAAACTATGAGATTATCGATTACTTGAGAGCAAGTTATCGAATATTTGCAAGATTTTTATTAAATATTCTTTTAAACTTCAAAAACTAATTAATTATATAAGAAAAACAGCTTTGAAACAGTTAAAGTTTATTTGGATTGACTGAAGGGAAAGGATCTTAAAGTTATAAACGAGTTAAAAATTCGATAATTAAATCGAAATTGCTCTTGGTTCTTGTGTCGATATCTTAAATTTTTCGAAGCGATATCATGCAAAGTTTAAAACGCATTTAAATGGGTAGCGAAATAGTTTATGAAGTAAAATCAGAAGTCTTGTTGAAATATTTCCATTATTTGTTTAACTATTATAAATAAAATAAGATTGAATACCAATATCTTCTTACTTGATTCACTTTTCTATATCTTTACTTTACTTCAAGTTGCAAAAGCAGCTTTAAATGAACAAACTTCAAGGATTCCAAAAATGGGTTTCCTTATAGTGTACCATATTTTTTCCCTAGTCAAAATCTTACTTACGTTGAGTCTATAATTTTCGCAGTTTTCTTCTTTCCCCCCCCTTCATTTTTTCGTATTAAAATCTAAATGAAAATTTGCCGCATCTATGCGAGTGTGTACATAGATTGAGTGGCAGATGATTAGGGCTACTCATCCAAAACACTCGAAAAGAAACTAGAACAGAATTTGCATACATATCTCTGCTAGAGAGAGGAGCGAAGTAGAATAAGAAAGGGTTAACCAGGCAACCAGCAAAATTCAGAACCCTGACCCAACCCTCATCCACTAGATAAGGAACGACGAGAGAGAGAGAGAGAAGGTGAAGGGGTTTGAAGAGAAAAAGAAAAACACCAACGCAACAATTTTTCGGCATGGCTGCTGATGTTTTATTTTTTATGCAAATTTTGTTGCATATGAAAAATTGCCAGAACAGAAGCCAACAGTAGCGAAAGAGGAGGAAGAGCAGGAAGAGGAGAAGTAGAAGGCCAAGAAGGAGTAGCGGAAGGCAGGGAGCGAAAACAAAATCATATATGTAAAAAAGAAAAAAATGAGCGAGAAAAACTTTAATAAAATGTTTCCCCGGATCGGAATGAAGGGAAATTTATAGTAAAAAAGAAAATGATGGTGGGCGTTTTTAAGGGCGTGGCTCGTCAAACAAAGCAACACTCAACAAAATAATTTCGTGGGAGGTTTTGCATATTAAAAGTCAAAAGTGTTGAGCTGTTGAAAGGACAAAAAGAGAGACAGCTAAAGGCAGTCAGACAGACAAAGAGAAAGAAAGAGAGAGAGAGAGAGAGAGAGACAGAGTTGGGGAGCCAAAGAATGGCGTTTGCTTGCTGTTTGCCTTCTGTTGCATGCAACATGAAATTGTCATGTTGTCGTCTAAAACCGCAACAACATTTCAAGTGGAAAAGGGATAGAGGGGGGAGGGGAACAATGTGTGTGCGCTCTTAAAAATGTGAAAAAAATTACTTAATAATAACAATGTTTGCATGTTTTCTGGGCGTTGAACGGTATTGCAACACAAAGGATGGGGTAAAGGGGTTGGGGTTGGGGTTGTGGGGGCATGCCATATGCATATGAAAATACTTGAGACTAACTTTCAGATTAAGAACTTTTAATGAAAATCATTTTCAGCTTAACATTTTCCAACTTAATTTACATATGCAATGCAACGCAGCCAGCCAAAATGCTGGAAAAATATTTAGAAAAAAACAAAGTTTACTTTATCTAACATACAACAAACTAAACTAAACGAAATAATCTCGGCCAAAAAGTTCTCTAATTTATTGCATACATTTTAAGTTTTTCTTAGTTTTCTGTGATATGCCAGAAACAATTTGCACAAGTGCTTAAAAAAATAAACAACTTTCTTATGCGAGGGTCAGTCAAAAGGTAATTTAATAATTGACTTTACAAAGTCCAAGCAATGTACTAGCTAAAGTTTAACAAGTTGGCATTCCCGTCCATAACTCTCTATCAGCTGTTTGACAGTTTTTGTGCAACATAACCTCAACTGTTAAGTGAATTGACTGTACTAGAAGAGAGAAGAAAGTATCGCTATATATCATTATAGATTCAAACAGATTCGCCAAGTATTAAGTTAGTTAATTCCAACAAGTTGGCATTCCTAAACTTAGATTTTTATCAGCTGTTCTTAAACATAACCTCAAATATATTTCATTGGCCTGACAACTATGCTTTAACTTCAAGTTGTAAATGTTATTAGATATAATGAAGAACCACTGTTTGAACCTTTTGCATGTGGTCAAGTGGCTATAATGCAGAAGGAAGTAGATGGCTCTCAGTAATTACTTTTCAAAAACATAAAATTTAACTTATTTTGTCACTTACAGTGACTACCTATTACCATGAAATTAGTTTAGAAACTTCCTTTTTTAGTTAAATAAAGTCCTTGTGAACCTTTTCAGCTGTCAGTAGAATTCGAATTTATAGCAGTGAGTTCCTCTAACTATATGTATTCACGCTATGTCGGTTATCGCTTTGTTTACTTAAGTAAAAGGTGTACAATTTTGCCTTGTGTTGGCGTGTAGCAAATAATGACCATTAGTTCAGTGATAACCCAGAGAAATCGTGCAGAGGATATATAATTTAGGCTCTATACAACGATTTTTTACGATTTTTCTATTCTGAAATCTTTAAAGGACACTCCAAACAAGATTGAAAAACCAGATAAATACCACAGAGAAAAGATCGTTTGGACTCAACTCAAATCCTGAGCTAATCCCAAAACCCCTTAGTCCAAGACTCTGTTTTTGGGTTCAGATTTGCAAGTCAATTGTGAAAAAGTTGTTTTAAAAAGACTTTGAAAAACCTATCCGTTTTTATTCACTTATGGAGCAACCCTCGTTTTTTTTATTTTCTATCTCAGTTTCTTTACATTTGAATTATTTTCTGTGTTTATTTTTCTGATTTAATTTGCTTGATTTTCTGTTCTTCAATTTCAAGCAGTTTTCGCTTTAGTTCCAACTTGTCCATTTGTAATTTCTCCATAACTAAATGATGACGTTTATCTTCTAATATCTTTTGCCTATACATAGTCGTAAATTTCTTAATACCCAATATCTTTGATTTGGGTCGTACATAACTATTCTCGGAGCGACTTTCCTCGGATGAGTCCTCAATTGATGATGACTCTTCTACGATTTGCAGCAGTTCATTGATATCATTATTTGTTGTCTATTTGGAATGAAAACTATTTAGATTATTTAGAGTTGTCTGGACTTTTCATACCTCTTTTTTGAGCCAGAATTTGTTAATCTTCTCTCTAACATCTTCCGGCAAATGTGTCCAAGTGGCTGGATTTCGATGGCGACTATTCAGATGACGTCTCAAGTTGGTTATGGTTGTTTTATATGATAGTTTTGCCTGACAAATATGACAAATGGCAAAGATATCGTCATGGGGACGAAAGAATAGCCAAATTTCACTTCGTTTCATCCTCATTCTGCTATTTTTTTTCGAATATTATTACAACTTTGACAGTAGAAACTTTAAGTGCTCTGGTTTAACTCTTTTTCGTTCGTCAAAGTAAAGCCCCAAAACAAATAGCAAGAAGAGCAGAGCGAACACAAAACGGAAGTAAAATAAAATCCTGTCTCTGTGAACTCACACAATGAGCAAACAATGGCCAAATGGTCAGGCCAAAAGGGTTCAGGTGGGGGGTCAACATTTTGGGGTCAGTGTGTGGGCTCTGCTGCTGTGGTCAGTTGTTGCTGTAGCTGTTGCCTTTGTTTGGGGTGTCAGCAAAACAAATTGTTTTATAATGCGCCGACCCACTCACACGTTCATTCCATTTGAGTCCTTCTCCTGATTCTCCTTCTTTGCCCATACACACAAAAGCAAACAAAAGCCCCAAAAATGTTTATTGTTCATTTTGCCTAAGCTCAATATATTGGTGCCGGTCAAAAGTCACATGACAAAAGGTTCGAAATATTTTCAACAATTGTTTTTTTTTTTTTTTCTCGCTTCTCATGTTATTTGGCCCTCTTGGAAAAGCTTTCAAATTGAAGCTGTGCTAATTGTTGCTCTTTGTTTTTGTATAGTGTGAGGGGGGCACTCGGGGGGTTGGGCACTCCAGCGAGAGAAATGGTGTTATGAAAAAGTTTTCCGCTTTTCACCGTTGCACCTGCCCGCTGTGCCAAAGCAATTTGGGGAAACTAAAAGGCATTTGTTATTGGCTTTTTTTTTTCCTGCTTTTTCTCCAGAAATGGGCGGAAAGCAAACTAAAAGCTGTTGCATATTTTTAAAATTAAATTGTTCTCAGCATGAACTATTTTCTTTTTTTTTTTTACTTTTCTCATCGTTTTTCCACTTTTAGATAAATTTAAGAATTCCGTAGAAAATATATGAATTATTTCTTCAATTCATTCTCATTTGAATATACCTGCGATTTCTTATCAAGCTCAGTTTAGTTTGAACTATTTGGTGAATTTCTTTATATAGTTCAATTCTTTAATTTCAATTTAAAAATTAAAAGTTAATTAAAGTTAAAGATGCAATTTAACCCATCTTTCAATAGATATGGATCAATTGTTCGACTATTAATCTACTTGATGTTTGTTCATAGGTTTCCATAAAGATTTGTTTCAAATTTATACTAATATCAGACACCAAGCGATTTACTTTAGGTTGATTTTTCATTCGACTTCAAACATTCTGTATGTTTCAATATAAATAGGGTTCCAAATTGAATTGAATACTATATCGAACTTCTAGTAACTCTTAGAAATCATTCCATTCAAAATTTACTTCAGTTTCTTAAACTTTATATTACACTCACGTTGATTCCTTTTCGATTTCATTACATTCTAATTGCCTTTCAATTTTCCTTTCAATTTCCTTTTCAATTCCCCTTTCAATTCCATTTCAATTGCAATTGTCTAAGGCATTCAACTGGACTAAACTCGTTTTATAAAGTGTTCACACCTCATCGGTGGTGAAATTGGCTCTGACTAATGCAATTTTTGGGCCAGTGTCGAAAAAGTTAACCTAACTTGCCTCTCTTTCTCTCTCTCTCTGTCTGTCGTTCTTTACTTCTGTCTCACTTGCATTGCTGCACCTTTTCCGTGAATGTCTCGTAAATTGGCATTCATTTGCCTTAACCGTAACAAGTTATTTGCTTATGCATGTGTGCACTTTTGCGCACCCACAAATTGCAGCTAGTAAAGCGCTAAAACGTGACGACAGATGAAGGCCGCCTTCTTCTCCGAAGGCGGCCGACATCAAATAAATTCGCAAAAAAGAGCTAGAGAAAGTGCAACAAGCTATATGTAGGTAATGCAGGACCTGGCATTTTCTTCTTCCTACCGCCCACCACATTTTTTATCCCTTCTTTGCACTCGAATGCACGCTGTATGCCGGCCTTTTTACTCAAACGCTTATTGGCTTAGCTCGAAATGCAGCTGCCTGGGTTGGTTCTCTGCCATTGACTCAATAAATGTCCTCAGGTTATGCCAGGACTAAGTGAACTGTGAGAAGGACACGAAAGCAACAGAAAGAAAGTTACTAAAGTGCGAGACTCTTATGTCAAGCTTGTTAACTAAAGATGTATTTACCTTTGGGGCATTACAAAGATGTAAAAATTGAATTTATCAAATTGAAAATTAATCAAACATTTCTCTCTCTTTCCTCTCTCTCTCTCTCTTTTGCAGGTATGTAAACAATTTTGATGTCCTTAAACATTACCACAGAACATTGTGTAAATAGTAAGTAGAAAGTTTAATTAACAATTTTTGGTTAACCTATTTTTATCTTTTGACATTGTCAGAGCTATGAAAAAAAGGTGCTTCATTTTTTCCTCCCCTGTTTGTTAATCAATGAATTTCAATTATCAGCCAATATTATACCTGACAGCCATTTCATTTATTTATTAGCTTTGATAAAAAATGTTCAACATTGGCAAATTCATCAAAAAGGCGAAACGAATTCAATCTCGTCAAATTGCCAACAATTTATGTGTCCAATTACAAAAATTATTTGGTAATAAAATTTTAACAAATAAGAAAAAGGAACAATGAAACGAATTTACACATATGAAAGAGATAGGCAAAGGCAATACCCTGTGAAATTTTTGTGTTCGGTACAAAGGGAAAAATAGTCCAGGGCAGTCTCTCTTATATTAGATGTAGTTTGAATAATATAGAGAACACTCGAAAGATTAAGATTTATATGGGATTACATAATAAAATAGTAGTTTGCCTTTGCACTTTGGATTTGAAATAATTACAATGAGATTTGACTTGAGTTATATCTAAATAATAATATTCAATTTTGTATTTTTAATATTCGATTAAGTCGAGTTTTGAATAAGTTGATATTCTCAAGGAAATAGAAAGAAATAGATTATATAAATATAATAGATTTTCGGATGGACTTAAAATTTCTTGTCCTTATCCATATAAAATGATTGACATTTTGTCTAACATTAGGAAATCAAGTAAAGAAGTCGAGAAAAACGATATTCGTTAAATTCCAAAATAGGTTCTGATTTTATGTGAAAATTCTTATTTGATTTTCCTTCCACGAAAAGCATTAGACTACATTACTTAAAATTTTAACTTTCATATGTCAACTTACAAATGTAATGCTCATTAAATCCTTCCCTGAATATCGTTACTTATTACTTAACTTACTGAACAAAATATAACTAAATTAAGATCTCAAAGTACCTTCAAGTTCTTCTCTTCTGAACCCAATTAGAGAGACATTACATTCTCTTTGCTACTTATTCGCCATAATACTTATCGAGTTAAAGCCAAAAGATCCTTCATCTTAGTCGTACTATGTTATATTTCCTGAAACTCGGATAACTTGTCTGATAAAGTGCCTCAAAATCACACTAAAGTGATTTCCTAAAGTGGTAAGACAGCCACTTTTACCAACAAACTAATCAAGTTGCTTCACTTGCAAAGATCAAATAAGTTTAATTTGATAATAAAGTTCAGCCAATTTATCTATAATAAACTTGTCCCGAAATATGAGCTACTATAAATTTTCAATATAAATTAAATTTTTTAACTGAACTGCATTTAGTTCATATTTATCATAGTTTTATTAGGTTTTAGGCATAACTTGTTAGACTAACCAAGTTCCCTTAATGTGGGCCAAAAAGTATATATATCTCGATACACCCATCTTGAATATGTATATACAAACATATATATATTCATGAATAGGAAGAGCCTTCTTACTCGTATGTATATGTATATGTATATATATATTATTAAGGATAAGCTCGCAAGCTAAAATTGAATGCATATAACAAGGCACTGTTGTTGGGCACTTAGCATGATGTTAGCGGATGGGGCGTTTGAGGAGCTAAGGGGGGAGGTAGCGGCTCTTACCTGAAACAATGGCAGGCACTGCCATTTACAACCTGGCTAAAATAAACGCAAAATGACAGCCAACAAGCTGCAATAACAACAACAATTGTGACGCAAGTTTATGCTCTCCAAAGTGAAAGCGCAGTTAAAGTGTCAAAAACACGCGCACACACACACACACAAACACACACATGCACACACAACCATATACACAAAGGAGAAGAATGAACCACGCCTCCATTTTTGGGGTGTTGTTTGGGTGTTTCTGTATGTGGATGAGTTTCGTTGGCGTCAGTTTTATAGATTTTTTTTTTTTTTCGCACGTGAAGAAGCATTTCGAGACGCGCCATTAATCTTGAACACTCATGGCAGCCCTCGCCATTGCCTCACTCTCCCCCTTACCTTCTGGACTGTAGCTCATATTTGTCATAAATATTGAACAAGCAAGTGGTTGCCCTACCCTCCTCCCTTACCCCAGCCAGAAGTAAAAAACCCTCAAACCCAGTTTTGCTACGTCAACAGCTGACTGCGACAGATAAAGAGGAAAGGGGCCTCTGAGAGGCGTGTCTGGTTGGGCAGTTTGGCGATTGATTTAAAATCTACTTGAAATTATGTTTTTTTGACAAAGGGGAATTCATTTAAATATACAAATATATTTGTTGCTTTTGGCAGGTGCATGTATAGTCGATTGTTTATGGCATTCATACAAATACATATACATAAATTATCCTTTATGTCAGCAAACAAATTCAGAAAAATTTAATCATTGAAATTGTTAAGGGAATAATGTAAAAATTTTCATGCATTTGTTTATATTTGTTAAAGTGTTTGTTTATTTGGGAATTGAAAATTGCAGCAAAGAGAAATGGATAGATATACAAATGCAAAATCAATTTGAAGAGTTCAATTTTTATAGTTTTGAATTTTGGTATGATTAGTTTTGTCATACTATTTTCTCTATTGGAAATTTCGAGATGAAGTCTAAAGAAGTTTGGTATTCTGTTTTATGATATATATCGAAAGTAATTCACTTTCAACAAAAACTTATTAAGCCCGCCTCCTTGAGACAGTTAGACTCTTGGCTAACAATATTATAGTAGCTAAGGTATGAATCTTCAAAAGAATTGTTTAAATTTCAATAAAATACAAAATTCTCTACTTTACCTATCTAAAAACAGGCAAAAAAGTACTTAATAGAAATAACTTGATTGAAATTTTGGATGCCTCAACTTATATATCGTGATTATTGAGATCCAAATATCTAAATTTGTATAGCACAGAGCATGCAGGACTATAAATCTGTTTATTATATACACAAGTGCATGGCTTTTGCCCAACTTTTAATAGTTTCGACTGACTTTTTATAGATTATTAAAAACTTAATTGAAATCTTAATATATATATATAAAGGAATTGATCTGGAAAATATCTTATATGAACAATTTAGTATATAACTCAATTGGGCATAGAATCTTCAGCTAGGTCAGCTCTTTCCCCCCTTTGTTCTCTTTATACTGTTTGTCTTCTTCAACATTTGGCTTTCATTTAATTTGGCTATTTTCTGGCTTTTAATAAAGCAACCTCACTTCACTTTTCATCTCCCCAACTCCCCTCATCGGTTTTCGTTTTTTTATGATTTCATCATGCTTATAAACATTTCACAGCTTTCGAGTGTTTAGATGTCCTAAAAGAAAAAAAAAAAAAAAGAAAGACGAGAGAAAAATGAAACTTGACAATTTCATCATCAATAAGTAGCAGCAGCATCTACACAAAACTCTGCGTTTAAGTGTCATAAAAAAACTGAAAACAGATTTTTGCATCCAACAATGTAAAGAACATTGAGGAACATTTTACACACCAGCAGCTGAAGCAGCAGCAGCTGAAGACATATAATAGAGGATATCGTTTCGGTTGCCAGGTTTTTGCTAGCTAACTTAATGAGCAAAGAAGTATTTCTTCTCACCAAGTTTGTTGCTAATAAAGTTTTTTTTTTTTTTTTGTCCACATTTTTTTATAGTTCGTATGCAGATTAGATGAAGTTTTGTTATCAGAATATTTTTTAGTAGCATGACTTTGAGATTATCTTAGTTATGACTAGATTAAGCATTGTAGGAATCTCATTCAAGCGAAATAAACTAAATGAAATGGAATGAAAAATGTCAACTGATTGGCCAATAAATTTGCTAAACTTACTTAAACAAATGCGTCTAATTTTCTACTCCATATGAGAATTAGAAAATTAGTAATTATTTTTACCAATTTTCCATATTTTGTAATCGAAAGTTGTCAAATATATATGAGTATTTTCTGTTCAAATATTCTATTGAAATTTTTGTTTCATAAATAATTTTAAGATTGCACAAATTGTTTACTATAAAATACATATCTTAACATTTATATTAGCTAAAGTCTCCAACAATATGTTGCTATAAATTCCTATTCGTTAAATTAACTTTTATTGCAAAAGCTCAGAGCTTTTTTAGCTGTAGAAGATGTCCTGCAGTGTCCTACTTCTACAATAGCTTAGCTATAAAAGTTTGCAGTATAAAACATAAATCAAGCTTAGTGATACAGAAATTTAAAAGGTCTAAATTTAGACAAGTTTGTCTTCTACTTCGCTTTTGCCAGTCCCCATAAAGGAGAGATAAAAATAGAAGACTATTTTAGGCCTTAAACAAAGTTTAACTTATACAAAAACAAAGTTTTTGAGGCACAAACTATTAGATGGCAAGTCTTATACGCAGTCCTACAAATATCTAATGGTAAACGAAAATGATTCGATAGCAAGTCTTATACAAATTTGAGCTTATACAAGTACAAACTAGTTAAAAGCGCGAAACTTTAAAGCTTTCCGCTTATACGACTTCGAAACATTAAGTTTATTTGTGTTTCGATATCAAATTATAAAACCTTACCTATGAAATGAACTCAATTTATACAAGTTAACTTCTTGTAGTCAATATCAAGTTATATCTAGAAGACCAATTCAAATTTAGAACTAGCAAAAAATGTCTTATACATCTAGAGCGGTATAGTTGCTACGCAGTTTACAGTTGTTCTTATACAGGTTTGTTGATGTATAAGTCAGTCTAATACAAAGCTTTACTTCTAAAATCTTGCAGAACGGTTTTAGATTAGCCTAAAAAAACTTTTAACATTAAAGTTTTGTCTTATATTTATATGTAAAGGCTTAGATAAAAGGAGCAACTTATACACTTTTGCATGTCATAGTATAATCATTTATTTGACTTATACGAAAATGAACTTGGCTTAACGAATTCCTCTTTTGGGACGAATTCATCAATCAACAAATTCGAAAAGTTTTATCTTTTTGCAGGTAGAAAAGGACATCTTTTAGCAACATCCATAAAACTTTGCCGAATTTTCTTATATCGAAAGGGATTATTTCTATAACACAAAAGTGAACTTTAAATATTTTATATTAGGGCAAAAATTTCACAGAGTAAACTTAGTAACTTCGAAGTGTACTTTATTTACAAAGGACATTTTGAAATTCCCTTTATAAAAATAACCATTATTTCATGTCAACTTTTATACTCAGCTTTATAGCTCAACTCTTCCTAAAACCATCTCTGTATAACAGTCGCAATTTCTCTTCATTTCATGGAATTCGTTTTCAATTTCCTTCTCTTTTTGTTTGTTTCCTTTTTTTTTTGTGTTCTGGCCATCTTTTGTTGTCTTGGGTTAATGTAATTACTTTGCAGACTTCCTCTTCATAATTTGCTTTAAACCAATTAAAACTGTGTTGGTTGTTATTATTGTTGTTCTCGTTGTTATTTTTTCTTTGCTTTTGTCCTTGTAATTTTGATATCCTGGCTAGTAGTTGTAGTAGTAGCTGGTTTCTTTTTTCTTCCCGTCTTGTGTCATTCCTGTTGGTTTTTGTTGGCTAAGACGGAAGTTGAAGGTCGTGGCTCAGTGGGGACTCATTAGAGTAAATTATGAACAGTTTAAAAAGTCATTAAGACAAAAACCAACAAACAAATTGTCTAACTATAGTTAAGAGTTTTAATGAGTGAATGAGCGTATGTGTGTGTGTGTGTGTATGTGGGTGTATGTTTGAATTAGGTCAAGTAGTCAATAGACTCTACCATTTTACCCTTTGCTTACCTTTCCATTATTCTGCTGCTTGTTGTTGTTAGTGTCAAATGAACAAACACATTTGTCAGTCAATTTTCAATTGGCATTTGTTGAGCCTTTGAGCTGCACACGTAAATTTATTTGCCTTTGCATTTGCAATCAGAAACTGTGAATCCGTATTCTAAACCGTATCCTTTGAAAATCTGAACAAAAAATAAAATACGAGAAATACGTAAAAGATCCACGAGAATCGCCAAATCACAATCAAATCACAATTGGGGGGCGAAAGGAGAAAAAACACCTGCACAAATGTGAAAAAGTATTTTGGATTTGTTTGCCTGTTTCCCCCCACACACACACCTATATATATCAATCTGTATGTGAATATACATATGTGCGAATATATAATGCAGTCAATTGAGTTTTGATTTCATTGAATGAATGACGAACTGGCAGTCAGTTGAGAGTCAAAAGCAGTCCTCGTCAGGTAACAAATCAGCGAATTTTCAGCGATTTATTAGTTTTGCCCAAAATACATACATACATGAAAAATCTCCAATAGGCTATATGGTCTATGCAGGTGTTTGTGAAAGGTGTTTGGTGCTATTGCCATATTCATTTAGATTTGTTTCACAAGTAGCGAAATACATGAAAATTCGATTAACAAACAAATATATAGGTATAGGTAGATTTATATATCAAATTTGAATTTTCAAGCATTTACTGAAATGTAACAGCAAAACAAGTTTTAACTCCATTACTAGTAATCGATTTAGGCATAGGAAATCATAATAAATACTTCGACTAGTGTATAATTACTTAATTAAATGAATTGAAATAAAATATTTTAGATAATCAATTTGGTAAATTTGAAAAATTTGCTTGCTTAATAGGCAACAACTAAGTATTAGGACTTCAATTCACTTTCATTTAATTGCTAAATCAATAATATAGATATAACCATCTAATTCCAAATGTCTCGATCTTTCGTTTACTCTAATTTCATGTGTCGATTTAGCTTATCTTTCATTGAAATTCAATTTTTGCAAAACTTCACTTTGTTGGCCTGGCCAACCGCTACCAAACAAAATGAAAAAGCAACAACACTTGCAATTCTAATTTCCAATGCCAATCATTTAAGCGACTAAGAACAAGAGAGAGAGAGAGAGAGATAGAGAGAGAAAGCAGATGTAGAAGAAAAAGAGACAGACCAATTCATTTGACTAACGTCTCTACCCCATTCCATTTCAATCCGCAGCAATTGCCATACCAGATGCATATTGGCCATGCTCAGCATTTTTCGCCTCTTACTGTATAGTTTTCCAATTAAGCGAAATAACAAAAACAAAAGGAAAATGAGGAAAATGGCTACTGCTGCTACTGCTCGAGTCTGATGGAAAATGAAACCTTTTTCGCGCTGCCTTGTCATCTTAACAGCGACAGCAACAGCAAATAATTGCAATGATGCAGTTGTTGGGTCAAGGAAACGAAGGGGTACTACCGACTGTCGCAAAGGGGGGAGTGGGGGGAGGCCAAAGGATTGGGTTGGACTTAAGATATTCAAGGCGGCTCTCATTTGCACATTTCCGCATTTTCTTTGCACCCTTTCTCTCACTCTCCCTCTCTCCGTCTGTCTGTCTGCCATTCTTTTTTTTCTAGCGGAAGTGCCGCATACGCCATGTTGCCAAACAGAGAAACACAGAGAGGCAAAGACACAGGGAGTAACTAAGAGAGAAATCTAGAGAAACTTGCAACGTTGACAATTTTTATGCCGAGCTATTGCAATCCAACAAAAAAAAAAAGAAAACTTAAAAAAAGAAATTCGCGACGCCATCTTGTCGCCGGATGTGAATTTATGCGTATTCAGCTGTAAAAAATGCGAAAGAAAAAAAAGAGAAAATTTTCCATCTTGTCCATGTTTTGCTGATTTGCTGTCCGCCTTCCTTTACCTTCACTTTTCCCCTTCCGTCTTTTTTATAAATTAATTACGCAGACAAATGTAAGCTGTAAGTGAAAATCATGTTCAGACACATTTTTTTTTTCCTCTTTGCTTCTCCCCTTTCTTGTTTTTAATGAAAATTAAGAAATTATTTTTGTAACACTTGGGAAAAAAGAAAAACAAGTTGTATTGTCTGTTAGGAAAAGGTAGCAAAAGCAAAAGGAAAAATCAAGTTTCCTTTTCTTTCATCTGATTCTTGCTTTTTGCTGTCTGTGGGTGAAATATAATTAAGGGTAAAACTAAATTGTGATTTCTGCTTTGGTGATTGTCTCACCAAGGAAACTTTTATTATAAAGTGAAGACAAGAAATAAGTAAAAGAATGCGTTTGGTTTATAGAATTATATAGATAGTTTGTTAAACTTGCCATACTTTAATCTATTAGACTGATGATTGAAGGTAATGATGATGATGATGATGAAAAGTGATTTGGGTTAAATATACATAACGTGATTTCTACTTTGAGCTTTGTTATTCTATATATTATGGTTTTACTTTGTTTTTATAATAGACAGAGAAATCGATCTTTTAAGTATATGCAAATGGCTGAGAGATGCATTTGACTGAAAGATGTACTTCTCATACTATAAGCTATTACCTTCGATAAGCAGAAGTCTAATAAAAGGGCAGAGAGTAAGGAATCAAAGGAAATAAATTTTGCCACAATATAAATTGGTAAAAAACTGTCAGACTGAGATTCTTAATATATCTACTTTGTAATCGTAGTTTAATGTTTTTTCTTACAATATTTGTAAAGTACATAAAAGTAATTGAAATATTAATTGAAAAGCTATTTAGGAGGCAGATTTTTATACTGTATACCCTTAAAATAAGTAAATTTAATGGATATATTTCAATCTTCCCCCAATGTTAATACTTTAACTAACTATTTACCACAGGGTATGTCCAATTCCAAACTTTTATTTCTATTATTCAGAAGTATTTCTCTTATTTTCCGAGTCATTTTTCTTAACTCTCAAGTGTGAAAGCTTCACTATGACTGTCCGCTGCATTGCATTCCAGGTTCAATTTAATCTCTCTCTGACTTTCTATTCTAAATTCCATTCCCCCTTTCTACCTATACCCAAACCCTTTTCTTGCTCTTACACTTTTTATGTTAAGAATATGTCACAATAATATTTTCCTCTCATTCTTCCATTTCTCGTGAACAATAATGTCCATTGGGATTGCCAGTGAGAAGACAAAAGACGAAATGGAACAAGCAAATGATTTATAGTTTTTGGAAATGGCAAAAACAACTGCAAAAAAAACTAAAGTTCATAATAATAATAATCATAATAATAAGTAAAAGCAAAAGCAGGAATGAGATATACAAAAAGAATCCAAAACAATACTGAGTTATTCATTTAGAAAATTGTTTGCGGGGGGTCTCGGCCTCTCTCTCTCACACATATAAATCAAATGGAATTTCCCTCAATAAATCGCAGAAAATGTATATAGAAAATGTAATTAATAATTACAATTTCCTATTTGGGTTTGGGTTGAGTTGGTGTTTGCTTTTAAATAAATATGTATATTTTGCATTTAAGCAAAGTTTTAAATTAAAATTTTTAGACAAATTTTTGCCTAATTTAATGAGAAAACAGATTCTGCATAGAGTCAGCTTAGTTTGTTTCACGTTTAATCCATTTTCTTTCTCTTCTACTCTTTACCTTTCATTCTGTTCTTTTTGCTCTTTAACGTCGAAAAAAAACTAATTTTCAATTTGTTTTTAGAGGCCAATGTGCATGTCCATGTGTAATTGGAGCAAATCAGTTTCCAATTAGATGGCCAACTGTGAAAAACAATACCAGAAAGTGGCTCAAATGTAATTGAAATTAACTATTGAACAAGGCCAATACAAAATTAGCTGCCACAAATGACAGGACAATTCTCGATTGCCAAACTTGACCTACAATTAAATATGCAAGCTAAAACCTTAACCCAAAAATTAAACTCCTCTCTCTCTCTCTGTTGGGTTTGAAGAACAATTATCGAATATTTCATTGCGTTTTATTGATACACTTGATTAGATTTCCATTTATTTATGATAGGGTACCATAGACACGAACATCGGCCCGGGCAATGCCATCGACATACCAAGTGGTATATATGGCATAATCTCCTTCTGGTGCGGGGAGAACGACCACAAGTTGATAGTTTAAAAATTCCACAGTTAATTTTTCCAGAACTAGATCGTGCTGTCAAAATGATCAACTTTTCAGTTAATATATATGTATATCTTAATAATTCGAGTGAACTTACATCGTATGGACAAGTGTGATTCAAATTTGATGCTTTACTTATGAAACTGTAGAAAAAATTATGCAGAATTTGCTTCTTTTTAGAAGCCATAAATTTGCAGCCGTCAATTGTTACATTGTATAGAAAGGGTTTATAGCCATTAAAACGTTTCATAACAGCAACATTAATCTACAAAAAAAAAACAACATTTTTTATACCCTTGCAAAAAGGGTATATTCATTTTGGCCAGAAGTTTGCAATGCATAGAAGGAAGCATCTCCGACTATATAAAGTATATATATTATTGATCAGCACGACGAGCTGAGTTGATGTAGCCATGTTCGTCTGTCCGTTTGTCTGGATCAACAGCTTCTCCTCCGAAACCCTTAAAACTACAGAGAAATTTTGCACCTCGGCATCTTTTTGTATATCTCGGAATCATCCCGATCGGATGACTATATCATATAGCTCCCATAGGAACGATCGGTCAAGAATAGAGTTAAACCTCCATAACTTTGTTGTTTTTCAATCAGATATTCCAAAATTTATTGTTTATGAGTTTGGTATACTTTCTAGCATATCCACCTAGTTTCGTTAGAATCGGTTGACTATATCATATAGCTCCCATAGGAACGATCGGTCAAGAATATTGTTTTAGAACAATAACTTGGGTGTTTTTAAAACGATTGTTACGAAATTTGGTATTTGGAAATTTAGTATATATAGAAATAGCTGTGCTAAGTTTCAGCCAAATCGGTTGACTATATGCTATAGATTCCATAGGAACAATCGGACCAAAAAAAATTTTTTTTGTCGAATTCCTTTTTTTCTCAAGCTACGAACATTTAATGTAGGTTTGACCTGTTTTATATGCTTTCTCATGATTTTGTCACATTATATATGTGTAATTGTTAAATAACAGTTTGCAAGGGTATACGAACTTCGGCACGGCCGAAGTTAGCCATCCTTCTAGTTTTTAGAATTATTTAGGTAAATAGTTTTCTTACCAAAGCATTTGTAACTGGAACTTGCAAGAGTTTTGCTTTCATACTCAAATATTTATATGTACGATTCACAGCCTTAATGCGACAGTATTCAATTTGTGTGAAATTTTCATCGAGTGCCACACATTTTACATTTGTTAGCTCGACACGGGAATGAATCTTTTACCGGAAATTGTAAACAATAAAAAATAGTAATTTTTTAGATTTTTTTGTTAGTTACCTGAATTATTTTATACGCCGCAAGCGTAATGCCAATCAGTATTGAATATTTCAAACACATTTCACTTCTGATTCAACATTTGAAATTGTTGTTTCATTTTACTAAAAAACAAAGTTCGAATAACAAAGTCATCTTTATTTATAAAAAATCAGTCAGGCGTTTAATTATACATTTTATTTCTTTTTAAATATTTTATAATTTGTTTTGATTACTTTATAATTGTTTCCATGTGCGTCTCCCAAATTTAAATCAAAGATAAAGTTCTTTAATAAACTTTAATCTATTTCAAAAGGAAAAACAAATACAATTTCCACTGACAGAAAATCTGCCTAATTTGTGACCTAGGGTAAAGTGGAAATTGTTTACCTCCAGCGATTTACACTCATTTCCCCAGTTTTAGTTTAGTTTGTGTGACTATCTGCATATGTGCTAATATGAGAGCATATCATTTCAATGCACTTTACAAATATCAATTTGCTTTTTGTTTTATTTGTTAGCTTAGAACGGGAATGTGTATTAAGCCAGTGGCAAAATTTCCATTACCATTGCCATTTGGATATCATCTTTCTCTTTTCCGTACAATTTTTCATGCCACACGCACTCGAAACTATATCTATCTCCCTTGTTTTTATACCTCTCTCTCACTTGCCCCCAATTCAGTGTCTAACTTTGACCGCAGAAAGCGCGTTGCCATGCCGCTGTTTGTCCATGGACGGATGCCAAGTCAGCTGTGATGAATGACAGCCAAAGAGTGTGTGTGAGTGTGTGCGAAGTGTGTGCATCATTCATCAGGCCAACCCCATTGCCTGTATCCATCCTTGTTCTCATTCTGACTCTCCCCCTCTTGACATGCTCTTGCCAATCCATCCAGCTGTGCGGCTAAATTGAAAAATTCATTACAATTAGTTGACGCCACTGGGCAAAGGTCCTTCATTTATTTTTTTCCCCTCTCTCTTTCTCTGCGAAAGAGACAGCGAAAGAGATAGGGAGAAAGGAAAGAGGCAGAGAAAGTGCGAAAGAGATTCCGTCTGCTGTTATTCAATAATTTGACAATTATCACATGCTGAAAAGTTCACTTAACAAAAGCAAATGTCCGACCCAGACAAGGGTCATCTTTTATACATATATAAAAAACGAAAAAATACTCCGATAACCTGTAAAAAGGTATAAAAATGTAACCCAAAGAAACAGAAGGAAGTCAAATTCACTACCCACCACTTGTTATCGCAATCTGTTGCTTAACTTTATTGACTCGAACCCAGATGCTGTTTACCTTTATCACAAATTTTTCGAAAGAATTTCATTATCATGTCAGTTAGCTAACCTTCTTTTAATTTTACCTTATATTTCGTTGTCTCCAATTGATCAAAGTGAAAAAGTTGTTGAAACAACTTTAATACCCAACTTAAAGTCGCTTAAAAGGTACATAATCATATTATTTCTTTAAACAGAACTCAAAGGTTGAAAAATAATGAGGTGTAACTATTAAGTCACCTTTTGTTGGGTGATTTTTATTTCTAGGTTTAATTTGGCATAATAGTAGTGGAAATATCGCCTAAGAAATGCATATACATCATATAGAGGTTCTTTTATAAAATTTGGAATGGATTTGATATCAAAACTCTGGACTTTCCTGAAGTCAAGAATATTTTTAGTAATTTTTTAAAAACCCTCCAGTTTCACCTACCATAAACAGATTTTAGTAAGCTGAAAGTTTCTCTCATAAAACAAATTTATTTTAGGTTATTTTGAGAAGTAATCAAAGACCATGAAGTTCTGCTCTACTTACTCCAATGCACATTGCATTCTGCATATTTTGATATTTTTGTTTAGTGACTCGATAGCCGTTTCAGTAAGTTTGCGATTCCAACTGAAGTTTCGCATCATTTCCTTAACAATGAACCTTTTATAGCCATTTCAATCAAAATTTCGTTACCTTCTTTTGTCTTACTACCAAAAATTGTCAAAACTAACTCAACTAAAGGTTCACTCTCACAAATCATACTTTGGCATCTTGCCCATTCACTTTATTTACTGAGCACACCTCACTTTGCCTAGCAATTTGGTGGAATACCTCAACTTTAGCTCTCATTAACATGCATTTGCCATGCATTATGATTATTTTCCTTAGGTTTTTTCCGTAAGAGAAAAGTTTTACCCACAACTTCAGATCTGGCAAAGTTTTTGCAGTTGAAGATGATGATTTTCTGCGCCGACAAACTTGTTGGAATTGTTTGGGCGTGTTAAAGATTTTGCATTAATTATCATCATTTCAAAAAGACAAACTTTAATTAAGTCATTATGCAATTGTGTGTGCTTGTGTGAGAGAAAGAGTTCTTCTCTTCAGAAATAAACCAGAAAAAATACTAATTAAAAAATTGTTTAAATAATTTTTCGCCAAGACACTTTCACCTTAACTAAACTAAGAAAGAAAATTAATTATCTGGCCAAATTCTGTTGCTTTTCGACTTCCTTTTAATTGAAGCTTAGCAAAAATCAATAACAAACCGATAAAATAACTTAATAAATGAACCAGACTGAGCCACAGATAGAGAGAAAATAAAAATGTGCCATAAAATAGGCAGCAACTATTATTTTTGCTTGGAAAAACTTGTTTGTTTTTGTCCATTGGCTTCGATTTTGGGGTTTTTGGCATTTTATGTTTGTGGACTTGAATCTTATCTCTCTGTTTTAGTTTCAGTTCGAACTTTTCATATTCCTTTGCTTATTTTATTGACGAAACTTTTTTCTCTGTGGCTGTTTTTTCCTGTATTTTGTTCTTGATGTTTTAATTGTTCAACAATTTTGTGTAGAAAGTTTCACCTTAAAGTTCTAAGCAGGAAGAGGGGGAAATTCTTGGACTCGCTGATGTTTTTGTGGCTACTTTTATTGCGGGTTCCCACATTTCGCCACCCACTGATTCTTTTCTGCTCTTCTGACTTTAACAATAATTCGCATTGTCAACGCTTGGACAATTGAACTCAAGTGGTGAGAGAGAGAGGGCGGAAGGACGAGTCCCACGCTCCTTCTGGCTCTCCTTCCATCTGCCATGAAACACATAAAAATAAATATTAAAAAGTTTTTCTTTTCAACAATTTAATTGAAAATATATTTACATTTCATACGCCCTGTGTTACAAACATTATTCAATAGCTATCAATATATTGAAAAAAATCAAAATTCAAATCAAAATTTTAAACAATTTCAACTTTATTGGCCGAGACTTTATCTAATCTTAGTTCAAGTCACTAAACTGTGCCTCTCTCTTAACTAAATTCAACTTTGTTTGAGTGAAAAATTACATCACTTTTGCTTAATGAGACAACTAAACTAAAAAGTTGTGTCCACAAAATCATCTTTTACAATTTCAAAGTCAACTTTAATAACATTTTTCGCACACAAACACACAGACAAAAGAAGAAAATTTGCTGTAAACTTTCTTTATTCCCTCGGTAAAGCTTCATTTTTGCTTACTTTTCTTCTTCTATTCCCCTATTATTATTATTATTATGATAGACCAAAATGCTTATTGTTCTGAAGCAACCACAATATAAGTAAGCCAACTCAGAGCAGAAGGCAGAGAATAGCAAAACGAGAGACAGAAAAACGAATGAAAAGTGCAATTGTTCCAACATTTTATCTCTCGACTTGAGTTTAGCTTTTGGCTGACTTCTTAGCTGGACTTGGCCTGGCTTTTGTCCTCAAGTGGACATTATTATTAGTTTTTTTTTCGTGGTCGTTTTTGTGACTTTTCTTCTATTGTTTTTTTTTTTGTGTGTGACATAATTCACAAAAGTTTCTAATCAAAAAAAGAAGAAAAAAAAAACAGCAGCAGCAGCAACTAATTTAGTTTTGTGCAATCAAAAAATTGAACTGCAAGTGGTAGAGAAAGAGAAAGAGAGAAACTGTGAAAATAAAAACCTTACAAATTAACAAAAGTCTTAAGAAATAACAAAAAAGTTGCTGGCAGTTTATATACACTTAAAGCTGAAACTCAAGGAAAACTTATTATATTCTATATATATTCTATTTCGATCTAAGGAAACTGCTTAGCATTCATATTAAAGGTTAAAATTAGTTTTAATTGAAAGGTAATTTGCCTAGCACCTGAAGGTTTCATACCATAAGATTTAGTATCTCAATTGGTACTCCATTACAAAGGATTCAAAGGATGCTTTTGAAAATCTGCATAAAGCTTCAGATTATATAGAACAACACCAATCTTTTGATTCCACTTCCAACTGCATCATTCTAACTTAAGCAGTCTATAAATTGCCTAGTTCATTCTATTACTTCAAACTGTCTAAACTAAAGCCTACTTTTTGGGGCTAAACTAAATTTCCTTTGATCTGATCAATGTTGTAATACACTCTATCAGGTTACAAACTGACTAAATGAATTTGTGAGAGGTAGAAAATGAGGCAAACATTTACGTGTATATTTTATTGAACTGACTGACTTCAACCCACACACTAAATTTTCCTCTGTGATTGCTACAAGAAAATGAAAGAGGAACAAAAAAAAAAAAAAGATGAAGAGGAAAAGGACGCATCAACGGAAGGGAAGGTAAGGGCAAAATAAAACCAGGTCAGTCCTGTGAGCAAATACACGCAATCAAATGCCAAGTCAAGACCTAAAGCCAAGCTAAGATTTGGTTTGCCTGTTCTCCATCTTCCCCGCTCTCCACCCGATTTCCCCTGTTTTTGGTATTGGACTCTCTGCTCCATCAGCAGAAAAGTGCCCAGTTTTTCGTATAATGAAATAAGCCACACAAAACGGCAACAACAACAACTATTTCAAATGAAAGCTAAACAAACAGAGAGAATGAACTAAAACTGAACACGTCAGGTAAATAAATAGATGAAAGCAATGCTATAAGCCAAGTTAATACCCAACCAACCCCCTTACAGTCATCAAACACAAAAAACCAGGCCCATTACAAAACTGACTTTGTGAACACTTTAAAACATTTTACAACTTCAGTTCGTTTTTTTGTTTTTGTGTTTTTTTTTGCGGTCCACCAAAAACTACTTGCAATTAATCAGCGGCACGTGCCACGCCCTTCATTTCTGTATAGTTACAGAAGCACGCAGCAAAAATTATGGCCAACAGCCACAACAGCAACAAAATAGCAAAAGAGATAACAATGCCGAGCCACTTGCAACGTGTTGCCAGATTGTTCAAGTGTTGGTTTTCTTTTTCCGTTTTTCTTTTTTGTTTTTGCGCTTTTCATCTACTTTATCTATTTTAATGCTCTTGCTTGAGCGGGTAGTTTAAAATTTCTGAGTTGTCGCGTAAAAGTAGAAATCAGTTGAGTTGACAGAGCTGGAACTTTATCTCAACTAAAAGCTTGGTTTTAATCATACTATGTAGTTCATTTTATAGGTAAAATAATAAGAGAAATATAAATATATTTTCTATTCTTTATTTATTTATTTATAGTTCAATAGCTAGAGTATCTACACTTTCACATGAGAAAGTTCTTTGCATTTAAACTTTTTTTTATATATCAACTTTTTTGTGTTGTTTCGCCATTTGTTAAATGGTCAGTCGCTTTTTTCTCTGTTTTTTTTTTCTCTCGGTAAATTGTTCGAACAAGAAAAAACTGTCACTAAATGACGCCGATGATGATGATGAAAATTGGTTGGTAGGAAAGGAGGGAAATGTGACTGGAAAATGTCAGGCAACACTTGGTGACACTTTTGTGCAAAGTAATTAAGTGAAAAAAAGTGAAGAGGAAAACAAAAAAAAAAATATATATATATTTTATTTTTATATTTATTTTTTGTATACGTAGTTTAAAAGCTTTTCTTCTAAATTCGAATTATAAAAATTTTAAGTTTTAATTGCACACTGCGTATGTGAGAAAAGTTTATCTAAATATTAAGTATACGCCATATGAAACAAATTGAACTTATAAAGTATTCAAAGCTCGCATTAGATTAAAGTGTTCTAAGGCAAGATTTCAGCTGTGTTTATTTATTTTAAGGTTAAGTTAAACAAAACCAAACAATTGACTTTCTAGATAGTAAAGATATAGGAGTAACTTTTTATTATTAAAATTTGTGAATGAATTAAAGATAATTTTATATATAGTAATGGAAGAAAAGGGTACTAAGGTGAAAGGAGGATTTAGAATGCTTGGAAATTAATAAAGTTCTCAACTTAATAGTTCTTTATCAGTTTGCCAATTGTCTAATTGGAATTTTGCTAGCAAAATGTGGTTCAACTTAAGAATTTCCAAAAAAGATATTCCATCAAAACAATGTTCTATACAAAATAAAGTATTACGAATCGATTTGTATAAAATAGTAAGAATTTAGCCTTTGTGATAAAACATAAAAATCTCTCATCTTCCTCATACGTTTATTTGATTTAGACAAATTTTAATCAAAGCTATATATTTTTTGCCCTAATCTGTAAGTAATAGGTATGTCGGAAACTAAGAAATAATGTAACTAACTATATTCAAATAAAATGTAAAGACTAACATATAACGTCATGTTAAAGAAGTTGGACAAGTTAGAATATGAAAGTCATGACAGGACAGAGACCAATGTCAATTTTACTGGGAACTAGGTTCGAGACCCACAGGGTGGTGCACTGGCAATAGGCAGGAAAATGACAGGAGTGTCAAGCAAGACATGTGAAGAAGAAGGTCTCGAGGCAAATTGCCAACAAGAAGGAAACTCACTTTGGAAAGAGACCTGCACAAGACCAGTCGCAACTCGCTGATCTCCCGGTCAGAATAAAAAAACATACTAAAAAGCAAGGATGACGGACAATATGAATGCCGATGGGAACAATATTACCCCGTTTCCGACAGGTACTTATTGTATCTCTACCGATAAAAGTTTTCCATATCAAGCTTGTAAAATGATTTCATATAGAAAACTGTCAAATAGCTAAGTAAAATCTCGTTTAATCACACAAATTTTCTTTATTCTTCTATCATCATTCAATTTGTAAATCAAAAGTTTCATTGTGTAACGCAATAAGCTCTTCTGTAAGCTGATCAATTTGAAGTTTTAAGAGCAACATTGTTATCTTGATAATCTGTTAAGCGTGTGCAATGGCATAACAAAGTATCTTTTTAACCCATTTTTTTGTGTTAGTTGTTATAATCTTTACACTTTGTGAACTCTTGGAAAAAAAACAACACAAAATTTAAATATGTAAAATATTGAAAGGTTTTATTTCTGCATTTCTCTCCTCCCCCCTCTCCTTTTTTTTGGTCTGCATTTGGTGCAACTAGAAGGCATGGCATGGAACAGATAAGCTGCATCTTATGCAAATGTAATTAAAATGCAACAGTGAGAGAAAGAGGCAAAAGCTGTTTTACAATATTTTATGTTATTTTGCACCCGGTTTTGCTGTCTCTTTTTTGTTTTAGTTGTTTTGCTTAGGATCAAGGCAAAAGCTTAGTCTATCTCGTTTTCATACAGTGTGTGTGTGTGTGTGTGTGTGCCAGGACATTTCGCGTTGCCCGGGCAATTTAGTTAGAGTAAATGAGCAGTAGCAGCAACATTAGAGCAATGTTTTTTTTTGTTTGTTTCATTTTAATTAAAACTAATTAAAGTTAATTAAACACATTGCATGCTAGAAAAAACAAATAAAAACTAGAAAGAAATAATATCTCTTTATATGTAAAAGTCCTCAGTTATTTCCTCCTTCCTCTCCGCAACAACAAATGTCAATTGAATGGCCAAAGATTACGTTTAACAAAGCTATTTATATAACTGATGAAATTGGTCAGCCAAAAACGATTCGTTTTCTTCTTTTTGGCTTCTTTCAGTTTGGTTTTTCTCTAAGCTGATTACAAAGCATTTTTCCTTCCACCATTTGTGTTTTGTTTTGTTTGACTTTTGAAACGAAGTTTCTTATCGCGCGGTAGGGGCTAAACCGAAAAAATTAAGACTAAAAAGTGTAACGACACTTTTACCGTTACCAACTGTTTTGTCTTTTTCTTTCGCATTGAACAGTGTACGAGTATGTAGACAGAGAGGGACGCACAAGCAGTGATCGCGAGCTCGAGTTTGTGGGCAGAGGGACGCACAAGCAAATGCGGGAGGGGAAAAAGGTAGCGAGCTCGAGTTTGTGGGTAGAGGGACGCACAAGCAAACGCTGGAGGGAAAAGAGGTAGCGAGCTCGAGTTTGTGGGCAGGGAGACGCACAAGTAAATGCTTAAGGGGAAAGTAAATACGAGACGCACAAGCAAAGATTCTGTGATTGAGAAAGGGTCATAAATGTGCGAGGCAGGGGTAAGAAGAAAAAAGGTCGCGATCGCGAGCTCAAAAATGTGTGTCCGTCAGTTAAAAGTGCAACCCGCATTTACTTGTGCGTCTCGCTGCCCACCAACTCGCACATATGTATGTACATATGTATATGTATTTCCTCTGCTCGGATTCGCGATCCCGACCCTTTTTCCCTGCCCGGATGCTTGTAGAAGTAATAGCCGTAAACCTGAGTAGGTGTATATAGAGCCCGATTGCGGGCAACAACAATCAAACGGGTTTTACTAGACTCGGTTCCTTAAAACTGCTGCCAAGATATGTCAAAAATTCCTTAACCGATTTTGATTAAATTTTTTAAAATATGTATCTTTATTATATAAAAACCTATCTGAACTAAAATAATTGTAATCGCTTTGTTGTTTTTTTTTTTAGCTAAATAGTCTCTCAAAATGGGTCGAAAAAGTGACTTTTTTCAAGTCTGTAAAAAATTAATTTTTTGGAATTTTAAATTTTTTATAGTTCATTGTATGGGCTAAAGTCTTACAATTCAAATAAGGTTTGGTTTTTACAATTCGGATCAAGGTGGCATTTTGGTAGCATTTGAGCTACTTTTTTAAATGGTTTCCTGTTGGCCGGAGTATTTCGAAACATGTACATATGTATATTGTTTTTAAAAAAATATAAAAAAAAATTGTTTAAGTATTAATTAAAATATATTTTCTTTCAAAATTGCAGGAAAAAAGCAGCTCTCACCCCCTGAATCGAAAGAAACTTCGTTTCATCTGGGTGTCCCATGACACCTCTTTTCTTTTTTTTTTTTTTGTCCTGTTAGCTTGGATTTCATTTCTTTTGTCACCTATTTGTCACCTTTTCTTTTATTCTCGTTTTCCTCTCTCTGGGTTGGGGTTAATGTCAACTCCAGTTCAACATTTTTTTATGTAATTCACTTTGTGTAAAAAGAAAATTATGCTTTAAAAAAATAATATAAAAATTTAAATGAAAAATGTCAGTTACAGACATTTTGTTTAAACAATATAAAGAAATCAAGGAAATGAAATTAAAATATTACAAAAGACAATTACAGAAAAACAAATTTTTTGCAAACTTTTTCTCGTTAGATTTTTCTATGTATAGAATATACAGAAATAATACATTTTCGTGTTTATATTTGAAATTTTGTAATTCATTGTTGCATACTGAATTTCAGATACACTTTCAGTTGGAAGACTTTTCTTTATATAAAAAAAGGGAATAATCTCAAACTAAATTCGATATATTTTTAGAACTTACGCAACTATTTAGAATGTATATACTAAGAAAAATTAAATAGAACTATCCATAAAGTAAATTAATTTTCGTGTTTTGAAGCCTTTCGTATTTACTTGGAATCTATATACCATAGATCTATAAATCGAAAGAACTGTAAAATTAGTCGACATGCTTTTTATCCGCTGAATAGTATTTCAAACTACTTTTTTAAGCATATAAATATTCTTATAGAAACTGTTCTAGAAGTTGAACTTCAATAGATTAATAATATTTAATCAGTATAAAAACAAAAGGAAAATATGAAATAGAATTTGAAATACAGTCAAAATGGAGGAAACATCTACCTTTAGGAAACTGCTATCATAGGAAATCAAAGACAAAGTCTTCCCACTTTATTTGTAGTGCTTAGGGCATAACTTCAGAATCAAGTTTAAATACAAAGAAGTTTCTATATGATGTTTTTATACAATATAATAAAGTTACTTCCTAGTGCCCTACAAATTCATTTCGTGGAAGTTTGATTGATTAAACTCGTCAAATACATTTCATTTAAAGAACTGCAAACATCTCCACTACTTACTTATACCCTTTTGTAAGGATAGAATGTAAACTGTTGTAAGGAAACAACTTTTAAGATTTTAATTTGCCTTAAGCAGCGTTCTAAAAAATTTGACTTTAATTAAAACATTTCAAAGCTCAATTTTAATTGATAAAGGTAAAAGGTAAATTAATCTCAGTTCATTAGATCAATAAGCCCGAGGGTCTTTCACATTAAACTCAAATACATTTCAACTTTAACTTTAATATAAATAGAATAATCAAAGATTTAAATTTAACTCAAACATTTTGTTTTTCTTCTCTTTCTCATTGCAGGTAAATAAAAAACCATATACACAATCCCAAACTAAAGTTCTGGGGTCAGGTTTGTCGACTTTTAAGAAAATTTGCCAGCTTTTGGTTTATCTCTAAACAAAATAGTAAAAAAAAAAAAAAGAAAAACAGGGAAAACTTTAATTACTCTGACGCTAAAGTTCAATGCAGTTAACTCCAGCTGGGTCTCTGTGAAAAAGTTTAACTTTAAGCCGCTTAGAAAAAAAAAGAAAAACAACAAGGAAAAGCAAAAAAGGGCAACGGGAAACCAAAAGGGAAACAAAAATGGAAATGTACTAGAAAAACTAGAAAAACGAACACAGCAAAGAGAGCAAACTCAGATGGCAAATGATAACAAACATCGGGAAAAGCCAAAATTTGTTGGTCAGGCACTTTATAGTTTTCCCTGCACTCGTATAACAAACACACACAGATACAGAGACCGGGGCCGAGGCCGAGGCCAAACGGAAAATTATATCTAAAATTTCATAACCCACCCCTTTCTCTCTTTCCTTTTCTCTCTTCTCTCTTCTCTATAATAATAATTGCACATAGTTGCATTTTATTCAACACAAATATTCAATTGATAAACTCAATGGTTCCGTTTTGAATGCAATATTCATATTGATAGAGAAACTATTTTCCATTGGCCAAATGTAAATGAAAATTTTGCCATTAAATTCGAATGACCAGAAAACTCATTTTCATAAGAAATGAATTGGAAATGCTTAACCATAAATATTTTTCAGCAAATTCAATTAAAATTGTTAGTGCAAGTAATTAAAACTGAGCACATGCATAAAAGACTAATTGAATTTCAAGGCTTTGTTCAACTCAAGGTTAGTTTTTCCATTGGCAAATATTTGCTAAATATTTTAACAAGAAATTCTTTGGCTTACCTTGAGGCGGGTTCTTTAATCTTTAATAGTTTTCTCGAGAATCGTTTAGGAATGTTGAAATTTCCTGAAGGAAATTATAATTTATGGCAGTCTGCAACAGAAACTAGAAATTTTTCATAAGTCTTAACCAAACAAATATTAAGCTTCACTCATCTGCACACCTAATGGAACCTGTCATAAACTTCAAAGAGCTATTCCATATGCTAAAAAAAACTTCAAAATAATTGTTAAAACTTTCCAAATTCCCAAAATTTCCTTTCTACTTTTACAATCTTTTAAACCTTTACCTAGTTTAAGTCAAGTGGCCTTTTAGTTATTGACTGCAATGAAAATGGAAACTTGTAATAAAGAAATATTTATAGTTGGAATGTGAATTTGAACTATATAGCTTTATATGTACATATACATATATATGTATCCTATATAGTATTGTGACAATCGCACAGCAATGAATTTGTGGCAATAAAAAGCAAAGCAAAAAAAAAAAAAACAAACATTGTATAAACCAACGAGCAGCAGCTGGACTAGACCACATGGCCCAAAGACTTTTATGAACCTGCGGCAACGATAGATACATGTTGTGGCCACACACACATACTCTCTCTCTCCCCATCTCTTTCTATACATGTGTGTGTGTTTTTCTATCTCTTTCTGTTTATTCGAAGCACATTTCAATGGTTTTTATAGCCAGGCAGCAGCAGCGACACTAACAACATCAATCAAATGGAAAATATTATTGACAAAACATGCCACTGACATCCTTGAAGTGATTTTGTCGCAAAGAATAAAAAAAAAAAAGAAATACCAAACAAAACACAAGACAAAAAGTAAAGTAGGGAAAACAAAATCGAAAAACTTGGCAAATAAAAGAAAATCGAGAATTTTTGTGGGCGTGCCGCCACTAGGCCAAACTAGGCCTGAACATTTCAATGATATCGTCTATGTAATAGTTTGATAAATTGCCACAAATTATTGATTGATGTCTTCTTTCGTCTATATGTGGTCTGTCTCTGTCTCTCTATTTCTCTCTCTCTCTCTCGACTGTTATTGCTGTTCATCACGCGTGACGATGCTGCAAGCACGCGTGACTGCATAAATCAATATAATTAATGTGATACTCCAAATTGCCCAAATGGTACAATAATTATAGAAATTTATTCACACACATCTCGCTCTATTGCCTCCAGTCACAACAATCACCCTACCCCCCTTTCTGTATACCCCCAATTGAAGTCAAGGTCGAGTGAAGATGCCACTGCCAAAACCAGACCAAACATCAACAGAGCAAGATAATGTGCAAAAGGAACAAGTAATTTTTATTAATAGCATTCTAATTTGTTAGCCACTTTTTCTTCATTAACAGAAATATGGCAAAAAAAAACAAAAAAAAAAGAAAGGGAAGAAAGAGAAAATCATTTATTGCCTTAGGTCAGACATGGAATAGAATTTAAGGAATTCCTAGAAAAGAAATTTTCCTTTTAGCTGAGATTCATTTAAAAAGTAATTAGCCATAAATTACGGCATTTGGTGAGTGGTTTAATGGAGGGAATTTAGTAGAAAAAAAAGGTAAATGTGATAATATATAGAAAAGATAACTATTACTTTTTCTGTTATCTAATTTGTTATCAGAATAACTTCCGAAGAACTTCAATTCTACAATACGACTGCCAAAAGGCAAGAAATCACTCTCAGATCAAGAAAACTTCATCAATCTGTTTTTAGTAGAACTTCTGATGAACTTTAATTCTTCCATACGAATGCCAAAAGGCTGGAGGTCCGTCCCCCGCCTATCTAGAAACCTACATCAGTCTGTTATCAGTGGAACCTTAGGTCAACTCCAATCCGATTGCCAAATGGTTAGAAGTCCCCCTCAGATCATCAATCTGTTATCAGTATAACTTTTGATCCACTACGAGTACCAAATGGCTAGAAGTCCCCCTCAGATCAGGAAACCTTCATCAATCTGATATCAGTAGTGCCAAAAGGCTAGAAGTCTCCCCTCAGAACAAGAAACCTTCATCAATCTGCTGTTAATAGAATTTCTGTTCAACATCAATACAACTGCCAAATGGTTTGAAGTCGCTCTCAGAACAAGAAACCTACATGATGATCTTCAATACTTCGAAACGAGAGCCAAAAGGCTGAACACCTTCTTCAATCTATTACCAGTTGAAGTTTTGATCAACTTCAATACGACTGCCAAATGGCTAGAAGCCCCCCTCAGATCAAGAAACCTTCATTAATGTGTTATGAATGAAACTTCTAATCAACTTTAATGCGAGTGGAAAACAGTTAGAAGTCCTTCTCTAATCAGGAAACCTTTATCAATCTGTTATCAACAAAACTCCTGATGAACTTCAATACGAGTGCAAAAGGTTCAGTAACCCGACTCAGACGAAGAAACATTCATCTGGAACTAAATGGCAGAATTTCCTAACTTTTAGTAGAACTAATCATTTGGGAAACTAACAGATTTCCATTAAATTTCTTAAGGAACACAATTTCCCTTCTTTTAACCATTTCAAGAGTTACACTTCTGCGTCCACCTGTCTATATATTGCCATGTTTAAGTTTTTCTCCTGTGTTTTTGTGTGAAAAGTTTACTTCTGGTTTTTGCGTTGAAAGATACAATTTAATGCTTGAGTGACATCGTACAGGGAATTGAGAGCTGCTAAAACTCATTTGGCCATTTGTCCCACTTTGAATGCTGACTTAAATCTTGAATGCAAGACACGCAGGAAACTTGCTCGTTGGCATTCCATGTTACCGGTTACCTTTTTTCTAATGGATAGTGTAAGCAATCAATGAACATATGCCTCACATCCTGGACATGTTTACTAACCAGAAGAAGTAAGAGGAACTGTGTTAGATGCTATTAAAAGTTTCGTAGCAAAGAAAGAAAAAGTTTTTTCGCACACACATAATTTAAACTATGACACAGGGCAGGCAGCGCAGGTGTTTTGGCCAAGTTTTCAGTTACCTAAAATGATATAGCACATTTTGACTATTGGCTTGAAAAGTTATCCCAATAGCCAAGTCACAACTCAATTGCCAAAACAAAGAGGAAAAAAGAAAAAAAAAAAAGGGAAGCAAACTGTCCATAGTCATTAATGCAACCAGTTGCAAGCCAGAATTAACGAGGCTTGCTACAAAATGTTGCACATGTTCACCACAAAAACCTCATCGTCAGAGTTTGCATTTTGAGAAAAGAAAGCGATTATACCAGAAAGGAAAAGCCATCTACTTCTCTCCCTCACTCCATCTCTCCACTCTCTCGTTCATTTTCTTCTTTTTTTTTTTTTCTTGCTCAGTGAAAAGAAAATGAAAAGGCAACAAGAAATCAGAACACACAAAATTGTTGTTAAGCCACAAGAACGAAATGTGTTGGCCATTAATAGAGAGCCTTTATATAATGCTGGTCATAAAGACAAGCCAACTAACCGACTAATGTCAAGGCAACACAGGGAGAGAGAGAGAGGAACGGAAGTTTGATCAAGGAAACCGCCATCTAAATTGTTGCAAAATATTTTATTGCATTTCTTAAACTGCTTGCTTGCTTGTTGGTCCTTGGTCCGTATCCCTGGATTCTAGTCCTGGCTCTTTGCTTCAATGTCGTAAAAAATTGTTGAAATGCATTTTGTCACTTGGCTGCTTGCTTGATATTTTTTTTTTGTTTTTTTTTATGATTGTCCAAAGCAGATGGGAGGCCATGTATCTCTGAATGGCAGATGGTGTCCTTTGCAACTGTTAACCAAACACAACACAAAATGTATGCCACATATGTACGATGAGGTGCAACAATGTTGTTGCGGTTCCTTTTTGCTTTCTCATGGCTTTTTCTTCATTTTACCTCTTTTTAACCCTTTTGTCTCTCTCACTATCTTGTTTGCGGTTGGCCTCATCCATTTACATTTAGATTCCAAGAAATTCAAGTCACTGACACAGAAATTAAAGCAAACTTTTATATAGCAAAACGATGTCCTTTATTTCAATTAAAATCAATTAAAAACTCAAGCAAGTATTGGATGAGATTACTAACCTTAGGCTTTTTGTTGATTGATTTATAATACATTTGCTCATTCTGAAAGTTGTAAAACTCTTTGAAAATTTTCATCACGTATTTCACTGAAAATTTATTATCAGAAAATTTGACTTTATAAAATTAATTGGCACTCAGGTAAAATGATTAATGAAAAAAAGGGAAAGCAACTTTAAGCCTCAAATTATGCTGAAATTTATTTTATTTATATAAATACACATATTTATTTATGATTTTCACCCCCCGCCGCCTATTATATATCATTAAAATTCATTCAAGTGCAAAACTTGGCGATAAACTTTTTGCCAAAAAAAAAAAAAAGAAAACAGAAAAAAATGAAGGGAAAATATGGCTTTTTTGATTTTGACAGCGAATCCACACACAACACGTAATATATATATGTATATACATATATCTGAATCTATATATGTATATATATATATATATAGGGATATAAATTTATGACACTTCAGTTCAACTTAGGAATTTGTGCAACAAAGCGTGGCAACTAAAGATGGCGGCGGCAAGAAAAACCGAAATATGGATAACTATTTATTCTTTCGTCTCGAAACTCAACTCATCGCACAACTTTTAGCTGCAAATAAAGTGATAAAGCAATATTTAAGCCAAAAAATTGCTTGAATGTCAATTTTTTTGTATAGCCAAAGAGCTTCTATTTGCCATTGTCAAGGGTTCAAAATCGTTTAACAAATGTGTTTGGAGTGTCAAAAATAGAAAAAAAAGAGAAAAAAGAAGCTAAAGGACATGAAGGAGTCAAAAGGAAAAGCTTAGAAGCTCAATATTTGATTTGCTGCCAGATAAAAGCCATGAAAATTGCTCTTAGATAAATAGATAAAGAACAGTAAAAGACAAAAAAATAAAAATCAAAGGGTCACAGAATTTTTTAAATGCGACGAATTTGCTTTACCCTGGCGATTTTGATGGGCAAATACTTTTGCGGAGACTTGAGGGAGTTTGTCTTTCTATTTGAGAGTTTTCCTATGCTGCAGATTAGAATGTTTTCTTAGGGGCACAAACTAGTTTTGTTTGCTTTACTATGGTTGAGCAATAACTTTTTGTATGTGGAATGCTAAAAGATTTCAAGTTGATATGCCATGTCATTTTATAGATTTATATATTCATGATATTCAAAAAGGATATCTTCAGTTTTAGGTACATGATGTTAGATCAGTTAAACGAAAGTCTAAACTAAACTATACATACATACATACATACATACATTCATATAAGCTAAAACATTATAAGCTAAACTTCTTTGTCCAGGAATCAAGCTCAGGCTTTATACTCGATTGAAATCGTATCAAACCAAACACTTCAAGCTATCGAATAACAATGCCCTGACTAGGACAGACCCGGATTCGAGAAGTTGCTTTGGAGATCACAGCCGGAAATCCAAACCACTGGCTGGCCTGTCGTTACTTCCGTTTATGTATAAGAAAAGTCCTTTCCGCAATGTGTTGTCTGTATGAAAAGGCTATTTTTTCCCTGCTCTGCTTAATAGTTAGAAGCATCATCACAAAGTTAAGGGCAACACTTTTTATAGCTTACTAATTGTAGTTAAAAAATTTCAATTCTGGTTAACTATAATATCGATCTCGTATATCAAAATAAAGTAACCAAAAGTTAGTTTCAAATTGAGAACTGGAGCGACCCTAAAGTAAACGCTTTACTCCATCACAGGGTATAACCAAAACAAAATTAAATGGCTAAAGCTTTGATTTTTATTTTGCTTAATATGAAAAATTTAAACATTTCCTCAATTTTCCGCATACCTTGCTCTCTGTTATAAATGAAAAGAGAAATCAAAAAATCGACTTTCCAATAACAATGTTACATTTTGAGTCTTTCATGTTGCGCTGTGGCATGTGGCAAAATATATATACAAAAATCCGCATCAAATATCATGCCATGAGAGGTCAGGAGGCAAGATGAAATTTTTCATAACTTAAATGTCAGCTTTCAATAAATATATTGGCCAAAAAAAGACGATATAAATATACTCCCGATATATTGTTTATATGTAGGTATGCGTGGGGGGGGAGGCAAAAATTGCATTTTGATGTAATAAAGTCAAGGCAAAAATGTTTTTACAATGAAAAATATGCGGAAAATTATGCAGCAAAGAAGAAGAATGATGGAAAATATTTAAAAAATATATATTTGCAATGATATACCTATGCATATATGTATGTATACACATATATGTATATATAGATAAATGTGAATGCTTTTGGCTTTCTCACCGTTGGGCGTGACCTTTAATTCATTATATATACATACATGGGCAGGCGATTAATTAAAGAGCACACAGAGGCCATCAATTTTACGTTTTTTTTTTTTTTTTTCGCCATGGCGCAAAAAGATAACAGGGAAATGCATTAAAAGCTTAAGTCCTGTGTTACCACATTAATCTGATAAATAATACTAAAGCAATTAGCTAATGGAATTCTGATATTTTCATTTTTAACAACATATTCTCTGACATACGAAATTTGTTTAAAAATTTGTAAACTTTTCAATAGAGAGAGCAAAAGTGAGGTTTTGTGTTCTTTTGACTGACTTTTCAGTTGAATCTTGAAGGATTCCAAAGAAAATGTTAAAAGCTAAGGCCCTAGCAACTGCGAACGTTTTTCTTATAAATTAATTGTATAAAGAAACTTTATGACTACTTAAGGATTCGTTCATTAAGGTCACATTGAGTTCCAGGAAAACTTGATTTATACTAATGCTTATATGCAGCAATTGACTGAGATGGGAGGCAGCAAGCCAAATAGAAGATAGGAGGAAAAATTTGAGACTTTTACAGAGGAAAGACATGATATCTTCTATATCTTTTAATGAATGTATCATTACCAAGTAATGATATATTATCTTTTATCTGTAGTATCCACTTCTTATTGGAATATTTACTTTATTAGGAAAGGCTCTTTTGGTTTATCCAAACAAAAAGTCATTCAATTGAAATATTTATACTTTTCGTATTGCAACAGAAAGTTTAATCATTTCGATTTTATATTTGTTTAAGTGTTTGCATAATATGTTTACATAAAAGTCGATTTAGTTTAGTTCGAAATATTCATTATTATTTCCTAGATAGTTTTTCCTTAGTTCATAAGTAAATAAATGGAGCATAAATTTAATACTTAACTTAAATGTTGGTTGCATTTTAGATAATTTGCATTTTCTCACACACACACACACACAAATTTTAATTAAAATGTCGTCACATTTGGTTTGCCAGAGACCAATGTACGATGTACATTTCATCTCTCAAAACTTTCTCATACTCTCAACATCTTTGTCTCTGTTGCTCTAAGAGTTGGCAATTAGCAATGTTTTGCCATAAATTTAAGGCACACATAGAAAATTGTCTCAAACATGTGCTAATTTTAAGTGCCCATTGGTTAGAGAGAGAGAGTGAGAGAGAGAGGGAAAAAGAGAGGGGAGCAGTTGCGAAACACTGGAAGTTGTCAGCCTTCTAAACTAAATGTGCATAATTTTCCAAAACACACACATGGAAAACCCAAGTGAAAGTTGTTGGCATAGACATAAGTAAATTGATAAACAGGACACTTGCATCCCGGCATCCGGTCTTGGGAAAATTTCTCTTGGCCACATCTCTTTTCCATGGTAAAAGATTTTGTGATTTTGCATATATTTTGTATATTTAATTAAAGCTAAACCTTGTTTATAACCATTGTTGTTGCAATATTTGCAGCAATTATAAATGATATATGTAATTTACTTTTCCACACAAAACAAAAGCCACTGATGATATGTCCCATTGTCCTGTATACCATCTCTCTCCTTCTCTCTCTCTCTTGTTCTCTTCATTATTTGCTTTTTCCTCTTGTCTTATTTCCCGATGTGGAAATTATATTGTCTGTGTCTGATGTTCTTCATTTTTGCTTTCGACCATTTTGCTAGCAATTGCATATGAAATTTTCCATGAAGGAAAATGTATTCAACATTTTCACTGTATGTTGCCTCAGCTGGATGTTGAAAATGGAAATGAAATACAGACAGATGGATGTTGAGGAATAGATATGGGTAGCTTATGTTGAATGGCAGCCAATTTAATATTCATTTGTTGTTAAGGTAAATCACAAGACTTTGATGAAATGTGTAACCAATGATATCTTGTTTCTAGTTAGTAGTGAGAAAGTACAATCAGTTGGGATATGTTTGACCAAAAACTCATTAATTTGTGCATTCTTGACAAACCAAAAACATCTATTCTGTTTCATTGTAGTATTAATGATTAAATAGACAAAGAATTTCCAAGGGGAAATATATAAATAATAATATTATTGTGATATGTGTAAATGAAGGAAGTGTCAAATTGCTTGTAAACTTGATGTTGGTCTTAAACTATACAGAAGTTGAGTGTTTTCCTAGGCAAGTGTTAGCCATAAACTAGTCAAAAGACATGAGAAAGCAAAACTATTTAAAATATTTGTGAAGGTTCATTTTAATCGTGATTTTTTGTACAGAATAAGCAATTAAATTCGTTGAGTTTTTATTCTTTTAAACCACCAAGTTCCATACCTTTACTTAGAAAGATCTTTTTTAACTACACCTTCAGCTTCGTCTTTCTATACTTCTATCATTTAGTCCTCTAAAAGCAGTGTTCTTAACAATTATCCTGCTTCCTTTGATAGAATTTCTGGAGATACCTATATCGTTCTGTTTATATTGTAGTCCTGTATTTTTCTATTGTAATGTGTAAAGAAATGTATCGATATATAAGAAAGATCTCAAAGTCAGAAGCATCTCGACTTATAACATATAGTTACAATAAATTAATCCGCAAGTAATACGCTTATTACTATCGCTATCATCAACAGGATCTATTTAATATCGTAAGAAGTAAAATAAATTATAATTCCATTTATAATAAGAACAAAAATAATTTCTCTGTAATCGTCTATAATCTTGATAAAACCTTTATAATCATTAAAACAAATTATTCTTAAATACATAAGCAATTTAACCCAATTTATTTGAATTGATCTATACTTATTGTTTATATCCATCTTGCTTTAGTTGTTACTTTGTTAGGGGGTCCTTTTTTTGAGACCTTTAGTAGTTGGTCCCCAAATCGTCATGAGAAGAACTTCTTTTAGAAAATATGATTCGTGGATGCTTTAAATTTTCATTATAAACATGAATGATTCATATTGACTGACTTTGAGCTTGCTGGCTTGACTATTCGAAACTGAATCAAAAAGGATTCATACAAAAGCAAGATAGAAAAGGTTGACATAAAAGCTTATAAACCGATCTCTAATACTTTTTTTCTGTACCAATATCGATTTTGGTTATTTCTTGCATTTGATAACAAAAAGTATTCAAAGTAAACCTAACGAAATAATGAAAAAGTTTCAATTTGATGGTGCTTCGAGTTCACTTCACTCGCTTTACCTCTAACCACAGCAAGTTCACTTTTCTCTTTCTCGGGCTCCTAAAATCTCTTTACCTTCATAAAAATCTGGCATTTGCATCAATTGAATATCTATAAATATCAAATTAAATTACATCATCTACAAAATGTATGGAAAAATGGAAATTCAAGATATATGTACTTATATCTTTTCCCGCATGGCTTATTTAATATGCAAAAGGCAGCATCAAAAACAACATCATTTTCCACACACACACTCACATAGAGAGGCCGTCTCAAAAGTCACATTCGAAAAAATAAAGAAAATGTGAAAAGTAATGAGGGGAAAGGGAAATGTCAATAAGATAGGCGTCAAATTGTTGCGTCGTTTGCGTTTTGTGTCTGAGAAAACTTTTTGTCTTAAAAAAAAAAAAGAAAAACCGAGGGGAATGAAATTTCATTCATGTGTCTACAAGTACGTGATAATTGCGAGACTTTTTAGCAAAAACTTTTCCAAATGTCATTTAACTGAAACACTTCTTTCTTCCCTCTGTCTCTCTTTAAATAGTCACCAAATTCATACGCATTGGCATTGCCGATAAAAACGATAATCCGCCCTATTTCGACAAATCGTTGTATGAGGCCGAAGTGGATGAGAATGAGGATATTCAGCATACAGTGCTCACTGTAACAGCTAAGGATCATGATGAGTGTAAGTAAAATGCCAAAAGGATATTTGCATATATGCGATTCATATGTGTATGTGTATAATACAAATATTTGATACACAATTACAGCCTCACGTATACGCTATGAAATTACCAGCGGCAACATCGGTGGCGCTTTTGCGGTTAAAAATATGACTGGAGCCATTTATGTGGCCGGAGCATTGGATTATGAGACACGACGCAGGGTAAGTTAAAGCCAAAATGAAAACCAGTCAACCTATATACACACATACATACATACATATACAATACCAACAATATCAAGGGAGCTGTCTATCTTGACTCTTATTTTGTATACCAGTAATCGACAAACATTCTTCTTTTTCCCAGTTGTTGTTGTTATTGTTGGGGGAGTTTGAGCCTGGGCCAAAGGCCATGGGCTGTTGGTTGAAGTAGGTGTAGGAGGGACTATATTTATGACATAAGCGTTGCGGGTTTAGTCAACTGTGAGATTTGTTTATGTCATTCGGAAAACAAAATAAATGGAAATGAAAATGGAAAGTTAAGGAAAATGAGCATGGAAATGGAAATATTAAAGTTGAAAGTTAAAGTTGGAATATATTTCTACGTACATTAGCTTGAGAGCAGAATAGAGATAGGAAAAGTAGAAGGGAAATCTAAAGAAGGCCCAAAAAGTTGCTGGGTCCTGCAGAGTTTTTTTTAGAACCTTCAAAAAATGCTTAAAAAAATTATTAAAAATCTAGTTAGTAAAGTGAACTACTTTTAATTAAGTTAAATATTATTTTAAAAGTTTTTGTACACTACAAAAAATTGGGTTTAACTCTGAGGAACTTCCGAAATTCCATTCAATTTGATTAAAGAACTGCCATAAAGTTACTGAACAGAAAAATGTTTAAAACAGGCATTAAAACTGGTGGAGATTCAGAGATAAAAAACACGTTAGCATTTCAAGTTTAAGTTTTGAAAACTTACTTTTATGAAAAGAAATGAATTTAAAGTTCTAAAAGCAACTGAAAATTATTGAAAAAGTTCTTGTTATGGAAGTTTGTTTTTAGTAATTTCTAAAAATAAAATTGAGTTATTTTTAAGACTCTGGCAAGTTCAAAATGTACAAAATATAAAAAAAGGTGATGAAACTGTAAACATAAATTTTGGACAAAGCAAACAAAAATAAGTATTATTACAAAAATTTGTATAATAAAATTTCAATTTAAAAAAATTTACACATGTTGAAGATTTCTCAAATATAATTGAAACCTCCGATTAAGAATGGAATTCTTGCAAAAATCATGCAAAATCGTTTAATTTCTAAACTCAGTAACTCGAATCTATTAAAAATAACAGCAAAAGTCCAAAATGTACAAGTCAACTCTACTGATCCTAAATAAGAAATACATTTTGATTCCCTTTGGGTTTTTTGTTTTGGAAAACTTTCACTTCCAATTAGCTGGCGCAAGTTCTTTTAAATGACTTACCAAATGGCAGGCAATGGGCAAGAAAAGTCTCTCAATCGATCTTGATGCTTGGAAAACTTTCATTTCCAATTAGTTGGCCGTCCAGTCCATTCCCGCCAACTCTATTTGGCTTCTCTACTTCTACGACCTTTGTTGCCCTAGTTAACTATAAAATTCATTAAGAAACAGAACTTGATTTCCTTTTATGCTGAATTCTCATTTGCAACTCGCGTTTGGCCAACTCACCGACCGCAAGGCTAGTTAAATATTGAAGAAAACTTTGCCCAACAAGTTGCGTTTTAGTACATGTTCAACAATTGCGGTCAAAAACTACATACAATATATAGAATACTCTAATATAGGAGGGGAAAGAGTTCAGAATATAAAGTCAAATAAAGCCAAACGAATACTGGGAGGGGGGGGAGGGACACAAAACATTAATTGAATTTCAATTTCAAACAAAATTTTGTATAGCTAAGTTCAAGCCTTTGGCAAATATTTGACGAAATTCTTCAACTTCAACTAAATGAATACACGAAATCAATATGCAAAATTAAAATATTAATTATTTATAATGATTGAATTTATAATATATATATATATTTAAATAATGCTTACGTATGCAGTACGAACTGCGTTTGGCTGCCTCCGACAATCTGAAGGAGAACTACACAACGGTTATTATTCATGTGAAGGATGTCAATGACAATCCGCCCGTATTCGAGAGGCCAACATATCGTACACAGATCACGGAAGAAGATGATCGAAATTTACCCAAACGCGTGTTGCAGGTCAATAAAACAAAAACAAAAATCTACAGAAATATTAGACAATCATATAGCAAAACATGATCAAAATTATGATCATTTAATGATCAGCATTTAGTTTAGCTTTAGCTTAGTTTTTTTTTGAGCTTTTTTTTTCGTAGAGCTTTTCTCGCTTTTTGCATGAGTTGCATTCGTTTTTTCTTTTATATTTATTTGTTGCGTTTTCGCTTGAGTGAAAAGTTTATAAAAATAAATCAATTTCTTTTGCCGCAAAATAACATTTAAAGCAAACATTTATTATAATTACAACTATAAAAGGAAAAAGCAAAAAAAAAAAAAACAGCGAAAATTATTTCACACAAAATAAATATTTCTCTCACATTTTTAATAGATTTTCCCTTCGTTTTTTTACAATTTGTCACTCAATAAAAATGCATTAATGGACATTGCATATTTCCTTTAGCAATTTTTTTGTTCACTTTCGTTATAGTTGAAACATAAATATTTCAGGCCATTTGCATGTTGTTTATATTACTGGAAAACAGTTTGACTTAAATTGCAAAAACACAAAAAACGAAAAAAAAAAAAACAAAATAAACCCTATACAAAAAAACAAAAAACACAACAAATTTAAAATAATAATGACAAGAAGCACTTTTACAGTTGAAATGCTTTTTTTTTTCTTTTTATAACCACAAATTACAAATGTGTTTATAAAGGGCAAAGCAGAAACGTTTAACAAATTTATTGGTAAAAAAATTTGCGAAACAAAAAAAGATTGTAAAAACACAAGCTATATAAATCGAATTTAATATACTCTTGGGTAGTCGAACGATTTGAATGTGTTGAGTAAACCTAGAGGAAGTGATGGAAAGATAATGTTCGATTATATTCTGTAATGACATTTATGGGTTTTAGCATTTGTTACTTAATAACTCTTTTACGTATTCAAATTACTGGATCCCTTAAAAGTTCTATCCAGCTCTCATTTGCAGTGTCTTGCTTTAGATTTTTATCCATTATCTTTATATGAAATGTTCCAAACTTTTATTTTTATTGATTTCTACTAACTTTACTTTTACTCCTCTTTTAAGAATTTAATAGCTGTTATTGAAATCCATTGAATTTCCTATAATGGTTATAAATTTTCCACAGAAGTCAATGAAAATACCGAAACAAAAACAGTTTTCACTTTTTCCACTATGCCATTCAATCCTCTTGCAATATGAACTTGAACTCTTGACTTTGTGTCTCTTTGTATGAGAGTGTGAATTGAAGTTATTGAAATAAATTAAACAAAAGCCAAATGATATAGTAGATGTGCCTTAACCCTTGAAAGAGCAATGCTTTGCCATTTATTCTTTAATATAATTTCGATTTGTAACTTCGGAATGTACTTCTTCATATCAGCCCTTAAACCAGATGCATTGCAAACTAATCTAGGGATCTATATAGGCACTGTATGTCTATGATTTCCAGAATTATACATTATCTATGCAAATCATTTGATACTTGATATAAATATTATTCATTATCTATTCAAATCATTTGACAGTTGGTACAAATACCCATGGCTTCACTCACAGAACCACAAAAACAAACGATTATTTCTACAGTAAAGTCTAAATACAATATTCAATTAAAGCCCCATTAAGCTATCTACAGGAAATATCAAAATTAATTAAAAAAATATTCCAACACAATTTCCAAACAATTAAAAAAAAATACCCAATACATTATAACAGATAAAATCATAATACCCGCCTGTAAAATTAGTTAACTTATTGATAACGCATCAATTAAAACACCAACAGATTGAAACAAAAATCAGATACAGAAAAAAAAAACAGATTATGAAGAAGGAGAAAAGGAGATTATGATAATTTCAAAATATGTCGATTATGTCCGTGTGCTCAAGCGAAAAAAAAAATGCGGCATTTTGTATGCATAATTGAATAAGTAGATTAAATTATTGCATTTTAATGAATAAACAAGAATTCGAAGGATTGCAAAAATGCAAATGCAAATTGACCAATCGACTGATTGACTAATTGACAATGTGAACTGATTTGACAAGATTAAAAATTGGCAAGAATTATGGACATGGACAAAATGAAGGAGAATAATTTTTATGTATATTTTAATTTGTATATACAGATTTACCTGCATATATAGTATGCGTTTTTTCTTCATTAATTCTCTTTTGAATTTATTATATTTCCACCCAACCCCATATATACATTTTTAATTTATTTTACTGTTTTTTTTTTTTCCCTGTTTTGTATTTTTTTTCTTATAATTTAATTTTGATTGTTTATGCCTATTTTTTATACATTTATATATATATGTGTGTAGTACGAACTGAAATTGGTTGCCTCGGATAGTTTAAATGAAAATCAAACAACAATCGTGATTAATGTACGCGATGTCAACGATCTGCCACCAAAATTCCCACAGACATCCTATGAGCGTTCACTCGATGAGGAAATGCGTACACCCTTTACCATAATGCAGGTCGTTAATTAATGCCAATTGATACTTATTCTCGTAATACTTTCATAGCTACTGAACATGAAATACAATTAAAACCAGAAAAAAAAAAAACATACAACCATCTCCTTCTCATATAACAACTAAAAATAATTCTCATTGTATTCATATCTCATTCCAACTTTACATTGTAAACTGAGTAATAACAATAAGTAAACAATAATCTCTTTAGTTTATGCGATTGTGTGTGTGAATGGGTCTCTCTGTGTGAGTGTGCGTGTGTGTGTAAGAATTGTTTTTAAACCAAAATGAATAATTATAATGTAAATTGGCATAAAGGGAATAACCAATTGGTGATTGGGCTCAAATTGTAATAGTAATTGGTGAAGAGTCTCTTGGGAAATTCGTCAAAATGTAAAGTTAAATGAACTTAAAAGAACTTTAAAGCAAAAACTTTGTATAACAGTTATGCTCTAATTATGTTAGTATAAAATTTTGTATAACAGTTGGTTATAACAGTTACTTTCTCTTTATAAAGATTTTTAGCAACTGTTGCATTTAATGTTTATTTATGTATATAACTGTTCTATATATATAACAGTTAAATATAACAGATATACGCTTAGTAGATTGATATAAAATTGTATATAACAGTTGTTTATGACAGTTGTTTCCACATCAAAAACATTCTTATTTAATATTGTTTTCAATAATTGATTAAAACTATCGCTCTTGTTATGTATAACACTTGTATATAACAGTTAAGTATAACAGATAATTAGTACAAAATAAATTATGACAATTGGTTAAGGTTGAAGAACCTTAAACATTTGATTATATCAATCGCTTTTTCATATGTATATAACAGTTCGATATATATATAACAGTTACGTATAACAGAAGCTCGCTTAGTAATTTAGTATAAAATTGTATATAACAGTTGCTTAAGACGGTTGATTCCACCTGTTAAGCATTTTTAATGGCTAAAGGCCTTGATCACTCGATTATAACAATTGCTTCTGTCATATATAATAGTTGTATAAAACAATTAAGTATAACAGTTCAATTTTAGATTATTTTTGAAAGGCTTTAACAACATTTTCTCTTATTTCGAAAGTTTGAGAACAGAAATTGCCTTATATTTTGACGAATATCCCAAGATAAAAAGTTTTTTCCAGTTTTTTTCCGTTTAATTTAGCATAAGTAATTTGCGTTTTAAAATTCATTAAGCATGCATTAATTTATAAATATTGTATAAACTTTTCACTATTGATATGTATATATATATTTTTTTCCATTACTCTTTAATGTTTAATTGCCTTGCTTTGAATTTGTATTGTGGTTTTTCATTTGGTTTCATTTACTAACTGTCAGTTAACTAATTTAATTTTCAGCTTAAAACTAACTAAAATGGTATTAAAACCATGAAAAAAAAATGTAAATGTAAATTTAGAACTGAGAATTTGCACAGATGCTAGCTGAAAATTGCACAATTTTTGTAGTTTTTGTTTATTTATCAAATATTTTTGCCAAAATAAATCCCTAAGCCGGAAAATAAAATGAAAATCAGTAAATCTTGTAAATGCGACAGAGCCGAAGTTTTTATACTCTTGCCCCTAGTGATAACTTCTTGTTCATAACATACAGAACTTCATTTCGAGATCAATAAGGTTGTTATTAATCCGATATAAAATAAAGTTTTCCGATTTAAATGTAAGATAAAGACTTTTTGGTCTATTCTACCATTTTTAGCCTACTTCTAAGTAGAACTAATATGCTTCTTTAGAAGGGCATATAAAAAGTAAAAAATCAGCACAAACTTTTGGCATAAGCCAAAATTAAATACCTGGCAAAGATTAAAATTTGGTCAACAAAAAAAATATTGATAAATAAATAACATTTCGTTCTTTTTTTTTGTTTGCATGCAAATGGTAGATAACTTTAACGATATATATCAACATTTGGTATGTTCAATCAAATAATTGTTATTATATTTTCCATAACCAGGTAACTGCCACCGATGGCGATAAGGATCGTCCACAGAATATTGTCTACTTCCTTACTGGCCAAGGCATTGATCCCGATAATCCAGCAAATAGTAAATTTGATATTAATCGTACAACTGGTGAAATTTTCGTTTTAAAGGTAAGTGGAGCAAAAATAATAAAAAACGTTGTAAATTTCATACAATTTAAGCATTAACAAATTGCCACAAACCACAAGAGAGCGAAGCAGGAAAAAAAAACATGAAGCGAATCCAACCATATTTAATGCATAAATAAATAAAATTGCTTCGCGTTCAGGCCACAACTGTGAATTGCGGAATGTTCACTGATTAAGCCCCATCAATGTGCACTTAAGCCCTTTCCCCTACTCCGCGACCTGCGAACAATATAAAAAATCTGTCTATATGTGCCCATTATTAACTATAAATTGAACAGGGGAACAATCACAAATGAGGCAAACTTAAGTGGTAAAATAAATGATTAAAATTTGGATTTCTTATTCCATAGAAATTTTCTTTTCATTAGCCAAAACGGCCATACTTGAATCGTAAATAATGTAGTAACTTTATCAAATAATCTTTCATATACAGAAATGTTTTCTAAATCTCTCCGATTTAGGTCTGAGTTACAAATATTGAGCGTATTCTTCAAGATTTTATAGTTTCCACATTGCAACCACTTTGAATTTCACTCCACTCTAGTCTACTCTCTTTGCGTACTTTGTACCTGTGACCACATCAAATGTATCTAACCCCTTTCTTTCACATCCTAAATTAAATAAAGTCAAATGAAATTCTTTAAAAATAGAACAAAGTATACATTTTTTTTTTACAAAAAAATTAGTTAAGAGTTGTCCATTTCCAGTAATATAATTTCCGTTAAAGCAAAAAGAAAAAAAAGTTGACATTTTTCAACCTTTATTTATATGTAGATTAACAAAGGGAATGAGAGAAATACGAATACACACACAAAAAAACCACAATCCATGTGACCCAACAACAACTCATACAACTAATTCCCTTAAATTGAATATGTCATAACAATGGCTGGCAAATTTGTCATGCAAATTAAAGCGATGACGATGCAGGAGAAATGCTTTCTCTATTTTTTTGCCCCGAGCTCTCCCCACCAGCAAAGTTTACTTCTTTGATAAACGGTAGCTAGAGGGTATATGAGTAAAAAGTGGTATATAAGGACTAAACTAAAATTGAAACTAAATTGTAGATAGAACGGAAGTAGGTTTAATAGAAGTAAAAATGGGAATTTGTTAGATCTTCCCTTGGAATATATTGAAAATGCGTCAGAAAGATCTTTCAGTGAGTTTGTGTGGAAGAATATGTTGAAATTCGCCTAAGAAAGCAGCAAAGGGAAAACATAACTTAAAAAAACTAAGATTTGATATATCAAAAGTATGTCCGAAAGAACAAACAGAAGTTCGTCTTAAAGAAGCAGGTGTAGGAGAACATCTAAAGTAATGACTAACAGTTTTAGAATTATTATACCTTAGCATAGTATTAGAAGGACATCTCACTTAGTATTACTAACTTATAGTTCCCCAAACGGATTTAAAGGTACGTTTAAGTCTTATCCCTCTTACATAGTGTTCTGATTATTGTTGTCGCTTATTTTTTACGACAAATCCAATGTCAGCGCCATGAAAAGCTGCTGCTACTGCTGCTGCGGTTGTCATATGAGGGAGTTATGGGTAGCTATGGCAGGATAACGGATGGATGGAGTATGAGGGTTTAAGCGTTACGACATGAGCCAAGAGATACAAAGTGCTGATTAAAATCGTTTTCCCTTTCGTTTTTTTTTTTATTTTTTGCGCTTTTTATTATTCGAGAGTTAGCGAGAATGTAGAGTGTGTGAGGGGGGGTTAGGAAGGATGGGTGAAACACCTGCACATCACTCAGGCTTTTGCCAGAATGAATGCATATCAAAGTCAAAATCAACATACGGGGGGAGACCTGGTTTTCTTTATACTTCGTTTTTTTTCCCTTTTTTTTTGTTGGATAATTTTCACAGGGTTTCACTTGATGTGGGTGAGAGTTTTTTTTTGTGTTGTTGTTGGAGTTGCGGCTGGGGGCTTAGGGTGAGTGGCCCCTGCTGATGTTAATCGGTTTTGCGGTTATGACAGCTTAAAATTACACACAATAACCAAAACCCCAAGTATAAGCCATATTAAATCGTTCCCCTTTTACTTAACCTCATTTTGTTCCCCCTTTTTTTTTATAGCCACTGGATCGCGATCAACCGAATGGACGTCCCCAGTGGCGTTTCACCGTCTTTGCCCAGGATGAGGGTGGCGAGGGTCTCGTGGGCTATGCGGATGTTCAGGTCAATTTGAAGGACATTAATGACAATGCCCCCATCTTTCCACAAGGCGTTTACTTTGGCAATGTTACAGAGAATGGCACCGCTGGCATGGTGGTAATGACCATGACAGCTGTGGACTATGATGATCCCAATGAGGGGTCAAATGCTCGCCTCGTCTATTCCATTGAGAAGAATGTGATTGAGGAGGAGACTGGCTCACCTATATTTGAAATTGAACCCGATACTGGTGTGATAAAGACAGCAGTGTGTTGCTTGGACCGTGAAAGGACACCGGACTATTCGATACAAGTGGTGGCTATGGACGGTGGAGGGTTAAAAGGGACGGGGACGGCCTCAATAAGAGTCAAAGATATCAACGATATGCCGCCTCAGTTTACCAAAGATGAATGGTTCACGGAGGTGGATGAAACCGATGGCACTGCCCTACCCGAAATGCCCATTTTAACGGTAACCGTTCACGACGAGGATGAGACAAATAAGTTCCAGTACAAGGTTATCGATAACAGTGGTTATGGTGCCGATAAATTCACCATGGTTAGGAACAATGATGGCACAGGTTCCCTAAAGATTGTTCAACCCCTGGACTATGAGGATCAATTGCAAAGCAATGGCTTCCGTTTCCGCATTCAGGTCAATGATAAAGGCGAAGATAATGATAATGACAAGTACCATGTGGCCTACTCCTGGGTGGTGGTCAAGTTGCGTGATATCAACGATAACAAACCGCACTTTGAGCGTGCCAATGTGGAAGTCTCTGTATTTGAGGATACCAAAGTGGGCACTGAACTCGAGAAATTCAAGGCAACCGATCCTGATCAGGGTGGCAAGAGCAAAGTCTCCTATTCCATTGATCGTTCGTCGGATCGCCAAAGACAATTTGCTATCAATCAAAATGGTTCAGTTACTATACAACGTTCTCTGGATCGCGAAGTTGTGCCGCGTCATCAAGTAAAGATTTTGGCCATTGACGATGGCAGTCCACCAAAGACAGCCACTGCCACTTTGACAGTAATTGTACAGGACATCAATGACAATGCACCGAAATTCCTCAAGGACTATAGACCAGTTCTACCAGAACATGTGCCGCCACGTAAAGTTGTGGAAATTCTGGCCACCGATGATGATGATCGTTCCAAGAGCAATGGACCACCCTTCCAATTCCGTTTGGATCCCAGTGCCGATGACATTATACGAGCCTCATTCAAAGTCGAGCAGGATCAGAGTGAGTAGATATATGTATACTATATATTTTCCATAAGTTTTCGCATTTTATTTGTAGCAAGTTTAAGTTTGAATAGACAAACTTTTATCTTGCATTTGAAGGTCTTTCTGTGAACTCAATTCGACTTAATGTTTATAACTATTTTCACAACATAGAGAACGAAAAAGTCACGTTTGTCTGGATTTCGATTTTATTATTCTTGTAATTATCAACTTGCAAATTGCTGGACTTTGGGAATCTGTTTGACCTCCCTCCCCCCTGTGGAATGCAAAAACTTTTTTTTTTTTTGTTTTGTGCTCTCTAAACATTTGGGTCAGAAAACTTTCCACCATAACAATTTTCAGTTTGTAGTTTTTCTATTGGATATATCCTTAGACAACTATTGGCTTGGACATTCCATTGTCACAATATGTGCCAGAATGCTAACAAAAGCATAAAAATGCAATTACCCCTGCCAGGAGAGAACGAACGAACAGAAAAAAAAGCAAAAAATCGAGATACAGCAACAAAACTGAACCGAACCCCCAAAATGAATAGCCGGAAAGAACATCATGGGCTAGCATGGACTTGGAATACGCTTAAGAGACGCAGGGAAGTGTGGTATGGTGGCCGATTCAGCTTTTTGGTCATAAAACGGAAACTGTAAACCGCACAACCCACATGAAAATTTAAATAATATAAGCAAACTGAGTTCCTACCTTATGCATACACCTATCCATATACATATGTATGTATGCATCTCCACCTGCTTGATGATACAAAGTAGTGGCAGACTTTATACATTTGAAAGGGGATACCAAAATGCAATAGACGACAGCGTAAACTTTTTTTTCTTCTAGAGAAGACATTGACAAAGGTCAGAATAGGAAATATTTAACACATTTTACAAGTTAAAGACTTATTATATATGTGCAAATGTATAAAAAAGTATTTCGCTATCTTATTAAAATTCTAACTACAAAATGTATCTAAAATTAAACATACAAAAGTTGAAGTTATAGTTTGAACATACAAAAATCTCTGCAGTTAGTAGATTGAAAGTTTATAAACTTAACTTAATTATTTTCCTCTAAATAAGAATCGATATAAAAAACATTTTATAAACTTTAAGCCTGAAGAAATTAAAATATCTTGGGTGAAAAGCCTAAAAAACTTGTAGTCTTTTCAAAATTACTTTTAGAAAACTTATCATTTTGTACATTTATTTTAAATAGAAATCTATTAACTTTCTCGAAAACACATGAAGTATCTAAGTAGTACAAATAAATAGTTAAACATGTTCATTCAAATTTTTGAATAAATACTGAAATCTAGTTCATAATTTATTACGAAACTTTAACTATTTTAGTATGTTGTTTTGTAAAGCCAACTTTTAAAAACTCAAACAATTATAAGGAATATTCAATAATTATTCACTTGAAAGTACCGAAAGAGTAATATGGAGCACTTTATGAGTATTTATTTGTTTGTACTTACTTTAGTTTCAGTGTATTTGAAACTTACCTCAAGTCCCTATATTTTAGTCTTAAGACTAGTAATTAGTTTCAAAACTTGATTTTTGCCAAATAGAAAATTAGTATAACTGGAATAACAGATGTCAGAGTAATCGTTTACAGTTTATCAAGGCAAAAGTCTAAAAAATATTTAAGTATACTTCGGATAATTTTTTTGAAATTTGTAGCTGTATAGCAATACTCTGTGTAATGCAAAAAGCTTTAAAAGTATTGAAATTTAGAATGAATTTATTTGAAATTCCATCATTGATAAATATAAGGATTCCAGTCTAAAAAGAACATATGGAAACTATTCAAAATATATTGAAAAAGTCTACCATTAAGGAAACATTGCGTAAAACGAGAAATTTTCTTCCATAAAGTACAAAGAATCAAGTTAACTTTCAGTTACTTTCAGTTTCTTTATTTATATCGATAAATTAGAAGTTTACTGATTCTATTGCATTAAGTGGCATTTTGGGGATCTGTAAGTGATAGAAATCTGCTTTTTACATTTAACACATACTTGACTTTGCTGAATTTGTTATGTTCAATTACGGTTACGGTTGTAGAGTCAGTATCATTTATATTCTTGACCTTAAGCCACAATTTCAATAAAAATCACTTGGTATCCCTATAATTTCTAACTGCTTCTATCTCCCTTCTCACCCCTCCAACTCCAAACTGACCATGCCCTTGCGCTTGATGGCGGGTATTTCCCGGCAAAAAAAAAAAAGAGAAGGAAAAATGGCAAATGCACAAGTTTTCAATTAAATTACCTCCAACGTCTGCCACAAAAGCCAAAAACTACATACATTTGTGTCTGTTACTGGAGAGAAAGAAAGAGAAGAGGAATAAAGCGACTCAAAAAGTAAAATGGGAAAGGAGAACACACACCCAACTACCCACCCACCCCCACACACACATGAAAAGAGTAGGAAAAAAACTGAAAGAAACCCCATGTGGATTGGGCCAACAACAAGTTGGCATTGAAGTTGGAGTCCCTCAGTCACAGTTTGTGTGGGTGGCAATCCAATTTCGATGCTCCAACCAAGCCAAGCCAGCCTCCGGTCTCCAGTCTGTGTGTCTGGCTCTATGACTGTGGCTTGACTCCTTTGCCAGTATTTGCATACAATTTACCTAAAAACACACCATGGAGTGTCTTTAAAAATACATTTGTAGTGTGTGTGAGTGTGTGTGTGTGTTTGCTCTTCTCTTACCCTTTAACTGGCTAGAGGATTAAACGTTCTTCTTTTTATGTGTGAGTGTGCGTCGCATGTTTTAGTGAAGACTTAACACTTGTTGGCTCAAAGGCGTAATTACAACAAATGGGCAACATTGCAAAAGTTGCATCTGCAATCAGGCAGAAAATGTTTGTGTGTGTGTGTGTGTGTGTGCGAGTGTTGAATGTATTTCAGGACTAATAAAGGAGCTTAGGCGAGAGAGTTTTACCTTTACTGGTAACTAGAAAATGCTTTTAAGAACTACAAGAAGAATACCTGGCCACATTATAGGGATTTATAAAATTGGTCTTTTGGCTTTTGATAATTGGGCAACAAGTTACATTTACATACAGGTCTTTTCAATTATCTTATAATTCTCAACTAGTTGTAGTAACATGCTAATGTTAACTTTTGTGTTCTTTCAGAGGGTGCCAATGGTGATGGCATGGCTGTTATATCATCTCTACGTTCCTTCGATCGTGAACAGCAAAAGGAGTATATGATTCCAATTGTGATCAAGGATCATGGCTCACCGGCCATGACAGGCACTAGCACTTTAACTGTCATTATTGGCGATGTAAATGATAACAAAATGCAGCCAGGTTCGAAGGATATCTTTGTCTATAACTATCAAGGACAATCACCAGATACACCCATTGGTCGAGTCTATGTCTATGATCTGGATGATTGGGATTTGCCTGATAAGAAATTCTATTGGGAAGCTCTGGAGCATCCACGTTTCCGTCTTGATGAGGATTCGGGAATGGTTACCATGCGTGCGGGCACCCGAGAGGGTCGTTATCATTTGAGATTCAAGGTCTATGATCGTAAGCACACACAAACTGATGTTCCAGCCAATGTTACAGTGACTGTACGCGAGATACCCCATGAGGCTGTCATCAATTCAGGATCTGTACGTTTATCGGGTATCTCGGATGAGGATTTCATACGGGTGTGGAATTACCGCACTCAGAGTTTGAGTCGCTCGAAAATGGATCGTTTCCGTGATAAATTGGCCGACCTATTGAATACGGAACGTGAAAATGTTGATATATTCAGTGTACAGCTGAAACGTCGTCATCCTCCATTGACCGATGTGAGATTCTCGGCACATGGTTCACCTTACTATAAGCCCGTCCGTCTAAATGGCATTGTGCTGATGCATCGTGAGGAGATTGAAAAGGATGTGGGTATTAATATTACCATGGTGGGCATTGATGAGTGTCTCTATGAGAATCAAATGTGCGAAGGCAGCTGCACCAATGCACTGGAAATAAGCCCCTTACCATACATGGTGAATGCTAATAAGACGGCTTTGGTCGGTGTTCGCGTTGACACTTTGGCGGATTGCACTTGTGGTGCTCGAAACTTTACAAAGGCGGAATCCTGCCGCACTTCACCATGTCACAATGGTGGTCGTTGCATAGACACTCGCTTCGGACCCCATTGCTCTTGCCCGGTGGGTTATACTGGACCCAGATGTCAACAGACTACACGTAGCTTCCGTGGCAATGGATGGGCCTGGTATCCGCCCCTTGAAATGTGCGATGAATCCCATTTGAGTTTGGAGTTTATAACACGTAAACCTGATGGTCTGATCATCTACAATGGACCCATTGTACCACCGGAGCGAGATGAGATGCTGATATCGGATTTCATTGCATTGGAATTGGAACGTGGTTATCCGAGATTATTGATCGATTTCGGTTCCGGCACTTTGGAATTGCGTGTCAAGACAAAGAAAACTTTGGACGATGGCGAATGGCATCGCATCGATTTGTTCTGGGACACTGAGACTATACGCATGGTTATTGATTTCTGCAAATCCGCTGAGATTAGCGAAATGGAAGATGGCACTCCTCCAGAATTTGATGATATGTCCTGCCAGGCTAGAGGACAGATTCCACCCTTCAACGAGTATCTAAATGTCAATGCACCACTTCAAGTTGGCGGTTTGTATCGTGAGCAGTTTGATCAGAGTCTTTACTTCTGGCATTATATGCCCACGGCCAAGGGTTTCGATGGTTGCATTAGGAATCTGGTTCACAACTCAAAGTTATATGATCTGGCTCATCCAGGACTATCGAGGAACAGTGTGGCCGGTTGCCCTCAGACCGAAGAAGTTTGCGCCCAGGCCGAGACCACAGCCCGCTGCTGGGAGCATGGAAATTGTGTGGGTTCCCTTTCTGAGGCACGTTGCCATTGCCGTCCCGGATGGACGGGACCTGCTTGTAATATTCCCACAATACCAACCACCTTCAAGGCTCAGAGTTATGTGAAATATGCCTTGAGCTTTGAGCCTGACCGCTTTAGTACCCAAGTGCAGCTACGTTTCCGTACACGAGAGGAATATGGTGAACTGTTCCGTGTCAGTGATCAGCATAATCGTGAATATGGCATATTGGAGATAAAAGATGGACATCTCCATTTCCGTTACAATTTGAATTCATTGCGCACCGAAGAGAGAGATTTGTGGTTAAATGCCATCACAGTAAATGATGGCCAATGGCATGTGGTTAGAGTGAATCGTTATGGCTCTGCGGCCACTTTGGAATTGGATGGTGGCGAGGGACGACGCTACAATGAAACATTCGAATTTGTGGGACATCAATGGCTATTGGTGGACAAACAAGAGGGAGTCTATGCTGGTGGCAAGGCCGAATATACAGGAGTGAGAACATTTGAGGTCTATGCGGATTATCAGAAGAGTTGTCTTGATGATATACGGTAAGTTGAAGCAAATAATATCCTTTCCTTAGAACTGAAGTAGCCTATACAAGATTATATTCTATTCGAATATTACATCATTATTATTACTTTTCTTTTACAGTCTCGAGGGCAAACACTTGCCTCTACCACCAGCCATGAATGGCACTCAGTGGGGTCAGGCCACCATGGCAAGAAATCTAGAGAAGGGCTGCCCTTCAAATAAACCCTGTTCCAATGTCATTTGCCCGGATCCATTTGAATGTGTTGATCTTTGGAATGTCTATGAGTGCACGTAAGTTTCTATCTTTTATAATTTTGTTTGTTCTTTTTTTTTTCTTTTTTGTTTTCATGACATGCATTTTCGCTTTTCCTTACCAAAAAAAAAAAAAAGAAAAATTAAATCCAAAACAAAATAAATTGACTACTTCGGACTGATGACGACAAACACACTCACACACACACACACACACATACACATACAAAAGAAACATTTGCACGCCACGTGTGACATAACAAACAAAACAAATCTTTGGTCGAAAGAAAATGAGAGGAAAATCAAACAATCAGCAGAAAAACCAACATTTGATAGGCTTAATCAATTAAAGGCAAAAAACATTGGTTCAATCAAAGGACACGCATCCTATAGCAAACGAAACAAAGTCAGTCAGTTAGTCGGATTCGTTTTTCTTTCTCTCCTTCTGTATTCTCTACCATGAAACGATGCGTGACAAATCAATCGGCTTAGGCTTTCAGTTAACAAAGAGAGAGAGAGAGAGGCAAGGGACAAGATGGCCATTTGTTTTCGGCTACCTAAAACTGGACTCACTCTACTCCTCCTCTTTCTCTCACTCTTTTGCTGTACATATGTAGTACTCACCAAGCGCTTTGTTTCATCACAAACACACACTCACACAAACACAAACTCGAAATCACAGGAAGTTTAACAAGCTTTTGTGAAAGACCTTGGCACAGGTACTCACACACACAAACACCACTCCCTCTCCCCCTTCAAGCTTCTATTTGTGCATACACCAAACAAATAAAGAAAAAACCACACGTGGCGTTTACCCTCAATACACTTTTTACTTTTTATCTTTTACCTTTTTTTTATTTATATTTGGCAATTGAAGAAATCATTTCTTAGAATCAATAGAAATGGATTATTCATCATTTATTTAGATTTCAAGTTGCAGTCGTTGAGTGAGTTTCAAATGATATGGAAACGATATCTTTTGTGTTGAAGAGTTTATGAGAGTTTATGAGAGTTTATGAGAGTTTATCCTTCTCTTTTTTTTGTATTTGTGCCAGTTGAAAAATATTCCTAGGAAAAATAAAATTGATATTAAAGAAATTGTGCTAGCAAGAGAGCTTGAAAAAGTATTGAAAACAAAGAAGCAAACAGCGCATCAACTGTCTTAGCCTTGAGTTCTTATTTATAGATTTAGATTGTTTTCAAAATAGTCACTGAGCAAATATCCTCTCCTTAATATCTCTTTAGGATAGAAGTTCATTGGTTTGTTTCTAGCTTATGCAGTAACTATCCTTACTTAGATTAATCAGATTCCGGAGCGTATTCATCAGGATGAAATTGCCAAGTTTTCTATGTAGAGTCTTTGTAGATAACGATAAGGTACATAGTAGGATACCAAGTACTAACTGACTTCGTTTTGGCTTATCCAATCTTTCTTGTACGAAAAACAAATCACAAAAACTGTGATAAAAGCTTACATAGCAGCGCAGCAACTGGCCTAACAGTGTCTAATGAAGTTACCCACTTACGCTCCAAGCAAAGAATACAGTTTATTCAAGGAAAATGCACTTTGAAGATTACCTATAGAATGATAAATCAATGCTGCAGTCTGGCAACTTTAAAGGATTACAATATATTTAACTACTGCCAACTAGTATTAGCTAATTTTTTTTGATTCATATTTATAATTTATTCATTCCAAAGATGCAATCATTTTGCGAATCATAAGACCCAATCTGAGTATAGATATCTTTTACTCACCATATTTTTAAGGTTTCGATTTCAATTATTTAACTTTTTTTTCTACCGATTTCCTTAACAAATATGAAATACCAACAAGGACATTTAACGATATTCATAATAAGATCAGAAATAAAACAATTACCCAAATCTCTTCATTACTTTACCCAAAAAATCATTCGATTAATCATTGTATGAACTATTTTTTGGACTCTTATCAAACATCATCATTGGCCTCATTTAAATATAAATATATAAATATTTCTTTTGCCATTTTTTCTGTTGCTCTATCCAATAATTCAATATGCAATTGAACTAATTAATATAAACTTTCTATATATACACACACATACACACGCTCAATCGCTTAAACGAAAATGTGTATAAAATATATATATATATAAATGAAAATCGACAGTTGTGGCGAAGGACGTATCATGTCACCCGATTCCAAGGGTTGCATGGATCGTAACGAATGCCTCGATTTGCCCTGTTTGAATGGCGCCACATGCATCAATCTAGAGCCACGATTGCGTTATCGTTGCATATGTCCCGATGGTTTTTGGGGCGAGAATTGTGAACTGGTGCAAGAGGGTCAGACCCTTAAACTGAGCATGGGAGCCTTGGCAGCCATTTTGGTTTGCCTACTGATCATACTGAGTGAGCAAATAATACAAATAGATAACATATATCAATATATATATATATATGCAACAACATTAGATCTATATATAGATGTGTATATATATATATCAACTAGATTCTGCCTGCTTAGCCTTTAGTAGCTGTCCATCATCATTCATCATCGTTGAAAAAAGAAAAAACAAATTTCATCAAAATTTCCATCATCCATAGCACCTTAGCTGATCACTGTTCATCAATATATACAATGCACATTTTCATCAATTTATCAATCTTAATGCTAATCAATGTTGTTTATTTCGTTAAACGTTCCGTTTTTTATGTGTGTGTGTAAATAAATATATTAAATTTATATAAGGTAAGGTCACATCACATAGAAATTCCTTTTAAATATTCCATTAATTCTTCTTCAGTTTTGCCTTTAGACTAATGCTCTTCCCTTTTCCCCCCTTAAATACACCATTATCTCATATATATATAAATTTATATAGTATAAAGTTTTAAGTGTAAAACAAAAAAAAGAAACAGAAATCAGCTAACCTGAAAATACCTTTCAGGTAAGTTAACAAATGTGCAGTCAAAGATACAAAGAACAACTAGAGCTAAAAGGAAAAAAATAAAAAAAAAGTAGAGAGAGAAAAGAAACCTGAAAGAATAAAATCACAATGCACACTAAATCCACTTCACCAGCTCGAGACAGGACAGCTCAAAGGAGCTGAAGCTGAAACAGGAGCTATATAGTAGAAAAAGCAGCCACTAAGCAGCTGCCAGTTTCTTCTTCTCTTTCTTTTTTTTTTTGGCCAAGGATTTTTCCTTCTCACATTGAACGAAGGCAAATGTCACTTGCAAGTTTTTCCCTTTTTTCGCCAAGTTAAATTCATATATATGAACATTTCGTGTAAATAAGGTTAAAACAACTTCTTCAAACTAAAACTTAATGACGTAAAATATGGCAAAGTTTGCTCCCCAGACTCAAAAGGAGGAAAAAAATTATCAAGTACCTCCTCACTCACTCATTCACTTTCTGATCGGTTTAAACTACGCACTTGGGAGCAATCGAAAGAAGGCAGAGAGAAGCAAAAAAAAAAAAACTATTCAACTTTTCATTTGGCTCTGATTTAGTGTGAAAGTTTTTTTTTTATTTTCTCTGTCTCTGCTTTTGAGGCATTTACTTTTCGACCACTTCTGCTATGCCTTTCTTTTTTCTTTTCTTTTCTTTTGGCCAACATCTTAAGCATGTTTGCCTGTGAATTGCTTTTAGCATTTACCCAATCATTGTCAATACTATATATCAGCCAAAGGAAAAAAATAAGGGAAGGCAAAAAAATTGACTTAGTTCAGTGAGTGGATTTTGGCCAAAAAAAAAAATTAAAGCTAAAGATTCCTTCTTTGCCCAAGATGGTGGAAACGAAAGTGGTTAAAAAGGAGAGAAAAGGAGATGAGCTGTTGGTTGAACAGACAAACTGATTTTCTCATTATATTCACATTTGCATCAAGATAAAACAAAAAATTTAAATTTGAGAGGAAAAGTTTATAAAATGCAGCAAGAAAACCTTAAATTAGGCCAAAAATAAAAGAAAAATATTAAAATGTATAAAGAAAAAATACTTAAAATATTACAAAAAGGAAAATGTGTGCAAATCAAACAATTTCTAACAAAACTCTTCCTATTCCTGGCCAAAGGAGGGAAGGAATGTAATAAATCTTTTGGTATTTTCTTGGTCTCTCTACAATTTGTTCACCTATTCCCCATACTCCTTTACCCTCTTCTTCTCCCAGGTCACATTTCACACCTCAATTTCCATTGGAAACTTAACTGACATGGCAGTAGAGCTTTTCCTTTTCCTTTCACTGGTTGCACACTGTCAATATGTAACAAAAAAAAAAAAAAAAACTAATCAAAACAAAGTTAAGTGCAAAACACACAACCAGATAGGGAGAGAGAGAGAGAAAGGTGAAGTGTGTTCCCCAAAAAAACTCAAGTTCTAGCCAAAAGACACAGAAACTAAAACTAAAACTTTATTCAATTCCCGGCAAAACGTTGGGGAGAGAAAAGAGAATGAAACATAGAGCAAAACAGCTGCATAATAATCATAAAAAAATAAGCGACATAGAAGGTAAAAAGGGAAAAGAAATTGCACCCAAAGAGCACTTAAGATGCGTGTTGAAGGGAAAACAGATAGAGAAATGGTAAAAAAAATGACAAAAAAACGAGTAAAATGTTTGGCCAATGCAAATGCAAAAAGTTTGTTACACCGAAAAAGCGTCAAAAAATAGCAACAATCTATGCAAATAAAAAAATGTAATAATAATAATAAAAAGAAAGAAAAGAAAAAGGGGTAAAAAAGGGTTTATTTTACCAAAGTTTCAATACTCTAGAAAAGTTTTTAAAGTTACCAAATAGTTTTTGAGTTTTAAATGATTTGTAAAGAAATTTTCAAAATATATTGTGAATTTTCTGTAATAAATAGAACAAATTTTCTATCTTCTTAGATATTTATTTGCAAAGCAAGCAAAATATGTTTAGGCTTGTTAAGAGAGAGAAAATACAATATAAAAAGTTCAATTCCTTGGGTTTAAATTTGAGCAATTCAAATCTAAAAAGAAAAGGAAATCTATTTTTTTAAGTTCTAAGATCAAATGAAGCTCAAATGAAATATATTCTATTAGATCAAGTTGTCTTAGCTAGTTGTATTTGTCAAGAATGACAGGTCTTGTGAGAACGCGTAAGAGGGCAGAGTGGAAAGAAAACTTTAGGAAAAGACACGAGGAAGAGATCTGGAAAGTCTTGTTCGGGAAGCTGACGATAGCAGTCGGTTAATAGAAGAGCTTAAGATAAAGTATCCAGAATAAGTTGTTAAAAAAACTATATACATATTATATATAGATTCCTGACAAATGTTAAATAAACCACTTATATTCCTGACATGCTTGTGTGTGTCGCACTAATAGGTATAGAATACTGATTCGTATTAAGACTTAGTAGTAAAAAACAAAATCAGAAAATGATACAAAATTGTTCAAGTTACCCAAACACAAGAAACTTTAATCGAATTTGTAAGCCATAATAAACTAGGGTTTTCCATGAATAATTGATTCGATCAATCGGTAATATCAGAATTGATTTATAGGGAAAGTTTATAAGTGACATACATACTTTAAATGTACTAAAACGGAAACTGAGTTTTCAAAGTCTTTATTTAACATAAAATAAATGAATCTTTCATGTAGAAATAGATAATGGTTGACTGCAAGGATTAGATGATTGTGTTTGTCAAGCGATTTTGATGGCATTTTGACCCAAAACGAATCCTTTATAGGGACTGTTCATATGGTAGCCAAACTCAATGGTTAAAAAAAGTAATCTAATGCGAATGATGAAAATATTTACTGAATTACATATTAAATAACCAATTTAAACACCCAAGTAATAAGCCCTTTTTCTAAAGGGTATAAAGTAGGAAACAAACTAAAAACTTGTCTACCCTTAACCGAACGTTTTCATAAGACTTTTTGACAGTTTTTCACACTTTTTTGCACACACACGCGTACGCATACACATACATGAATACATGTAAACACTACGTAACAGAGAGAAACAATAAAAAAAAAATGGAAAATTTCATTTTCATAACTGTGAAGAAAGAAGTAGCAGCAGAAATAAAAGCCAAAGCCGTACATGTGAAAAAGAAACAAAGAAGAGAAAAAAAAACCAGACAGACATGTAAAAGTTTTTCAAATGCATGATGAAAAACAAATTTTTTAATAATTTCTTTTCTTTTTTTTTCTACTCCCCCCCCACACACATACACTCACACAAACACATGTACACATACTCGCGAACTTTATATCGATGTCGTTTTTCTTTTCCGTTTGGGGTTTCTTTTCCTTGCTGTTTGTTATTGTACTTCGGGGCTCTCCTTCAGTTGTCCTGCGGGCTATAAAAGCTCTGGCAGCACTTGTGTCAACGAGAACGAATGTCTACAATTTCCCTGCCGCAATGGCGGTCGATGTCGTGATCATGATCCGCCCGAGAAATATGTATGCCATTGTCCCATGGGATTCACGGGCATGCATTGTGAGTTGGAGTTATTGGCCTCCGGTGTATTGACGCCATCGCGTGATTTTATTATTGCTCTGGCCCTTTGCTTAAGCACACTGATATGTAAGTATTCAACCAACCATTCGTAATATATACCTATGTATATACATATGTATGTAAGAAGACAGGTGATGTGGTAAAGTCTCTTGCCCAACTCAAAAAAAGTTGGCAAAAGAGAGAGAACGAAAGTTAACAGTAAGTTAAGAACTAGTTGAGTAGCATTAAGTTGTAAGTTTTGCCTGTTGAAAGTAGCTTATCATATATGTAAATGTGAAAATGGCCAAAAGAAAGTTGATTTGAAGTTGAAAGTTGTTATGAAAGTAAGTAATCTTTAATTCTGCATGATGTTTACCCTTTCCCTTTTAAACAAATTACTCACAACTCTCACTAATTATTGATCATTTACACTAGTGTTGAATATACATAAATAAATATATTTTCTTAGTTTTAAGCTAAATTAATATAACTTATTATTTATTTGTTTTTGAATATTTCCTCTATTTTTCATCAAATTATGGATTGAGTCAACTTGATACTTAAGGAAAAGTTTTTATTTGCATTCAGAATTCAATGATTTTCAAATCCATCATAATTTTCCTTTAGTCAACATAAAAACATTTCCAAAATGTAGTCAAAAACAGTTTATTGAACTCTTTTCTATTTCATTAATAATTTAAAGAAAAGTTTTTACTTACATTCATAATATTTTTAAAACATATTAATAATTTCCTTTAAGCAACTAAAAAAACCATTTCTAAAATGTACTTGAAAATCAGTTTATTGAATTCAATTCAATTTTATCTATTAATTTCGCTCTTTTCTTTTAAATCCCCCTACTCAATAATATTAATTTTTCACTTCCATTTCTTTACTACATAAAAATTGCTCTAGTTTTGGCATCATCCACCTGAATAACCAGCAAAAAGTTTCTTTCAAAAAATGTTATTCAACTTTTCGCATTTGAACAATTTTCTTGTTCTTCTCAACTATTTTCTGCAGTTCAAGGACAATTGAAAAAATGAAATGAAAACTTTTTCACTCATAAATATTTTAATCGTTGAAAAATTATAATTTTTGCTGCTTCCCCCATTGGATTTCTTATTTCGTTTTCGATTTTCTTTTAATCAAAAGTTTGTCCATATGGACAATTTAAATATTTATGCAAAAAGCGCGAGAGCTGTAAAATTAATTAAATCCCATATACACAATCAGAAAATTTCCATCAACCGGAAAAGACAAGCGACGGCATCGGCAGCATCAGCCAAACACATCAAATGTCATTTCCGTGCATATTACATAAATTAAAGTTTATTGAATTAAATAAAAAGAAAGATGCCGATATACAAAGTTAAAGAGAAAAAATTGATTGCAAAAGTATAAATTGTAAATTAAATAACAAACAGCGGTAAATGTTTTATTTGTCAATTACTTCAATCAACTTTGGTTTCAGAAGTTAAACGATTTTTTAATACTCTTATGGTAGATAGATTTTCTAGAGATTTAGACAGGAGTAAGAAAATTTAGTTCAATTTATAAGTGTTAGTTCTTTGCTTTGGAAATTTTAGTAGAGGAGATCTTTAGTATGCAGATTATAAAGCTTTGATTTCGGCCTTGGAGTCTTATATCAGAGTTCAAAATTGATTATTTATTATATCTGAAGACAATGCAAGACTTGCAAGAACTGAACACTTATATAAGCCGATATATTATCATGACTTTTCTCAACTTTAAATGAGTTGACTTGAAACTCTTTCAGTCTGTTTACAATCCTTGCTTCTTTATAGGCAGATTTTCTATACTTTTGGAAAAGGATATAGAATTCGAAGATTAAGAACTCGATTTTCTTGATTCATGCTTTAAAAAGTCTTTCAAATTTTATATTTCAAAGTTTCCTTATTATTATTTATTAACTAAAAGATATATAACTAAAAGGTATATAACAATAGAAATCTGATTACTTAAAAGTGTCTAAAATGACTAAGTACCATTGAGTTAAGAGAGAAAGTTATATATGAAATCGATTTTTCATATAAACAATATATCATATAGCAATTCCATGTAAGCGATTCCAATATTTTAATTCAAGAAAAAAAAGTTCCCTATTATATTATATGGAAATATGCAAGAAAAGACAGACTATTCATACTAAAAAAAGACTAAAGTTAAATCACAAGAAACCCCTAATAAAAGTCAAAAGCATTTTCTATAGAAAACCTTGCAACCGCTTGCCCAATTTCATAATAGCCTCAGTAAGAGTATTAAAAACTTCTGCAAACAGACGCCCCTAGTAAATTATAAACCAAAACAAAAAACACAAGAAGAAACTCCAATTCCAATTTCAACTTCAGTACAGTTTTGTGGTATGGTGGCAATTTCTAAGGCTTTATTATTTGTGCAACAGATGCTGCTGTCCATGCAGGCAGACGACGCGTCGTCTTACCGCTCCCCGCTCCCCAAAATGTCTTGCCACCTTTTTGCTCGTGCGTTGCAAAACAAAATTAGAAAACGAAACGAGACAACAAGTTGGCAAGATAAAAGCGAAGCTAAGAAAAGAAAGTAAACGAAAACGAAAAAAGAAACCAACGAGAAGGACACTTTGTTCTGTCGTCCTGTCTGTAGCTTGATTTGCCATTTGGCAGCCATTTTGTGTTGCGTTACTGAAAATGAAGCTGAAACTGAAACAAGAAACTGGGGCAATGTGCGCAATATTTTGTTTTTTTTTTTTTTTGTTTACATTTCTCTCTGTTTACTTTGCTTTCCTTCCTCTTTCATTTTCCCCATTTTTTCCCAATTTCTTTCCCCCTTCAGCTTTATTTCCCTTCTGGAAAGAATTTAATTAAGCATATTTTTTGTTGTTGCTGTTTTCGAAAAACAAATAGTTAAATAATAAATAAATGTTACAATTTGTTGCCTGTTAAGTGTCCTTGTTGAATTGTTGTTGCATATATATATAAGAATAGAATCTAAGATATATATTTATATATTCGTTTTATTTATATATATTTTCTTATGTTTACGCAGTACTCGTTCTCGTGTTTGTCGTCTACAATCGTCGCCGTGAGGCCCACATTAAATATCCTGGACCCGATGATGATGTACGCGAAAACATTATCAATTATGATGACGAAGGCGGCGGTGAGGATGATATGACCGCATTTGATATAACACCACTCCAGATACCCATCGGTGGTCCAATGCCACCAGAATTGGCACCCATGAAAATGCCAATTATGTGTAAGTGCAAAAACTATAAATTTACCAAACATATGAAATATAGTAAAAGATAAAAACTTTAGTTGGAAAGGAAAGACATTTTTGAAATATGTTAGTAGAAGCATTGAGAAAATATTGAACTTAGTTTTAGCTTAGGAAAAGATCGAAAAGTGTAACTTTTTATTGATCTTACATTTAGAAAGAAAAGAATGAGCAAAACCATTCACAATAATCTGTTTGAACATATAGATCATTGATTTGTACTTAGAAATTTGATATATATTTAATTGTTTGCTGTTCAAATAGACCCAGCTATATTTCAACTGAAAGGTTTAATATTGCTTAGTTGAAATTAGGTAAAAATTAATGATCAATTTACATATACAATGAAAACTCTCTTGGGCAGACAGCAGCGACCATTGCAATTCTTTATGTTCCCTTAGGAGAGGTGTCCGTCAAAGAGAGGAGAATAAGTGAGGTTTTCCATGGAATTGTTGACTTCAGAGAGGCATCTGTCCAACAGAGGTTTCCTTTATGGAAGCTTCCACTGTATAAATAAACATTCAACAAATAAATTTGTTGTTCCTAAGGTATCGAAATTCCTAACCAATTGGTTTTTCAGCACAGATGTGCTTGTGTTCTTACCACTCCGACCGGCTACTTACTTAGTATATAGAAATATAGTTAACAAATAGTTTTAACTTTTTTGATAGCTTCTTGACCTTAGTGAATTGAATTCGTTTAAGAATTCTAATATAACTGCTTGAGGTTCATTATCTAAGGCGAGTCATCCGAAGAAGAGGTTAGAGATTAGATTAAACTCTAACCAGTTTAGAGGTGAGGTTATTTGAACTCACCCAGGTCCTATACTGCAAAGAATAAGATTCATAAAAGTTCTATTATTCAATTATTGTGAAATAGTTACAAATTCTGTCAATTTTGTAAAAACTTAACTTAATTTTATCCTTAAGCTGCACAGCAAAATGACATTAAAAATTTTAAATTCATTATGCAACATTTTGAGATGATTCTCTCAAATTTCAACAATATTTACAACAAAAAACTCGCTTGCAATTAATTTTTTCAAAATTTGAATGCCAAACCATACAACTGAGTTAGTAAAAAAAATAAAAAAAATTTAAAAAACAATTCCAATTATGTTAGTCACAGTAGGATTGTATTTTATGTTAATTCTGAGTATGTTTCATGTAAATGAATGCTTAACAACCAAAAAACTACCAAAAATTACCAAAATTCTAATATTCCTCTCTCAAATTCTAAAATGTAACACATATTTTCTCTTTTTTTTAGATCCCGTAATGACATTAATGCCTGGCCAAGAGCCCAATGTGGGCATGTTCATTGAGGAGCATAAAAAGCGTGCCGATGGCGATCCAAATGCGCCGCCCTTCGATGATTTGCGTAATTATGCCTACGAGGGTGGCGGCAGTACAGCTGGTTCTCTGAGTTCTTTGGCATCGGGTAAGCATTTCCAATTTCCATTTAGATATATACTTATTTTATAGACTCTTTTTGCACTCAATATGCAGAATAATTGAGCACTAAACGAATGTAGAACTTAATGAAAAAAGAAACTATTCTATTTTTGCCAGAGTTGCTGCAATTTGCCCCAAAAAGTAGGCTACATAGAAATGTAGAGCAAACAAAAAGAAGAAAAGAAAAAAATGAGAGAAACTTTTTTGATTTCGTTTTTGTATTTTTTTTTTGTGACATTTTCAGGCCAACAGAAAGTGTCAAATACAACTGAATATTGGGTGTAAAAATGTATAAACAAAAATATAAAGAAAACCAACAGCAATAAGAACTAAATTTTAACCCTCTTGCTTCCCTTCCTCTGTGTATTTTTGCTTGTTTTTGCTTTTAGGAACCGATGATGAGCAGCAGGAATATGACTATCTAGGGGCCTGGGGGCCACGTTTCGATAAGCTGGCCAATATGTATGGGCCAGAAGCGCCCAATCCCCATAATACCGAACTAGAATTGTAAGTTTCGAGAAAAGGAAGAGAAAACAGAAAACTAAAAACTGAGAGTTGCATTTAAAAAGAAGATAAACGAAAAACTAAGTGAAGAAAAATGAAACCAATACACATACACAGACACACCAACACTAAACAAAGATGAAAGCAACCAAAGAAGAAATTGAGAGAAAGTAAAGAAAAGCAAAGAAAAATGGGAAGAAAATCAAACACACATATTAATTAATTGACACGTGAGAGAAAATGACATTTGTATAAATAATTCATCAGCATTTAAATTTAATATATATATTTAATAATTATTAAGGCATATACATTCATGAACGATTAGAAAACGGCTAGAAAGAGAAAGAAAGCAAGAAAGCGAGAGCGACAGAGAGAGATGAACGAGTTGAAGGCATACCAAAGTTTAGTTTAGGCAAAAGGCTTATGAATTTATTAATTTTAATTACATTTAATAATTTGTAATTAATTTTTGCATTAACATTTTTTACTTTTAAGCCAGTCATCTCTCAATTTAATTTTGAAAATTGAAAAATTTTAGTTTTATAATTTTGTTAAAATTCATTTATTGTTTTAAGCTAAAGAAAAGAAAAAGAAAAAATCGAAGAAAAAACCACAAAAAGAAAAAAAGAAAATGAATACCCAAAGACTGTTTTCGTTCCATCATAAACAAATATATAAATACAATACACATACACACACACACACCATACACACATACACATACAAACATATAAATATTATCATATAAACAATTTTAAACATTGGAAAATTGAAGGCCATCAAAAAAAAAAAGAAGAAAAATACTCCTAAAGATATTCTAAAAGTAAAAGAAAAACAGAAATTTAATAACAAAAAAACTGACTCTAAGCTAAAGAAAAAAGAGAAAATTCTACAAGCAAATGAAAAACTCTAGCAAAGAAAAAGGAAAAATGGAAAAACAGCTAGCCAAGTAAAGAAAAAAATCGAATGAAAAGAAAAATTACCTTTAGATGAACTTAGCGCAATTGATATAATTAAAAGAAAAACCACAGAAAATATTTTACCTTGTATATATTATTAGTTTTAGCACCAGCAAGTAATTAAAAATTTATTAAATAAAACTATATAAAAAAAAACAAATTGGTAGAAATAAAATATAAAAAACAAAAGAAAAACATTTCAACAGAAAAAAACTTTTTCTTCATATATGATTTTTCGTATTATTATTTTTGGTTTTTTTGTTTTTAAATTAAACAACAAAATGTCAGCCACTAACACAAACACAAACAACACTCACATACAGAGAGAGAGAGTTAATAGAAAATCGTAAGTACATATATATATATAGTATATATATAAATGCATAAAATATCTCTAAATCATAAAAGTTTTCCAGGCATCACAAAATGATATATAAAACGAATTCAAAGCAAAAAAAAAAAGAAATGCCCGAACAAAATCCTAACTAAAATACAAAAAAAAAAGAAAGAAAAACAAACGAAAGAAAGAAAAATATTTTCATTTCCAAAACAAAAAGAAACTGCAACAAAAGTTGACTATTGAAAAGTGCAAAAAAAAAAAACCAAAACAAAAAGGTAAAGATTTTTAAAAAACAAATACACACACACACAGATAAATTGTTAAACCATACAGCGAAGATAATAAATATTTAAACAATTAAAGAAAAAAACTCACAGAAAATACAATAAGAAAACTTTTCCGCTGTAATTGTTTGAGAGAATGAGAAAGAAGGGAAAGCAAATTCTTAGAAATTTATTACAAAACAAAAAAAAATAAAATAAATAATAATATTATTGAAAAAGTAAAAGAAGCACTAAGCATTAATTGTTATATCAAGATATATATATAAAATAGAATATTTCTTTCTATGTATTGATTGCCATAGTTTCTTTTGCTTTTGGCTTCTTTCACCACACCAACAAACAATAAGAAGAGAATCAATTAAGAGACAAAGAGGAAAGTAAGTAAAAGAACAGAATATCCCCATATACATATACAGAAAGTAAAACGAGTGAAATGCAATACAAAATACACTGCCAAAAATTATGATTACATTCTGATTACTCAATGTTAGGGAACCGAAGGATTTGTTATGCAATTTTTCTGATTAAATTGATAGTATAAAAAGAGAAGGTAACAAAAGTGTCCTAGCTTGAACATGAGTAACTTTTGATCCAAACTTAAAAACTTAAGGCAACGTTTAATTTCTTATTCAAAGGACTCGTAATCACATGGAATTTTCCTCCTTTTCCTTGCATTTTTTTCAAAGAGTTCATTTAAAACTTAAATATAATACAATTGTTGCCTCTCCTTATGTTTCAGTGTCGAGGTTGTATTATAGAGTTCTAAACATTTCTTCCAACAATCACGTGCTCTTTATGTATAACCATACAAGTAACTTTTCAAAGGGCTATAAAAAATAAAGAAAATATTTATTGGATTCTTTTCTATATATCTATCCTTATAAAATTTTTAAGAATTTTAACATTGAGTAATCGGAAATGAATTAAATTTTAATTTATTTCAAAAAGACTTAATTCAACGAAATATTTGCTTGTTTCTATTTATGTGTATTTACTTTGGCTTTTTTTTTTTTAAATGAAAATTTTTGCATTTATACAATAGCAAAAAACAAAACCGAAAATCTAACAATTAGTAGAAAACCGAAATGAATAAATCAGTAAATAAAATTATATACCCATTTACACCAATTCAAACAGACAAACAGAAACACAAACACACACAAATATTTGTTATATATTTTGTAATTTGTAAGTTAGATCCATATATATATATATATATACTATACATATACATACATATATATAAAATGCACAACACACTAACATACATAAACACAAACACAGACACACATACATCGTACTATTTGATAACTATGTATTTATATTGTATGGCATTTTTTTACCAAAAAAAAAAAAAAAAAAAAAAACAAAGCCCTCTAAAAAAAACGCGAAACTAACATCACACTAAAACCAAAACTCTCGATTTGAATGCAGTTTTTAGATACAAAAAAAAAAAAAGAAAACGAAAAATGGCGAAAACAAAAATCAATTTGCATATAAGTATATATATTATTATTATTATGTAAAATCACTTTAAATCTAAACGGAAACTAGTATTAACAACAACAACAAAAAAGGAAAAAATCTATGAAAATTATGCATAAATTACAAGTAAAATAAACTAATAAATTATGCAAAAACAACAACAAAAACAGACAACAACAAACTACAACAAAATTTTGTGTGTGCAATACGAAACTCCAATTATAAAAAAAAAACCAAGAAAGAAAGAACAAAAGTGTGTGGAAAAGCAAGAAAAGTTGAGAAAGTGTTTTCTGGCTCACACAGAAAAAAAAGTACTCAAAAAGAAAATGATAAGGAAATCGTATGAATTCTTAGTTAAGGCAACGTATAAACACACACAAACAAACACTAACACACAAATACACACCCACACAAACACTAGAAACATAACAAACTGCAATTATATTAAAACCAAAAAAAAAAAAAAACAAAAGAAGAAACCACAAAAAAGGGAAAAAGTGAACAAAAAAAAGAAGAAAAAAACTAAATAAAGAATCTGTAACGTTATATGGAAAACAAAAATGATGAATTGTGAGTTTTTCATTTTGGGATACGGTTAAAAAAAGACAACGAGACTCAAGTCTCCTTATGACAGTAACACGAGGAACATTTTGCATTTTTTGGTCGATTGTTCGTGGCAAATAAATTTTTGTAGCATACTTTTTGGGCGCTATTAAGATGCAATAGAAAATAACAAGTTCTGGATACCAAGACGACCCCCACTTTTTTGATGGCATTCGATAGAGAATGTCAAGGACAATCCAGCAAACCATGTACTTTCGTCCTGCGGCAGGACATGCGAAAAATGGAGCTGAAGGACTAAGGAAAATATCCTTCCAATTCTTGTAAGGGAGTTAGTCATCAAAATTGTAAAAAAAAATGAAAAAGTCGTTGTAACTGAGCCATTTAAAGAACTATCAGCATGTCCTTTGGCCCACAGATAGTCCCTGTTGATTAACGTCGGTTTGAAGGTCCTTTAAACGGCCGAGAAAAAAGGACTTTTCTCTCCAGAGAAAATTGCTTATATCCCGGGCATTCTTCAAAGCATCAGAACGAAAGTCCAGTTGAAATAAATTTACAAACAAGGACTATCATCTGACCAGAGGCCATTCCGATAGTCCTGCGGAAAGCCAAGATAGCGAAGATTTTGTGTTTTTTTACCATTTTTGGGCTCCTTAAGATATAAATTTTTTGTAGCATACTTCTGGGTCGTTTTTTTTCGGAACAAACTCCACTTTGTTCACTTTTCTTTTAATTTTATAAGAGTTTATCTCTAATTTAAATTAAAATGTTTGGAAGTACCTTTCCTCTCTTATTATTGCGAAACTAAAAATTAATCGTAAACAAATAATGAATGAATTAAATTAATATTTATTCTATTCGTTAGAATAGTTTTCTCTGCTATTTTTACCCAAATTAAGGTTTAGTTACGTTTTAATTTTATTTAACATTCGTCTCAAATTTTCTTTTATGTTTTTGTTGTGGACTGTGTGAATTTAGTTTTCTGTTTTGCTTGCTTACATATGTGAGAGATATGGAAATTGCAGTTGTTGAGTTTTGTTTTCCAGCATTCTATGAATATGCAAGAGGGCCAAGATTTTTCTAAAATGTAGAAATGTATGTCTAGGCACGGCCCAAACAATTTAACCACATAATTTACACTGACAAACGAGGTTAGACCCAAAAGCAAGCACAATTACACACGACCGCACGAGAGAGGAAGAGATTACGAGACTAAAATATCAGTCAGAGGTAGTAAATAAAGGTAACTTACCTAAAAAGGGGGGAGGAGGGAACGTTTGTATTTTGTTGCTATATTAATCAAACGATTTATGCAATCTTTTATAGAAATTTGTTACCCTCTTGTTTGAACATGTCCTCTTTTTTTACAGTCGGTTGACCCCCGTAATAGTTGCGTCTCTGTTTACTTATCACATCTGAGACGGATGAACCCCTTGTGTTTGTCCTCGTGCCCCATTGCCACCCATACTTGAAGATGCCCTGACATAGACAAATGACAGCCTGAAACACCAAGGCCTACCCACTCTAGAACCCCCAGAATGAACCTGTGTGACTTTAGCCTTAGTATTTTACGCAGGTGGTCTTGGTAGGACAAAACGGACTCTCTTCGCCTACGCCTACGCCCAGAATCTGTTGTTATGTGACCTGTAACCATAATCAACACACACACACACACATAGAATACCAACATCTGGGATCCGTCACATATGCCCCATTATATTGACAATCAATATGCGCAATTGAACACTCGTGATTGTTGTAATTCGACAGAGGCCTGATGCCACTCCTCCTCCTTCTCCTTACGTTTTTCCTACCTCATTCTCTTATCATTTATACTTTTGTGGTCTGCGGGGGGTCTCTGTACAAAGACAAGCAAACATTTAATCAACTGTCACTGCAGGTGAGCATTTACCTTTGACTAAATATATTTATCTTCTGATATCACAATGCAATATAGTGGAACAAATAAAAAGAGAAAACAAGTTCAAATATTATTAAATATTATTTATTAAATACAAAGCGAAGTCACATGACGTCAATTTTCTTTTCTTTGTAATTTTCATTTTATTGCATTTGCAGTTTGAACTTCTTTTTAAATTCCTACAAATCAATTTTTTTATTATTTCGGTTGCATGTGAAATTTATTGGAATTTAGAAATTGAATAATTTCTATTCCATTTCCAAACAATTTTTTGTATTTCATTTTATACTATTTTATATTATTATTCCAAGCAATTTTATTTCGATTTTATTTTGGTTACATATAAAAATAATTGCAATTAGCATATTTAGTTTATTCAATTTCATTTCAACTTTCTTTATTTGATTTTATTTTACTTTAATTAAATTTCATTTCCTTTACAGTTATATATTTATTTAATTGCCGTTTCTTTTAAATTTCATTTCTATTTCTTTATAATTTTCGGTTACATATTACTTTTATTTCAATTTTTTTTCAATTTCTTTTCAATTTCATTTCAATCTTTTTTATTTTATTTTACTTTAATTGAGCGCGAATTCCATAAATTGAAATTGAAATGTCTTTTAAAATTCTTTGAAATTTCTTTAACATTTTATTTTTCTAAAGTTTTGGTTTTCAATTACTTTTATTTATATTTTCTTCCAATTTCTATTCAATTTCATTTCAATCTTCTTTATTTTATTTTACTTTAATTGAAGTCAAGTTTCACTTCATCTTCTTCAACATTTTGTTTCCATTTTTAAACACTTTATTGTGATTTCTTCATAATTCCATTTCATTTTCTATTAATTTGATTTTTCCAAATTATTTTCATTTTCTCTATTTAACTTCTTTACAATATCATTTCAACTTTATTTCAATTCCTAGTCTCTGCTTTTTCTATTCCATTATATTAAATTAACTCTTCAACACTTTGTCGCGGTAAAACTCATGCATTGTAATTTTAATCCATGAACTTGCCACCGGATTGTGTTTTGCCCTTTGTTCCACGGTCCCATGCTTCATCTCCCGCACAGTCTGTGCAGCGTCAGTGTCTCGAAAATGTTGCCAGCTCCATGATAAATGATCCCCAAGTAGCGTTTAATCTGCACGTCAACAAAACTTCTGACAAGTTACATATCACCGGGGCAACAGTTGGTTGAACTTGCCTAAAGATTGAAGAGTTTCGTTTTAGACGCATTCTTCTGTCTGTTCGCAGTGTGTGTGTGTGTGTCTGGTTCGCTTTAAATAGCAAATTTTGTTTTTTCAGCCAGATTTTAATTTAAAATGTATTGAAATTGATTTTGTGGTTGCTTTTCTTTTTGGGTCCACCAACTACTTGAACTACTCGAAAAACTGAGAGAGTTAGGCCAAACAGAATGACCAGGCCAACAAAAAAAAGTTGAGTGAAGCACTTTTCCCAGGAGCCTTTTAACTTTCATTTGAAAAGAGTTTTTGTTGTTTCTTTCCTTTTTATTAAATTTACCGTTAGTCACTACCAAAAAATTTATAAAATTTTTTCCTCCTTTTTTTTTTTTGGGGTGAGTGCAAATATGCCTTTGTGTTAACTAAGCCAAAAATACATACATGCAAGTTCTTGCAAAAGAGTGACTTGTCCGGAATGCAATGCATTTGTGTCTATCGAGTGCCAATCTACTGGATAGCCACACACACACACACACAACAGACACACACACGCACACACACATAGAGGAATAATGTTGTGAGAGGAGACGAAAGCAAATTCATGGCATTTGGCAGCCTTTTAAGGGCAAGTTTCATATTCAAAGGCACTCTGGGCCGAAAAGAAAAGCAAAAAACAGTTTTGAAAAATCAAAAATCCATAAGTTAGATAGTTAGAGAAAGTATGAAACACCATATCTAGGATTGAATGACTTGATATATAGCCGTGTTTAAATAACAACTTGTTATCTATTGTCCAGGGGAAGTTTTTCTACTTATTTGACCTGCCTTGTAATATTCTTCCAAATGTGTCCCATTGTGTGGACCTGGCTAGTTCATTGCAACACGCACACAACACTCTATCAGTTAATACAATGTAGGAGTGAGTTTCATCTCAACTCGTCTAACACACACACACACACTCACACACACCCGACGACTTGCAAAAATATTTTTCTATAATAGTTTTTCGAGTATCAAACTCCATCGAGTTAATGCGAAAAGTTTGCCCAGCCAAGATTACAATAAAAGGCATCTAAGGCATGAATAGAATATTGCAAGCCAAAGCCCCTAAACCGCCCCGAACCCAACCCCTTTAACCTCTCTTTTTTTTACATCTTTTACCCGCTGTACTCTATATAGTAAACCTAATGACAAGTTCTTTTACATATATTTCTTCTCTCTATTGCATAGAACTTTGTACAAGAGAGGCATGGCAACTTTGTTTGTGGAACTGAAATGGAAGAAGAGAGGTAAAACTGATTTGCATACCTTTAGGCGCTAAAAGCTTTTACTCTAGGCCACAAACTTAGAAGACACACACCTGTTGGCATTATGGCCATTACCATGGCTGGGACCAATTGCATTATTCAAATGCTCTGGCAAATGTCAAATGGGGAAAACTTTGCTGCCACTTTTAAAGTGCAACAAATTATTTTCGAGGGACAGTAAAAGCAGAAGGGAGCAGGGGGATCAGAAACTTTAAACATTTATTCACTTAGTTAAGCGCATGCAATGCTGATATTATTTTGTTTGTCCCTCTGCATCGCCTTCTCGTAAATCAGTAAAATTTATTACAAAAGCTACTGCAAAAGGCGCGGCATGGCACAACATTGCACATGTTGTCCAATTTAATGTCTGGCTGAAAATTTTGGTGGAAATTTCTATATCTATGCATGGAATATATACATATATATATATATATATATATTTGTGTGTATGTATGTATGTATAAACATATTTCAGTTTAGTTTTCGCTCACGTTCTTCTCCTCTTGTTGCCATTTATTTAGCAAATCTAAAAAAAGGAAAAAGGAAAAAGGATCCCAGCGGCAAAACGTTTTTAGCTATAGAAAGAGGAGGGGGTTGGTTGCAGGGAAGTAAGACAAGTGAATTAGGAAATTGTTTTAAATTGAAATTAAATTGAGATGGTCGAGTAAAATTGAAATTTCAAGTGTTCTGATAAGTGACCAGTAAACAGGCAAAACAATAAAATTAAGTTACAACTTGTTGAAGGTGTAAAACTAATTCAAGTTCACTTAGAAACGGAAGTCAATATGAAATAGGTTTCAATTACAAATTTACAAGCGGTTGATGGTTAATTAACAAAGAGAATGAAGAGATTAAAGTTCAATTAAATAGAAAGTGTAAAGTAATTAAAGGTAAGATTATAAAGATTTCACAAGCTGAGATGATTATGAAATGACTCTAAGGGGAAAAGTTTAAACTGAATTAACTTGCGATTTTATGTATTTGCAAAATTAGTAGATTTAAGCCATATAATTTTTCGATTATCTATAAAATGTACATTCAATTTACTTACATACATTTAAGCAGGAATAGAAATTTCGTTTAAACTTTTGCCAAAAAATTCACAAAATTGTTTCAAATATTTTTCCCAATTTTGTGCTCCAATCTGAATGTGTCTAAGCGACCGAAAAACTTTGCACAACTTTTCTTCCGCATCAAGTGCAGCCCTTTCGCAATACCAAGCCCAACCCACACACAGACACAGCCACAGACACACACACATACACACACACACATATACAAAAGCACATCTAAATTATAACACCATTTGGGTAATTACACTTTTTGAGTGTTTTAGCTTTAGCCCGAAAAGCGGTGAAAGCGGATATTACCAAAGTCGAGGACAAAGTGTTTTTCTCGGCGACAAAACAAATTAAAACTCCATAAAAGTGGATACATATTTTATGCCAATGTTGTTGCTGTTGTTGTTGCTGCTGCTCGTTATTTGAACAAATGTTTTTGCAATAAAATGTGCAGAAACAGCAAATGAAACAAACAAACAAATGGATTCAACAACAAAATAACAAACTTACCAGCTGAATGAGGCAAAAGTGTGTTATAATAATGCCTTGGAACAAAACGGAAAACGGAAAACGAACACGAAAAAAAAAAAGTTAATGCCCTTGCCCCCCCTTAAAGAGAAATCTAATAAAATTACTAACAACAGCGGCTACTAATAATGCCCCGGCAACAGCAACACCAACAACAACAACAACATCAACACGAATTACAAAACAAGTGTTAAAATGTTTTAAATTAGTTTTGGTTGCCTTTTTGTTTCTCATCTCTGCTCCTGCCACAACAGGAATTAAAACCCCAAAAATCCTGTTTAAATGTACAAGTCTTGCCACAGGATATGTCGCCGTGTGTGTGTGTGTGTGTGTGTGTGTTTGTCGCATGGTGTACACAAAACTAATTAAATTTATTATTAATTTATTGCCATATTTTTCACATAGTTGCAACTGCTTGCGGCTTTTGGTATAGTTTGTTGTAGGTGTTCACTGCATCTGGCAACAAAGTGTAGAATTTTGCATTCTGCATTTGATTTAGTGAAATTAGGCAGAGAGTTTTTAATAATCAGCATATTATACAAAATAAACAAAAGATGGCAAACATTTTCAATTTTGCATATTTAAGAAAATTTGTTTATTAATAATGTTTAGTTTTAGTTAACTATTCTTTGAGTAGATATCGCCATACAGCAAAGTTATGCAAAGTTCATTGATTTTTTAGCTAGTAATTTGATCAGAAACAAAGTCAAAATTTCCGTTTTGGTGTACTTTTAATTTCAGGATGGATTTTCTATTGATTTTCAATTCGAAAGTCTAGAAAACGTTTTGAATTTTTAAAATCTAGTTCAAGTAATAACCTAAAATATCAAGAACTGTTGCCCATGAAGCAATTCATTTTACTACTCGTACATAACGAATCTCTTTATGGCACATTCAAAATACAAAATATACATATAATTCTTTTCAAAAGAAATTAAATTATTTATATCAAACTATTAAACCATTTCAAGTGCAATAATATTCATTATAATTTAATTTGAAAATAAATAAATATTTCACTTAATAATTTCACTTAATATTATTTTAAATTAAAAAGGAGATAAAAATATAAACTGTTTGTTCAATTTTCGCATATTCTTTGCAATTTGTTTGGTATTTTATATATTTGGAAAAGCAGTTACCGAATACACAGAAAGGTAGATGTCCTGTTCAGGACCGACCTGTTCATTGTTGTCCGACCTTTCAGTAGCCGGAAACACGTGACATTTGTGCACAAAAGGAAATGCACAGAGTATTTTATTTATTTTTGCTATATTTTTTTTGGTGGCAATATAAAAATCACGTAAATTTCATTAACAATACTTTTGTGCACAGAAAGAAAAGCCGAAAGTGAGAGGGAAAAAGTGAGAGAGAGCGAGAAAGAGAATTGCAACACAAAATAATAATTGCAACGAGATTTAATTGCGCATGGCGAGGGATTTTTTTCTTTCTGCCAAAAAGATCCAGGAAGTCATACATACACACACACACACACATACATATACAGAGGCTTACACACACACACACACATACAGAGACAGTGTCACAAATGCTTTGGTAAAGGTGCAAAAGGATATGCACCATGAAATCCATGTGCTTTTAATGTTGAAAAATGAGTTTGTGAGCACGTCGTAACTGACCCACGGCTACCCCTCGTTCCTCCTCTGTTTTACAAACCGCCTTCCCCCTCCGGCTTCTTCTCTTCTCTCAGCAATTCACTGCCCCCCTTCGTGCCATGCTTTGTGTGTGCAACGAAGCAATTTGGCGTATGAAACGGGTCAGGTCAGTAGAGGCATCGTCAACCCCAGTCTCCTCATCCTCATTCTCATCAGCGTTCCGCATCTCCTCATCCCCCCATCCATATTCACATCCTTGTTGTCGTCGTCGTCGTCGTCGTACTCCACACACTCTCTTTAACATTCACAGCTGGAATTTATACTGTACTTTTTGAAAAAGTTGCTTTTTGGTACGCTCGTTGTTGTTGCTTTAGTTCAATATGTGCCAGCTCCTGCACTTTGCCAAGTCATTAAGTGTACGTGTGTGTGTGTGTATACGGTGTGTGTATGCGAGTGTGAGCTACATTTAATTGAAAGAAATTTCTTTTAAGTGACTTTAATGCCACATGAAATTAATGTAAAAAACACATGAAGCACTACTTTTTAAATATTTCAACCAAGGCCAACCATCGATGACCCACAAAAGAGTGAAACACTTTCCCTTCCATCAGCATTATGTTAAGAGCTGCACTTGTTTGACATTAAAAATTGAAATGAATAAAAAATAAAAATAAATTGTTGTTTAAATTAATGTTAAGGGGGAATCAAATTGAGCTTAAATAAAGATGAAATTTTAAATATAGTTAAAATTAAAGTGAATCTAAATCAAAATGTAAGCGAAAGGCAGTTGAAAAGAAATTGAAGTGAAGTTGAAATGGAACCGAATTACATTCCGAAATGAAGTTGAAAACCAAATTAAAATCAAGTTCAATTAAAATGAAATTGAAATGAAGTGAAAAGCGAAATGGCAAAATACTAAAACCAAGTTGAAATAAAATTTAACTGAAGTTGAAATGAAATTTAAGTAAAGTTGAAATGGAAGCGATATTGAATTGAAATGAAATACAGTTAAAATTGAAGTTGAAAACCAAATAAAAATGAAGTTGAATTAAAATGAAATTGAAATTGAATATTAAAACCATATTGAAATGAATTTGAACTCAAGTTAGAATAAAATTGAAGTGAAGTTGAAATTGAACCAAAACTGGAATTGAAATGTTAATGAAATATAGTAGAAATGAAATTGAAATGCAGTTGAAATGGTAGTTGGAAACCAAATTAAAATTAAGTTAAAATTGAAACAAAATTGAAAGCAAACTTGGAAAATATTTAAAACATATTGAAATGAAATTGAACTTGAATTGAAATGGAATTGAAGTGAAGTTGAAATATAATTGAAGGGAATTTAAAATGGAAATGAAATTAAATTGAAACTTAATTTCAATGGGATTAAAATATAGATGAAATAAAATTGAAATGGAGTTAAAATGAAGTTGGCAGTTAAGCCAAATTGAAATGAAATTTAAATCTACTTAAAACGAATTGGAAATAAAATTGAAAACAAATTCAAATGAAGAATAAATGAAATGGAATTTGTATACAATTTATATTATTGAATAAGAAATTATATTGAAAACAAATTGAAAGAATTCTGAAAACAAACTTCAATTGAAACCAAATTGATATAAAATAAAATCGGAATAAAATTGAACGAAAAAGCATTTACCTTATTGTAGACAACAAATTTTCAAAGAACGATAAGTGGCAGATGGCACACGAACAACCGCAGCGAACACGGAGAACGATAATAAACTGTTAAACAAACTGTAAGCAATTACTCTGAACTACTGACAACGCTACAAGGTACAATTGCTCTTCCCCCACTTCACTTCACTTTACTTCACTTGGACAGGTGGTAAGTAAAAGGGCTCTCTCCTTTGGCGTCAAAGAGGCAAACCATAAGTCGAGGTAAACTTTTCTTCAAGTACTTTACCTGATGCCGCTGCGGCTGCGTTTATTTCCGTTTCCGTAACTGCTGATGCTTCTTATTGATTTCTGCTACTGTGGTTGCTGGTTGCTGCGGCTGCTGCCACTGGCACATGCTATGCGAATTGAAATAGTTATGACAAGGCACACACACACACACACACAGAGAGAGAGAAAAGTACATACACAGCTGTAAATACTCATACCAGTACACCAAGGCGTATGCGTAACGAGTGCCAGTGCGCAAAAATTACCATATAAATGGATTACAGTCGCAAAAACAGGGGTAAAAGGAAATAGCTGAATGGGGACTAGAAAATCGAAAAATCAGGCAACGGTGAGCAAAACCAACAACAACACAGCACAAACCACAAACGTTTTTCCAATTTGCCAAACGGAAATCATTTTCTTATTAAAGTTGCAACGCAGCTTGCAATATGCCATTATAATCATCATCATCGTCCTCATCTTGCTTTCATCTTCATCTTCAGCAGCATCATTATTGAGTTTGGTTGCAATATCAAGGCACTTTTGCGGCTGATTAGCTTCAACTCAGCTTTGCCACATTAGCGCGCCACTTTCATGTGTCAACTGTGGAAAGGAATTATGGCTGTGATCGGAAGAAGTTTATCTTGCAAACTGGCGGAAATTGCTAAGAAAATCTGACAAGCTATTTATTTATGTCAAAAAAAAGTAAGGGGTTAAGGCATAAGCTTAAAGAGTGCTAAAAGACCAACATATGGAAAATTATCTAAACCAAAACTTGGCTTAAATATTGGCTTTAGTGTGGTAGAGAAGTTAGTTTCGGTTATTAGAAGGAAAAAGTTTAATCTGGGCCAAGAAAAGTTAATTTTTGACAATTAAAAGGAATATTTTGTATATGTTTCAGAGAAGATGGAACTTATCCCTGGAACCCCTTGAAACCCTTCATCGTTTTTTTCTTGGCCTCTTAGACCAATTGTAATTATTATTTCTTTATGGCCAAAATGAAAAAGAAAATAACTATAATTGCCACCTTTTTTTTAAATTATGACAATAAAAATGTAAATTAAACCAAGTACAAAAAAGGAAATATAATAAAAAGGTTAATATGCGCATATAATTTCATACAGCAGCTATTAACTTTTGTTGGTGCAACAACAGTCTGTCTATATATACACACACATATACACATAAAGAGTGCCCCTATATAACGATATGTACATACGTATATGTATTTGTATATAAAAAGATATTTATACATGTGAATGCAGCTGGAGCTAAGGGCTGAAAATTCTCACTGGGCTTCGCAGGTTACTTTATGGAAATTAATCAGAGCAATTATGACTGGACGTAATGTAATTTACGAAATGAGAAATGGTTGAAAAAGCAAGAAAATAAAATAAGGAAAGGAAAGGGAAAAGGAAAATGGGAGATAAAAACAGTAGAACATATGTTACTTATCGTTGTGAGAAAAAATTTTGGTGCTTTTCTGAAAATAATCTTTTTGAGATAAGAATCTTTTTTTCCAATTTTTTTAAAAAACATTTTGAAAGTTGCTTAATTTTATATAATTTTTCGTTATCTTGACCAATGAATAAAATTATTTAGCCATGCCTTTATATATACAATCACTGTGAAATTGATAATATTAAAATTATTTATGTTTACATTACACAAAATTTTCTAAAAAGTGACTTTAAGTACTTTGTCTCATGATAATGAAATCTTGCAAGAATCAGCTGAAGAATTTCAGCTTATTAATATTATAGAGATATGAAATTAAAACTTTAAATATATATAATTTTTATTATAAATATTCCCAATTGCTCATATTATAAATATTTTTTAAAATATAAAACAATTTTTCATAAATAAACATGCATTTAGAAAAATACTTAAGAAAACGACAAAAAAACGGAAATGAGCAATTTGAAAATGTTTACCTAGTTCAAACTATTTCCTGCACTTAGACATTAGATACTTCTTTTTTTTTTTGTTTTGCTCCTAAAGGAAAGTGCTTTTCATTTTTTGATTGTCTTGTTTATATTGCCATTTTCCGTCCACTGTTTCCTTTGCCATTGGTAAGTTATCCTTGCTGCACCGCATCCATTTTAACATAAATATACAATGACAACTTTTGCACGCATACAAAGAAATACAGACAGACAACGACGATAGAAAGAGAGAGGAAGAAGAAAAGGACGAGAGAGAGACAGGAGTGGGGGAGCACAGACAAACACTTGCAATTGGCTTCTCCTTCTGCCATTGCAGCTTCTCCATCTCATTCTTCTTATTTGTATTGCAAAATGAATTTTACACATTTTTTCATTTGACTGCAGTTGGCGGACTTCTTTTCTCATACCCCTTCCTACGGCGACTTTACCATACTATGGTCATATGTCCAGGCATTTATTATGTCCTTTCAGCAGTTACGACCGTTCACGTTCACATATACATCAAAAGCAACGCCAAAGAGTTTATCAGTTTCGGGGCAACGTGACGCATTTCCCAACAGCAACTCGGGCCATGCTTAAGGCTTATGGCCAGGACACATGCAGGACACACTCTATCCTTTGCCTTCCATCCTCCTCTCTCTCTCGCTCTCTTTCTCGTTTCACTGTTTCATTAAAATTTGTGCGCCGTTGGCTTTTATTAAATGAATATCCATGTGCCCATCCCTCTCTCCCCCATTCGGTCGCTTGCTTCCTTCCTTGGTGTAAATCTCTGCCCCAAATGAAAAGCAATCCAGAAAATGTTACCGCACAATATACATTTAAATTACTCAAAAGGAAAATGTTGCTTGAAACCGTTGGAGAATTATAAATTTAATGCAACAAGTTTGCCTTTCAGCATAAGTTTCCAATAATTTAATTAAATTGGCATGAAATGCCAACTCATGCCACACAATATTTTACATAGAATGATTGGAAAATTAACTTTCCTCAAATTGGTGGTGAGACGAAACGGGTAAAGCTTACTTTTCTCCATTTGTTAATTGCACTAAATGCATTAACTAGTTAGCATGTAAGATGAAGAATGATATCATAATCTTTTGTTTGCTTCAATTTAGCAAAAACTGAATATATTTAATCCTATTTACTAAGTCAAAATATATTTATATAATTCCCGTAAAGGGAACCAATTGTTAAGCTCACTTACACAAGATCTACATAAAATACACTATGATTTTCAGGAAAAGTCCATTTTGGTATTGGAAAGTAATACAACTTTAGAAGAATTTGATGTAGAACTAAGAAGAAGAATCTTGAATATCGATATATAACTATTGTTATTGAATATACTTGGGTAAAAGCAGCTCATTGAGGTGAACTGGCTCAATCGTTCTTTTTTTCGAAGCGAACCAACTCACTCATATGGCTCACTGGCTCACTGGCTCACTTGTAGATAGCTTATAAGTTCACTTTGCGATCGCCAGTTGAGCCATAAGAACTAGTGTGCCAAAATGAACTAGAGTGCCAAACTGAATTAGGGAGCCAAACTGAGCTAGTGTGCCAAACTGAACTAGTGAGCCAAACTGAGCTAGCGTGCCAAACTGAACTTGAGAGCCAAACTGAGCTAGTGAGCCAAAATGAGCTGGTGAGCCAAACTGAGCCAAATTGAATGAACAAGCTCAGTGGCTCGGTTCAGTGAGCCATTCATTTTGGCTCACTCACTCATGAGTTACCCAAGTATATCATTGAATATGTAATATGAATATGAAGTTTCAACACTATAATATTTCGATGTATTCTATGTTTAAGTTTCATATCAGTTCTCTGTAAACCTTTCAGTGTTCAACATTGCGCTGATCAAATAAATAACCAGTATCCCAATAATTTATATAAAATCATATTATGATATAAGGTAGTACAAGTAAAGTTAGAGTACGAGGGATTAAAATACAATTAACAATAATTTACTTAGTTCAATATAGGCAAAATAACTAATTCAAAATTTGGAATCAAATTCTTACATATATTACAACATATATTACAAAATGTGTTTTCGTAGATATGAAGTTGTTATTGATATAGACTTACATAGGTTGCGATTGATGTGAGCTATGAATTTATGTAATTTTTATACTCTTTGCCTATAGGGTAAAATGGTATTCAAGGCGTTAAAATGTAAGCAACAGGCAAGGAAACATTTCCCAACCTCATGAGGAATATATATTTTTATTCTTGATTAGTATCAATGACATAGTCGATTAAGACTTATTCATCTATATATCTGTTTTATATTGAAATAATGAGAACTTCGAGAAAGATTGACTTAATGAAGTATTTGTACTTGTATTTAAAGTGGAAAAAGATAACTTACTCGCATTATTTCATTTTAAATCTAGTATTAATTTCAATTTTAAATTTCTTCCTTTTTTAATACCATTGTCAGGAATATGTTTCCAGAATGTATATAGTTTATTTAACAACTTATTAGGCATAATTCAATATCTTAAGAGACTGCCCTCGTCAGCTTCCTGAACATGACTTCTCATATATTCACTCCACTACGCGTTCTCTCTAGTTGAGTAACCCTCCTTCTTGACACTATATTCATTTAGAATTTGATGTGATTTGTCTGCTATCAAAGGGAAAATCCATATCTTTTCCTTTTAAATTTATATCTTCTTTATTATTCTAATAAATTTGCTTTACAGGACTTAAATTTCAATAATATTTGCTGAACATATAATATTATTGAATTTATATACTAGTCGACTAAGTGTAACTTAGTTGCTACATTCTTGGCAGTATATTCATATAAAAGCTAATAAATTCATTTTGAATTCTTAATATTAATCCTTACCGATGGTCCTTTAATGCTTCTATTGTCAAAATGTATCTCTTAATTTCATATTTGAGTTAATTTACTACAAATTACATTAAAACTTTCAAACCTCATTGAATATTTAATTCAACTGCCCAAAAATTAAATCAACCAAAATAACCAAATCAGCAAATTCTAATAAACATTCAAGTGGCACACTTCATTTCTGACCAGGGAAAACACAAGCTAACATCAATTTAATTGAGTTGGGTCTCCTGGATTCCAATTGGAAACTATTTCATTCAACATTCTCCTTCCTCCTCATACATATATACACAAAAGACACCAATTAATTTTACAAATCGCGGTTAACCACATGATATGCGTATGTGAATGCATAAATGAATCTCTCGGCTTAGATTTGATGAGCTTTGGTTTTTCGTATGCTATACGGTATATATCTTTCAGCTCAATTAAGTTGAGTTGAGTTGGTTTTTTGGATGGGGAGGGCAGGGGAGGGAGTGGCACAGGAGCAACAGCATTTCGGGGTCAATATAGAACGTGCTGTGGATGAATGCCGAGTTTATGCAAATTCCTTTTTGGCACATATAACCAAATGTAATGAACATTTTTTGGCGCCCACTCAAGTGAAATTATTTGCATATGTCCTTTGTCTTTGTCCTTTTGGTTGTTCTGGCTGCCTTTCATTAACCGCAAAATTTAATATGTTTTCAACGAATCCCATTTGTCTAATGCTAGAAGATGTTAACCCTTTTCTTTTTTTTCTTTGTGCGGTCATTTAACCCTTGACCTTTGATTGACTGACAACTTGACTTTAAACGAGCAACCAGAGAGGGGAGAAAGAATAAGTTGAATAAAAATTGTTGGGCCCGAAAGCAATCAAATCAAGTATGATTACGATTTAAATTGCTTAAATTTTTGTGCCTTCATATCGTGGGTTGCTTTTAAGTATTTCCGTTTTGCCCGCTTTCCTTCCCCCCCCCCTTTCCTTTCATACAATTTGCTTGGAAAATCTATCTATTTCAAGACATTTTTGCCTCAAGCTGACAGCCCAACTGTCTCTTTCTCTCTTTCTCTCCTGGTCCTATTTTCGCTTAGCACATTTTCATGTGTTGATTTTTGCTCTTGGGGCACATAACATGTTACCCCCATTCAATCTTTTTTTTTTTCTTCCGTTTTTTGTTTTCTCTTCTGCTGTGTTTTTCTGCTAGATTTTCCGGTATTCTGAAGGATTCGTGCTATCTTTGCCTTTTCGCCTGTTTTTCGATAGCGACAAATTGTGCGTGTTGACTAAAGGAAATGAATCTTGTTGTTGTCGTCATCGCTGTCTGTGCAATATGTTGACTAAATATTGAAACAAACTCGAAATAAATTCCATTCCATTTCGATTCTTTTAACGATTTATATTGTTGTTCACACAATAAATTTCAATATAATTAAATAAATTCTTTATATTCGACTGGCTATTTAAATTTCCATTGACAACAACAAAAATCAATATATAAGTAGATAAACTAAAGAGTCTTATGCAAATATTTATATCTTACATATTGTAATCTTTTATTAGCCATAACCAAACTTGTAAAGCTCGTCTCAGCTTTGTGTAATTCCTTTGTCTGTACATTCAATATTATCCAATGTCAATGTTGAAACAGACATATTAAACTATCCCCAGGGCAGACAGCATATTCCACAAGCACCCACAGACAAATATGGACATATATTCATACACAATACAATGGTCACATTATATGCTTATTTAGTAGTTGCTTTGCCTTCTTTTCTCCCCCTTCCTTGGTAGACAAACACTTTTCGCCTTAGGAAATGTACATTTATTTAGATACAGTTTTATTTTCCTTTCTTTTTGCAGAAATTTTGATAAAGTATCAGTTATGTGAGAAGGTTGACTATTCAACCACAAGGAGCATGTATATATTATTGATCATATTCATCAGTTGATTTGTTTTACTTTTTATTATTTTGCTTTTAATTGAACTTGGGCTTTAGTTTTTAACTTTGTATACAGACATGGAGAACCTTTTGTAACTATTGTAAGTATGATCTACGATACATAAAAAGAAAGTAAATAAAATAAGGAAAAGAAAGGAAAAAATGTAAGATAAAACAGTATCACAAATATTACTTATCGTTATGAGGAAAATGAAAGGAGTCTGTGATTTCTTCGTCGTGAAACAATATCTAAGGATAGAAAAGAAAAGTTGAGAGTAAAAAAAATTGGTTGTTGTTAGGTCACAATTTTGATTTTTATTCAATTGAACATATTTCTTGTTGTCTTACGTCGCATCGGTCCTATTTTTCGCCGTTGCCAATACTCTTGAGGTTATAACTATAATCAAAGGCCGCCAGATCCCATCCCAGATATACACATATCTAATAATAATCATTGCTGATCTTGATTTTGCTTATATACATATGTCTTGAAGAGCTTGTTCCTTTAGAGTTTTATTAGTAAATTTTATAGTTCAGTTCAAAGCTACCGTGAAAGACAGCCCATGATAGCAGGATCATGGTTCGTCTGGTTCTTAGTTCAAATGGATTTTAAAAGGTTCTTAGAGAAAGTCGAGTTAATATGTAGAATAACATTGCTATAAGAGAATAGCAATACAGTGGATCCTCGGTAAAGGAACACAATTGTTACACAATCGTTATGCAAAACGCTTGTTAAGCGAACCTACTTTTCCCATATAAATCAATGCAAAATAAATTAATTTGTTTCAATTTGCGCTTTTGTTAAAAGAAATTGCTTTAAAACTTTTAAAGAACTGAAAAAATGTACCAAATATGTTGCAAGTTCAGCTATTATTGAAAAAAATTAACATTTTTTAAAGAACAAAATGTGTATTGGAGAAGATTGTAAATGTAGACGAAAGTTGTTGAGTACATGTGATCCAACAGCAACACTGGACAGCACTATAATGTGTATTCGGGGTTTTTGCCGTTTCGACGCCAAACACAGACAGAAATTTTACATACAATTAAAATTTTCACCTATTTCCTTGGTCGTTATATGCGAAACTTTGTTCGTTAACCGAAACTTTTTCCCTAAAAAAATCCAAGGTGTTCCTTAACCGGGGGTCCACTGTATATTTATTCTGTGCAATGAAGTTTTTTACTTAATACAATTTGAAATATATTTTATATGGAAAGAAAGCAAATCCTGCCTTAAATCTTCAGATTCATATAAATCAAATGATTATTATTATATCAAGTAGAACCCAAAGGAACGATCAATTTTAAGATTTAAGAATTTTATATATTTAAAGTAAAAGCATTGGAGAAATTTTTCAATTGCCAACGTGCAAGACGTATTTTTTTCTCCAACTTTGTTAACTTGGTAGCATATTTATAATATTATGGCTCCCAGTTGAACATTTGTCTATCTGTTTCTTTTATCATTCGTTTCTCTTTGCACGTTTCAGCAATTGTTTAAGGGCTCACACAAACAAATTGTGACTATTTTTAGCCAAGGAAAAAGAAAAAAGAAAGAAAACCAACAAGAATAAAGAAAAGCAAACAAGAAATTTGTTTGTTGGTCGGTCTCTTCTTGCAGCTGTCGATTTATGGGTTAACTCTATCCCCCGATTGCTCCTTCCCGGCAGTTTTGTGTTTGCTTTGGCCTTAGCTTCTTTTGCGCCTTGTCTCGCCATTTTTCTTGTTATTGATGTTTTTCTTTGGTCGAGGGAAATTTATGAATTTTCTCAGGCTCGTTTATCTTGGTCTAATAAGTTTCGCTTGTTGCTTTTTGGCCATCGCCTACAGTTTTTGTGGCACAGTTGCCCGCACTTTCCATTTCATTTGATTTTTGTGTTTCATTTGCAGTAAAAATTTCTAGTTATGGCCGCTTTGTATTGATTTTGGATTTTTGCCCAGGCAGAAATTTTATACGCTTCGATCCTGCCCCCTTCATACACTTATCCTCTCCTCCATTCATTCGCTATTTTTACAGCAGGTTGTTAAATGCAAACGTTTTCACTTGCTTTTTCATCTATGTATTTTTTGTTTTTTTTTTTTTTTTTTGGATCGAACAAGGAAAATATGTATGGCATTTTGTTAGTTAAGTGCTGCCAGTTTATGAAATTGCCTTCTGGCTATCTATGGTGGAATTTTTACTATTCCATGGAATTTAAAAATAGATTTTCAACATGTTTGATTAAGTGAAGCAATATTGACGAAAATAACATTTGGGTTTCTCACTTTTATATACTGCTTCTTGATTGGAAGTTTTCTACTTTTCGAAATCGAATTAAGAAATATTATTTAAAATGTCAAACTGAACAATACACGAATAAAGAATACACAAACGTGAAGAAAGCTTTTATTCTATACAATAAATATCAACTTCTTCAGGACATTTGATATAATGATATTTATAAATTTGTTAAATATAATTTTTAAAGGGTTTGGGTCCATTTACTATATAAAATCGTGAAAGTCCTTCATCTGCACCTCACCTGTTTTAAGGACAATTTTTTGGCCATTATGAAGTTCTTTATACTTGGCGCCGCCTAATTTGTTCACATCCTTTCAATTTGCGGCTAGGATAAAAGTAATTTTCCCTTGCTAGAACTAGGTATAACTCTCAAGTCCATTTACGATCGTAATCAAATTATCCTTCAACTTGTTTTTATGGCTATTATCTGCAAGAAGTTAAGATATCAGGATCTATGTGTCTTTTCTCCGGACTTAAGTTTTCGATGAGGAATGAATATTTTGTTGTATACTTTTGGGGTTCAATTGAAAATAATGTCCTTGATTTCCAGAAGACCCTTGCCTTTTTAAATAGCAAAAGAAAAGAATCAATTCAAGGGCTTTCATTCAAATGAAAGAATGAAAGGCGCAGGTCTATCAAAGGTCGTTTGGTCAGATAATAGTTGTTTGTAAATTTCTTTTAACAACACTTTCGTCCTGATCCTTTGAAGATTTTCCGAGGTATAAACAACTTTCTTTGGAGAGAAAAGTTATTTTTTCTACGTCGTTTAAAGGACCTTCTAGGATCTTATTTTCTCAATCGACGTTAATCAACAAGTACTATCTGACAAAGGACATCCTGTTACTCCTTTAAATGGCTGAGACACGAGAGCTTTTTCAATTTTGAGGGCTAGCCCCCTTACAAATATTGGAAGGCTATTTTCCATACGATCCTGAAAATCATTGAATTTAAATCTTAAGTTCTGCTCTTGGAGAATCAAAAAATTGTATCCTAGTGAAATTGAGCGTTTCTCTACAGAGGTAAAGCCTGGAAAACTTTATCCCTTTAAACATTAACTTTCGCAAGTCCTGCCGCAGGATAAAGGCATATGGGTTTCTGGTAGAGCTTGACATCTGAGTCTGATATCTGAGCTTTAAGTTAAGCTTAATGTGCTTCCCGCACTTTCTAAAGATCGATTATTCACTTTTAAACTAGAACGTCTTCAGATTTCGCCAGGATCCCGCTCAGTAATGAATCTATACTATACGGCATAGTATGAACAGTTGATTAAATTTTTGCTTCATAATCAAAATACTCAAATGGTTGAGAGAGCTTTAATTAAGATTTCTTTTGATACTTGAATATTTTTTGCTACCTTTTCACAGCTTTGATGGATTAATCTCTATTACGTGTAAACGGTTCTCATGCTGTGAGTGAACTTTTTTCTTTCCTCCTTTTCTACTCAGTGTTTTTTCTTTGTTCAGCACTCTTTGCCACTGGTTTTAGCCCATCTCCTTTGCTTGTCCTTGATGCGGCAAGTTTGCCAGAGCCTCGTCCTGTTGTGTCTGGTTCCTGTTTGCTGCTGCAACAGCAGCATCATAAAGTCATTTAAGCATATAAATTGCACTTTTATGCTCGCTGCTTGTCACACGCAACACAATTACTCACACACAAGACACACACTCACGTTTCTCTCTTGCAGATGGCTCACACAGATTCACACACACATGGGAACATACCGCTTGAGGTCTGGAACAAAGTTTTCTTTTAAAAGCAAAAACAATTTGTGTTTGTGGAAATGAATAGGTTTTTGTCTATGCAGTTTAATGAAAGTTATAGCATGGAAAAAAAACTGTCTGCAATTCGTTAAGGAAAAATCACGAACAAGGCTATAGCTTGTCTAAATATTAACTGACAAGATGCGGAAAATTGTTTAACATTTATTGAATAAAATTAAATTGAGGATTATTTCTCTGTACGAATAATTTCATATATTTTTGTTTAGTATTTAATTTAACTTGTCTTTCAAAGGATTCAGAGATTGATATTTTTTCTCTTTTATTGATTTAAAAAATTTAAAGCCACAAAACTGTTAATTTTTGGAAAGTTTACAAAATTAGATTAATGACATGTTTATCAGACTAAAGTAAAAAAATATTTTACATTAACGTATACTTTATATAAGTTAGAAAATATATTTTACTTTAACATATTTTTTATAGTTTTTGTATTCTATACTTTAAATGTATATATAGACTCCACTAAGTTCTTTAATAGAAACCAGCATCAAGTTGGTTTTTGACTAACATACATACATATGTCAACAATATAATAATATATGTATAATAATAATAATAGGGCACTAAAAATAAAGGATACTTAAATAGAGGCTACAATAAAACACATCTTTTTGGCCATTATTCGGGTTTTCCGCTTTTAGATATTTAAAACTCATATTGAAAAATCTAGAAAAAGCATTTATTTTAATATTTTCATTATTGTGAAATTTAAAATTTATTAGTTTAAGTGTTAACTAAATAGCCAAAATTTCAATAAGTCACAAAATAAAAAAATTATTGGAAATCAATTAATTTTCAATGATAATTTCTATAATTTAGTGGCAGATTCATTAACAGAAACTGCAAAAGCACATAAATTCAAAAGATATTAGCCTCATTTTTTTAGATATTTAACTAACTATATAGTAGCAATGATGTTTCATTTTAATTTTTGTTAGATGTTGCTTCTCATGCTTAAAATTTTGTTTATTATTACAAGCATACCTACTAATATTATGTATTACGTCTTGCCTGGAAACTAAATGACTTTCAATATGAAATATTCTCTTTTATTGAATTTGCTAGAAACTTTTGGCATATAAATATGATTAAGTGTTGAAATCGAAAAGTTTCCATATAATTACATAAATCGTTAAGGAGTTGTAGATGAAACTGAATTAAGCAGTTTTGTTTAAATGTGAGTTCCGATGTTACTTGTTTTTTTTCTTCGCCTAACAGCGGGTGGTTCCATCTCCGCGTCAAAAACATAACGCATACTCCATGAATACATATATATACTATACACATTTTCAATATCAAAGTCACGTGCAAATGTTGTATATTAGTTACTCCTTCTCCTCGTGATGTTGCTCCATCTGCTCTTCATCTAGCTGGTTTGCTTGTTGGTTGGTTGGTTCGTAGTATATTTTTGTGGCTGCTGTTCCCAGCTGTGGTGTTTTGTGTGTGTATTTCGAGACGCTCGAGTGATTTTAGTTTGAATTTTACGTGCCCATCAAAATGATTATGAGCACGCACACAAAGATACATAGAATACACTCACACACAGAGGCATACACTGGTACACCATGAGGTAGGTATTCATGCACTTCATTAGGAGCATCATGTCAAGCATCAGCATAAAGTGTGTTTTCCCCCTCTCTCTCTCTCTCTCTCTCTCTGACATCGCTTAGGTAAAATCATTTTAATTAAAGTTTGTGTAAGCATTGAAATTATATTCGACTACATAGACTTTTATGCTATATATGTATGTATGTTCACCTAGGTGTAGTAGTATTAGTTAATGCGTATTTGTATGTGTATGTGGGGAAAAACTTATCGAAATTCATATAGAAGATGAAGTTCTCCTATACCCAGGCTGATGGCAGGCAGTCAACAAGTTGTTAAATGCTTTTGGGAATATTTCAAGTTCTCAAGCTGCATTTTAACGAAAATCCATATACACCACACAACACACAGGCACACTGGCACACACACATAGCCAAGTGTAACAAACAACAATTATTTGAAAAAGCCATCGGCTGGTCTGGGTCTGCAAATTCCCCAAATTGCATACGCCACTTGAGCAATCTTTGTTTTATATTCCAGCTGAGCTAAGCTGTGTGTATATACATATATTTCATTGTGCAAGTGTGTGTATGTGTGTGTTTGCTGTGTCTTGAAATGCATAAGAAAATGTTCTCATGCTGCTAAGACTATAATATAAGATAATCCAATTGTTAATGGATACAATATTCTGTCAAAATAATGTCATCTATACATATTCATATTTGATATGTTAAGCTTGAAACATTTTTGTAATATTTTTTATGGCTACTTTAATGGAGATTAAACTTATTAAGAAAATTTTCACTTTTCTTAAATCTAATACAAATTTTCTGATTGATTTGTCTTACAAGATCAATACTTGACAAGAAATGTGTATTAACTAACCAATCATATTTTTATTATCTAAAGTAAAAATAATATTTTCATAATCTAAAGTAAAGACATATGAAAAAATATCTCTTTGGGTATCCTTCTGAAGCACTTTGACTTAGTTCCTTAAAATATAAAAATTTGGCAATTAATAACTCAAAATGGGCTTAAGATACGGAGACATTTTTAGTACTTTAAATTACCCCAATTTGTTACTTTGAAAGGATTACAATGGTTAAACACTTTGCACGATTGAGCTTTAGCTACTCCTTTCTCGGTTGAACTTAAGACTTGCACAAAACCAAATGTAAATCTTTTTATTTAAAGTATAAAATTGTTTTCTTTAAAATCTTAAAGCAAATGCTTAAATTAATTTCAATTGCAAGTTGCTTGAGACATTCAAATGTCTGCCAAGGCCTTGCCAAGGCCTTGCCAAGGCTATGACCCGAAGGGTTTTTTTTTTTGCTTAACCAAATTGTCCGCAAGGACGAAAAACCCAAACATAAATAACTAACAAAGAAAAACACTTGCAGATTAAAGTGAACCAAACTCTATGAATAGAGCGGCTGATGTATAGTGATGAGGGGGGAAGGGTGGGTGGTGGTTAAGGGAAATGCGGCCACCGGAAACGCGGTTGACCGCAAAACAAAAACAAAGAAAAAAACAACAAACCAGAAAAAAACAACAAGGAAAATTGCAACAATAACAACCCGCACAATTCAGCAAACAAAAGTGTTGAAAAGCCTGCCGAAAACAATTGGCGCAAAAATGTAAAACCACAAAAACGAGCTACCAACTCAGGCCATGAGAATGAGGTGCAGTTGTCGTTGCAGTTGCCGTTGCAGTTGGAAATGCAGCGGCAATGTTGGCCATTTATGAGTCCGCTGCAAATGGTAATAATCCAAGTAAATGTCAATGCGATGCAGGAAATGCCTGGCCAAACATGCAGCACATAAATTTTCCATTTTCCCCAAACACACACGCACACATACATACATACGGAGGATGTAGGGAGCTTCGGCATTTTGCAATTGCATTATAATTTGTGCACCTAAAAGTATGCAACATTCTGTTTGCAGTTCCAGTTGCTGAAAATGCATGCCAATGGTTTCTCCCTTCCCTCTCTCTCTCTCTCTCAGTCAATGAGTGTGTGACCAAATGAGTCTGGCTCTTGTTTCGGCTTTGCATTATTAATGCATAATTCTAGACTGACATTTGAGGCTGAGTGGCCCCCCTCTTGTCACCCGCTGTTAATTAGCCTGTCGATTTCTGAGCTTAACCCTTGATAGAACCAAAAGCCATTGGCACAATGATCATCATACCAAAGAATGGTAATTAGACAGTGGCTAAGAAGGCATGGATTTGGGAATAAGAGTAAGTGTTATTAATTTTTGAGAGTTTCACTTTGAAAACATTTGCCAAATTGAATATGTAGAAAAATTATCAAATGGTACTCTTTACCTGATTATTTTATAGATGATTCAGTAACTTAAAATGTTACGTTAGATTGTCATTGTGAATCTGTGTATTTGATAACATATCTCCGTATTATATTGCTTTAATATTACTATATAAATACTAGACTTTTCTTTGGGTACCTTTAATCAAAAATGCATTCTATAAACAAAAGAATTTGTCTATATTTAAGGAATAGTATTCAAAGTAAAAAATAAGTAAATTAAGGCTTTATATACATGTTTGTAAAGAAAAAACTTAATAAAATATCTTAAAAATTTAAATATTGATTTTATAATTTGTAAAGGAGTGTGTGAATCTTTTGTTTGTCCAATTGATTCCAAGTGCGTAACAAAATGCAAAAACATCATACATTTGTGCATAGATGATAAATTTTTCGGCTCCGGTGGAATTTTCTGTAGAAATGCTAAAAGAGCGATAACAATAGAACTTTGAAACGAATTTATTGATTTGAATTTAGTTAGAAATTTACAAGCACAGATAACTTTGAAACGAATCTTCCGATTTTGAATTTCTTTAGAAATTCAGAAGCACAGATAAGAGTGCGAATTATAAATCTTTTCAATGGAAATAAACCTAAGAGATTTGCAGTAAATTCATTTTTGTTTTTAATATTTAATTTATTTATGAATGAATAAATATTGGAATCATGTGTATATAAAAGCACATCAAACTTTGTCTCTTATCAGTCTCTTTCAAAGCATCAACAGAAATGGAAGTCGTGATATTAGTATTACTTCTACTTTTTGGCTTCACATTTGCCGAAGAAGAAAATACAGAAGAATGGACATCAAGTGAGAATCTTTATATTTGAATAAATTTAAAACTCTTTTAAAATTCACCATCTGTTGCAGCTCCTTGTACTACATATAGGAATATGCCGGGAAATTGTGTTTATGGCGGAAAATGTCCAAAAATACTCAGTGTATTGGTGAAAAAAAAATATTCCGTAAAAGACACTGAATATTTGAGAAATGTTAGTTGCCCAGGACCAGTGGAAGTAAGTAAAAGCAATCACAACAAAATCATTATCTAATGAATATTTCAAAAGGGTTATATATGCTGTGATGAAGAATTTAGTAAGATGGGTATTAAGCTTCTAAATACCACGGACAATTTTAAAAATTGTGGCATATATTCGAAGATTGATATTAAAGATGGTAAAGAGATTGATATACATTCTAGACCTTGGCTAGCTTTGCTTAGGTTTAAGGTTGGTAATCGCATTTTATTTGGTTGTGGAGGCACGCTGATTACGAAGAGTAAGAAACTATTTGAAAATATCCATTGACAATTAATCTAATCACTATGTCTTTTACAGGATTTGTCTTAACGGCTGCCCGCTGTTTAATCTACGATGATCGTCAACTGTATGTATATAAAGATAATCTGAGAAAGGTAATATATATTTTTATTTGCCCTTTCTTTACAGGGTCCAAGTACGACTGGGCGAGCATCATATGTCAAATTCAAGATATTGCAACAGCAACAACATTTGTGAGAGGGGCCATGTCGATATTAATGTTGAAACAACCATATTGCATCCTGATTTCAGTTATTCGAATTACCAAAATAACATTGCTTTGATAAAACTATCCAGGGATGTGGAATACGATGGTACGTCATGGTCTAATACCCATTTTATATATCTGTCTTATTTCTATTTTATCAGACCACATTCGACCTGCCTGTTTGCCTCTATCGCAAGAACTGAGAGAGAGAAGTCAAACTCTAATGAATTTTTTAGTAAGTGGCTGGGGACGGACTAAGAGTGGCAATTTTTCCTTAGTTCCGTTGGAGACAAAGCTATTTGGTACAAATTGCAATAATGTGGGATCGACTGTTGATTTACAAACTCAAACATGTGCGGGCGGTAGACTTAACAACTGCGCTGGTGATGGAGGCAATCCCTTGATGTATCCTCAATATTATTATGGACATCGGCGATTTATTCAGTTCGGTATTTATAGTTATCGATCAATATCTTGTCATTTAGGAGACCCAGTGGTTTATACTAATGTTGCCGAATATCTAGCATGGATTAGTCAAAATATAATTCAGTAAAATAAATGTTTCAATAGTAGGTAAATGCCCATACAGCAGATCAGCACCCAAGCGGCTAAACTTTGTCAAACTTTTTATTAAAAATTAGTCAAAATTTTTCTTAATAAATTACCAACATATTTGTACATTAAATTTTTGATTGTTTAATATTTTGTCCTAACAATAGTTTTTATTTTTATTCCCAGTACCCATTGGATAAAGGGCTATATTAAAGTCGCCAAAATAAACATTCCCGACCCCATTACGTGTATATATATATTCTTGATCAGCTTAACTTGCCAAGTTATTTAAGACATGTCCCTCTGTTATAGCCTGATAAGAATGTGCCGTTTTAAAGACCATTTTCAATTAAATGGATGGTGATCTTAAGGCTGTTCGAATTTATTGAATATTAGGTACAGGGTATACTCCGTGTCGGCTTACGAGAATTTACATTTGCATTTAGTAAAATTAAAGGATAAAGGTCGTATTAATAATCTAAGATCTCGTAATCGTAACAGTGTTGCGAATTTCGGCTCCGGTTGACCTTTCTTTGGAAATACCCTTATTTATATGGCCTTAAAAACTCCAAAGAACCATAGAAAATTTGCCTTGCTCCTTTGCAATGAAAGAAAAATATTAATCAGTTTTCAAATTAAAAATGAAAATATTTGTTCACATATTGAGAAATTTGCATTCGGCATAAGATGAACGAATAATCATCATCGTAATCATCATCATCATGAAAAGAGACAATTTGCTTTGCTTGGCTTGTCAGAAATTGTCACACTCATCATTTCGATGAAAGGATATCCCTTTTGGCAAGGACACCTCAAATTGAGCAAACTTTGCTCTGGCTGCATAAAAAAAAAAGAAACTTATGGATGAACAAGTAAACCGGTCAGTGGCCTCGTTCCATTTGTCAATGGGCTCTGGCCTGGCCGACTGGCTAGATGGCTGGCTAGCTGGCCCCAAGGCAACCTTCACCACATTTTTTTTCCTCTGCTTTTCTTCTACTTGGATTTTCTCGTTTTTTTCTTTCATTCTTTTTATTTTTTTGTTGCCACAAATTGGCCCAGTTGATGGGAGAAGGTTGGGGAGGGGAGGAGGGTGGGATTAAAAAACGTTTTGCATGCCTTTAGGCGCTTTCTCTTTCTCTCTGGGCAGATGATGGGCAAACAGAAATGCGTAAATGAATTTGTGCAAAATTATTTGCCAGTGAAGGATAGAATATATAGGGTAGGAGGAGGTACACTCAGGGATGGTGTGGGGGTAGCTTGATTAAATTTCCCGTCCAAACACACACACCCACACACAAGTCCGGCGGGCATTAAAAACGAAATCCGCCTTATTTATAAAATATCAGCAAAAGTCTAAATGAGTTTTCATTGATACACAAACATGAATTGAATTTTCCATGCTTTTTCTTTTTTTTGTGTTATTTTTTTAGGGGAATTTCCCTGGCGAGCCCCAGATATTTTCTCTATTTATTTCAATTATGAAAAAGTTGCTCTTAAAGAAAAGGTCGTAAATGGATTTGGTTTCGCTTTTCTTTTCCTTTTTCATTTTTTCTTCGTTTTTTTTTTCTTTTTGACAAATTTGAAATTCACTTGAGGCTCTCTCTCCCTTTCTCTCTCTGGCATATTCTAGTGCCTCTAAATATTTCTTCTTGTTTTTGTATTTCCTCTCTTCTATTTCTCTTATATATTTGTTTTTTCTTTTCTTTTGCTTTTGTCTTAAGCAAACAAACATTTACTGCTCAATTGTTTTCAACAGCTCAGCTTTGGCGTTAAATTGATGAGTTTTAAATTGTTTAGCCGCCTTTCGTTTTTCTTTGCGGTTTTCCTTTTACTTCTTCTTGCCTTTTTTTCCCCCTCTGTTCTTTTTTATTACAGCAATTTATTCATAATCAACAGCGTTAGCCTAATTGGTCCGTCAGGCGTACAATCCCATTGGCCTTTGTTTAAATTTCTGTTGGTGTTTTTTTTTTTTTCAAAAATGGGATCATTCCAACAACAAATTTCTCAAATTCTTTTACAACAAAAATGTCAATTAAATTAGATAATTCAATGGAGATGTTTTAGCAAAAATTTTAAACAAAAAAAAAAAAACTTGAGATAAGTTAAAGGTTTAATATGGTAAGTCAATTAGGAGTATGACCCGAGTTAAAATGGGATAACTTTCTTTGAAAACTAACCAACTGTCTTTTCTACGTATTAAAGAAAAAATTTAACAGTTTCAAACGAAGTTTCATGCGTACATAGTTTTTTGTTAATCTTTTGATTAACGAGTTTTAAGTTGGATAAAAATTAAGGGGTTTTATTTGAAGTCTCTTTGAAAAACAGCTTTCTACAGATGGACATAGGCTAAAAAAATATTTAATCGTAGTTAATGTATAATTAAAAGAACTAATTCTTATAAGCACAACTAAAATAAATTTTGAATTAAGAAGTATTTAAACTACTTTAATTGGAAACTAGAGAACTTGTTCTTAAACTGAATTCTAATATAAATTTTATATTAATATTGAAGTATTCAATAATAAAATGAGTTGTAAGTTTGGTTGGACAAGAACTATTTAATTACTTTTTTTTCTCTCTAAACATGTAGAATTTCAGCTATGAGTACAAACCTTTTCTTTAAATTTGCCATAGATATTTTTTTAAATTTTATAAATTTAAAGAATTGGAATTAGCTTAAACATTTGGCTAACTATTTTGTACCCCTCCTAATATGAGAAAATTGTAAATCCTTGTGGGAATGAGAGGTGTTTCTGCTTAATATACATTATTAGTTGTTAAGATACAACTTGGTATGGAATGCTTCCATAACTTACTCTACTACTACTCGTCTCGTCTCTAAGAAAATAATGTTACGAAAACATTTAAACAAATTTTTAATAATATTTATCAAAGTCCATTATATTTTTGACTTCATACACCACTTTTCCCAAGTCTTACTCTACAAATAAGAACTGAAACAACTCTGGAACAGAATAGGCTATGCATCCTCCAATGTATGCTTAACATTTTCAATTTATTGCTACATTTTTAACTTTTATGATTCATTTAACACAATAACACACTGGCCCTTAATCTGCTAGACAACAGCACCCAAACAAGGCGTCTCAAAAGATGTCACCCCCTGGATCTTCCATTCAGACAAGACCTTGACTGGTAAGCTCTGCAAAGAAGAAGAAGGACTGCAGCACCACGTATCTTTTGTCTGAAACTCTGAAATTACTTTGTCATATCTAATTTTCTATATTTTTTCTCTTCCATACTTGTACTCCAACTCAATGAAACCCACTATTGTTACTTCACTCACCCCGCTATTGTTAATTCCTTATATAATTTGCTTATTGTCCTTATAGGATAGATTGCAAATAAATACAGAAACACAAAAAAAAAAAAAAAAAATGATTCATTTATTAAAACTAAGATTAAAATTTAAGTTATCTAAATTAATTATACTTTAAACAAAACTTTTTTTTCAAATCTTACTCTACAAATAAAAACTGAAAACACTCTAGAACAGAACCTTTTACCTTAGACAATGCATCCCCAAATGTATGCTTCACATTTTCAATTTATTGCTACATTTTTAACTTTTATGACTCACTTATTAAAACTATGATTAAAATTTAAGTTATTTAAGTTAATTATACTTCATACAAAACCTTTTCCTCAAATCTTACTCTACAAATAAAAACTGAAACCACTCTAGAACAGAACCTTTTACCTTAGACAATGCATCCCCAAATGTATGCTTTACATTTTAAATTTATTTCTATATTTTTAACTTGTTGATTCATTTATTAAGACTAAGATTAAAAGGTAATTATATATTTTTAATTCATTTACTTTCAATGAGAAATATTTATGTTACTTATACTTCATACAAAACTCTTTTCTCAAGTCCTACTCTATCAATAAAAAGTTAAATCATTCTGAAACATAATCTTTTCCCTTAGACGATGCATCCCCAAATGTATGCTTTAAATTTTCAACTTATTACCATAGTTAGATATTGAGTTATAATTTGCTTGCTGTATTTCAGAATGCTCTACAAAACATATAACTTTAGTGGATTAAGTAAAGAAGAAATAATAATTTCACTTGGCTATTAAGCTACCAAGGGGGCCAATAAACCTCACTGCCCCCCACTGTGTCTTAGCAATCAAATTAGTAATAACTTAGTCTAGCTTCTAGTCGGGCCAAGTAAGCCTATACATATATATACATTTATACATTAGTATATATGTTTGACTGTAACTAATGGCATACAGTTGGGTCATATATTTATCTTTTACAGGTAAACTCTTAATTTCTCTCTCTCTCTCTCTCACTCCCTCTCTTTGTCTTTCTGTCCTTGTCTGTTTGCTACAATTTTATTGTATTTTATAATTAAATATTTTCTTTTCAATTTTACCCTTTTACCCCCATCATTCATTATAAACTTAAAGTGTTTTGTTTATCTTTAATTAGCAATTTGCCATTTGTGTAAGTGACTTAATGGCTATGGCCCCAGTCTACACATTCATGTATTTGTTTGTGTGTATGTATCAGTGTGTGTGTGTGTGTGCGGTTAGGTCTCTCTGTGTACGTTTTGTTATAGTATTTAATGTGATTAATTGGCTCATTATTGCAGTATTACTTGTATTATTAAACATCTGTTACCCAATTGTAGTTATTAAAGTCTTTAAAAAGTAAAAGATAATTTTCTATGCCGTTTCCCTTTGACTTTGGGATGATTGACACAGCAAAAAGAAAACGAAGAAAAACTAGAAGAAAACAGAGAGAAACATTCTAAAAGAGAGATGGAGATAAAAGTAGCAACTCTTTTATTTATAATGAACTTCATTTACTTTGTGCTGAAAATATCAACAGAGGAGCTAGAAACAAAACACTTTAGTTTCATGTTCAGTTTCTTTTTTATTTTTGGGGCAAGATTGTGAAGGAAGGAAGGATGTTGAAGCATAAAGAAACGAGTGCAAGGACTGCAGCAACAACGTCTTGCATTGTTTTTAACAGTTCTTATTATGTCCTGTAGTCCTGGCAAATGTTGTTGTTGTTTTTTGCAAGATTAATATGCTGCCGTTTTCTACTACTTATGCTGCCTTTCAAGCTTCTCGCTTCCTTAAAGGACCTCTCACACACACACACACATGCATCTACATATATATGCATATGTATATATGCGTGAGACTGTGTGTACATTTTAGTTTAATGACTGTGTGTGTGTGTTTGTGTGTGTGTGTGTGCGTGTTGAAAACTTAAGTCATGAAGGCAGGCAAAAGCAAAAGAGGCAAATGCAAAAGGAAGGGCAATGCCGGCGAAAGGCAAAAGGCAAACGAAATGCTTTTGCAAAACATTTATATGTACCTATATATATATTCTATATATATATGACTACTTTAAAAAGGGATTTATTGTTGGCCCTATGCATGCTGTTTTTCTCCTTCTCTCTCCCTCTCTCTTATTCTTTTGTGTGTATTCAGTTAAAGGCAATGAAGCCGAAATGCAGTACTCAACTTGAGCAAAGATCCTCGTATGCACCTCCTTTCCCTTCCTTTCTCTTTCTCACTCTTTCTCTGTATATTTTCTCTCTTTTCCTTTGTATCTGTCTTCAGCTGTCAGAAGTGAAAATAAGCAGACGCTTAAGGCAGACACTGAGGAATGGCGGTTGGTCTGTTAGTTGTTGCTGTTGACTCTCTGTGTGTCTGTGTGTGTGTGGGGAATGGACTTGCTTCCGGTATTTTTATTGCTCTTTTCAATTTAGTTTTGTTTGCCTTTTGCTGCATTACCGAAAAAAAAAATAAACCCACATATAATAAATATATAGCCAAGGGAAGTTGCATACATTTCAACATAATCCAAATTCAAACTATAACGAAAACATCATCTGCAAGATAGATTTGGAATCAGAAGCGCTAGCAAAATATTATAATTGTGTAAAATAATTCACTACAGTGAGTGCCAAAAGCAATAGAATTTGTTTAACAAAATAAAATTGGAAATTGTTTAGAAACAAGTTGAATTACTAGAGGCTAGATATGGAATACGATTAGATACTATAGAGCGATGTGTATATGAATGTGAGACCAGAAAATGGGCCTTAAGCTAAAATGGAAACAGTGTTGAATATTTCCAATTTTGCAGGTTTAAACTTTTAACTTAGCTTATAATAATAACTATAGTTAACCTGTTTAAAACACTCTGTATATGTATACATGATCTTACGATTAACTGACCTGACCTATAGCAAATTCAAAACTAATCACCTGATCTATCAATTGTTCTCTCTAATTGGTATACAGTATAAATCTGTTTCATATTCATTGGGTATTAAGATCCCGATGCCTAAGACAATCCTAATAACAATTAGTAATCATTTATGTTCTTAGTGGCCATAGTCACAGTTTTAGGCTTAAAGCAATTCACTTGGCTTTACTCGGGCGACTTTGGCTCTGTCTCTGTCTTTTGGCTACGGCCTAGTCATTGTCCCTAAGCTCCTGGCCGAGTTCGCGAGGTCGCGCGATATTCCCTCGAGTTCGCTTCATAAATCAAATGGTGAAAAGCATATCTGACAAATAAATCTTCTCCCCTCTCAACCAAAAGAGAGAAAAAAAAAACGAAAGAAGAGAAATACATGCAAATGCGTATAAAAAATGCAAAAGACCAAAAATGAAATGAATGAATGGGATGGGGTGGGGTGGGGTGTACTGGAGAGAGGAGTGCGGCCAACGCAGCAAAAAAAAAAGGACAAATAAAATATTTAAATATATTTTGTATGTATGTATGTTGCAGATTGTCCACTTTCTGCTGACATTTTGACCTGCGGCTAGTTTAAACATAAAATTCATCTCTGCTCTTTATATTCCGGCTAAAGAGTAAAGAAAACCAGCAAAAAAATAAAAAAAATATATATATGAAATTTGAAAGAGAAGAAAATGAACCAAGGCAAGTAAAAAGTATATATATATAATATATATAGTATATATATTTTAATAAACCGCATACAAAGCAGAGTAGCAAAAATCCAAACCCCAGAGCCAGCGGCAAGGTTACCCAGGGCCATTCATTCATTTTATTCACAGTTATTGAAAAGTAAAATATAAAAAAAAATATAAAAAAAATAGAAAATGCAAAATGAAATAACAAAAAAAAAAAAAATGCGGAAAATGTAGAAAAAATGAGAGAGAATATTGTATAGAGAAAAAAAAAACCTCAGGGTTAGAGGTTGAAGACGTGAGACTGATAAAGCAGACGACACCAAAGCAGCTGCTGCCCAGCATGTTGTCAATAAAGTCGGTAAAGGAAAACTTATTAAGCTCTAAAGTAACCATGCTGAGATAGTTCTGTTACAGAGAGAGTTCACAAAGTTCACAAATTAATGAAACCATACGAAAAGCTCTTAATATAGATCATAAGTTTTATGAATGTTTATATGTAAATTGGGACATTAGGACAAGAAAAGCAAGTAGTACAAATTTTACATTCAAACAAATAAAGGGTAAAGTATTTGTTTAGATTTAACTGCGACAGTTGCTAAATGTACTTTAAGGAGCAATTTGATCTGTTTACAAGTGAAAAATTTTTGAAAATATCGTTTCAGCAGGGTAGAAATGTATTTTTTCCAGCTGCATTGATTAATTGTGGTTTAAATATCGAAATAAGCTCTTGAAGTAAATTGAAAAACATTTGATCAATTTTATAATAGCATCTGCAAGGCTTTTAAAACAATACTAAGGTTTACTTAATTGAAATATGAAAGTGCAATCTCTTTGCCAAAAATTTTTCTTTAATGTTAATGTTATTTAAATTTAGGCAAAATTAATGAGTTCCCATGAAATTTCTATGGTTACTTAGAGTCTTAATGATAATATTCGTGAATAAAGATAATAAAGAATTGCTGCTGTCAATGTATTATTTGGTTTAAGCCATTTTTAGTTCCTTATAAACTTTTTACCATTTAATATTTTTGCGTTCCCCATTAAAATAGATATAAATTTAAATTGCATACAAAAAAGAGTTGACCTTTTTTTTTTATCTATCACATACTTTAATTTATTATTTGATCAAATTTATTGTTTATTTTTCAAATTTCTTAAAACCTTTTTTTCTGTTAATAATAAAAGGACACTAATTTAGATTTTGTTTATAAATAATTTGTCAGCTATCAGAGTAAAACTATTAATTATTATTATTATTATTATTAAAGTGTAGGATATAGTTATAAACTATCAACCTAACTATATTTTACAAGCACTGGCAACTAAGGCCTTCGGCTTAGACGAAAAAACTACATCCATACACTAGCCTGGGATTCGAACCCGGATCCTCGTTGTTCAGTTGACTAAAATGACTGGGCCACTTAGACAACTCATCTACCGAGGACTGCAAAACTATTAAAGTTCCTGCTTTTGTTTCGGCATTTGCTTACACAATTGTCAATGGGTAAATAATTATATTGATAATGAAATAAAAATGAAGAAAGATTTTAGAAACCGATATATTGTTTGCAAAGACTTCGAAATAGACAAAGATTCCAAGACCCGATATATTGTTTGTACAGTGAGCTAAAAAAGCCAATACATACATATTTCGTTATTGTTAGCTTAATAAACGAACAATTGTCGATTACTTTTAGATTTTTGTTGTACTTTGGAACAATGCAATGATATAGTAACATACAATATAAAAATCCACTAGTTGTCGTTAAAAATATGCCAAATTGTCTTTTGAAAACATTTGAAAGCTATACAACTATATATTGAAATATTTCAAACTAAGTAGAAAAGTAATGGCTTTTTGTACTTCTTTAAAGAGTTTAGTAAAAATGAAGAGGTAATCATCTTGGCAGATTGCCCATAAATACATAAACTATATTTTCATGATTATCAAAGGAAACATTTCACTATCAAAGGAAGAGACTCTCTTTTTTGGCTACTGCATTAAGGGAGAATTCTTTTTAAATAGCCACGATCCTATGTATATTTCTATCAATGTCATTCAATTGTCTATAAGTATAACCATTTTTCTTTTATAATATTTCAATTTTCAAATATTTTCGTATGTTATCTCAGTTGATTTTTGATTTTGCAGTTCAAATCTGAATATTATATAAATTTAATAAATAAATAAATAATATTAATAAAATGAAAACGTAAATAAAACCCACTTATTTGCATATTTTCAGAGCATTCTGCAACATAATTTCAGGTTGATACAAAGGCATTAAGCAAAACAAACATATAAACTGTTTCTCAACAATTTCTTATTTATCTTTAAGAATCTTTTTGCTTGAATGAAAAAACCTTAAAGACTTTCGTCCATTTGCCTTTCACTCCTTGCTGTTGCTTCTTTATTTCTTTTTGCAGTTTTCTTTACATTTTGTGTAATTTTCTTTTTATTTTTTTTTGTCTTGCTTTCTTAATAAACTTTGTGTCATTTACATTTGCTGTCAGAGCAAATATTTAAAAAGAGGAGAAAGAAAAAAGCCAAGAAGAACTAAAAAAAAAAACGTGAAAAAGAAGCAAATTTAATGCTGTTTACGCACATTTTGCCAGTCAGAGATGTCAAGCCTTCATTCCACGGCGACCATTTGACCTTTTTTCCCCATTCTTGAGATACTTTTTCTCATTCGTTTTATTTTTTCGTTACTCTAAGTAACTTTTTTTATAGCTACTGGCGGCGGCATTGGAAAATTTCATATAAAATGCATTTCTCCAAGGAAAACCATGAGACGAGAACGACTGAGAGAGAGAGAGAGAGAGAGAGTGCGACAATTCTTTAACTGATTTGATTTGATTTAGTTGAACATTTTCCATTAATTTACAATAAATTAAATTGGTATCTGAGTTTCTTTTTTACTGTCTCCAATGTTGAGACATGTCATTTTTGGTCAACAATTTAAATCCCGCCCCTCCCCCCGCCTTCAATAGAAATCCGTTCTGTCAAGTTAATTAAATTTGCCTTTCAGAATCATTGAACCAAAACATAAAATGCATTTTTAAATGACTTTTGCAATAACTAAACTATGTATGTAGTCGCATATGTATATACAATATGAAATATTAAATTGGATTTCTGTGCAGGAAACCAAAAAGAATATGCAAAATCAAAAAAAAAAGAAAAAAATGTTTAAATCATATTCAAAATATCATGCAGGCTAATTGGCATCCTTTCTCTATATATCTGTCTGTGTATATATATACATATATGCATCTGTGTATGTGTGTGTGTATATGTTTCAATGATTTCTGCAATGTATGCATAATTTTTGTGATTTATCAATTATTGGAATTTGGATAACATTGACATGGATATGCAACGGTTATTATTAACTGAAGGTTGCTCTTAATATAATCAACGTTTTACCTTTTTATTTTTTTGAGTTTTAATTTTTTAAAAAAATATTGATAGCAAACAAAAGAATAACAAATGAGTTCAGTTGACTGACTTAGTTAGTAAATGTAAATTGATTAAATGGAAACAGCAAATCATTGAATTGATCGATGCCAAAGTAAAAAGGAGGAAAGGTTGCTTGTTGTAAAATAAAGGGGAACTATATTCAGATGAAGGAAAAATCTGGATAAACCTTTTTTTGAGCTTAATAGAATAACTGCAAGAACTGTGGTTTTAGAAAGAAAAATTCGTAATAGAAATGAAAAGATATTCAGCCATAGATAATAAGAGAACGGCTACCTTACATTTCCTTAGTTACCACCATGTAAAATAATCTTGTGTAGTTACAGTTTTCTAGGATGTATGGCTAAGATTAGAATTCTTTTGAGTTAACTACAATTCTAAGTATAAGTAGCATTTCTTATTTACAGTTTGTCTACTAAGCCAGACTGCTACTACATATAATCTGTACCTTGTATGCTTGTGGGATCAGGGAGAACATTTACTTAGCCTGATCTCAGCAATGGAGGTTCGTAACAATACGACCATGGGAAAGGGAATATCATAGACGGATATGCCGATGAGTGGCAAAGATGGTGAAAGATGTAATTTTTAGTTATGACAAACGGACGAATGACAAAATATGTTGAATTCTCCAAAAATTCAAGTTGTGACTGTATTTGAAATGGAATGCTAGAGAATGTTAGTGGCATTGCCGTCAATCAGAATGACCAAATCCTAGTATTTTCCCAAGCTCTGCTGAATGACATACAGAAGGAAGACGGCAATTCTGATTTTTCTTGTGTACCCAATAGACTTTTGCGCAATATCTTCTATCGTATCACACAAATAGATAGAGACACATATATATTATAGCTTCCTCTGAGGATGGTGATGTCTTAGTGCTTAACATAACGAATCATAAATTGAAACGCCAGATAACAAAACATAGTACATAACAAAGCATATGTATCAGAGTATATCATATCTCTAGATAGTTTTTCTCAAGAATTACCATTGGAAATGGTAGCAAGTGGGAACTCTCCTGTTCACAAAAAAAGAGAATAGACTATATAACCATGTAGTCTCATCTCTTCTTTTGCAAACAGGAGAGGTATCACTTGCTACCATAAGCTCGCTTCATTTACATCAAAACAACAACTGAAATTCGTATTAGATATTTAATATAATACTGAATGTACAGTCATTCAACATATGTACATTCAAGTTCTACTAGTCATCACACTCTTTAAACTTACTTTTAGTATAAAATTTATCTTTTTCATATGGGAATCATAAATTTATTGTTTGATGACAATGGTTGTTTGCGACTGAATATTAAATGTAAGTTTTTATTACTTTTGTTTGAACTCCCAAACTCTTCTACCTCAGCCTGCGTTACCATATGTCTTTCTCCCTGTTCTTGCCACATCTTCTGAACAAAGACCAGACTTTAATCATCTAAGTTACCATATTCTACATTCATTTATATCCACATCTCTTAATATATTTGTAATGAATAAATTTACATTTCCCGTATTTGTATTACAAATCCCAAATACTCATATCATTCATTGTATTAAAATTCCAATTCCAATACAATTCAATCAAATTGCTAACTACCAAAATTCCATTCATTTGCTATATTTAAACTAAATTTATTTACTTTGATAACTAAATTTTCAAAACCATGAAAAGAATTTTTCATTCACATGGCTTACAAAATATAAAAAAATAAAATAAAATTTAACCGGCTTTTATATTTTTTCAAATTGACATCGACATCATTTTGGTGAAAAGATACCCAAGAGATTTGTCCTTACACACACACACACATAAAAAAGCTTGATTTGCAGAGAAATTTACATAGCCAACACACAGATACAATATACACACACACACACATGTACAACCCAGCAGAAGCACATGCGAGATACAAATCCATATCTAATTCTAAATCCAAATCCAAACTCAAACTGTTCTTCATTTGTATGTACGTGTGTGTGTGTGCGGCTGTCTCTGTGTGTGGATGATCTATGACTGCTAACATAAATTTTTACTGCATACTTTTGCGGGCGACATTTCAATGAGAATTGAATTTGTAAACGAAATTTTTGTCATAGAGAGGGAAGAGCAACGAAGGGGTAAGGGGTAGGTAGATTGGAAAAGTGGGTATTGCCTGAGGTAGGCGGGTGTGGAGTGGAGTCCGGCAGCTGTAAAATTATTACAACTAACGTTTTACTGGGAACGAGGGCGTTAAAAACTGATTGCCGGAAATGTCTGTAATTGGTTGCCCCCAATGGCTGATGGCTCTCTTGGCTTTCGGCTCCCGCTGCTCCTGTTCCGGCTGCCAACTGGTTCTGGATTTTTAGTTTTCATCAGACCCATTGGGCATTGTGGCAACACATTTGGTAGCAGTTTTTAGCATTATTGTTATTATTTTTGCGGCCATGTGTGCTTGTTAATGATTTATGTGTTCGTTGTGCATAGAAATGACATGGCAAGTGAGTGGGCGACTAGGGCATACAGGGCATGGTTTTTAGATTCCCATGCTAATTTGAATGCACATTTGGGGCACAGCGAAAGGGGGAAGGGGAATGGATTTCACTGCTGCTGCATTGCCGTTGCTGTCGTCGACTGGTTTTTGGTGATTTATGCTTTGTGGCCATTAACTTGGCCAAATGTTAGCTCTTAACTGTTATTCCCTAACAGTTCTCTGTTAACAATAAAGAGAGAATTTCCCTCTAGATAAAGAGTGCAACTCTGTTAAGTTCTCTTTTTCCCACTTAACAGAGGCATGTTAAATCCATTTAAGAGTATTTCCTTTAACATTTCTTACTCTTCAACTGAAGTAAAGTTAAACTTTCGGTATAGGTCAGTAATGTGTGTTAAAAGAAAACTAAAACAATAGGAAATCACCTCATAAATCATTCAATTTCCTATGTATATATAAATGTGTGTATTATACAGCTTGCATTTTCCATACTATTTATTAATTTCCTGAATAAATTCTATTATCAATTATATCTTAAATTAATGGCTTTGTCTATGACTTTGATTGCCTTCAAAATCTCTATTCACCTTATTTTCTACAATGTCATCGTACACAAAATTGTTGTGTAATGAAGCTGGCAGAAAACCAAAGTTAATCAAACTCCCACTGCTGTCCTTTTTGCCAGGGTTCAAATACTTTTAAATCGTTTGGCTATTTAAAATTTATTTAACTTAAAAAAAATCTTTTTTGTTTAAGAGTTTTCTTAAACGATTTTTATATGCTCTATAAAATGAAATGTTTATTGAAAAATTTGTAAAAATACTATTAATTTTTTTACTAATATCAAATATGCCTATTCTCTTATGAACTCAGTTAGTTTCTCCTTGTAGACTATAGAGACATTTCTTACTAAAAGATATTTTCAAAAGATTTTAAAGGTTTTTTTTTTTATAAATGTGTTTGATTTAATTTATAAAGGAAACTTTTAAAAACAAAAGAATAGAATAGAATAGTTGGGTAAATAATTATTGAAAATTAATAAAATAAGATTGTAAAAAGGAAACTGTAAAAGCTTTTGGAAAGCCTTTGCAAAACAATCATGAATATGGTTTATCAAATACATTGAAGAATTAGTTTCGAAAGGGATTTATAATCATTTGAAAATAATTTAGTCGATTTGAAAATATTGTATGTAAATATTTATTGTGTTTCCTAAATCCTATTTTGTTTTATATTTTATGTGTCCAAAAGTGTTCACTTTACAGAAAAAAACAATTAAATTAGAGACACAACAGGAGATACTTTTGTTTAAATAAAAATATTAAAATTGGCTACCCAAATTAATAAGAGTAAGTTCGAAATTATAATTAATATCCAACCAAAAGTTGAAGGCAAAAATTGTTGTTGTACATATTAAAAACTATAGGAACATTTTACTTACTGTTTTTGAAAAAACTTCAGTAAAAACCCATCTAGACGTCCTCTAAATGGTCACTTTTGATCCCAAAAATAAATGTTTAGAATATTTCAAACAGATTTTCATCAAGTGCAAAAAAATGTGTAACATTATTTTGCAAAGTTCTAGTACTAAAAATTAAATTAGGAATAAAATTATAACTTTAGTTTAACGTGTTTTACTATTAACTAACATTTCTTATATTTTCATTTTAAATTTCTCAACTTTTTCCTTAATATATTTCTTATTAAAGCTAAAAGACTTGCCCTACTTAAATAGTGTATATCTAGCTCTAAAAAGCAACAACATGGCCATTGGCTTTTGGCTGAGTACAATGAATTGTTCAATATGGTTGTTGCTCTTGTTGTTGTTGCTGTTGCCATTCTGCTACTGCAGCCTGTCGCGGCAAATTACGTGAATCAGCGTATTTGGCAACAAGATACGGCCAGCAACAACAACAAGAACAACCACAAAATGTCGGTGTGGCCAATTGGCGATTAGCATCAGTTTTACAGGAAAGGAAGTGCAACGAGAGAAAAAGAGGACGAAAATGGCGAGAAAAATTTTCAACATGCGACCAAGTGTGGTAAGAAGATGAAGAGCAAAATGAAGGGAGGTAAAAGAAGAGACATAGTAGATGATGAAGCTATTGTAGTCTGTTGCCTGTTTTTTTTTGAGTCAAAGGCTTTAAGCAGAAGCCCTGTGTCCTAGGCCCAGACAAAAGGCTGCCACCGAAAAGAATTTTTTGACAAAAGGCACGTGAAATTTTTTGTTGTTATTTTCTCCTTCTCGTTTTTTTTTTTTTTTTTATTTTGGGAGACGAGTGTCAATATGAAAATGTATGCATGTGGCTCACTCATGGCATCCGAACTCGCTCTCCCTCCCTACCACTCTCTCCACTCGGTGTGCCTCGTCATCTATGTGTTGATATGAATTATTCATAAAATGGCAATGGCACTTGGAAGGAACAAGAAAAAGTAGAAGTCGTGACGCTGCCGCTTTGGAATGTGCCTCCCAAAAACAGAAGAAAAAAAAAACGTAGAAGAAGCAAACTCACCCATTTTTTTTTTTGTTTTTACCAACGCGACAAGTGCACAACACAACCTAGGCACCAACAGCAACTACAACAATAAGATGCCATAACCACACACACACCCATCTATGCATATGCATTAAGGTAGATGTGTGTGTGTGTGTGTGTGTGTGTGACATAAAATGAAACGAGGTCTACTCTATACGCTTGTGGAAAGACACTTTGAAAGCGCTTGGGTGAATGTGGGGGAGAGGGGGACAGGTACTGGTGGCTATGCCATAAATGTCGTCGACTCTTGGCAGTGCCATCAGGTGTCCAGAATTCATTTTGTAGTGCCAGTTAAAGTCAATCTGAACTCATAAAATGGTTCTCAATTTGCCAATAATAAAAGAAAAGAAAAAAGAAAACATTGTATAGCATACTTTTTGGGGCCTGTTGCAGTAGATTTCCTATCAGATGTCTAATTTAAACAAAAGAGAACTGTAACTAAGATAAAATCATAATTTAATTTTCCATTTTCCAAGGTAAAAAGAAAACCTTCTGCTAATTAGCTAAAAAATGCGTAAAGCCAATTGAAAAACTTTGCCATCGAACATTTTTGAGTTGCATAAATCAAGTGGATTCTTTTTTTGCTAATCGAAACGAATGTAGCTAAAAACTAGAAGGAGGCGAACAACTAAATTGTCATCATCATTGGCATCATTATCATAATCATCATCGTTAGCATAGTCATCATCATCGCCGTGCTACTTGGAATCCTTAAGCTTACCCCTTTTTTCGTCTATCCCAGCATCCAGCATACATAATAACATAGAACAACATCATGTGAAAATCCATAATATTTGCGCAAACAACCGAAGCTCGCATGGAGGGTAAAAAAAAAAAGAATAAAACGAAAGAAAAGTTAATCGAACTGTGTGGAAAAAGGCATCCCAAAAGTTGCAACAACATGGAAAAACATGTTGTTGCTGGAACAATGTGTGGGTAGGAAACAGAAAAAAAAGGGCAAAAAATCAAATTGAACTGACTGAAACTAGCTGCGTGCGCCTTGCCCATGTATTTGCATATGAATTTGCATGGCTTTACAATGAATGAGTATGTGTATATGTGAATGTATGTATGAGTACTGTGTGTGTGTGAGTGTGTATATATTCGATGGGTTAGCATTGCAAATGTATTCACAACTTGGCTGCCCCGGTCTGGGCTTATTCAAATGTTCTGAAGAGTGCTTTGCCCTGATAGTGAAGTAGAATATATATGGATTCTTTCCTTTTCGAAAGGTCTCTTTGGGTAATTAGTGAGGGGGAAAGAAAATGATGAAAAAGTGGAAAAGAAAAACGTAATTATGATGGAAAAAAACTATAAGCGATTTAGTAAAGGGTTAAATCAAATTAAACTCATTATTATTCAGTAATAATAAACTAAATTGAACTGTTTACTATTGTAACTAATTTCGAAAGATATCAAAGTGATATTTAGTACCTGTAAAGCAAAATTGAATAGAGAAATAATTTATAAAACTTTGTATAGAAACATTTGAAAAAAAGTTATATAAATATTGAAATAAAATTCAATAGACTGATTAGATGACAAAATAAAAAAAAATAAAATACAAAATTTAAAGGAGTTGCTAGAAACTCTCACATTCTATTTTCCTTTCCCTTTTACCTATTAAAATTTAACTAGACTTTATCCAAACATTTTTCAGTGGCTTTCCTTAACAAAATGTTTGCTCTACATTATGGTGAGGAAAAAAAAAAAACCAAACTCTTCTTGATGTGCCGTGCCTTGTGTTGCTTTCGCTGGTTTTTGGCCAAAGTCACGCCTAATACTTTTGCTCTTTTGTTCCCTTTGGACACTTCATTTTGTGGTAATAGTTATTTACCGACAGTAAAAACAGAACAACAAAAGAAGAAGCATAAAACAATTATAGTCCCGCCGCTGCTTGACATAAAGAGCAAACCTTTGACAAATTTTTGTCGAGTCCCGCACTTAAGGCCACACACACACACACAGAGAGAGAGAGAGAGAGTAAGAGAGAGAGAGAGAGGGAGAAAGTATAAGTGAGATAGGAATAAACTGACTTGCTAATGAAAAGTTTATTGCTCCTGGGCATATACTTGGTGGAGACTGAGTTGTTGCTCCTGCTGCATATGCAACATGGACATTTCATCTTGTTGCTGTTGTTGTTGTTGTTGCTGGTGCTACTGCTGTCTGTTTAGTGCTAATATTATTTACACCAAACGAAAGAGAAGAAGGACGAAGTAGGGCAAAGAGATGTTTAGAGGGAAAAGCGAGGAGACAAATGACAAAGCGACATAGACACATAAGCACTTTATGTGAATGACGCCCACAGGCATAAACTAGAATTATATCACACACTCACAGGCTCGCATTCACCCACTTCCACCCACACATACACATACACAAACACACAGTTATTTTCGCACTCGCTCTCCCCCACAAAATGTTCCAGCTCTCTCGTTTTGCGCCCGCAAAAGTATGCAACAACATTTTGTGTAACTATATTTTAAAAGCAAAATGTGTCAGCCGCAAGCCAAGCCAAACCCAAACCCAAACCCCAACCCAAACCGAAAACTCTAACCAAAACCATAACCAGACGACACACTGGCAATGCCAAATGAGCATTAGACATGGGCGCTGAGAGGAGGCTAAGTAGGCGTGGCTGGTTTTATTACACTTACATATGTGCGCTCTACGTTTTCTCCATGCTTTAGCAATGGATGAATAAATCGGAGAAGGGGGTTGAGGCGCTATGTTGTTGGGTGTCGTGTGTCGACGTGTTTGCACAATAAACCTTGAAAAGTCATTAGAAATTTTTCAATTATGCAAACACAAAACAAGCAAAAGCCAACCAACCAGAAGGCCCTTTACACCAAAACCATAACAGTCCGATGGTAAAGGAGAAAATGAGAGATGCAATCTCAATAAATAACGATATAACATTAGTGTGACAGTGATCACAGTATTTGATAATAATAAATGAATTTCGTAAATACCTTGATCATATAGGTAACATTTACGATTTGGGTGATTATTTGGGAAATACTTTAAGTACTTAGTAAATAAATAAAAAGTAGCTTCTGCTAAGATCTACTTAAGTTGTTGAGCAACAACTTTGGCTTGGTTAACAGCAGCAATCTTGCCACTTGGAAGTCACTACAGTTCATGCACTTTTTTCAAGTAGCAGTTTTTTTTGTAGCAGTTATTTGATGCTGTTATTTACTTACTATTTCTGTGTTTTTTAAGTATTGAGAAGGAATATTTATTTAAATAAAAGAGTTTTGTTTACAGGGTTTTTAACAGCTCTCATTTGTGGTTTGGTTTGTGTTAGACATTTGAATCCATGAAAGATTATTACATTTGAAATCTTTTAAAATGCTTAAAGTAAGAGATAAAAAAAATATTCCATGATAGCTCTTATTTACTCCCTCGATTTTCGTTTACCTTTGTTAATCATTTAACCTCTATTATTGATTAAATAATAAAGCCTGCCATTTAAGTGAAGCATTGAAAACTTTAAGCGAAAAATCAGAACATCAGAAGAAAGATTTAAAATATTATAATAAATTATTCTAAAATCCTATCTTTAAATTAAGCTATATTTATATTTGTTATAAAAAACTTACCGAAAAAACTTTAAAAAAATTTGCAAATATTCTCAAAAGAGAAAAAACTTTTTTTTATTTTATATACTTCAGTCACTGTGCTTATTTTTTTTATTAGTTTCTTTTGCAATAAATGAATTGACTCATCTCTAAGGTAACCTTTATGTGTTTCTCACACACTCACGCACACAGGAGCACACACACTCTCACATTTGTGTGTGTGTGTGTTTTGCCATAGTCTGTTTAGTTGCTTTTCCCCAGGTATTTTATGAGCTTTATATCGATAAACAATAAAATCAAACCATAGAGAGACAGAGAGCATGAAGGGGGAGAGCAAATGTGGGGGGTTTATGGGTGGTGGGGTAAAGTAACTGCTTTTATAAATTTTTATTTAAATTTTATTTATTTTCTTGTTTGCAAATTGAAAAGGGGAAAAACCAACTGAAGATATGACTCTGAAAAGGACTTAGAAAAATGATTACGACAAGCATTTGTATTATGTATTATTATTATTATATCGTTTTCCTTTTCCCCCTTTTCCTTTTTTTTGCTTTTTATTTATTGTATTTTTTTTTTTTTTATAATGCAATAAATTTTATTATGTGCCAAAAGCAATAAACACATTCAAGTCAAACAAATAATCGAAAACGATGCAAAAATGCATGAAGTGAATATAAATCAAAAGGAAGCGAAATACGGAGGTTCTTGGTCGCCACTTCACATAAATCCAGGCAGATATACGCATACATATACATACTGACTTATATATAATCAAAATACACTATAAATTCAATGGGTATATTGGAAAAAATTTGCATAAACTTGTCGAAAATCTATTAAAAAATGGAATAAACTCAACTGTGAGAGAATAGAACAAGTTTATTTTCCCCCCCCCTATTTTTCGCACTTAGGAAATGAGTTTTTCTCTTTTCTAATCGGTTCGATTTTGCTACCCTATACCTGCACCTCTTTTTCTCTCTTTATCCCCCCCACATCAATTTATGTTTACATACGATGGAGCTGTAATTCCGAAAAAAAAAAATCCACAAACCTTGTTAGCTTAAGCTCAATGGGAATGAGAGAAGGAAGAATGTGGTTTGAATTGGGGTTCGTCTTTGGCAATGGGTAAGCAAATGATATGCGTATTTAAATGGAAGTAGCTTTTCAAGGCATAAAAGCAACAACAATAGCAACACCAACAACAATATCAACAAAAAGAAAAAAAAAAGGAACCACACATGTTTGCCAAGAAGTTGAAGAACAGAATATATATATATATACATATATACAATTTATATGGGGAGAAAGGTTGACTGAAGTCAAATGCAAAGCTGAGGGCTTTTGTTGCGAGTTGTAAAATGGCTGGAAGAATAAGAAAAGAACAAAGCCAAAGATTTGCCCAGACAGAAAAAGAAAAAAAAAAAAACAAGAGCAACAGGGCAACATTTCAATGAGATGGTAATTGATGTAAGAGATAAATATGACAATTGTTTATTGCATTTGCAAAGGTATCAAAGAAATACACAAAATTCGTTTAATTTTTTGGGAATTTGCAAGTTAAATGCGTTATACATATATTTGCATTTAATTGAACATAAATTTGGCAAATTTCATTGCTTGTAAACACAAATTAACTTAACTAATTTATTTTGTTCCTGTGATTGGAAGATATCATTTCTTCTTATAGTTAAACATTTGAGACATGTAGTGCATCTAAGAACATTGTATTATTGCTCTAAAATTAAATGTCTATCATAGTTGAACCTTTAAAGTTATTTAGCTCCACCGAAACCAAATTTAATTATTATTTCTTATTTAAAGCTGATTATCAACTTGCAAAGCCGCGAATATTGGTATCAGATGACATCTGTAATATATTATCTGTCTCTTGCTAGATACTTGTCCAAAGTTGTGGTTCCTGCAGAAATTCGCAGACAATTATTCATAAATGAAGACATTATTGCAGTAATAAACAACAAAAGTGACAATGACTGAAAAGAAAAATTTTAAAGTTATAAAATATTACCTTCTTTAAGCTTAAATTACGCTTAAATGAAAATTTTTAAAAATATAGAACATAAGCCATGGGTGGGCCAACAAAATCAAAAAATATCATTCAAAATGACAATTACATAAAAATAAGTTTAAAATTTTAGATTCTAATGAACAAATATACCATAATATACTATCATTAACTTAAACTAAATTTTAATAGTTTCTATCTTCGACTTATTTGCCAATAAAATGAAGGGAACACTGTCAGTTGCATTCTAAGAACTTTCTTATAATAACTTAGCTTGTTTGTCAAGGTAATAAAAAAATATTTTTAACTGATATATCCCATTTCTATAGACTTACACTTTACACTTAATATACTGACATTTTAGAAATTCGGGAAAAAATAAATATCATAAATATCTTATCATAAAATTAATTAATCGGAAATTTCACTAACATTGAAATTCATATAAATGTTGTTTTGGATGTATTTTGAATTATTTACTGAAATAACTATCATATTAGTATATAGTCGGTCCTCGATTATCCGTGATCCGGTTAACCGGTAACCCCGATTGATCAGTCTAGTGTTTTTTGTTTGCAATGTTTTCAAATTGTTTGCTTCGATTAACTTTGATTACCTCTATTATCCGTGATGGCAGAATTATTTTTAAACTTTTTTAAAAAGTTGTAAACTTTTTGCCTCATTTTTTCAGTAGAATATTTAACGTATACATACTTAATTAACTGAAAAATGTGTATAAACTTCTTAAACTAATGTTTACTTGTAATAAGAATATTAAAAAAAACTGTATAATCAAAATTGTTTTTTAAATTACCGTGAAAATCGATTATACGTATCTGGTCCCGACTATCACGGATAATCAAGACCCGACTGGATTAAATTTTGAAAAATAAAATATATATAAATTATACTTGGGTAAGGGCAGCTCATCGAGGTGAACCGGCTCACTCGTTCTTTTTTTCGAAGTGAGCCAACTCACTCATATGGCTCACTGGCTCACTGACTCACGTGCAGATAGCTCATGAGTTCACTTTGCGATCGCCAATTGAGAAGAACGCAAAACAAGCCATAAGAACTAGTGTGCCAAAATGAGCTAGTGAGCCAAAAAGGAGCTAGTGAGCCAAACTGAGCCATATTGAATGAACAAGCTTAGTGGCTCAGTTCGTTGAGTCATTCACTTTGGCTCACTCACTCATGAGCTACCCAAGTGTATAAATATATTAAAAACTCTTAATAACAAAACCTCTAAGATTTAAATGGAAATAAGAACTAATAAATGAAGCACATAAATAGAAATAAGTGTAATTTTGGACTATACCTGATGACTTTTTTGAAGCTCCTTTATCCTTAATTCCTCATAGAAGCAAAGCAAATAGTACTACTCTACAAGTAGTTTTTATTTCAATAAACTAAAACATGTTTTTTTCGAATTTATAAGTATTTATCAAAATGGAAAAACTTTCTTAACCAAAGCCAAATATATTGTTTCTGATTGCTTTTTCACTTCCAATAACAAAGTCAACAAATCAAATAACGTTCAGTTTGTCATTTATGGGATTATAGTAATTAAAATCCAAAAATTTGTAATATATACATATGCATTTAGTTGAGTTATTTTATGTTGCTTAAAGCGAAAGTAGGAACGAGTTGGAATGACTTTGCATAATTTAGTCGATGAAATTCACTCTGTAACTTTTCTCAACATATACGCAATTCATTCTACACTATTCTCATGCATTTTACAAACTCTATGCGTGTGTGTATGTTTGTATCTATGTGTGTGTGTGTGTTATTTTTCAATTTTCGTCAAGTGAAATTGCCACACAAACATATATATATATATATATATATACGATACGTATATGCATCTATGTGGTATATGTGCAGGACTAGTCTGATGCAAGCATATTGATAAATAATAATTTTATGCCAGAGACTCACTCAAAGCGTAAATTTAATTGCATGTTAGCGGGTGCCATTTTCCCCAAGGGGTGTGGAGGGAGGGGAGCTGGGTTTTTAATGTGCAACATGAAACTGTGAAAATTGTTTGATTAGACAACTGTAAATATTTGTTAAAAGCCCCCGAAGGCCAGGCAAAGGCAAACTTTCTAATGGGAATGGGCTAAAAATCTCAGAAATGGAGAAGAAATTTATGTGGTTAAAGCTGGAAAAATGAAAGAAAGGAGTGGGGAGGGGGTGGTAAAGTGCTTTTGCTGTTACACTGATTGGCTTCCACATGGCTTGATTAATAAATGTCGCGCTTTTGTGGCACATTCAACAAATATTACTGGCTCAACTCAACACTCTTCCTTATTCTCATCCCGCAATGTCTTCTGTACACTTGTCAATTGCCTTGTCAGCAACATGGAATTAAACCTATTCAGCTCTTTGACTGAGGCGCCACGAATGAAAATTCTTTCACATTCTCAACAAAACCCAACAGAAAATGTTGTCTGGCCTGCAGAAACCAAGAAAATGCTGTTTTAAACCCCTCTATTTCCCTTACCCCTCTGCTGTCGCTGACACTTTCAATCAGCGGCAAGAAAGAACTGGCGCTAGCAGCAACAGAAGCACTGCCACAAGTAAAGTCGAGTCCTTGATGACAACCATCGCCACCGCCATAACCATAGCCAATGGGGAAAAATGGAGCTCAATAAATGTCATTACATTGTCAAGTGCATATTAGCGCCATAATTGCGCCGCGTGAGTTGAATTTCCTTTCACTTCACCAAAGAAAGAAGAAAGCAAATGGAAAGCAGTTCACTCCACTTGCTCGGAGAATGAAAATTTGTCATCTTATTTTACCAGAATTTCAGCAAAGATTTGCATAAAATTTTGCCAAACAAATAAAGTATGAGAGGAAAAGGAAGACAAATTTGTGATATGAGTTGTCACCTGAAACTCTTTTTAGAGTAAGTTTTTTTTTCTTAAACAATTTTTGATTATTTTCATAAATTTTTTGCTAACAAATGATTGCTCTGAGTTTTAGTTAGAACATTTATTTTTGTTTGTATTATTTTGTTTAATAAGTATTTGTGATATTTTTTAGGAGGAGGAGGAGTCGAGGACCGACTATATATACAGCTTTGATGTGAATGTTTCTTTACTGTTTCATCAACTTTCAAATTTTCTTTACATTCGATAAAGTAAGATATGAATATATTGTAACTTTTAGATAATTTTTATATATTTCCTACCTAGATAATGGACGAATTGGAAAGAAGATTTATTGGTTATCGAATGCTGTTCGAATACTAAAACACTTCATTCTGTTTTACTTTTGGCATACTTTCTGATATAGAAAGATTATCTTAGTTTTAATATCTTGGATTGGCTTTCACTTGTCTAGGAATCTTTTCAAAAAAAAAATGTTTTAACTTTAAACTATTATTTCTTCCTACTATAGATACACGTAAGTTCGATAGTTTTTACTATTCTGAGTAATAAGATTTAATAAAATAAGAAAACAATCCGATACCAAAAGACAAACAGAAATAAAATAAAAAAAAATTACTTTAAGCATTTTCAATGTAAATTCTGAGATTTACAATAACAAAATAAAGTCTTTAAATCATATGATTACAACAGATATCTTCTGCGATTTACTAAAATAAAGACTGTTCCTCTAAAATAAAGGAAAACCAGAGGCCTCCTTTTCAACTCTCTTTTACAATAATACAATAACGTTTGAACGAGATTAATGATTTGGGTATACTCATAGACCACAAATTAAATTTTACTCGTCATATTAATATCACTGTCAATAAAGCTATGAGTGTTCTTGGTTTTGTTAAGCGATGGTCGAAAGAATTTGACGATCCTTACACAACCAAAACTCTTTTTATTTCACGGGTCCGCCCCATTTTGGAGTATGGATCATGTGTTTGGTCTCCACAATATGGATCACACCAAGTAAAAATTGAATCTGTTCAAAAACAGTTTTTAATTTTTGCTCTTCGTGGTTTAAACTGGGATCGAAATGTTAACTTGCCCTCCTATTCTAAAAGACTTCTTTTGATTAACCTTCCCTCCTTACTTAATCGTAGAGTAATGCTTGGTACTTTGTTTATCCACAAGCTTTTGAATGGACAAATAGACTGTCCTAATTTACTTAATCAGGTCAATCTATCCTTATAGACTAACCCGAAATTATGTCCCTTTAACTTTAACACGCTGTACTTCTAACTATTCTTTGCATGAACCTTTCCGAGTTCTCTGTTCCGACTACAACCGCCTTTATTCTGTAATCGGATCAGAGTTCTCTATAACTATTCTAAAAACTACTATTTTAAGTTATCTATCTAGTACTTAGTCTTAATTATTATTTTAGTTGTCGTCCGTTGTCCACGCGACTTCGTTTTTGCATGCTGTCTGATAGGGTTCGCGCGTAACAGGCTTTGTCCTGGTGTCGCTTGGACCACTTGAGAGTACTGCGCATTGTACGCATTAACGTCCAGAAGAATTAGTACAATTAAATTGCCCTTAATGAAACTAAAGATATCTATAAATATAAGTAAAGATACACACATTAATAAATTAAATTTAAATTAATTAATGGTAAAAATAAATGTGAAGGAAAATTTGTATAAAATGGCCAAATTTGCCATAAGCCAATTAAAAACCGGCTAGACACAAAAATAAACAATAATTAAAATCAACAAGAAGGAAAAATTTGTTGATTTTTTGATGGCCCTATGAGAAACTTGTTGAAATATTGCAAAAATGCGTAAAATATGCCAAAGTTTGGACATTGACCCCCTCCCTAGCACACCCACTCACACACACACACACACACACACTCTTCTGAAGTTGTTTGGAAAATTTTCCATTTCAATGGTTGCAGACCCAAACAAAATTCATAAACCAAAAAAGCGGAAAATAAGATGCATGATAACTTTGCCACGCCTACAATTTTGTCTGTGGTTTTTTTTGTTATTCCAATGCCATCGACCTACAACAACAAATAAAAATTATCATTACAATTCTGGCCTGGAATATTTCTCTTTGTGGACACGTTCCAGTTATTTTCTCCCTGTTGTCTCTGTTCTTTTTGTATATTTTCTGTTTTTTTCTTTTTCTTTCATTTTGCGTTGGTCAATTCTTTTTCAATTTCTAGTTTATTTTCAAGCAGGCGATAAAATTGTGTGGGCGTGTCTTGGCAGCTTCTGACCAGCAAAATATTAGTAGAATTCTCATCTTTCTCTTTTTTTCGCCATTTTCCTTCGTTTTTGGATGTTTTATGGCCTAGCAGAGACCAGCGGAAGACCAAAGTTAAATGAACTTTTCTGCCAAAAAAAATATTGAAATAGAAACGAAGATTTTTATATACTAACTTTTAGAAAATAGATTTTGTTGAGAAACCATTTTAAAGGGAGTATTTTAAAGGAAGAAGATTTTTAATAGTAACTTTGTGAAATAGTTTGATTTTACAATATTTAAGAGGGAATACTTTAAAGGATGAAGTAGAAAACCAAATTAAAATTTCTGCTCTTAAATTCATAATGAAAATTTTATAGAAATCAACTTTATATATTGGCTTTAGCAAAACTTTGTTATTAATTGAGTTATCATAACATTGACTTAAATTGAATTTCAATTTAGCGATATGCAAATTTCAAATTTCAGTTAATATAACTTAAAGCTTTGTCTTAAAATACTTTGACTTTGACTTCACTTTGAAGTAGTTTGAACTGCTTATTAGGTTTGCCGCAAGGTTATGACTAATTAGTTAAGGCTTAACTTTACTTTTGATTTAGTTTAAATTTAGATTGTTTAACTTGACTTTATGTCTTTAAATTCAAATACAATTCACAAGTTTTCCAACTACTTTGCTTATAATTGTTAAGTTAAGTAATAAAGTCATTCGGGTTCAGTAAAATTTTATAGAAAATTTCACATAATATATAAAATTGCTTTTGAAACAAAATATCACTAAATTAAAGACTTTACTTTGTATTAAGTTATAGAATTTTTAGGTTTACAAATTGCAATAAATTTGAGTTATGAAAATCTATTCCAAAAGTTAATACAAAAAGGAGTTCTGTGGATCATTAGCAATCTTTTTAAATTCAGCTTAAATTAAAACTTTAATAAAATTGTTACCTTAACCTTTAAGAAAACATTCAAGATTCTGTCTTATAGAAATGTAAACTTTATGTGCGTTACACTTCATTGTATATGTTTTTATTTGTGAAAAAGGGTAAAGCATCCTGTGTAAGTTAATACTTCCCTGTTTTCCTTCTTTTTTTTTTTTTTGGTCGAACTAAAAAATTTCCTGTACATTTTCTTTTCACTTTATGTAAGATATGTGCCAAAAAATTTATGACTATCGACCAAGTTAGCAAACATGGTAAAGAAAACCTAAAAAAAAAAAAAAAGTAAAGAGAAAACACAGTGTAGAAAAAGGAACTAAACAAAACAAAACACATGGCAACATAACTTGGCATCATTTGGATCCGTTTGCGGAATGAGAAGGAGTAGAAGATATAGCAATAGGTCGGAGGGTGGTAAATACTGAATACAGTTATACAGACAGACAGACATATATATATACATACATATATATATATATATGGTAGTAGATCCGGGCCAGTTGTGAGCTCTTGAACTTTTAGTGCACTTTGTTGCTGCTTCTATAGTTGTTGTCGTTTTGTTTGCAGATTTATGTTTTATGGCCAAAAAGTGTCTACAATTCCTTTTGGACATGGAGACAGAACCTGGCTGTCATTTTTTTTGCAACTGAACTAGAATGGTTGGGTTGGGTTTCGTTTGGTCTGGTCTGGTCTGGGCCTGACTCTGGCTTATTGCTCTGCTCTTAATGGTAAACTAGACACAACAGTCAAAAGGGGGCAAATGTAACCCATGTCCATGGCTTATGTTAATATATGAATGTCATAGAAAAGAAATGAATTGAAATAAATTAAAATTCAGCATAGGAATATGCAAGAAAACTGTTAAGTTGAGAAACATTAGTAGAAATTAAAGGTAAGAATCTCGGTTTTTGTCTCTGTTCTGGTTTTGTAAATACTTTTGCTTGAAGGTCAAGATTAAACGAAAGTTTTACTTGAGAAATATGCACTTAAAGAAATTAAATTTTGTCATGGATAATTTCAGCTGTAAATTAAATAATGAATAAGAATCTTAATTTTATACAATTTAATGTCATTGATATCCACAAGATAATTTAATAATGAATATTAATCGTATGAGGCAGCAGCTTTGTATATTTTTTACATCACTCTTTTAAAGTTTACTTAACTTTTTTTCTTCAGGGTTTTTATTCTGATCCCTAGATTGGGTTAAGATAAAAAAAAAAAAACAATATTTTGAAATGTTTTCTGTGGACCGAGAAGGACAGATACAGACCCTTCTTTCTTATACAGGAACTTTAAAGTGCAATATTTATATTAAAGTTCAATTATATTTGGCCTATTAGTAGTATACTTTTAGCAAAGAGTATTTGAAATAGATTTGGTAATAGTTTATTAAACTGCAAAACCCTCTTGCCACCTCTGATACCCCTACTATAGAAGGTCACAGCAAAAATAAACAGGGAAACAGAACTAATAAATAAAAAAATTCTCTAAAATTCTCACACTTTGGCCACTGCTACTGTTTTTCTTTCTTGGTTCCTTTTTCATTTTCTCAAACAATTTCACAAAAAAAAAAAACAGATACACTTTTGTTTTGAAAAAATCTTCAAAGTTCTAAGCTTGCCTGTGTTTATGCAGGTAGAAGAAATGTTCTCAAAAGAAAAATAAACAGACATAAAAGAATATAAGCGGCTTTCTCTGTATAGAAATATGAATGAGGGAATTGGAATCTATATCAATTTCAATAATAATTTGCCGTATAAAATCCATGGCTCAAACATTTCATAATTCTTTTTTTTTGCCCAAACAGCAAATATTTATTATAAATATATTGAATGAACGAACGGTTGAAGGACTTTTGTATTGGTCCTATTTGTAGCCGAACTCGCACTCACACACTGAAAATTGTGTAAACTGTAACTGTGTTATAGTATCCTTGTTATCGTTGTTGGCCGTGTTGCTGATGCTGTTACTGTTGTTGTTGCCTCTGTGTTTTCACATGACTTGGCCGCGTGGGCGTCGCGATAAGTTAAATCACGATGCGCTTACAGCTACAACCAAAACATGAACTACAAATTGTTTAACACAAATCCAAATCGCATGGGCATGAAGTTTCGTTTGAATGGCAAAGTGGTAGGGGAGGAGAGAGAGAGAGAGAGAGAAGGAGAGAGGTTGCAGGACACATTGTATGTTGTCCTTGTTTCTATAGCTGGGTTTGTGTTAGGTGTTGAACCGATAACAGCAACCAGCGACAGTTTTGGTAGAGCATTGACAATGGACAGGTGTGTGTGTGTGTGTGAGTGTGTGTGTAGCATTGTTGTGTGAGATATGAGATAAGATACAACCATGAAATTATTGAAAAGATTTTGTGCGGAAACTGAATAGAATCGAACTATACTGAATGTGCTGAGTGTGCATAAATAGGGACAGAACTTCTATAGATTTGTCCTTGTTTTTGGGCACTAATCCAAATGAAATCCATCAGTCTAACTAGCCCCCATCTTAGGCAATTTCAGTAAACCATAGTCCTATTTTTGCTCCTCTCTCCCTTTTTTTGTCATTTTCTTTTAGCCACTCTTTATCACCTCTTTTCCCATGTTTAAACTGCACATCGAGAAATCATTGTCACATTCGGGGTCCTGGTGACACGCCTTCAGTTGCTGCACTTTGAGCTTAGTGTACCAAACCAAAAAGCGCGCTCTCCACCATCAGGAAGTAGTGTTAGTCGATGGCGAAGATGGGGGCGGGAGTGGGGTTAGGAAAGGGGCAGGCGGCATTTCCCGAGTGAAGCGATTTGTTTGCATGTTGCATGAGAAACTCTATGAGAGAGAGAGCAAACATGCCAAGTCGTAGTGTGTTGAAAATCTTAACGTGATTTAAGCATCATCATGATGACGATGATGTAGGAACCCAAGGGGACACCAACCAAGAGGCAATGGAAATAGAAGCCTCTGCAGCTGCTGCAGCTGACAGAACGAGGGCCAAGGAAAAGAGAAATAGCAATGCCTGAAAGCGGAGGAGGGACAGGGGGTAGAGTTGGAGACATTTGGGTGCCTGTGCCCGCACAATTGGCACGTCGCATGCACACACGCACACATATATATATACACACACACACACACATGTCAACGCCGAGATGGGCGTTTAAAGAGGCGTGGCACATATATTTTGACAATGGTCCTAGGCCAACTTGAACGCAACTCAATGAGAGAGAGAGAGAGATGTGAATTGCTTCAGTACCCATAATCAGGAACAGCAGCGACAGCAGCAACCACGTTACGCCACGATGACTTTGATGTACTCGCTGTTTATGTGGATACTTCTTCTTGCTGCCACGGAGATCTCCACTCCCCCACCACCTCCCCTCCACAGTCAAATTGCACGTGACACAAATAGGTAATTGCACTCTGGCCAAAAAGTGTGACAGCAATCTCCGCAACTTCTCTTCGACACACGTCTCAGTCATGACACAAACAGCATCGATGAGAGTTTACTCTGTTCAATTTTCATGCTAAATAACTCGGGTGTGATTTATATTTCTAAAGATTGTCCAAATATACAGAGATATACATATATATTCTTTGTATAAGCATAATTAATAAAAAAGCAAACTTTGTAAAGGGATCAATGTATGAATATAGCAAATCATGAGCAACAACTAAAAGCAAAATATTTTTAATACTATAAAATATAACAAAAAGAGGTTTTGTTTAAAAAGGTTAAATTTTTAGAGTTTTTTTTTGTAATATCTTCTGTCAACAGCCTAAACCTCTGGCCAATCATCATAACCAATGTTTAGGAACAGATGTTAGATTACTTGTTAGATTAAGTTAAACTCAATAATTTTTGTTAGTTTAATAATGAGTATGAGAAACTGAACAACTTAAACATAAAATATCAAAGAATATTTATTTTCCAATTAAATATATAATATAATATATAACATATAAATATAGCGGCCCTGCCGAAGTTTGTATACCCTTGCAATTTTAAACTGTTTCATTATTTTATTTGAGCACAAAATTTTAAAATGATTGCAATAAATATTTTAGAAAATAAAAAAACCGAGTAAAAAAGATTTTCGCCCTAACAGGGAGTCGCACTAATGTGCGACGGATCTCTAACTACTACGCCATTGAGTTGATTTCTTGTGCTTCAGCTATTTCGACGTACATACCAAACGCTAGGCATCTCGCTCTTTCAATTTCGTTCTGAGCAAGAACGCAACGCAAATATTTCACCACACTTTCAATTACATTTTTGCACCTTTATTGTTATCCGAGTTTTTTCAAATTTTTTATAGGGCTTTTGGGTACAAATTAAGTGCAATAACAAAAAAACAATAATTTTATATAATTTGATCCAGGTTCTTTTGTGTTTGTATGGCAGATTTCTTGGAATTTGTTTTTGTTTCTTCGCTGGCAAAGAAAATTGATTATTTTACTCAAGGTACCTCCACGTTTTAGTTAATAACTCCGGTGATAATTTTCCGATCCGACTAATTTTTAAACTTGGTCTGGATGATCAATTAAGGAACTTAACTTTTCATTTTTCAACCATGTGGCTTAAAATTTAAGCTCGAAAATGCCGGAACAAACAGACAGACGGACAGACGGACATATCTCAATCGACTCGGCTGTTGATGCTGATCAAGAATATATATACTTTATGGGGTCGGAAACGTATATTTCTATGCATTACAAACATCTGATCAATTTTATAATACCCTATGGAAGGGTATAAAAACAATTTGAAAATAAATTAAAAGTTATAATTGAAGCTAAAATAGAAAACCCTCAGGGTTACCTATATCAACTTGCTTCAATTGGTGGAGTATAAAACTATATTTTAATTACTTTAAGGAAATTAATTATGTATTATATTGATGATTTAAATACTTTTCCAAATACGCCAATATTTATTTTACCTAAATTTTCCTCAATAATTTTCTAAAAATTAATTTATTAGAATGCCTTTTGCTGTTTTGAACTATTTTCTCTAATTCCTATACTACAATAGATAAAAATAGATAAAAATTTTACTTCAACTACATCAATAATTTGCAATAAAAATCACAAAAATTTTTTAAATCACTTATCGAGACCAAATTTTGACTTATTGCCTAGCTTTTGTCTTTTTAATAAATATCATGGGCATATACATTTTAGTCTACTCTCTTTCATTTTTTAAGTGTCACACGCTGCGTATACGTTATAGTTGTCTGATACATTTTTTTACAAAGAATATTCCACAACAAAAATAAACTTTGCTTATTATGTAATATTTCCACATTGGTGGATGAATCTTAAATTTAACACACTAATATTTAAATGGACTTGATTCATATCTATGTTAGATATGGTAATTTTGAGAATTAGGTTCTGGCCTTTGTTCTAGAAGTGGCAATATCGCAGAAGAAAAGTTGTATGGCAACTAGGCTGAGGGAGAAGAGTGAACAGTCAGACGGAGTTGAGATTCTGTTTTTTTTTTTTGTGCAAAAGAAAAGAGTGAGTTGTTCAGTCGGAGAGAAGAATTAGAATTACATTTAAATATTAAGTCGCAAACAAAATATTGCCGCTAAACAATAAATTTATGATCCCTACATCTGCCTTGCTAATAACTGACTTCCACTTTGGTTTTTAAAATATCTTTCTTTTGTGAATTATTCCAATGCTAAATTAGAAACTCAGAGAATATTAATAAATTTAAATATTTCAACTTATCAATTTTTCTGCCGAAGCAGATTTCAACTAATTTCAAGTTTTAAATATTATTTCCACGAGAAAACACTTTGAAGTAATAACTGAATAATTGAAATACCAAGTAATAGTTAAAAATAATAATAAACGAATTTTGTAGGTTTTATACTAAAGAAAATTTTTTTTTATCAAATATTGGCAGATTAAGCCTAAAGTTTAACCAATTTCTGCAAGCATCCATCAATTTTAAACTATTTGTCTAACTCATAAAATATATAAATATTTTATTAACTGATCTATCACCTAGGGAATATATTTTAATAAATAGAAAATTTGAATTATTAGTTTTAGTTGAGACAGAAAAACTTTGTATTTTTTTTTTTTTTTTCAAAATGATAAATGAATTTATGACAATTACCGCTGACCAATTAAATGCACAGAGAGAAATGTTGTACAAGTTGCTAAAACGAAGGAAGCAAAGAAAAAAAATTATTGTTCGTTTTGTTCAAACCCAATCAGCATATTTAAATTGTTTTGTGTTTGGTGATTGAAATGCATGAAGTACGACAACGTAAATAGGACAACGCACGAAACTAGTTAGAAGGACACACAAACACACACACACACAGAGAGAAAGGTAGGATATGGCTGCAGGCAGGAAGCATGAGACGAAATACAGGAGACAGCAGGAGATGAGACAGAGGACAAAGCTATGGGGAGAAGGACACATTGGCAAACATGAATTTTTACCATGTTGGTTGTGGCTTTGCATGTGACAACAGCCACACTTTAATGGCCTCCACAATACACACACATACACACATGTATATACATATGTATATGCACACCAAATGCCATTTCCAATCGGATTTTTCCTAGATAGATCGATGCTGGTCAGCAGTTTCATTTTGATTGTACGATTTTCTATTTGGCTGTACATTTCTTTTTTTTCCTCCTTTTGTTTCTCTATGTTTTTTATGTCTCTCAGCCACTGAGAGAACTCTAATTGCTGGCCAACGACAACTGTACACACATAGACTAACCCACCCCCACACACACCCACACACACTTATGTAAAGGTGGCTCCATGTTAGGCATATTTTTTCTCTACTTTCCTCACCCTCCCCACAAAACGTTCGGAATATTGTTTTTCTTCGTTTTTCTCCTGCTCAAACACTTATAGCTAACCAAAAAACTAGAAAAAAAACTTTTAAAATAGTTTTAATTGGAATTTGGTAGCAAAATGTCGCATATTTTCCAATGTTCCGTTGCTAAGGCGATGAGTTTCGAGCAAAATTTCGTTTGATATTCCCATATCACGTATTCAATTTTGGCGTTTTGCCTGCAGTGCCGCGACGCAAAGTCCCGAAATGGCCAGCATATTGAAATTTCAAGTAGGTTTATGAGCTTCAAGCGTGCGGCAAAAAAGAAGAGAAATCGCTTTATGACAATTCCCCAAAAAACTGAAAGATATTAACAAAAGTCACTATTGGCCTTAGTTATGATGAAAGTTAAACAAATCGTTGTTAGAGTGGACAAAATAATGGCAATAAGAATTGCCACAGCAATTGGAAACGATGTGAAATGATCACATTAAAAGATATCATAAAAAAGCATTATAAAACGATGAAAGCATTAAACATGGAAAATTGAGCAAAGATGGTTAAGAAATTATGTTTGGGAAATTAATACTAAAAGTATATTCACTTTCTTCCAATTCAATTGAAACGAAATTGTTTTAAAGTGTTTTAATAAGTCGGTATTTAAGTTTGAGTTAAGAATAATTGAAAGTTTTGCAAAGTAATGCATTTTAGTTCACACTATATATAAATATTTTTGTTCTTCCCGATATTGTTTAATGTCTTTCGTAGATAGTTTTCATGGTCTACAATATTTTTATAAGAGTTATATAAAATATTCACTATATAAAGTAAATTAAAAGAACAAGTTAAATAACAACAAAAAGAAAAATATTTTCCAAGTTTTCTGGAGATGTCAACTTTTTTTAAGAACAAATTCTTGTTTACTCAAAAAATTTACCAAGTAAATAATCATTTTGAATATCGGAAATCGAAAAGTAATATTTCTGAAAATGACTTTACAAATCTACATTATTTGTACAGTTAATTGTTCCTTCTACTATATTTTAAACTTGACAAAAATCATTCTACAGAATCATTAAGTTTTTCTTTTATAATATTTATGGACTAATTTGGCCATAATTTTTGAAACTCAGTTGTTTATTTTCTTTCAATTAACAATTCAAATTTTGACAAACTAAAATTAAGTTGTTTATTTTCTTTCAATTAATTATTTAGATTCTAGCAAACAAAAATTGTTTCAATTAATTATTTAAATTCTAGCAAACAAAAAGCCACTTCAGACAAGTTCCTTTTGCATTCCTTTTGATTAAAACGTATAAAATGTAATTTGAATAGTTTAATATTAGATTTTCCCTTTCTTTCTAGATTAATTTTAAAACAATGCACAAAAGAGAGAAGAACTCGTTAAACAATATAAATTGATTGTTTCATCATTTATTTTTAATTGTATAAAAATGAAGTAGATTTACCTCACATAACAAATTTACTACAAGCCAAACACAAGCTCTGAAAATATATTCAATTACATTCCACAGAAGAGAGAATTGATTTCATTTTAAGCTTAATTTCATTCTGCATTAAAAATAGTAACTGGATAATACAATGAAAGATGATCATAGCCGTCTATGATGCATCAAGCGTAACTGACCTAAAATTGGAGCTTTGGCTAGACAATAGCCATGTGATTGCCTGCCGTTTCCTCCCCCCCCTCTCGCAAAAAAAAAAAAAAACATGTTCGAAACTCCACTAAGACTAACTAAGCAAAGCCTTTCCAGCTGTCAAAAGTCATTTGAAACAATTGGGAATGACAAACAAATATGAAGTAACACAGAGATTTCTGACACACACACACACACAGAAACACACACCCATCCACCCACACACGCCAACAGCTAGAGGCACACACATGTAAGCTAACCAAAAAGGAAACAGGAGCTGGTACCTTCAATGTGTATGGAGAATGGAGATAGAGTTGCAAAAATCTTCAATGGAAAACTGCTGACAGTTGCATAAACAATAAACCAGCAAAAAAAAAATGAAAAAGAGAAACAATACTCAGAGACAACGAATGCGGTCAGCATCAAAAACGTAAAACCTAGAAGTAACCAAAAAAGGGAAAAAGGGATATAAAGGAAACTAGAACTATTACTAACAGCTAAACATGCCCCCATCCCCCCGTTATCACACATGGAGGCCCCCCTCACTAACGTGGACTCCTTCAGCTTCCTTCCAGCTAAAACAACAATGTGACATTTTTTCCGCTTTGACGACAATTTCCCTCGCGGCACAAACGCCAACGCCAACGAATGCAAGTGCAACTTAACGATACAACGGGAGCAACAGCATCAACAGCCATAGAAACTACCAAAAAAAAGGCACAGAGAGAAAGAGTGAGGGAGAGAGAGAGAGAGGGAGGGGAAAAGAGACAGTAGGGAGAGGCGGAAAAAGTTGTCCAAGGGAATGTGTCTTCCACTTCGTCCGAAAATTGATTGTGTAAATAAGAAAACGAAAATGTCGTTAGTTTACGTTTTCCGCTGACAAGCTTTTTCCCAAGCACCAAGGCAGAGAAACGTATAGACCAAGAATTGAGCAAGAAAGACAAAGAATCCATTGCAAAAGAGTAAAGATGAAATTGCAGAAAGAAGAAAAAAAGAAAGAACAACTTCTATATTAGGGGATCAAGGACTAAGAGTTACCCTGTGCCCATGCATTCTTATGACAACTTAAAAAGTTCCTGTGAAACTTACCCTGATATCTTTCTATCGAATACAAGACACTGTCGATGTTAGGTCTATCGAAAGTTGGTTCCTCTCTAAATATTATTGAGATCAGCTTTAGCATTTGTTTTCCTTACTAAGTGACAAAACTAATACAACTTGTTTTGTTTTGTTTGTTGTTTCTTTTAGTATCTTAAGAAAATCAAGTCTTACTCTTTCCCAAGTCTAATTTTGAAGCAAAAAAATTTAAAATAAATCTTAATTAGTTCTGTTTACAACAAGTTTGTACCCATAAACAAGTTCAATCTAAACATTTTATTTCCTAACTTATATTTATACTTTTCAATAACTAACCTGTCAAGATCTTAACTTTTGAAACAAGTTCTTCTATATTCTATCAGATTTGATTACAGATCAATAGTATATTCACTCTTTTCATAATCTTCCACAACTTCATCATATCCATTTTCCACTCTTATTTAACAGGGTATAATAATGAAATTTACTCGTTAGACAATTTCCACAGTTTATGTGAAAAATTGATAGCAGTTGAAAGTGAAAGAGCATAAGACGAAATGGCAAATGGCATGAATAATGAATCAATGAAAATGCAATAAGATTAAAAGCCAAAAGACAGACGAAAATAAATGAAAAATTGAACACCAGAAAAAACGAATTTTGCAATATTCAAACTTTTCAAATGAGTATAAAAAAGAGAGTGAGAGAGAGAGAGGAAAAGAAACAATTTAGGTATCCTTGTGGTGTCGGTTTCGGGTTTCGGTTCATTTTTCTCTTTCTCATTTTGGCTGGCGATTGAAAAATCTTTTCATGTTGACTATCTTTTTCTTTATTTTGAAAACTTTGTTTACTGGTCTGGCATTCGTTAGCCGTAGGTCAGTGTGGCTAGTTATATGTCTATATACATGTATATATATACCTTTCTTTAGTTAAAGCAAACTCTAAGAATGTTTCCGTTGACGGTAAGCAGCTCAAAGCTGAAGCCATTTTGGCGCCAACTAGCTAAACTCTTGGCAACAGTTCAAAGTTTTCCCTTTTTCTTCTTTTTTCTTCTTTTTCTCTTTGATTTTCCTCTATCAGCAGCTACTTAAGGCAACTACTTCTAAATTGAATGAAGGGTACATTTTGATTGAAAAGGAAATTCAATGTTAAACTTATAGACACGTTCCTTTTTCTTCTTTTGGCTTCCATCGATTTCAAGGCTCTTTTAACATCTAATGTAGCAATGCTTTCTCTTTCTCCATCTATCTCTATTGATTTCTTTATCCTTTCCTAGTGGACTTATCAGTCAATGTTGGCAGAAATTAGTTAAAGATTTGTCCAGAACTAAACTTTCTTTTCAGCCAACTTGAGTCAACAAGTATTTGTCCAATATAGATTGATATCTAAGTATATAATGTGTAGGTGCTTGTTTTTTGGTGACTACTTTTAGATAAGAGATTGATTATTCTGAAGAAACCTTTATGGGAAAGGAAACTTATATTAAATTTAAGCATACAAATGCTATTTAAGAAAAGAAGTGGAACTTAATTCAAAGGAACCAATATAACATAAAGATTATATATAATATTGACAGAACGAATAATATTATAAAATATGGCTCAAAGAGAAATTTTATTAACACAAACTTAATTGTATGTAATTTCAATAACAAATTAGTTAAAAATCTTTATGAAATACAATTTTTTCCAACTGACATTTCGTCATAATCGTATTTCTTTTAAAATATATTAGGGATACGGAGATTTAATCCTTATTCATCTTTGTCACCTTTAGACTAGAGAGCAGCAAACCATTCATAATCACAAAATTCAGTACATCACATAGAAGAGTTCGTCTTATATAAATAAAGTTGAAAATAGTCACAGATCTTTCCTGCAGTTCACATCGTTTCAAGTTCATTTGATCTAACTAAAATGAAAGTTGTTAAAATAGAAATCAGCACATTTCCTTTCTAAAGAAACTTACCCATCTTCCTCTCTTAAGATGTGTAGTAGATGGATGTCTTAATAATCGACATATTTCATCAAAATAAAAACGATCAAATATACTTTGTTCCATTTCAATGATCTCCTGGGCCATGAAGATCACCCTCAACATATTTGAACTAAGCCAACAAATGAAGACCATGAAGATTGATACTCTGTATCAATCTAGTTGTAGTAATTCCTGCAAATGTTCCAGTAACAGGGAAAATTTCACTTTCTGCTGGGGCAAACGATTGAAATCCCAGAGAAGATGATAATGCCATATTATGGCTACATCACAAAGATAAAATACAATCATTCGTCGTATGCAAAACAGAAATTGAAACCAAATTTGTATTCGATTTATGGACATTTGTACGCCTAACCACAGAGAAATCACCAGATCACGTAGCAAATGACACAGTAAAGTGAATCGTGATATATGCACTGCACTACCAAAGAGTTGGCAATGAGTTTTATTTAGTTTTACTAAGCGATTCAATAATTGAGAAATATCCTTGGCCCTAAAGACCAAAAACCAGCCACAACTAATTGTACCAAGTTCGCGAAGATTGTATAGAAATGCTCCAAGAAATCGCAAAAGATTGACAAATTTTCCTTTTTCTTCGGGCAATATGAACATTGATAAAATGCAGACAAAGTTATATGGCCATATAATTAAACAATGAAAAAAGTACATATAAAATTGCCAAAATTTTGATAACTCAAATTTTTTGTCCTTAGATCGGTAAAGAAATACATTGAGTCCGAGAATTTTGGTTAGCAATCGCAGGTAGAAATACATTTTGAAACTGTTGTGATATAAAGTTGACTAAATAATGAAATTATTCAAACAACTGGCTTTCATATTCTTGCTAAAAATACTAGCTTTAGTCCATTAGCAGTCGGCTAATGTTAATGATAATAGCCAATAATGCATTAAGAGCTCAAGAGATGGAGTTATTTACGTCACAGTACTAATCCAATGGAAAGAAGGATTAAGGCATGTTAATATATTATTTTATTAATTTTAATCTAGGTATTCGACTGTGTCATATATTTATCCAAATAGGTTTTTGAATCGAATTAAATATATGTATATTTTTTTTTAATTTTCATTTTATAATATATAAATGAGATTACTGCTTAAAAAATAAATCCATTGAAAATTTTCCACCTTATGTATAATTTGCATAATACAGAACATAAGAACAAAACTTTTTGATCTTTCGACAGAAGATGCTCAAGCTGTTTCTTAATCCATTTTTGCTAAAAAGTTGTTTATATTTTACATAGTCATACTTCAATTATTTATACATTTAGTAATTGATGAGTTTTAATCATTTAATGAGTAGAAGTCAAGCTTATACTGGCAAAATAAAAACAATTTATTATTACCAAATCCAGTATATCACATATGAGAGTTCGTTGCATATAAACATAGTTGGTAAATGTGACAAAAGTTTCCCTTGTTTCGCATCGTTTAATATACATTTGTTCCAACTGGGAATAGAAAAATAGTTATATATTAATATCAGATAAGAAAATTCACTTTTCCAACATACTCACACAGATTTCTCTAGTTTTCCTAAGCGAATTCGGATGTCGTAAACGTTTTTGAATTTGATGTATATAAAGATGATTAAATATTCTGCCTTCCATTTCAACAATTGCGTGGGCCATACAGATGACCCTTAACATATTTGAACTGAACCAATTGATTAAGAATATACAAGCTGCTATTTTAATATCAACTACATTTCTCATGCAAACATAGACAAAACAATATGTTAAACCACCATCGAAAGCTATTCTTGTGCCATGGAAGAACCAGCAAAGATTTTGCATATCTTTGCGCAGTTTTAATAACTCTTTGAAATGTTTGAAACAAAGTGGCCAATTGACCTTCTGTTTGGGTATTCGATATTGCAAATAATCATCGAATTCCAAAATAAGATTATAATGACATATTACGGCCACATCAGAGATATAGCATATAATCATTTGACGCACAAAATATACAATTTGTAAAAATATTTCAATCGGACCGATAGTTGTGCTTACCAATAATATCAAAGAAATCAAAAATGGTATTAATTCACTTGAAAAATGGCAAAATAAAGTATAACGAGATAAATGCACTGCTCTGCCAAAGAGTTCACAATGTGTTTTATTAAGCTTAATCAAACGATTCAATAATTCACAAATATTCTTGGCCCTGAACACCAATAACCAGCCGCAACTAAGCATTCCAAGTTCCCGAATATCAAAAATTGTAAAGGTCCCCTGTCGGCTAATACGTTTCTGAATAACATTTTCGGTTAATAGAAAAGCACTTACACTACTCACTATATAGTATGGCCATATTATAAAAAAATGAACAAAATTTAAATACCAATGCCAAAATTTTGAAATTACAAATTGTTGCTTTTTCGATTGATATTGAAAGACATTGAGGGCTAAAATTTTGGTCAGCAATTGTGTGAAATAATACATTACTGAATCGAAGATGAAGTTCCACATCCTATCTCTTAAGCAGACAACAAACAACAATATGTAAATATTTATTCGATAAAGTTGTCTCGCATTTTTTTCACTCAATCAGTCATATTTCATTTCGTTTCATTTTCTATTAGGCTAAGAACCTAACATCCATTTGTTTGATTATTTTTTATTGCCTTTCATTTACTTTTATTACTACTGGGGCCTTAAGTTTCTGTTTTTTGTTATCCATTGTGGAAAGGGTTGTCAGTAAGTGACGTCACGAGAAAGGGCACCCTAAGTCTCTGAGTGCCAAACACAATAGGGAAATCTTACACCTACTAGACGATCGGTTTGTAAGTTAAAAACATCATGAAATATAATAAAAACATTAAGAAAAGATCTTAATTAACATCAATAGAGGAGTCACTTCTACCATATCTATCTGTCTGTTTCTTTACAGCTTTTAGATATTAATTTTTAAGCAATTTAGTTGAAACTTGGTAGATAAGCTATTTAAATGTGTACGCATAGCAAGTTTGAGAATTGGTTGGATCGGATCACTATACGATATACCCTCTTCAGAATATTTGGTGTAAAACATAAACCTGATTTTCACTAATAATATTTACTAATAAATTACAATTTTTTATTAAAAAATCCAGTATTTGCTAGACTTTAATCCTTGTAAGTCCAACGTAAAGTGGTCAAAAATATTCCATTTACCACAACAAAATCCAATATCTCACATAAAAGAGATCGCCGTACATAAATATAGTTGAAAATTGTCAGAGAAGTCTCCTGTTGGGCACAACGTTGGAAATGCATTTGATCCAACTGGAAATAAAATTTTCTCATCTTATTATGAGCGTTAATTAAATGCTATGAACTCACCTTTCTATGCCTCCAATGACGACTTGTAGATGGAAGTCGAAATAAACGATATAGTTCATGCATAAAAAGATGATTAAATATTCTCCTTTCCATTTCAATAATTTCATGGGCCATGGAAATAATACGCAGCATATTAGTGATGACCCAAAAAATTAATAGTCCAAGGAATAAAATGCTTGAATTAATGAAATGCGATGCCCGGGAAAAGACGAGATACATTACGAAACTAATCTCTAGTATCAGCCTTGGGGTATGAGATATCCAGCCAATATTTTGCATATTCTTACGTAATTGTAATAGCTCTTTCAAGTATTCCAGGCAAAGGGACCAATTGACATTCTGCTGGGTCAAACGGTTTTCCAGAAGATCATCCAGCTCTTTGATCAAGTTATAATGCCACAACATGGCCATATCAAAAAGATAGTAAGTAATCATTTGACGTATACAATATAGAAATTGAAATAAAATGCTCAATTCACTTTGACCTATAATTGTTTGCACCGAAATCGAAATTGCACAGAATAATAAGTCACGAAGTAAATGACAAAAGTGACTAAAACGAGATATGTGTGCTGATCCACCAATCAGATGTCTGTAAGTCTGATTGAGATTTACAAATCGATTCAATAGCTTGCATATATCATTAGCCCTGAAGACTAATAACCAACCGCAGCCAAACACACCAATTTCCCTTATAGTGCAAATGGTAAAGCAAGCATATTGAACTATATAGAGGAAACTCCATTCCCGAATTGGATCGAGTTTTAGAAAATAATACACAATAGTCCAGTAGTTATAAGGCCAAATAATTAAACAATGTAAATACGTTAGATATAAATGCCAAAATTTTGAAATCACAAATTTCTTTTCCTTCGATTTATAGTTAATTGCATTGAGAGCCAGAACTTTGGTAAGCAATTGAAAGTACGATGTTTGAAACATTTTTGCCAAAATGTACAATGAAAATAAAATGTATGAGCCTGATATAGGAATAAATTGAAATTAGTATTCTTAATGTTGTTGGAATCTGTAGTTTGGGTAATGGATATTGGTTACTTATAGTTAAAGGGTATTCTAGTTCGTAGCTCATTAAATGTAATGCAGTCTATATATGTAAATCTTTTCCTATATATATTTCTTCTATATATTATAATGAGAATGGACACAAAGTTGCTTTCTCCACATTTTAAAAAGGAACTTTCAAATCAAAAACTATTCAAAATTCCTCATACAGATTTAAAAAAAATTGTTAATAACTATGCATAGTCCTCTTAGAAGATAAATAATTCGGCTTATCAAAGTAGTTGCTTTTTATACTAATTACCTAAAAGAAACTACTAAATAATATTATTAATTTAATTTTGTTTCGAACTAATTTTGTTTATATAAAGAACACGAATATCGACATATCGGATTCTGTGGCTTAAATACAACATTTTATTGGCTTATTTCTATTAACTTCTAACAAATCGAGTTACTTTTTATATAGCAATATTCTACAAAAGATACAATTACATGATTAAACTAGACCTAGTACTTTCAGTATGTGGTAAGTAGGTACAAAGTTCATTTGCTCATTAAATTAAATATAAATTAAAGAAAAAAGAGGACGCATTATATAATTTATTTAAGATATTAAATCATTTATGTCATGGTCAGTGTAGAGTAGAAAAATCTTTCTCATTTCTTGTAAGTCCAATTAAGACTGGTAAACAATAAACCATTAACAAAAGCAAAATCCAATATTTCAATAAGAAGAGATCGTCGTACATAAATGTAATTGAAAATGGTTATAGATCGTTCTTTGAGAGTGCAGCGACTATAATGTATTTGATCCAACTAGAAGGAAGATTCATTATGAGTAACAAAATCTTCAACTTTTCATTTCAACACAAACTTACCCACTTTTCTCTCCAATTTCGAGTTCTATAACGAATCAGATGATTTATTTGACGCGTATACAAATAATTAAATATTCTACATTCCATTTCAACGATATCCTGTGCCATGAAGATGACCCTTAACATATTAGAGCTAAGCCAACATATAAAAATTCCGATAGTTAAAAATGTTTCATTGATTAAATGAGATGTCTCAGCATAAACCAAATACACTATGAAACTGATTTCTTCACTTAATCTTGTCGTATGTGATACCCAGTCAAATTTTTGCATACTTTTGCGCAGAAGTATTGACTGTTCGAAGTATTCCAGGCAAAGAGACCAATTCATTTTCTGATGCGGTATACGATTTTGAAGTAGTTGATCAAAACCTTTGATCAAGTGGTAATACCATAACATGGCCAAATCACACATATAGCAGGCAATCATACGGCGGAAACAGTACAAAGTTTGAAAAGTGAATCCAAATTCATTTTTACAAGTTACAAGGGAAACCCAAACCGATACTGAGAATAAGATTAGTTCACGTAAAAAAGGACAAAGTAATTTAAATCTAGATAATCGCACTGGTCCACCAGTAAGTTGACAATGCATCCTATTCAATTTTACCAATCTATTCAATATTTCACAAATATCTTTGGCATTAAAGACCAATATCCAACCACACCCAAAAACGAATAGTTCACGGAACACTAAAATTGCTGCACTTGCATACTGGAGTATATTGAAGAAAATCCATGAACTATTGAGTTTCATTCCATAATACATGTAAACAACAAGAGTACAATTGTATGGCCAAAAAATCAAGATCTGGGAAAAGGTCACATAGTATTGTCAGAATTTGGAAATCACAAACTTTTGCTCCTTACATTGGAAGTGAAAGAAGTTAAGTGCAAGAATGTTTGCTAGTACTCGCAGGTGAATATTCATTTGACAACGAAACTTATTCTTCTGTTTTCAGGAATCAACTAAATGAAAATTCTAGGCACTCAGTAATACCTAGCATTCCATGGCTTTTCATGTCATTATGTGTGGTGATGACTGAAACGTCATAAATAAGGAAATTTCATTTTAGAAGCCTAATTGTCGTTTTTGTTGGTGCGTTATCCCTTTTAGCATAAGCAACACATAATTATTAATGGGCCAAATGTTTCCAAATAAGTGTTTCCGAATAAGTGAATATTTATCGATTATGAAAATCGAATTTCGCGTTACAATGGAAAATTCAAAGTATTGTTCTGCATGTTGCTGTTCTTAAGTTCCACAACTTTATTTCAATATTCAGGCTAACATTAAAGGTAGCTACTACAATAACTATTAACTTCCTCAGTTTCATTTAAAATGTGGTTTATTTCATTTAGATTAGTTATTTTACATACAGTTTATTTTTGACTTGTTTTGCCTAATTTTAAAGTAATTTTCCAGCTTTAAGCACTTCAATTTTTATTACTATTTTATGAGAGTTAGAACTCCAACTTAAATTGATTATCAATCACTATAAGTAAAACATTTCCCTCATTTGTGATAAGTAAAGTTAAGACTGGTTAGAGTTAAGATCACTATAAGTAAAACATTTCCCTCATTTGTGATAAGTAAAGTTAAGACTGGTTAACAATAAACCATTAACAAAAACAAAATCCAATATTTCAATAAGGAGAGATCGTCGCACATAAATATAATTAAAAATTGTTATTGAACGTTCCTTTAGAGTGCAGCGACTATAATGTATTTGATCCAACTAAGAATATTATTAAAAATATTTTATATAAATTTTGACATTTTTTCAAAATCAACTTACCCATTTTTCCCTCCAATGTGGACTTCCACATCGAAATAGTCGATTTAATTCATGTGAATACAAATTATTAAATATTCTGCATTCCATTTCAACGATTTCCTGTGCCATAAAGATGACCCTTAACATATTAGAGCTGAGCCAACAAATGAAAATTGCGGTTAATAAAGATGTTTGATTGATTAAATGCGATGTCTCAGCATAGACAAAATACATTACGAAACTAATTTCTTGACTAAATCTTGTCGTATGTGATATCCATCCAAACTTTTGCAACTTTTTACGCAAAAGTATTAACTGTTCAAAGTACTCCAGGCAAAGGGACCAATTCGTTTTCTGTTGGGGTACTCGTTTCTCGAGTAGTTGATCAAGACCTTTGATCAAATGGTAATGCCATAACATGGCCAAATCACACATATAGCAGGCAATCATGCGGCGGAAACAGTACAAAGTTTGAAATATAACTCCAAGTTCATTGAGGGATACAGCAGCGGCCACACCCACACTTAGCACAAATATGATTACTTCACGTAAAAAAGGACAAACTAAATCCATTCGAGATATTCGCAGTGGGCTTCCAGTGAGTTGGCAATGTGTTTTATTCAGTTTAACAAAACTATTCAACATTTCACAAAGATCCTTGGCATTAAAAACCAAGATCCAACCACAACCGAATACAAAGAGATCGCGAAAAACTAATATCGCAGCGCTTGCTACTTGCATTATATTAAAGAAAATCCATGAACAATTATGTTCCATTCCATAATACATATATACAATAAGAGTACAATTATATGGCCACAATATGAAGATCTGGCATAAGATCACAAAGTAGTGCCATACTCTCGAAATCACAAACTTTTGTTCTTCAATACGGAAAAGAAAAATATTAAGTGCAAAGATTTTGCTTAGTAATAGCAGATTTCTATTCATTTCGAAAGCGAAACTTATTGAACTGTAGTATGGAATCAACTGAATGAATAGTTTAGACAATTTTCCATTACTAGCCATTGACGTCACTAAATTTTGGTAATGGTAATAACTAAAATGATAATAACTAAGAATAATGAACTTTAATAGCTTTTCAAAAGGTTAATTGTAAGTGTTCTCGGTGTGCTACCAATTTAATGAAAGAGTATTTGCTCGATAATGGAATTAACAAGGCCAATGAAATGCTAAGATATAGCTAAATCCATCACTTTAGTTCACTTTCACTCAAGGAATAATGTTTGTTTCCTACTGCTACAGTTTTTAAGATACCAAAGTTGTTGCATTAGGTTGACTTACAGATCCTTTGGCGATTACTTTTAGTTAAGCAATGATTTGCCAGATTTCCTTTAAATTGTTTACTGCATTTGATCAGAGACATATCAAGTCCTCGTAGACTAAACACCTTTCTGTCTCTCATGAGAGAATAGTCTCAGCTTAATTGATCCAACCCTCCCGTATATATTCTAGATCCGCTCCAAATTATTATACATATTGTTCCATATCCATGATTTTGGAAGCTTAAAACCATTTGCAATTTCAAACAGCATTCTATGGACTTTTAAAATTTATTAAATCAGATTTTTCAATCCGGATAGGTCCAGGCAAAACTGGTCAAAAATAACCCATTTACAATAACGAAATCGCAAATCTCTAGAAATAGAGAATGTCGCACATAAATATAATTGAATATTGTCACAGATCGTTCCTCCATTCCGCATAGTTTATAATGCATTTGATCCAACTAAAAAAGTAAAAGTTTTTAATGGAATTCTGAACTTTTATGTTCAAGGAACACTCACCCATTTCTCCCTCCAATGTCGCCTTTTATTTCGAAGTAATCGATGAATTTCATGTATATAGAGATGATTCAGTATTTTGCTTTCCAATTCAACAATTTGCTGGGTATTGGAAACGACTCGCAACATAGTTGAGCTTAGCCAATAAATAAAAAACCCAATAAATATAACAGAACTATATTCCGGGCTTCTACATCCCCGTAAGTAGTGGAATATTAAATAAACTACCGCAGAGATTTCTAGGAGTAATCTGGTGGTCATAGATACCCAGACAAGATTCTGCATATTCCGACGAAATTTGAACAACTCTTCCAAATAGGTCAAACAGAGGGACCACTTTACTTTCTCCTGACGTAAACGATTTTCTAGAAAATCATTTAATCCTTTAATTAAATGATAATGCCAAAGCACTGCCATATCACAAAGATAGGAGGTAATCATTTCACGTCCACAATAAATAATTTGGAAAAAAAATCCCACCAATTGTATGAAATAGGCCGAAATCAGTACAACACTCAGAAATAGAACAAAATGACGAAGAAATTGACTCAGTAAACTAAATGGAGATATGTTTACTGGTTCACCAACGATTTGATGATGAATTTTATTTAGTTTGGTCAGTTGATTTAGCAACTGGCAAATATCCTTTGCCCTGAACACTAAAAACCAACCGCAACTCAGAACACCAATTTCACGTATACAAAAAATAACAAAAGCAATTTTAAGCAATAAATAAACAATGGTCCAACTTTCTGGTAGTAACATGTGATACATTATAAAACTTGACAAGCAGAGATATGGCAAAATAATAAAGAAATGAAAATATTTTACATATGAAATCCAAAATTTTGATAACACAAATAGCTCATTTTCGGATTGGTACTGCACTACATTGATGGCAAGAACTTTGGTAAGCAATTGAAAGTAGTAAGACATAAGGTAAACAAATGAGTGGGGACAACTGTACAGTAAGGACTAAGCCAACTAACTGACTAACTGACTCAAATGTTCCGTTTACCAACTTATGATGTCAATTATTTTGGTAATGGTATGGCAATTGCTTTATGTATTGACATTTTCAGAAGGAGTTGGATAAGAAATATGGGTATATCTAAGAGTAAATTAAAGCTTACTGATGATCTTGTCGAGAAACAATAAAAGACCAAAGAAATATAAAAATTTAATCTCATTATTTTCTTCTAATTATCCATTGTTTTCAAGTTTTCATATTCACTTAGATATCATTTGACTATAATGAGTTCTTTTAATGGTAACAAAATCCCTTTTTGGATTGCAATTTTTGTAGGTCTCTCAACTCTTATAAGTCCAGGATAGACTAGTTAAAAATAATCCATTAACTATCACAAAATCAAATATTTCGATTAAAAGTGATTGCCGTGCATAAATATAATTGAAAAATGTCAGAGATTGTTCCTGAAGTCCGCAACGTTTCAACTGTAGTTGATCCAACTGGAAATCAATATAGAATAGCTTATATATTCTGCCATATTTTAGCCAACTCACCCATCTTGATCCCCAATATGTATTTGCAGATGGAAGATAAAATATTAAATGTATTTCAAGTAAATAAAGATGATTGAATATCCTTCGTTCCATTTCAGTGATATCTTGACCCATAAAGATGACACGCAACATATTTGAATTTAGCCAACAAATGAATAGGCCACAGAATAAAAAATGTAGAGTTCCCACCATTAAAACTGTGGTATGCAAACCGATTAACAATACTACAATACTGATTTCAAGGATCAATCTGGTGGTGTTTGATATCCAGGAAAGTCTTTGCATCTTCCGACGAAATATTATCAAATGTTCCAAGTACTCTACACAGAGAAACCAATTCACTTTCTCATCATGTAAACGATTTTCTAAAAGTTCATATAATCCTTTGATCAAGTGATGATGCCAAATCAATGCCATGTCAGAGAGATAGAAGGCAATCATTAGACGACCACAATAGAAAATTTGAAAATATTTTCGTATCTCAAAACTGGTCACAGTTAGAGTAAACGAAACAGAAAACAAAAATACCATAAATTCACGTAGAAATTGACAACGTAAACTAAATTTAGAAACTTTCACTGCACTACCAATAAGTTTACTATGAATTTTACAAAGTTTAACAAGAAGATTTAAAAGTTCACAAATATCCTTGGCCTTGAAAACCAAAAACCAACCGAAAGAAAATATACAAAATTCGCGTATAAAAAATATGACAAAGAAAGTATATTGTGTAATTGTAGTCATAGTGTAAGATTTTTCCACTTCCATGACTGAAGCCACAATTAAAATTATTGCGAAATTATACGGCCAAAGAATAAAGTATTGAAAAAACTTTACATATCGATGCCAGCATTTTGATATTACAAATTGTTTTCTTTTCTTTCGATAACGAATGACATTAAGTGCTAGAATTCTGGATAACAATTCAAGGTGGTAATTCATTACGGAATGGGAAGTGAAATGCACTGTGCGAAGGACTATATAGCCAACTGAATAAGCCAATCATAGTTCTTTTTTGAGGTTGGTGTAGTTATTAATCGTTTTATTTTATTCATATTAATGAAAATAATGTAATATTATTGTTTAGAAAGCTTTTTGATGATGTGGTCATTTGTTATTGTTTATGACGTCACAATAATAGCTGTTAGGGCAATTGAAATAGAGAAAATAGTATCATTTTGTTACTAAATACTACTTTTGTTACTAATATAAGCAATAATTAACAAAATAATATTTTGGTAAGCAAAATAATATTTTGGTAAGCAATTGAAAGAGGTGAGACATTCAGTAAACAAATAAGTGGAGGCTACTGGCTTATGGAGACTAAGCCAACTAACTGACTTAGCCATTTTCTTGCCATTACTTAAATTTTTTATTTACCAACTAATGATGTCAATTATTTTGATAAAGGTATGGTAAGTGCTTTATGTGTTAACATTATCAGAATAAGTTTCCCATGCAGTAAGTTGTAGAATCAAGATGGAAATATCAAGCTTAGTGATGAACTTGTCGAGAAACAATATAAAAGACAAAACGAAAACTAAAATTTAATCTCATTATTTTCTGGTAATCATCTTTCACTCTTATACAAATCCAAGTTTTCATCTTCAACTTTAACTAGTTCTATTAATAAAATATTTCTCATCTTTAGTAAGTCCAGGATAGACTGGTTAAAAATAAACCATTTACTATCACAATATCAAGTATTTCGATTAAAAGTGATTGCCGTGCATAAATATAATTGGAAAATGTCAGAGATTGTTCCTGAAGTCCGCAACGTTTCAACTGTAGTTGATCCAACTGGAAATCAATATAGAATAGCTTATATATTCTGCCATATTTTAGCCAACTCACCCATCTTGATCCCCAATATGTATTTGTAGTTGGAAGATAAAATATTAAATGTATTTCAAGCAAATAAAGATGACTAAATATCCTTCGTTCCATTTCAGTGATATCCTGACCCATAAAGATGACACGCAACATATTTGAATTTAGCCAACAAATGAATAGGCCAAAGAATAAAAAATATACAGTTCCCACCACTAAAACTGCGGTACATGAACCGATAAAAAACACTACAATGCTGATTTCAAGTATCAATCTGGTGGTGTTTGATATCCAGGAAAGTCTTTGCATCTTCCGACGAAATATTATCAACTGTTCCAAGTACTCTACACAGAGAAACCAATTTACTTTCTCATCATGTAAACGATTTTCTAAATGTTCATATAATCCTTTGATCAAGTGATGATGCCAAATCAATGCCATGTCAGAGAGATAGAAGGCAATCATTAGACGACCATAATAGAAAATTTTTAAATAGTCTTGTATGTCTTGTATGTCAAAACTGGTCACAATTAGAGTAAAAGAAATGAAGAATAAAAATATCATAAATTCACGTAGAAATTGACAACGTAAACTAAATTTAGAAACTTTCACTGCACTACCAATAAGTTTTCTATGAATTTTACAAAGTTTAACCAAAAGATTTAACAATTCACAAATATCCTTGGCCTTGAATAGCAAAAACCAACCGAAAGAAAATATACAAAATTCGCGTATAAAAAATATGACAAAGAAAGTATATTCTGTAATTGTTTGCAAAGTATACGATTTTTCCACTTTCAAGAATGAAGCCGCGTTTAAAATTATTACGAAACTATATGGCCAAAGAATAAAGTATTGAAAAAACTTTACATATCGATGCCAGCATTTTGATATTACAAATTGTTGTCTTCTCCTTCGATAATGAATGACATTTAGTGCTAGAATTTTGGACAACAATTCAAGATGGTAATTCATTTCGGAATACGAAATGAAACGTTCAATGAACTATATAGCCAACTGAATAAGCCAATCATAGTTCTTTTTTGAGGTTGGTGTAGTTATTAATTGTTTTTTTGGTCATATTAATGAAAATAATGTAATATTATTGTTTAGAAAGCTTTTTGATGATGTGGTCATTTGTTATTGTTTATGACGTCACAATAATAGCTGTTAGGGCAATTGAAATAGAGAAAATAGTATCATTTTGTTACTAAACATGGTAAATAGAGTTAAATACAGTTATATATACATGTACATATATAAATACACATAGCAAAATAATATCTATTTTCTTACTTACCTGATGATTCCCGGTCCACAAGTTTAGCTCCGAATCAGAAATGCAGCCACCAAGTGCCATCATATCTGAAAAAGATTAGATTAATATATTAGATAAATTATATTATACATATATTTTTATGTACAAATACATACTTATATTTTATATAAACATAAGTAAATATGTATATTTACCATTAAATAATTTGGTATAAAGTTAAATAACCAAAATAACACTTATTTCAACTTAGCTAAATTCCAGGTCTGCTAGCACAGCTCCAAGTCCAAGAATGCTGCCAACAATTTCCATCCGATCTGCAAAATAGACCATTTAATTATTTGATGCAAAAAAATATTTATTTTTACTCACTTGATAATGACTCAGCAAAAAATCGAGGTCCGTACACTCCACCGCCCACGCACTGACTGAATTTTCGCTGCCAATTGGCGCTCTTTATGTAGGATTTACGTAGTACTGCAAAATACCAACTTTGTGCTGTAAAATGTAAAAGTGTTGGAAAATATTTCACTTTCATTGCTGTTAAATTTTGGCAGGCACTGTTAACATCACTGTTAAGTTTACATTCCAAGCCTCTGTTAACTTGCTAAGCTGCTGTTAAGTTAACAGAATCATTTAAAAGCACTGTTAACATTTAAAATTTGCCCGCGAACTTACCAGGTCGCTGTTAAGTTTACAGTATCATTTTTCACCACTGTTAAAATTTAAAAATAGCCCGCCAAGGCCAAAATGATCAAATTTTGAAAATAAATAAGTAAAAATAATAATTTAATTTTAAATTTTAACAGTTCAGTAAACAAAAAGAGACAACATTTTTTTTATTTAAAAATTAAAATCTAATTAAAAAAAAATTTTTTATATAAAAAGATTAAATACATATATGTATGTATGAACAGTTAACAAAAACGTTGCGAATATAAGCATTAAAATTAGAATTGGCTAAAAATAAATTTTAATAATTTGTAACTCCACTAACATATTTATACATTTGTAGTTTAAGTACATTATAATATATGTAAACACTATAAAATATTTATAAATTTAAAATCACTTAAGTTTTTCCATTGGATAACTCCAGCTTATGGTGGTTAAAAACATTCCATTTATAATAATAAAATCTAATATCTCAAATAAAATAAATCGTCGCATATAAATATAATTAAAAATTGTCACAGAGCGTTCCTTAAGAGTAAACCGTTTGAAATACATTTGATCTAACTGAAAATTAAATATAATTTTACTTAATTCTGAGAAAATTAATGAATCAACTCACTTTCCTCATTTTCCAATTCCGAAATGTTGATGTACATTGAAATAATCGATTTATTTCATGGCTGTAAAAATGTCCAAAAATTCTATTTTCTATTTTTACAATTTCTTGGGCCATGTAAATGACTCGCAACATTCTTGAACTTAGCCAACAAGCAAAGAGGCCAACGAATAAAACTGGATTGAAAATCGGATTCCTCAGATACGATGTGTAGCAAAAGAAAAGATACTCTATAATTCTGATTTCTATTATTAATCTACAGGTATGACTCATCCAAAACAGATTTTGCATATCTTTGCGTAGTATTAACAACTGCTCCAAGTATTCCAAGCACAGATACCAATTTACTTTCTCCTTGGCTTGAAGAAGTTCATTTAATCCTTTGATCAAATGATAGTGCCATAACATGGCCACATCACACAGATAGAAGGCAATCATTTGACGTCCACAATATAAAGTTTGAAAGAAAATTCCACCCATAAATGATCCAACCACAACAGAACAAACAAATACAATAAATTCACGTAAAAATTGACACAGTAAACTAAGACGAGATATATGCAAAGGTTTTCCATTGAGCTTGAAATGAATTTTCTTTAGTTTCACTAAACGATTCAGCAGCTGGCAAAAATCCTTGGCCTTGAAGACTAAAAACCAACCGCATCCTAGTACACCAATTTCACGGACAACAAAAATTTCAAAACGTATATATTTTAATATCGAAACAATACTCATGATTTTTACACGGAAAAGGAATAAAGCCATGACATAGCTGACTACGACTACATATGGCCATATAATAATGTAGTGAAAATATTTCACATATGATATCCAATAATTTGAAATCACAAACTGTTGTCCTTTGGACTGATAGTCAAGCACATTAAGAGCAAGAATTTTGGTCAACAATTGAAGGCAGTCGAACATAATCAAAGTTTACTGGTCAATAAAATGGAATCAACTGAATAAAGTTGTGAAAATTTTGCTGAAACTGGTCAGTTTATATATATATAATTATATTTAATTAATTTAGTTGAATATTTTTATATAAGTTATTACAGTCATTTGTTCAAGCCCTAGAATTTATATTGCAATTATCTTTTATATAATTAGAGTTCTTTCATTGAATCAAATTCTTAAGAGAAGGGAAAACTTTGTTTAAATACAAAAATTTTACTTTTTCTTCTAAAGAATTGTCACTCATTTCATTTGTTCATTGTTTAATCATAAGTCCAGGCTAGACTAGTTAAAAATAAACCATTTACAATTGCAAAATCAAATATCTCAATAAAAAGGGAATGCCGCACATAAATATAATTGAAAACTGTGAGGGAACGTTCCTGCAATCCGCAACGTTTCAAATGCATTTGATCCAACTGAAAATGAAATTTTCTACTTAAATTCTGCATTTTCCAATTCTACAATTCGTAGACTTACCCATCTTTCTCTCCAATTCCGACCAATAGTTGTATGTTGTATTTCATGCATATAGAAATGACTGAATAGCCTACGTTCCAGGCTAACAATTTCCTGGGCTTTAGATACAACGCGCACCATGTTCGAGATCAGCCAAGAAACACAAACTCCGAAAAATATAACTGAATTAAAATTTGGCTTTCTACAATACATTATATAATAATATAGAAAAAACACAACGAGAGAGATTTCTATGATTAATCTGCATGTAAGAGATACCCAGACAATGTTTTGCATATTCTGTCGTAGTAATAACAACTCCTCCAAATAGTCTAGACAGAGGGACCAATTTACTTTCTGCTGAAGCAAATCTTTTTCCAGAAGATCATTTAATCCCTTGATTAAGTAATAGTGCCAAAATATGGCAACATCACAAAGATAGAAAGCAATCATGAGACGTCCACAGTAAAACATTTGAAATAAAACTCCCCCGGAAATCGAGCTGACCGTCACAAAACTTGCAAATATAATTGATTCACGTAGAAATTGGAATAGTAAAAATGTTCGAGATATTTGCAGAGGGCATCCATTAAGTTGGCTATGGGTTTTATTAAGTTTGACCAATCGATTTAGCAGTTCACAAATATCTTTAGCCTTAAACACCAAAATCCATTCGCAATTTAGTACGCCAATTTCCCGAACAATGAAAACTCCAAAACCCAAATATTTAAGAAGGGATTGAAAGCTCCAGGTTCCATCTTTTAAAAGCAAATTAAACATAATATAACTGATTATCATAAGATATGGCCAAATGATGAAATAATGAAAGTATTTGGCATACAAAATCCAAAATTTTGAAATCACAAATTGTTGATCTTTATTCTGATAATCGAGGACATTTAAAGCGAGAACTTTGGTCAACAAACGAAGGAGATAAAGCATTTTGAAAACCAAACTTTACGATCTATAAAATTCAACTGAATGAAGTTTTTCAGCATTCACTGTTACTTGACATTGGCTGACTTTTGATGTCATCAGACTAATTAAGGTAATAAAAATGATAATTACAGAAATGATAGAATAATATATTTATATACGCTTTTTGCATTGTTTGTTATTGTCTTTAATTTATATAAAGACTATATCTTTCCAGCAGGTTAAAATTTAGGGCGAGTTAATACTAATTTTAAGCTCTGTAGTAGAACAAAATAAAAGCAAATTAAAAAAGTATAAAGAAAGAATTTAAACAAAATGCAATATAAATTAACTTATTAGACTAAATCGTATTATATGTACAGAGTACATCAATGACAAGACGGTGAATTTCATTGAGTTTGTTAACTGATTCAACAACTGACAAAATTCTTTTGCTTTGAATACCAAAAACCAACCGCAACTCACAACACCAATTTCACGTATGCAGAAAATTGCAAAAGCCCATTTTTGAAGTAAATACAAAATTATCCAGGTTTTTGCTAATAAATAGTGGTAAATTATAAAACGAGTCAAGCAGAGATACGGAAAGCTAATAAAGATATGAAAATATTTGACATAGGAAATCCAAAATTGCGATATCATAAATCGATGTACAGCGGATTGGTAATTAAGGATATTAATTGCCAGATCTTTGGCTAACAATCGGACGAGGCAAAACATTTTGAAAACAAAGCTTATTGGTCTACGAAATAGAATCAACTGAATAAACTCTTCAACGCTCACTAAAACATGACACTGAATAGCTTTTGATGTCATTAAACTAATTAAGGTAATGATAATGATATTCACTAAAAGGCCATGAACAATTTAATGCCCTTTTGTTTGGTATTACCCTGTTACTATTTGTCCGATATCTTAATTTACTTTATATTTAAAGTAAAATGGAGTTCTTTCTATCCAGTAGGCAGAAACTCATTCTAAAGAGAACATTTCGGTTTATTAAACATTTTGTTTTATTTTACAATATTCTGAAAATAGACAAAATGATAAAAAAAAATATCCCTATGAATTTTGCCTTACACAAATATTTTCCTTGAAACTTATTTGTACATATTCTGATAATTTATAGAAAACTACATTTTTACTCCAGATAGGACCAGGCTAGACTGGCCAGAAATAATCCATTAACTACCACAAATGCACATATTTCGAGATAAAGAGAATGCCGCACATAAATGTAATTGGAAATTTTTTTTGCTCGTTGCTCCAATCTGCATCGCTTATAATGGATTTGATCCAAGTACAGAAGAAAAGTTTTCATTGAATTTTCCACTTTTTTATTTAAAAACAAACCCATCCTTCTCTCCAAAGTCGCCTTGAATGTCGAAGTAATCGATGTATTTCATCAATATAGAAATGATTTAGTATACTTTTTTCCAGTTCAACAATTTCCTGGGTGATGATATGGACCATAGTTGAGCTTAGCCAACAAATGAATAATCCGTGAAAAATAAAGGGACTAAATTAGGAGCTTCTCCGATGCAATATATAGTAAAATAAAAAGAAGACTACGGCAGAGATGTCTATAAGTAATCTGCTGGTTAGAGATACCCAACCAATGATTTGCATGTTCTGACGTAGTAATAATAACTCTTCGAAATATTTCTAACAGAGAGAGAGAGAGAGAGAGAGCATATGCCAAAATAATAAAGAGTTGATAACATTTAACATACAAAAACCAAAATTTTGAAATCACAAATTGTTTGTTTTTGGATTTGCAATGCACAACATTAAGTGCGAGTGCTTTTGTTAGCAATCTGAGGAGGTAGATCATTTCGAAAATGAAACTTATTGGTCAACGAAACGGAAACAACTGAATGAAGTGTTAAAGGTGTACTAAAATTTGATATTGACTGGTTTTTTCATGATATAATCACATTAATTAATGTAAAGATAATACTACATATTAAGAGGTCATGTACAATTAAATATCCTTTTAGTAGGTTTTACTCTGTTGTTATTTGTTATTATTATGATATAATGTGATATAATAATAGTGACCATGTAGATGTGTAAGATATGGTAACTTCGATATTTAGAATCTGGTGTTTGTGGCAACGCAGAGGGAGAGGAGTTCAGAGTTAGTGGTCGGTCGTAGGAGGCAGTCGCAAAACGTAGAAGGGAAAGTGTGATCCATCACAATAGTAATAAACATTTAATAATAAGTCACAAACAACCATTGTCATTAAACAATAAACTTATGATCCTTACAGATATATGAAAACATTATTAGGATTTTATGGATTATAGGATTATTTTACATGCGAATATCACAAATGGGATTGATAATGAATTATTTGCTTTTCGATTGATAATAAAATAAATGCAAGAAGTTTGGTAATGGATTTCAAGTTGACTAACATTCTGCAATGAGCTATATAATTTACAGATACTTTACTTGGAATCTACTATGCCATAATGACCAGCTAAATTTGACTTATATAGCTTGGCTAAAATTTTCCAAAATTTTTGAACTTTTAACGTCACTAATTATGGTAGTAATAATCAATAAAATACTTCGTATTAATAATAATATTTTTGCCGAATTTTAATAATAAATATATAAATTATTCGCTGTGGTAAATTTAGAAATAGTTTAACCATTGTAAATGTTCTTTGAGTTTATTTGCTTTAATATGAATAAAATTCATTAAAGTGAAATACATTCTTAGAGATAGTACATTTTCAACACATTGGTATATATTTTTCAGGTTACTTTAGCCAAACAAATTGGAACACTTTGAAAAAAGATAAACTGAGACGTCTTCTCATTCGATAATCTTAGCATTCTTCTTACTTTTCAATGAGAGTTTTTGTGTAAGTCTTTTTATGCTTTTTCTTGATCTTTTGCATTAGGTAAATTTGCATTCTGAGCAGTCCACATTACTCTGGATCTCTAAAAAAAAAACATTAATTTATATAGCCCAATTATAACAACATTTACATACTGTGGATAAATCCAGGATAGTCTAGTTATAAGCAAACTATTTACAACTATAACATCAAATATCTCGAGAAAAAGAGATTGTCGCATATAAATATAATTGGTCATAGAATGTTCTTCCATAGCGTAGCGCTTGAAATGCATTTGATCCAGCTAAAAAAGACATTTTAATTCATTAAAATTTTATTCCTTTTCTATCATTGGAGAAGCACCCACCCATTTTTTCCTCCAACGCTGACTATTAGATCGATGTATGTTATGATAAAAGAGATGATTTAATATACTCTCTTCCAATCTAACTATTTCCTGAGCTTTGGAGATCACTCGAACCATAATGGAACAGAGCCAACCAAAAGAGACGAAAATTACTAAAACAGGATTAAATTTCGAATTTCTGCAATACGATATGTAATAATATAGAACAAACACTACAAAAGTGATTTCCATGATTAATCTGCAGGTATGAGATACCCAGCCAAGCCTCTGCATGTTCCGACGAAGTCTCAATAACTCTTCCAAGTATTTTAAATAGAGAGACAAATTCACTTTCTGATGAGGTAAACGATTTTCCAAAAGATCATTTAATCCCTTAATCAAGTGATAGTGCCACAACACTGCCACATCACAGAGGTAGAAGACTATGAGTATACGACCACAATACACAATTTGAAATACAAATCCCAATTGTTCAATATAGTGTGCCGATATGGGAACAGAAATGGCAAATAGTATGAAATGTCGCAGAAATTGAGTTAGTAAACTATATCGAGATATATGTACTGGATCGCCAATGAGACGATAGTAGATTTCACTTAGTTTGAGTAATTGATTCATCAACTGGCATATATCCTCTGGCCTAAACACTAAAAACCAACCACAACTCAGAACACTAATTTCACGAACACAGAAAACTATAAAAGCCAAATAAAGTAACAAAAATTTTATGTTCCAGCTTTCTATTTTTAAGAAGAACGACATTACGAAACTGGCAAAGCATAGATATGGCAAGATTATGATGTAGTGAAAATTTTTAAGATATCTAAACCAAAATTTCGATACCACAAATTGTTGCTTATCGCGTTGATAATGAAGGACATTGAGTGCAAAAAGTTTTGTTACGAGCTGAAAGCAACGGAGCCACATTCTGAGTTCAAATGTGAAGTAACAACTAACTGAATAAGTCTTTTTATCCAATCTACAATTTCCCATTTACCTGTTTACGACGTCATTGTGGTAATGGAATTATGGTAATAGTTCCCCTGCTTTGTAGATTAATGTAGAGAGCATTTAATGTTATTACAATTATGTTGGTCATCATTAGAGACTATGGCTGCAATTTTTGTATCATTGTTTTATCTTTTTAAGTTTATTAGAAATCCAAATATATTTCAACTAGAGGTACATATTGTCCACTACACAATTAGTATAAGAATACATTTTATATGTTTGTTTCTTTCACATTGAAATAATTATTTGATTTTTATATATTAAGTTTACTGCAAGTAAAATTAATAAAAAATTCGGAGGAAGTTGAATGATACTTAATATAATAGAAAGTGTCCACTGCATGCCTACATAATCTGTCATTATACGAAAGACTGTTGATTTCTCCTCAGTGCGAACATCTGGAGAATTACCAATCAAAGTACGACCCAAAATTTCACTAGAACCTATGGGAAAATTGTAAAAATTTTATTTACTATATAGAAAGATGTCTCAGAACTTACCCAAAAGACCAGTACAGTAAATTCCATTACACAATTCTTCAAAGTCTCTTTGGCCACATCAAAGGCCAAAGCTTCATTATAGACGGGATTCACTGTATTCCTTTGTACTCCTGACTTGCGTTAAAACACTTATTAAGTTCAAAGATACTGTTAGTTACATTAGTATACTGTATCCAAGATACTTTATTAAAGGAAATCCAAAAAGTCTTCTAATTAGATCATCTAAGCATTCTTCTAACTTTTTAATGGAAGTCGTCTTGTAAATTTAATACTTTTTCTCGAACTAAGCATTTGAGAAATTTGCATTTTGGGCAATAATAGCATCAGCTCACATTACTCTGGGTCTCTGTAAAATAATTCATTAATATATAATTACCAATCACAACAACAACAGAGTATTTACTGTGGATAAGACCAGGATAGACTAGTTATAAATAAACTATTTACAACTATAACATCAAATATCTCCAGAAACAGAGATTGTCGAACATAAATATAATTGGTCATTGAACGTTTTTCCAGAGCGTAGCGTTTGAAATGCATTTGATCCAACTGAAAAAGGAATTTGATGCCATTAAATTTCTCTACATTCCTTTACTTACGGAGCACTCACCCATCTATATCTCCAATGCTGACTACTGTGTCGAAATAATCGATGTATATTATGATTGTAGAAATGATTCAGTATACTCTTTTCCAATCTAACAATTTCCTGAGCTTTGGAGATCACTCGAACCATAATGGAACAGAGCCAACCAAAAGAGACGCAAATTAACAAAACTGGATTATTCTTCGGATTTCTACAATATGATATGTAAAAATATAAAGAAAACACTATAAAAGCGATTTCTATAATTAATCTGCAGGTATGAGATACCCAGCCAAGGCTTTGCATATTATGCCGAAGTCTCAATAACTCCTCCAAGTATTTCAAACAGAGAGACCAATTCACTTTTTGATCAGGTGGACGATTTTCCAAAAGTTCATTTAATCCTTTAATCAAGTGATAATGCCACAACACTGCCACATCACACAGATAGAAGGCAATCAGTATACGAACACAATACACAATTTGAAATACAAATCCCAATTGTACCATATAGTGTGCCGATATGGGAGCAGAAATGGCAAATAGTATGAAATGTCGCAGAAATTGACTTTGTAAACTATAACGAGATATATGTACTGGATCGCCAATGAGACAATGATGGATATCACTTAATTTGAGTAATTGATTCAACAACTGGCAAATATCTTTTGCTCTAAACACCAAAAGCCAACCACAACTGAGCACTCCAATTTCACGAACACAGAAAATTATAAAAGCCATGGAAAGTAACAAATATTTTATATTCCAACTTTGCACCTTTAAGAAGAATGACATTACGAAACAGGCAAAGCATAGATATGGAATTATTATAGTGTAATGAAAATTTTTAACATAAGTAATCCAAAATTTTGAAATTACAAATCGTTGCTTATCACGTTGGTAATGAAGGACATTGAGTGCAAAAAGTTTTGTTACGAGTTGAAAGCAACGCAGCCACATTCTGTGGTCAAATGCGTAGTTTGCAGTTGTATAACTTGGAATCTACTGTACAGTAGCAACTAACTGCATAAGCCCTATTACCCTGCCTACAATTTCCCATTTACCAACTTATGCCGACAATTATTGTGGTAATGGAAATATGGTAATAGTTCCCCTGCTTTTTACTTTAATGAAGGGTATATTCAGTGGCATCGCAATTATGTTAAAAAATTATGAATTTCGGCAACTTGGACTAAAATGCTTTGATCTCTTGCTGGCTTTTCAAATTTAAATTTTATTATAGTTATTTGTTTACACATATATTTCAACTACAGATACATATTGTTCACTACACAATTAGTATGAGAATACATTTTATATGATTATTTATTACACATTGAAATAATTATTTGATTTTTATATATATTTAATTTGGTGCCAGTAAAATTAATGAAAACTTTGTGCCCTTTTTGTCCCGAAATTTGTGCCATCTAAGAATAGATAAATTATATAATTTAAAAAAAAAATACTAAACAAAGTAAACTACTTTTTTCTTTGAATTTCATATAAGTGAATGATGTACGATACTTATTGTATTGAAAACTCTCCGCTTTATGCCCATAAAATCTTTCATTATATAAAAGACTGTTATTAGCCTTCATCAGGTATCTCTTAAGGTACCAACAAAATTATTTGTTTCATTTAATTTCTTACTTTAGGCTTTCTTTTTCTCTTAGGAACTCATTTATCTTATTAAATTTCAAAGTATCGGATGGGAGAAAATTGTTTAATGATTTAAAGTATTGTAATGTATGATTTTAATGTAACGCCTTTGTTGAGACAATTTAACTTTCTTTTGTCTCTTATTTCACAACAATTATTATATATTTTTATGGGTTTTCTACCTTCTTCTAAATATATATTTAAATATATATTTTACAGTGAAGTTTCCATGTGAAATTCCACAACAGGTTATAGATTATAGGGCCGAAATATTTCAAACCGGCAAGTTACTCTCTATGCAAAATACTCAATATTTCGAAGACCTTTTTCAATACTATATTGACATTGTTTATATGTTGTATACTTAAATATATTGTAATTATATTTATATATATATGTATATATTTATATTGTATGTATACTTAAGCAAAACATTTATGGTTAATTTTGAAACCTATAAACTTAAATAAGATAAATCCAATATATTTTCCATTGTTTATATACGAACCAAATCAAGAGTCCTATATACGTATTTTACGTTTTCCTTTAAACATTAAAAATATTTATATATTTATAATGATTATTATATACTTGTTTTTTGATTATAATTGATACCATTTGAAAGCACATAGATTTATATATTTTTTTTTAAATAGACATTAAATATTTTGTTATGTATTTATCAAACGTTGCCAAAAATCTTGATCTGCTTAACCATATCCCTGCACATATATTTCCATTGTAATTGTTCTTTTTGTTTTTAGCCACAAATTGAATAAACAGTTTGTAATTGTGGCCCTGTTAACTGACTGTTAGCCAACAGCTTAGCCCAGACACAAACGCGTCAGACAAACGCAGAAAGCTTAATTCTTGTTGGTTGCTGTCTTGGCTGTTGCCGTATTGGCCAAGTTATTGGCCGGCTCTTGCAATGGTACCCATTGAGCTGTAGCATTTTTTGCCCGAAACATTTCATCAAAGAAGATTTTCTCCTCAGTGCGAACATCTGGAGAATTACCAATCAAAGTACGACCCAAAATTTCACTAGAACCTATGAGAAAATCGTAAAAATTTTATTTACTATATAAAAAGATGTCTCAGAACTTACCCAAAAGACCATCATGAACTACAGTAAATTCCAATACACAATTCTTCAAAGTCTCTTTGGCCACATCAAAGGCCAAAGCTTCATTATAGACGGGATTCACTGTATTCCTTTGTACACCTGTCTTGCGTTTCTTCATTTTCTTACCACCTGGTCCAAGAAGCGATACCTTAATATATGGATCCGAAGAGTTACGTGAATCATCCACAATACGCAAGTTTCTAGCCTTAATCAAGACGACCATCAAACGTTCTGCTGAGGGTAAATAGGCCAATGATACCATTATATCACCCAAATCAACTTTCATATCCTGAGCCGATGCCATTGTCAATGGGGTCCACAATTTCAATTGTTCACTTAGATCCAAATTGGCCAAATGTAATTTGGTGCCACCGATGCAAACATGTCGGGAATATGCATCAAAATCATATAGTAAAATCTCAAGAGAACGTTTATCCAATACACCAGCCAAAACCTCAAAAACAAACTGTTCATCAAAAACTGGAGGAAGAGGAAATAGTAAAGTAAATGATTAAGTAAAGAATAAGTATTCCCACCTGGATTCAAGGTCTTCTTATGTATGCGAGTTTGCCAGAAATTCTTTTTATCCGGCAATAGACGTATCTTGGCATATGGATCAGCTGTGCCGCTAAATTGACGTGGCTGTAGATTCTGTGCCTCCAACAGACGCACATTCAATAGTCCTGCAATGGGATCATAGCTAATTGCCACATGCAAATTGCCTTGACATTCATTTGGTAGCAAAGGAGACATTGCCTTTGGTTGAGAGTGCTAAAGGAAATGAAAGAGATTATAATAATGCTTTACAAAAGATCTTCTTCTTAACTCACACTTCTATATAGTGTCATATCGATTTTAGTATGATCCAATTTGGCATTCATCGATGAGACACGCGGTCGTCCCGGATGCATGGCCAATACAACATGTTTATCTGATCTGGCTATGGGCACAGATGTAGTCGAGCAATAGGATAATGTATTTGATTTCAAACTGCCTGTGGGTGATGTGGGTGTTGGTGGTGCCGATTCCTCGGCATTAGCTGTGGCCGCAACCACCGAACCAGGTACCCAAAATGCTGGATCATTATTATCCTCGGACTTAATTGATGTAGGACTTAGGTTACCAATATTATTTTTGTTCAATCGTCCACACTCATTGATATTCTCCACATTGTAGCCCACAGCGCCAGAGACCAAAGCTTGTCTGCTGTTTAGAAAGTTAAATTTATAATTATTAAAAGTTATTTTCCCTTGTTTAGCATCGTCTTTACCTTTGCTGATCTTCATCTTTCTCGTTGGCTGAATCTAAGAGATTTTGTTCAAACCAATTGAGACGATATCGCTTCGAACAGGTTGTATAGAAAGCTGCTCCCACAGCGGAGACAACCAAAAATGATACTGAAGCATAGACACCGATTTGTGCCAATGATATATCCTCTTCACGTATGACTATATCCATGACTAGAAAGAAGGAAAAATATCTTTAATTTTAAAGCACAAAACAAAAATAATCAACCTGATGGAAGAATTTTCAACAACTTTGAAAATTAATTAAACTGATTTCTCAATTCATAAATTTTGCAAAAAAGTTTTTCAGTTGGCTGACTTGGCTTATCAGAGGCAAACTGTCAAAAATATGAAATTAAAACTAATTTCATAAATTTTTCGTGTGTCCGCCTACGCAAATTCAGTCATTCGCAAAAGGCCTACCACAAAGGAATATAAATCATTAAGTAAAATCATTGTGGGCCCCTACACACACACACACACACACACAGTGAGATATTCCCTTTTGGTTCAAAAAGAAAAAAAAAAGGGAGAATAAATATAAAAAAGAAAAGAAAACCTTTGAATCCCAAACCCGTACCCAAAAATAAAAGTCCGTGTAAATAAATAATGAGCACAAAATAAATTGCACAAAAATTTCTACCCAGAGAAAAAAGGGGGGACAACAAAAAGGAAAAGCAAAACTCATCTGAAAGGTAGGCAGCTTCAAATTAGATACTAATTAATTAACAAGTTGGCAATAAATTTTTTGTTCCACTGTTTAAACAGACAAACTGTACGACATTGAGGTGTATTTTGCATTTCCATAGCCTACTTTTTGGGGGAGTGTAGGCTGTTTGTACAGCTAATTGCGGACTCAACTCGAAGAGAGCAAATGGCAGCTTTTATGGCAAATTTTTGTGGGTGTTGATATTGCTTAACCTTAAACTTCCACTGTGGGCACGTGCCTTGAGGTCAAATTTTGGCTTAACCCACCTTTTAAGCCGCTCAATTAATAACCCAACACAAAAGCCACACAAAACCGAAGTTTCAGGTGTCAGGTGGAATCTTAGAGGAATGACAACAACAATGTGTGCAAGGGATAGCATCTTTGATTTATTTATAAGACCTGGAGACCTTGCCTAATGAAAGTTTTATGTCTAGTTTGGGTGTCATTAGGCTAGGTTAAGATGTTTATATGCTTTCATAGAGTTCACGACATGTAATTGAACTACACTTTTATGGCTCTTAACATAAAAGTAGAAGACAAGAATAATAGACGAAAAGCATGACAAATCGTCAGCTTTTAGTATGAAAAGTAAAGCAGTTAACTTAACATTAAACCAAAATCAGCAAGTTACATGTTTAGAATTTCAAAAAATACAAAATACGAAAAGGAAAAGTTTTATTAACAATTTGGTTGACATTTTCGGCTGAGGTGTATGACATTTAATTGAACTACGTGTCTACACAGAGGAAGTGAGAAAAATGAAAGGTTTCAAAGGATAAATTATGCATGAGATTGAAAGAAATTATAAATATTTGTGGTATTTAAGGTAAATGTGAGAACATTCTGTTTAAGGTTGGCTATTACTGTTGATTTTTTCAACTATGAAAAGAGCTAACTGATAAATAGGATTTTTGATTAAATTTTTAGCTCATTGTTTATTTTATTGTTAGAACTAAAGCAGTTAAAATTCTTTTTTTGGTAAAAGAAAATTATATATGATATTTAATATATAAGTTATCATAGTAGGGCTCTTAAGAGCTGCCTAGAGAGAGCTGCCCATGAGAGCAATTGCATCCTACTCTCACCCTACAAGTTGGATACCCCCCAAGAAGTTCACGAGCTAAAAGGTTTAGACAGAGACCTAAAATAGCCGTTGATCTTTTAAGCTCGACTTGGGCCCAAGATTGCGGTTCTACCTCATGGCCTGACTTTTTACTTGAAACTCAATGAAAGCAGAGGTTCTTGCACTTAGTAACCCATAAGCAAAATCTGAAACTTGATAAATTAAATTCAAATAATTTAATTCATCTCTAAATAAAATTTATTTATAGAATGTAAATTTAATCATGAGAATAGTTTAAAGTACAATGGGATTTAAGTTTTGTTGAAAAATATTCGGTTTGATCTTGAAGTTTATAGTTTTGCAGAAGCTTTAAGCGTTTTCTATATGCTTTTTAAGTCACTTGAGATTTTGAAAAATAGTTAGTTCAGTATCTTAAAAGCCATGGAGATTATTTGCAGATTATTTTGAGAACGATTCCATCAAATAAGTAAGTATATTGGACACTGCTTCCTAGAGTTTTTTAGATACAATTTTAGATACAATTTCCGGGGGTATTTTGGTTTGTTGTTCTAAAATATTTAAAATTTCCAAAAAAGAAATCTGTCAATCTGATGTTTGTCTAGTGACTAGTGCTATGGTCCAAGACCTAGAGAAGCTAATTTAACAAAAGTAGCTTAAAGGATATGAGGCATTAATTCTATAAATACTTTTACTCTAAGACAATTTGTTAAGATACTCATTAATCAATTGGCAAAACCAAAAAGAAGCAGCTTAAGATAGAGCAGTTGAATTAGTGGAAAAAAAACAAATCCTTTAGACATTATTTGCTTAGAAAAACTGAAGTAAGATTGACACTTGAAGTATCTTTTGAATATTAAGCACTTGATGGACTCAATTTGGGCAAATGTAATGACAACTTTATAGAATTTTTACATTAAAATATTAACTTGATTTTAGAATCCATCCATCTCTCTCATTTTTTTCACCTTCATTTACATGTCAGATATGTCAAATGCCTAAAAAAGCTGCTCACTTCCAATCCTGGTAAATTGATATAAACATGGAGAAAAAAAAGGAGAAAAGAAAAATATAAAAAAAAAAAAAGAATGCATATGTAAATCACACATAAACCAATCAATGTCAAATTGGACAGATAGTAGGAAGGCAACTGGCTCATCAAGCTGCCTACCAGCCAGCACCAGCACACGCCCTTTATTCGTTTTCATTCATTGAATACTCGTTCGTATATGGGAGATGGAGATATATTTTGCCGCCTTTTTTGGTTTTATCCCTCGACATTCACTATGAAGTAAAATTTTTGCACATGCGGTTGGCTGGCTTTTGTGGTTTTTGCGTATTTTCTGTGTGTGTCTGTGTGTGTGTAGGTTAAATGTATTTTAGAGCCTTTTTAACTGTCATATATGAATATTGAATTTATTTTGGCTTGTGTGTTGCCCAGGGATTTATTATTGTTGCCATAAATTTTAATACAAAAAACAAAAAAAAAACGCACGCTTCAGTTGCCTTTGTCTGTTAGTCTCTCTCTCTCTCTCTCTCTGTCTTTCTTTATCTGTAACAGGCTGTGTCTCTTTAGTTATTTGGTTGGTTGACTCAGTTGGTTTAATAAATAATTTTCAGGCTTTTATCGGACATATTTTCACTTTTTTTTCTTTTTTGATTCAGCTGAAAGCTTTAGATAAGAGTGAGCACTATTTCCGCTAATGTGTCGCAGGCAAAGTCAAGGGCATTGACTAAAATTAAGTTTATCTAATCGATATATAACAGCATGGTTCATTGCCTAGGGGTGGACAATTCCTCGCTGATTTCTTTCAACTTCAGCTGGCAATTTCACAAGAACAAAATCAACAAAAAAAAAAAACGAAATATTTGAAAAGCTAAATTTTTTTCAAGATTTCTTTTTTCCCCTTCTCAATGCTGGCAAATTGGACAATTGCGGTTCGAAATTATGTTCATTAGTCTAATGAAGTGTTTTTGTTGAAATAAAAAAGAGCAGAGAAGAGACGCCCCCTGTTTGCCTTTGCTGTCAACTGTCCTTTACCTCCCATTGCCACTCCCAGCTGTGCGTCCAAAGCGAGAAGGCAAAGACTATCAACAGTGGTCCGAGTCGGTTTTAAAGTTGATTTGGTAAATAATTTTTCAAAGAAAAAGTGGAAAATCCCAAGTTTCCTTATCCTAAAAATATAGTTGAAATTTGTTGCATACCTTCAAGGGCACTAATAATGGAAATTTCGTCTTTATTGTTTTGGTGTTAAATTAAACAACTTTTGCATTCAAATTTTATTTATCACAAGGTAAATTCCATATCTCAATATCTAAAAAATATTCTTGAAATTTGTTGCATACCTTCAAGGGCACTCATACTGTAAAGTTCGTCTTAATTGTTTTGGCATTAAGTTGTACAGCTTTTGCATTAAAATTTACTTCCTGCAACAATTAACATTAATTATGAAATCATTTCGATTAAACTCTCTCTTATTTCCTAGAAATTCTGTTTTTCCCCTGTTTAATCATTTCGGATTGTTAGATTTTTGCAATTATCTGGAATGAACATGGAAAACGTTTTTGCTTATTTTCTCTCCCTTATAAAAATATCTATATAAATTTATGTATTGTACCCATTGTAATTTGACATTAAATGACATTAAATGCAGAGCTCGTCCATCCATTTAATCCATTGTGAATTCTACCTTATGCGACTCGAAGATGCCTGTTAATCAGTTACTTCCGCTTACTGAAAGGACAAATTGCCAAGGCTATAAATAATAATAAATAGAATCGGTAAATAGATTCTATTATGGGTTACTTTATATAATTATGCCATTTATTGTCTAAAAATAATCATTGTTACTTGGTTTATCCTTTATTAGTTGGTGTCGATTTACTCTCTAAGTATTTTTAGATCCTTTTTACTTTGTGAGATTCATTTGTATAAAAAGGTAACTAAGCTCAACTTAGTTTAGTACCAAATTTCTTCTTTTTCTTTTGGGCTTACATCTATATTTTGGTTTCTTATCCTTTTTTTTTTTTTTGTTATTTAAAGGCATATTTTTGATATTTCTGAGACAAATTTTAACGAAAGACCGCAGATTCAGATTCTTTGGTATATTTTTCTAAAAAATAATATCCAATTACATTGCTCTCAAAAAAATATACTCTTTCAGCTTGAAACAACTAATGGGCATTCCCATTGTATCATCTAGCGTAGCTTTTACGCTTGTTTCTCTCTCGTTTATGTTGTTATCCTGCCGCTTTGAGGAGACGAACACGGTGTACAAAATAATTAGATTACGCCACTGAGCCAGTCCGTGTGGCTGGACATGTTGTTGACCGAGACAAAAGCATCAACAGCAGCAATGGAAAAATTCTGTGTATTATGCGTAGGTGTGGAGGAGCGCAACCTTCACAACCTTCTCATCCATTTGAAAATCCCTAACCTCCAGTTCCACCAACCTTGCGTGTTTTCAAATGACCTCAAAAAGAGAGCAAAAAAAAAAAAAAACAACAAAGTTGATATATATGCTCTCACTCCAGAGAGTCGGAGTGAATAAAATCGAGTCGAGGTCTGGTAAACAGCCTACAGCAATTTGTAATAACCATGGAATGACACACTCCGAGGCGTTACTTTGTCCATCATCATCGTCATCAGCAATAGCCAAGGGCGTAGCCAACAGATGCTATGTCTATATAACCAGACAAGTCTACAAAAAATTAATTTTGTATATTCCAACAAGTGAAACAAATTTTAAACTTATGGCAAATCCTTTGATGCAGTCAGACAAATTGGAGTTTTAAAAATTTATAAACAAATTTGTCTGTTCTTGTTTTTGTTTTCGAATAAGCCCACAACAGGACTTTGAACTCTATCAAATTGTATTTCACATTTGTGGTCTACTCACTCTATAATTTTCTTACATGGAAATTTAATAATTATAGTATGCTTATCTTATCAAGGCTTATCTTTTAATCAAAATCTAATTATTATTGAAGAAAAGTTGAAGGAAGTCTATAAGAGAAATGTAATAAATCACATAATTACTTGCTCAGAACAGAATGCTCTGTTCAAGGATAATTTTTACTTTTCATTTCAAAAATGATTATTTAACTCTTTCCCTTGATTAATTTTTAAATACAAGGCTAAAGGTTAATTTTGTAAAAATTATAAAAGGATTAAATATCTCAGACGAAGGTAAACTTAAGATAGTTTGAAGGTGAATTTTTATGAAGTTTAAGCACTTAATGTTAAATAATAAACTTGCTAGAGGGATTTGATTTTAGTTCTTGCCCGTTACAACAGAAAACAACTTAAATAATAACTAAAAACTAACTACAAGAAAGATATTTTAAAATTAAAGTTTTTAGCATAGATATAGAGAACTCTGATCCGATTACAGAATAAAGGCGGCTGTAGTCGGAACGAAGAACTCAAAAAGGTTCATGTAAAGAATATTTAGAAGTGCAGCGTATTATAGTTAAAGGGACCCAATTCCTAGTTAGTCTACTAAGTACAGATAGATTGATCTGATTTAGTAAATTGGGAGACTTTATTTGTCCATTCAAGAGCTTGTGTATAAACAAAGTACCAAGCATAGTTATAGTTAAGTAAGAAGGTAGTATTGGAGTTTGTTTGAACGATATATAACAACTTTTCAGTAGCCAAACCAAAAGAATTGTGTAACAATTATGTGCAATTGTAAGTTATATTATAGAATAGAAAGTCAACTAATTGCTTGATACTTATTAAATTCGGATAGAAATGAGAGTAAAGTACAATACATTTGATCATATTTATATAATTCAATTGTATTCATATTCATACTATATCTATGTCTAAATATTAACTATTTAGCTATGCATATATCTAAAAGTATATATCTATTGGCATAGACTAAAACAGATCTACTTAAAGTTTTATAGAATACAATTCGAAAGCCACTAAAAGTAGGAAATCCAATAGAGAATCTAGTACAAATTCAAATCCAAAATTAACTAACAATTCAAATTTATATCTTAATATCAACTACCATCAATAGTTCACCTTATCATCCCCCCTTAATTTAGGTGCCAACTCTGCCCATGACACAAAACTAAATAACTTACCATCATCAACTGCAAACAACATCATTATTAGACATTCTCTTTGTTGCTGTCTGCTGATTATCGGTATAGTTGCCCATTGGCATTGTCAATGAGGGAGAGGATATAACATAATACCAGTAAATAACAACAACAACAACAAGCTAAATAGAAGAAGCTGCTGTTTTAATTAGCCATCAATGGGAATATTTATAAGCCCAAAGAAAAGGAAATGTCATCAAAATAGTTACCCAAATTCAAAGAATTTCCTTATTAAAATCCTTCAAAGGAAGCAGAAAAAAAAAAAAAATGAAAAGAGAAAAACCATATGTCAATTTACCCAGAGGGCAGGCAAGATAAACAACCATTTTCATAAAGTGACCCAAAAAGTTATGTCATTCAGCATAAAAATAAATAATAAAATTCTCATTAAAAGAGTGAGGAATGAATATTTGTACAAACAAATCAAATATTGACTTGAAGAATACCCTGTACTAATCAAAAATGATTATTTATATATATTTATTGTAAATTTTGTGTAAATGAAAGATAAAACTAAAGGTAGATAGACAGACTTCAAGCTTTTAATAATCTTATAGTCATCTCAGATAGAAGAAGTCACATAGCTAATTAGCTGCTGATCAAGATTATATATATTCTTTAATACATTTCCACATCATATATATTTACCTTAAGAGCTGCAGGGCATAAAATAAATATGCTAAAGACGTGCTTTCTTTCTTCTTTCGTTTTGTCATTTTCCTGTTTGCACACACTCAAAAAAAATGCCAAGAAGATGGGACCAAAGAACAAGTGTGATATTAATAAAACTTGTAACAAAAGATATGGAGATGACAACACTGTTGTCCCAGGAGGGGGTAGTGGGAGTGAGCACCCAACAAGTGCTGACTGCTTAAGCCCGAAAGGGCAAATGATGCCTTTGCTCTGTCTTTTTTTCGTTTTCTTGCGTTTGATGCCAATAACTCAACAAGTCGACAAACATGGCAAGTTGATGCCTTATTTTATGGCCCCATCAATGTTAGTAACTGTCTTCTTTGTGGCTTAGGGGGGGCTCCTCCTTAGTTTGCATTAAAAATGCATTAATCTTTGGACACGTGATAAATATTCATGACACGAAGAGAAAAGGAAAAAGTAAAACATCACCTATAATGTATGCACTTTTTGTTTTAAATGCAACCAGTTAAAGATAAAATGATGAAAAAAAGAAGGACGAAACCGAGTCTCGGACTGGGGTCGGGGTCGAGGTCGAAATTGTATTTCAGTTACTCGGCATCGTGGCCATGGCCATGTACAAGCATATTGTTTCAAGGGCGAGGCAATGGAAGTACATACACACACACACTCACACACACACACAGTATATGAACCAAGTTGAGCTGAGTTTGAGTTTGAGTATTTTGCCAGGTTAAACAACCTGCGGCCAAATGATTTTTTTTTCGCTTTTACTTTTGTTTTTTTTTTTTTTTTTGCCTTTTGCTTTCTGCGTGTTTTTTCCAATTTTTTTTCCCTCCTTTCTCCTTCTCTTTTCATGGCTTGTGCGCCATGTAAGCAGCTAAATTGGAAAAGAAATTTGAAACTGGCTTTTAAAGGATCTCTTTGGCTTGAGAAAATAAACACAGGCGTCCATAGACTACATACGAGGTGTGTTTCAAAAGTATGGTCTACAGGTAATAATATTGTCAAAAAGTTGGGAGTTCTGTAGCTCGTTATGTATATTAGACTTTACTGCAGGAACTGTACTATATTAAAAGCTGATTTTAATGTAAATTTCGCTAGTAAATTTTACTTTTTTCTTCCTTAAACTACTTTTTTTCCCCACTCTAAGAAAGTTTAACTGATTTGATTTGTATAAAAGGTTATTCACTAGATCTTCCTTGTTTTTAACTATATAAACCCCTTCGTTATTATATTTAGTTTATTTTTAAAATTTTTTGAAAGGAAAAACAAAAGTTAAAAGAATTTCTGGGTGTGGTCTGGCTAAGAAAAGTTTTTTATAAAAGCTTTGCCTCTTTCTACTGAAGTATAGGTAATGAAATTTTTATTAGATAAATTTTAACAATCATTTATTCTAAAACAAAAGTATATATAAATCCACTGTATATCCTAAAAGAGAAGACGAAAACAAGCAATTTTTATACACTTAACTTATATTTTCATACATTACTCCCATTTCATTTGATACATTCAAAAAGGAAGCCTAAGTTTTATCTCAAACATCTGCAATCAAAACACAACTAAAAGCCACTGATTAACTTCAGCTGTTACTTTTCAATTACCCCTCGCAAGTTGAGTCTCAAAAATGGTAGAGTCTCTATACGACAGTAAGTAATTAAATTAAGATATATTTGCTTTGAGGGAATTTTATGACAACATCAACAAATCTTTTAGTCCACGTGCGTATACGCGATTTATATACTCATATCACATGTATGTACGTATACACAGTATCTCATATATGTATATATGTACATATATGCATCCGGATATCATATGAATCAGTAATCAACTCAATATTATCACAGCAGCAGGTAAACAATTTTCATATGTCATTTCACAGAAAATGGCAAATTTTACCAGCTGAACACTTTTCAGATTAATGACAATGCTTTGTAATAAAAATTTTATGCTTCATCAGCATTAAAAGCAAATTATTATTTAATAATAAAGAATAAACACTATACAACTTTTTAATGTTTAAAAAAAATGGGTAATAATAAGATTTGAGAAACATTTAGATGATATGGTATAAAATCATACCTAAAAAAGGTTTGCCAATAAAGTGAAAAAAATATTAATGTTTTATATGGAATATGAATAAAGAATCCAAAAAAATTCTTTCTATAACTAACTATTCACTGTACATAGAACAAAAACTTACTTACATGAAATTTACTAAGCTACATAATTTGAACACAAATCCTATCAAATAGTAAAAACTATTCAAAGTATTAAACTCATCAATAATCACTTTACAATTATATTAAACAAAACTAAATAAATAATCATATTACACGTTTTACTCCATTAATATTCAATTCATTTCATTGGTTTAATTAATTTGAACAAAAAATGCCCACTAAATTGATTACAAAAGCTTATAAATGATTAACAAACTAATTGATATGATAATCAAACACTTAACTAATACAAAATTTATATTGCAATTGATTTGAATTTAATTAAATTTTTCTCTTTTCACTTAATAAAAACTTTTGCATTTTTAATTTCTTTATTATTTCTAATCGATTTAAAGTGACCCTTGGAAATTTGATTCCCTTGATAGAAACTTGTCGACTGTCAAGAGCACAAAAAGTTTTGTATGAAAACTTGTGGAAAAAATTTTGCTCTCTCTTTTTATTATTTTATATATATTGTACATGTTATTAATACAGTTTTCAGAGTTTCCTTTGTTATGTTAAAAAATCGAAACTTTTTGCTATATTAATGAAGCATGAAATTCAATCAAATATGAGATTTTGGATGGGGCGATTCTTTTGTTAAAACATTTCAATTAACTTGAAAGACACATGAAATACAGAGAGAAGGCCGTCGAAGATTTAGGTAATAGTTAAGTATAGTTAATCATAGCGACTTTAACCTTTTTTCATCCTCTTTTACCCTAGGTTTTATTTTATTCCATTCAATTAAAAGTCAAGTCGATTCAGACAAAAAAAAACTACTTATCTGTTGCAGTGGTCTCTTTGTTTTAGAGATAAGAAGAAAATGATTCCTTTCTGCATCATAACTTGATTTATGGAATAAGTCAAAAACGGTTTATACACTAATGTAGTCAATATACAAAATATAAATATAATATCACAAAAAGGCCTTTGCCTAATCATGAAGCAAAAGCACATAGAGCTAACCATATGCCACATACCAACGGATAGTCCACACTGCGAAGGAATTGATCGATTGAATGAATATTAATATAAATATTCTCGACAACTATCTATCGACAGTCACAAAAAAGTTATTTTTAATTAAGCTGTAGAAGCAAAATTTCACTTTAAATTAAAACATATTTATACCCTTGCAAGGGTATATTAATTTTGGTCAAAAGTTTGCAACGCATAGAAGGAAGCGTTTCCGACTATATAAAGTATATATATTCTTGATCAGCACGACGAGCTGAGTTGATATAGCCATGACCGTCTGTCCGTCTGTCCGTCTGTCCGTCGGTCCGTCTGTCCGTCTGTCTGGATCAACAGCTTCTCCTCCGAGACCCTTAAAGCTACAGAGCTGAAATTTTGCACCCAGGCTTCTTTTTGCTGCAGGCATTGTATATCTCGGAATCATCCCGATCGGATGACTATATCATATAGCTCCCATAGGAACGATCGGTCAAGAATAGAATTACACTTCAATAACTTTGTTGTTTTTCAATCAATTGTTACGAAATTTGGTGTTCATAAGTTTAATACACCTTCAAACAAATCCACCAAGTTTTATCAGAATCGGTTGACTATATCATATAGCTCCCATAGGAACGATCGGTCGAGAATATAGTCTCAGAGCAATAACTTGGGTGTTTTGAAAGTGATTGTCACGAAACTTGGTTTTTGGAAGTTTAGTATATATAGAAATGTCTATGCTAAGTTTCAGCAAAATCGGTCATCTATATGCTATAGCTCCCATAGGAACAATCGGACCAAAAAAATTTTTTTTGTCGAATTACTTTTTTTCTCAAGCTACGAACATTTAATGTAGGTTTGACTTGTTTCATATGCTTTCTAATGATTTTGTCACATTATAAATGTGTAATTCTTAAATAACAGTTTGCAAGGGTATACGAACTTCGGCACGGCCGAAGTTAGCCCTTCCTTCTAGTTTTTATTAAATTTGAAATAGTTCACACAAATAAAAGGTGAAAGAGGTGCACAGACACTAAGTTAAAATAAAATAAAATAAAATATAAGTGTATTTAAAAAAAATGTTATAAATTATGTATATTACAAAGACTTCTATCGTTCTTGAATAATATTTTGAACTGAAAATTTTATGCTAAGGAATGAATAATGCATAACTAACACCTATCAAAAAGATAAATAATGAAACTACAATGAAAATTCTACACAAATTTCAACACTTAGTTCAAGCCTTCATTCGCAGCCGAGAAATTGCAAATTTGTACGAACTTCCGTTGTAGGCCTTCATTATTTTTGTTTGAACATAATTCCATCAATTTACCAAGACACTCAAAAACATAATTGCGACTTAATGATACTTAAGCTGCCAACTTCCCCCATTCCACCGACTCACCTGCCTTGAGTTATTTACGCAAAAACTGTCAACCGCAGAAAAATGCAAAAAATGTTTTCCTGTTTTTTCTTTATGCTTTTTTCTTTTTGGTTGCTTCCGTTTTTCTTCCTTTTGTGTTTTTTTTTTTTTGAAATTCTATACGCAATTTGTGGCAACAATATGTTGACACAAAAATTTCTCAAACACTCAACGTGGCGTATGCGCAATATGCTCTATATGCTGGCCCAACATACGCATAGTGTGCGGTTTATTGTGTTCGGTTTTGCCAGTTTTTGAAAAGCAATTTCCTGCTTAAGTTGACTTTCATCAAATTTTTAAATCAATTAGCCTTTTTTTTTCTTGTTCACTGTGATGCTTTTTTGTGGCTTAATTGAAAGGGTTTTGTTTTTTAGCCCTCTTGCTATTTTTTTGGCTTGTTATTTTGTATTGGTTCACGCGTCCTAACAACTTGGTCGAACCATTGCTGAAACTCGACTAAGTTAGATGCTCGCCAAAAATTACACGCAGTTGTCTTTAAACACATACAGTTACACTTTCACACATACACACACGTGCGCACACACATGAATGAATACAAGTTTCGCATCCTGAAATTCGTACAAGAAAGTTGGCTCAAGTTTCAAAAGGATTTTTCAAACTGAATTATTGATTAGCTATGTATTATTGAAAAGCAATCGTGTTAGTTTTTATTTTCAAGATGGACTGTAATCTATATCCTACAAGTTTTAGTAAGACCGGCTAAATATAAAACAAATAGATAGTATTGTCAGTTTGCCGTACATAAAGCTGTTAATATGGCAAAGCTTCTTAACAATCAACAGCTGGCCGCTTTAAGCCCCAACCCCCAATAGCAATTTGTTGCTTATGGCTAAAGCTTCTATAAGAGAGCTTTCAGACTGACAGTTACTTTTGGCGTTGCCACTTAGATATAATATATACAAATTCAAATTTAAAATTAAAATTAACTGAAAATTGTTTAAAAATTCCTGATGTATAATTCTATCAATATTCGTAGGCAATAAGTGAAGTCTTTTAGTAAAATTCGATTTAATTGTAAAATTTTTGTAAAATAATAATAATAAATTAATGAAAAAACTTTCAAAAATAATGTATAATTGGAAAATTTCATTTAGTTCTTCATTTTGTTGATATTTTGTAACATATTTGAAACACTTTTCAACCAATATTATTTCTAATATATTTCTTTTAAAAATTTTCCGCAGCTGCAATTATTCCATTTATATTTTGTTTATTAATCTTAAATGACGCAAGTTCTATTTTTTATTTTTTTTTTTGTTCAATTTTGTTTTTTCTATTACTGTTGAAAAACGTATTTTTTTTATAGGCATAAGATGTTTTTTTTTGTTGGCTTATCAAAGAATAAAGCCAGAAAAATATATTCTATAATAACTTCTTACTTTTATACCCTAACAAAGATGTATTTTGACAGGGAAAAGACTTAAGCTAAAAAAGATTTATAGTTGGTAATACATCGAAAAATAACTGTTTTATGTATTTTAAACATATAGATAAATCTAACAAATTTTTTAACTCTTTTTTTTTTTTAAATTTTCAAAAGACAAATTAGTACTTATTCATATAGTAAAAGATTCGTAACCAAAAACTAGAACATTTTAATTTGAAATTGAAATTGATTATACCAATGGTAAAAACTTTTATCTCCTTTTATATCCAACCTAAACACACAAATTGTAGGGTATTGACATTGCTATGCAGCCAAGTAAGACCAGCCCTCTTATTTTTGCTTTTAATTTTTTATTCAAAAAACCAAGAACCAATTTGATTTGGCATTCCAGATTATACTAGTTGAACTTTTCGCATGGGGAAATCAGCATTATGAGAATATAAATATGTATATGTTATATATTTATATTTAATGCTTGTGTTGTAGATTAAAGTCACTCACAAAATTTGATAGGAATAGACATCATTTACTATAAATTTTGTTAGAGATATAGACACCCGCGTCACTATCTTGAAGCATGAACATTAATGAAAGCCATTTAAATTCGTGCATAGTTCGAAAAAAAATTTTGTATAATTTCTGTTTCAACTGATAAACCCAAAGTAAGACTTTGAGCCAATTAAAACCTAAAGCAGTTCTCATGCATTCAGAATATGCTGACATATGATACTATATAGTTTTGTATTATTGCGGTTTTTCTCGTTGTTTCTCATCTGAAAGTCAAAGTCAAGAAGCGTAACCCAGTTTTACACACAGCTAAGTTTTACGTTTACTCACATGAATTGATCTGGAAATTTATGTATTGAATTACCCCAAGTTCTCTAAGCCACAAAATACAAACTTGAACTTATTAAATAATAACAAGACAGAAAAAAAACCATTGACGTAATAGTTATGGAAAAATATATATTAAATTAAAAATATTATTATTATTGTCCTACTTATAGTTATTCCCCAATTGAAATATTTATTTTATTGCGTTTTTCTTTTGTTTTTTTTGCTTTGTTGGCAAATTTATTTCAAATGCGTCTCATTAAATAGATCGAATAATTTCGTCAGCACTTTTTTCTTAAGTTTTATAAGCAATTTGATGAAACGTTTTAAATATATTTCGTTAACGAATCAATTCCTTTTTTTCTTTATATTCAACTATCAGACCGAGTTCAATTGGTTCAAAAGCGTGGCATTAAAAAAAAAATCAGTTTCAAGTTCAAAGTTGTTTCGCTTCGGATTCTATAATCTTTGCTCTCATTTTGAACAAAGTGGTTGAGAAATCTAAAAGTTGATTATAAGTTTTAAATGGAATACTATAATTTGCTCATAAATGGGAACTATAAGCGAAAGCCAATTCGTTTTATAGTTGAATTGAACCTGATTAAACTAACACAGTTAAAAGGTCAATCTATAAATATAATGAGAATATAAGACCAAATAATGATGTGTGTATAAAATACTTGGTTTGTGAGGTTAAAAAATATTATATTGATAGTCATTTCTGGCATCGCGAGGTTATAGCTCAAAGCTCAGCACTCAACGCGGGGGGCGATCAAAAGTCATTAGATTACGTTTTAAGGTTTAGTCATTCAAATCAACAAACTGAAGACGTTATGTCTCATATAAAATATTTAAAAAAAATGTGCAGGGAAAAACAATGCTGTATACTGATAATTAATATTATTTACAGACTTTTAAGAAGTCTTCTTGAAGTATTGAATACAAGTATAATATAATTCGTTTTTAGATTGAAAGTCAAATATGAAAACAAATATTTATGATGAAAAAATATCCTTCGTTACTTATTGGGGAAATCCTTTTACAAAATATTTGAAAAAATTTGTTTCTTAACCAAACCTGATTTTCAACAATCTTCAGTTTAACTAAAAATATATATAAAGAGAATCTAATTTATATGAAATTTTTAAGAGCTATGTATGTATGTGTATGTTGTATTTGCTTTTGTTATTTTGATGAAACATAAAATTAAATGGTCTTTGTATAGTATTTGTTAGCAGATAACAGAACTAAAATGTTTATAAAATGTTTAAAAATGGTTTTAAAATATTTAAAATTGTTTAAAAATGTTTAAAAATGTTTAAAAATGTTTAAAAATGTTTAAAAATGTTTAAAAATGTTTAAAAATGTTTAAAAATGTTTGAAAATGTTTAAAAATGTTTAAAACATTTAAAAAAAGCTTAAAAAATGTTTTGAAAAGGTAACAAAATATTTATAGAATGTTTATTAAATGTTTAAACCAATTGAAATGCTTTTTTTTGTTACATACTGAAATTTTCTTTACAATTTAAATACCTTTAACTTTCTATTTATATTTTATATTTATACTTTCATTGACTTTTCAAAATTAAATCAATCACTTTTTTTGCAATATCATTTCAAGCTATTAATCTGTATGTATGTATATATGTATGTATATATACAATATGATTAATATAATGACTTGTCTATAAAACGATTAAAAATTCCGATTCCGTAGCGGATTTGTTTGTTTCCTTTCAATGATCATTATATACGTAATTGAACTCCGCCGTAATACGTTCGACTTGAACCAATAAATCAATTGAAATGATTGATAAGCCTATAAAACAATTTGATTTTATGACGATCAACAAAGAATATGGCAATACAAAATTAGATCAATATAATTGGCAATATATGCCAACATAATTGTTAACTATGTAGTTTGTGCAAGTGATATATAAATAAATTATATATATGTACTATATAGTTGATCCGATGAATCGATTGTGGCGTGTTCTCTGATACGAAGAGCCATCGATGAGCATTCGTCTTATCAATTTATTGCCGATCTATTGCCGATTCACGTGTTGTCATTTATAAAACGATTTACATACAACGCTCCGACTGACACTCGATTGAGTGAAGCGAAGCAAACCGGACTTGAAAATTCAACCAAGCTGAAAGCATAAAGCAATAAAAACTATAACTAATAAAATATTCGAAGAAACAGAGACATAGCGAGATAAAAGTGAAAGTGTCTAGACAAGTGAGATTTGAGATTACAATCATGGCATCATCAACTCTGACAAATTTGTTACAATCTCTACGCATTGTACCCCAATTGGGTCATAGTAAATCCACATCGAATCCAACTAACGAGAAATCCCAAAAGAACTCTCAAATGAAATTACAAGAGATCACATTGGCTGAGGTGGCCCATCATGATAGTTTCGATGATTGTTGGATTGTCATCTATGATCGTGTCTACAATGTTACACAATTTCTGAGGGAACATCCGGGTGGTGATGATGTCATCATGGATCATGCTGGACGAGATGCCACCATAGCATTTCATGGTACTGGACATTCAAGTGATGCCATTGAACAAATGAAAGACTTTCTTATTGGTGAACTACCATTGGAGCAGCGAATCTTTCGTACTGGTCAAACTAATAAGGTTTTGTCCTCGGGTATACCGGAATAGGCAAAGATGATTTAAATATTATATATATATATAAAATTTTCTATCCTATCCGTCCTTTCGGTTATAGTTAACTACCCGCACTCGCTTTAAGTATTTGTGTGTTTGTTTTGTGTTTAGACTTAATCAGTTTTAGCTATCGCACAAATCCAATTTTACTTATATTATGTCCTATCAATACACCAAAGCTTTTATATATACCTATACTATATATGTACCTATGATTTATAAGGTTATTAATGATTATATTTAATTTTTTGTATTTGTGGCTATTTAGTACTTACAATAAACAATATATTTAAACATTTTCTTGTGACGTTCATGTATTGAAAAATATTGCAAAAATCGAATTTAAAAGTAGAATTTACTAAAAATGAATTTTATATGAAATATGGAAAGTAATGGTAATGCTATTTGAACTTATTTGCTTTTGTTAATTTTCTGAAATTGAACTTCTATGGAAATTAAATGATACATTAATGATTTCCCCACGTATCTGTTTAGTAAAGATAATACCAAATTACTATACATTTTCGATACTATAAATTCAAAATATCATATAAAATCCTAACTCATTTAATAGTAGTCTCTATCCAGTAAACGAAATTCAAACTTTTCCAAGTTCTAAGTTTTCCATTTATAACATTTTAGATTCTCTTTCTCGCTTTCTTAGTTCTTATACCCCGTAAAAAATTATATTAAAGGATATATTTTCATGCAATTGCTCTTGAAAATATTTTCAGAGTGTTTAACTATATTATTATATCCCTGCTTGTTATAGAGTATACTCATCGTCTACTTGTTTGCTTCATTTGTTTTTAAAAAAATAAAATACCAAACCATTTTCTAATACTTTATTTTACTTTTAAATGGATTAAATGCCACTTACACAAAATTTTATATTATTTGTTTTAAAAAGTTTGCTTATAAAAGAACTAAATATCACTTAACAGATTCTCACTGGGCTGCTCCTACAAAAAAACTGGCAAATCTCAGTTGCCTGACTAGTAAGTACATCAATTTTGGTATTTGGTTGACTTAGATAATATTGCTCATCGGTTGCTAATTTATATATGGAATCTATATATTTAACTGCTGCTACTAGTTGTGGGCGGTTCATTGTGAGGTCCTTGAAGAAGAGCCTGCAATTTGGCAGCAGCCGGAAATGCGCCCAAATCCAAGGGGGCAGCACCAGTCGTACTTTGTATATAGGCCAAAAGTCTGCAAAGTTAAGAATATTATTTAATTTTATATAGATTTTCTTTACCTAATACGATTCTTACCTTCTTAGCTCTTCCAGGGCATTCTGCTGCATCAAGATATAGTTCTTGGCCAACAATAGAGTGGCTATCTTTGATAGTTTCCTTACCGATGGGGAATGGGCATAGGGTATGACACTCCTTAGCTCATCCAGGGCATCATTCAAATCGTGCATCCGCCTTCGCTCTCTGGCATTGATATTCAATCGAACTGTCTTACCCTGACGATTCTTCTGTTTGCCACCATTGCCACCAGCTCCACTACCACCTGGGCCACCACCCAAGCCGACTCCACTTGTCAGTGCCACTGTGGTGGTGCCACCACTAATGGCAGCAATAGCCGCTGCTGTGGGACTCAAGGGTTTCTCTCCACTTCCACTGGGTCCCGGTTTATTCTCATCTGTTGGCTGCTGTTGCATTTGTTGCTGTGTCAATCCTCCCATGCCCTGGGCATAGAAGCCACCCAAACCCACCGAGCCCAAAGGAGTACGGCGTCCTGGCACACTTTGCGGTGGACTTGCTGTAGGTCCTGGATGTCCACCAGTTAGCATATTAGCAGTTGGTGGTATAGGCAAATGACCATGCCCAGGCAGACCAGGAAAACCAAAGGGTAGATTTGAGGGATCCATTTTTTAGTAGTTTTCTAAAGTAAAGGAAAAATATTTTCTTTTATTAGTCTGCAAGCTCCAAAAAAGATGCCAAAGATGTATGACAGAGATTAGTTACGTAGAAAACGTAAGTAGAGTTACGTAAAGTTTCATTTTCAACCCCCTTCGAAACTAAGCCGGGCAAACGTAAGCTTTTCACGATTCCATCCCTATATAAGGCAAAAGCTTTGCTTGACAAATGTTGACTTTGAAAAGCTTTCGCCAGAGTGTAGCACTGTGTGGAAATTTTGAGCTGATAAGAAATACTTTTTGAATAGTCTATTAGCGGATCAGACAAAAGTTGGTTTGGTATAGAAAAACCACATTTAATGGAAATTTTTTGAAAATTAATATAAAACATATTTGAGATATTAGCTGGAACATATAAAAAAACATAACCTAGGACTCATTTTGAAATGTTTATAAACTAGTTAGTATATAAATTTCATATAGAATTATATGTTTTATTTATAAACACATTAAATATAGACTTTCTTAGCATCTGAAAACAAACAAAACCCGACTTTCTAAATGAATTAGAGAAACTTTTTACCGGAGTTTCTTACAACTATCTTTGAGAGATTTATAAAATTTTGGGATATTTTAGAACTGCTCCTATAAACTTGCTTCAGGGTATGACCCGATCAATAACTAGAACCTTTTCAAACCATCTATGAACAAATTAGAGTAAATAACTCCATCAATATATTTCTTATATTATCTCATTGTTCAATAATTTGTTAAATTTTCAATGGATAACTGCAACTTTTTAATTATTAACTCATTAATAAATATTTTTTTTGCGCTCTTATTTATTATTAATTCTTTTTTTTGTTGTGTTAATGAACCAACCACAGACAAAAGCAATCACTCACTCACTCACTCACTCTCTCACTCACTTGTCTTACTTCGATTCGCTGTACTTCAATTCACTTTAAGGATTATTTATTTAAATTAACCACAAATCACAATTATACAAGGAGCCAGAAAGGGATGGCACTATGTTACATATATATCAAAAATAACCGAAATAAAAATAATATTAAAAATGATGCGCCCAACACGCACCACAAAAAATTAAAATGCGGCTGCCGTGGCCAGGATACTGTGTGTCAGGATACAGATTCGTTAAGCGAGTGTGAGTGCAAAAAAAATTTCATACAGAAAACAACAGAGAATCATAGAGCACCGAACACAAATACGGAGAATACAGAATGCAGAGCAGAGAAGTGGAGAGCAAAAGCAGAGAGCTGAGATGAGATGAGAGTTGAGTAGAGAACAACCGAACAACCGCGATTTTGTGGTGGTCGTTATAACGATTTTTATACTCTCACAAATGGAGGGTAAATGGATTTTAAAAGAGAACTTTATCTGGCACAGAAAAAAAAATGTTTTGGAATATTATAGGAAAAGCTATTAAAGTCTATTTTTGATAAGCTGTGAATTCTGATTACAGGTAGTTCATCTAGATTATTGTAAGTTTTATAAACGTTAACTATAGTTTCCCAAAATCGGAGAACAGGCTAGAACCCTTCTTTATCGTGTTGGAATATATAGAATTTAACATTTACGTTAACGTTAATATTGTTTAAGCATGATCTGATCAAAATCAGACTTTCTATAAACGTCTTAAATTTTACAAAATTATTAAATTGGGTTTAATCATATCATCCAAAAGGCAATTAGTGGAAGCACATAAATTTAGTTTAATAAATCCGCTTAAATATACAAAAACCAATGACCATTTCAAAGGGGTAAGAAATTTTATAAAAATTGATGGTTTATACAAAACGAAAGATGGAACTAAAAGTGTTCTTAAGCCGCTCATGAAACTGGAAATATAAATTTTTTGTCAGCTTTTTTAATTAATTCGAAACCGTACTATAAGTTTTAAGGTAAAAGTTAATACTTTTTAAAACTGATATGTATGCATGGAAATCTTTAATAAAATATTTTAAAATCTTTGTTGTTTAAAAACTAAAACAAATTCAGTTTCTTCAAAAACGATCTAATGTTAGTACTGAAACCATAGAACAAAAATATGAAAAACCAAACCAAAGTTGAATCATGTTTTTGACAAATAAATGAGTCTCACTTTGAAGTAAATCATATTGAACTAGTTTAGAAATATTATTAATCTTATGTTATCTGCAAAAAAAGTTTAATGACAAGATAAATTATTATTGAAATATTAATTGTTTTAAGAAATCTGTAAAAATTGTTTTATAATAAGGTTTAATTATTACTAAAATGGATAGGGTATAAAATCTTCATCATGATCCGAAATTTAACTGAACGGCTGGTTCGATTTTTCTGCCGACGATGCTTATAATTTTGTTTGCTTTTCACCTAACCACCCCTCTACATTGTCTGCTCCTTTTTGCATCTCCAGTTTCTACTCCTGCTCCTGTTCCTGCTGCTGCTGTTGCTGTTGCTGCGGCTGGCATTGCTGGTGTTAATCTCAACAGTCACAACTACATAGAGAAATATGTGTGCCGAATTGTCGTTCTGCTACTCTGGTGTTGACGTTGGTGGTTGACGTTTAATACAGCATCAACTGTGGCAGCGGCAGCAGCACCAGAATCTCTCCTCCAACTCCTCCCCCACCCTGCCTGCTACCCTTAGACAAAAACCGAACTATGACTCATAGAGCAAAGGAAAAAAGAAAAGTTTTGCAAATCCCAAAATAAAATCCATATCATACCATTTCTAAGGCATTTTTATCGTTTCAACCCTGAGAGCCTTAGCCGCCTGCCCGCCTTTGTCTGTGATTTCAATTTTCATTGAAACTGAATCTAATCACATGCTCACTGCCTGCTGATCCTTGGTCCTGGCCTAACCTCATCTGAATGCCTGCCAGCCCGCCAGTCTGTTAGATTTTTTTTTTTGTTTTTGTTTTTGGGGGTTGAAATCGGAGACGGGTAACACAGAAGGGGGGAAGGAATGGACACGGACACGGACATAGACTATAACACAGCTCGTGCATCATAATACCCAAACTACATACATACATACATATATACATCTGCATTTCATTGTATCCATGTGTGTGTGTGTGTGTGCGTGTGTGTGGATGGTTGATTGTGTGTTGGTGTGTGCCTGGAAATTATGGTATCGCAATTGTTCAGATGTTGGAACAATGCCATAAATGGCACATGCCAAATATTTTCATTTTCCCTCTGTATATATGTACACGCATATATACAATATATATTTGTATAGTTGTGTGCATGTGTGTGTGTGCGTTTTAACTCTCATTGTGCATTTTCTTGTGGATCAGCGATGAGTTCTAAATTGATATTGAATATGTATTTAACATTTACAAGTAATAAATGAAAAATGGTTATTGAAATCTTTCACAGATGATTTGCAACATTTTATTTTTAAACAATATATTCTATATATTTATTTATCTATATTATTTATATATTTCTGTATTGATCTATGTGATCTTTTTATTCATACTTTATCATGAAAAGTATTGATCAATTGTTGTTTACCAATTTAATGTAAAATTTTTTATACACTTTTAATCTTATTTTAATATTTTTAAAAGAAACGTAAGTATATGAAAGTTATAGTTTCTTTTAAGACGTGAAATATTTCTCAAAGGTCATCAAATGATAAGTCGAAACTACTTAAAATAATTTAATTATATGTATATCTGGATTTGGTGTAGCTTTCAACTTTTTAAAAAAAAAAAAAAACTTTTTCCCTTAATGTTTTTCAAAAAGTAGCTCCATCGAATATATTATCAATATTATGCTCTCTTACATAAAACTATGGATTTTATACCAGTTAATGCCCTATAGTCTTATTGTAAGTCGAGATCAGTTCTAATTTTAAAGTTGGTTTTAAATTTTTATGAATTTCGAATAGTTATTGTCGGAGGTCAGCAGTTAACTCTATACCATGAAAAAGAATACGATGAGAGGTGCGAAAATTTAAAATATGAATTTATTAAAAATTTAAAAGTTTTCAAATTATGCTGAAAACTTTCTGAAATAGAAAATACACAATTTTAATAATAACAAATGTATATTTATTTATAGTTTTAAAAGTTTACAGAATTTGCTAAATAGAATCTTTTTTAAACAAATATGATCAACAAAATTTTGAACATTAAAAAAAAATTAATTTGTTTGCGAGCAAAAATAAATAATCTTCTCAATTTTTATAAAAACAGATGTATATTTATAAATCATTCATGAATATTTTAACAAGATTATCTCTTGTTAGTCAGAAATGAAATTTTAATCAATTTTGCGTTAAAAATCTTTTCCAGATATAATAAAAAACGAAGAGTAGAAATTATAATATACACTTTATTTTTCGTCATTACAAATAAGAATAGTTTCCTGTTTAACTTTTAATTTAAAGAAGAAAGTTATTTATTTACTTACATTTATCAGCACTCAACTTGATTTCTAACAATCGTGTTATTCTCCGATAGTTCAGCAAAAATTTCCCATCACTATATCTCCAAGTGCATCTGCTAATGACCAACGAAACCCCACCACAGAATCCCAGAGATTTCTGAAAGGAGATTTAGAGCCTAGTTGGTGGGTCTTCAGTTGGTTAAAGAGCGAATGGAAAACTATGAACATAAGCTATGAGCCGAGCCTAATGACTTCTCGCATAATAAATTTGATTATTTTGGCTCAGCCAACATCTTTCACTATATAGAATTTGAATTTTTTTTTCTCGTTGAGAGAATTATTGTGTCAGATGTTGGGTTGGAAGTTTGGCAGCAGAATGTATGCCATTATTTCAATATATAGAATTTTCAATCTGTATGGCTTTGGGCTATGCGGTACCTCTGACTTACTATCCCTCACTCCCTTCTCTCCTTCTCTTCTATTCTATTGTTGGCTTTCTCTTTCACTCATTTGGAAATGTAATTGTTCTGGGCATTGCATTTACATTGCAATTTACATCCATTCTATGTCCTTTCAGTCCACCACTCGACCCGATTTACAACCCTCGACCGAAATTTTCATTCTCTCTCTCGCTGTCCTCTTATTTCTTTCTTCTTTTGCCTTATTTTTATCAAATTCTAGAATAAAATTTATTTTGTCAGAGGCCTAGAAGGAATTTCATTATAGAGAGAGGCAAAAAAATTGTCGAAAACATTTACATAATTTATGCGTGACCATTTGTGATTTGCATAATTAAGATTTGTACATTTTGTGTGGATGCCAGTCATCATTAGCTTTAGGTTCCGCATTGCGGAACCAAATCCTCGCAAACACCCAATTGGGGTATATTGGTTTCTATATGATGAAATGGCAATATTTATTGTTACTTTTCCATGACAGGGTATTGTTAAGGCGACCTCTGATATAAAAGTTCTTTCCCTGACCCTTGACTAATTATAAATGCAAAAATCTGTAATTTAAAGTTTGGGCTTTCCAATAATTTTTGGCTTGTTCAATTTTCAGAGGTTTTGTGTGTAAAGCGAATCAATCATTTGCATTTTTGGTTGGGTAAACCAATTTGTCATTCCCCCTCTTTGGCGATGGCTTTCTAACCTTATTATCGATGAGCCTTACAATAACAAAAATTTATAGCCAACCAGTCGACCATCATCTAATAATGATTCCCTCGTGTAACATTTTCAAGGTAACACAACAAAAACAAATGCTGAGTTTCCCTTTTTTTTTCGCCTTTGTCCTATGATTAGGCCTAAAGAAAAGTTATTCCATTCTATTTCCCTTATTCTGTAGGTCTTCTACTTTGTTTTGTTTTTATTGCCAAAAATGTGTCAATTGTACTCTTGGGTAAAGAAAAGTGAGTAAGGAAAATAGGTATTTATATTTATAGTAAGTCATTTCCTATGTCTCTCTCTCTCTCTCTCTCTCTCTCTCTCTCTCTTACTCTAACTAGAAGCTTTAATTGGCTTACCATGGAGAACTGGCTTATAGGATTTCCCATCCATTAGCTTTTTTATTGATTACATCTAATCTTCATCTACCATTCGAAAGATATGGCAAACAAAAGCGTGCAATATTTTATCAAATTATGCCATAGATGATGCAACATCCTTTTATATTCCCAACGTGCAATGCTTTAACACCCCTCTATAGGTGGATATATACATACATACAATATATACATATATAAATATATATAAAGATTCTTTTTTTTATATTTGCCGGATAAGAGGGGAGGTGAAGTGAACCACCCAAAAACGCACTTACAGTTTATCAGCATCAAATGGAAACCGAACAATAACACAATGCCAGCGAGCAATACCAATTCGAATTAAAATGCTGCCGATGCACCCTGTCCAGGAGGAACAAGAGGGGGTTGATTTCCTCCTTCATCTCCTTATTCATTTTTTATACCCTTTACTCGAAGGACCTAAAAGGGTGTATTGATTTTAACTAAATCTGTGCGAGGAGTAGATAGTTAACGAATGAGAGTAAATACATATATTGATTTTTACATATGTATCTCTTCTATGTCGGTTCTTTTCAATTTGTAAGGAAACAAATAGTAAAGCCAAAATTGAAGATAATATTGAAACCAATTGAAACCAATACTAACACTAATGCTGAATATTATATTATATATTACACTGAAACTTATATTGAAACTAGGATTGTAGTTTATATTGAAACTAATATTGAAACTGATATTGAAACTATTGTTTCAATTTTTATTGAGACTTATATTGAAACTCAAATTGAAACTATTGTTGAAACTACTATTGTCACGTACTCTGAAACTTATATTGAAACTAACATTGAAACTAATATTAAAACTAGGATTGTAGCTTATATTGAAACTACCATTGAACTCATATTGAAACTCATATTGATACTGATATTGAAACTGTTGCTGAAACTAATATTGATACCTACATTGAAACTTAAGTAAAGACTTACAATGAAAATTGTATTGGAAAAAACACTAAAACTTATATAAAAACTATTCTTAATACTAATATTGAAACTAATATTATATGTTTAATATATTCAAAATTCTATGGAAATTAAAATTAAAAGTAACACTGAAGATTATTGAAACTTAAAAAGAAGCTGACATTGAAACTTATATGGAAGCTAATTTTGAATTTGATATTGAAGCAAATATTGGAACTAATATTGAAGCTAGAATTTAAATTTTAAAATAACATTGAATCGAATATTGAAACTACTGAATGTGATATTAAAGGTTCCATTGAAGCTAGTATAGAAATAGAATTTGATAGCAAAATTAAATTTAAAAGTGAAGATATTTATACAGAAAGGCAGATACATTGGTAAAGTTTATATTTTATTCCAGGTCTGAAATTTTTTTTTCTAACTGAACTTTTTTGGTTTGCTTGGTAAGTATAGTTCAATCATATTATTTAGAAGGTTTAGATTAAGAGGTGTCTTTTAGGCGTCGGAAAATACATCAAGATAGGATGAGAAATCGTGGGGTAATTACTTAATAGACTTCTAGGACACAAGTGTATTGTATATATATACAATATAATTAATAAATAAGGATCTAATATGAATCTTTCGAAATGACTCCCATGTACATATAAATGTTGTTTTCGATTAACTGAACAATTTTCCAACAAATTTCCTGTACATATAAGTACTTGCAGGGTATCTACAAACCGACATCATATCTAAATCAATTCACTGAATTTAGTGCTCGCGCATTGGCAAATGGATATGGAATGTTACACAAACAAAAGGAAAGGTAGCAGAGTGAGAGAGTTCCGAGGGGGAGCAGGGTGTTGGATAAAGGACACACAACCACGCACCAACCAACGAACCAACCAACCAGCCAGCCGGGCAACCCACCAACCTACCTACAAACCAGCTTTGCAACAAGGGAAACAAAAAAAGCAAAAAGCAGAAGAAAAAAAAAACAAAACAAAAGCCAAAATAAAAACTTTGACAGGATAACGCAACAACAGGGCAAAAGTACATACAGGCTACAGTCAGGTTTCACCTAGAAGCCACCCTCAGTATGAAAAATCCTGCTGCACAGATGACGATGATGATGATGATGACTATGATGATGATTAGGTTTCTGCTACATGTAGATGTTGCTGTTGCCCCTTGGTGTGTTTTGGGATTAGGCATCGTCATCGGCTTCGGTTTTTTGGACATTTTTAGCTTGCCCCTGGCACACGCATTTTTCATTATGCATGCTCAAAAGACTGGGAATACTGGACCAACTGCAAATTACAATTTTTCGGCATTCATCATCATCGTTGGCAAGGTAACCTATTGAATGGATGGCAATTCGAATACATCTGAAAGCCATTCCCATTCCCATCCCATCGTATCGTAACGCATCCCGTGTGACCAATGCCATTGCCCAAATGTGTAAGTCAACTTTTTTTTCTCTTTCAGTTCATGTTCATGTTGTTGCTGATTTTGATGAATTATGCACTTGGTTATTTCGGGGGTTGCTCTTGACGTTGCCATTGCCATTGCCAGTGCCACAGCCCACCATTGCCCTTTAATGATCTCTGTCCCTTAGTTTTTCACTAATGATTTCAGCGCCATCAAAATAAGCATATGGAGGAGCACGGAGTGTGAGAGAGGTAGATAATGTGAGTGAGATGGAGAGGACATAGTAGAGATTAGTTTTTGCTATACTATATAAGCTAAGGTGTGTATTGAAAGGAAAGGTTCAAGCCAGTGAGATTAAATTTTAAATTCTATATGGATCGTTTATACTCTTAACAAATGTTGGTAAAAATTGTTAAAATTTTGTGTGAAATGATAAATAGATGTATTTTTGTAAAGATTTCTGAGATGTGTTTGTAAAATGTGGCAATTTCATGGATTGAGGACACACTTTTTTCTGGTTGAAACGTGTTCAAGTGTAATTTAGTTACAAAGTTAGTCAGAAAAAAATTTACTTGAATCTATTTGTCTGATCGGCCCCTTAGTTCAAATTTCATAAAAGTAAATACCTGTTGGGATTATAAATTTATTGTTTAGCGAAAATATTTTGTATGCGACTTAATATTTAAATGCAATTCTAAGTGTTTTTTCCTATTGTCTTAAACCACACTTTCGCTTCTTATTTTCGCGACTTTTTCATATGATTCACTCATAAACTGTCGACTCTCTAACTAAACAACTCACTTCTTTCTTTCTGACCGGCCAAACTTGAGCTCTGACAGCTCAACTGATTCTGATTGGTCACTCTTCTCCTTCAGCCTAAGTTGCCTTACATCTTTTTCTCTTCGATCTACCCACATCTCCAAAACAAAGACCATACGCTAATTCTCTAATATCTATCTAAATATTGTTTTACGGCACTTGTAATATTTCGTATATGTCGTATCTAAAGTTTTTGTTATCCATTGGTCACATGTTAGTGAAGTTAAATTAATATGACTAAATAATAAATTTATAAGTGATTATCACAAGAAATCGTTTTCCCTAAAGTATAAACTCTTGCATTAATTAAATTCGAGTACATGAAGAAGGTTTTTGAGTTGGAAATAAGATAAGGTGAATGAGTTTAAAAGAATTGCATCAAATAAAGAGTTTGTGCATATTAAAGTCAAATTCATTTAAAGATATTAAACATATACATAATGCTTTTTGTTATAGAATGATTAATGAATATCAAAATAATTGAAAAATACTTGAAAGATTTATCTAAGCTATAATATTTTATAGTACCATTTTGTAGTAAATTAAAAGAAGTTCTTTATATTTCTTCATGGGGGGCTTTAGCTTCAGGCAATCTTCAACAAAAAAAAAAAAAAACCTATTCTACCTACATTTGCTTTAATAAATTTCGATATATATATACACATCTCAAAGATTTTTCTGGACAACTTTGTTTGGTACCTAAATCAAGCTAACAAATTGAAATCGTAAATAATGATCAACATTCAACTCTATTAAAAATTCTGCTTCAAAAAAATACTTTACAAACCATGTGATATATAGTTCTTTATATCATAACTTGATTACCTCTCAAGGGACCATTTCTACAGTTTAAAATATAAGTTAATAATTCCTTATTTAATATCTTTAATATTTGATATTTAAAGTGATAATATTTGAATGATATTCATACTCATATTAAGCTAAACCGTTTGCTTGCAAAATGCAGTAGTTGAAGTTTGTAAAACTGCTTCCAATCATCATCAATTTTTTGTCAACTACCCACCTCAGGGCACCCACTCATTGGGTGTGTATGCGTGTGTGTGTGTGTGTGCCACCAACAGGCATCGTGTGGCTGGAAGCCGCAACATTTGACAAGGCACACGCAACGCCTACAACATCCATTAATAAGTTCATCATGGAGAGCATCGATGTGACATACGAAAGCCAGAGGATTCATAACAAATTGTTGCGTCTGATGTTGATTAGACCAGGCTCTAAAGATGAAGGTAATGGCAAGGGTCAGGGTAACAGGAAACGGGAGTGACCACCAGCAGCTGGAGCAGCAACAGCAGAAGCAGCATTAGTTTCCCCCTAGATTCAACTTCAGCTTAAATTGAATAGAATAAATGTGGGTTGTGAATGTGTCCACGCCCTCGATTTCATTTTCTTCTTTTTCTATATATATACATAGATGTATATATAATTTTTTTTCCTTTCCACTGATGGTAATGACTGATTGTGCTATTCTCAGCGATTTTTATTTATTCTTTTTTTTTTTTCTTCCTTCTTCTAAATGGAATTTTGATTGTATCCGCTTACGTGTCAACATTTTCTTGCCACCAAGTTTGCTTCTGATGCTGCTGATGTTACTCCCCTGAGAAATGGGGTGACTAGTGTGAAGAGGGGTGATGAAGAGTGGGTAGACGGGGGAGTGTTGGTTAATCATTATTATAGCTGACAATGGCGGGGGATTAGTGATGGAAAATGTATGGAATAAACCATTAAAAAGGAAGCCATATAAATTATAGTTTTCAAGAAAATTACTTAACTGATGACACGTTGCATCGAAAAGGTTTTTAATTGCAGTTATATAACAAGAGAGAGGGATTATTTTTATAAAGGAAAATCAATTGTTCAATAACAAGAAAAATGCTTATTAAAAATTACATAAATTACTTAATTAGTAATTGTTACACATGTTGAATGCAATGGTATGAAAAGTAATTAGAAACTACTTATTAGTAGTAGCTACTGAGGCACCATGCCTTAGAATTTATAAACAAGTAAATGGCAACGTGATTGGAATCAAGTATTTTATAAGTAAGTTGTACTTATACTAAGTAAAAGTACTTGGAAATGGAAAAAAATTTAAAATACTACAATTTTTAATACCAAATACTTGCAAAAGTTGTACTTATCGTAAGTAAAAGTACTTGGAAACAGAAATAAATATTAAATACTACAATTTTTAATACCAAATACTTGCAAAAGTTGTACTTATACTAAGTAAATGTACTTGGAAACGGAAACAAATATTAAATACTACAATTTTTATTACCAAATACTTGCAAACTTTGTACTTTTTCTTAATAAAATAACTAGAAAACTAATTCTTTATAAGTACTTTTAAATATTAAGTACTTGCAAAATTTGTACTGATACTATACTTGAAATAATTGATTACTAGTGAACAAAAACTTCCATTAAGTCGTTCCATTTCCATTAAGAGAAATAATAAGTATTATACTTTGATTCACAATTGAATTACACAAAGTAAATATGCTTAAGTAAGTATCTGTGATTTCTAAAGATCGTTAAACATTGTTCCTCTAAGTTTAACTACTTTAATAGTACTTTAAATTACAATTCTTAATTCTGAGTCTTATTATAACGACTAAATAAATAAATATATTAGGTATCCTGATATCGTATCATTGTGGTCCGCTAAATATATTTACTTTCATATGAACTTATAATTACCATTACCTAGAAGAAGTTCTTTTACTTTTATTCTTAAGACTTGATCAAATTTTATAAGTAACTCATCTATTTCAATTACTAAAAATAATAAACATAACTTAAACAAACTGAAATTAGTGAATATAAAAACTTTGATACCTAATTACCAAACTACTTTAATATTTATTTGCCAAATTTTATAATTGTTATTAAATATATTTAAACGAAATTCCATCATTCCGTGACACGCTAACATCTCTAGAGATGGCAAATTGGTCCTTTGGTCCTAGTTAAATGTGTCACGTCAGCAATTACTTGGCCACATGGGTCCAATAGCCAAATAACCAAAATTGTGTTCGAAGAAAGCATCAAAATAATTTCAACATTTATGCGCATTTTTATATACATTTCCTTCCTCTTGTCACTCTTCCACCTCCCATTCCTCTCTCCCTTTGACTCTCTTATTCTCTTTTCCCATTACCTATCCTTTGCATTTGCGGATGATTCTCATTTATTTTATTGTGCAGTCGAGCGCATAAAATGTGCAATAATAAATGCTGACTGCCGACCGGCGACGACTTTACTTTGTCCTCCTGCCTACACAGTCCACGCAGTCCTCCCCTCCAAACTTCCCCCACTACCTAGCCCAGGACCACCTTTGGCCTCGTTCTTTCTTTTGGTCCTGCTTGGACTTAAAACTTTATGTGCATTAAACAAAAAAAAAAAAAAAGAAAGAAAAATACACTTTTCTTTATGCCCTAAGACAGGAGTAACAGAATGGGTATATAAGTTAGAAGAAGAGCAATAAGGTTTTGGAATTGTCTTAATATTTCAGATGTAATTTTATTATTATATTTGTGATATTATAATAATAAAAACGACAATCTTTTACACATTTTAGTATCAATTTACTCTATGATAAAATGATTAACTTATCTAAAAACGAATACCCAAAATTTATCTTTTAAAGTAAAAAGGATAGATTGCCTTCAATTACCTTTTTTAAAATGACGGTCTTCATTATAAGATAGACGGAAATTAGATTAATCTATGTTCAATTTTGTTATATTTCGTTTCATATTTTCCAGATTTTTTCAAAATAATTTAAATTAGTTTTTCTCTTCTCGTTGTCTGAACTATAAAAGAAGCCTCTAGGCTAGCGCTCTTCCCTCCCAACAATTAGTTAAAATATTTTTAGTTTAAAAAAATTATAGCAAATTTTATAAATAAATAAATAAATAAAAAATTCTCTATTTTCTTTTTCATTTCTATTCATATTTCTGTCAGTTGCCTTTATGATCAATTTTTCTGACAAAAAACCAAAATTCTGTTCCCAGAATCAAAATATTAAAAACAAGAGAAGCAATCTTTTTCCTACCATAACATTTCTTTGCGTTTAAAGAGTATATACAAGTCGCTTTCACGCACACTCTTTTTGATTTTTTTTTTTTTTTGGTGTTCTCTTTCTGGTTTTGTGGTGTTCCCTTTTTTCTCTCATTTTCTGGTCGTTTTTGGTCGCCATCGTTAACATCATCAGTGGGAAGCAGTCAAATGCTAATAGCTACCATTTCCTGCAGGTCCAGTCCAGTTCAGTTCAAAGTGCGGTGGGTGGCGGTAGGGGGAGGAACCCAAAAACGTTGTCGTTACAGGAAAATTATGCGCACAAGCGAAGTTGCGTTCCTCCTCTTTTTTCAAATATTTTCCCCCTCACCCTCCCCCTCAATTTTTTTACATTTCTCCTTTTTCATTTTTATTTTCACTCAGTTTGTTTGTGGCGCATCCCCACTGATTATGCTGTATGCATAAAGGACAAACAAGTAGAGACGGGAGAGGGCAGGGAAGAAATATTTATATAAGTGTGTAGTTATATATAAAAATGTTGCATTTTCATTGTAAGCTAGCAAAAAAGGTATTTACATTTTAGAATATGCAACACATTAAAAGAGCAAAAAAAAAAACCTATGGAGGAGGAAAAAGGTAACTTGGAGTAGAAAAGCTTTAAAAAGTATTAACGAGAATTTTATGCTGCAAAAAAAAAAAAAGTTATAAATCTATTTTACTAAGAATATGGAAATAGCATTTAAAGCTGTAAAGTATGTATTTTGTTTTGAAAGTTTTTAAGCTGCAAAAAAACTTTTTGAAATATTAAATGTTGTAAGGTTTGTTGAATAATATTTAACTAAAAGTTAACTTTAAGTTAACTGAACCCATAGAATAAATTATTACCGAACCCATAAAATAAAAATACAAAATATATAGAAATTATATGGATAACAAAATTGAAGAAATGGATTGTTAAATTGCTTGCTTTTGTTTTAAAATTAAAGAAAAATATATATATAAAAATATATTAAAATTTTACTTGGTTTAAATTGCTTTTGTTGATTTTAAAACCAAAAATATATAAATCCATTTAAAATTTTACTTTAGGTTTAAATTTGAATTAAAAAATAAAACACTTTATTTATTTCAGACCTAAGAAATCTGTCTTTCACTACTGCTAGGATAATATCTCCTGAAGCTTATTTCAAATCTAAATTGCAAAGCAATTTATTAATAATATTTCTTGGATATTTATTGAATAACAAAACGAAGCTAATTTCTTACCTTACTTCTTCTACCTCAACAAATAATAATTTAAAATTTTTCCAGCATTGTTGAAATTTCATTTGTTTATGCAAAATGTCGTGAAAATTATATATTAGAGAAATGTGTTTTGATTGCAATGACTCTTCAACAAAAACAAATCATATTTCATGCTGCGAACTTTGAAAATTCCATTGTCATACAAAATGCAAGTGGAAATAACAATATCAGCAACCAATCAGCAATAATAATAATGCATAATAATCATAATACAAATATGAATATTTTGGATTACGCAAATGAATATACATACAAATACATATAAACATATACATATATACATATGTATGTATAGAGCCACAAATGTTCGAGGCAATAAAGAAAATTCCACAAATCATTATGAACAAAAGCCACAAAATACAAAACTTTGAGACAAGTGGCAAGATGGCAACACAATGTGAAAGACATTGGATAAAATTGCAGTAGGCAGAGAAGGGGGAGTAGGAGGAGCTGGAGCTGGAGCTGGAGGGATAAAAAGGAGAAGCACATCATCCTGTCGCTCTCTTTGACAGCGTCAAATAAATTGAATCAAACGAGGAATGAAGGAAGCCAAGGAGCGTACTAGGATAAAGATGAAGATGTGGCCCAACTTTGCATGCGTCGAAATTCAATTCTAATTAACATAAATTTCCACAAATGAATGTCAACCACAAGAGAGAGGCAGACGATGACAACAACAACAGTAGCAGCAAGAAAATTCACAAAAAATAAAAAAAAGAAAGCCAACAGGAAAGAAAGAAAATTTTTTAGCAAGTTGTAATTTAATTTATGTAGCGTGGCAACTTTCTTTTGAGTCATAAGTTAAGCTGGCAACACTCAACTCATACGACGGGCAACAACAGGTGGGGATGTAGAATGCTTAAAGTTCGCTTAATGCCATTTCAAAATTCTCTAACTTTTTGGCCCTCAACACACACACGCACATGTACCTTATGCGTGGGCGTGGTAACGCCCCACAGAACTGGCATCTTCTTCCTGCTGCTCGCTCTCCCTCTCTCTTTCTCTCTCGTTGCCAGCAGCTCTACTAATGAGCTCCACAACAAGCACAAATATTATTTGACTGGAATTTATGCATGGCAGAGTCAGGCCAAGAGTGGGCGTGGCTGGTTTGGTTTGGTTAGAGAGAGGTTCTTCATCCTTATTCACTGAATAAGAAATGAGGGAATTAGAGTATGCAAACTATTTGATTAACTTTACAAATGCAAAATTTACAAAAAAAAAGAAAAGAAAAAAAACCTCTTCAAGTAAAATATATTTATTTATATATCTTTTTTTTTTTAATTTGTAAATTGTTGTACTGTATTTTAGGTAAAAGTGATACTTAACTAATGAAATTTCACAACAATTCTTTCCTTTAACCAACGTTTTCGTAAGTCAGACTTTACAGGAATATTTTTACAATATGTTCATCAAAAAATATTTTAACAATAATTATGGAATATTATTTAATATCATCTTCAACTATTTATAATAATTTTAATCTTGTTTATTGATATTAAAATACTTTTAATAGGAAAGGTTTGTCTTTCGAAAATAGATTTTTTACGAAGAAAAAGTAAATTATTTTTTAAGTGTCGCAGGAAAAAGCAACATAGAAATTATAGGAATTATTTCAAGAGAAGATTATTAGAAAAACAAAAGAATTTAAATAAAAACTTAAATTCGATATAAGGGGTATCATTATGTTCAGTATGGATAGAAGATCTTCAGCAAATTTGGAAGACCTTCATAAAAAATTAAGACATTCATTCCTTTTAGTTAGAGTAAATTTGCTTCAGAACATAAATCAATTTAAATATGTTATATACTAACTTATTTATATATCAAATTATATATCTTTCATAGAGCATTAAAACTTCGTTTTGTCTTATCCTTCCTTCTCACTGCTTTTGTTTTCTTAGTCCTTAGTCTATTTTTTCTTTTTTTATTTTGTTGGTATGGAGGTAAAAGGGGAAACGTGGCCGGAAACGGAAATGGCATTTTGTGTGTTCTTGTGCAATGGGGGGCCAAAAAAGTTGACTTAACTTTTCACTTCAAGTTGCCGAATAAACTTTAAATGAAGCAACGCAGGGACGAGCAGCAAAAACAAAAACAAAAAAAAAATGCAGTTGCTGTGCACAACTGCAAAGGCAATGGCAAAGGCAAAGGCAACGATGCAGATGCACAAAACTCTCCATACTCGGCGAGCAAAAGTTCTGGATACAAATTTGCCAGCGGTTGTCAGGACAACGGCAACATCCAGCGGCAGCACCAGCAACAGCAGCAGCAACAAACAAAAGGAAGCAGACGAAGGCATAGAGCAAAGGCAGCGATAACGGTAGCATGGCGAAGCGGCGCATGTCAGGATCAGGATGCGTCAGGCGGATGTCGGCAGCGATATGCAAATTAGATACAAATAATAGTGGAAAACAGAAAATACAAAAAAAAAAAAAAAGCTGAACGAAATACAAGAGAGAACGAAGCGAATGTAAAACTGCGTCGAGTGAGTGCCCAGCGCGAAATGCGAATGTAAATGATAAAACAAAATAAATTCCAACTCGAAATCCTTGCACGTAGTAACCAGGGCCAAGGTGGAACTTGGCAACAGTCAAAGGGGTGGTGAGAGTCCTGACGCCCCGAAACAGAAAAAAGGGGTGCAACTAAGGGCGGCTGCTGCCATTTGATATGCGCAGCATCATAAATAATGTTCAGCATTTAATTTCATTTCCATTTTACGATATGATATTCAAACGAAAGTCCTCCATCCTCCAGTTTCTCTTTGTCCTTTCCTTTGCCGCAGTCCGCACAAATTGACAGCATGAAAAGTGTAATAAAATTTCAAATTGTTTTCTGTCCTCTTCATCATTTGGTTTGCATCCATTTTGTCCTTTTTGGACCAAATAGGGGCCAGCAGTTAGTTTTATGATTTTTGATTTTCAAATTGCAACATTTGTTTCCATCGCAAATATATGCACATCAGCAATGTCCTTGTTATCCCTTAACTACAACTACTCATATGTAAATTATTGCTGGGTAAGCAAGTTGTTCTTATGGTGCCAACAAAAAGAGAAACTTTCAATTTATTACAAAATTTTAAACTTTAAAAGAAGTATGAATTTCTGAGAACTTTTAAATTTGAACGACATTTAAACCAAGAAAATCAAACTGAACCCAAAAGAAGCTATTTATAATCTGATTTTGCAGAAAGATAAATTTTGAAATCATAAGTTTGTAAGGCTGAAAGCTATGTATATTTTTGTCTGAATATTTTGATTCTGTTAAGGATTAATTTTAACTGATTTATAGTTCAAAAGTTATTTGATCTGATTCACACTTGGTGGCTGGTGTATAGACACGCCTCAGCGATTATTCCTATAGTGACTATACTTTACAGTGGCCCAATCTGATCAACTCTACAACTGGTCCTCCGTAGATATATAAGAAGCTTGTCTGCCAAGTTTCATCAACATAGTTTAAAAATTAATGCCTAAAACATGCAAAGAAACAGACTGACTTACGGACAAACGAAGTAATAGACATATGTATATATGACTTATATTTAAAACAACATTGCCAAAAGGCGTTAGTTTAATGGACTCCAAATCAATTGCCAAACAAACTTAAAAGATAAGGAAGGTTCTCACCTTCCAGCAAACAAATAAGTATAAAACAATTGACCAAATTTAAACTTAATAAAATTGATAAATAAATTTAAATATTAGTCTTTAATCCTTTTATATATGTATATATTTTATTCATTTCTATTGTTCGCATTATGGAAGTTATTTTTATACTACTTTGTTGAAAATTGAATTTTATCTAATCCCATCAAAGTCCTCGGGTCAATTTCTATGGTAATAACATTATCTACACACACATACCCAAATTTTGGTGAGTGTCGCCTACGCAAACAAACAACAAAAGCAACAATAGGCATCAGGTTAACAGAAAGTTGGTTGAGTTTGGTTTGGTTTTGGAGCGCAAACAAATCCCTCCTCATGTTGCCCGTGATAAGAAAGTTAATTTTGAAAATGAGACCACAGCAATAGGACCAGCAACAACACCAAAATAGAAAGTTGTCTTTGCAGTTGGCCGATAAGCAACTAATTAAACTGAAATGCATTAGCAATGTCCAAGGGTTTACACTCTGTTTGGAGCCAAAGTCAAAACTAAATATATATGTGTGTGTGTGTGTGTGGGTGTGAGCTTAGTGTGAGACATTTGCCTATGTGCCCAAGGATAGTTAGTTATTTATTGATTGCTTTTCATCATCATCATCATCATCATCATCATCATCGTCGTCTTCGTCTTCTTCTATTCTATTGCGGCTGTCAGGTAAAACCACACCTACAAAACGTTTCTCATGAAAAGCCTCAGGCTTTGGGGCTGAGCCTTAGACCTGGACTTGGGTTTACACCACATCTCTCTCTCTCTCTCTCATTCATTGTCTTCTTGGGGTTTGAGGGACATTCATATATCTTTCATTTTGCACAGTTGCCATGACATCAGTAGCAGCAGCATCGTCCAGAGTTTCCTTATCCCACTAGACTGTATGAGGGGAATAGTGTGTATGAGAGTCTCAGTTCGAATTCCTTTCCATTTCCATCACTTGTTTAGCCATTGGTGATTTATGTCGTTGCACGGACACAATGCTGATGAAATGTGCCCAGGCACCTTTCACCTGTCCTCGTCCTGTCCTCATCTATCTGTCTTATAGCCTTTCACTCTTCCCTTTTATCACTCGTTTCTGCCTGCCAGCCTGCCATGGCAAAGCTTCAAATTATTATTGCCAAGTGCACTCGGGCGTATGCGCAATGCCTTTTTCCACTTGAGCATGCCAGTTGCAAAAACAATAACATGCATTTTTATGCCACTTCAACAAGAGCAACAACAAACACGTATTGAATGCAATAAAATGCTATATTCACTTTTTCAAACAATTTGCAACAGTTTCGAAAAAGTTGTATAAATAAATTTTTTTTTTAAATAAGAAGCAAATTAAAAAAAGAGAAAGAAAAAAAACAAAATAAATGGCAATTTAAAATATAATGAAATCAAACGAAACAAAAAAAAAACAACAAATAAAAGATAAGTAGTAACTCTCTTCTACTTAAGAACAAAGAAAATAAAATAGACAAATGAAAGTAGAGAGAACAAAAACAAAAAAGTTGTTAGATAGAAATTAAGTAGAGGACCGAATAGAAAACTTGCCAAATGAAAATAAATGAGAAAGTGAAGAGTATAAGTTGAAATAGAGGAAGAGATTACAAAAAACAAAAAACGAGTAGAGTATATAAAGAAAGCCAAGAGGCAAATGGATGACAACACTAAGAGCTAAAGAAAATGTTCAATTTTAGATGGAATAAAGACAAATGGCATCTAATTTTTTAAACATAAATTACTTGATGATAAAAACACAGAGAGAGGGATAAAAAAATAAAAGATAATTAGTTTTTACTAAGCTTAAAAATGAATAGATAAATTAGGGAAAAAGAAGAAACTACATAGATAAGGCAGATCCAAGATAGAATATGTTGAGACAAATCGGAAAATGAATTAAAAAGTTTGCAGTCAATAAAAGAACAGAAATAAAAGAGATGAATAAAGGATGAAAATATATTGAAAAATATACAAAGTATTAAATTTTAAAAGGTTTTTAATGAGTGAAAGTCGCAGAGTTAGCAAGTAAAGAGTTTATTTTTGGTTTTGTTTGTTGATTTTAAATGGTCAAATTAGTCCCTTTAGCAAGTAAGTAGTTTCTTCTTTAAATTTGTTTATTTTCTTTTGAACCAAATACCAAATATGATAAAATTAGCAATGATTAAAAAATGTACAAAGAAAAGAAATAATAAGTTAACTAAAATCTAAAGTCTTTGGTATTAAATGAATGTGGGATGGTAACACTATCCAAACCGATAAGTTGACTCTAGGCAGTATAGAAGTACATATACAAGATGCCAGACGACAGAGATGCCAGCTGACAAGGATGCCAGACGCAGAAAAGACAAGCTGAAGTTAAGTCTAGCGCAGAGAGTGTTAGCAAGAGAAGTACGAGGAACGTACAGACGAAAAGACTTGTCAAGCTGGGCAATTAGGACGTGCCAATAATAAAAATAAACTTTAATTTTACTATAACAACATTCAAAAAACATATTAAATAAACATCACCATATAAATATTGTATGAACTGATTATTAGGACTTAAATTTGACAAACTATGAAACTTACATAGATCACATATATATAGAACTTAAAACTGAAAAAATGATTCAACACAAATCAATAGATAAAGTAAATTGATGGATATGGGAATAATCGGGAAATGTTTTAGTTTCAGCTTTAAAATTAAACCACATTTTACTTAATATTCCAACTATTTTTCTTATTTGCGTCATCTGCTTTCAAATAAGGTATTTAACCAGTCGGCTTTAAACTTTTCCCTCTTCTTCTTTTAGCCATCTCTCTCCTTCTTACTAACTGTTTTCATCTCTCTTGCTCTGATACAGATTTATTTTCTTGTTTTCTTCTTCGGTTTGTCAGGCAGCAACTGCAGCAACAAGCAACAATTGCAATTTGTGCTCCAACACACAATTGTGGATTATTCATTTGCAAAAGTTCCTTTTTTTTGTTGCTAAGGGGAAATGCCACATGCAACTAGCAATTGCAACAACATGAAGAATGCTGCAGCTTCAGTTTCTGATTCTGATTCTGATGATGATGATGCTGTTGGTGATTGCCGAATGCCTGCCATTTTCTGCGAATTAAGCCAATTTATATGCCGTCAGAGAGGACCAGTTTTTTGGCAAAATCAAATTCAATGGAAAAAAAAATTAATAACTAAAGTTTTTCGGTTTTTCATTTTATTTTCTGTTGCTTTTACTGCAAATGTAATATCACTTCATTAGCGTTGAAAAATTGTATGTAGTTTTAGTTTTCCATTAGTGCACACATATGTATGTACACATGTACATATATAAATGGGGCTGGGCTTAGGCAATGGGGCGTGGCATTAAAAAGTTTTTTGTACTAAGCCTTTATGCAATTGATGGCTTTGATTGCGGGTTTCATGAGCTATGTTAGGGGGGAGGAATGCGGAAACTTTCGCCTCCAACTTGTTAGACAAATTGAAAATTTTGTCGTCAATTGGCGTTCCTTTTTACCGCTCTTCTATTTTTTCCCCCTTCCCTTCCCATTTTGGCAAAGTTTCAAAGCAGCTTTGGTTTAAGCTTTTATGGCAAATGTAAAAAATTTTTCCTCTTTTTCCAACAGAAAATTTGATTTTTGAGTGCGCCGGTAATTGGCTTAGAGTGGCAATTGACAAAAAGCTTTTTGTGGGACTAAATGCATTAAAAACTCAACAAAACACAATCACACACATACATACACACACAACACCCACACTTACATGCAAAAAAAAAAAAAAACAAATACAACAAAAGAATAACTGATGAAATAATCAAATTGACAGTAAATTATTTTCCTCTGGATTAAGTCTAGAAAATTTGACCATTTGATGAAGCTTCTCTGAATATGCATTGACATTGAAGTCTATTATTTAACTATTTCTTTCTATACTTTTCTAGAAAAATTCTAGGGCATCATGAAACATCAAATTTGCTTTAATATATTGTAAACGATTGTCATTTAAATTTTCATATCATCTTGAAAGTTAATTATATTCTGTTGCATATCGATATATAACAATCGCCATTGAATATGTAAGCTTTAATATGAAGTATCGGCTATACCTTAATTATCTCAATGTATTCCACGCTTAAGTTTCATCTCCGTTCTATATAAACCTTTTACCATTCAGCATTGCGCAGATCAAAAAAATAACCCAATATCCCAACATATTCATTTTATACTTCCTTCAAAATTATTGAAGTAAAAAAAGGGGAACAGGTCGGTATTTTTTAGGCACTTCTAATACACACTAATCTAAAATAAATTTTAGTTTTAAAAATTTTGTATCGGGCACCACTAATCCACATTGATTTGATTGATTTCCTATAAGACAAAATAAACAAATTGAAGATAGATCATCCAAGGAGAAAAAAAGCCCGATCTTCAATTGATGATGAATCAGAATATAAACTAAAATTTATTAATATTATGATAATATTGGATAGATTGGGTGTGTGGTGATGGATGTGATAAGGTTAAAGGTATTCAAATTCTAAGTTTTCGAAGCAAGTAAAAGGGGCGCCAAATGCATAATATTTTAAAATGATTCATAGATAATGAATGTAATCCCAGCATATGAGCTAAACTACATTAAAGTGTAATTTATTTCAATCATTCGCTATATTTTAATATACATATAAATAAATTCTGAATATTTCTTTTAAATTTTTAATGTTTCACCAATGATAATACTTTTTTTAAATAATATTTTTGGCTTAATTGTTTTGTTTAAATGGCATAAAAATAATTAAAAACATTTCAGATATGGTTGATCGCATTGACGACTGCTAAATGAACTATGCAAATTGATTGTTTTCATCAGTTTTCATTGACTTTTCCAAGCAGACGGCAGTTGAAATGAAACTAAAATATTTCTTTTTCATTGGCTTTACCCTTTTGGCATACCGAATAGTTGAGGTAACCATTGGAAATAACAAACTATCTGCATATTATTAACTCTTTGTTCACTTAATAGATCACATCCAAACTTGAACTTTCAAATTTGAAATGTATTCCACTTGATAAAACATTTGCAGACTTTGATTACTGTCGCATTAAGTCCGTTAATCGAACTTACAAATATTTCTCACTCAAAATTAAGCTATTTAAAGTTCCAATTACAAATGTTTCGGTAAGATATGATAAAGCGATTGTTCTCCAGAAATTAATTTTGAAAATATCCCTTGTAGATTGGCTTATCTCTAATAAAGCGATTCAACAACTTTAAACCATTTCTATATAATATTTCAGTAGATGCCTGCAAGTTTTTGGCCTCTAAAAAAAGGAATCCGATCTATAGTGCCTTTTATGGTTTTATAAGTCATCATTCCAATATGAATCACACTTGTCCATATGACGTGAGTTTTTTTTAATTAGAAGAGACTTAAACGCTTTTAATTATTGACCAAAATTTTTAGCACGATCTTGTTGTGGAGAAGATAACAGCGGATTTCCTGAATCATCAATTTTTAGATGTTTTGCCAGTTCCAAAAGGAGATTATCTTCTCTCAACCAGTTGGTATGCCTATGGTATTAATCGGGCCGATGTTCATATCTATCTAAACATATCATAAGTATTTCGGGACAAAAACCAAAATGTGTGAAAATTTCAAACCAAAAATCTTATAAATCTCTTATTGAGTTATTATGTTTTATTATTGTGACAATTTAACAACTTTAAAAATATAATTGGTAAAAGGATATATTAAAGTCACTAAAAAAATCGGGTTAATGGAAGAAGTTTCAAACAAGTTGAACAGAAAGTATCAACAGACTTAATCTGTTTATGTTCTTCGTCCATATCAAGATTTTGGATATTTATGGGATAACTTCCTTCGTCTACCCTTGAATGCTGTCTTCGATTCACCTATTGGTCCAAGAGTTTTTATATTGCTCTGTCTTCCCTTTTCATCCAAACTATTTTCTATATATTCATGTAGTATTTTAAAATTCAATTTTAATATCATAATTTGTTTTATTAACCAATATACATATATATATCTAGGAAATGTTTTATCGAATAATTATTCTTTGTGGATTTCATTTCCGGTAGTAATTTTTCAATATGCTATATTCAATATCAATATTATCTTACTAATTCCCACAACTCCCAATATATTGTAACATTTGAATACATTTATTTGAATTATAGATGATCTTAAATACACCTACGAAATGGTTGCATAGAAACGAACATCCGCCCGATTAATGCCATAGGCATACCAACTGGTATATAGGGCATAAGCTCCTTCGGGAACTGGCAAAACCTTTACAAGTTGATGATTCAAAAATTCAGTATTTACTTTATCCACAATGAGATCGTGCTGTAAATATCGAATATGATTAGATACTTTCTTTTATCTTATAGCCTTACTTACATTATATGGACAGCTGTGATTCATATTGGAATCTTTTAAAATGAAATCATAGAAATATTTAATTACTGGATTTGGATTTTTAGCTACCAGAAATTTGCAGGCATCGAAAGTGATATTATATAGAAATGGCTTGTAACCATTCAATCGTTTTAGAGCTGATATATTTATCTATAAAATGTTATTATTATACATGTCTTACAATTTATTTGACTGAAAGTTTACCGTAATATTTGTCACTGGAACTTTGAAGAGCTTAACTTTTATGGAAAAATATTTGAATGTGCGATTTACAGATTTGATGCGACAGTTTTCAAAGTCAGCGAAGGTTTTATCAAGTGGAATACATTTCAAATTTGTCATTTCAACAAGCGAATCGATCTGTAACAAAGATACTTAAATAATTGTCTTAAAAATGTTTATTATATTATTTATACCTGGACAATCTGAAATGAGAAGAGGACAGCCCCAAAAAGGATCGAATACTTGAAACACATTTTTAACTGTTGTCTGTAGCAAAACTAAAGAAAATAAAACGCCATAATGGTTTATGCTATCTGAACAATATATCATTTATGCATTCAACCATAAAGCCATTTAGTTAATCACACTTTAATACAAAATATATATATCTAATGAACCTGAACACAGATGTCATAAACAAGTAGAAAAGTTTTAACTATTCGCATTGATAGGATCCATAGAAATTTCTAACTTATATTATAAATCAGAAAATCTTAGGATTCTTACATAGTTATTTATGAAGTATATATATTATGATAAGGTACCATATATACGAACATCGGCCCGATTAATACCATAGGCATACCAACTGGTAAAGATAGCATAATCTCCACTTGGAATTGGTAAAACCTGAGAAAATTGATGATTTAAAAAGTCAACTGTTACCTTATCCACAATTAGATCGTGCTAAAAGAGAATTTGTTAAACAATTAATATCAATTGGAACTCTTCTTATTGAAAAAACTTACATCATATGGGCAGGAGTGATTCATATTGGAATTATAACGTATAAAACTGTAGAACAAATTATACATTGGATTCCTATTTTTAGATGATAAAAATCTACAACCATCAAATGTGATATTATATAGAAATGGTTTGTAATCATTGAAGCGCTTAAGAAGAGCTATATTAATCTAAAATTAAATCAGATTTTAATGAGAATCAAATTGTATATAATATTTCTTACCGAAACATTTGTCACTGGTGTTTTGAAGAGTTTCACTTTTACAGAGACATACTTGTAAGTGCGATTAAGAGATTTAATTCGACAGTTTTCAAAGTCAGCAAAAGTTTTGTCAAGTGGAATACATTTTAAATTTGTTAGCTCAACTTTCGCAGATATCTGTGGAATAAACGATTTTATATATAGACTTAATGACATTTCTGATATTCACCTGAACTACGTGGAATGCCAATAGAGTAACTCCAATGAGACACATATATTTGTCATACATTTCAATTGCTGTGGGCAGTCAATGTCAATGAAAACTAAAGCGAGTGACCACATTTTGTGGCTCATTATAAAGTCATTTGTGCAATCAGGCGTAAAAGTTTTAAAGTTTGCAATTATTTTATTTTAATAAACAAAAATAATATATAATTTGAGGTAAAATAAACAACAAAAATAAAATACTTACTATTATATTTGTTGTCTATTAGCTGCCCTACCTTTTGAAGATTGTCAGAGATCTACAAAAGGTATAGGGTATCTCCATATAGTCAGTCCTATTTATCATTTCTCAATATATATACATATATATTAAACAATATCAATTGCCATCAGCTGTTGTTGTTTTCAGTGCCTATCTATGTCATCATAATTCAATATTTATTTCCGCATATTAAAAAAAAGAAAAAAAAAAAACTTTTGCCGAGTTCAAACAGACATCAAGCAACAACATGAAAAATATTACATGTTAAGAGAAACTTACTGAATAAATATTTTTGCAATAAATAGAAAAGTTTTTTATACACATACATACATAAACATTTACAAACACTCACACAGATGTCTCCTTATACAGGAGACAAAAATGTCGGAAATCAAATTATCATATGAAATAAAATGCAAAAAATTGAAATGTGCAAATAATTTCAAAATACTTTCCGGAAAAAAATAAATTTATATACATATATTTACAGTTATCCTAAAAAGTTTGTATATTCTATAAAACACAATAATAGCAAAAATCAGGAAGTTTAATTCAATGGAATACAATTTATAATTGGGAACCTTTTAAAACCTTTCTGCAATTTGAACTTGGAATTTATTAAAATAATTTTGGACTTTTCAAAATAGAGTATTTTGTATAGGCAAAGAAGCAAAGAAAAATTAAAATAAAAAACAGGAAATGAACACAAAATTAATTATAATTGGCATATTAAAGCCAGCACATTCGCTTAAATAGAACAAATTTTGTGTTTCGATATAGAGATGAAATATATATTTTTTTAACTATAAATGACAACAATTAACTACATTTTAAAAGCGCTTTTCTACTTATATGTGTATTTGTTCGCGCCACATATAATGTGTCGGAATTTTTAGGCCTCGTTTTAATGCTCACATGTATGTGTATTATTTTACCATATAGTTTTACAAACCAAGTTAACTATATACTAAATTCCAATTTGAGAAAATTGGAACCTATAATTTTCATGTATTTTACCAAAAATTTAAAATAATTGTTCATATTTACATATGTCAGCAGAAAACAAGTTGTTGGATTACAACATCTTTAGTTGTAAAAATTTCTTTATTAAACCGAAACAAAATGAAGCAAGCAAGTCGTCCCTGCCGACATTGAGTATACCCTGTACCAACTAGTTATATTAAATAAAGTAAAATATCCTCGAAATCGTCATCAATTTCATGCAAAATTCTCTTTAACATGCAGCTACAGCGAACGCATGCTGTCTCGCTCACTCTTGCCAGCCAATGTCGCCTTGGCAATGCAGTGCAAAACTCATATAGCTATATCTTCGATTTTTATTGTCCGATTTGGACAAAATTTGGTGAGCTGGTCCAGTTTTATATAATTAGGTGTGCCAAGTAAGAATACGATATCTTTAATACAGCTCTAGTAATACGTTTTCGAGATTTGCGGGGGCGGAAGTGGGCGTGGCAAAAATTTGAAACAAACTTGACCTGTGTATACATTAGACGCATGTTCACACCAAATTTGGTGGCTCTAGCTCTTATAGTCTCCGAGATCTAGGTGTTCATACGGACGGACGGACAGACGGACAGACGGACGGACAGACAGACATGTCTCAATCAACTCGGCTGGTGATGCTGATCAAGAATATATATACTTTATGGGGTCGGAAACGCTTCCTTCTGCCTGTTACATACATTTTAGCGACTTTAATATACCCTTTTACCCTATGGGTACAGGGTATAAAAATATGAAAAAGACAACATGAAGTATTAATTTGATATAAGTATTCATTTGATATGGGAATTTGGTCTTACGTGGTCTGGTTGAATTTAACTTTGACTCAGTATAAAAATCTTTAAAAGTAGACTTTTAAATTTTACTTTTTTGGGGTTTTGTTTATGTAGATATTTAGAAATGAAAGAGACCATTAATATTACTTTTTATCTGGAGTTTGTTACTTTTTTATTGATATTGGGAATCGTATTTTACATTCATTTGAAAGACCCAAAGTTATTCTTCAATAAAATATTCGATTTGGAAAATCTTATGCATTTTTGAAACTAAAATTAGGAGTCATTTCAGGGCCTATAGCATATTTAAACATTTATAAAATCAATGAAATACCTTTTTCCTCTAAATAAATTGTTTTAGTAGATAAAATTTCTATATTACCCGACTACTGAATTAAGTTTTAAAATTACTTAATATAAGCTAATAATAGTTAACCAACTGACCAGTAAGCTATTGTCCCTAAATATATACTTAAAGCTAATATTTAAGCCAATTTCAGTTTGTCGGGTGACGGGGCTAAGGCTCACATAGAGCTTGTAGCTAGCTGAATTGTTTGTTTGCCCGAAGAGCCAAGTCGCAAAAGGAGTCTTTGTATTTCTTTCTTTATTCCTTCTCCTCCTTCCCTACTATATCCTTTTACTCCTTTCTTTGTGTTTGCCTGCATCTATTGGTAACTTGAAGATGCTGCACATGACGAAGAATTCTGTTTTTTTTTTCTTTGTTATTTTGTTCGTTTATTTCTGCTTTTTTCTTTATATATACAAATGTATGTATTTTGCCTCTGCCATGTTTATATTTATTTTGTTGCACAAGAAAAGAAGAAGGATAAGTAAATAGAGAAAATACAAAATATACATATTTGATTTGCAGTTGCATTCAAGTGAAAATTACCAAAAGCAAATGTTGAATGTTACCAGAGAGATGTTGATAGAGAAGGAGAGAGAGAGAGAGAGAGAGAGAGAGAGAAAGAGTGATATGCAAGAAATTTAAAGCCCAAATAGACCATTGTATTTGGCTATAACCAAATAACCTACAAAAGATGCCCAAGAATGAAGGAAAAAATCTAATAAACACATTTCAGCTGGCTGAGTAAATGGAAAACCATTTTGCCCACAGCAAAAGCAAAGATTTTTCTCTTTTTTCCCCCTCCCTTTTCCCCTCTTCTTTTTTTTTTTTTTGACAGACAGCCGCAACCAAGTCAGGACCTGAACTCATCGATCCATTAAAACCAAAAGTCTGCAAAAAAAAGAAAACCAAATGGAGGGAATAGAAGTGGGAAAGTATGAGTATGGCAAATGGCCGCAACATACCAAAAAGGACTTCAAGGACTTGCTATAGATGGTAAAATATATTTGCAGCTGCGACCGCCAAAAAAGAAGGAGAGAAAAAAAGAAAACAACAACAACTCCACTTGGGATATAAGCTAAGGGGAGAATGAGTTGCCAGGTAGTCAAGGTTGCCATAGCAATATCCTGGGAGAGCTCAATGTCTCTCCAACTACATACAGATTTATATATATACATATATATATATTTATGTATATGTATGCCTGTGGTTGTGGGTGTGCCTGTATGTGTTTTTGCATTGCTCATACGCCATGTTGTGCGCAGAGTCGGCAATTTTGCTGCCCTTTTCGGGCAAGGACTATAAAAGCCGTTGCCATGTACAGCTGAACGTTTAGATGCGTTGCCATGTGGCAGCCAGCAAGAACCTCTACTATATAGTGCCCTCGATGCATTTATATTTCCACTCTGCCAAAATCAAATGGAGCTCAAGTCTCAAGTGCTTTTGAGTGCCACAGCAAGCAAGCAAGCATATTTGTTGAATTGACTTAAATATTTTGCAGAAAATTATAACAAAAATGCGTAAATTAAGAATGATATTTAATTATCGTTTGGCCGTAGCAAATTAGAATCACACGTCTGACACAATATTATACTGAACTGCATAGAGTTCCAAAATTGATCAATTAAAAGTGTCTATAATTGACGATATTTTTTGAGCCACAACTAAGAAATCATTAATTTCGAGAAGATAGTAAATTTGCAGGAATGTTGTACTGATCTACATGGTTTTCATAATTGATTAGTTACTTTTACCTAACGAGTGCCTATAGATATATATATTTGATGGACCATATTTGAAAAATCATTCCTAATACCGAGAATCATTTCTAATACCGAGAAAGACTGCCGAAATATTTTTAAAAACTTTCTTACCCACTTTTAATTCAATTGGTGAAAATAGAATAGAAGTCCCTCCTCAAGTATCTATTGAAATATTTTAAAAAAGTTCTTTAGAATATAAACTCTTTAGTCAAATTTAAAACAATATTATTAACTACCTTTTAGTAGATACTTAGTTTCTTTTAAGGAACCATTCTGTGTCGAATATAATCAGGTTCTAGTTTATTTATTTGTCTAAAATAATCACTTAAGACAGTCACAAGAAACCTTTATATGAAAACACTTTAGATTGGCATGAATATATAAAACTTTATCGTTTTCCATAAAAGTTTCGCTTATTATAGGCGATAAATACTTATTGCAAGTAGACCAACATAATCCGTCAGTTACAATATATTTTTTCTTAATTTATTTGTTTATACCAAAGTTGTATATAGTTCAAAACTAAAACTTACTTTTCCCCAAGCGTCAGTTGACCTTGGTCCTTATATCAATGAAATTTGTGATTATTAACATTGATGCTTCTTTTATACATCCCCGAGTAATATCCCTAAATTCACCTTCAAAAATCTTATTTAATACTCAAAAACTTCTAAATATATGTATATAAGTAAAAGATATCCTAAATTAACTCACTTCTTTACTTACAAATTGCTTCACTTTTTTTTCCTCAGTGTATACCAATGCGCAGGCGTCGCATCAGGCAGATAAACACCAGAAAAGAAAAAAAAAAAACATGGCCGCTCTCACAAGCCAGAGACTCACACAAAGACACACCTAACACACATACACTTACCCATACCACTGAGAGACAGACAAAAGTCATTTCCCCTTAACAAATGAGCAAAACACACACACACACACACACTCATGTATGTATATACACACACGCTCATCATGAAGAGATTTCCACTCCCAACAACATGATTTTGCTCACAGTTTGTGCAAACGATTTTCAACACATTTACAATTATTGTAAATGTGTGCAAAATTTTAGACTTTACAGCTATACATATACATAACAGAGAAGCTCTTCTTTGTATGTGTGGGAGGATACAACACAGACTGACAGACAGACGTGTAGAGAGAGTGAGTGAGCGAAAGAGACGCCAACTCAGAGAGAGAAAGAGAGAGAAGAGTTGGTACAAAGTGAACATTCGATTTTACCGGTTGCTGCTCTTTGCCGGTGTTTTTTCCCATTTTGTGTTTTTTTTTTGTTTTTTTTTCAAATTGTGGTGGAGACCTCCAACTCATGAGTTTTTGGGGAATTTTTGATGCGTTCTTTGGGTGGACATCCACCCCCACCCCTCTCCTGCCTCCTCACTTGATGGCTCCAGAGTCTTTGGCAGTCATCGTGTAACTCTGTATTCCCCATTTGGCATCTTTTGATATGTGTGTTTGCCTGGTTTTCGTGTCTGTTTTTGTTATTTTCGATTCAATTCGATTTCTCGCCCCAACAACTTGGCCAAAATCATGTTTGTTGTTCTTACCAAAGTTTTGTTTTTCCTTCTTGCCATATCTATCTCATTTTTAGTCAGGTTCTGGGTCTCTGGTTATTGTGTTTTATTTTTCTTTCCCCCCGTCCCTCCTCGATGTGGTTTGTTAGAGAGAAGCTAGGCTTAAGATGAGTTTATTATGAAGTTATCAATGAAAATTGGTAATGTTTGTTATATAAATTTTAATGCTTAAAAACGAAACAAAAGATTCGAAATATAAGATGTTATGAATTACTATTTTGTTGCTTCGTAAATAACTTAAAAAGCTTTTTTTTAATTTGATAACTATTAAATGAAGAGAATTGATTTTCTCTAATCTTTATTCTATGAAATTTCACCTAACAATATTTCAATATCTTTCTTTAGATTTATTAAAATATAAGTATGTTGATTAAAGTTTATTGATTCTTAAAAAGATGTTAAGTAAATAAATTCCTGACAATCGATAAAAAGTTTTTATTTTATTTATAATGTACGAAGAATTATAAATTGAAATTATTCCATGCAATTTAAAATAACGATTTAATTGTAGTAGCAGTAGCACTTGTGTAGCAGCGTGATAAATGAAAGGACACCAAAAAAGCAATTTTCTAATATGTATCTGTTTTCTGAATTTGAAGCTCATTTGGATTATCTTATTTTATAAGGACAACTTACCTACATACATACATGTATATGTGTGTCTGCTACTTCTACAATTTTTAAATTTTAAATAGGTGATCTCAGAAATGGCTCAACCGATCGGCCTTAAATTTCTACACAATCTTCTTAGATATATTCCTCAAGTATCTAACACAAGTATTTTAAAAAAATTTGTTGTCGTACAGTAAACGAGACTATATCCAATCTACCTATTTTTGGGGACTACAGAAGCGGCCTACGTGATCCAAGTGCAATTTTATTTTTAGGAAAAACTTCTATTCAAAAATAATCAGCAGTTGGTAGTTGTGAATTGAGTTTGTTCAAAGTTCTAAACTTCAATTCTTTATTCTTAAAAACTTAATTCTTTTTTTGAACCATTCTTAATTCTTTTTTTGAAACTTAAGATATCTGTTAAATAATTTCTAAAGTATTTATCTTTAAAGTGAATTAATTTGTTGCTTCAAAAAGACATCGCTCTTGGGTTCCGCTCTGCTACGATAGATATCTTTTACTAATTATGGAATGCTTCTTTTTGGCATTTTTATATAAAATACTAATTGGGCAATAATATGCACTTGTAATCTGGCCACACCTTTGTATACCCTTGCAAAAAGGGTATATTAATTTTGGTCAGAAGTTTGCAACGCATAGAAGGAAGCATCTCCGACTATATAAAGTATATATATTCTTGATCAGCACGACGAGCTGAGTTGATATAGCCATGTCCGTCTGTCTGTCCGTCTGTGTGTTTGACAGAGCTGAAATTTTGCACCTAAACTTCCTTTTGCTGCAAGCATTGTATATCTCAGAATCATCCCGATCGGATGACTATATCATATAGCTCCCATAGAAACAATCGGTGGAAAATAGAGTTAAACCTCCATAACTTTGTTTTTTTCAATCAAATGTTACAAAATTTGTTGTTTATGAGTTTGGTACACTTTCTAGCATATCCACCAAGTTTCATTAGAATCGGTTGACTATATCTTATAGTTCCCACTGGAACGATCAGTCAAGAATATTGTTTTTGAGCAATAACTTGGGTGTTTTTAAAACGATTGTATTTGGAAGTTAAGTATATATATATAGAAATGGCAGTGCTAAGTTTCAGCCAAATCGGTTGACTATATGCTATAGCTCCCATAGGAACAATCAGATCAAAAAATATTTTTTGTCGAATTTCATTTTTTTCTTAAGCCACGAACATTTAATCAAGATTTGACTTCTGTCTTTTTCTAATGTAATTGTAAATATGTAATTGTTAAATAACAGTTTGCAAGGGTATACGAACTTCGGCATGGCCGAAGTTAGCCCATCCTTCTAGTTCTAGAATTCAAGTTTACTTCATAAATTTGCGCTTTTGACGTGCTTAAATAAACTCTCATAAATACATACTTTTATATTCATATAATAAACCTTCAAACACCTACATTTTATTAAATCATTTAATTAAAATTTGTGAAATTCTATGCAAGAGTCATTTCGAATTTAATTGAATTAAACAGTTAAAACTTAATAACAAATTAAAATCTATTTTAATATACAGCTGCTGAGCAACTGGCAACCCATTTAAAGGAGGTTGAAAAGTGGCTAGCAGATTGGCGCATCCGTGTAAATGAACAGAAATGCAAGCACATTACGTTCACGCTTAACAGACAAACCTGCCCATCATTGACTCTGAACAACGTGCCAGTGCCTCAATCCGACGATGTTGTGTATCTTGGAGTTCACCTGGGCAGAAGATTAACTTGGCGTAGGCACATCGAAGCCAAGAAAAAGCAGCTAAAGCTTAAAGTAACCGGACTACATTGGCTTATCAATGCACGATCTCCCCTATGTTTAAAGTTCAAAGTTCTTCTCTACAACTCGGTGCTAAAACCCATCTGGATGTACGGCTCTGCACTGTGGGGAAACGCAAGTAAAAGCAATATCGAAACCATAAGAAAGGGCGCAATCTAAGGTTCTCAGAACTATCACGGGAGCACCTTGGTATATCTGAAATGAAAACGTACAGAAAGATCTACATATTAACAGTGTAACAACCGAAATAAAGGTACAACAGCTAAAGTACACCGCTAAACTGCAGGCACATCCGAATACCCTCGCCCAATCATAAACCCGAGTATGTGATAGAACTCGTCTCCAAAGAAAAGACCATCCAACCCTCTAACTAATAATCAGGGCCATCGACCAATGTAGCATTCTTCAAATGCTAGATTACATATTAGATTAAGATAAAACTAGAAAATTGTTGTTAGTCTTATAAAGTTAAATAAGAGATCCAACAAAATAAATAAAACGTATCAAAAAAAAAAATTTTAATATACATCTACTTTAAATACCCTGCCAACCAATTGATAAATCTTATGATTAGCATCGAATATATATATATATATATACATATTGTATATTCCATATTCTCTTATTTAAAGCAAGGCTTATAAAGTTCTCTTTCACTTTGAGTTGCATAAAATATTTCCCAATTATTCAAAAAGCAAGCACCTCAAAGATAAATAATATATACGCGCTAAATGTATATATACATATGTATATATGTACATATATATAAAAACATATGCATGGCGATTTTCTCTTTCTTCTTTATCGCTTTTCTCTTGTATGCCATTCATTCATACTAATGGCCAGTCAGACGCTATTCGAAATATACCAAAAAACTTTGAAAAGAAAATAAATTTTGGACAGCAACTTAAAGGATCGACTTAAAGATATCCATTACCAACCAAGTCAAGTAAGTAAAAAACTTAAATTATGCAATTTAAACATCTTTTCTTTAATATTTCCTAATTGAATCTTGTAGATAGAAGAATATGTTTATCAATCATTTTTATTTTCATCACCCTTTAAATACCTTTTTAGCACTCACTGTAAAGGGTATTAAAAATTGGGTAAATACACATTGAAAACGTATAACGTTGTGCGGCCATTGTAGCGTTTGGCGTTGGCGTGGCCAAAAAACACACAAATACAACATGGTCGAAATGGTTGAGGGATATGGCAATATGGAGTTGCAGCTGCAATTGATGCAGGAGCAGGAGCAAAAGGAAAGGATGGAGTCTGAATTGTGTTCCAACACTAAATGAAATGAAATCAACATGGCTACCCCGCGACATGGTTACGGTGAGGGAGGTAAATGCGAGCATGGGCAGGGGTAAAAATGTTGAAAATGAAAATGCAACGTTGGCAATTGTTTTACGCTACACTTTTTCTTATGCAACAATTTGTATTTTTCTTTCTATACCCTTAAAGTGGGTACTATGAATCATTCTAGAAACGTGATTAAATTTCAAAAAGAGAGAAGGAAAAAAAAATCTTTGCCACAGTTATAAAGTTTATTTATATAATTTTGATAAGCGCTAGTAAAGAAAAGGACAAAGAATTTATATGTTCGTTTGTGTTTTTATTTTTCATAAAGCCTTTCTATTTGAAGGCTCATTTTTTTGCAAGTTAAATGAGTTATTTTACCAAATAAATTTCTAAAAAAAACGAACGAAAAAATATAATAACAAATTAAAATTTAAAATTATGTTTATAGTTCTATTCTTAATAGATTCTAAATTTTTTTGTAGATCTTAGTGACAATTTTTCCTAATGGACATCTAAAAAGGAATTTATGAATAATCATTAGTTTTTTCTAAGATCTTTTGACTAATTTATATAACTTTTAACAGAATAGTTTATTGTTTTACAATGGACAAACGATTTCTTTTAGATTACTTTTGTAGAAGTTTCGTAAAAGTCTCTGAAAATAGAATAATTTGCATAAGTCGGCAGAAAATGCTGATAAATCAAGTAGATTAATCAGAGAAGTGAGCTGTAGGATGAAACAAATGATTAGAAAAATCTTTTGTATTGATCGCCCCAACAATATATATATATATATATATATATATATATGTCAGGAATATATGTATTTATAGTTTAATTATCTTCATTATCTTCATTATCTTAAGCTCTTCTATTTAGCAACTGCTCTCGAATAAGACTCTCCAGATCTCTGCATCGCATATTCTCCCAATGTTATCCTTCCCCTCTGCTCTCTTAAGCGTTCTCTCCACTAGTAAAACTGTCATTCTTGGCATATATAACGCCTGCATCTATCAATCTATTTTTTGAAAGACTTTCATTTAACTCTATATAAGATCAGTTTTCATAAATTTTTCTTATATGTGATTGAGAAAATTGTAAAAGTTTCATTCTAAAGTTACTTCCGGACTCGCAAGTGTATAAAGAATTCGTTATATTGAATTAATTTTTTGGAATCCCTTTAACTGTTGCCTCCTCCTATTTGTCACCTTCTCATTCTGCCACTCACTCATTAAGCCATACAGAATTTAATTGCGGCCATTTTCCTCCTTTTATTTTGTATACCTTTTTTATTCAGTTACGTTAAACGTTAAATAAGAGTTTTCGTTTTGTATCCAGGCAATTTAATTGAATTAAATTAAATATTTTACATAGAACAATTCTCTCTCTCTCTCTCTTTCTTTCTGTGTGTGTGTGTTTCTGAAGGGCAATTAATAAAATTGAAATTGTTTAATTTTAGGAACAAAACCAAACAAAAACCGAAGTAAAGAACTTTCTGTGTGTATTTTGATTTTGTTGCTACATTTTAATAAATTCTATTGAAGGAGAAGAAGAGAGAGAGAGCGGGGGTGAAAGAGAGAACGGGGGTAGGTTGGAAAATATTGCAACATATTTTCAATTTAATGATTTTTCCTGGGTGCGGCCATTGAAAAAGTTTTGCCATGAAATTTTCTGCTCTTTACGCCACTTGGCAAATTGATTGGAAAATTTATACAGAAAAGACCAGAAAAGAGTTTGACTATGGGGAAACAATTGGCCAAAAAAAATAAAAGAGAAAGAGTAGAAAACTGAAATTAGATTGATTAAATTCCAAAATAACTTAGTAGAAAAAAAGTTAAAGAGTTGTAAAATGAATAAAAGAATTTGCAAATGTGGGAAAAGTTTATAGGGAAATATTATTTATTAGTTAAATATTGTTTCGTTTAGCAGATTAAAAGCAATTTTCTTACTAATTTATTTATTAGATTTAAATTTTATAATAGATAACAAACACAAATTAACTCACTTTTGTAGCAAATGAATGCAAAGTGAATGAGTGGGTGAATAAAGTCATTGAAGTGGATATATAAAAACCATTAAAATGTAATTTCTTATTTATATGTTTACATATTTAATTAATATAATTTTTTCTTATTTTGTATAAGAGGTAAGAGTCAAAAGAAAAGGCTCGTATACATATATTTGCCTGTTGCCAATAAGAAAAAAATTATAAATAAATCAATTCTCGAATTAATCAATTTTTATTTGTCAGTTTTTACCACTTTTCTACAGTTCCTTTTAATAGTTTAAGAAACCAAAATTGCAATTCATTTAAAAACATTTTTAATCAGTGAACCCATATAATATCCTTTTCAGAATTTCCGTTTATATATGTACATACAAACAATGGCAACTGAATTTTCCATTTCGCTTGATAATAAAATACTAATAAATTTTATGCCATGAACTTTTTTTTTTCTTTTTTGGCGCATGGGGGCCAGTGAGACCACATGTGAAAGACGACCGCCAAGTCGACGGCCACGGACCACGACAAGGATAACTCCTTTGCTATCGTTGAATTTAATTTATAGCAAAGCGACGAAAATTTTTGCACAACTCTCTTTCATCTTTTCTCTGCTGCTGCTCCTGCTGCTGCTAGTTAACCATAGACGCTTTGGTGAAAAAGCATTTTCTTTCTATTTGCACACTGTGGAAAAACCACTTTTCATGCCCGTCAGTTGCAGCTGTTGTTACTACAGAGCCGACAGCTTGGTCAAAAAAAAAAAATACGAAAAAATAAAATGAAAATGAAATGAAAAAGAAGGGGAACAGAAAAAAAATATAGGAAAATGTGAAAGGGGAAAAACTAAAGGCATTTTTCCACTGGTTGCCTTCAAAAAAAAAAAAAAAAATAGAAGATATATATATATACTATATATATTTGATAGAATTTTGTGTGGAACTTGCTAAAGCTTGTTATCATTCCGTTGCCCACATCTGTCACCTTCTATAAATCAGTCGCAAAAGATGCTCCTAGATATACATATACATGGAGTGAAAATGTGTATGTGTGTGTATAATGTGTGTGCCATTTAAGTATGTGTCGCTGTCTTCTGGGCCTGGTCTGGTTACTTTTGTTATTTTCCAACTAATTCCCTTAATGGAAAATTGCACAAGCATGTTAAGGAAAAATTGTAATGGCAGAAATAAGAAAAGACGGAAAAGCGGAAGTCCCCAGACTATTTTTTATAACGAATAATGTTTTACACTTTTTTATGTGACTGAAATATTGTTAAAGAAATTACCTAGTTCTGAGGTATAGTAAATTTAGGTTTAGGATCAATTGGGATTAATACATATACACTTGATTAAACAAATATGATTAAAATAATGCTGATATGGTTTTCCTATGGTATATTTTTAGTTAGAGGCTTTCAAAAAAGAATCAAAAATTTGTATCAATTTGAAAGAACCTTCTACTATATTCTATGAAGTAATTGGCTCCCTAATTTCAATTCGTTAAAGATTCAGAACTGAAAGCAAGTTAAACTTGCTAAAACTATTAAGATATAGATTTTTAAAATACATAAAAAATTAAAAAATATAACACCAATAACAGGTGTTAATTAGAATATTTCATTTCATTGTTGACATGCTTAAACAACACAATGAAATTATTAAAATTCACTATAAAATTGGTGAAAATTTGGCAGGGTAAATTTCGGACATTTTTGGGTAATCGTAAAGCACCTTGTCGGGTCTTCTTCTTTATTTGGGGCCATGTGAACGAAACCTTCTACGCCAACATCCAGGGGTCGTTTTAAAACCTTAAAGATAGCTATCGTCGCAAGGCCACCAAGGACATAGGGAAGCAACTTTGCGATTTCGTTATGGAAAATTTCGGGAAAAGGATATTGTCCTGTTAGCGTGGCGGTGTTATTTTCCACCATGAACGGCATACCTTCCTCTTTATAATGCAATAAACATCCGATCATTTATATTAAAAAATTGCATTTTTCTTTAAATATCAAAATAACACCTCCTATTGGAAAACTCTATATATAAGAAGTACAAAGGAAATTAGAGCACATCTTGGAATTGGTAGTATTTTAGTTAACATTTGTATTATGCGTTTATATTTGCTTAGTAATAAAAAATACAAATTTGTATGAATTTAATGAAATTTCAGGTAAAATGAATTTGAGATGATACTTTCAACCTGAATTCGAAACATATTAGAATAAGTTAAGCGCACTAAAGGATCAATAATATTGTACATATCTGGGAAATTTTATCCCATTTCCAAAACGCATTCTTCTACTTTTTAACTTGTAATAAAGGTATAAAACACAATTCTAACTATTTGAAGAAAATGTTATAGAAATTATAATATTTGAGATAAATTATTCCTAAAAGAAGATATAAATAAACGCAATAAATCTTTTACTATATCTTTCAGTTCAGTTCCTTTATTTCCTGCAGCTAGTAAGAGCCGTTCAACTGTACAACATGTAAGTTCAGTTTCTTCATATCCATTAGCTAGTAAGAGCCGATGAACTCTACAATATGTAAGTGTATAACAATAAAGAAAGGGTTTCCCCTTACATGCTATAACGTATACCCTTACACTCTATATAAAGAGTAGATTTACGCATAAAATATTAGTTGCTGCATTGCAATTGTTTCATTTCATATTGCGGGCGTGCAATGGCATTGTCTCTACTGATACATATATACATATATAGAATATAATGCGAATATGTCTGCCTATATATTTTATGGCATTGTAATGTTTCTTCTTTTTACTCTTTCAACCTCCTTGTGATACCCTTTACCTATATAGTAACAACTTTGCCTTGTCTCTGTTGTTCGTGCTGGCGCATTATTCTTCCGCATTTGCTGCCACTTTTCCTTTATCTTGGCTACAACACACTGGCCCTTGACACCCGACCCTACCATTACCCCCCCTGCCATCATCTGTTCAGTGATTCTGTTGTTGGTTGTCGGATGGTTCTATCCCTATATATGTATATATATATTGAATTCAATATCTTGTGTTACATTTCATTGCATTGCATTAGATTTATTGTAAGAGAGCGTCAAAAAAGAAAAATTCTTTACTTCACTTGCACATAAGCAACATTTTCTTACTCAATGGATTTAATTTATAATTCTTTTTTTTTTTTTTTGGGTTTTTTTTGGCAGTTGAAGTAGTTTACTTTGTCCTTTGATGGATTTAATTTCATTTAGGCTCAAAATTGATATTTAATTTGCTCTCCTTTTTGGAATGATTAATAATCAAATTGCATGTAATTTTGCACTCAAATGGAAAATGTAATAGTTTTTAAGAGGCTTAAGAATTTCAATCATTCTGTGTGTGTGTGAGGAAAAGAAGCCAAATAATTGCACATTTTCATTTGAAATTTAGACAATATGAAATGGGGTGTGGGGGAGGGAACTTGTTCATCATGAAATTTTCAATACATTTTGTAGATTTTCTATCAATCATAAAATGCACTTATTATTTAGCCACAAAATGCAATATCCCTCTGACAGCAGGAGTATCAGCATGAATCTATGTATATATATGTATTGGGATTTATGTATACATATAGGTACATACATATATACCTTACCACTTGTTTGTGCACAAAAAAAAATATGTATATATATTTTCAATTTCCGCTTTTATGAGAGTGCAAAAGCGTAACATATTCATGCATGAGCAAATCAAATGGCCTCCACATAAGGAGTAGGAGAAGGAGGAATGGCCTTACAACCCCAACATAAACGATAATAACTACCACATATAAAATGTATATACATATATAAATCCATACTATATCGCCACCAAGTGCTAGGCAAACAGAGCATCAAGTCTACATTGAAGTAAAGGAATCTCTGGCCAAAGCTCTCCTTCTTCTCCTTCCCCCTTATCAAATGGTAGTTGCCCTTCCATTTATGCGAAACCGCAAAGCAATTGCATTGAAACTGCTTATGCAAATGCCAATCAAAATGTTTTTGCTATTTCTGCCTTCTCTAAGGCATAAGGCATAAGGCATAACATAGCTGTGCCTCAAAGGAATGTGGTAAACCACTTCCTCAGTGAAGCCAAAGAAATTGTCATTAAGGCAAAGGTAAACTAGTTGCTTCAAGAAATGTATTGATATTATTCAATCTCAATACTGTAATCAACCGTATGGAATAAAATGCGTATTACAAAATTTAAGTATATGTAAGATTGACTTAAAAGACTGTAAAGAAACACAAAGATTTTGATGTAAAACTTTGTCATTAGATTTCTAGCCATGGTCCAAAGGAAACTACTGGAGGTTAAGTTTTCATTTTAGGTCTTGGTTTATGTACAAGGCTAATAAGAAGTAAAACTTGTCATTATTCTGCCGCAGTAGAAAGCTCTTTACTCTTCTCTTTTATAAGCCTGGGATTCTATGAGTTTAGTAATCGGTAAGATTAAGATTAATTTGAATATGGCTCTTGTTGTGGGTGCGAAGTGGGAGTGGCGTGGAGTGGGACTGACAAAAATGTGAAACAAAATTGATCTGTGTATACACTAGACGGATCTATAAGTCTCCAAGATCTCGATGTTCATAGGGACAGACGGACATATCTCAAACGGCTCGGCTAGAGATGCTAATCAAGAATATATATATTTTATGGAATCGGAAATGTATAATTATGACTGTTACATACATTTTAGCGACTTTAATATACCCTTTTATCCTATGGGTACAGGGTATAAAAACTTTCATTAAGTGTACTATATTAGCTTACAATTTTTTTTCGTTCATTGCAGAAGTTTTATAGAAGTATTTTACTTTTTTAAACAAATTCCCAAAAGTATAATTCTGTAGTTTTATGCATAACAAAGGATACTCGATGTACTTCAATTACTATAATTGGAAGAAAAAATACATACGTGGTTATATATCAAGTTAGGTTTTATTTTTAATATATTTTTGATTCATCAGTTTTTACATAGAGAAGCATTTTTAACACAGCGTCTGACATATTGCCAAAAGAAAAAAAATCAAGGATTTTAATTCTAACAGCAGAGTTCTACATAAGTCTTATTCACCAAAGAAATTTATGACACGTTTGCGTATGAATTTAGTTCGGTGAAATCTCTACAGAAATAATCGTATGATTGTCCTAATCCTTTAAAATGTTGCATTAGTATGAGTGACATTTTTGAAATATCTATACATAGTATAAAGCAAAGTCGCTTCCTGCGTCTGTCTGTATGTATGTATGCTTAGATCTTTAAAACTACACAACGGATTTGGATGCGGTTCTTTTTAATAGATAGAGTGATTCAAGAGGAAGGTTTTTGTGTACAATAACATGCTGAATAAATTAGAGAACCATTGATAATTTCAAGACTTCTAATGCGAAGTCGTAAATAAAAACATTTTTTAAATATTTTGAGAAACGTATTATTTAAGGTATTTAAGTTCAAAAAAGTATTTTTTGTTGTTGAGTTTTTTATTTTTAGTTTATATAATAATAAAATCATGTCTGGAAGACGTCGTCGTTGGAACATAGGTCGTATTATAGTGAATGCCAGAAGAACACGTTCAGCAAGAGATAAAGAAACGTCAGCGGAACGTGATGCTCGCATCAGCCAGCTTCGGGATAGAAATAGAGCTGAGAGAGAGAGAATCTTCAGTAGAGCGTGAGGCCTGACTCAGCCAGCTTCGGGCTAGAAATAGAGCTGAGAGAGAAAGAGAATCCCCCGTAGAGCATGAGGCTCGCCGTAGCCAGGATCGAGATAGACATATAGTTCAGAGAGCCAGAGAATTGTCTCTAGAACGTGAGGCTCGCCTCATCCAGGATCTGCGATATAGAGTGTTCCAGCAAGTACTCCCGACTTTAATGTCGTAATGTATAATGTATAACTTCCTATGATGCACAATTTTGTCTCGCAATCTTGCGGAAAACTTCCTTTTCTATATTTGCCTTAGAACGACAACATTTGAAATTGTGTTTTTGATTAAAGTTGTAAAACAAAACTTTTACTACTAATTTCTGATCAAGATAATCAACTTTTTTCAACTAGAATAAAAATGAATGCGTTGATTTTCTCGAGTTTTCATTGTATTCTTCAAAAACAATATAAAGAGTAATTGAGCATTAACGTTTTAAGTAAATTAAGCAGAAGTGAATGGATTTTAAAGTCTTAAAATTCTCAGATTCTTTTAAAAAGAAAAAAAGTTGTTTATTCGATTACTGCTAAAAATGTACAAAAAAAAAAAAAGAAGAACCTTTAGGGAATACATTTTCCCTCTTCTTCTTTTTGTATATATGTATATTGTTTCTTTTATTTTTTCTGCTTCCTTTGTATTCCCAGGCTATTTAGCAAGGTAAACATTGTTTCTTTCCCTGTTTTTTGCCTCTTTGATGGGTAAAAGCATATCCTCATCAATATATTCCCATGCCCACAAGCATCTTTCGAGTAATCTGCATTGAACAGTTATTAGGTTTTTCTTCTCCGCCCCCCTCCCCCTTCTCAATTTGTTTTCTTTTTTCGGTCGTTCTTCTTTTTTTTTTTTTTTTGTATCCAAAGTCAGAGGAGACATATGTATGAACACCCAAAAAGGGACTCTGTAAAGCCTTTAGGCAACTTCTGTATGGCGCAGCGCATAGAATGACAACAGAGAAGTAAAAAAGGAAAAAACATACATACATATTTGGATGGAAGGAATCGAAAAATGCTTTTGGTAGCATTTTATGCATATGCGAAATGAAAACGCACACACCCGAATGGATGTCTCTTGTTCACTCTATCTATCTCTATCGCTACCTCTCTCCTTCACACTCACTTGGAGCATTTGTATGAAGATGGAAACTTGCCTTCATTTTGCATGCAAACAAATTTGCATGCCAAAGCGGTGCAGAACAAAAAAAAAAAAAAAAAAGAATAAAAATCCCTCAGGCTCGCTGAAAAATGAACAAATTGCAAGTGTGTGTGTGTGAGTGAGTGAGTATGGTGGGTGGTTTTTTTCTGGCTGGCTGTGTGTTGGTAATGTGTGTGTTTGTCATATGAGTAACTAAGCAAGGCTCTTATATCCTAGCTCTTCTCAGGACTTTCTCCTCTCCTGGGCATAACAAACTAAATCCCAGCACTTTGGCATGCTCATATTTTTTTTTCCTATATATATATATGTATTCTTGGAAAGATTTTTTTCTAGTTGTAAAATATTATATTTTCCCCATATTAAATTCTACATGCCCAGAAAAAAAAGGGAAGCATATTATAAATTTTGCACTTAACTTTTGATGCTCTGTATTCGGTTAAAGGTGTTTTTGTTTTTCTAATTAAGTAAAGATTCTAAATATCAAATAATAAAAGTTGTGTACAAGTGTCTATAGGAATATTCAATAGGAATGTTCAAGGATATCTAGATAGCCTCTAAATATACAATTTAAGCAGTAAAGTTCCTACAGAACACTTTTCTTTTAAACAAAGAGTTAAATGAAAGGTTCCTTTGGTTTAAAAAAATAAATACTTTCTCTTTTAAATGTATAATCTAATCATAACTAAATGAAAAATATATAGAAATTCCTATGGAATCATGTTTGTATTCAAACTTTCAATCGATAGTATGTAGATCCCGATTAATGATAACTTTAACTTTAAGTCATCTAACCAAAGAAAGTATTTTACTACACGCAAATATCTGGTCACACTATTGCAATCTCTCTTAACAAGAAAGAGAGGCTAAACGTTATAAAAATATAAATTGAAATAATTTAGTTACAAGGTATCCTAAGAGTCGATGTCCAACAATTTAACGTACTTAACCCACCTGCTCATTCTTTTGTCATTTAAGATTCCTGACAACGTCATTTTCTTTTACTCATTTTTACCAGGAAAAACATAGAAATAGAAAGAGAGAGAGGGCAGGGTGAAGACTGTTAGGATGGATGCCATTTCCTCAATTTTTGTTGGCCTTGTTTGGCCAACGTTCCAAGACCAGGTTAATGCATATTTGTGCCATGGCATTTTTTTTTTTTTTTGCATGTCGCTGACGTTAAATTAATTTCCGCTAAAGAAAAATTATAAATCCTTTTCTTCCACACCAGCAAGCAGCGCTACTAAGTTATTTTAGCTATTTTAATAAGAACCGAAGGCAGCTGGACACATAATCGGGTTAAATTGCGGGGGGTGTGGGGGGGGAATGCGCTATAAATTTTCTTAATGAATATTCCTAAAAGAATTTATGATATCTAAGAGAATCTTAGCAAATTATTGTGGAGTAGTTAAACCGGGGTTTAATTTTGATTTAGTTGGAATGACTAAGGAAAGCTAATAAGCACAGTTATGGCATTCGATTCAAGTAAAATTAAATTTAAAGAGAATAATGGAATAGATATATGAAGAATATATAAGAAGAATGTTATTACTAAAGTCTGTGTATCTCTTTAGTTGCTTTTCCATTATGCAATGGCAATCTTCTTAATATATACAAATTTCGTAGCACGGTGTTTGTCCGCGATACACTCTTCAACTATTCAACCCATTTTAATCAAAATTTGCGCAGTGTTTGCAGTTTGATCCTATTTGGAAGATGGGATAGCTTATATCAATGTTTTATTTATTTATTAATATTATTTTATGTTTTAGCTTCAAACGATTCCAACAGATGTTTGATTTATATTTGTTTTATATTTTATTTTCTTTTCGTTTACTCTACCCTCTCTTTCCTTGATAAAACTTGATCATTTCTTGTATTCACTATCCTTGTTAGCTATTTTCGAACAAGATTATTACAAGACACTTTGGAGTAATCCATTTTTCCATTAATTTTTCACGCGATAAAGAATATCTTTCCTATACATACATATGTTGATGTCTGTTGACTGTTCTAAATATTTTTACTTTAATATCATTCAGTGGAAAGTGTGCAGGCTCCAAATGTTGAACTAAAAACATAAAGTAAAACTAAATCCTTTGAAAACTTAAACTTATTTTATATTTTCTACATTTTTTACGTACTTGAGCTATCTATGTTGTTTCAAGTTGAATAAAATGGTTTTCTGGTATAAATAATATTCCACGAATTTTATTACCCTTTAGGCATTATACATATAAGAAGTTTTTAAATCGCAAAAAGTTGATATAGCAAATTAAATCTATCTTTTTCAAGGCGAAGAAATCTCTTTTTTTTTTAAACCAATTTACTTTGGATCACTTTTCTAAGTTCACCACTTACAATCTGGCATTGAGGATTTTATTAACATTAAAAGTCATATTCAGTATAATGACGAGCCACTTTAAAGAATCTGCTTAGCGACGACGGTGAATTCAATTTTTCATAAATTATATAAAATCTGTATATATTTATAGTTTTTGTAGTTTGCAGTTCTTTATTATATCCATGTCAGCATTTCGATTAAAGTTGGAATAACCTATTATTTTATGTTGTAGAATATATTCGTATTATTGTATCTTGAAAGTTAAAAGTTATTTGCATAAATGAAAATAGTTGGTAGTGACTACCCGTTTGCTCAATATAAGATGCCAAAAGCACATATACATAGGTTCTATTGAATTTTTTGTAAAACAGGGAAATTTCGTTCAAATCGAACTACTTTAACAAATTGAAATAAATCAAAAAACTCTTCACATAAACAAACGGTTTCAAAAGTGAATGTTAATACAAAATCTTCTTTTAAGTCGTATTTATGAAAACGTTTTAAAATCCTTTAAGTATTTTAGATAACTTGCAGAGCAATAATCCTTTATTGAAGAACTAAAGTCAAATGATAAAACCTTTATATATATATCCTTGTTAACTAAGGTTAAAGAATTTCTTTTAGTTTCACAGAAAATCGGCAGCTTTAGCAATATTGACTTTAGCATTACAAAACTGGAACCATGAGACTTCGACTTGTATTAGGCATAAGGAAAACGATCTTGCATTAAATTTATATTTTTCACATTTGAATCCTTTTTCTCTTAGAAAAATTTGTATACTCTGCTTTCAAAATAAACATTTTCCATTTAAAAACTTTTATTGTAAAATTACCAAGTATTTTTAGTTTTTGTTCATATTGTTAACTTAAAACTTTTCACTTTTGTTTTTCTTGTTGAATTTTTTATATTTTTTGCGTTTTGGTTTTTCTTGTAGAGTTTCGTTCGCTCTTGGCATTCACCGCGTGCCTTATGGTCAAATAACATATAGGCCTACAGTGGATACCAGGAGAAAAACGTACCAAACGACTTGAAACAAATAAATAAAGCACTTCGCCAAAATGTATGTCAAAGTCCACACGGAATGTTGTATCCAAGGGCGATCGCGAACCGGTTTCATTTATATAGCGAAATAAGAACACTACGTCATAAGGATAATGAGAGGGACGATTTGATTTTTGCTTCTGTGATGTTTGCGTTACGAGGATTGCCATAAAACTAACCGAATTGGCGAATGTGCTGCGATACAAAACTCTGTTGTGGGCTAGGACCTTAAATAGTCACTCCAGTGATCGTTGTTAGGGGTTGATCTTGTGCGTAATAACAGGATCAATGCTCGCTGGCTGCTCTCTCTCTCTCTTTCTTGTTCTCTTGCAATCCGGTTTCATATTATCCTGCCAGCTGCCCGCCTCCCGTTCAACGTCCTGATAGTCCCTTGTGCGCCTTTTCATTCAATGTATTGCCCAGGCTTAGGATATTCGAGTGCGCCCGCTGCTTCTTGTTATTGTTATCCTTGCTGATTTTATGATTATGTACATCTGTGTGCGTTTGTGTGTGCATATTTATTCTTATGCCGATGTATGTGTGTGTGTGTGTGAGAGAGTTTATGTGTATCCTTTTTTGCTTTCTTTTTATTGTCATTGACATTTACGGGCATCGCAAATGCATTTTTATATCCTGTTTATGCTCTTGCATCTCATCTAATCAATGATTCGCTGTGATTCCGAGCAGCTGGTTGTCGTGTCCCTTACTGCAACCTCAGGCAATCATCTCATCCCATCGAAAAGGTGAATGGTCGGAGATATCTTTAATGATGCTGAATGGTTTCATCAACTTTTGTTCAACAAATGATAAATAGTTGCCATTCGGTTGATTTTCAAATGATTCTTGAACTTTGGTATAAATAAAATGTGTTGGGATTAATCAGTGAGTGACAAGAAAAAGGATAAGCAAAAGGTTAAAGAAAAATAAAATGACAGCAAAGAATCAATTTAACTTCAATGCCAAATGTTTGGTAAACACAGAAAAACTTTATTTGGGAAAAGCTTTTGTTTAGAGTAAATTGAATTTTTGTCTAAAATAAGAAAGAAAAGTTTTGCATATAAATAAATTGTCTTTTTAAACTTTTGAAATTATTTAACTTTATTTCTTCTTATGTTATTTTGTGTTCCTATTTTAAAAGTATATAAAATTTGTTCAAATGAAATTGCCTCATTGTGCTCTATAAAACTGGAAAACTTATTATTTTGCTTAGGTCTTTATAATTTTTCTTAAGCTATGGCAATATTATTAGATTATTCTTATTGTAAAAAACTTTTGGTCCTTGTAGTCAAAATACTTCAAAATTTTAAAAGTCTTTTATGGCTGATCTTGATTAGATTATTATTAGATTAATCCTTTGATAAAGAACTTTTGGGCCTCGTAGTCTTGATTCTCTTAAAATTTGGAAGATGTCCCATTGTAAAACTCTTTGTTAACAAATAAATTATCTGCCAAGAGTAGAAGAAACTTTTAAAAATTTATTTTTAATTTTGTTTTTTATTACAAAATAAATAATACTGAAGTACAATCTTTAAAACTGAACTGAAATTTGTTTTTTTTATTTATACTTAAATAGTTAACTTTGGTCAAAATAAACAAATATAATTCGAAAAGTATACAGTTGCAGCTCAAGATAGACTGGTTTCAAAGTGAGTTTTAGATGGAAATCTTTTAAAACTAAATTTTTAGTAGAATATAGTTGACCAAAACTAACGTTACAAATTTGGTGAAACAATTCTCCAAAAAAAATGTTGAAAGACATTTCTAGAGTTTTTTAACTCTAGATAATACTTCTAATTTTTTTAAAATTGAATCCTTTTATTATAGTATTTATAAATCTTACTATATATCAACTGTATATCTAACAATTTACAAAGGCTTTAACAACGAAAAAATCGTAGAAATCTCATAGATAGGAAGCTAGAAAATATGAAAAATCAATATAAAACTCTCCTGTAGATTCCTTCAATTGTAAACGTAGATCAAGGGGTTTTTTAATCAAATTTTCTCCCCAACTTATCTCATATTATATGTATAAGAGTTAAGCATTATTATTATTATTATTATTATTAAAGTGTAGGATATAGTTATAAGCTATCAACCTAACTATATTTTACAAGCACTGGCAACTAAGGCCTTTGGCTTAGACGAAAAACTACATCCATACAATAGCCTGGGACTCGAACCCGAGAGTTAAGCATTACAGTTAGCAAATTGTTATATATTTAAGTTGAAAATGCCAATACAGCATGAACCCTTAACCCTAAAAATATTACTCGCACAAAAATATACATATATATCAAAAATTAGTGAATAAATGAATGAATGAATGAAAATTGTAAACGTAGTCCAATGGCCATTGTTTCTATTACTATAACAGGATATACATAAGTGAAATAAACTTATTCGATCAATACTAAGACTCTGATATATATACATTGCATTATTCTAACATATTTTTCAAATGTATATCTATTTCAATAAATTCATTTGTACAAGTATTGACTCTATTACATATTCCTCTCTAACATTACCTGAACTCATTTCAGTTTTTTCATATATATTTACATAACTCTTTTGATCAATAAACTCACCCCACAGTTAGTTACAAAAAAAAAAAAAAAAAGAAAACCAAAAAAAAAAAAAATCAGTAGAAAGAAAAATCACATCTGCAACATAAACCGGCCAATATATAGAGGCGGCAGGCGCCGTTGCTACCAGTGAATGCATTTTGGGGGATGGTTAAAGAATCCTTGTCCCCTTGCATTGTCCTGGCAGCAGTAACGGCAGCAGCTGATCGACAACTGCCAACAATATTGTGAATAGACAACAACAAAAAAAAAAATATTGTAGAGAGGAAAATGGAAAAACTATGGCCCGTGACACACATTTGCAGCGGCAGCAGCCGTGAGAGAACAAAAGCCTTTTGACAAAAACGCCTGCTGGCAGTGTCCTCTTAATATTTTCCTTCTCTTTTTTTCTTGTTGTTATTGTTTTTGCTATTCTTCTATTAAAAATTGGCGCTTAAAAATGGCAACAGCACACAAAATGAAAATTGCATGAAATCAGCTGTGAAAATTGACAAAAGATAGACAGAAGCAAGAGTGAGAGAGAAAAAGAAAGCAAAGGCAGCTGCCAAGGCAAACAGCTGACTGACTGTTTTCCTTTTGCATCCTTGAGTTTATTGATTTTCATAGTCAGTGAGCCCCCCCGGGGAGTCTATTGATTTATTAAGCTCATAAAAAAAGCTAAAATCTGAAATGAAAATTAGTCAACTGTGGTCCAGCACATGCAAAAGACAGGATTCTAAATTGTGCATTGCCAGAAAATTTACATATAAATAGTTTTCTCTCAATTAACAAGAGTTATACAAAAGTATTATGAATCTAAGAAAAGAAAACTGTAGTCAAACATTTGATTGGGAGTCTATTGTGACACTGTATCTTGATGTAATCAGATAGAATTAGCTTGAATGGAAGCTTTAGAACATGTATGTTTCTGTGTACAAAAATAAGGTTTAGTTTTTAAAGAAACTTTATCATGTAAAAGGAATACAGTAGATGGTATTATCTTAACCTACAAAATATTTCCTAATATATTTAATATTTTTCCATTGATAAATAATAAAGTCTTTTTGGGATTTTTAGGTTCCACAAAACTATTAACTATATTAGAACTCAAAAAGAATTTTAAAAGTTCGTCAGAAATTTGAATCTTACAAATAAGTGTGTATATAAATACATATCTGCCCTAAAAATACTGGTACTATATTTTAAAGCAATATATTTTAGCCTTGTAGAGGGTAATATGTTTGTAATTCATAGAAACAAGCGTTTCCGACCCCATAAAGTATACATATTTTACATCAGCATGAATAGCTGAGTCGATCTAGTCATTTCTCCGTGTATATCTGTCTATTTCTTTGCAACTTTTAAACATTATTTTTTAAGCTAAATGAATGAAACTTGATAAATTAGCTTTTTAGATGTATACAAATAGCAAGTTACGGTATTGGTCGGATCGGACTACTACAAGGGATAGCCACTATGGGAATAATCGGTATTGAACCAAAAGTTTTGGCCTATAGATGCTGTTTGTACTTGTACGTCATCCATTTGAATCCGATTGGATTCTTAAAAAGAAAAACAATTTCCGGCAATTTTTGATTCTTTATGGCTCCTAAAGTAGAGAATACAGCGAATATATTTTGAAACTGTATTTCTTAGTAGCAATCTAAAAAAACTATAAATATAATTTCTGACTAAATATGTGAATATATATGGATACTAACCATATTAAAAGTTAAAATGACTTGTTTCTATTTATCTATCGAAGAGTTCTTAAAGCTTTCACAAGAAAGGTGAAAAATCATACAGATATCCGACTATATACTTCTATACTATATATACTGGCCATAAAAAAAGAAAATTTCTTTAAACTTAAAATGAAATTTAGTAAAATTTTAGCAAAATTTAATATGGGAAAATAAAACACTTATACTTTCATTCATTTCCAGACATGATTATCGTCCCGCAGGACCAACACATTCATGTCCTGTTAGCAGGTATTCCATGTCTTTTCTTCTCCTTGTCTGCCTTTGTGTCTGTATCTAACCCCAACTACAACAAGGCTATTTCAATGTCTGACAATTAGCTCGTGTCGCTTTTGCTGTTGTTGCTGCTGCTGTTGTTTTTGCTGTCGCATTGCTGCCACATGAGGCACTTAAGCATGATTTTAATGTCAATGGTTGTTGCTGTTGCTGTTGCTACTGCTATTGCTGCTGTGCGTCATTTTCAAGCTCCCCTGCTTAGCTGAGAGCTAACTAAGTAGTAAAAATACTATAATAAGCAGCTTAGATTTTATACTAGAAAGAAAATGAAACTAACTATTAGAGGACATGGATACTAAGTTTTTTTGCGCAGAATGTTGACTAAAGGACTTAAAAATCTTTATCAGTATTAAGCTGAACATATTTATAAAGCTTATAAAGGTTTTTTTTAAAGCTAATTTACTAAATATGGTTTAGTAAGCTTGCAGAGATTCTATAATTAATTGTTTAGCATTAAGTTAAGAAAATGGTGTGGCTGCATTTTCTTAAATGTGAAATACCAAGCTATTATCCTAATTCATAGAGGCGAAATATTCTTATTGGAAGGACAATAAGGTAAGATGAATATAAACTAAATTATCGATAAGGATAGATACAAATCAGACAACTTATCCTATATGTGGAAACCAAGAAATTAGAGCATTTATGGCTAGAGGATAGCAAATTGAATAGAAGAAAACTAAATGAATCAGACTGTCTTCAAAGGCTCCGTTTAAGTTTCAAATTATGGCTTCTGAAAGAAAGCGAAAACAACCTTATAGAATTTGAACCATAAGATTCATCTAGTATAAAAACATCTGAGTATAAATAGTGTGGTTGCATATTTACATTTAATTTTATCAGAAATGCTTAAAATTAAACGATGTAAATCGAGAAATTTTCACTAGTCTAGAAGAGTTACATAAGGTACTCTTTTGCAAGCCAAACAAGTTTAAAAGCTTGCCTTTATATAGTCTGGTTTGGTCTATTAAACAAAAACAATATACAAATAAAACAATATAAAACATCCTTTTACAATATGACTGCAAAACCTCAATCAAATATTGCCAAATAAATTTAATCTAAGATTAATAGTAACCAAATAATGACTAAGCAAAACGCAAAAGCTAAGCTCCATTTTTAATTAAGTTTTAATAATCATGTTGCAGATTTGGTACGCTGTTTTTAAATCCCTTTAAAACACTATAAAAAAAAAAGGAAACCCAACATTTCTACCTGAACATAAAGCTTAACCCACCTCCTCCTCTTTTCCCTTTTCTGCTCTCTTAAACAAGTGCAGACAAGCAAAAAGCAACGCGAATGAACTCTAAATTGCGAGAAATACAAAAAAATAAAACGCAGCCAAGAAATTTATATGCCAGTCCAAGCGTAAGAGAGGATAACCAAGACTCGACTGAATAGCAAAAAAAAAAAGAACACACACAAAAAAAGGGGGAAAAAATATTAAAATAAAGAAAAAATAAAATAAAATAAGAAAAAAATAAACTTATGCATAGCACGTCTTTGCCTTTTTTGCCACTTCTCACAGCGGACAAAGTTCTTTAGCCCAAAAAAACATAATACAGATGGATGGGTGAGAGGGTTGAGGTAGTGTAAAAGTAGTAGTAGTAGTACGAAATGGGGAGGAGACACATAAAAATGTCATTTCCTTCCGCTCACAACCTGCAACCATAAATGCTCCTACACTCACACACAAACACACACACACAGCGACATTAAAATATACATATATCTATATATATATAATGTATATGTATAGTCGGGGAGAACCTACAAATCATCGACACCCAGGCAACATTTTTGCTCGTCACGAAAATGTAAGAAAAAAAAAAAAAGACCGTTTTTTGGGTGCGGTCCTTGACATCGCGTACGACGCATGACACTCGTCTCTGTTTTAGTACGTCTGTGTCAGTGTGTGTGTGTGTGTATGAGCCTTGGTCCTTGCTAGCATCCAGCAGCTAGCATTTGCCTGGTTGATACTTGAGATTCGCTTGGGGTTTGCGGCTTCTCGTTTCGAACTTATGTATATATACGATGAACTCGATTTTACGACATGAACATGGGCAAGAACTCGGCAAAAACGCCGATGCTGTCCTTGTTAGTTTCCCCCTCTTCCTCTCTATCTCTCTCTCTCTCTTTGCCTCTTTAAGTGTTTGTGTGTGTGTGTGTGGAAGCTGTTGTTGTTGTTGTTGTTGCATACCGCATATACGCCCACGCCACAGTCTCCCCTCAGCTGGTATGGAGGCAAGTTTCTGGCATATTTGAGTTGTGCAAAATTTATTTGACGAAACTTTTCTGTTTGCAGTTTCTGTTGGGCCAATTCGTGTTGTTAATATTACATTTGCCGAATTGGCAAGTAAACCAGAACCAAGGTTTTTGGCCAAATTAAGAGTAGTTTTCATGTCGACTTTTAGGCCAAATTAGAGGAACTTGACAGCTTTTTAAATAACTATATCATTAAGCAGAGATTCTAATGAAGGTTAAATTTGCTTTTTAGAAAAAGCTTAATGACTTAATTAGGATAAGAATTTCAAGCATTAGATTTAAGTTTTCTTGTGTGAGCTATTGATATCCATATACCATCTAATCTTACTAAATATGGGAATTTTCTGCAGGTTTTTTGCGAAATATATTTCAATTTTAGATCTCACACTTTTTTCCTATTTACCATTTAATGGAATAGAAAGCTTTTACATATAAATGCATTTTCGTTTAAGGAACGCTTGTAGAATCACTTCTTGGAACTAAAAGGTATTTTTTAGAACTCTCCTATTATCTTTTGCAAAGAACAACTTAGTTTTTTCTCAATATTTTCCCTAAAAGTATGCAATAGTTTTACTTTTTGAGTCTTAATGTTCTAGATGGAATCGGCATTCTTCATAATTTGGTGTGATTAGTCTTTACTATTATTGATTCTCCTAAATCTTTCTTAAGTTGATGATCTGAAGGTGGATATTTTAAAGTTCTTCTTAAGAACTCCAAGGCCACTATAAATGATGCTCGAAATTGTAGTTCCGAAATCGAATTATATATCCTATACAAACATGGTATATAAATCTTGCTTTTAGCCTGCAAAAAATCTTAAATTTTGATTAAATGCTCATATCTGATACTTTTCAATCTTATGCTGTGATATTTTTAAACTTTATATGTTATTTAATTTTTTATAGCCTTTTTTCTAAAAATATTACAAGTTCGTAATTTTTTTAAAATATTTTTTTATACTCTAAAATGACATCAGACTTCCACTGCCAACATTAATTTTAATCAAAGTTCTCTAAGAATTAAAAGAACGTTTAAAAATTAAAATATCATTATCTATACATATCGAGTCCAAACCGACCTTCAACTTGAAATCTTGTATAGGACTGGCTTTTCTTGGGAAATTAGATAGCATTTTAAGATTTCTTTAAATAAATATTTAGAAATGGAAAGCAAGTACGAAAGTTAATATACTTGATATATTAAGTAGAACCAGAACAACTCTTTAATAGAAACTGGGAATTCTCTTTATATGAAATGTTTTACGTTTTTTGTTAAATGCCTTTAACATATATATTTCGTAACATGGTAGAGCTCTTTAAAAAGTCTTTATTTCATATTTCATTTCATATTTTATATATTAATAATACTCAAGCTGATCAAAAGCGACACTTAGTTAAAGCTAAAGTATGTATTTCATATAGTTATCCATATTTGATCTACTCAAGTACAGATCAAATCTTCATTTCAATCAAGTTCTTTAAAATATATTTCTCAATATGCTCTACATCTTCTGACATTGGAACATAATCTTTCAATATAATATAATTCAAAAATGATCAAATTTATATTTGATTCAAATACAAATATTTACAATTTTTATTTATTTTCATGTTTAAATTTTTAGATTTTATATATTAATTTTAAAAAGAATATATATAAAGTGAAAGTAATACTCACTTGTATATTGAAGATTTAAAAAACTTAAGTTTATGTTTGATAAAACGACATCAAAAACAACACCAAAATACATATTAGACGTAGTATATTCCATTACAACATCAAGTACATACCAGTTAGAAGTGAATACTTTGTTATATATATATATATATATCGGAGCAACGCGCACTTTTTATTTAAGAAAAGTTATTTTCTTTAAAAAATCTTTTATAAGCTTAGGCAATTTTTTTTCTCATTTTTTTTTTTTTTTTGCTGCCTTGAAACACTTTTTTATTTAAAATTATGGGAAAAGATATTATGCACAGAGATTTTTCACAGATGTTTTGTAGATGAGATTTCTTTTGTTTTTTTGAATGGGTTCAGTTTCGGTTTCAGTTTATTTTTAAGTTCATTTCTTTTTTTTTTTTGGATTTTCTGATAGTCTGCGTCTGTGTCTGGTGAATGAATGTTGGTTTGGAGTTTTGGTCATTTGTCATGTCCTGTCTGTGTTCTATTCATGTGTGTGTGTGTGTGTTAGGGGCGTGATGCAAGGAGCAGTGGAAAACTGTGGGTATGGTGGCCTATTCTTCTTCTTCTTCCGTTCTTTTTTTTTTTTTTTTGTCTTCTGCTTCTGCTGCTGCTGATTCTTCGGCTCCTTCGTTGGTTTATTGAATGAAATCAGCTTTTCTTTAGGAGCGAGTTGTGTGTGTAGAATTGAAACGTGTAAGCGCAGCACCAAGCGCACTAGTTGACGCCTAAACGTCTACTACGAATTGCGTTTGTTGTAGCGAACCCCAATTTCGAAAAATTCCAAATGGCGGCACACACTTACACACACACAGTCACACACATCAATATATATATAGAAAGAGAGATGTAGAGAAGCATCTCTGGGCAAAGCAGCGATAGCAGCTGCTGCGCAGCATTCATTGCTCTCAGTAGTGATTTATGTACAAGATGGTTAAAAGCAAAAACAAAATAGCTCTGCCTCTGCCTCTGCCACTCTGCAGCGCAACTCAACAGCAGCGACTTAATCCCCATAGTGTCCTGTATTCTAAGGGGTGGTGTTTGGACCAGGCACAGGCCCTGTCCTGGGCCTCTTTATTACATAGTTACTTATATACTTTGTATTGATGCTGTATGTGTGAGTTTCTCTTTCTCTCTATATACATCCCGATATACTTATATATACATATACATATATATTCATATATAAATCTACATATGTATATTGTATCTGTGTGTGAGTGTGAAACTGTTGCTGCCGGCTTTACCGGACTTGAGCCATTTTGGCACTCAAAAAAGCTCAACTTGAGTGAGTTTTTTGTGGGAAGCTTTGCAAGTTGACTTTGTGATAGAAATCTTCTCAGATTTTTTAGATTCTTTTTTATTTTGGATGATTTTAGGTGGTAGACAATTCAAAAGTGCTTTAATTGAAATTTTATCACATAAACCTTTTATGAAAGCAGCGAAAGAGATCTCATAAATATCTCTAAGATTTTAAATAATATTTAGCGTAAGTAGTTTTAAATGTTGAGAAAATTATACAATTTTCCTTCAACACATGTTTAATAAATTATTAAAAAAAAATTCAAAATTTTTTGACCAACACTAAAAACCAGAAATCGCAAAATAGAAAAATATTTCTAAATGTTTTTTAACTATATTGTACTTTTTTTTTCATTTTTCCCATTCTTAAACAGCAAAACAAAAAACCATTCGAAATTTATTTTAAAAAATATTTATATTTTTTTACTGTATTTCAAATATATTTTTTATATAATTATTTAACTATAAATTTATCTATATTTTACTCCATTAATATTTAAATTTTTTTGATAAATTTGTCTAACTATAAATATTTGCTTTAATCACGTGAGGCATTTCATTTCAACAACAAAATATATAAAAAATATCAATCATTTTACGTTCTAGCATAAAAAAAATCTTAAAATTTAAAAACCAATAATCATTCACTCACTAAAAAAAAAAAACATAACCTTAGACCACAAGAACAGATAAAATATTTTTCTTACATTTTGCTTTGACTTTTTCCATGTCACCAACAAGTGGGCCATTTTTTGCTATATTTCTCTTATCTTGAAGTTATTTTAAATCAAACCAAATATACATTAACCCAGTTTTAGCCAAATAAAAAAGAAAAAAACACAAAACTGGAAGCAACTCCAAGCCACTGAAACCGAAAAGAGAAAAAAAAGAAGAAAAGTAGACAAATGAATAAAAAAAAAAAACTTTCGCTCAAAGCTTTACCCACAGCTTCACTCAAAGAAAAGAATGGTTAAAAAAAAGGCAAAAAAAAAAAAGCCTTTGGAAGATGATGATGCTGATGAGGGAGAGAAAGTTCTGTCCTGGTTGTTTTTACCTACAAAAAAGGCAACAGCAAAAAAAAAAAAAAAAAACAAAAAGAAATAAAGTAACAACAAGGTGAGAGAGAGCAACATTCTGACCAAAACTCAAAAACGAGAGATAACAGCAAAAAACCATCAGCTTGGAGCATAATAAAAATCCATTTTTATAGTCCCGGCTGCTGCTGCTGTTGCTGATGATGATGATGCTGCTGCTGCTTCCACTGCTCCTGCTCCTGCTCCTGCCTGTGGGATGTTGAACCACCACTCCAACAACAACAACAACAGCAGCAACAACAAAAAAAGATTTAGTGAAATGGTTTTTGGAGGGTTGGCAAACTGAGAGGGTGCTCTTGCTGCTGCTGCTACTGCTTAAAAGAGGGTTTGGGTTGGAGGTGAGGTGGTGGTGGTGGTTACCCAAAATGTATGAAATTTTACTGCCTGCCAACGTCAACACGAAGTTCAAACTTTTGCTGCTGCTGGTGATGATGTTGCTGCTGCTGCTGCTGCTGTTGCTGTTGCTGCCGAGTGCCTTTGAGTGAGCGCGTGGAATGTTGCCATATGCCGCCATATGTATATATATGTATGTATATGTCTATATGTATGTATTAAGTATTCTCTTCTATACATAGCCAAACTCTCTATACTCTCCAATCTGCGAGTGTTGTTTGCGTACTACTACTACGTTTGGTACAGTCGCTGGCAGCAGCAGCAGCAGCAGCAACAGCGACGCCAACAGCAACGCATTCGATAGCAATAATGTCCGTCTGCGTCTCCCTCTCTCTCACTCTCTCTGCCTCTGTCCAATTCTCTTTCTCTCTGCCCAGACGTGCAGACTTTTGACTGTGTTTTATGAAGCGGCGGGTGGGGGGTGGAAACGGTAACCACTTTTTCGTGCTCGTCGATGCTTGTTGTTCTTGCTGTTGATGTTAATGTTGTTGCTATTGCTGTTGTTCCTGTGTTCCTATGTTGCTGCTGTTATTGCTGTTGCTGATGCCTTCTTTGATTGCTGATATAAAACAGGGTGCCTTCACATGGGAGTCGACATAAACGAAAGTGACAAAAAAAACGGAAAAACATTCATATAAAAATAGTTAACACGACCAGCAAGTGGGTGGGGGGGATGTGGTGGTAGAATTTTAGTGGCATGAAATAAGCTAATGAGAGTAGAAATAAAATTTCATAATGTTTCCTCAGAGAGTGACATCCATAAAGTAACCAACTAATTAATACGAATTTTTATTCAAGTTCGTAATAATAAAAAAAAAGAGTGGTATTTTATTTGGGGGAGCCAATTAACTGAAAATAAGTTAAAATATAAAAAAATTATATTAAATGCTTTCATACAACCTTCAGTAACCTTACAGTCATAAAAGAACACCCTGTATGGCTTCCCTTTACTATATTTAGCTAACCTTTATACATTTTTACTTACAACACACATACATATGTACATCCTTACAAATCTAGCTATATATATAACAATAGAATAGGTCAGTGAATCTAAGGAGAGACATGTATTTAGTTATACCAAGCACCCTGTATAGGATATGTGAAACACATACAAAAAATAAATCAACGTTAAGAGCAACCTGTAGATATTATAAGAACAAAGCAAACATTCTGTAATAAATTTTCAAGTTTAACTTTGTATGATAACTTTAGGGATGCGATAAAATGCACGAGACACCCTGTATGGAAAAATATAATACATTCTTACATAAGAAAGATATAGTCACAACTATTTAATTTTACTTTCCAATTTTTTCAAAATATATACATAAGTAATGAATTTTAAAAATTTCAAGAAATTAGAAATCTATAGAAAAATAATTTAGTTTTACAAATTAGGGAACTGTAAATTTTATAGAGCACTCCCCTTTCCATGAATTAGTTATACTATTGGTAATTTTAAAGTGTTTTAGCTAATTTGATTAATAAAAAATAAAAAAAAAACGTATGTAAGCTTTATATAACATCAGATCCCAAATTGGTTAAGATGGGTAAATGGTGTACAAGAAACAGGCGCGTAGCCAGAAAATTTTTTCGGGGGGGGTTTTCAGCAAATATTAAATACACATATTCATACTTAATAATATAATGGATGACCTTTATTTCAAATTTTTTTTCTACAAAAGAATGTCTATTTTCCGACTTGTTTTCGCCATTTTGTTCAAAATATCTATCTATCTTCAAAGTATCTTTCCAAATTTTCGACTATTTCGGGGGGGGTTTGAACCCCCGAAACCCCCCCCCCCTGTATACGCGCCTGACAAGAAATTGTGATTATTTCATTTCACTTTACCTAATAATATTAGATTTAAAATTAAATATTTATAGTCAAATTTCTCCTACTTCTCTAACTAGAATATTATCAATCTCCAACTTAAATGAATGTCAGTAGAGCAAAATCTGAATCATTGAATTTAACATCTCTAATTCGTAGTCTTCGTACTCCGAACTTTTTACTGAGATTATAGCTAAGAAAGTTTGTCTGTATGATGAAATATATATTAAAAAAATTGTTTATACAGCTTCTCAGCTTCTCATCAGGTCTTCTTTTTTGTCAGCAATCTTTCCTACGTTTGCTGCATTTCATTATAATTCCCAACTGGTTTAAGCTATAAAATAATGAAAAGGCATTCCGAATCCAATGTCAGCTGGTGAAAGAACTCGTTGGTTTTCATTTGCTCATGCAAATATCTAAGCTAAACTGACCTCAATTTCATTAATTAATCCAATCCAAAAGAAAAATATTATTTAAAACTTAAATTAAAAATGGCTTTCACAACTATACACGCCTTGTGTATTCCCATAAAAACTTGAAATTTTTCATAGAAGCACCAATACTTATCTCTTAAACTTAATTAAAAGTCAAATTGTTATAAAACTTTTAACAATTTGGCTATTTCAGACACCCTGTTTTTTGGCTGATATTTAAGTTTTTGAACAAGTATATAAGCACATAAACAGTGAAATGGAATTAAGTTTGCATAGCAAACAAAAAAAAGCAAAAAAAAAAAAACGACGAACGAAAGACTCTAACCAAACGTAGAAATAAACTGCTAAAATTTCAATAACAAGTTGAAAGAAAAAGAAACAATAAAAAAAATTTAGAGGGTGACGGGACAGAAAAAAAAGGAGCAACAACAAGAACAACAGCCGCCAACAACAAGTGCACAAAACATAGGCGACAAGAAAAAAAAAAAGGAACGAGAATTTGCACAAAAAACAGAGCCAGATGAAAAAAAAAAGAAAACTCAGTATGTAATTTATAATATCCTTTGTCCGTAGCCGAAGCTTTTGTGAAAAGTGAAAATATATGTGTGAGGCTGTATGTGTATGTGTGTTTGTATATGTCAAATACTCTGAAATGTCCCTCGCATTAAGTTTTCTTCTTTCTTTATATTTTTTTTTTTTTTGATTGTTGTTGCCATTTGGTCGTTTGAGCCGGGCAAATAGTTAAAACTAAAATAAATTTAGTTGTTCCCGGGACACACACACGCACACACATATACGCTCACACAAACACAAAGAAAGCGAAAGAGAGACTGTCACGTAGACAGAACAAAAGATAGCTAGATGGTATAGCGAGGACATCGTCGCCGTTTGCCGCCGCCGCCATCTTTGCTTTAGTCTTCTGCGCGTTGTGCTGATAAGTATGCTATAGCTGCTGCACGAAAATCTCATTATATTTGTTTTATTTTATTTGCCGTCGTCTTTGGCTTCTACTACCACTACTACAACTTTCTACTACTTTGGTCTCGTTCTAGTCGTTAGTCTTCCTTTTTTTTTTTTGGTCCAAAAAGCACTTTTTTGCCTCTTTTTTTTTTTTTGCTATGTGAGTGTGTATGTGACTAACTTCTGGCCATCTTCTAGCTAAGGGGTGGGTAAGGGGTTTAGTCGAGGGAAATCCTTGGCATTGTCATCTACTTACTTACTACTTACTGAGCGCTTAGTTATTGTTTTTAGTGTGGCCTTTTGTTTCAAAATTATTAACAATGGACGTTGCCAAGTGAAAGGTGCCACCATTTGCTTATGCAAGAGGAAAGGGAAATGTGGCAGGGTAAAGGGCAGTAGTAATAGCATTTAATGCACCTGCACACACACAAACACACATACACGTACACACAGTTGCAGCTAAGGCGCTTTGTCTTTTGTTGCCTTTTGTCTCTCACTCGTGCACACACACTCACACACAAACACATTAGCGAGAAATCATCATCATTATGATGATGATGATCATTATCATTATGCATTTTAAGCGGCTTTATAAATGCTTCATTTTACGTGTGTTTGTTCATTATTTATGTATTTATATTTTAGTGGCGCTTAATTTTCACTCTCTTTCTCATTCTCTCTCTCTCTTTCTCTTTGCGGCCATTGTCCTTGGGCTTTTGTTTAATTGCAAAATTGTTAAGCTAATGATTTCATTTTAATATTTGATATCTAAAAGCATTAAAATTGCAAAAAACCAAAACCAAACAAAAAAGTTTATCCCTTTTTATTTTTTTTTTTTAAATTTGTTTTTAAATTTTTGTCTTTTAATATTTTGCTTTAATTAAACTAGTTTTTTTCGCAGTTTATATTAATTCCATACATATAGGTATTGCAATTATTTTAGTTAGTATTTTAGTAAGTGAAAGCATTTAAGGCTTGTTTTTTGGCTCGATAACATTATTAATTTATTCGCCTTAATGACTTAATACCATTTTTACATTTCCCATCTTTAAAAGTTCAAAATTTGATGAATGTTTTTTGTTTTTTTGGGACGTGAATAATTTAACAAATATTTTTTCCACTTCTAATTGATTGAACTCTTGATTAAGCAAATCAAAAATGACAATTACCAGACTGGGAAAAATTTTAATAAATTTCTTTGTATACGAATTGAGTCTTTTTAGTCAGTGTACTGATAAATCCTTATAATACAAGATGAGCTGTAAATTAATTGAATTGATTGAAATTAACATTGTATTAAATCAAAAGGAAAGTAACAAAGCAATGATATCATTTTAGTTTTTTGGTTTGCTTTGTATCATTGTGAAATCAAGAGCAGAAGCATATACATAACACAAGAAAGAAATTCATTCGTCTTTTATCTTGTACAGCTGTGTTCTGTACTCTAAATTGGGTCCCGTAATATCTCAAATTAATCAAAATATATCTCTGAAAACTACAGCTTCTATTTAGCAGCTTATAATAGAGTAAAATAAAAGCATCCTTAGGCAATCAAATATAGCTTTCACTTTGCATTCTCAGTCGATCGAGTCGAATTTATAACACATATACATATGTCCGGTAATGCAAAGTGAAAGTTAAGACTTATACAAATAAGCATTTACTAAGAAAATTACATAAAATTAACCTCCTCGAGCAAATAAATTATATAACAACTAGTAAATGAATTTAAGTTTAAAATTCAAATTTATTTTAACTTCCTTAAAAAGTTAACAAAATATCGAACTCTAGAAAAGTCATTTATGGGTGGTCCATGTTCGCCCACAAAAATAGACAGATTTAGTTCCAATTTTAATGATAAAAGTTTTATCATAAAACTAAACTTAGTTTACATGATTACTCGCAAACTAGAAAAGGTTAACGATCTCTCCTTTAGTTTTTCTGCTAATTGACTCCTTATTCTCAACAACTAGTTTCGACTAAAGTTTACTATTATACTAAAATAGTTGCCTATTCGCTACTAGTTGTAATGTTACACTAGCAGAGACGTCTAAAGTCATTTTATTTTCAAATTAAACAGAATTTTTTGTACATTTTAAGTAACCTAAATTCAAAACACATCTCATTTACAGAATTAATAAATAGATGCACAACAAGAATAATCAGTTTTGTTCTTTTTTTTTTAATTTCTAAACGTGAAACAGTTTTTTAACTAGTAAATGGAAGCTCTATTAATCAATTAATTTTGACAAAAAATATAATATAATAGTTAATGAACAAAAGGATCAGTTGTTGTCGGTATGTGTCATAAGGAGTAAATTCTTTTAAATTGTCTTATCGTCTGCTGAAAAATTGCCCATCGCCTATGCGCTCATATTTGGTCAGGGAACGACGTTGTTGATGATGATGTGATTGCTGCTGTGACATCTGCTGTGGTAGCTGCAACTTCTGCTGATATGGTTGCTGCAGTTGCTGCTGCTGCTGCTGTTGTTGGTGTTGTTGGTGTTGTTGATGTTGTGAAATTCTCTCCGACTTTTGTGACTGTAGTTGGCGATTTCGTTGTTTTTGCAGCTGCTCCTTCTGTTGCCTCTCCAATTCACATTCCTTTTGGAAACGTTCTCGCTGTTGCTGATGTTGTTGAATTATGGTCCAATCGTAGATATAATCATATTGATGATTAAGTGTACGATATAGAATGCGAAACAGTTGACGCAAATAGACATAGTCGGGATCCTCTTTGAAGCGTAAATTTCGTGCATATTTCATGAATAGAGCAAATTCACTGGGCAACGATTTGCAGAGCTCTTCAATTGGCACACTATTCTTTTTCTCCAAAATTCTTTCATATTTTTGTTTCTTATTCGATGCCGAAATGCCCTGCCATGGCAATTTACCCAAATTGAAATACATAATGCAATAGGTCAATGATTCCATATCATCACGTCGAGATTGCTCGACACCCAATTGGGCATTGATTGAGGCATAACGCACAGTACCAGTCAGATTTCGATCTCTGCGAAAGGGTATATGATGACGCAAGTCCGTATCCCGATATCGCTTTGCCAAACCAAAATCAATCAGATACAATTTATTAACATGCCGATCGACACCCATAAGAAAATTATCCGGCTTAACATCACGATGGATAAAGCCCTGCTGATGGACACACTCCAAACGCATTAACAACTGATCGGCCAACATTAAAACGGTTTTTAGGGAAAATTTACGTTTGCATAAATTGAACAAATCCTCCAAGGATGGTCCCAAAAGTTCCATTACCATGGCATTGAAATGCGTCTCACTACAATAATGCAACAGTGTGGGAAATCCTGGACTATGACCCAATTGCTCATATACTTTAGCCTCATATATCAATTGGGGATATTTGGCATTGGATAGTTCTATTTTTACAGCCACATCGGTAGCATCTTTGATATTGACACCCTTGTAGATATCACCAAATGAACCAGAACCAATTGGTTTAATCAAACGATATTTACCACCAACCAATTGATTCTCCATACATAATGACGATTGACGCACTTTCCTTTGAAAGTTCCCCGTTTGCGACTTGGTGATTATCATTATGATTGTGCAAACAAATTCGACTGTGTTAATATTAAAAATAAATTACATATATATATTTATATATTCCGATAAAACTGTGTTTTGCAAAGTGGCTTCTACATTCGGTTCTCACTTATTTCGTTTTGCTTGTTTAGAAACAAAAAAGAAAAATTAATTTTTTTCGACTACTTTTGTCTCTTCTAATATACTAAATTGATTTTGAATTACATAAAAACCTATGTGATTGATGGAAGAGACAAAGTATGTCTAAATATTTCGAGAATTCAAATGACAGTACATACTGTGTTGGTTGAAGTGCAAACAAAAGCAGTGTTGATTAACGCTGTTTGTGCTATTAGTAGAAATTACTCTTATTTGATATTAGCATAAAACCTTACTTAATTGCATAAAGTGATTTATGTCTTGAGTCCTTTTTAGATCTTTTCTATAGAAGTTGTTTAAATAAAATTCTTATCTGAACAATTTCAATTTTAAAAATTTAATTTTATTTTTAAACTTAAATTTTTTATTTCTTTCTAGTAATATGAAAATTTTTTGTTTTATTCTGTAATAGCTTTCTTTTCCCCTAAAATATATAATTCCTAGGAGTAATTTTTAAAGTAGAACATTTCGATATAGTCTCAAAGCTAATTCAAGTGTTGGATAACGTTCAAGGCACAATTTTTACCTATCGCAAATTTTATTACAGATAAAGCTAATACGATATAAATCGATGTCAAACAAAATGTTTTTAGAGCAAATCAAATAGTAATGAGTAAAGTCAAGTAAAGAGTAAATACAAAGTCAATAAACCACTGTAGAACAATTTTTTATAGATCGAATGTAGGCGAAATACTTAAATTTTAAATGAAGAAAGTGTTGGAAAGGTCTTTTAGCATAAGTATATAAAGTTAAAGTGTAAGTATAAGTAATTGAGTTGCTTCATCTTAGGTTATCTAACAAATTTTCTTATATTTCTTATACTTAATTCCTCATATTAGATAAGTAAACAAAATTTAGTAAATAAAGTTTTGCTAAGACAATTTTAAAATAAAGTATTGGCTTATAAAAAAGTGTTGGTAAATGCTTTAATACTTAACACTTAAAAGATTTCCCCCTGACTTTTGTATAATATATTTAAGCAATTTACAAAAAACTTACAAAGGAAACTACTAGCAAAGATTCTCAGGTTTTCCATTTAAAAAAAAAAAACACATTTTAAGGGATCTAAAAGGTATCGATTACTTTTAAAGTAATGCTGTTGATCATTTTGTAATTGATTTATTTCTACTTTACGGTATCTATGGCAAATTCCATATTGGTCAGCTGCTTGTCCAACGGCTGTCAGTTAGTTAGCCGGCTAATCCCTGATAGCTACTCCTGTTTCTGTTTAATGCCAGCATCTAACACATGTCTTAAATTAAACCCATTTAATTGACATATCGATAAGGAGAAAGCAAAGAAAATGTAACAAGACTTCACTTTGCCACCTCTATACAATGTACATCTAGAAGTATATATATATATATATTTGTCGTTTCTATATAGTTGTCTCACACCCTTGTCCAGAAAGGTAGCTGTGGGGGTGGTGGTGGTGTCAAAGCAATTTCTTCAATGGCAGCAAATTTGTTGGCAACAATTTACACACACAGACACACACACACACAAAAAAAGGCTCATTTGTTGAAGCATTCACAGATACCAAGTCTCTGACTTTGATGCTCGAAGCTAAAAGAAAATCAAGAGAAAGAATTTTTTCAACCAAAGGGAAAAAGGAAAACTTGCTAGTTGAAAACGTAATGGGGAATAGAAATGCGTCACGTACACCCAAGGATACATTGTAAGCATTTCTATTTTTTTTTTTCCACTCTTATCCTCATCCTATTTGTGCTGCTTCGAGTGGGTGTGCAATTTCTTGTAAAAGTGCTCAATGAATCGAAATTAATTAGTAAGGGAAACGAAAGCAAAACCAGCACAAGTAATAGGAAAAAAAAAAGAAGAATCCCAGACTTTTAACAATGCAGTAACTCGAGTTTTTAAATACCCTAGTAAAGCTGGTGTTATGATGAACAGGGAACTTTAGAAATGATATTCAATTGAAAAATTGAAACACTTATGAACATATTTATGACATTCAGTCAAATGAGACTTGGCTGAAATATGAGAATGATAGTTTTGTATATAAACGATGACAATATCCCTGAATCCTACACAAAGGAACAATCAATGACTCTTTTGATAATATTATCACTATGGAATAGGTTAGATGAAAAGATACTGCCTGCACTTAACGACTCTAAAAGTCTAAAAATATTAAAGCTTAGAAAAAATGTAGCATATTTTTCAGGGTGCAAGCATTAGATAAATTTTTGTTCTATTAAAAGTATAATTAAGTAAAGAAATCGAACCCAATCAATAAATAAATATGAAATATTCTAAAAGAGAGAAACTTAAAAAGTTGGGTCGACGTAAAGCTGAATATTTATGGAAAGAGGCTCTCTAGTTAAGCCAGAAGGTGACTAAAATGTTAGCCTATTTTGGTTTTTAACATTTTTTCTTTATTCTCGAGTAGAAAACGGCTCCATTATCCCCAATTGGTGCATTTTATTCGGGTTCCTAAGCGGACTTGACTGCGACGGGCTTCTGGGAACGCAGAAGAGCGGAGGCGCGACGAAGAGCAGCCTGTGTAAGATCCTTGCGGTACTTGAAGCTGATCAACAAGTTCATAAGTTTCTTCAGCGAGCGTCTGGGACCAGCATTGAAGTCAACACGCACCGTGTTCTTAGCAGGACGCTGAGCATATTTGCCCTTTTTCAGCACTGCGATGAAGCCCTTCTTATCGGCGGCAGGAACAACGGCAACGGTCTTTTTGTGGACGACGCCGCTATAACGGTAAGAGCTAACACTTGTCAAGTTGTTTGGCTCTGTGCTGAAGGGTTTCTTCACATCACGCTTCTTCAACAAGAAAGCGTTGCGAATGATCAACCAGTTGAGGTGCGAAGAGGTTGCCTTCTCAAGTCTTTTCTCGTTGAAAGACCAGCAGGAATTTGTTCCTTATAGTTCAAATCAGTACCTCAGGGTAGTATCTTATGTCCCATTAAGAAAACTTTCCTAACCCTTAAAGATTGTTATAAAATTCAAAATAATATGAAGCGAATGAATTTTAATTAAGAAGCAATTTTTTGAAGTAAATATTTAAGAAAAAGCATTGTAGGTTTCGATAAATTCTAAATATTTGTTTTTTTTTATTATATTAAAAATGTAATAAAAAAGTACAAATATTTGAAAGATTTTATATAAAGTAAGTTGTAGCCTAGAAGCGATTTCTGACGTTATTCAACTAGTGTTAACTAAATTTGAAAAGTTTTGCGGCCATTCTAAGCTTAATTTTTAGCTCAAGATAAGGTATTATTAGACTGACAAGCTGCTAAATGAAAGCATTTCAAATTTTAAAAGCATTAAATAAAAACGTTTATATTGTAATTTGATTAATTTTGATTGTTTGCTAGTTTTAGCACTTTAGATCTAAATTTCCTAATCTTCAAAGCTAACTTTACGCTTTACATTGTGCAAATGAAGTCAATGCATTTATGTTCTATTCGAAAACTAAAATACCCCATTAAGCTAGTGTATAAGTAGATGAAAAAAGAGAAAAACTGTTTAACCTGAAGGAAACCAACTTGGCAACAGAGCAAATAACGAGAAAGGACGAAAAATTAAGATTTCCTTTTTATTATAACCATTTTTTTTTCTCACTCTTTTTTTTTCAGTCACTCTTCCTATATATATATTTTTTTTTGCTTTTTTTTAAGTTGGCTTTCCTGGTTCCGTTCCGTTTTAGAGGGCTGGCAATGGTAGTGGAGAGGGGTGTCAGGGAGGTGGACTAGACATTTTACACATTGCCAACGCTTTGAAGTGTGGAAATTTAATTAAATTCAACTAGAGCAACGGGGCAGGGGGGGGAAAAAATGGAAAGCAACAGCAAAAATACACAAAAAAGAAAATAAGAATGAAAAGGAAAAATAAACTAGGCGACAACAACACAATTTGCTTTTACTTGGTTTGTCATCACCCAAAAAAAAAAAGTGTGGAGGTGACAAAACCTTCTGCTTTGTATATGGTTGGGGTCGGTTAAGAGGGGAAAGAAGAAAAATTCGCACTTAATTAGAAATACGATTACCGGGTCTTAGCTGCTGACTTGTGAGCTGGTTCCTATTTATGCCCCACCACTTGGTATCTCTTCCTAACTTGGCACATTTTTAAGCTAGTTAATTAAATTGCCAGGGTTTTTTTTTAGATAGTTACCCAGTGGCATATAAATTTCAAGTTTTACGACCTTTGATGCTAAGCAGAAAAAAAATAATAGACATAAATTAATATAACTCACTCTAATCCCATGTAATAAATGTAAATCAAAAGTTATATACAAAATTTTCTACTCAACTGTAAACTGATGTTTATATTTGAAAAAGTTTCTTCTCTCTCAACTGACTCCAAATTTAACTTCAATTTAATTTCCAAATGGTTTTCCATAAAACTAAATGAAAAGCATTAGTTTAGCCCAAAATTTTGTAATTTCATTATTATTTTTATTTTTGTTTTTAATAATTTGTGAACAATTAAAACTTTTCTCGAATAGAATATTACTTCTTAATTAAAATTTTTTTGTATATTACCAAACGTGACTGTATTTGCTTAAAAAAATTTTTTTTTCTTCAACATCAAATAAAGCAATATTTTGTATATATTTCTCCAACTTTTCCTTTGGCCTCTTCCTTGTTTTTCCTCCCTCTCTCTTTTAATGTAAACTTTGAAAAGATGGAAAAATTGTTTAGAAACAACAATTATTGTCAATTGCTTGGCCACATACAAATTTCTGCTTGGCTTGAGGCCTCAAGTGCTACTCTTGGTCCTGCTTTTGCTTCCGCATCCTTTTCTCTTTATTTCATCCTGTGTGTGTGTGTGTAATATTATTATTATTTTTGTTGCCTTTTGCCAGAGAGAAAGAAACAGTTTGCAGCTGCTCGAGTACCAAAGTTATTTCTATAACAATCTAAATTACTAATGTCTGGGGGCTTGGCCCTGAAGTCACTGGGCCAAAAACGCAAAGAGATAGTCCAGTACTTCTTTATCTTTTTACCAATGGCCAAGAGGCACTTAAAATGCCCTAACCAAAAGCTTATTTTTAAGGACTAAAAAAACAGTATAGGTATGTATATTCCCTGTCATCATGATCAAAAATTCAGTTTCATTCATTTAGCCGAAATTTTAATTGGAAAAATAAATTATATATTGAAAATAAGGTTGAGCTTGAAGAGGTATTCGAGATTAATATGGGTTTTTATCTATTTAGGATAGTTACTGCAAATTTATATAATAAACCAAACGAAAGTCCTTAACGAAACTTGAATATATACCCAAAATATTTGTTTAATTGAGTATACATATTTTGCAATATTTAATACAATTTTCAGAAATAAAACTAAATCGCTATTCTTTCATCATCTGGAACTCCATTGAAACAATACGGAAGAAAATCTGCCAAACCATATATATATATATATATGGTTTATTTAACAATTGTCAGAAATAAACAAATAGTTTATTTAACAACTTATTATAGCCACTTCATTATCTTAAACTCTTTGATTTAGTGACCGCTCCCCAGATCTCTCCTTCGCGTATTCTCTGAATCTTACTCTCCATCCTGTTCTCCTCTAGACTAACTGTCATTCTTGACACTATTAATAACATTTCGGAGACACACAAGGGGAAGAAGTGGTTCAGAAGGGGCTGTAACCTGATTTTCGCGTTTTGAGTTCAATTAACTAGTACAACTGACATTTTCTCCATTTCGGGATTGCAATGTTTAATTTGATATATTTTATTTAATAAAGAATTTCAACTTTATCTTCACAAGATGAACAAACAAACAGAAATTAATAAAATTCACTGCGCGCTGCATTTATCTCTATTTTTAATTATGCCTCATTTTATTCAATTTAATAATTTAAATTGATAGTTATTAGCTAACACAACTAAAACTTGTAAGTGTATGGCAAGGTTTTTACTCTTAAAATTAGTCCCTTGCCTCTATAGTTCTTATGAAGTTTCTTCATACTTTTTTGCACTTTAGAGTTTACTCTGCCAATTGGGGGAATAGTTACACATATATAAATTTATTTTCCCTCGTCTCGTTTTTTTCTTTATACATATATGAAAATAAATGGAATACTTGCAATGTGATTACACATTTTATTGCCTTGATTTTGATATCACATGCGATACTCCTTTTCTTGCCTATATCAGCAGAAAATGGCAGAACAATCAACATTTCTGTTTTTAGCTGACTTTTGCACAAAATTTTTAGCACACAAAAACAGACACACACACATAGAGAAAGAGGGAGAAAGACGTCCGACCATATACAGGTAAACCTAAGCTGAAGAATAAAAAAATGTAGAAAAACAATTCAATTTGACTTTGCCTAACAGTATGCCAGCCAAATTCAGTACGACATGAGCTTCTTTTTGTTCCCTAAAGCCCCCTAACTTTCGCTCACTCCCCAATACCCTTACCTTCTCTCTTTTGCCATATGCGTGAAATTGAAAACTCAAAAAACTTCATACAAAAGGTATTGCTATTATGGTCCATGCAAATTTTCCACACAATTTTTCACATATGTATTTATATATGTATGTATATATATGTATATGTATACATATATAGAACTATACCACCTGTCGTTGTGGTGATGGTGGTGCTTTTACATACACATCTATATGTAAGTGCGAGTATATGATATTTATGTATGTATGTGCATACATTTATGCATGTGTGCCAGGCACAAACAAACATTCAATTAAAGCATACTTTTGTGCGTCTCAAAATGGCGTCGCTGGCTTTTTTCACACTGTTGCGCCAATTCGCACAGTCAGCGATTTTTTCCCATTTTGCTTTCCCTTTTTGGCTTTTATGGGCTTTGATACTCTAACCAAATTTATGGACTGATCTAATAATTTGTGAAATTGAGAAATAATCTTCTTAAAAATAAATGCAATATAAGAAAAAGAAACTTTTCTATTAAAACATATATCGAGAAATAACAGAATTGCCAAATATTATAAGAATATTAATATTCAACAGTCTTGGTATTAGTCCATTTTTTTTTTAATTTTTATAATAATGATAATAATTGTTAATATGTTAAAAACTTTTAGAATTTTTACTGTTGAATTTCCTTTGCAAATTCAAATCAACAAAAATATTGTATATTTTATTAACTTTATTTATCTTTTAAAAAATTTACGATTTTATCATAGGGTATTACAATTTTTTTTATATATTTCACACTGAAATAAATGAATTTTTAAGTAGCATGAAGAACTATTTAAAACCTTTATTAAAGCGGAACAAATTAATTGCATTTTGTTTCTAATTGCAAATGTTGTGCAACTTTTGTAAGAATTTGAGAACTTTTTCTGGTATGTAAACGTTTTCAACTTTTAACAAGAGGTCGATTTTTTATTCACATGTTTAATAATTCGTTGAGTCATTGAATTCACACAAATTAAATATAAATGCTTAAAATCAATTAGACAAATAATTTATTTTAATGACTCCCTACAAACTTAATAAATTTGATTGATTTATACTTTAGCGAAATTGTGTTAAAAGGGACAAAAAATAACTTTGAATATTTTTTATTTTTCAAAATTTCTTTGCCAACAAATACAATTTTTTTCGTCTGAATGGGAAATCAAGTGACATTTATTTACTTTATAATATTTTAGATACCATTAGAAAGATTTTCCATATTTTTTACTCCAATATCCAATTGGATATTTGCTTATATTTATTGACTATTTAGTACAGCCTTTTATACATTGTTCTTTAATGAAATAAAAATTGTTATATTTAACAAAACTACCATCCGGACGACGAGTCAGTCCGCAATTGTAACCAATTGGTACACATTCATTTTTTGTTGCATCATAAGTCCAATGAGGATTTTGAATCTTACACTCAGGCATTGGATTCGGAGGTAATGTTTCGCAAGGACCTATGAAAAATGAGTTAACCTAATCCAATTGAAAACTATTTCAGATTACATATATATATAGATCACTTTCACCTTTATGTTCAATAGTCACATTCCCAGGTAACTTTAATTCTGTTGAAAGGGAAACAAAAGACATTGTAATATGAGATATTTTTTTAGTTATATACCAGGAAAGTTACCATAGGCTCTGATATTTGGAACCAGAAATGCAACGACTGGCATGATTGCAGAAAATTTCATTTTAGATAGAGCAGTAAATCTTAAGACACTGAAAACAAATTCTAAGAAACCTGTAAACAAATGCTTATATAGCCACATTTTAAACTAATGTGAAATTTTAGATTTATCGGTCGATTGTGCGGTTTAAATGATCTGAATGAAATGAATCTGTGTCTAATTCAAAGTTCTTTAATATAACTTGTATATAATTAAAATAAACATTCGTCTACTATAAATATATTTTACTTTGTTTTACAAATTTTGGAAATTTGCTGATTTTTTTATAATTGCTTAGTTTATCATTCCAATCAAGTTTTATTTTCGCGAATGCTATTTTTTGTTAATATTGTGACTATGGATGAATCATGGATACTAAAGGTTAATGCTGGCGATCGTAAAGGTTTTGGCCTACGCAATAAATTTATATTTCATTTTGGAATGGATGTGAGAAACATTTTCGAAGGGGATAACCGATCAAAATTTTCCTCTTGAGAGATTTATAAGTATTGCAGAGCACAAGTTTCAGTTCATGGTGCATAAGAATATATGAAACTATCAATCCACATACTCTTATAAATCATTTTCTCAATGTCTTTCTCAGTGTCTTGACTTATAACTTTTTATATTTCGGAATTAGAGACTTAGTGCTTCCAAACATCCCCTGTAAATTCGAACCTGATTTAAATACTAATTCTCTTAGGTTTTATATTAAAAATGTGCAAGTTTTACTTTGGTTCGTCAAAAAGCGTACCCATCTTTCGACTATAATAAAATACTGGCTATCTATTGTTTTTGATGGCGAGATGCGATTTGCCAAATTAAGTTTAATTTTTGAGCGGGAACTTTCAATACAATGTGGGCCTTAAATATAACAAATTTATTGTATACGCTGCCTTAAGTTTAAATTGTTAAAAGAAAAAAAGAAAGTAATACCAGATAAATAATACTGCTATAGATATACATATATACGGTAAACACTCCCATAACGAATACAAAAAACTCACTGTATTAATAATATTTTGTATCATTTTTGTAAGAAGACTTCATTTGGGAAGAAAAAAGCTTTAGAAAAACAAGGATTTTTGATTTCTACTGGTAGCGAAATAAAACGTCAGTTATGAAAAATAAACATTCTCTTATTATTATTTTAGACCATATTCGATTAATATTATTTATTCCTTAAAAACGTTGAAGAATTGTAACCATCACTAATAGTAATAACAAACAACAGCTTTAGGGGGAAAAAAAAACTTATAATTGAAGATTGCACTTATGGAAAACGAACTCTCTTCAGCGGATAACAACGATTGCACAAGTTAATCCCCTCAAGAATGGATCTGTCTATGCTCTTAAGGAATACATCAATATTTTCTTTACCAATTTAATAGAAAATAATTGTCCCAATGAAATTGTCTACAGGTCTAGAGGTTTATGAATGGCTTTCAAATGCCTTACGGAAGTAATATAGAAATTCCATTTGCTTTATTATGCAATATGAAAATTCTGAATCTAAATATAATTAAAATATATTCAAAAGCTTTTAAAATGTGGTCAAAATAACAATATGTATGTATTATTTCAAGCCCTGTTAAATCCATAAGTCGGTTCTCTAAATCTCTTTTATTTCCATTGAAAATTACTTTTTTTTAAGGCAGCATAAAATTTTATCGTCTTGTTGTGTTAATGCTTGGCAATATACTTGTATTTGCAAGTTAGAGTATTAAAAAAGTTTTGATATCTTAGCTTAATTTATATTTGGCATTTTAATTTGATTCAAAATATGATTTTGTTTACTTTGAAGAGCATACAAAAATTTCATTATTGCATACAGAAATTGTAAACTTTTTTTTTGCCACTTCTCTTGGCTTAGTTTGCCATGGATTCGTTGCTTTCTCCTTTCTTTTTTTTGTCCTTCAGTACACACACGCACACACACACACACATATATGTATGTGCTTTGAGAGATGTAGGTGGATACGGCTTTGTGCCATGAGTGTGTGATGGCTTCATTTGGCACATAACAAAAAGGGTAGCAAACAACAAAAAATATACTGAGTAAAGAAGAGAAGAGGAGAGAAAAAAAAAAGGAAAGCAGTATAAGCATCAAGCACTCACAGGTATAGACAAAGGTAGCCAGGTGAGTTTGGCTCTCTTGTTGCACAGTTGTTGTTTTGTTGTTGTTGTTGTTGTGTGTGTGTGTGTGGCTGCCACTAATAGTTTTTCAGCTCGTAAAAGCTTTTGTTGTATATGTGTGTGCTTGTTTGAGTGAGTGAGTGAGTGTGTGTGTGTGTGTGTGGGCCTGGCACTTCGATCTAAGTTAGCTTCAGTTTTTCCTTGATGCTGCTTGAGCTTGAGTTGTTGTTGCTGTCGCTGTTGTTGTTGCTCTGCTTACCGTGGCGGAAACTTCCCAGGCAATTTCCGCTTTAAGTACCATTAAATTCGTATTCGTTTTAATGAGCTCTCAACATGATGCTACCACACACCAAACAACCACCATTCCTTACAATCTCCTCCTCCCCCCACCCATCTCTATCTCTCTCTCACTAATGTTGTCTTGTATTTTAATGACATTCGATTTGTGTGTGTGTGTGTGTGTGTGTGTGTGTGTGCTGTCTGTTGTTTGCTTTTTGTTTTTAGACAGCAAACCATCTAACATCTTGCCAAGTTGATTGTCTCACTTTGATGACCAACAGACAGTTAAATCTGGCTTAAATGGAAGAAAAATTTTAGACACCTGCTGCGCTGCAATTGATGAAAATTCTAATATTCTACAATTTTCCAAAGAAATTCATCACAAACTTTTCAATATTATCTATAGTTGGGAAAAGCAAAACAACCAGAGGGGGTTTTAGCCATTAGTTTTAGCAAAGAAAAAAAAGAAAAATATATATAAATGAAAAGTTTTCCTCTTTCAGTTAGTTTTTTTTTTCTCTCTTTTTTGTTTCTTGTTTTGCAGTTTGTTTGTTGATGTTAATGGTCTACCTGTGAGTGCGGATTTTGTGGCTACAAACAAACAAAAAAAAAAAAAAGTTGAAGAGATTAGTTTTATTTTTTTGCAATTTTCCATTCTCATTCTCTTTTTTTATTGTTTTGGTCAGTCGTTAAGCTTAATGGATAACTGATAGATGGAAAATAAATCCATATTCAAATATCAATTGAAATGGATTTTTTTCAATAAAAAAAAAAAGCCACACAAAATTTGAATGAAAATTAGATTAAATTGAGTATTCAAAATAAATTCTATTTGAAGTGGAAAGTGGAAAAAAGAGAGTTGTGAATACTCACAAAGTGAATTTTAAATTGATTTTAGATAGCCATCAAAATTTTTTACTTCTAAAAAATGTACTTTTCCTCTTGTTATTAACTATTTATAACTCTCCATTGAAATAGTTCAAGTTCGTTTCTATCAATTAAGTTGGTCTATCTGTCTAATTGGTTACTCTCAATCAAAATATTTTACTCTCTATTAAGTCATCAAACAGCATCAGAAAAAGTTTTAAAATTGCATGGAAAATTTTATAAAATTTTTTTTAACCATTTCTTCTTTTTTGTTTACCCGTAAAAATAATAAATTTAATAAGAAAGTTAATTTGTTAATCAGGACTGGAATTATTTTGCAAACTAATAGGAAATTGCCTTTTGAAATTTAATTGTTTGAAATTTCAAACAAATTTATTAAATTGGTTATCAAAAACTAATTATTTGTTTATAAAAATTATTGTAAATTTAATTTACATTCAAGTTCCAAGCATAAAAACTATTTTTAAAATAGCTCAAAAACAGTTTTAATCATATTATAAAGAAACTTCAAAGATCTTTTCATAGTTCTCAATTTATATATTTTATTTTCAAATATTTTAAATATAGAAAGGAAGATAATTAAAACCTATTGAATAATAGCAAGATTCATATGAAAAGCATTTCAATTTTAAATGATTTTATAATATTTCATCTGTATTTAATATTTGTATTTACCTAAGCATTCTCAATTGATATTCCTGTCTGTAAACAATTTGGCATTTTGCATGACAAAATACCTGAAGTATTTGTTAATGTTGGCATTACGAATGGGGACAGAATTTGAATAAGCAATTCGTTGGTATGACGACACATTCACTCAGGCAAATTGAATAAACACTTCTCCTTTTGGCACACACACACAAACACATCGAAATGTGCAATTATATAACTGAATGGCTGACTATTCACATACAAAAGGAACTCACACACACAGAGAGACATGTGTTTACATATATGTATGTATGTACACACAGGGACCGGGACACGGACAGGTACCATCAAAGTGCCGGACGAAATGGCAAGGATGTGAATGGATTGTCAACTGAAAGTCGTCTCTACGTTGAATTTCCATAATATTCACAATGTCATCTGTCAGTTGGAACAATTTATCATATGTTGACATATCCAACTGTCAACTGGGCCGAAAAGGATCCGCGCAGCACCAACAACAACAACAACAAAAGAAGGTAGAAGAAAATAAAAACGAGACGAGCAAAGAACGTATACAAGTGCCTTTTCATCGGTCCAAAAGTTATTTACCCCTCCCCCCATTTTTTTTTCTTTACTGTTTGTCAAGACAATACTTAATTATGTTTTCTGCTTTCTTGAGCAAAAGTTTTCCATAGAATGCAGAGAGGAGAAAAATTGCTTAAAATGGCAAAATGATTTTATAGTTGTTTTTCTACTTTTGCCGTTTTCATTCTTGTTTTTTTCTTTCCATAAATTATTGAAGTTGTTCCGTCTGTCATAGAGCAAAAGTTTTGTAGTTTTATATTTTGGGTAGTTTGTTTTTTTCTCTCTTTTTTTCTTTTGTGTGTGCAATTTAATTTGGCACAAGGTGTGACACCGTCTTTAAGCTCTTCCAAACAAGAAAACACCAAAATATGAAATAAAAACTTTTCCATTTATTTTGTTACCCAGTAAGTAGGTGATTAAAGGGTATATTGCAGAAGGAAAACATTTAGATTTATATGAAAAAGAATATAATTGAAGTTTCGTTTAGTATTAGTATCAAATATCTGGATACAATATATTTTTATAATAATTTCCAATAATCTCATTGAAATCGGTAATAATTCTAATAAAGTATTAAAAGTTAATTATGCTTTATTTAAAAGCTAGAAGATTCTCCTTAAAAAGAGTCAGTGTTGGTTAATAATAGTTTTAGTAAACACAATCGCGTATTTTCTTATCGATAACAAAACCAGAGTTGCCATCTTTAAACTGTCAAAGTACAGTAAATACTTTCATACAGCATTCTTAGAGGTTTTTGCATGATTCTAAAGACAATTAATTTTTAATATTTTAAACAAATTAAGTTTGTGTATTATACTATAACAACCAATCAAAAATATTAGCATTTATTCCAATAAAAAAAATTTCAAATTTTTTATTCAAGTTAAATAAGTCGCTATATAAAATTTCTTTTAAACACTAACAAATCTCTTCTAAAAACTATAACTAATGCTTTTAAGCTTAACCTATTACAGGGTAGCATTAAGTCCAATCCCTATAATGTCATTTTTATATTTTTCCAAAGGAAAAACTTTTATTTTTCTGTGGTTTTGGACAAGCAACTATATTTGTTGGGTGGCATCTACTATAAAATTTATTTTGTTTTCCCATAACTCGCAAAATGTTTTTCTTCTCCACAATCTCACTTGAGAGATCTTTCTTTCCCTTTCTATAGCTCTTCTTCCTCTCTCTCTCTCTTTTCCTTTCTAATAAATAAATGGAGTGTCTCACCTTTTTGCATTCATTGCTGACTGAAAGAGAAACTTTATTTAGTTGACAGAATTGTCGCGTTTACATGACAATTTGACATCTTTTTGTGCTGGTTCTGGACTATATAAATTAACCCAAGGGAATGTTTAATTTTAAATGAAAAAATTTTCCACACCACCTTCTTGAAATTAGTATAAATTTAAACTAAAACATTGTTGTTGCAGTTTTGTTTAAAATTTCAAAAAGGGAGTTGGCAAGTTGACAAATCTATCCCCTCTGCTCTTATTTTTATTTTTCCCTGAGTAAGCAGAAAAAAAGATTACAATGAACAGGAAATGGCAAGTAAAAGTTTAAATACTTTGGCTCAGGATATTCCCTAATTTTTGTATATATAAAAATATTCCTTTCTTTAAACCTGATTAAATAAAAAACTTGTTACTTGAGCTCAAGTCCAACTTATGCTTTAATTTAAAGATTGTTCTTCACTTTTAAATTGCTTTTGGTTACTTTTAATGTTATATTCTCCCCCTTTTAATTAACAAATTTTTTCTTTGTGTACAGTTTTCTCTACCCGAAAAGTGTATTCTTTTTTATATATATAAAATCCCATAGTTCATATCAAAATATAATTATCACAACGTTTATACACACTCGCCACAGAATATCTAATTATCTCCAACCCGCTTTTTTGCATATTTCCACACTTTGTTGAAATTTCACAGAACGGTAGACAAAAAAAAAATATGCAAAAAAAACCAACAAGAAATTTAAATAGCTCACATGCCGGCGTTTCATGTTTCTTTTTGGAATGGAAAAAAGGAGCCAAAAAAAAACTTTAACATTAACCAACAACCCACAAAAACCTCGACATTAAATATCCCAAAAAAATAAAACAAAAAATTCAGAGAAAGAATGAGATAAATACATAGAAGAGAGGGTTGGAGGGGTTTGGGGGCAATTGGGAAACATGGACGAAAATATTCATGGCAATACGAGAATGTAATAAAAATGTTTAAAATACAAAATTAAAAAAAAAAAAGAGAAATACACAAAAATACAAATTTCAACTAAATGAGACTATAACGAGTAGCAGATGCTCTTAAATTAAAAGAGAAATGTTAAGTTAAATTAATATAAAAAATATACAAAAAAAAATGTAAGATGCAAAAAAAATCTGTATAATATTAATTGCAGAAATCTCATAGGAAAGAGCTTAAAGAATATCCTTTTCTAACATCCTTAAAGACCAAATCGTTATGCCACAAGAAAACGAAGCAAATACCAACAAAAATGCAACAGTAACTAATAAAAGAAAATAAAGAAAAACACTGAAACCTCATGTACCGAGGAGAGGGAGCGGTGGAAAAAAATGTATTAAATTTTTAGAATGCTCATTAAAAAAATATTAAAAACAAAAATTTCTATGGTTACCAAAGAGCAAAAGCTCGCACACACAGACAGACAAAACACTTGCATATAATGCCCACATGTATTGTGAAAAAAAGAAGGGAAAAAACGTAAAAGAAAATGTGGGGGGGAAAAATAAGAGAGAGAGAAAATGCGAAAATGTCTGCCTAAAAACATGAGTTTGGTCTGTCGTTTGGTCTGGTTGGACAGTCAGAATGTTATGTTGCCTGTGCTCAGAAGGGTGAAACCGAAGACCACATTAAAATTGGCATCATACACACACACATAGAGAGAGAGAGAGAGACAAACACACACACATACACACATGGACGCCTGCACATTAAAACAACGCCAAACCCCCCAACAATTTTCATTTTACTCCCTTTCCTATGTAACAGTGGAAAAAGATATGTGAATATCAAGATTTAATTTAAAGTTAACTAAGTAAGATTAAGCTTTACCAACTCACACACAGCCATTTGCCAGGGTGCAAATATGTGTGTGTGTGTGTGTCTCCTGTGTGTGTTTGGGTGAGGGGGTGGCAGTCCTCCTGCTTGTATCAAGTAGAGCAGAAACTCTTAATAAAGCAATTGCCTCTGGCAGTCAAAAAGTAAACGTCGACGTTGTGCAGCAACGTGATTACAGCTTGGACGGTAAAAAAAAGAAAAAGGGGGGAGAACTAGAGGGTGGAAGACCTTCTCATTTATGTATGTAGGTTCATGCATTCTATTCTCCCTTCCAATTTGATCTGTGTGTGTCTGCTCTCTCTCAAATACCTTTTACCATTTGGTACTTTTTTTTTTCTTCCTTCTGCTTGACAATGCTTCAGTTCCAGTTAATCAACTATCATCTGGACGAATACATAATCATGCACATACATACATATATATATGTATATAGCTTTGCATATAGAATTCATCTGGGAAAACCAAAATGAATATGCATGTGGTACATCAAACGAAGCATAACGAGACTATAAACTGAATTAAATTAGCTTCATGCACATTGTGGAAAATTCAATTAAATTTAGGTTACAGAAATATTGCTCTAAAAAGTATGCAAACTTATCAAAAATGTTATTCAAATTTATTCTTCACAATATAATATATTGATACATTCAAGTAAATGGGTTAATAATGAGATGTTTTCATGAATGAATGACAAGATACAAGAAACTAAAGTGAGTCATAAAGCATGTCAGGGAAGTGATCAAATTTATGTTTAAAACAAAGTTTAAGCTCTTTAGACTACAAAAATTAGCTAAAATAAATTTAAAAACATGCATTTTTTTATAATACTAGTTAACCTTGAGCATTTAATACTTTACAAATTAATATATATATTCCAAATGTTCTTTGACCTTAAAAAATCAACTAAATGACAAATGTTTAAAAATAATTCACAAAATTTATTGTGAACTTTGCGTAAAGTGCAGCATTTTCTGTTCCCAATCTAATTACAATCTTAATACACACGTTTAACATAAAATTATTGTCATCATTATTAAAATGATTACTTCATTTTGAGAGGTATAAAAACTCAAAGTAAATTCAGACTTCATTGTCATCGACAAATATGTATACAAAGTATTCGGTTTTAGTAGCAGTTGTCCTTGTGGCGCATCAAATTGTTCAGGTGCATATTATTGATTATCCTTTTTAAATTATTGACTAATTTTTGATTGTCCTTCAAGATCACTTCTCGTGCGGAATTTACGAATTTAAAATGTATTCCCCTGGAGAAGACTTATGCAGATTTCGAATACTGTCGAATTAAGGCTGTGAATCGCACTTATAAGTATATCGCTCTAAAAGTTAAACTTTTCAAAGTTCCAATCACACAAGTTTCGGTAAGATCTGACTCATAACTCGTGCAAACAGAAAAATATATAACTGATAAATACAATTTAGGTAAATGTGGCTTTTACGAAGCGTCTAAATGGATACAAACCTTTTCTATACAATGTCACTTTTGATGCATGCAAATTTTTGGCATCAAAAAATAAGAATCCGCTACTAAAATATTTCCATAGTTTTATTGGTGAACACTCCAACATGAATCACAGTTGTCCATATGACGTAAGGATATTTAATGGAAAAAAATCAGTTGAATATTAAACAATATCTATTACAGCATGATTTGATTGTGGATAAGATTTCAATTGAATTTTTAAACCACCAATTAATGGAAGTTTTACCATTTCCAGAAGGGGACTATGCTATTTTTACCAGTTGGTATGCCTATGGAATTAATCGGGCGGATGTTCAAATTTTCGTCAACCTATCTTAAATGTTTAAAATGTTTACCAAATATATGATTGCATATTGAATAACTTTGAAAATTTCTTTTACTTGATTCTCAAGTGGTTCGTATTTTTTTTTTTAAATAATTAAATTTGTTTTAAAGAACATTATTGATCAGTGATTAAAACTGAAAAGAGCATATTTGATATATAATATTCTAGTCTAAAATGAGATTCACTGAAAAAACACCAAATTCGGTATTGCATACCTTTGTGCGTGCCTATACATATAACATAGCAGAATCGCATGTTGAACTTTCTTTAAAGAGTAAAAGCAGCCAGTGTATAGTTCAGTGTGTTAGTCTATAAATAAGAAAAGATTTATTCCCAATTAACAAAACTTTTTTGAATTTAATATATATTGAAACCCACTTCATGTGTCAATTGTCAATAATGAATATAAAACTTAATAAAAGAATCTCTTCTTTAATAAATTGCCACGTGTTGGAAATATTAAAACATTTGTGTTGATGCAACAATAATAACTACGCCGTCATTACCAAATCGCGTTTTAATTATTTCAGTTTTCAAAAAAAAAAGCATTTCATTTTCCAACTAAAAGATATGGTTGAACAAGTGATTGACTAGTTATTGATCAACCACAGAGGTAAAAATGTGTTCCAAATATTTGCTTCTACTGGCATTTGGCCTTTTGGCATTTCAAATTGTTCAGGTACATCAAAATTATTTATCTCTATAAAAGAAAATTCTGAAGAATTTCCGATTACCTTTCAAGATCACTTCTCGTGTGGAATTTACGAATTTAAAATGTACTCCACTTGACAAAACATTTGCGGATTTTGAATACTGTCGAATTAAGGCTGTGAATCGCACTTACAAATATATAGATCTAAAAGTAAAACTTTTTAAAGTACCAGTGACAAATGTTACGGTAAGATTTTTAATTATTGATTGAATTGATTAGAATTACTTAATATTGAAAATTCCCATTTTAGGTAAATGTTTCACTTATGAAACGATTGAATGGCTATAAACCATTTCTTTACAATGTCACTTTCGATGCGTGCAAATTTCAAGCCGCCAAAGGGAAGAATCCTGTAATTAATTATTTCTACAGTTTTATTAAGGAACATTCCAATTTAAACCACACTTGTCCATTCAAAGTAAGTGCTTCCAATCGAAAAAAAAAACAGTTAAAAAATTAACATTTTTTCCTACAGGAAGACATAATTGTAGATAAAATTTCCATTGAATTTGTAAATCACCAATTAATGGAAGTTTTACCGTTTCCCGAAGGTGACTATGGTGTTTTTACCAGTTGGTATGCCTATGGAATAAATCGTGCAGATGTTAAAGGTTATTTAACTCTATCTTAAATGTTTGAAGTGTTTTTCAAATAAATACAAATGGATATACATAGAAACTTAAATTACTTACATATTATTCTTTACTGATTCTCAAGTGGTTTTTAAAAGATCTAAATAATTATGATGTGTTTGGAGATTCAAGTCCAATATGGGATTCACTACAAAAAAAACACCAAATATGGTGGTGCATACCTTTGTGCGTATCTGTACATGCAATGTAGGAGGATCGCAAAGCAGCCAGTCTGTAATTCAGTGTATTACCCTAAACATAAGAAATGGTTTTTTCTAATAAACAAAACATATTCGTATTTAATATACTCATTAGATCACATTTCATTTGTCATTAATAAAAAATGAGTAAAAAACTTAATAAAAGATTGTCTACTTTAATAAACATTTGTATTGATGCAACAATAATGACTACGCCGCCAAATCGATATATAATTATTTAATTTTTCAACCAAAACGATATGGTTGAACACAAAGAGAATTAAAAATGTGTCTAAAATATTCGTTGCTACTGGTATTTGCCCTTATGGCCTTTCAAATTCTTCAAGTACATCAAATTATGTACTTATTTTTCTTAATTTTAAATTACTACAAAACTATTCGCCAAAAAGTTGGGATAAGCTGACTAGATTTCATTTGTCATTAGTCAATAATGAAAAAAAAAAACTTTATATAACAATGGCTAGTTCAACATATCGATGAAGCGAAAACGACCATCATTAACGAATCGCCATCATTAACAAATCGCGCTTTAATTACTTTTGCTTTTCCATCGATTTTACCCACAATAACAAATCAATTAAGCAATATGGTAACTAGTTATTGACCACCTACAGACTTGAAAATGTTGCTCAAATGTTCGGTTCTTTTGGCAGTTGCCGTTATGGCATATCAAATTTTCGAGGTACCTTTAATTAAATACAAATTATATATAAAAAATATTTATTTATTGCCATTCAAGATCACTTCTCGTGTAGAACTTACGAACCTAAAATGTATTCCTCTGGACGAGACCTTTGCAAATTTCGAATACTGTCGAATTAAGGCTGTGAATCGAACTTACAAGTATCTCGAACTAAAAGTTAAGCTTTTCAAAGTTCCAATCACAAATATATCGGTAAGATTTTCCTATATAAAAATGAATAGTGATTAAAAATTATCATTTTTTTAGGTTAATGTGTCTGTGCTAAAACGATTAAATGGCTATAAACCATTTCTATACAATGTCACTTTTAATGCATGCAAATTTTTGGCATCGAAAAATAAGAATCCGCTACTAAAATATTTCCATAGTTTCATTGCGGAACACTCCAACATGAATCACAGTTGTCCATATGATGTAAGTGCTTTCAAGTCAGAGAAATCATTATAATCATCAACGTTTTCTCTTTAGCATGATCTCGTGGTTGATAAGGTTTCAATTGGATTTTTAAATCATCAACTTGCTGAGGTTTTACCAGTTCCTGAAGGAGATTATGCTGTCTATACTAGTTGGTATGCCTATGGTGTAAATCGTGCAGATGTACGAGTTTATGCTACTATATCTTAGTTTAGTAAACTCGATGGCAATGCATTGATGTTTATTTTTGTTGTATCTATACAAAGTTTGATTCTGCTAAGATATAGTAAAATTCTATGCTGGCTGTTAAAATATCTTTGTAAATGTTTGTCAATAAACGTTATCTGGAGACTATCTTTCCCTCTCGTTGCTAAATATATCAAATAAAGTAAAATTTAAAAGGAAATACTGTGAATATATACTACATTCGGAAACGGATTTGTTGAATTGATGATTTCGGATTGGTTGAACAGGCAGAAAAACTAATTTAATAATTATTTCGGTTTGCTTGAATAGGTAGAAAATATAAATTCAGGACCAATGTATTCGTTCTATTATGTTTTTAGGTATATGAAGGAAATGATCAAGAATATAAATATGTTATCTTTTTAGTCCTTTACCGAACGGTAAACGTTTTTTATTATTTTCTTATATCACTCTAAAATCTCTTTAACGATCACCGCTTAGTTTTATCTGGGCCACTCATAATCATACAGCGTATTGTATTTTGGATTTTGGGGTAAACATTTTTAAAATATTATCCAAAATGAACAGAAATTATAAACATTTAGTGAGTATTTAAATACTAAATGTTTAGATGATGAAGAATTAAAACACTTTCCCTTTTTCAACTTTACAAAATGTCCATGGTGTTTTTACCAGTTGGTTTGCCTATGGAATAAATCGTGCTGATGTTAAAGGTTATTTAACTCTTTCTTAAATGTTTGAAGTGTTTATCAAATAAATACAAATGGATATATATAGAAACTTAAATTACTTACATATTATTCTTTACTGATTCTCGAATAGTTTTTAAAAGTTCTAAATAACAATAATGTGTTTGGAGATTCAAGTCAATATGGGATTCACTGCAAAAAAAAAACACCAAATATGGTGTTGCATACCTTTGTGCGTATCTATACATACAATACAGGAGCATTGCAAAGCAGCCAGTCTCTAGTTCAGTGTATTACCCTAAGCATAAGAAATGGTTTTTTCTAATAAACAAAACATATTCGTAATTAATATACTCATTAGATCATATTTCATTTGTCATTAATAAAAAATGAGTAAAAAATTGTCTACTTTAATAAACATTTGTATTGATGCAACAATAATGACTACGCCGCCAAATCGATATATAATTATTTAATTTTTCAACCAAAACGATATGGTTGAACACAAAGAGAATTAAAAATGTGTCTAAAATATTCGTTGCTACTGGTATTTGCCCTTATGGCCTTTCAAATTCTTCAAGTACATCAAATTATGTACTTATTTTTCTTAATTTTAAATTACTACAAAACTATTCGCCAAAAAGTTGGGATAAGCTGACTAGATTTCATTTGTCATTAGTCAATAATGAAAAAAAAAACTTTATATAACAATGGCTAGTTCAACATATTGATGAAGCGAAAACGACCATCATTAACGAATCGCCATCATTAACAAATCGCGCTTTAATTACTTTTGCTTTTCCATCGATTTTACCCACAATAACAAATCAATTAAGCAATATGGTAACTAGTTATTGACCACCTACAGACTTGAAAATGTTACTCAAATGTTCGGTTCTTCTGGCAGTTGCCGTTGTGGCATATCAAATTGTTGAGGTACCTTTAATTAAATACAAATTATATATAAAAAATATTTATTTATTGCCATTCAAGATCACTTCTCGTGTAGAACTTACGAACCTAAAATGTATTCCTCTGGACGAGACCTTCGCAAATTTCGAATACTGTCGAATTAAGGCTGTGAATCGAACTTACAAGTATCTCGAACTAAAAGTTAAGCTTTTCAAAGTTCCAATCACAAATATATCGGTAAGATTTCCCTATATAAAAATAAATAGTGATCAAAAATTATCATTTTTTTAGGTTAATGTGTCTGTGCTAAAACGATTAAATGGCTATAAACCATTTCTATACAATGTCACTTTTGATGCATGCAAATTTTTGGCATCGAAAAATAAGAATCCGCTACTAAAATATTTCCATAGTTTTATTGCGGAACACTCCAACATGAATCACAGTTGTCCATATGATGTAAGTGCTTTCAAGTCAGAGAAATCATTATAATCATCAACGTTTTCTCTTTAGCATGATCTCGTGGTTGATAAGATTTCAATTGGATTTTTAAATCATCAACTTGTTGAGGTTTTACCAGTTCCCGAAGGAGATTATGCTGTCTATACTAGTTGGTATGCCTATGGTGTAAATCGTGCAGATGTACGAGTTTATGCTACTATATCTTAGTTTAGTAAACTCGATGGCAATGCATTGATGTTTATTTTTGTTGTATCTATACAAAGTTTGATTCTGCTAAGATATAGTAAAATTCTATGCTGGCTGTTAAAATATCTTTGTAAATGTTTGTCAATAAACGTTATCTGGAGACTATCTTTCCCTCTCGTTGCTAAATATATCAAATAAAGTAAAATTTAAAAGGAAATACTGTAAATATATACTACATTCGGAAACGGACTTGTTGAATTGATAATTTCGGATTGATTGAACAGCCAGTAAAACTAATTTAATAATTATTTCGGTTTGCTTGAATAGGTAGAAAATATAAATTTCAGGACCAATGTATTCGTTCTGTTGTGTTTTTAGGTATATGAAGGAAATGATGAAGAATATAAAGTTTATTTGAATTACATTATAATTATAAGATCTGAAGTATGTTATCTTTTTAGTCCTTTACCGAACGGTAAACGTTTTTTATTATTTTCTTATATCACACTAAAATCTCTTTAACGATCACCGCTTAGTTTTAGCTGGGCCACTCATAATCATACAGCGTATTGTATTTTGGATTTTGGGGTAAACATTTTTAAAATATTATCCAAAATGAACAGAAATTATAAACATTTAGTGAGTATTTAAATACTAAATGTTTAGATGATGAAGAATTAAAACATTTTCCCTTTTTCGACTTTACAAAATACTTAAATACTAATGACGATCTTTCTACACTTAAAATACTTTCCTTATTTTCCACTTTACATTATTAAAGCACATTGATTATTTTCTTTAGCATTCAAACTAATTTGAACATTTATTTCTATAATTTAATAAAATTTTACCCTAGCAATGTCAACAGATTTTTTCCAAAATATTTCCAAAAAATTTTAATGAACGTGCAAATTTTGTGCAATTGAGGACAAATTACATAGTCGAGTAGCCAAAGAGCAAATCATTTGCAGCAACCGCAGTATAAAACTATGACAACTTTTAGCATTACAACAACAATTACAAGGACAACGAAGGAGAGCAAAAATTATGCCACAAAATTTAATAGAAAAATAAAAACAAGTTTTCCCTTTTTTTCAAAGCGTCAGCTAGTTATTATATATTTTATAATCAGAAACAGAGGCCAATTGTGAGGGTTGAACTCGCATTATGCGGGGGGTGGGTACAAAAGATGACTAAAATCTGGATTTCATGATAATAACAAATGAAAGAGGGTGACACAGAACCATCAGAGATGAAGAAGAGAGAGCCCCTTGTGGAATATTTTCCTTTTTAATATGATTTTCAATGCTTCGGTCTATATAAAAAAAAAAACTTTATTTCTCTTCAAGGTTTTTTTATGGGGTTTCTTTTGATTAACTTGTCAACGCGTTTTCTGCATAAATTTTTTGCGAAAATCAAATTTCAATCAATTGAAAGGCAAATATTTTAATTGTGCATACAGATGATTGCACAATTTTCACTCTATTCTTACTGTTGTCATTTTGCTAGTAGTTATGAATATTTAATTAAAACAAATAGCATTAATTTTCATATTTAATGAAGCAACACTTCATTGCAAAAAAAAAAACAGAAAAGCAACAATAAAATGTATGTATATCAGGTGAATTTACTACACATTAAACATCACGCAACATGAACAGAATATGAAACAAATTTGAATATGACATCAGTTTTGATACCCTATATATGTATATAGTTTTAATTAGATTATATGTCAGAAGACACATATAATATTGGAAATGTCTGTTTTATCAATCGTTATAGAAGAGTAAGTTGATCATAGTTCTGTCTGAAGAAACAATTGATTCTGATTAGACCTTTAGATCTTTTTATAAGTCTTACGTCTTTTACCCGTAAGATACCTTAAAGGTACTCCTAATATAGTGTAAAGTAAAGCTTTTAAATACTAGAAGAATAAAGAGATCCTTAAAACCAACCGATGTAAGACCGTCTGGAACCCAAAGAATTATCTGACTCTAAAGGCTAAGCTCCCTTACAAAGAAAATGATTTTTAAGCTATTAACCGGAACTAAACTGAGATCGATTGTAGTATCCGTTTCAAAATCTTCAATCCCTCTAAAACTGGTTTATGTTGAGTAGATGAATCATTTTTCAATATAAATTCTTTGTGATTTTGAAAGAATATTAATAGACTTTACATGCATTTAAACAATTATCTGAAGCTAAGGGCTAAGTTCTCTTATAAAGAAATTGCTTTTTAAGCTTTTAACCTGAACTCAACTGAGATCGATTGTAGTACCCGTTTCAAATTTTAGTATCCCTCTAAAACTGGTTCATGTTGAGTGGATGAGTAAAATGTAAACTGAATCATTTTTCAATATAAAGAATATTACTAGACTTCAAATTTGAAGGATTCTTAAGATCCCTTTAACTCTCTTTTACTAAAGTTTCTTATAATCTATAAAAACAAAATAAACCAATTGACAGCATAACTCTACATATTTATCAGTCATAGTCATCAGATAAAAAACGAATACTATATTATAAAAAGAGTATGAGTTAAAACCAAGAAAATAAAACGAGAAAATTGTTCATTCTCGCACATTTCATTAATGTGCGCAGCTTCAGTCTCATTATAGCAAAATACTACAAACGGAAAAAAGGAAAGCAAAAAAAAAAAAAAAAAAAGAAAAAACAAAACCAATTAAAAATGGAAAATCTACAAATAAAAAAAGAAAAAAGTCCTTCTTCCCCTCTACATATGTATATGGTTATCGTCCCCCCTCCACCCCCCCATACACCCGGGAGCAATAAACGCTTACGCAATTTAATTGCGCAACAAAATGGCAGCCAGCTACAGAATCGAGAACATTAAAAAAACAACAAAGACGAAAAAATCAAATAAAAATTAAAATTAAAATGAAATAAAAATAAATACGATATGTAAAATTGCCTAAAGCTCGTATTCCAAATAACCATGATAATTAATATAAAATAAAGTACAAAATGTTCATGTGCAAATGAGCAAGGACAATGTTTATGGCATAAGGTGGGGTAGAATTGAAAGAAAATTTCAGAGAGTCGACTTGGAGGTATCCTGCAAGGAGTAGTGAAAGTGCTTTATATTAACAACAAGCGAAAAAGTTTAAAATTTTCCAAAATTATAAGTTGTTATGCCAATTGTTGAGGTACTTCTCTTTTTGGCTGCCCGTTTACAACGAATATTTTAATAAAATAATAATGTAATTAATAATATATATTAATATTTTTGCTCTTAACTTATTCTCAAATATTTAAGGAATGATAAACTAAAATATAAAATTTTTTACTTATATGGAAAATACTTCTTTTTGGCTTTTAGAATCAACAACAATATCCCCTATCCAATTACAGCTTAGAGAGTATAACAATTGAATAAGAATAATATATATGTACATATATAGAATCATATATATAAATAGATATGTCAATTTTTAAACATTCATTAAGTGAACATTTGCATTTTCAATTAATTATATATATTTATATAATTTTTTTTGCTTGAATGATTAATTTTTTTTATAAATGGTTTGTATTTTTACTGTTACCTAAAATAAGTTATTAATTTTTCCATCAAAGAGTTTAAATCATTTTCAATAGAAAAATAAGTAATAAAAAAAGTTTTATAGAAAAAATAAACAAATGCTTATTGAACTGAATAACTTATATTTTTTTGATAGAACTAAATGCTGATAAGGTATTTTTTTGTTTAATTCTATATTTACTTATTTCGTCATCTGTAATTGTAGAGATTAAATCGATCATGAAAATCTACTAGAGCATGGCTTAAATTATAAAGCTTTATATGTATGTGCGCTAATATATGTATGTATATTCATATACATAGTTATAGAACAACAAAACTACTAAAGTTTTTAGGCGATTAAAGCATCTGCTTAAACTTTCAACGGAAACAAAATGACCTCTACTTAAGCCTAGCACTGCTGTTGATAATGATTTCAGGCCTAACATAGGAAAGTGAGAGATAAGTTTTACTTGATGGAACACAATGTCTCACGGATTGATCAAATGGCCCAAAATAGTCCATCGAAATGATTATGCAAAAGAAGTACTAAAAAATGAAAAAAATTTGACATGTCTCCTCACACTGAAAACAATAATGTTTCCTAATAAAGTGCAAACTTTAAAGTATTCTTAGATATATAATTCGCTCTGTCTTAGCTATGACAAAGTTAGAACTTTAAAGTACTTTTGGATACATAATTAAAGTTATACATATGGCAAACTTAGCCATAAATATGTGTTCAAATATCCCCCTTAAAGTCTTTTCACAAACTTCCTTCTATTCGAAATTATGTCTTGCAGTTTATTTAACTTTTTTTGTAAGATTTCATGGCTCATTTTATTTTAAAAAACACAAAAAAAAAACAAAAACTTCTCCCCTTGAAAAAAATTAAATATGCCAGCTGATGGATGTGCAAATATTTAATAGGCCCTTTGCGTAGATTTCAATTAAGTAAATGTCTGAGCCTATTTAGTTGCCTTCAATCCGCTTTTATTAGCAGGCGGCTGGAGCTTAGCCCTTGGGCCACTACTTAAGGCATATTTCTTTCTATGCTTTCTGCTTATTAAGAAATATTTCGCATTTTGTTTTTTTTTTTTCCCCCTCACCTCATATTTTAATATTGCCTGAGAACCCATCATAATATGGGTACCGTGGGCGAGCCAGCCGCAGTGCCAAAGGCCATTCTTCAGTGTCAAATCCAACACACTACCCTCTATTACCCCCCCTCTCTCTAGCTCCATCTCCTTTTTCTCTATGAACAGAAGGCATACACTTTTAATGCGTGTCGCTGGCATTTTATGAGCTGTCACAATCTACAAGGATGAGGAAAAACGAAAAAAAAAATATATATATATATAAATAAAGTAAAAAGGAAGTGCACACTCACGCAGCTGTGACCAGGAGTCAGCATCCTAAGGGCCCAGAGTGGCAGCGGTGTATAAGGGGGGAGGGAGAGAGAGAGGCCAAAGAATAAATAAATGAAAAAAGTTCCTACAAATAAACAAAGGCAAAAACTTCATCTTCCACCACCACCAACATCTTTCTGCCCCATCCACCCCCTACCAACTCTCGTCCTCTTGTTGTCTCTTTCTCTCTATGGCTCGGACTCACTCTTAAATTTAATTAAATGTCAAATGTTGGCCAAACACAGTTACCAATTTGATTCGATCGGACAACATTTGGCATATTTTATAATTTTTCGTTTTAAATTGCGAAATTTATTTTTATACCCTTTTAAATGTCACTATAAAATGGTCGAGGCACTACAAAAGCAATCATTTAAGTACTTTTATATAAGATTTTCTACTTAGATATATTTACACATACATATGTCGTATATATATATTTTTTATAAGTTTTGTGCTCCTTTCGAATTCTCAGCAATAAAGGAATAATTGTTGGTAGATAGAAAGAGGCTAACTTAAAAGACATTTCCGAATTAGTTTCTCTTAAATTCAGAAATTTTATTTTATGTTTGAATATTAGATCTACCTTTTCAATAATTCTACCAATAGTTCCCTTATATAAAAACTTTATACCTTATAATCAATAAATTCGAACACCCTCAAAATCACCATCAATTTAATAAAAAAATGGTCTTTAACATGCCGCACTCTTACCAAGCAATAACAGACGGACATCTCTCAAATGGACTTTAAAATACCCATTTATCCACTGAGAACATGAAATGTAAATGAAAACTATTGTTAGAACAAATATTTAAACAATCAAAAATTTAATGAACAAATAAGATAGTTATTTATTAAGTTATTTTTACAAATTTTATATCATAAAAATCGTAAAAAGTTTGAAAAAGTTTAGCCATTTAGGAGCTGATCTTCTGTAATGTCATTTGCCTGTTGTTGAGACATTTAAGGGTATACACAAGTCTATGCTATTTTAATGAATTATATTTTGACTAATCCATGGTAGATATTCGGCAACATTAGTATAAACCACTGGTTCTTCGGGTTTAAAAAGATTTGGTAACCCCCCAGTAGCAATACCGAACTGTATAAATCGCCGATCTCCATAATAATATTGAGGATACACCAAGGGACTACCTCCATCAGCAACGTAATCCTCGCCAAGTTCTTCGCTCGTACATATTTGATTATTTGGATTTACAGTAGTTATATTGCAATTTTCACGGTACAGCTTTGCCTCCAACGGAACCCTGAAGAAATGACTCGCTTCAGTCCATCCCCAGCCAATTACTGAAAAATTCGTTTGAGTTTGACCTTTCTCTCTTAGTTCTTGCGATAAAGGCAAGCAGGCAGGCCGAATATGATCTGATGAAACAAAAATTAGACAGATATATAAAGTTGGTATTGGACTCATGACATACCATTGTATTCCACATCCCTGGCTAGTTTTATCAAAGCTATGTCATTTTGACTACTTATATTACTGAAACCAGGATGCAATATAGCTTTTTCAACATCAAAATCGACATGGCCCCTCTCACATATGTTGTTGCTATTGCAATATCCTTCCTTATATAAATGATGCTCGCCCAATCGTACTTGAACCCTGTAAAGAAAGGACAAATAAAAATATAAATTACCATTTTCAGATTAAATTTATATATGTACATACAGTTCTCGAAAACTGTAGCTTAAACATTCGGCAGAAGTTAGCACAAATCCTGTGAACGACAAAGTAATTAGATCAATGTATCGATGAATATTTTCAAGTAGTCTCTTACTTTTGGTTATCAGTGTGCCTACACAACGAAATTTAATGCCAGTAGGAACCTTAAACCTAAGCAAAGCTAGCCAAGGCCTGGAATGTATAGCAATCTCTTTATTATCTTCAACATTTAGGTCCGAGAAAGTGCCACAAGTTTCAAAATTCTCCGTGGTATTCAGAAGCTTAATACCATCCTCATTAAATTCTTCATCGCAGCATACAGAAATACCCTTTTGAAATTTTCATTATATAATGTTATTTTGTGATCGCTTGTACTTACTTTCACTGGTCCTGGGCATTTAACGTTTCTCAGGTATGCAGTAAATTCAAGACCATCTATCTCAAGCAAACTGTTTGCTATTTTTGGACATTTTAAGACGGAAATGCAATTACCCGGTCTATTCCAATGTGTAGTACAAGGAGCTGCAACAGATGGTGAATTCTAAAAGAGTTCTGAATTTATTTAAATGTATAGATTCTTACTTGATGTCCTTTCTTCTGCATTAACTTTGGCAAATGTGAAGCCAAAAAGTAAAAGTAATATTAATTTCACGACTTCCATTTCTGTTGATGCTTTTGAAAGACACTAAAAAGTGAAAATGTTTGCTGTGTTTTTATATGCACAAGAACTAATGATTCCACTATTTGTTTATTTATAAATAAATTAAATAAATTAGTTTGTTTCCATGGGAAAGATTTGGAATTCACACTCTTATCTGTGTTTCCGAATTTCTAAAGAAATTTACAAACGAAAGATTCGTTTCAAAGTTATCTCTGCTTACTAATTTCTAAAGAAATTCAAAATCAGAAGATTCGTTTCAAAGTACAATTGTTATCGCTCTTCTAGTGTATGGACATTTTCACAAAAAAATTCAACCGAAGCCGAAAAATTTAAAGGGTAAATACATACATACATATGTATGATGTTTTTGCATTTTTTATAAGGAACCCAACATTTTATTTTTTATATTAAACTCATGTTTATGTTATATTCATAAGCGATTTCAAAATTCAGGAGTTGTGAAATTTCACAACAATTCTTCTTAACTAACACGCCTACGTAGGTAAAACAAATCAAGAAAGATAATTCTTATATATTGCATTAAAGAAAAATGAAAAAAAAGCAAGTAAGGCAATTTACTTATTTACCTATGTTTATTATTTTTCCAGTTGAAAAAAAAAACTTCAATATTCGGCTTATCGTTTCGTTTATAGTTGCTATAATTAATTAGTAATTTGTGCAATTATTTTCGTATAGTTCTGGGTGTAGTACATTCGGTGGCAAGAGGGTTTCGCTATGCATTTAATTGAGTTTATATTATTACTGCAAATTGTAAATCTCTTTAGTAAATATTGAAAGATTTTAAACCAATTTAGAAACATTTAAAATTTTAAATTATTTTAGAAGAGTTTTAATGAAAAATAATAAAAATAGTTGCACTTAAAATATTAAATAAATTTTGAAAAAAAAATGTTATATTATTATGAAAAAAATACAAATGTGACTCAATATAAGTATATGTAAGTACACCAATCTAAGCCCGATATTACGAGAACTAAAATAAGACAACTGTTAGATTGCTAACAAATGAGTTAAAGTTTGTTTTCCATATCAAAAATATAAGTTTCAGTCATGTTTGACAACAGTTGATGGTTTTCCAGACTAGGTTTACTTTTGTTTTATATCTAAATGGGGAAAAATTGAATTTAATTGCATACTTTTGGGAGTAACCAACATATATTCTTGATGAACTTCAGGAAATTTTGTAAAACTTATGCAATCAAGTTATTTCAAGTAATTAAAAAGATAGTCTTAAATTTAACAATCTACCAACTTGAAATTCTACAACAAGATAAATGAATTGCATACTTTTGGGGTAATACTATAAACAAAATATAACTTATTTCAAATCTGGTTAGCTTTAACGGAGTAAAACAAACTAAACAATTCTCTTTAAAAAATTTGCACATTTTGACAGGGGCAAATTTTTCTCTATTGACCCTGTTAATTTCTACGCCTCTGTCAATGTCCAGTGGCAAAAATGTGTAATGTACACACAAATTAATTTTCAATTTTCCATTTACCTGACCTCATTTGCAGCAACTGCCAATGTCGTTCTTCATTTCGTTTTGCCACGCTTCAAGGCACACAGAAAATTTTTGGCATTATGTAATTGCAATTTAAATTTTCTTCTTTTTTTATATATATGTATGTATGTACATACATACATATTCATACAGTTTACCATTGAATGCTCTGTTGTGTTTCCTCGAATTACATAATTAAAGGGAAAATGCTTATGTGCCAATGTCTACATTTAATTAACCACATTTTGCATTTGCCAATACAGAGAGAAGCATCAATGGAATTGATGAGGAAAGCGTGAGTGTGTGTGGTAAGAGGTTGGCATTTGGTTTTCACAGTGTGACACATCAAAGGTATTTGGTTACTTGCTTCTCACTAATTAAACAAGCCCAGAGTCCAAAATTCCGTGAATTATCAATAATGCAAACACACACAGTCATACATGCACACACACCCACACACACACAGGCATACATACTTACATATACATATGTATTCCCATAGAAATACATTCTGATGGCTTAGGCCTGATTAACTTTCAACCTTGGCCAACAGAAATTCACAACTACTCTCTAATTAACATTAAGGAACAGAACATAGTTATCCAAAAGTCAAAGGAATTTTGCAATTTGCCTAAGTGAATTGGTATCAGATAAAAATACTTGATTTATCTTATTGATAAAAAAAAGAGGGAACCATAAAAGTAAGGAAATTTCTTTCCTTTAGTTAGATTAATTAAACAATGTTAAAGAAACGTTTGGGGAACTGAAATTTTGGTTGCTTTTAGATGTGAATTTTGTGATATGCTAAAAATATAAATTATTAAAATAAAAATTAATATAAAATATTAAAATATTTACAAATGCTTAAAAAATATTATAAAAAAAAAAATATTAAAATAAAAAATATTTAAATATTTGCAAATGCCTTAAATATTATTCAAAATCTTTTATATTTCAATCAAAATTTCCATTTACATCTTTTAGTTTTTCTGTTAGTTTTTTATACAGTTTTATTGTGTAATTATCATTTCTTTCAAGTTTTTTAATCTAAATTTTTAAATTCTTAATTCTATTAAACTTTTGGTCTTTTTAATCAAAATATTTGAAATATAAAGGAAAATCTTTTATATGTGTTTTCATTTTCAGCTGAATTACTTTCATGGAAATCTTTTGAATTTCCGTCATTTGAATATAACTGTGAGTCCTTTATTCTGACTTGTTTACAACTAAATCCTTTGAATTGCATTCTCTTTGCATATGAATCTTGTACTTTTAATGCCTTTGATTCTTAAGTTTTTTACTTTTACTGCACTTTTTCTTGGACGTTCAACCTTTTGATTTGGAATCTATTATTTTATGTTCTAAACGCTTTGATTCTTAACCTAAATCTTTTAAGTCTAAATATTTTACAGATGTTTTTCTTTTTATTCGTTAGATAGAATCTGCTATCTATGACCTATATAGTCTCTATCAAATCGTTTTTGAAACTCTTTACAATCTTGTTCAGTTTGGAAAATAAAAAATTATTAAAAGTACAAAATCCTTTTCTATATTTAAAACCCAAAAGTTTGCTGTTCATATCTACAAAAGGATTCTGGAAAATTTTCTTTATATATTTATTTAGGAGAAATTCTAATTGGCCTTCTATTTAACTTTTAGCAATTACAGAAACAGCAAAAACAAAAACAACAACAATCAAACAAAAGTACTACAACTTGTTGTTTAGGCCTTGCGGTGGACTAAACAATTTTCCAAACTAATACCCTTTCCAACCTACCACCAACTCCCTCCCCTTTACTTACTCACATATGTACATATGTATGTATGCCTCCTTTATATAGGAATAAAACCAAAATCCCAAAAATCCCTTGATTTATTTCTAATACTCATACAAACAAACATAGTAAAAACGTATTTTGGTAAATAGAGCAAGTGAAAAGTTTACCCACCAGCCAAAAAAAAAGGGAAAAAAGGAAAACTTTAGCATTTCCCTCAGGAACTGAATTTGTGCCAGCGGCAGTTTGTTTGCAGCTTTCTTTTCTTTTCCCACTTCCCGAACAAAGTGGAAGAAAAGCAAAATGGAGGGAAAAAACCATGCAAAGTGAAGCTAAACGAAAGTGCTTCAATTTAAGTTGTAAGCTGATTTGCCAAAGAGAGAGCATGTTATATACATATGTACCATACAAATATATATATATACTTATATAGATGTTTCATATGTTTATTTGTATATGTGAAATTCTCTTTGTGCCTTCCCTTTTTTACCCACAGCTTATTGAAGTAGAAAAACTTTTTTCAGGGCTCAAAATTAAGGCAAAACTTTTGCCAAAAATATTCTATACATATATATTTTTTTTTTTGGTCCTTTTTTTTATGGGGCATATGCCCTATCATGGGAATTTGGTAAAGAGCCTAAAAGTTGAAGTTACAAAAATTATGAATGATTAAAATATTGTTTCAAAACAATTTTTAGCTTGACATCCTTCTGGTTTTCAGAACTTTTCATAGCTTTTCTTTTTAATATTAAGTGTCAAAGAGAATTTTCCTACTAGATTAACTTTTAGATAACTTAATTCTAGTGGCTAAGTTTTACTCATTTAGGATCTTAAAATATAGTTAGATCTTGAAAGAACACAAAATGCTAAAACTTTTTATACTCTTTAAATATAAATTTTTAGGGTTAGTTAGATGGTGAAACAAACTTATAAAACTTCACATAGGAAGTAAACAACTTTCTTATACAAAGTTAAATATTTAATAAAAGAAGTTAAATATTCATATAACAATATTATTTTCTTTACTTGTGATAATAAATTGCTTATTCCTTTCTTCACATTATAAATACTCTAACCAATTAATAAAATATATTTCATTCTCATCTTAAGCTTAGCTTCGAGTTAATGTGATCTAATTTTATCATATGGCATTACACTTCTTTGAAATCGTTTTTAGTTACCGATAGTTTCATGTCTGAATAATTTGTATCATGAGAACTATCCCGCCGAACGTATTATGAAGATGAAAGATTGAATATTTATAAATTGAATCAATGAAATTTTTGAAAATGTCCAATAACTGAGTTGGGCCATTTCATTTAAAGCATCCTAAGGATTATATAAAAACAAAGAGTAAACTAAAAGTCCTAAAAAGCTTTTGAAATATGTCATTGAAGTGTTATAAAGAAATTTTGTGAAATTCTTAGGAACTTATCAAAAAAGAGTACACAAAGTTAACCTAAAACTAACATGATTTATTAGTTAAAAGATAAAGAAAAGATTGACGTCATTAGATGCAGAGAATCTTGATAGATCGATATCATTCCAAGCACTTTGTACAACGCGACTCTTAGTGTTGGGTAATAAAATAATAATCAGTTTAACTACTAAGTGTTGCCAGACTGTTTTAATATACCTTGGAAGAAGAGTGATATTCTAGGGAACTTCTTCTGCTAATAAATTTGACTTTCCAAGAACACTTTATTTCTTGAGATCATAAAAAGAAACTGAATCGAAACACTATTTATCTAAAAGAGTCTTTGAACTTCATCACGTTTTGCTAACTTTATTTAACTTCATCTTTTATTGAGACAGAGAGAGAGAGAACTTTTTTTCTTTTTCTTAGTATGGGTATGGAGCAGGTCGAACAACGAAGGAACAACTTGTCTTTGAGTTGGCTTTTTTGGTCTGATTTTGACACAAATCCCTTTGGTGCTAAAGCAATTTATGCGGTTTTTGAAGCAAAGTAAACACACAGACATACATACATATATATAGACTATATAGAGAAAGAACACGAAAGACCGTCTCTCAATATGCAGGCACTTTTGCCTTGGGTTATGGTTGGTTGGATCTTGGGTTTTGCTTTTGGGTTTGGGGTTTATATTTTGGGTGTGGATGTTGGTTTCGGTTTGAGTTGCTTATGCTTAAATTGGTCTTGCCTTCGTTGCGCTGCATAAGTGCAATTTTATGTTTGGCTCCCAAAAAGTTCCAACCAAGCTAGTTGATAAATGGTTTCATGCTGATGCTGATGCGGGTGGAGTTGTATATAATAAAAGAAAACAAAGGCAAAACGAAAAAAAAAAAAAGGAGAAGAACGGAAAATAGAAAACTGCAAACAAATCTACACAAAATGTAAATTTCCGCACATAAATCTACAAATTTTCATATTTTTTACCATTTCCATTTTTATGTTTTTTTCCCCCACAAAAAAAAAAAAAAAAGATGGAAAGAATGGCAAAAAGACAAAACCACACGGCCACGCCTAACGAGCCGCTGCCTACCTTTTTTTTTTTTTTTTGTTTTTGACTTCTTTTGCTTCTTTTGCCAGATAAACCAGAGACCCCCCAAAAACGACATCTCGTGTCATAAATTTTACGACATAAGCGCGAAAAATAAACCAAATTTAACCACAAAAGCGAGAAAACAACAAGAACAACAAAAAATGAAAAAGAAAAGCCAACGCCCTAAACAAAATAGCAATGACAATAAGAGGAATCAAAAAACAAAAATCTCTTTAATACCCTTTTCTGTAAAGGGTATACACATTATTTATGTAAACTTTTAGAAGAAATAATATTTCAGTTCTTTCTTCAAAAATGGAGAAGTAATCAATGAAAATTGAAAATTGGAGAACTTAAATTGAAGATTAATCTGCCTGTTTGGCATTAAAACACTTTTATAAACAAATTAAAAATTTTTTAAACAAAAATTGTGAAATTTTAAATCCAAGCTTATTGTGTAGTTAGATATTTACGTGGCTCATAATCATTATAAATTGGGTATCAGATGAGCTAAAATCAAAGACCTCGCTTTCTAATTTGGATCAATTGGGTAATTTAAAAATTTTTTTTTTTAACATTCCCAAAATTTTTTAAATTTGGATATTTACTTAACTCACTTTTGAGATTTCGTCTCTTAGAATTTGTCCTGTTTAACCTTCTCTTAACTGTTCCCTAACTTTACAATAATCCTCTCTTCCAAAGCAAATCTTTTTTTATAGGACAGAAACGGTTTTGAATTTGCAGTTTAAAGGTTTTAAATCTGATTGAAAAGAACTAAACTAAATAAGCATTAGCCTACATTTCCATATAATTTAGATTTTATCTTATGTTATACATATGTAATACAATTTCCTATATCTTATGTCAGATGTTATTGTATGTAATGTAAGAGAGTTGCAGAACTTGATTCATATAGATCGTTTTAACAATGTAATTACTTCCCCTTAAATAGTTATAGAAATTTTTTAAATCTAACAAAAAGATCAATATCCCTCAAATTGTTAAAAAATTTCAAATTCAGAATTTCAGAAATTTTAAAAAATCCAACAAAATAATCTATTCCCCTTAAATAGTTAAAGAAATTTCTACAATCTCTAACGGATGATAATAACATACATATATTTAAAGAGTATATATGTATGTACATATATTCTTCCTTATGATGATGATTTAATTTCTTATTTTATATATATAATATATAAAAATATTTTAATATATAATATATAGTATAGCCTAGTCCATCAAGCCAAAAAACTCCTCAACATGACCAACCTAAATTGGTTCTGTTTCATTTTTTTCTAACCATACAAAAAAGGAAAATAATTCACAGGAAGCAAAAGGTTAAAACCATTTTCTCACATATTTATAGGTCTTTTTTTTTGTGGATTTTATACCAATTTCCAAGAGTATAAACCATCCATGTATTATTACAATAAATATCGATTTACCATTTTTGTTATTCCCATTGTTGTAGCTTTACTTTTTTTTCTTTTTGTATATATAGAACATTAATTTAGTTTAGGCCAATCTTTGCCTTTTTTTTTGGCCATAAATTAATTTAAGTGCCTGAAAATATTTTTTGGTGATAACATAAATATAAAATCATCTAAATGCCTCTCTCTGCCCTTATTTCGGTTGCAAAGAATTTTCAAAATGGCAACGAGTTGGAGAAACTGCTGGTTTAATGGCTTCATTTTTTTTCGGACGATGTGGGTTGTTGTGTGTGTGTGTATGCTTGAGTGTTGTGTGGGTTTTGGGTTGGCACTTTTAGCCAATTTTATTTGTCTTATGCTTGAAAATTTAATTAAAAAAGTCGAAAAGCATGCAAACGAAAGAAAATGTTGCTGGCATTAGCTGTTTTTCCTTTTTTTTTTTTTTTGCAGCTAACGCGAAGTTTCCATAACAACCACCGAACTACTGACGGTCGGCCGACATACAGACGGACAGGCAGAACAGACAGACGAAGGAATCGTTACCAGCCGCCTTTGGCAACTTGGTAAAAGTTTTCTTGCTTTGGTCCAACGCATCGTTATCAGCGCCATCATCAACGTCAGCAAGATACCATAATAACAAGAACAACAACAACAGCAACAATAACAGCAACAACAACAACCAAGAGCACTAACAAGAACTCGTCTTCGATTCCTTCGTTAGCAATACTTTTTAAGTAAATTGCGGCTAAAAAAACAGTGAGCCAAGAGAGAGGGAGAGATGAAAATACCATAATGGGGTCGTTGGTTGGCCTAAGAGAGGGGAGGGTATGAGAGCATGCTTCTCTGGCACGTCACGGCACTTTGCCTTCCTACGCTTCGTTTCGATTTCAGATTTTCAAATACCCTTTTTAAGTTAAGTTAATGGGGTATGTACAGTTGATGGTTGGTTAGTTACTTATCGTTTGTAAGTAGTTTGTGTAAATTTGTAGGTGTTTGCTCCAACTAGTTACATGTAAATATATATTACTTACCTAATTAAGTGGTATAACAGTTTTATAACAGTATAACAGTCAGTTATATTGAACAGCTACAAGATTTTCTTTTCATTTCATTAGTGATATAGGTATTTAAGACTTGCTTGCTCAGTGGTAAAACAGCACTTTCGAAAGTTACCATTTCCATTTAAAGACTTGTTTAGCTGATTTAGTGGTATAACAGTTTTATAATAGTATAACGGATAGTTATATTGAACAGTTACAAAAGACAACATTTCCATTTGAACAGCAAAACAGGCATTGCTTTTCATTTTTACAGAAAAATATGTATTAAAGACTTGCTTAGCTAAATCAGGGGTATAACAGTTTTATATCAGTATAACAGAAAGCTATATTGAGCAGATACCAAAGATAACGTTTCCATTTGAACTACAAAATATATAAAAAAAAAACAATATATAAGAAACAATACTAAAAGGATAAGAGATGTAAAGCAATTTTCATTTTGCTTTAATGGACAATAAGATGCATCTGTTATACTGTGAATTCCTACTCTTAAGTAATGGGCAACTGTTATACATTATAACAACACCGTATAACTGTTAACAGTCTTTTTCAAATAATTACACTAACAACTAATACAAATTCATATAACTGACAATGAGTAACTCAAAGGTCGATCAGAAATTTTTTGTTTCATCATAAAGTGAGCTTGGAAAATTAATTGCATGCAAATATTGACGAAGAGCGCAAGTAAATATAATTTCGTTGTTTGCTCATAAATACGCATTATTATTGCCAAAAATGGAAAATAGAAAAGCGCTCTTCTGTGCGCCATGGCCCATTTCCTCTATTTATGCTGTTCTTCTCTCTTAAGATAAAGAAAGAAAGAAAGAAAGTTAATTCATTCAGCGGGGAATGAGGATTTTCTAATGTTTTTTTTCTTTCCCCTGGCAGGTTATAGATGATGGCGGATATATGCATGTAGATGAGGGATGTGTGGGGTAAGGGTCCTTGTACAGATTTTGACATTTTGTAATCGGTTTAAAGCATTTATTTTAGGCGAAAATTGTTGTTGCTTAATTAGCATCATTATTTTTGATGGCATCTCCTCATCCAACCATTGCTGCTGAGTGCAGAACGATAAAAAGTCTGATAAATGGGCCAAGGTAATTAATGGGTAGGTGGAGTAGTGCGGGGGAAGAAGTTCTGCTTATCCAGGTGCTGGATATAATCTAATTAATGATGCAAGAAAATCAACTGAAGAAGTTCTTTAGCCATGTGTCTACAATAATTGAAGCAATTAAAAGTTACCAATTTTCTCTCCACCCATCGCCCCCAGGCCCGAATTCTCCTCTCCCTCGCTTTTTCACTTCCTCTTAGCCTAAGGGAAAACCTGTCAAATTGTAGTAGTTGCTGCTGGTTGCTTTGCAAATGGGTCAAGTTTTGGCTTTTGTTCAAAACTTTCACAAAAATATATCTCCGCCTTAAATAGCCCAGGAGGGATCTGAGTATTATTTTTAATCGTCAACAGAAAAGCAGCAATTCTTATCGGTGTGCGTTTGTTCCCTCCCTTTCCCCTGCAACCCCCTCCTCACTCTACAATGGACCGAACTTTTTGCTCATAAATAATTTGTAGTCCTTTTTTAAAACTTAAAGCCTTCGCATGAAGTGCCAAATGAAATATGACTAAAAACGAACCAGACAGCAAAAAATCTCATCATGTCAGATAATAAATGATTAACGTTCCCTGCCAAAACCAATGGGAAAAGATTGCCAAGGCAGGCAAGAGATGAGGATGGAGTTGATGTTATTGTTGTTGTATATAAAATCCATTTTGTGGTCATTTATTTGGCACTTAGGAGGCCAACAACAAAACAGAAAATGAAACAAAATACGAATGTCAAAAGTTCTATATACATAAATATTCAAATTGATATTGATGAGCATTAACCCCATTATAATGTCTATATACGCAACATATATTTACAAGTTCAAGGCATACATTAAATTAAAATACTAAATAATAATGTTAAATTGTACTCAATTTACTTATATGAAATGAAATTATTTAAATGGGGTATCTTAAAATGATATGCGGGAATTATTGGAATTTATTTTATATTTATTATATCATATATTAACCAGATGTTGCAACTGCAATCTTTTATAATCATTGAGTAATATCTTTTATCATCATTTAGTAATCAGCTCTAAATAACTCTAACTCAGATCAGATCTACTTCCCAAACCAAAGATTTGCGCGTTAAACAAAGTATTTTTTGCAAATAAAACGTTTGAAAATATCAAAAAATAACTAAACGCTTGGACATTTTCAAATATTTTCCCTTACAAAAAAATTTTAAAAATTGTAATTTAAACATTGCTAATATATTTTGTTAGTTAAGTTATTTTCAATTAATTTGATTATACTTTTTACTTAAATAATTTGAAATCCATGACCTGAAATTCTTTTTTTTTTTTTTGTTTTAAACTTAAATATTTAAAGCTTATTCCTATACTTTCTTAAGTATCAATCTGCCCAGAGAGACAGTCTAACAACACTTAATGATGATCAAGATCTTTAAGGTGCAATCGATTCTTTATTCTGAATATCGAACTTTGATAAGAATAATAGAAAATGGAAAGCAACGAAAGAAAGTTAGTACAAAAAAAGAGTTCAATATTTTTTTCTTCTTAAACTGTTGTTTTTAAACTACCATCAGCTTTATTGAAATTATTTTTATAAATAAAAGATACCCGAATAGAGTAAGTTTGCTTTTGTAATTATATTTCTAAGTTTACTTTTCAACTGCAATCAATTGTTAATGGAAAATTTTTAAGCTTGGAAAATTGTAAACTTGTAAATTTAACAATAAATGTTAAAACTTCGCAAGTTTCCATGTGATATACGTAGATAGTATTGGTAATCCAAACTTAGTTCTATGGTTCTTATAGTCCAAATTGGACTATACAAATTGGATTGAAATGATTGAACAGTCTAATCAACTTGGCTCAAATGTTGTCCCCTTAGTTTTAAACATTTGAACCTGACTTTTGTCTGAAGACTCTTTCTTATGAAATGGAAAAGTTTTGTCTGTAGACTTTTCCCTAATAAGATGAATATCAAAAATATTATATCAAATTATAGCTAAAAATATTAGTCTTGGATCAAGGATTTCATTTTTTTCCGAGACGATTTTCGTCAATATTGATATTCTTTTTATGAGAAAGAAAGATTTTGTTCAGATTACCACAATATTCTAAAAATGTTAGCTAAAGCGATAGGTTAAGATACAATTTGTAACGTTATATAATGAAACATATAATTAATGAAATCGAGAATCATTTTTGATCGGCAGCAATGTGACTTAAGGTATTTGGTTAACTTATATCAGAATTTTCTATAAAAATGAAGCAATGAAGTACTCACTGCCGACATTGAGGATACCCTTTACCTGCTCCCATAGTCGTAGTAACCATACAAACGCAAAAATGGTTGAAGCATTTAAAGCAAATCAACGAAAAACTATCTTAAATCATTATCAAATAGTTAGGCAAACCATTTTTTGAATAAAACAAAATTTCTTTCTATCAAATGCATTTCGACCTTCTACCACAATTAGCTAAAGGACAATCATTAGAAACACTTGGAAATAATTTCATTTAATTGATTTATTGACTGGCTTTTGAGCTAAAATGAATATCAATTCCAGAGCACTCTCAGATTTTAGACATATATATAGAAAATATATATATATAGAACGGACTGATATTAGAAACTCAATTGACATAATAAAGCTGTACCCCGTATAATCCAGTGGGATGATGGTATCTTTGGATTACAATTGAGTAGCATGGCCACAACGAAATTGGTACTATGTCCCGTTGTGGAGAGAACGCCACGTCTTTCGGCTGTCTTATACAAAGGACATACATAATTATGACGATCCGGCATATCACTACGTTTAATTGGTTTTAACCATATTAGGGGCATGGTATCATATAGTTCCCTTGGTCGTGATTCAGCCAAGTACTTCGATTGACGATCCCAGCGAGCACCCTCAAGGAATATGCCATAGACATAGACACCATCCACGGGGGCAGTAGCTCCTTTAGCTTGATCCTCCTCCAGTGATAGGACTTCATAATCAAATGCCAATAGATCAATAGATATGACATATTTTCGTGCATAATTCTGTTGGGCACCCGTTAAGAAGGCCTGTGTGAAGAAGAAACCCGATAGCCAGAAAGTTGATGGTGCTCCATGGTCATACCAGTGCTAGAAAAGGAATGGGTAACATTATTTATCGATTTGTCCTAGATGCATACGGCGGTTGCCTAGCACAATTTTCCAATTGTTGTTGCCAATCAAACCAACCAACTCTCACCTGCAGAAATTCCAAGCGTCGTAGAAAATCCGTCACATAACTGCCAAGGGGCTTCAGACTTGGATACGATTTACTAGCCCACATTTGTGGTATTTTAGCTATCAAAACGGATTTGTAAACAGCCTCCACAGCGGCAGACATCACAACCAGACCTGAAAACCAGTTAAGAAACAAGTAGGCCATTAATTAATTTTAAATTACAAGAGGAAAATATTTTAAAAGTCAATTAGTAAAACAAACTTCAAAACTATTAAAAACTATATTTATTACTTATGAAAATTTGCCATTCGTATTTAGTTTTATTTTTTGCTGAACTTTAAAGTGAAAAGGCATTAAAAAAAATGCCAGTTCAACCCCGACGCCCCACCAAGGAGCGCGTCATACGTGTCCTCCAAGAGGCACGCGAGATGCGACAGAGCAGTTCCCTGACAAATGTCAGTACAAATGGAAAATTTAAGGAACAACCACCCAGACATACGAAACGTGTGACTTTTAGTAAGCCAACGCAACCACCAATCAAGGAAAATGAAATACAAAGTGGTTTGGGTCTAACATCATGTTTGATTACCAGTTCCACCAAAGAGCAACGTCAATATGGAGGTGAGTTTAAAGTGGATTCACTAGAAATCATTAGTAACAAGCTCTTTTCATATATAAATTGCACTCGTGGGAAAGGAGTAAAGTCTAACCAAGGAGGATTGCAAAGATGCATTCAAGCGAAGAAATGTTTCAAGTGAAAATAGAAATGTTTAAATGTTGGCTTTAATTTCTTTGATATTGACCATGAAATGAAAAGTTAAACTTGGTTTTAGTTCTTTCCCAAATCTTTGTTAGTGTTTTGATTTTCTTTCTTCTCTCTTTCAATATCTGTGTCCCAACCGATTGCTAATTGAGCTTTATATTGAGCTTGGAAGCCTTACCATATTCATCCTTTTCACTTGGAAATTTGAATGGACGGTCTAACGATTATACGACCAAATGGACAGGGCTTTAATAACAAAATTTTTTGTAATGATCAAGAATATATATATGTATATAAAGTCGTTTTTATATGTTTTTATACATGCTTTTGTTCTGTGCATTGCAAACTTCGGATCAAAATGAATATATCCTTTTCGCAAGTATAAAAATGTATTATATTTCTATTTCTTTTTTAATTCTTTGTCAATTCTTCGCGCTTCGGTTTTTGTGTTTTATTTAACGCTTTCCCTAAGACTGTGTTCTACTCTAGAATTTTGCCTTACAGTAGTTTTATTCCTTATTACTTCCAGAACCTTTCCCACTCCATTCGATCAACCACTTCTAAGCTCTTCTAAACCTTCTACCTCTTTATCTTCTTCAGGAGCCAACGATCCAAATGAACGTAAAGTAACCAATCTGGCCCGCACTGATAGTGAATGCCGCTACAAAGCGCCTGGAATTGATTTTCTAACATTTCACGACACTACAGTGGCCACATATGAAATCAAAATGAATGATTCAGCACCAGTTTTAAAAAATATGACAACCCATTGTGAATTTTTTCCAAAATATGTTGATCCGCGGCCGTTTAAAAATAAGACTACTCAAACACTATACAGGTAAGTTACAAACAAAAAAAAATACCTTTAGGTTTTCATAACTATTGCTTTTGTAATCACAGAGAATCTTCGGCTCAGACAATGGCCTATTTACCTGATATTGTGGACAAGGAACTGGTTGATGATCTGGAGATTTTTAATTTGCCAACAATCTTGCCCGGTGATAAGCCACCTGGTTTGTATGAGGTGGAAGTGTTGGAACGTGCACGCAAACGTTGGGAATTTAGTAAGGCTCTAAAGACAAATTTTAAACGTAAAATGAAAGAAGCACGAAAAGAAGCTATCAACTTTAAATACAAGACCATATTGGAAGCCTTCGAATGGGAACGTTGGATCGAACGTGAAGAGTATATACAAGAATGTCAAATGATGCGTTTAGAGATTGTAATTAAAATGTTTGACAAACGGGAAAAGCAAATGCATGAAGAGTCGAACACCCGCATCGAAATGGCATGCAAACGGATTGAGAAAAAGCGTCAGGAGGGCTTACATAAAAATGAATTGGAATATCAACGTGGCGTACGTCGTCTTGAGTCCAAGTTAACAAAGACCTCACGTAAATGGTATAAACCGAGTCCAACATATGCTCTAGGCTCACCATGTTCTGAATTCTATGGTCCTCTTATACGGCATGGTGTGGATCCAGCCCGACGTCATTTTGTTGGCATTGGACAAAAGACATTCGATATGCGTATCGATGATCTGGAGAAACGAGTGGATATGACCAAGTTACAATGTCCATTTACCAAGCTACGGGAATGGTCCAAACCCAAGGAATATGTGAAAGAGTATGAGCAAAACTTCTGCTCCGATAGCAATCTACAGAAACTATACGAATCTCTAAAGGGATTGCGCACACAAGCAACCAAATTGAAGATGGTGCCAAAGTGCCTGAAACATCGTCACAAACCATTAACCGATAGAGATTCTGTAATGCGTTTGACCTACGAATATGAAGGACATCTAATCGAAAGGCCTGTCGATCGTCAATCACAAACCGATTTTCCGGAACATCCTCCCATTGAAAGATATAGCTATCTACGACATTTTCAGGAGCAACAACGATTCGTGGATCCACATCAGGCCAGCAGGTTGCTAGGGGAGCGTCGTCAAGAGGCATTGGAGAATGTATTAAATCAGTATGAAGGTAGTTTTATCGGTTGGATAATGCAATTCCTATCCGAGGAAATGGATCGTTTGAAGGAACAACGCAAATTGCATTTCTTTTCGATATTGGCACAAAAGGAACGTTGGCGTCGTGAAGCCGCCGAAGCGGGTCTCCGGCAAAAGGAAAACGATATGCGTGTGCTATATGAAGAGATGTTCCAACAGACAAATCAAGTACATAATGAGGCAACGAAAGAGTATGTCGATAGTATATTAACCAACGATATGTCACATATAGCCGAATGTGAGGCAACTGAATCGATAACAGTTTTGGCTAAACAAATCGATGTCGATATCAAGAGATGGTTAGATAGTTTCAAATCGGTACAAACTCCCATGAACTATATATCCCTTAGGGAAATGTTACGGGATATGGTTTTCCCTGATTTGAATGCAATGCTGGTACGCCATGAGAATTCCCTTATATCGAATTATATAATCGAAGATGTGCTTATGGCAAATGTATGGGATGAGTTGGAATCCTATGATATAGCCACTACCTTGACAAGTGATCTAATAGATCGTCTAATTGACAATGATCTGTATCTCTTCTCTACGGACAGTGAACCTGAAGATGGTTCTCCAACTCGTCCAGCTTGGGTCGAGGCTCAAGCGATTATGAGGAAGGTAGTAAGACGTGCCGTGCCCGGTAGGCGATGGCGAGATGAGAATGAACAAGTTTGTAATGAGATCTACAATGATCTATTCAGTGAGATCTTTCAGGATATTGTTGCCAAAATGCAAAATCCTCCGGCTGTGCCATCAACTGATTTACTTCTTATACGTTCCATTCCTTCACAATCTTTCTTTGATGGCACAGAGGATTTGCGCCTCATACGGGATATTCATAAAACTCCATTCGATAAAGAAGGATCCTCTCTAAGTGATAAGGAAATTGTTCGTATACAAATCTTAACTCTACTCAAGAAATTTAAAAATGATAAAATTACCAGAAAATTGGAAACAACAGATAATTATATACGTGCTGATGATCAACAAGATGATACCAATGATGTACTTTTACGTACCGAAGTATATAAACCTGTGGATCCTCTTAGTAGGGCTGATATATATGAAGATGTATTTAGTATTCTAAGTACTATGGATATCAGTAAAGAGCCAAATCTTAATAATTTAAAACATCATGAAGAGGAAGAACAAGAGTCTAGTTCACTAACTGATATTGGCATTAACTTTGGCCCAAAAACCCCGCGAACACCAAGAACACCGACGACACCAAAGATGGCCAGTAATGATATATTTATGCAAATTTTAAAACAAGTTGTTAGTAGTAGCAGTGATTACGATGAAAATATGGAAGAAGAGGCGGAGGAAGGTAAGTTGGAAATGTAAAAAAATTAGTTGTACTTTCTAAAGTAATATAACATTTATCATTCATCTTTGAGACAATGGCAACCAAAAAGGCTTTGCAGATGATCGTAGATAATTCTTGGTAGAGTAATTTAGATAACAACTTTTACTTTGTTAATTATAAAATTTCATATTCTTCTTAAAATTAGAATATCATGAAGCAAGTGTATCGGAACCTTTTGAAACTAGTTCGGAACATGATCATTATGAAGATCAAGAGGAAGAAGCTAGTGCCAATGAAATTGATGTACCACCAACAACCACACCAGATACTAAGAGATCATCTTTGGAAGAAGTAAAATCGGAACATTTTGAAGATGATGGAGTCTCATTGGAGGCAGAACAAAAACCACCTTCTGATCAATCAATAAAAACACCAGGATCGGATGCAATTGTAGCAGTTCACGGATTCTTTGAGGAAAACGTAGATCCCCGAGCATCACTGAATAAATCACATATTACTCTTTTGGAACAAAGCACAAGTGATCCAAATTCTGCAGCGCCCGCAAGTTTATCATATTTTTCAAGTAGACTTAGTGGAACTGCAAGTCCAAAAACTACTGAATACAATGCCGTATTATTGAACTCAATAGATGAGGAAGAACCATTTATACACATGGTTACATCTGGTACAACCAAGCAAGCTACAACTGAAACTCATCGAGATTAATTACTATATTTACGCGTTCAAATATTGTGTATTAGCAAAAAAAAAATATGTTAAATTAAATGTTTTATTATAGTTCACAACTTACCCTTAATGCCTTTCTTTAAGGTGACCAAACTTGTTTTAATTGTGCCCAGCAGGACATTGAAACGCACCATTTCCTGTACCAATACCGTATTCATACTCTGATGATATAATGTTGGATATTTCAATAATACAGCATCACGATCAAAGAGTTTGGGCAACTTATCCAATATATCCGTGGCAACATTTGTCACCACCTCTTCGGGTGTTAGAGTCTTTGAATCTGCACTGTCATCATGCGACGAACTTGTATCCTTTCGTAAGGGTATACGATATTTTTTAAGGAATGGCGGACATGTGGGATAAGTGGGTAGATTAAGATTTTCGGGAAAACGTCTACTAAGCACTTCAGTGTAGACTCTTTGTGTTTTTTCCAATTTCTATCAAGGTTGTGTGTATAGGCAGCGTGTGTGTACAAAGTTTTATATTAATTCAGTAAAATGAACAACTCAAAAATGATTAGCTCAAAAAACTTACGCGTCTTTTATACAAATCCTGCATTTAATTGAAAGCATTTAGTGTAAAAATTTAATTAATGTAACTAATTTTAATGGATAGTCTAAATAGGTTTGTCTTACCCAGCGGTCCTTTTTGTGGTTTTGTTATAAGCAAGCAATATTAAGTGGAAAGAAAATGTAGTTAAGAAGACAGAAACCTGCATCTTTAGTCAATATATTTATAGATAAAGACAATCATCAAAGGGGGGTTTTGCTAAAAAGGTTCAAGTACCTTTTTAAATAATAGTTTGAAGTAACCTAAGCTAACTCCTTCCATACCTTACCCTTAAACATTCTCCATTTATTACTTAGTGCTAAGAAAACTTTTGCCTAAAGGGTTAGAATCTGTTGAAATTAATGCCCAAAAAATTATAATCTGAACTTAAGGTGTTTCTTTGATAGTTCTACGATATTGATAGCCGATTTTTAAATAACCAAACTTACTAAATGAACAAATTTTGTAGAGCTGATAGTTACCAAGTAACTTGGTCCAAGTTTCATGTAAATAATCTAGTATAGTCAATCGATTCCGGTGAAACTAAACAAAGTCATTAAGGAAACCAAATCGAAAGTGATGGCAATTGTGATCTACATTTTAAATAATCACATTCAATGAAATCGACCAGGACAACATCATCTAAACGCAATGTTATTCCAGTGGGAATATCCGCTTTAAGGACAAAGGCATTGTGGGAGAGTATAACCAATTCTCCGTATACACGATCGACAACAGATCTCTACTTTAAAACAGTGCAAGAGGAAACTATTTTTACTACTTCGAGAATTTCACCCAAGTTATCCAAATCCACCCAAGTTATCCTCCAAAGTGACATTGCATTCTAGTAGGATATGATCACCAGTTCTTGGTGTATAACATATTTCAACATTGTCAATTGAGAGATTGAAGTTAGAAAGAATAAATTTTTGGATAATCACTCGGAAAATAATCAAGTTATTGATTTCAAACTCTATTCTCGTAGGATCGTTCTTATGGGAAATTCTATTATATGATAAAGTTGGTCTAACATTTATTTAAATTTGGAGCTCTGTTTGAGAAATTCGTAAAACTTGCAATAATCTAAATAAAATTAGCTTAAGAAACAAAAAATTTAAAATTTTTAACATCATTATCATGATTATCAGATTGTTCCTATGGAAACTATATTGTATAGTAGCCTGATATATACGAAATTAAGTATGGGATTTGAGAAATAATTATTATTTTTAATTATAAAGTTTCATGATATTTGGCTAAAAAACAAATAAATAAGTTTTTGTTCTAAGATTCTATACTTTGGTTATAGAAGCCATGACCAATTTGAATAAGGATCTATATACAAATATCAAATAGTTCACCAAGTCTGAAAAAACTTGGTATAACAGACGAGCAGGACTATATAAAACAAGTCTCTTACCAAATCAAGTAATATAAACTTTATGAAAAGGCAGATTCTACAAGATTATACTCCTACGTTTTGACTAAAATAATAATCCCTTTTCTTACAAGTATATAAAAAAAACCTTACCCTTTAGAAATGTTTTGTAAATGAAGAACCATAGTCTCATAGCATATTTCTTACCCTATTTTGCCTTACTCACCTGTGTCAATAGTGTGTGGGATAGCAACATATCTGTTTCTTTTTGATCCTTCATTATATCGGCATTGCTATGGAATCCAAATATAGATGGAGCTGATATTTGTGGCAATTCGCGAGTAAAATTTAAATAAAATTCCACTTCTTTAAATACCGGCACATAATACATTTCCGATTCATCCAAAAAGTATGGTTTCTCTAGATCAATAACCTCGGGACAATAATACAAATCGAGTATAGTTTTCAAGGCACGACGATCCCAATCATCGGTCACGCGACCACCATAATTACATTCACCGGTTAAGTAACGTAATGCATCATAGTTAACCGTTTCATATTGATTCAGGAACATGAGCAATTGCATTAATGAAATACGTAAATCGGTTTCATTGAATTCGTAGGGTATATTCCAACCAATTGGACCGAAATAACGACGTTCTTGTATAACCGCATGGAAGAAGCACAATGAATAGATCAGTTGCTTAAAGACACGTGGCTGGGAACAGGATTCATACCACTCAGGATCACTAATGGGATCACTTAACATGGACCGCAGAATATTTGATCTCAATCCTTTAGGTGGTTCATTAGTCATTTTAATGCCATTTTGCAAAACCACAACAGGGAAATGTTCAGCTGGATATGAGGTTAACCATAGACGAAAATCTGGATGTGTCGAATCGGGCAACAGATTCTCACATATTTTCTCCAATGAAGGCATAAAACTAGCTGCCAAATGGCAATTTTGTAATACAACCCAATTACCCAATTTAACACCCTCATCAATCATTTTCATGGCAATCGGTCCCTGTCCCTGGCCCAAAGATAATGAGAATAAACGATTTGTACCAAAACCCTGATCTTCGGCAAATTTCAAAAGTGTTGCCGTTGGATCCGAACCCGGTGTCAATATAAATATCAATGGGACACAACAGTGCGAGTCCGAGAACGAGGCCATCAAATCAAATTGCGGTGGATCAACAAAATTTTGCCCCAATTCACCGGATACGAAATTAAGTACAGCCGGCACCAGTTTATCCGGTCGAAAGACACGGAGTAGCAACAATTTCTGAAATATGGACAAACGTTTCGACCATTCTTTGGGTATACTTTGATTATCCTGCGGTGTTTTTGAATCAAAATACATTTTCCAATTGGCCGCATTCACACTCATATCCTCGCGAAGTCCTTTGAAATTTGGTAAATTGGTTAGACGACACACTTCATCCCAATTTTGTATACCAAGCCATGTGGTTGGATTCTTATGCGGATTCTCGAGTCCAATGCCCCCAGTTAGAAGGAACATCCATTCGGCATTGTCAATCAAGTTGTCGTGCTTCATCAGGTTGATGTTCAATATTAGGGAGAACAAGAGTTTATCCTGTAAAATACAAAGGGCAAAAACCATTTGATTAAAACAAGTGTGGCAACAGGCAGGCAGGCGGGTGGGTAGAGGGATGGTAAGAGAGTAACAAAAAGGGCGGCAGGGTCAGAAGGCTCACTCACGCATTAAATGGGTTACACACACACACACACACACACACACACACACACACACACACACACACACACACAGAGACAGAGAGATAGAGGAGAGATGAAAAAAAAAAGGTTGAAAATCAAAGCAATTCAAGCGATGGATGTTTCAGTAATTCGCCTCGTTCGCTGGTTCGTTTGGGTTGATGTGTTTTTCTCTTCATTTTTTTTTTTTTTTTTTCACCAGAAGAAAATTAAAAGCCAAGCCAAGGATCAAAGGGTCCTCCAGCATACAGCTTATGGGGGTAAAGGGCATGGCATAATTGACTGAAAAACATCATAAAGCTATATATATGTATATACATACTATATAGCAAGAGCTTGTTGGTAGATTTTTTTTCCATCTTTTTTTTACCTCTCCTTTTTTTCCATTTTTCACTCTGGGTTACATCCTTTTGATTGCAGGATAAAATATAAAATAAAAAAGGAAAACAAGAAAACGAAAACCTAATAATATTATTCGTAAAGTGAGCGCATAAAGAGAGAGAGGGAAAGAGAGAGAGCACCACCGTGGTTGTTAGATACGGATAAAGAAAAGTATATGTACATATATACATACATATATATAAGTTTGGCAAAAAATGTGAAAGGCTGCAAAGCACATTATAAAAATATAATTCTTCCTTGGAAAATTTGAGATGAACCCGGCATTTACGGTACACTTGAATTGGTTTACATTTCAATTCTGTTGCTCATCAACCACGGTAATCTCAATTGAAGTGACAGTCAAAGGTACGCAACTAACTAGCCAAGGTACTTACCTAGAGACCAAGAGCCATAAAGACCGAGTAAAAAGCTTAGAAATTATTTAAACCCAGTGATGCGAACAGACAGATAATGGCCCTCATGGGCGTAGACTACAATTCTTAACTTAGAATGAGAAAGGGGGAACCAGAACTTAAAAAATGTATCCATTAAGGCAGAAAATGGAATAATATTGTTACTCCAACATTTTTTTAACTTAAAAACTAGAACTGAATCTCAGAAACTAATCTGAAAGTAACCAACCAAATCGAAATGCGCTTTAGAATAATTTTAACTTAAGTACTATCAGAAGTGATAGAAACTATTTTGGTAGTACTGATACTGGTAATATATCTAATAAACCAAATGGAAATACATTTTAAAATACTTCTTTTCTATATTCAAAAGAACAAATTAGTAGAAAAACTATTATTACTTTTTGAAATTATATATGTGTACACATTACGGGAATGAAATTATACCTCAGATTTGTATCATATAACACTTAAAAGTTCAAAATAAAGTATGTTCTCATTCCAATGAATTTTAAAACTAGAGGAACGGACCATCTAAGGCCATGCCGAGGTTTGTATACCCTCACAAAGTGTCTGTTGCCAATTGTATATAATTAAGAAAGCATATAAAACTAGTCGAAACCTAACTTTAATATCTGTTGCTTGAGAAACAAAGTTAATTATTCCAAACAAATGTTTTGCTCCTATTGTTCGATTGGTATCTATACCACATAATCGACCGATTCTACTGAAACGCTTTAAAAACAACGAAGTTGTTCCTCTAAAACTATGTTCTGGAAAATCTTTCCTAAGGTAACCATATGATATTGTTAAAAGATTCTGTTGAAATTTAAGAAAACTATTTCTAAATGTACGAAGCTTGCAAATACCAAACTTTATTACAATCACTTTAAAAACAACCAAGTTATTCATCTAAAACTATGTTCTTGGCCAAATGTTCCTTTGGAAACTATATGATATAGTCTACCGATTCTGTTAAAACTTGAAAGAGAGGTTTTTATATGTACTAAGCTTACAAATACCAAATTTCGTAGCAATCACTTTAAAAACAACCAAGTTATTGATCTAGAACTATATTCGAATCAATCGTTATTATGAGAGCTATTTGATATATATAAAAGATTCTGATTAAACTTGGTGAATATGCTAAGACCTATATTAAACTTCTACTTAGACTGAACATTTTGAGATCTATCCTATCTTTTCATATCTATATCTATGAAATCCTCGAAATTAAAATGTGCAGAGAGAATATTGAACTCAGAAACTGAAAAAGAAGAGTAAACTTCAAAGGGGATGGAATTTGCACATGTCAACGCCTCTGGCAGTAACGAAATAAGCAGCAAACCATTCGACCTCAAAGCAAATGAAATGTCACATTATGAGATTATGAGCAATTATGAGCTTGAGTCTTATTTAACCCATTCCCTTAACGATAATTGAGGTCCTGCACGTAAATTGATTGGGTACTCACACGCTCGAAAAGACTGCGACAGATGTTGACATAGAGGCTATAGGTGAAATGTGTACGTAAAATGCTTAAACGTGACGCAATATCATCGAGTTTCTCCGTATTATCAATAGAAGCCATATACAAGTTGACAAACCAAACCAAACTGTATTGATACATGGGATCAATGTTGGCCAATTCCACTGTGAATACAATAAAAAAAAAAACGGGGAATTATAAATGTCAAAAAGATGATTACAAAAATTATTCATCTCACCGATGGTAAAGAATAAAATGGTTGAATGCTCCGCAATTGGCACATAACTCAAACGTGCTATATCAATTTGTTTTTCCGTGGCTTCAGTTACAACCTGTTTCTCACTAATATCATTTGCCAAAGCCTTCGCTGAACTTAGAATTTGTACAGCAGTTTCATCCTCTAGAATATTTTCAGCCGATGATAATACTTCCAATATCTGATCTTCAGTTTCCTTTAACATGCGTTTATTTTCGGCACCCTGGACAATTAGATTATTCTTTTCAGCCTCCAAATCGGGACGCTCTCGAGCCACAGTTATGCCCAACAATTGATCCTGTAGACCCTGAGTGGTAATCATAAAGTTCAATAGAGTTACTTTGACAGCAACTTCGGGTAGATAATGGGGATTACGCAATTTCGTGGTCATATAGAATCGGAAATTGTTATTATATTCAATCACTGAATCGCCCAATTTAATGCACATTGTGCCACCTTGTTTAAACAATTGCTTCAACAAGACTGACTCCAAAATGGGATCCAATTCTTCGCCAATATTTTCTAGTAGTACAGGTAAACCAAATTGTATGGCATTCTCTAGAACTCGTGTATAATCCGCTTGATTCAATCGTATTACACATAGTTTATTATTCTTCTCGTAGTTTTTAATCCATTTATTTGCCTGACCCTGGGGATCAATCATTAAGGGCCAACGACGAGCATTTCTAAAAGGGAATTAAAGAACATAATAGAAATAGATATATTAAAGGTTTTCAGACAACAAATCTATAACTATTTAATTCAATTTCAACAAACTTTTGCTCATGAATATTTATTTGTTCCGCAAAAAGAGAGAAGGAAAAAAGAAAGAACAAACCAAATCCCACCAAAAGTCTATTCAACAGATTTGCAACAGATTCATATTGCGTTCCCATGACATTCCTTTGCAATACTCTCTCTATATAAATGGATATATTCATTTTGTCATGATACGCGGTAGACACTTTTAAAATATCCCGTTCCGAATGGCTAAATTAAGAATGTATTTATAGTCTGAATAACTAAAATCACTCTTTGAATCGTTTTAAATTATTTTACTAGAATTTTCGATAAAATATATTATCTATTTCTCTACATATATATTTATACTACTATACTATATACAATGTTCTACGAAAAAATTATCACATTTTTCTATGTGGTGTATATAATACCTTATATATATAGTATACAAAAAATAGTTCTCATATCAAATATCTGTACGAATCCGATCACAAACTTTTCGAAAATGAAACTCCCTCCGTATAAAGGTTGAACTATTTGGTTTCGATCTTTTAAAACTGAACCGTTTCAAAAACAGTAATTTGGATGTAATATATATTTAGAGAACTTTTTATATAAGAAAATGTTACCAAAAAAGTGTAAATTTGGGACTTTAAAAACTCAACTTCATTTGTTGATGGATAAGAAGTAATAGTTATTATTATTTACACTGTGGACTTATAGATAAATCTGCAGCAACGGGGGATAGCTATAGCTCGGACTTTCGCCTGATTCTTAGTTTAATTACTTAACCAATAGATAGATATACATATATGTATAAATCTTTTATTTCTTTAAGATAAATCAAATTGAATTTAAACCCCGTCTAAGTCAATTTCTATTTTGAGCAAAGATATAGATCTAAACACAAGTAAGAAATGCTTTCGAAGATCAAATAAAGACATATTCCAACAGAAAAGCGTTACAAATAATTTCAAGGTATTTTTTAACGTTTCGAAAAACACATAACAAATATTATTGTAGAAACTTTTCTTATGATTTGGAGAGGAATACATACAGTACAGTCAACTTAAATTTCCAACCTTAGCTTTGGGGTTTATTCAAATAACAATTCCGACTTTTTAACACTTCTATTGCTCAATCAAAATTTTCTAGTGTATGCAAATTGGGACATATAGCCACTGCCAAATACCCCTGTGGGGACATTTTTAGTTATTTGCCAGCGAAACAGTTAGATAAAAATTCCATCTTCCCGCTCTCTATATACATACATACATAGTATGTTTGGCATAGTGCTTTGAACTTTCAGCAACAAACTGCACATATTTTGTTCCCCCATTTTTCTGGAATTTTTTGTTCGTTTTATTGTATTTTTTTGTTTTGGTTAGTTTCGTTTTTTGGTGTTAGCGGCAGGAATTGCTCTTTTGTTTTTCCATCAAATATTTTTCATTCATCAAGTTTTCAATTTACAAAAAAAAAATTAAGGGAAAGAGAAAGAGAAAAATGTTCATTCATTCGCACGAGCAATTTGTATTCGGTGTGAATTTGTCATGTGTTGGAAAGTCCCTTTTTTGAGTTGCCTCCTTGTTGGTATTATTTGGTATTTTTATATATGTATATATGAATGTATATGTATATAGCAAAAACTTATATGTTCTTATACACTTTCAATGGGTTATATGATATTATAGTTGGGATTGTTATAACAATATTCTTTTAAGTTGAGTTTAGTTACAAGTCTTTAAACCAACAAATTCTATAATTTGTTGGTTTCAAGACATAGGGAAGAATCAGTTAGAAAATTGTTGATATAAGTAATATTTGGATTTTATTAGTAATTCGTGTGTAAGTGTATTAGAAACTATTTTTAGTTCCACTGTAAAAGCAAAGTCGGAAAATACTAATCTATCTTTATAATCAGAATAAAGAGAACCAAGTTTAGTCTTAGTATCATCGAAATCGGGTTCAGGCGTCTTTTAACTTTGTCCCCTGACTACAATATTTAATATTAAGATCTTTTTTTATTTTCTAAATTTTTTAACACTGTTTCATTTTTTTTTTTCAAAGAACCTTTTAAATTTTCTGATCTTTTATCACTGTTATTAAAACAAAGTCTTAACAACTTTTCAAAGAATGAAACAGTAAAAATAAAAGAATTTTGAAAATTTGAAAGGATCTCTAAATGAATTTTTATTTATTTTAAACTTTCCCATTTCTTTTTTTTACTGTTCCATTTCTAAAAAAGTTTTTCAAAATTTGTTTATAACTATTTTAGTATATTGTCCAGTCGCTTAAGTCAAAAGTTTAGCTTTATTTTATTAGGGTAAAAATATGGAAACTCATTCCAAAGATAACTCTTTATTCTAAGGAAAGAACTCTGATTTTTCAGTAAGAAAATTAAGTTTCAACTCTTTCAAGAACAAGCTCCATCTCATACATAAACTCTCAAAAATCGTTGAACCAAAATGAAGATCTGTTTAAAAATTTGTTTAACAAATTTAACAATAACAAATCCAATGAAATTTATTATTGTTTTCTATAATATTGGTTATAATAGGGTATAAAAACTTCAATGCAAAAAAAAAAACCATAGACCGCAGCGATGTTATTTTTTTTTTTTTCAAAGACTTTGTGAGTTATTGCAGCAAACGAACAAATAACCACAATCATATACATTCATACATGATTCTGTGTCGCTATAAAATACAGAGAACTATATACAAGCACACACACATACATAAATAGAATATATGTATATCAGAGAGTATATAAATAATGCGCTCCAATACCAGGAGAGCAAATAACATTTCTATAGCATTATTCACGCTTATGAATTATTGACGTAAATATTGAATGTGTATTTATGCGGCATTTTCCTTTTTAATATTCACCCAACTTTAGCAAAAATAAATGTATTGAATTGGGTGAGAGTGTATGTATGTATGTGTGTGTGTGAGTTGACGGCATTCATCTCAAATTGTTTGCATATATAAATACTCCTCTTATCCATTTTTCAGGCCATGTCTGCATATCATTCCGAATATTGCAGTTTGCTTTTTATGTTCTTCTTGTTGATGCTTTTTGTTTGATTTTGTTTTGAAAATGCTTCTTTTTTTTCTGTCACAAATTCCTTTGTCAATACAAAATAGAGGACATGAAAAAACAAATTTGCAAAATTAATTGAAGTTTATATATACAATTCAATTTTCTTTAGATACAGTTTTTTCCCATTGTATAAGCTTTCACTTTTAGCTCGTTATTGATAAAAGCATACTGAATTGCTTTTGTTTATGAATCAACAAATGATTTAAGACTTTAATGGAAATTTGTTAAAAAAAAAATATTAGAAATATTGCTTTATATTTTAGCTTTATAAACTGGGTAAGACTGTTTTAATTTTATTTGAAATTTATCCCATTTTATAGTTTTGCTTTAGGTTAAAAAAGTGCAAAAACTAAAATTGAAACTTTTGAGGAATGCCTAACTAAGCAACCTTCCTATGACTAGAAACTATACATATATGCGAAATTATCTTTTTCGTTACAATCTTTCATTCATATAAGTTGGGAGACTTAATCAGAAGACAAGTAAAAAGTACAAGGCTTTGGATTAGAAGACTTTGTCAATCATAGTTACTTAACTCATTCTCAGAAATAAGCCTCAACGTAGCAGAACTCTAATTACTCACGTATTCAAACGCACCAGAACTTTCGCCAAGTTATATGATTAGTTAGTTAGCTGACTGGTGAGTGTTAGTACTCACACAATTATATCATAATTTTTACACTGAGAGAAATTGCTTGTACCATTAGGATAGGAAAATATAATTACATTGCTTAAACTCTCGAAGGTATGTATGAATATACATATATGAATATATGAAAGTGCATTTGAGACACTTTTAAAAATATTATAAAAACTTGTTCAAAAATATGAAATGCGATCTTAAATAGTTTTCTATTTAAAAAATCCAAAGAATTTTTTAAAATTTTTTAAACCTTATTCCCTGTACATAGGAAATAAGGTAAATTAAAATCGCTAAAATGCAATTAACAAGCACGAAGTAACATTTTAAACCCCATAAAGTATATATGAACATCCAATATTCATGACCAATGTCAATAGACGAGCCAATTTAGACTTCTCCGTCTATATAAAAAACGAGATCTTGGAGGTTATAAGAGCTATGGATACCACAATTTGGTTTGCAGATCCGTTTATGTTTTATTCTATAACAAATTTTAGGCTTATTTTCAAAATTTATGTTTTCAAAATGTTTCATTTTAGCATAATATACAATTTTTACCCTTTCAGAGGGTGTAATAAAATTGGTCAGATGTTTGTAAAGCATAGAAATATGCGTTTTCGACCCTGTAAAGTATATATGTTCTTGATCAGCATCAACAGCCGAGTCAATTTAGCCATGTCTGTCTGTCTGTTTGTTCGCGGCCTTAAGACCTTAAATTTTACTTCGGCAAGACCGAAGTTAGCTTCTTTGATATTTTTTAAATAATATGATTTTATATAAGATTTGTTTATGTATGAATTCGCAATTGAAAAGAAAGTTTTTGTCAGTGTATTCGTTTAAAACAAAACATTTTAATACCCCACAAGAATATTTTTCTAATAGCAATATTAAAATAGTAGACTAAGTAAAACTTTCTCTCTGTAACGAATTTCAAAGTTATTTTCAAATCTTATTAATGCTAAACTTAAATATTATCCCAAAAAAAAACAAATCTAATCAATTTTTCCATTTCAAATGATATTTTAACAAGAAGGAAAAAGAAGATTTTTATCTTTATTTGTTTTTTTTTAATGTATTACTTGTTTTCCTCAGTGTACGTATCTTTTTGCAATCTCCAAAAATTACCATAACGAAATTGTTTTATTTTTTTCCCCACAAAAGGAGAGAAAAAAACATTAACATTTAATCAAAGATATGCGCTGTTACACATAAGACCCCCCCATAGACCTATACCTACTAAAACGTATACTAAAAATACCGCACACCTGTTACCCCTCAAGCACACATATACACAGAACAAATAATTTACGATGTAGAATAAAGAGAGAGAGAAAGAGAAAGAGAGGGGGAAAGGCTCGAGGTCGCCCATCACCAGATGCTCCATGTGTCAACCCAAAATATTAGGCAAATGAATGTTAATAGTAACAACGGTAGCAAAACCAACAAAAACAAATATACACACACATGTGGTGTGTTTGCCAAATACAAATAGAAAATACAAATTCATCTATAGACCTTTCTACATCTAGATGGTATTTATCTCCCCGTAACGTTTGTCCATTCATTTTCCCTTCAATGCCAGTAAAAATTAAACGTAATCCGCCCTGGGTGAACATTAATCAATTGCTTAGAGACCCGCATACAATCTACTACACTCCGCTCCACTCCACTCTACACGCTACTCTCTTGTCATTCCCCCACACTCCCCCATCACAGGTATTTTTCTCTTTTTTTTTTGGGTCTTCTCCATCAAATTACTTTGAAGACTTTCGTGGAAAACAGCAGCAGAAGCTGTGCGTGGAATTTCCTTTATTAAATCGAAGGACCAGAGCCACGTTGGCCCAATCTTCTTCACACTCTACAAATTCAGTGAATTTTAGCAGATGCGTAATACACGCATCAAACATGAAAATTCTTACTTCTAAACTTCCGTTCCACCCGGGCCCCCCTCTAACCACCATCACACCATCGCACCATTGAGAAGTTCTCCCTTTTTTTTTTTGGGGTACCTTGAGCTATTGCCACCACCAACAATATACTGGGCCATATGCGGGTGATGCTGTCTGTTAATGCGCGTGTGCACCCCCTCGCCACCACCACCACCACCACTACTCTCACCTTCAACACTCCTTCAACCTCCTACCCCTCTCTTTCTCACTCTTCATGCTTAATTCGCGGCTTCTGTACAGCATCCGGTATGGTTCTCACACTTTTCCCTCTTTCTGTTCTGTATCTTTAATTTTCTTAATATGCGTGAATTTCTAACATTTTATGTTTTGTAATTAGAAACAACAAAACCGAAAACCAAAAATGTATACACACACACACATACATTCAAGGAAAAATGTGTGTTTTCCCTCTATGTGTTTGTGTGTGTGCTTCTGACATGCTAGGCACAAGGCCTATAATTACCGTGTCAGGTTAGTTAATTGATGGGCGAGAGATGCTTTAGCTCTGGACAATAGCAGCTGTTGACCAAAGCCAAAGAACAACAACAACAAAAAATCAATTATACGAAATTGAAATGTGCATAGAGGAAGTAGTAGTAGTGGGTAAGCAAAATATGATTGATTTTCAATTAGTTGACCTTGGTGAAAATGTACATATTAATGAGTTCAGAAAATTTACATTCACATAATATTCATGAGCGCATTTAGCAAATTTTAAACTATATAAAAATTTCACTACAAGTATGACTATGAAAAATTTAAAGAAATTAGAATTAAAACAATAATAATAAAACATGTAGAATAGAAACTATAATAATTTTGAGTTTGTTAATTAAAAACTTTTTAAGCCTGGCTACTTTTAATCGTTGAAATGCATCGATTACAGTGAGTCGAGCAACTGGATTGAGTTGGTCTAGAACTAAGTGGTTCACCGGATTAATAGAAGTAACCGGAAAACATAAATTTTATAAAAAAAATTCTAAACGAGAATCTAATTTTAATCAGTTTTAGAGTTTGATTTTTACTTACTCTTTTTTACTTTTTAAATTTTTTGCATCTTCCTTCTAGCGATGCTACTTTCAGTTCAGGGTCAAAACTATTTTTTACATGGCAGCTATATTAAGCCACTGTTTGGTATAAAAAAAATAATAACGATTCCTGGGACATTACCATTTTTGAGCCTTTAGCTTAATTTATTCATTCAGTATTTTATCAAAACTAACTTCAACTGTGTTAATATCTCGATTTTCAGATAACTTTACAATTATCTTAAATGCTTCGCCTATTATGAAACAAACTGATAAATATTTGCGCCAAGAAAACTATGCTAAACAATTCGTACTAAAAGGATATTAATCTGAACATATTCGTTAAATTTTGAACATATACTTTCACAATTTGAGAAATATTAAAAAATTTCTTCAAACCTCTGACCACACATCTTAAAACTACTTTCCATTAATATTAATCGAATTAATACTCACTTCATCATAATGGCACTTTCCACAGAAAATGCATCTGTTGGTAATCCACAAATATTCCAAAAACGTATCTCCACCGGTTCACCCAAGACAATAGCCAATTGGAAATCGGGAGAACAAGCGACACCAAAATTATTACACTTGATTACCCATTTGCGTATTTGAACTGTACGAAAATCAATGGTGAAAGGACCCAAATAGGCGACCACACCGGAAGAGATAAGGACATCACCGGTGACACTCTTAAAGCTGGCCTGTAACATTTTGGCCGTTTCGGACCAACGAGTGCGTTCACCACCCAAACCCGAGATAAGTTCCTGGGCACGTTGTAACTTCTTCGTACAAGCCTCATGCTCAGCCAAGAGAATACTGAAAGGGACATCGTAGTGAATGAAAAGAAGACTTACCCACCATAAGGATTATAGACCTACCCATATTGTCGCAACTGTTCATCCAATATCTTTTGAATGGCTGCCAAATTGGCCTCAACACGTGCCAATTGTGCCAACTTCTCGTTAAGAGTTTTCATGGCCGAATTATATGTGGCTTCCGCCTCGGCCAGAGCAATCTTTTTGGGTGCCACAATCTTGGCCACAACATCATATTTCGAGAGGGCTATAACCCAACGACACAGACCTTCACAAGCCGTGGATGCTGTCTTTATTTTATCTGGATCAAATGCTTCATTATTCAATATACGTTGATGTAGTTTCTTCATAACTTCCGGTGGAATATTATCCTTATCAAAGTTCAACAAACTATCCAAAAATTTCATATCACTTAGGACACGTTTCGAGGGTCCCCAATAGTCTTCCACAGTGCCAACACCACTGGGATTTGGTACTTTATCTGGTTTAACATCTTTCAGAATACAAACTGCCTCCATAACAATGCGAACACCAATCGGTGGACTTTTCATGGTCTTAACTACAGCAATGTCCGCTGTGGTTAGAGTATTCAAAGCGGCCAATGCAGAATCCAAAATGGGTAAAGCTTCACCCAATTTGGCATCGCATTCATCTTTAATCTCTTGAGCAACTGCTGCCTGCTCTTTGGCCGCCTCCTCATCCTGTTTGACAATTTCCCTTTGCTCTTCGGCAATTTTACTATCCGCTGTGACTTTGGCCACCTGTTCGGCTACAATTTCGGAGGCTTCCTTCAATTTGGGTTCCAAAGCCTGTAATTGTTCCTGCATGACGCCCACTTGTTGGGCAGCAATATCCAATTGAGAGATGCCAGTTAAATAGCGATTGCGATTTGTGGTGATGTTCCTAAAGAGCAAAATTTTGGAATTTAAAAGGAGAAAATTCCTATTGTCCTACAATACTCACTTTCTCTTTTGTCCTAGCAAAGCTTTAAAGGTCTGGATCAATTCCAAATAGGATGTGGGTGTCACATAATTATATCTATGCAATCTTGAGAAGAATTTCTCTGATAAAGCCTGAGTTGAAGTATGAAATTCCATGCACATATCAATGGCAGTTTTACGTTCCAAATCGGTAAGCTCCTCAGTGGCCAAAAAGCGCGTGGACACTGCCAATAAAGCATCCTCAGGCCAAGATTGAAACCAATCGATGGTACAGCAATTAACAATGGAGGGAAATTTACGTATGCGATTACGTAAAGCTTCGCCAATGGGTGACATGGCCAGCACTATATGAAGTTGGTCTTTGCAGGTCTACAGAATGGTTGTATAATTAGAAATAAACAAAATTTCAACTAAGTCCCCTTACCGTAACAAAGAAATTAAATAGAGCCACAGGAGTACCATCCGTTTGTACTGCCTTATCACGTTGTTTATCAATTTGTGCCATTTTCTCTACCACTTCAATTTTCTCTTCATTGGTAAAAAGATTGGGCACTTCACCCGAATTAAGTAAATTATTAATGTCCTCCAAGAATGATTCATCTTTGATCTGTAAACAAAAGAATTTAAGTAGTTAAACCCGCCCCAGCACAATAATGATCTGTGTGTGTGTTTGATTCTATGGCCAATTTATGCACCTGTACGTCCGTAAAGAGGAATACTCCATGCATTTCGGATGCCCCAATTTTACGTAAAATAGTTTTAATATCCTCATGATATTCGACGGGACCATACAATCGTGTTATTTCCACTTGAAATAGCTCATAGTCGCATATATGCGAAGCCAGACGAGTCAAGCTCTGACGTCCGGATCCACCGACCCCAATGAGTAGAGCATGACTACGTGGCTGCTTTATGATGCGGCATATGCGCGATAAATGTTCAATGGCAAAGCGGAAAAGCACTAGATTCATTGGTTTCTTAGACATATTATTGTATTCAACCAAATACGCTTCGACCACACTTCGCAGCTCTTCAAGATCCTGCACTTCCACATAGTTTTTGGTATCAGCTTTTGGATTTGTAAAATCACAATAAATCAATTGACGAAAATCGGCCTCTTCCAGTTTCTTATCCTTGGCAACCAATCGGGCAAAAAGCCGGGATGGATCAACATTAAATGCATTCTGTACAGTTGAACATAAATTGTCAAATAGCCAACTACGATCGGCATCCTCAACCAAACGATCACCATAGACACGTAACACCTCATGAACCCACAAGCGACGCATTGAGTGCATGTCCTCAGTGGCCTCTGGCACAGAGAGTAAAACACCCTGTATTACTCTCGAGAAATCACGCAAATTGAATAGATAATGTGATTTAGCAGGTGTGGGCAACAAATTCAATTTGGCATCGTTGTAAATGGTTAGGGTTGCCATCACAATTTCATCAATACATGGATCAAACTCCTTGGAAAAGCCTCTAAAAGGGGGTAAGTGGAATTGAAGTTAATAATACAGCACACGGTAGAGTAACTTCGATGCAACGAAGGTTTCTCAGTTATTCGACGATGGATTTGGTCAATTTTTAGAATTTAAATGTAGAAGTAGTTAAAAGAAAAATGATAACATTTTAGTTCTAATCCATCGTCGGTTATCTTTTATATTGTGTAATATAGTCCACAACAGTAGTTCTATTTGACTTTAAGATTTCTCAGTAATTCGACGATGGATTTCGTCAATTTTTTTAAAATTAAATTAAGAATCAATTAAATAAGAACTGATAAAAGTTTTGTTCAGATCCATCGTCAATTATCTTCTATATTCTAAAATATAGTCAATAACAGTGGTTCTATTAGTTTCATTTAGTTTGCTTACGGTCAATGAAAACCAATTTCAGTTAACTTACCGCGTATCCAAATGCCACAAGACAATCTTACTAAAGATCGTTGTCATAATCTCATTGTTGAAATCATCAATTGCCACTACATTGAAGAAACGTTGGAATCGTGGTGTCACAGTATTTCCCGTTGATGGTGGTCCCATGGCCGTAATCATTTGTAAATCAATCAATTTCATTGGTACTATATTCTTACGATCATACCACATCATGTGATCGAGCATCATGCGCAGTAATTCGATAGGCGGTTGAGCGCCATAATTTTCCTTCAATGGCATGGAAACATCATCGACAAATATGACGAAACGTTTGTTTAATGGTGGACCAAAGACACCCTTTCGTCGCTTATCCAATTTAGACATTATAATGTCCTGGGTCTGATTCGCTGACGTTTGGGCTGAGAAGTTGATTAACAATGGTGTAAACACATTTAGATCCATGCGTTTTAGCAAATAATCAATGACATAAACACTCTTTCCAGTGCCAGTTGGTCCCACCAACATCAGAGGTTTACCATGTCGTACTAATAGATCCAAAATTGCTGCAATACGTACACTCTCATTGGTCTGTATTATGATCTGATTTACGGGAATATCTCTAGGTATTGGAGCAGCTGAATTGACATCATCTTGCCAAGGTTTCCATTTACCTTTACCCTCTTTGATATAACGATAATCGAATACCGAACCGTTTTTGGGTATCGGGAATATAAAAGGTTTCGCCAATAGATCAACATGAAGATGTTCAGGTATGCCATAGGTGTCATATAAACTTGCCGGGAATGTCTTCTCCATTAGAGCACGAAAGATGATATTAAATTTCTCACGACTTGGAGCATCTAATGATCCACCCAGCGCCCAAATGGCTGAGAATAAAAAGATTCCTTCCAGTTGAGCACGGAAATCCAAATCGGATATATTTGCCACATATTTCTCATCCTTGAAATCATCGATGTAGCATTCAAAGAAATTCATAAGACTAACCATTAAATTGGTATCCGATGTAGACGATATCTCTTTCAAACTCTTTCGCACAACAAATATCAAAAGAGGACAAAAACGATTTATCATCATTGAGATCAATTGTTTGCTCACACTATGGAAAGCAGGGGGTAAGGTATTCTTCCACGAGGCTACCAAAGGTTCCCAACCCAAAGAACTTGGCTCCAAATAGATCATGCCACAACGTGATACTGTAGCCGGTGAGGCCACCTCCAAGTCCATGGGTTCAAATATCAAATTTGTTGTATTGGACAATTGTATAATCTCGCCGGACATTAGACACAATTTCTTATTGTCATCGAGTACAGTATTCATGTTTTCAATCCATATGGCATCAACTGGTCCATCAAATATCAACCACTTACGATCCGGTGTATCGGATACAGCAAAAATACGATAGTTCACGGCTAGAATGCCATCACTCCATTCATGGGAAACTGCATCAAATTGACCATAAAGTTGACCCATGGTAATAGCTTTTGGATTGATAATTGTAAAAATAGCGCGATTCTCCGAGCCATCCTAAAGGAGGAAGTTAACATTAGAGAAGTTAAATAAAGATTGATTTAAAAGTCTTAAGAGTTTCGTACCTTCTTCTCCAAGCACTCGAGTGCCTCTGCCAAAATACGATATGTGGAAGTTTTACCACCAAATGGATAACCCACAAGCATAAGACCATGACGCACTACAATCATTTCATAGAGCTAAGAGGGAAAGGATAAAAATGTATACAAAGGAGTAGCAACACAAAAAGTAGTAAAAAAAACTAACTAAAGATGTCTTTTGGAGGAAGTTTGAACTATGATTTAACCTCATCTTATCATCTTCGAACTTCCTAGAACTCACCTGCTGCACCTTCTCCAAAACAAATGGTGTACATTGTTTATTTTGGCGTTCACAAGCCCATCGAGTACACTCATTGAATAAAACATAATCTGCTTCAGGTAAAGCAACACCAGGAAATAGATCAGAGGTAATACCTTGAAACAGTGGTATATCCTGATTCAAGAACTTTGGTAAATTGACATCCTTAATGGAACGTAAGACCAGAATATCCTCATTCTCGTCACGATAGCGTAACTTCAAAGCACCAGCTGCTTTCAGTACCGATTTCACAGCTCTCATGCCATAATCATAATGGCATTGGGTACTCAATTGTTCCGAACATAAGCGATATGTGGCCACAATTTTCACCGATAGTGGCTTGGCTGTCAGGAAACCATAGGAATAGAGTTCAATTTCAGAAATAAGAGCATAATCTGGCACCATCATGGCCACGGAACGGAAGAGAGCCTGCGAGAAGAAACATTTTGAGATGCAAATAAGAAAGGCAAAAAGTTTTCCAACTTACCTTTAGATTATCAGGCAATTCGGAACGTCCTGCATAGCCAGGATTCATGGTAATAAACACAGCACAAGTGGGATCCAAAGTCAAGGTGGTGCCTTCAAAAACCAATGTCGGACTACCCGAATTGATGCCCCTCTGTATGGTCATAATCTGCTGAGCCACCACAGACAACACTTCCAAGTCAATACGATTGAATTCATCGAAACATGACCAAGCACCACATGAAGCCAAGCCCTTGAAGAATTTACCCAAAGCCAAATAATCCAGACCATCGGAACAATTAAAGACAACACATTGCTTGGCCACTGCCTTGGCCAAATCCTTGGTGGTCTCCGTTTTGCCAGTACCAGCTGGACCCTCCGGAGCACCACCCAAGTGCAAATTAAGAGCAGCAAACAGAGTGCGATAACAACGATCGGTCAGAGGAGTGACAACCAAACGGGTTGTATTACCCAAATACTCGTAACCATACGGCAAGGAGCAGTTTATCATGCGAGTATCCAAATTATTATCCTCCCAATAGTAGCGCAATTGACATAACCATTGGAAATCTTGCAAATCATCAACTTCATTCTCGACAATCTCGGCCAGCACATCGCGTGCATGTACATCCAGGACCACCAATGCACCCAGAGTAATGCGATTTTGGGTATTCAGATCGCCACGTACCAAATCGACAATCTTATTAATCTGTTGCATACATTTCTGCAAATATTTGGCCAAATTCTCTTTAGGTGTCGGACTCATAAAGCATTCCGTTATCTCCAATGTCCAATAGGTTAGCGATATCGATTGAACACATTGTCCTGGCCATGTCAAGACCCAAACATGTCGCAGCATATTGACGTAACTATAGAATGCTTCCGATATTTTGTGATGAATACTCTTCTTCATATCAATTTCCAATTCCAGCAACCATTTCTCCACCTGACCACGTGCCTTGGATGTAGATATAACATCAACAAGAACAACTTCTTCACGCTCCGATGAACGCATGGCAGTCACCTCGAGTTCTTCGGTAAAGTTCAATGAGGCCATACCCTCGAAACACTTCTTCAAATGTGGTTGGACACGTGTCGGATCCTTTGTCTCTGATAGAATTTCCAAAAGTTCGTCATTGGACAGGAAGAAGAAACGTGGGAAGTATAAACGTTTCTTTTCCAAATAGGCATTGAGACCCTTTTGTATGATTTCCAACAAACTGAAGGCTCTCTTCAATTTGTCATTCATCTTATCGATTTGCACAACAGTCATAACACGTGGATCAGCTGCCACCTGTTTCATTAGCTCTTTCCATATCTGTTAAAGAGACACACAAACAAATCAACATTAGGTAGAGTATTTAAGTAAAGGGGGAAGGAATTGTTTGGGTGGATTCATCATCACCTTGTCCACCGCACTAAAACGACGACCCTCCTCGGGCATCTGCTGTTGTATATCCGGGCTACTAAATATGGGCTCCAAATACATCCAGGTGGCCTGTACACGTAACCATTCATCTAATATCTCCTGCAACAGCATGAGCTTGACTTCCCACTTGCTGCAAAAGAACAACAATGGAAGGATATGGATGAGATACTCTCGTGTGCGTTTTCTGTATGTATGCATCTGACATTGACAGCCCTAAACACCAAACGGTAAAAGATGACAACATTTTGCAAGAAGACTGCAACGAATGGTAAATACCTTACAGTAAAAACATGTATAAAATACTTAAAGAGAGAAATAAAATTACTGATGATTCAATTACTTTTTAAAACAGCTCAAAACTACAGTAAACTACCATAGGCATTTTCTGAAGTACCTATCAATTAAGTAAATATGTTAAATAAGTACTGTAGTAATTAACTAATAAAGATAGATCAATATAAAACATGATTATATGACTTATACAGGAATAATAGTTTTTAATAAATAAATACAGAATAAATAAGTACTGAAGTAATTAAACATCTACGGAAAATAAACATAAAACGTGATAATACAACTATTTTTAAAACAATAACTTAGTTATTGCAGTAATAATTAACTAAGTATTATGGCAATTCCAGTTATTAATTACTATTAAAGTAAAGTTACTCACTACCATCATTACTTAACTCCAATAGTAATTACAATGTTTTAATGTAAACATAATTTTCAATATATTTACGGAACAAAGTACAAGTACTTTAAAATAATTTCTGAAGTAATGCTAATTGCTGAGATAATTGCTAAACTATAATCGCAAAAGTAATTACTAAATTTATTAACCATAATTTCAAGGCAAAGTAGGTATATCAAATCAAATTACAACAGAAGCTACTTGAACTCGAAGTAATCCAGAGAGTAAGTACTAGTATTTTCTTAAGCATTAAAGTAATTGCATGTTTTTTTTATAACCAGTAACTTGTAGTTTAGTTCTATAATTTTAACATGGAACTTTCTGTTCACTCTACTTTTGTATATTTATTTAAAGATATCAAATTTCATATAAAAGTCTTTATACCTTATGGACTTAGTGTATACTCTTAACTACTTCTACTACTTACATTATTTCTGCCTCAAATGGTTTGATATAGGGTGAAGACTTCATTGTCTGAGTCTTGATGATTTGATCGTCCAGCAGTATTTGTATGTCATCCACAGCCGACAGTTTGAAGGTACCAGAATCCCTGTGGGAGACATTTCAATTACATGAACAAACATCCTCGATGACCCCTTCCCTACTTCCATCATAAGCTTTGTCTCTTACCTGTAAGGGGAAATGGTAAATTCGACACCTTCCCATTCGTTGACCATTTTAGCCATAGCCTTTTCCAAATTATTTTCCTTTGTTGCACTCTCGGAAATGGCCTCGAATTTGGGCACATATTCATCCAATTGATATTCAATAATTTTCTCCAAAGTTAATTCTGGCGACACTTTAATAGGGAAACCAATAATCTCGGATACTTGTTCCCAATGGCGGGCCTTCATGCCCGGATTACCCAGAGTATTAATAATGGGCATATGCTCACGGAAGGCTTCAATTTGCTCTTTGACATCTAGGATCAATTGCATGGTAGTTGGATGATCACCCATTTGTTTTTCCAACTTTTGTATAATGCGATAGAAATTGGAAACATCTTGATCAATCTCATCGGGATCAAAGGAACCAACTTGCGAATGCATCCACAATTCATATTTATCCATGAAATCTTGTCCAGCATCGAAAAGATTCTTATAGGGTTTCAATTGATCGTGAGCCTTTTTCCTCATGGGATATTGTGAGAGATCCCAGCCATAGGCTGTTTCCTCTTCGTTAATCTGATCGATAGTCTCCATGGCCTGCACCAGACGTTGATCCAGAACAGTGGCCCGTTTCTTATATCTCTGCAGTTGTTTAATATCTCCCCAAGTATCATAGGCCTGGACTTGTTCATAATAGTTCTGAAGCTCACGACGGAAGAGTTCAATGCGTTTCTTCAACAACTCCTGGTAATCGATCATCTTTTCGGCTATTATAGCACGATGTTGTTCAAATACCGAGGGTAAACGTAGATACCATTGAAAGGAATTACTATTATTCTTAATCTCCAATGGTGAGTAGAGTGTGTGATCCATTAACCACAAAATTTCACTCATATTGATCTTGAGACGTGCCTCCATCTCAGGCACAAGATTCTCTTCAGCATGTACCACATAGGCCTTCAGTTCCATTAGCTCTGCAGTATCCTTTGGCACAGTCAAAGCCTTCTTAGCTATAGCATCATATTCCTTACCCAAACGGGATATCCTTGATTGTTGATCTGATACCATGCGAGCCAATAGATCCATTTGCAGTTGTCTGGCCAATGTTTCCAAATGTTTAATAAACTTATCTCTATGAAATTCATAGAGACCCATTCGTATAACACCCCAAACTTCTTTAGCTATGCGATCTTCTTTCTCTTGGTATTCATGAACCAACTCGGCAAACTGTTCAAATGTAGCATTACTTTCCATAAACAAGGATACACGTTCGGCATCAATGCCATTAATGAGATCGATAAAGGAATCGAAGTCCTGTAAACGTAACTCTGGACCAATTCTCTGCTCTTCCAATAAGGCACATATACGATTCCTTGTGTCCTGTATTATAGACTCTGGCACGGCGGGTGTAAGGAAAATTTTATTTGAAATTTTCAAATCCGTATAAAGTTTGCCCTCAATACGTGGTAACATTTGCACGCCCAAAACTATGGAATCGATGACACGCATGAGTTCACTTTGAATTTTCGAAAATCCTGGATTAAAACTAATGGTATCCTCTTCACCTAGCATGACGGAGATTTCGAAACCAGGATTTGAGTGCTGAAAGAAAGGATATAAAGTGAGCATTTAAGCAGAATAGAAAAAACAATTGCATACTTTTAAATGTTACCATGTTAATAAAACGTTAAAGTTTTCTATTAAGAGATAAAATTGCATTCAAAAACAATAATTGGTTAGTTTTCATAAGCATCTGCGCTATTAAATTACATATTATATTATGAAAAATAACAATTGCATACTTTTGGGTAACACTTTTCGATTACTTTTATTTACCTTGCCATTGAATGTTCTATGTTTACCTACCCCAAAATCACAAACAAAATCCGCAAATGCATTTAAACTTCTTATACAAATATCTTCCAATTGTTGGGTCATTAATGCGGCAACACAATTGAAAAAACGTTTCACCAATGTCATTCTACGTATATCCGGTAATTGACCCTTCTTAATGGCCTTTAACAAAGTCGTATGTATCTCACCATACCAAGTATTCTCCAACATGTGTTTGCCCGCATCAATTTGAGTACTACAAAGGTACTAAAAGAAAAATATTTGATCAATTATAAAAACAAGATTGCTTTAAACTCATCTTAAGTTAACTTACCACAAAATTGAACAAGGCAAATGGTTGTTCAACTTGTTTAAGTTCTTCAATATCTACCAAAGTTTTATTAAGATATTTCATGCTCCATACTTCCAATATGCTGGCCACACTCCGATGTATAGAGAACAGAGTTTTAATCAAACGATTGCGATTCTCATCATAGCTTAAAAAGAAAAAAAAAAAAAAGAGAAAAAAAAATTAGTTAGGTCTTTGCCATGCAAATTATCTCTTTTAGGAAAACTTTTCACTTGAGCCATTTTGTCACAGCCCATTAAACAGTGCAGGGAACCGCAACCATCTAGCTAACCATTTATCCATTCATTCCACCATTTGCCTGCTCTTAATGATGCCAAATGCTCTTAGGACTATAAATTACCCAGAGAGAATGAAAAAACAAAAAAACAACTCACACGTTTATCGATATATAGGCTCGACGACGAGGACGACGACGGCGGCAACGACCAATTTGCCAGAATGCCAAACTCCGAGCCCATTTTAAGTGAAGCCACCCAACCCACTCAGCCACGTTAAGGGAAAGCATGGCAAGGTGGCGTTTTAGAGATGGAAAAAGAAAATCCAAACACAATAGTTTTCCCCAAGCATAGTGAAGGGAAGTGTATAGCGAGAAGGTTTGGAACGCTATTTCTACTGAAACCAAAACCCCGAAACTCTTTTCACTTTGCAATTACTTAAAAATGTGAAAATCTTTCTTTGTTCTTCAAAAATCTTCAACAATATCCATCAACATTTTTTGCATGCTTTCCTCGCGTGTCACGCTAGGCATTAACACCTACGCGTTTGTACTCCTCCCTCTTACTAAGGGGAAAGCAAAAAGGCATTATCCTTACCCTCCTTACTCCCTCGCACACGCACTATTCCCAAGTGGTGTCAAAAAGGAACTTTGGGCTTTTGCTATACATATCCCAAAGTATCCTTTGCTTGTGCAATGTCGTGTCAAAAACAAGTTCAATTCATTTTTAAGCATATCCTTTTTACAACTTATGTCTTCTCTACTCCCCCCCTTCTCTTGCCTCTTTTAAGCTTCACAGTTCCGCTCTCGCTCATCAAATGTCAAACCAATACACTGGAGGATTTAAACTTAACTTTTAGTCAGGCCAAAACCCTGATGCTGATGCTGCTGCTACTGCTTCTGCTGCGGTTGATGCTTTTCCATTTCCTTGGCATTGTAGTTTGAGAAAGTGCTGTGTGGAGGAGAAACTTTCTTCTTTTTTTTTTGTCGGCATGCCGCAAAGCGATTTTACCCAACCATCTTGGCACTCCCTGTCATTGCCCTTCACCATGGCAAGCGGCTTTTAATAATGTCGCACGACTTTCGTTATTTTTCGTCCTTTGTGCAACTTTGTTGTTGACTTTCTCTGCGTCTCTTCCAAACGCTCTCTGAAGTTATTTTATAAGATTTTCTCGCGCTTTCCCACAAAGGACACAAATGCCAATTCATTTCATAAGAAGAAAAAAAACCGAATTCGGTTTGTGTTATTTATTTCCCTTTTTTTCCTTTCATTTTTCATTTACATTGAAACCAACAACCGGAGCAACAGGACTCATATGTAGGGGCGTAATTGCATGTCAATTGCACGCTTCATGGCCAAAAGCAAAGTGAGTAGTGGGAGGAATGCCGGGAATAACAAACACATTCCCATTCAATTAAGCCAAGTTTTTTTTCTCCCTTTGCGGTACCATAATTTATTTTAATTAAAATAAATTTCCATTTCTTTTCCTTTTTTCTTTTTTGCAAAGTTTAGTTTACTTTTGGCAAAAAAAACAAAAACACCAAATTTCTGAATTGCATACTTTTCGGGTGCTGAAAATTAAATCAACTGCAGTGTCTGATAAAATGATTTTCCGTCTGCTTATAAAGCAAAAACCTGTAACTTAAACTTTAAAGATAAAACTTTCATTGATGAAACCACAAACTAAGATGAATATAAATTAAATTTTTTTCCATTTGGACAATTGTTAATTTTTCCTTTTTTTTTTTACTGCTAGAAATTGAGTCAGCTGCAGTGTCTGCATTTAGTTTTATGTTGTGGACCAATTCCATAAGTGAATCGGATTGCCGCTACAATGGTTTAAATATAGGTGAAACTTTTATTATTTTTCTGACTACAGATATATGAAAACTAATCTTGATTCTTTTCGGAAAATCTTCAATTTTTCATCATTACTAACAAGCTTCTCTATTGGCATCATTAAGCCTTATAATTTGGTCTCGCTCAATTACATCTAACAATTTTATTTTTATTCTTATCTTAAACTATAATTACGATATGGTTGAACAAGGCATTGACTAGTTTTGGATTATCATCGATAGAAGTAAAAATGTGGTTCAAATATTCGGTTCTATTTGCAGTTGCCCTTATGGCATATCAAATTGTTCAGGTACCTATAACTAAATACCTATTAAAAATATGAAATAATTGGTATATCTCCTCCAAGATAACATCACGTGTCGAGCTTACGAATTTAAAGTGTATTCCACTCGATAAACCTTTTGCTGACTTTGAACATTGCCGAATTAAGGCTGTGAATCGCACTTACAAGTATTTAACTCTCAAAATTAACCTTTTCAAAATTCCAGTTACAAATGTATCGGTAAGATTTTCATATACAAATGAAAAGTCATTAAAAGTGATCCTTTTTAGGTTAATGTGTCTGTGCTAAAGCGATTAAATGGCTATAAACCATTTCTATACAATGTCACTTTTGATGCATGTAAATTTTTGGCATCGAAAAATAAGAATCCACTACTAAAATATTTCCATAGTTTCATTGGGGAACACTCCAACATGAATCACAAATGTCCATATGATGTAAGTGCTTTCAAGTCACAGAAATCAATATAATGATCCACGATTTCTCTTTAGCATGATCTTGTGGTTGATAAAGTTTCAATTGGATTTTTAAATCATCAACTTGCTGAGGTTTTACCAGTTCCCGAAGGTGATTATGCTGTCTTTACCAGTTGGTATGCTTATGGCTTAAATCGTGCTGATGTTCAAATTTATTTTACTATATCTTAGTGTATTGAACTTGTTTGCAATACATTGATATATATTTTAATTATTAATATGCGATGTCTTTTGCTTTTAAGTATATGAAACAAATTATTAAGGATGTTAATTTCATTTGATGAACAAAACTATTATTTAATCTAAACTGGGGTATTTTTAGAGTGTTTGATTGATCAGTAAACCTTTTTCATTGTTTTTTTTTTTTTTTAATCTTTTAAGAAAAAGTTCTTTAATGGACACTGATTATTGTCAACTAAGGGGAAATCCTAATCCCTAGGCTGTATTTTGGATATTAGAGTAAACATTTTTTAATATTATTCAAAATGCACCGAAATAATAAATCTATTAAAAAAAAGTATCGGAAAGATATCAAATTTAGTAAGTATATAATATTAATTAAGATATAGAAGATATAGATTAAAAAACTTTCCTTATTTTCAAATATATCAATTTTACCAAGTACTTAAATACTAAATAAAAATAAATACAGTGAGCCCTCGGTTAACGAACACCTCGGATAGCGAACATTTCGGATAACGAACACATTTTTTTGGGGAATAAAGTTTCGGTTAACGAACAAAGTATCGCATAACGACCAATTAAAGAGGTGGAAGACCTAATTGCATGTAAAATTTCCAGGATTCCCATTATAGTTGTGCCCAGTGTGACTTTTTTTTCATTTCAGATGTCACCTTACCTCAAATATACATTCAGTTCGTTAATAATTATTATACGTTTCACTTTACTTTGTTTCAATGAAAGCTGAACTTAATATATATTGGTAAATTTTTTCAGTAATTTTAAAGTTTCGATGCATTTTATGTTGTATCCTTTTAGTAAAAGTTCAAATTGAACCGCATTAGAGTGTATTTTTTTCCCACCTGGAACGCATTATTTTATTTCACATTGATTTATATGGGAAAAGTCGTTTCGCTTAACGAAGAAGATGCTGGAACCAATTGTATTCGTTAACCGAGAGTCCACTGTACTAATAAATACGAATCTTTAAACATTTAAAATAATTTACTTATTTCCTAATATACATAATTAAACCACAAAAAGGTTATTAACTTTCTTTAACATTCAAATTAATTTATACATTCAGTTTTATAATTTAATAAAATTTTCTTTAGCAATGTAAATGTATTTTTCCAATATAATTCCAAAAAAATTAAATGAACGTGCAAATTTTTTACAATTAGGGACAAATTCCAAATTTTCCTTTTAGTTTTTTTCGCATGTTGAATTTACGAATTTAAAATGTAATCCACTTGACAATACTGTCGAATTAATTTTCGAAGATTCAAGTGAAATATGGGATTCACTGCAAAAAAACACCAAATTTGGTATTGCATACTTTCATGCATCTATTTAAATCCCTTAGGGGCTGTAAAATGTCTAAAAAAAAAAATGGAAAACTAGTGCACTCTGCTATGCTTAAATCAGAAGAGGTTTATTAGTAGCAAACAAAACTATTCGTTTAAATGATGGGATAAGCGAAAAATCTTTCATTTGTCATTAGTCATAAATGAAAATAAAACTTTAGATATGAATAAAGTGATGACACAATAATAACTACGCCATTCAAAAATCGCTTTTTAATTACTTCTGTTTTTTCCAACCAGCCGTTATATTATTGCTCGCAATCCCAAACCAACTAAAGCGATTTGGTTGATCGAGTGGATGACTATTGATCACCAGCAGAAGTAAAAATGTGGCTTAAAAATTCGGTTCTACTGGCAGTTGCCATTACGGCATATCAAATTGTTCAGGTACTTATAATTAAATACCAATTATATACTATATATAAAACATTTACTAATTCCCTTAAAAGATCACTTCGCGTGTTGAACTAACAAATTTAAAGTGCATTCCACTCGATAAACCTTTTGCTGACTTTGAACATTGCCGAATTAAGGCTGTGAATCGCACTTACAAGTATTTAACTCTCAAAATTAACCTTTTCAAAATTCCAGTTACAAATGTATCGGTAAGATTTTCATATACAAATGAAAAGTCATTAAAAGTGATCCTTTTTAGGTTAATGTGTCTGTGCTGAAACGATTAAATGGCTACAAACCATTTCTATACAATGTCACTTTTGATGCATGTAAATTTTTGGCATCGAAAAATAAGAATCCACTACTAAAATATTTCCATAGTTTCATTGGGGAACACTCCAACATGAATCACAAATGTCCATATGATGTAAGTGCTTTCAAGTCACAGAAATCAATATAATGATCCACGATTTCTCTTTAGCATGATCTTGTGGTTGATAAAGTTTCAATTGGATTTTTAAATCATCAACTTGTTGAGGTTTTACCAGTTCCCGAAGGTGATTATGCTGTCTTTACCAGTTGGTATGCTTATGGCATAAATCGTGCTGATGTTCAAGTTTATTTTACTATATCTTAGTTTATTGAACTTGTTTAGAATACATTGAAACATATATATTTTAATTCCATCTTTATATAGTTTGATTCTAGTTAGAGATATACTATCCCTATGATGTAAGTACAATTCAATCGAAAAACTAGTCGAATAATCAACAAATTTCGTTTCCAGCACGACTTGATCATTGATAAAGTTTCAATTGAATTTTTGAATCATCACTTGTTCAGGTTTTACCATTTCCGGAAGGTGATTATGCTGTTTTTACCAATTGGTATGCCTATAGGAACAATCGTGAGAGTGTTCAAGTTTATGTTTAAAAAGTTGAAAAACTAATCATAAAATATTAATTCATCCATTTATAAAATGAACTTTTACAAAAAATGTATGAAAAATGTTTCGCACCAATAAATTACTTTCCCACGAGTACCAATTCTTTTGAACTCGGATCCTATATGTTGTCCTTTGTTAACGATTAGCTTAATCTTTTGAATCGATTCTTCTTGTAGTAATTTTATCAAACCTAACAAACCTTAAGAGATTGTATACTATATGTATACTATGTAACTATTATCTTAAGGCTACAAAGAAACAAACAGATGAAGAGAAGAAACACAAAATTAGGTCTAAGTTATATTTTTTTTTTCTCCGAGTATTATTTTTTTATTAGAGAATCGGTTATTTTCAGTCATTACTTATATGTTGACTCAATTGAGCTATTAATTTTTTTCCCCTTGGTCACGCTCAATTAGATCCAAATACTTTATATTTATCCTAATCTAAAACAAAAGCAATATGGTTGATTGAACGAGTGAATTCACTAGTTATTGATCATCCAACAGAAGTAAAAATGTGGTTCGAGTATTCGGTTCTATTGGCAGTTGCCCTTATGGCATATCAAATAGTTCAGGTACCTATAACTAAATACCTATTAAGTATATGAAATAATTTGTATTTCTCCTCCAAGATAACATCACGTGTCGAGCTTACGAATTTAAAGTGTATTCCACTTGATAAACCTTTTGCTGACTTTGAACACTGCCGAATTAAGGCTGTGAATCGAACTTACAAGTATTTAACTCTTAAAATTAACCTCTTCAAAATACCGATCACAAATGTATCGGTAAGATTTTCTTATACAGATGAATATCCATTAAAAATAATCATTTTTTAGGTTAATGTGTCTGTGCTGAAACGATTAAATGGCTACAAACCATTTCTATACAATGTCACTTTTGATGCATGCAAATTTTTGGCATCGAAAAATAAGAATCCGCTGCTAAAATATTTCCATAGTTTCATTGGGGAACACTCCAACATGAATCACAAATGTCCATATGATGTAAGTGCTTTCAAGTCACAGAAATCAATATAATGATCCACGATTTCTCTTTAGCATGATCTTGTGGTTGATAAAGTTTCAATTGGATTTTTAAATCATCAACTTGCTGAGGTTTTACCAGTTCCCGAAGGTAATTATGCTGTCTTTACCAGTTGGTATGCTTATGGCATAAATCGTGCTGATGTTCAAATTTATTTTACTATATCTTAGTTTATTGAACTTGTTTGGATACATTGATATATATTTTTATTCCATTTTTATGTAGTTTGATTCTGTAATATCTTTATAAATATTTGTCAATGAAACCAATAAATGTAATTTAAAGGTTTTTATTTCTTTTCGATCCTAAATACCTAAAACATAGAAAAATTAAAAGGAAAATTCTGTAAAAAGAACTTATTTAATGATAATAACGGACTGATTGAATGAAACTAATTTGATAATAATTGCAGTCTGGTTGAATAGGAATGTATGCGATATCTTTTGCTTTTAAGTATATGAAACAAATGATGAAGGATATTAAGTTCAATTGATGAATATAACAAGTATAGAACCTAAACTAATTGATTGATCAGTAAACCTTTTTGATTGTTTTTTTAATAAGTCTTTGAAGAAGAAGATCTTTAATGAACACTGATTAGTGTCAAATAAGGGGAAATTCTAAATTCTTTAAGTAGTTGTGAAGAAGATCTTTATACGTTTAAAATACTTTCCTCATTTCCCACTATACATAATTAAAGCACAAAAAGTTTAATAACTTTCTTTAACATTCAGTTTTATATTTTAATATAATTTTCCCTTGCAATATGAACGTATTTTTGCAAAATATTTCCAAATAAATTTTAGGGACAAATTCTAAATTCTCAGAAAAGTTTAGCAAAATGGATTAAATGTTTGTAAAAAGGCTTAACAACATTTGGAATCTTTATATTTATGTTTATCAAATCAATCCAAGAATCTAATTTACCACAAGCCTTATGAGATTGAATATCGAACTTCATCTAGATGAGATACATAAGTGCTTTAACTCTTATCTAAACGGCACAAAGAGACAGACAGAATTAAACATACTTTTTCGGTACTAGATTGTATCAGCTGCAGTGACTACATATTTTTCCATGTTATGTACCATGTACTATATATTGTGTTTTAAGCATATGTAGATATCTTCATCGATAGATGATAGATATATCTGAGTACAGAAATACAGAAACTCATTTGTTTTCTCGTTTTTACGCCAGTCATTACAAACATGTCAATTTAATAGAACTATTAAGTCTTTCCCTTGGTTGCGCTCAATTAGGTTTAATCGCTTAATTTTTATCCTAATCTAAAACTACAAAAGCAAAAGGTATGGTTGATTGAACTTGTGAATTGACTAGTTATAAATCATCCAACAGTGATAAAAATGTGGTTCAAGTATTCGGTTCTACTGGCAGTTGCCCTTATGGCATATCAAATTGTTCAGGTACCTTTAGTTAAACTAAAACTAGTTAATATAAGAAATATTTCCTTACTCTCTCTCTCTCTCTCTCTCTCTCTCTCTCTATAAAAGATCACTTCGCATGTTGAATTCACAAATCTGAAATGTACTTCATTGGACAAATCATTCTCTGATTTTGAAACTTGTCGCATTAAGGCTATAAATCGCACTTACAAGTATGTAAGTCTGAAAATTAAACTTTTTAAAGTTCCGATTACAAATATTACGGTAAGATTTATCCCATTCGATAAACTAAATATTGAAATATCGCCATCTTTTTGAAGATAAATATATCGCTTATGAAACGTTTGAATGGCTATAAACCATTTCTGTATAATGTCACTTTCGATGCATGCAAATTTCACGCCTCCAAAGTAAAGAATCCCGTGATTAAATATTTCTACGATTTTGTTAAGGAATATTCCAATATGAATCATACTTGTCCATACGAAGTAAGTGCGCCTCTAATCAAAGAAAAATAGTTCTAATTGTAGGGGATTTGTTTTACAGGAAGACATTATTGTGGATAAAGTATCAATTGAATTTATGAATCATCAGATGGTTAATGTTTTACCATTTCCTAAAGGTGATTATGCTGCTTTTACTAGTTGGTACGCTTATGGCATAAATCGGGCAGATGTCCGAGTCTACGGTACACTATCATGAGTGTAAAGGATATTTTCACAAAGAAGTAACTGGATCTGAAGCCTTCGTCTATATTCATGATGGTAACAAAGCTGTTTCTGATAATGGTTTTCTTTTCAAATTCTACAATTTCTCTTTTAATATTTCTATTATATTGACTGTGTTGAGGGTTTGAAAGTTTCGTGTTTATATTTCATATATTCAAATATGTTTTTGTTCATTTTAAGAAATTTACAATTTTCGATATGGAGTAATAAATATTCTGTGGTTAAAGGTATTTGTCGTTATATTTGATTTAGTCTACTTATTATCTTTTTTTGGGAAACTCGATTTATTGTAACGACGATTGCAACAATTTGAACGTACCGCCTCGCCCGGCCACTTATAACAGTTCACCCACCCTCAGGATTGGCAACTCTAAGCTAAGTTTAATACGGCAACGCCAGAATTGTTGGCTGCAGCCAACTTCATTATGTAGCACGGTCACATTACTGCAGCTTTTACACCAGTCTGTGGAGTTGCCACTTGGCTCGTTTTGAGAAGAGAGCATAAGTGTGACAAGGCGGCAGCGCGATCAAGCGAGGAGTCAGTCGTTGCGTTCAAATGTTTAAATTTTTGAACTGAATATCATTCTAGCAAATATTTTTTAGAAGTTCTTCTCGTTTGTTTTTCGATCGGACGACAAAAACTTTTCCAAATTTGGGAATTCTTACACGGAAAATCAGGAAAAAGTGGAAAATATTTCTGGAAAATTAAAACCAGTCATAACAAATCTGAAAGATAGTAAATCATCCTTTTGAAAAAGTCCAAATTTTATCTTACTGGACACAAGAACTTCCGCATGGGCGGCCATGAACCTTAAATACAAGACGGAGTCGAGTCTGAGACTAGGGTCTATTAACGAAGGAACAGTTCCAGAAAATGCTTGGGGGATAATAGTTTGCAAGGGTATACGAACTTCGGTTGAGGAGTAAATCCTATGATGCAGTCGCGGAAATAAGAGAAGAAAGTGTGGCGTAACACAATAGGAATAAGCACTGAGAATGACATTTAAATAATAATATTGTCATTAAACAATAAATTGACTCAATTTAGTTATTAGTTCCCCCTTGGTCTCGCTCAATTAGATCTAACCACTTTATTTTTATCCTATTCTAAACCTACAAAATCGATGTGGTTGATTCTACAAGTGAATTGACTAGTTATTGATCATCCATCATTTGTAAAAATGTGTTTCAAGTATTCCCTTCTTCTGGCAGTTGTCCTTATGGCATATCAAATTGTTCAGGTACCTTTAGTTAAACTGAAACTATATAATATAAGAAATAATTCATTACTCTCTCTCTATAAAAGATCACTTCGCATGTTGAATTTACAAATCTGAAATGTACTACATTGGACAAATCATTTGTTGATTTTGAAGATTGTCGCATTAAGGCTGTGAATCGCACTTATAAGTATATAACACTAAAAATAAACCTTTTCCAAATACCAGTGACAGATGTTTGGGTAAGATCGATAAACAGTTTATCAGATCAACTAATTAGTAAAAATTCGCCATTTTAGGTCAATGTATCCGTTTTGAAACGTTTGAATGGCTACAAACCGTTTCTTTACAATGTCACTTTCGATGCATGCAAATTTCTAGCCTTCAAAGGAAAGAATCCTCTGCTTAATTATATTTACAGCTTTGTTAAGGATCATTCCAATTTGAACCACACTTGTCCATACGACGTGAGTAATTGAAAGAAAAAAAAAAACAGACGAATAAACAAGAATTTGTTTTTCAGCACGATTTGTTTGTGGATAAGGTTTCAATTGGATTCTTGAATCATCAACTTGTGGAGGTTCTACCATTTCCTGAAGGTGATTATGCTGCCTTCACCAGTTGGTATTCTCGTGGTAAAAAAAATGCGGATGTTCGAATTTATGTCACCATATCTTAAATGTTTGAAAACTGCAGCTAATTTTACATTTCAGAAAGCTGTAATATAAAATTAAGAAAAAGTTTGCATATTGTTATGATGATTTACCGTTTCTCAATACTGAAACGTCGCACAAATTCACAAACAGTTTAAAAATATAAGCAATATCTTGAAACTAAAAAATATTTAAAATAATATCTCAATTTTTATATATGTATATTATAGCGCTCCGAACAGAGCAATTCTAAAACTCAACTTTCCCTCGTGCCTTAAAAGATTATACACCAAGTTTTATCAACTTTGCTCAAAATCTACTATCAAAATGAGGCATAGAAACAGACAGATAAAATGAGTGATAGACAGGACTATAATTTTTTCTGCATTACAAACATTAAAAAAATTTTGTTACACCTTCTGAACATATAAATGTCATCTGTTAATATTAATGTTCATTTCTACGAGAAAAAGAAACACCAAATTTGGCATAGCATACTTTTAGGTGTTAGAGTTTAAAAATCAAAACCCATCGCGGCAAAACTCTGTTTTATAATTAGTTACGCCAAGTGATTATCACAAATAGTTTCGTCTGGTTAGTTCCAACTAACATTTAGATCATTTATTTTACATTAACACGATATTTTTTTCCAATTTTCAACGAAAACAAGTGGTAATTATAAACGCAGTCATTAGAACTAAAAATGCGTTTCAACTACTCAAACCTCTTGGGAGTTGCCTTATTGGCACATCAAATTGTTCAGGTAGCTATAAGTTATCTATATAATATTCTAATAATTCTAATTCTAAACTCTTTCTATAAAGATCACTTCACATTTTGAATTGACAAATTTGAAATGTATTCCATTGGATAAAACATTTGCCGATTTCGAAGATTGTCGTATTAAGTCTGTGAATCGCACCTACAAATATCTAACTATAAAACTCAAACTTTTCAAGGTTCCGGTAACAAATGCTAAGGTAAGATCTACACACAGAAAGTGTCTAAAATTATATTGATAATAATTATCATTTTAGGTAAATGTTTGTGTTTTAAAGCGTTTGAATGGCTACAAACCATTTCTATATAATGTCACTTTCGATGCATGCAAATTTATGGCATCAACAAATAAGAATCCTTTGATTAAATATTTCTACGAATTACTTGAAAATTCGAATATTAATCACACCTGTCCATACGATGTAAGTTTTTCTGTGTTTTTGGAAAATCTAATTTGCCAATAATTTTTCATTTTTTAGCACGATTTATTTGTGGATAAGGTGTCAGTTGGTTTTCTAAATGATAAATTTGTTAACGTTTTACCTGTACCGGAGGGAGATTATGCATTTTTTACCAGTTGGTATGCTTATGGTATTCATCGAGCAGATGTTCGTGTCTATGGCACTTTGTCATAAGGGATATAAAGCAATAAAAAAAAAAAGTAGCTAACATGAAAGCCTATGCAATTATATAAATGATCTTCAGACAAAAGAAATTTTCTTAATTCTAAACGTATTTGATATTTGTCTACCTTTTTTTTATGTTTTGTCATAAACTATTTAATATATACATATGTAGTATGGGATCTGGTAGCCTTTCGACGACGAAGATAATAGGAATTGGCAACGCCGGATATGAGAGAATGGGCAGAGTTTACCTGCAACTACAACTGAAAAACGACGAAAGTTTCAAAGACGTCGAGCTATGAGCTAAATATCTCAAACATTAATGTTATAACTCTAAAATATTGTTAGCCTTATTACACAAATATTCAATTAAACTAAATACAATAAACAATACTTATGTAGTCTATATAAAAATTGTCATCTCTCTTTAACAAAAGAGGTGAATTCTAACAAACTAATGGATTTCTTCTCGGACAATTGGTTAATGACAGCAATCATTTTAATTATATAATTTTGTTTTTGTTTAGTTTAGCTTAATGAGATTTAAGCGATTTGGTTGAACATATGTTTGACTAGTTATTGATCATCCAACAGAGTTAAAAATGTGGTTCAAGCATTCAATTCTTCTGGCAATTGTCCTTATCGGATATCAGATTGTTCAGGTACTCTATATATAATCTAAACTATTAAATGTATTATAAAAATTCCTTTTAAAGATTAATTCGCATTTGGAATTTATGAATCTGAAATGTAATTCACTGGACAAATCATTCTCTGATGGCATTTTTCATCGGTCAATGGAATAGACTCACTAACTTAAAACAAGTAATGACAAAATATCTCTAAAACCTTAGCGTAAAAAATCGTGTTTAATATTGTTAGCTTAATTATTAATGAGCACAGCCTCTTTGATTGACAGTTACCTCATAGATTTAATCTGGAATGAAATCGTAAGGGGTCTTCTGAAGCTTTAAGGATATTTGGCTCCAGGCATCCTTCCTGGCAATTTTTAATAACATTATCATCTTTAAACTGTATTTCAGATTCATAGACCTTAAGCAAAAGCCATCCCACACGTTTTTTTTAAGTGTATGTTCGTAGAGTAAGGTGGCCACTCCATCAGGACCACACCATGCTCCTTTATTCTGCCTTTTGCAGCTCGTGCGGTATGAATCGGAGCTGTGTAATGTTGAGATCTCCAGCTCAGAACTCCAATAATGTTGGAAAAATATTTGAAAACCTTTTCCAGAAGTTCCTTGTAGCTTCTCGCATTCGTATAATCCCCGAAAGGGAATGCGACACGAAAGTTTTTTTTTTTTTTTCAACCTAATGCTTTCTAATGATGATGCTAAATTGTAAATAATGGTCAATAATGTACTTTGCAAAGGGCATACGAATATCGGTTTATCTTTTAAAGTGTCGTCTTCAATAAACTTTAAAGATTTTTTATCTCGTTTTTCATTCTTGTAATCAATCATCTTAGAATGCTAGATCTGCCCTGCCAATTTTATTGAATTACCATAACAATTGTATAGAGAAATTTGAACTCTACTAATTTAAAAGGAACTTCAGTTCATTTCTCGAGCTAATAACAAGCCAATTACAAATATTTTTTAAATTGTATTATTAACTCCTTTTGATGATCTCACCCAATTGCATCTAAACGTTTTGTTTGTATATCAATCTCACGAAGCGATTTGATTGATCATTCAACAGAGTTAAAAATGTGCTTCAAGTATTCAGTTCTACTGACCGTTGCCCTTATGGCGGCATATCAAATTGTTCAGGTAACTTTAATTGAACTATTTAATATAGAAAATATATCCTTACTCTCTTTATAAAAGATCACTTCGCATATGGAATTTACAAATCTGAAATGTACTTCACTGGACAAATCATTTTCTGATTTTGAAACTTGTCGAATAAAGGCTATAAATCGCACTTACAAGTATGTAAGTCTGAAAATTAAACTTTTTAAAGTTCCGATTACAAATATTACGGTAAGATTTATCCCATTCGATAAACTAAATATTGAAATATCGCCATCTTTTTGAAGATAAATATATCGCTTATGAAACGTTTGAATGGCTATAAACCATTTCTATACAATGTCACTTTCGATGCATGCAAATTTCACGCCTCCAAAGTAAAGAATCCCGTGATTAATTATTTCTACGATTTTGTTAAGGAATATTCCAATATGAATCATACTTGTCCATACGAAGTAAGTGCGCCTCTAATCAAAGAAAAATAGTTCTAATTGTAGGGGATTTGTTTTACAGGAAGACATTATTGTGGATAAAGTATCAATTGAATTTATGAATCATCAGATGGTTAATGTTTTACCATTTCCTAAAGGTGATTATGCTGCTTTTACTAGTTGGTACGCTTATGGCATAAATCGGGCAGATGTCCGAGTCTACGGTACACTATCATAAGTGTTAAGGATATTTTCACAAAGAAGTAACTGGATCTGAAGCCTTCGTCTATATTCATGATGATAACAAAGCTGTTTCTGATAATGGTTTTCTTTTCAAATTCTACAATTTCTCTTTTAATATTTCTATTATATTGACTGTGTTGAGGGTTTGAAAGTTTCGTGTTTATATTTCATATATTCATATATATGTTTTTGTTCATTTTAAGAAATTTACAATTTTCGATATGGAGTAATAAATATTCTGTGGTTAAAGGTATTTGTCGTTATATTTGATTTAGTCTACTTATTATATTTTTTTTTGGGAAACTCGATTTATTGTAACGAAGATTGCAACAATTTGAACGTACCGCCTCGCCCGGCCACTTATAACAGTTCACCCACCCTCAGGATTGGCAACTCTATGCTAAGTTTAATACGGCAACGCCAGAATTGTTCGCTGCAGCCAACTTCATTATGTAGCACGGTCACATTACTGCAGCTCTTACACCAGTCTGTGGAGTTGCCACTTGGCTCGTTTTGAGAAGAGAGCATAAGTGTGACAAGGCGGCAGCGCGATCAAGCGAGGAGTCAGTCGTTGCGTTCAAATGTTTAAATTTTTGAACTGAATATCATTCTAGCAAATATTTTTTAGAAGTTCTTCTCGTTTGTTTTTCGATCGGACGACAAAAACTTTTCCAAATTTGGGAATTCTTACACGGAAAATCAGGAAAAAGTGGAAAATATTTCTGGAAAATTAAAACCAGTCATAACAAATCTGAAAGATAGTAAATCAGCCTTTTGAAAAAGTCAAAATTATATCTTACTGGACACAAGAACTTCTGCATGGGCGGCCATGAACCTTGAATACAAGACGGAGTCGAATCTGAGACTAGGGTCTATTAACGAAGGAACAGTTTCAGAAAATGCTTGGGGGATAATAGTTTGCAAGGGTATACGAACTTCGGTACGGCCCAAGTTAGGCCATCCTTCTAGTTTATAAATTAATAAGCTTCTGAATAGTTACCACTAACATTTCTTTGGTTTCTTCTATAAATATCCTGTTTTTCATACTTGAAAGCAATCTTTCTAGATTGATAGATCTGCCCTGCCAATTTTATCGAATACCCCATAACAATTGTACAAGCCAATTAGAAACAATTTTATTTTTTAAATTGTATTATTAACTCCTTTTGATGATCTCACCCAATTGCATCTAAACGTTTTGTTTGTTTATTAATCTCACGAAGCGATTTGATTGATCATTCAACAGAGTTAAAAATGTGCTTCAAGTATTCAGTTCTACTGACCGTTGCCCTTATGGCAGCATATCAAATTGTTCAGGTAACTTTATATCAACTAAAACTATTTTATATCAGAAATAATTCATTACTCTCTCTATTAAAGATCACTTCGCACGTTGAATTTACGAATCTGAAATGCAATTCACTGGACAAATCATTTTCTGATTTTGAAACTTGTCGAATAAAGGCTGTGAATCGCACTTACAAGTATGTAAGTGTGAAAATAAAACTTTTCCAAGTTCCAGTAACAAATGTCACGGTAAGATTTATCCCATTCGAAAAACTAAATATTAAAATATCGCCCACTTTTTTAGGTAAATGTATCCCTGATGAAACGTTTGAATGGCTATAAACCATTTCTATATAATGTCACTTTCGATGCATGCAAATTTCAAGCCTCCAAAGTAAAGAATCCTGTGATTAATTATTTCTACGGTTTTATTAAGGAGCATTCCAATCTGAATCATACTTGTCCATACGAAGTAAGTGCGCTTCTAATCGAGCAAAATTGGTCTAACTTAAAGGGATTCTTTTTACAGGAAGACATTATTGTGGATAAAGTATCAATTGAATTTATGAATCATCAGATGGTTAATGTTTTACCATTTCCTAAAGGTGATTATGCTGCTTTTACTAGTTGGTACGCTTATGGCATAAATCGAGCCGATGTGCGAATTTATATTGCTCTGTCATAAAGGTTTATTAGCAAATATCTATTGTCAATGAAATAAATAAAACTGAAATTCAAAGATTGTATTTAATGAAGGACTTCTTTTAGTTTGCAAGAATATAAAAATAAAACGGGCAATGCATTTTGCATTCAGATAGTAAAGTGATAAAAAATGAAGCAAGCAAGTCGTCCCTGCCGACATTGTCTAGTCACTAGACAAATGATCGAACAACCTCAAAATCGCAATCAATTCAAAACAAAGTTCCCTTTTACATGCAGCGAGCGCATGCTATCTCGCTCTTTCTTATCTGCCAATGCCGCCTTGGCATTTCAGTACAAAACGGATATAGGCATATCTTCGATGTTTATTGTCCGATTTCGACAAAATTTGGTCAGTTGGTCCAGTTTGGGTATATAATTAGGTTTACCAAGTAAGAATACGATATCTTGAAAGCAGCCCTAGTTATCGTTTTTTTTAAATTTCGGGGGCGGAAGTGGGCGTGGCTAAAATTTGAAACAAACTTGATCAGCTTTGACATTAGACGGATGCTCACAACAAATTTGGAAGCTCTAGCTCTTATAGTCTCTGAGATCGAGTGGCTCATACGGACAGACGGACGGACAGACGGACAGACGGACATGTCTCAGTCGACTCGGCTGTTGATGCTGATCAAGAATATATATACTTTATGGGGTCGGAAACGTATATTTCTATGCGTTACAAACATCTGACCAATTTCATAATACCCTCTGCAAGGGTATAAATATAGATTAGCTTCCATTTGAACCAATGTATCAAAATAACCTACTCAAATAATTTTATTTACTCAAATATAAGAAAACCAATACTTGATATAACCCTACAATACAACGTAGGATTCGCGAGAATCGTTAATCATACAATTGTTCTTAAAAACACCAAGTTAGGGCTCTAAAACTACATTCTCGACCGATCGTTCCTAAGGGAGCTGTATGATATAGTCAACCGATTTTGATGAAACTTGGTGGATATGTTAGAAAGTATTTTAAACTCATTGACAACCAGTTTTGTGATATTCGATGAAAAAACAACAAAATTATGGAAGTTTAATTTTGTTCTCGACCGATCGTTCCTATGGGAGCTATACGATATGGTCAACCGATTCTGATAAAACTAGGTGGACTTGTTTGAAGGTGTATTAAACTTATGAACACCAAATTTCGTAACAATTGATTGCAAAACAACAAAGTTATTGAAGTGTAATTCTATTCTTGACCGATCGTTCCTATGGGAGCTATATGATATAGTCATCCGATCAGAATGATTCCGAGATATGCAAAGCCTACAATAAAAAGAAGTCTAAGTGCGAAATTTCAGCTCTGCAGCTTTAAGAGTCTCGGAGTTGATTGCGTAGAATCAGACAGATAGATAAGGATATATGAATTCAGCTGGTAAGGCTGATCAAGAATATATATGTTTCCTTCTATGCGTTGCAAACCCTTTTTACAAGAGCTGAAACATAAATTATTCTAACCAGTGGCGGATCCAGGGTGGTTGCGGAAATTTGGTGAGAGTTCCCACCCCAAAATTGTCCTCTGGATCCGCCCCCGATTCTGACCCATTTCCCCTTAGTATTTCTTCTTTTCAATTTATTGCTAGTTTTCTTCAAACTTACCGATAACGCCAATGATTGGCCAATAGTTCAATTTCTTTACGTGCTGGCGTTTCAATTTTTTGACTGGAACCTTCTTTGGTTAGATGATCGAGTTTAGTATTTTGTAGAACGAAATCGACAACAGCTTTCTTCATGGCAAATACATAATCGGCACGAATTTCGGCAATATTCTCACTTAAAGCAACTTCCCATTTGTTAAGAAATGGAGGAATCAAATTGGTAATTCTATAAAAAGAGAAATCGATATTAAGTTTGTTTATATCTTACATTTCCATTATCGTTACCTCTTCAAAATCTTCCTATTCAACGATGAGACATGAATCGTATCAATGCCATGTTTAATATAATAATAATAACGCAATGTTTCCTTCTCATCTTTATCGGGAAACGGGACATCACATTGACTTGTCACTTCTACATCCTGATCATCGTCCATATGAAGGATGAGGGAAACCAATTTAGCTCGAAAATGTTCACGTTCCATTCGCATGACCATATAATTGCCTTTTCCTCGGCGATCCTCTTCCAAATCGGCTCCCCGTTTACGCTTGACGCGTGCCTTTTTTGCATATAGTATATTATCGGGTAGATCGGATAACATTTTACCATCCAGTATGCGACTGGCACATTCGGGCATATTCAATTCATACCAAAGACGACGTGATTTGTATTCTGGATTGGCTTTCGATTGTAAAATACTTTGAAGAACATCCGGTTTGGGCCGATTATATAGCATTTTGGATTTCTCGCATAGGCGATGAGAACCGCAAGCGGAGGAAAAACTGGGTACACTTATGTCCCGTTTGGGATTCGGACGGCCCTGCATGTTGTTAAGTCTGGAAAACAACTAAAATTAGTTAAACGTTCTCACTCTTTCTTTGAATTACGCGCCTTTTTTCCGAAGCGGTAGGCAACAGTTGCGGTTGTTGTATAAACTAAGAACCGTTTAACTGGTTGGTGTATCAACTAAAAACCGTTGGCCACCTTAAAGCGCCACTGTGTCGCTTCGTTTATTTTGCAGCACTGGTGCCGCATGCAAAATCCGTTGCTGTTTTAACACTACCACTCTGGCAACTCTGTAGCCGGGCTGGCGGTAAATAATGCAAATTTTATATAAAAATAAATTTACAATATTTGTCAATTTTATAAAGTTTTTCCATTTAGATTTTGACTTACCAGTCGTTGTAACCATTCGATGTAAGTTCAACTAATGCGATTAACGAACATTGTTAGCTAATCATAACAATTGCTTAGCAACCAAAAATCTCAACGACCACGGATAAACGTAGCAAAACAAAACAAAAAGAGACTAAGAATTTGCCTACCAAAACAAAACCGAGAGCTAAACTGCTAAATATTGAAAAAGAAATAAATGAACAAACGGCCAAAGACTAAGCAAACGTAAACCACAAATATCAGTCCAAACACATTTTAAAGACTTTGTTTCATTTCATAAACTAAATAAATTTATTCTTAAAACTTTGTTGTCGCAATTCAAAGTCCCGCTATTTCTTCAAACAAATCTAGCGGCGAAATGGCTACACTTTGCAGCGAATAAGCTCAACTGCGGCGAATAACTAAAAATGTGGAAAATCAGCTGTTTTAGTTGGCTGCGGTATTATGTATAAATATTTGTTATACAAATTGTTTTAATTTTACTGTTTTTTGTGTAAATTAACACATTTTAGTTGTTAGGATTCTGTCGGAAGTCAAAAAGAAAGTTCTAAATTTCTCTTTCGAAACACAATGTTTCTGCAAAAATTTAATCCCCGCTGGCTGCGAGCAACCGCTAAACCGTTGATGGCGGTTACTGCCTCAAGATCATATTCCGGTACCTCTGCTGCAGGTGGTGGCAGTAAGAGCGCCCTGGCAGAATTGCGCAAGAAGACGGGATACACTTTTGCCAATTGTAAAAAGGCTCTGGAAATGAATAACAATGATGTCAATGCGGTAGGTACCACGTGCTGCCGGTGTCTAGGGTATGCCCCAAGGTCAGGTCACTAAATCATCGTAAGCATGCCGCCATTACTCTAAAGAGGGATAGAAGGAAGCTATAGAAATACCGGAATAGATAGTGTCACCTGTCCCGCATAGGCTACACGTAGGTAACTGGCCACTTCAGTAGCGGCTTAGAATGATGTAACAAACGTGTACTACGTGCCGAGTGAAGTTGGTTTAGGTTTTCTATCTTCCAAAGTTCGTTTCCTCCAAGGTTTCGTTTTGGTAAGACTCGACTTGTATGAGGGAATGATGTAGGGAATGTTCATTGTGTCAACTTTAATCTAAAGGATTTCCATTTTCCATTGCTGCCTTCCTCCAAGGTGTCCTTTGTATCCGCCTTGTTGAGCACTCGTGTAAGAAGTAAGATCCCGTACTTTTCCTTGAATTCATTAACCTTAAAATATCCTGTTCTGCCATTCCATAGGGTTTCTGTAGTAAAACCTTTATATTAAATTCCACAAGAATTTCTCTACAAACCACAAAAACTCACTTTGTTTGCCATTTTTCAGGCGGAGAAATGGTTAAATGACCAAGCCCAAGCAATGGGCTGGACAAAGGCCACAAAAGTTGCCGATCGGGTAACGACCCAGGGTCTTATTGGTGTATTGATACGTGGAAATCGTGGTGCCATGGTCGAATTGAATTGTGAAACGGATTTTGTGGCACGCAATGAGACATTTAAACGTTTTGTCGATCATGTGGCTCGCATTTGTTTGCATTATACAAAACTGACGGAATTCGATGGAGATCTGTGGAAGGTAAGTAGGATAAACTCAGATTAAGAAACTATTAAACATTTTCTGTTCAAATCTTTTAGCTTGGTTTCGATGCCGATGCCCTAAAGAATCTCGCCACTATTGAGGGACGCAGTTTGGGCGATCATTTGGCTCTGTTGATCGGAGCCGTTGGCGAGAATGCCTCAATACGTCGCGCCCTTTGCTTTAAAGTTAACAATGGACTACGTTTGGCCGGTTATGCCCATCCGGCTCCCACAAATGTTAGCACTACCGAAGATATCACACAAGTGGGAAAATATGGTGCTATTGTTGCCTTCCGTACGGAAAGTCGTTTGCAAGATATTGAATTCCAAAAGGCTTTGTGCCAACAAATTGTGGGCATGAAACCGAAAAGGATTGGCGAATATGGAAAGGACATACCGGTAGAGAATAAGGATGAGGAGCCATGTTTAATCCATCAGGAATATCTGTTAGAGCCGGATAAGACAGTGGGTGAAGCGCTAGATGAAAATAATGTATTTATTCTTGATTTTCATCGATTTGAATGCGGCGAGAGAACAGAACGTCGTCTCGATGAGATTATCAAGGCTGAAGAGCAACGGAGTAGCAATTAGAAATATTTTCTAAATCGTAATTCTGGTCAGAAAATTTGCATGTTGAACCCGAGAACAATAAACTGGGCCGAAATTATAAAAAAAAAAGAAACAATGAGTCATGCTAAAAAAATTGTATGTACCCTAAGTAGGGAAGCACGCTTGACCGCCTTCCATTTCGTGGTGGTGGTGCTGCTGTTGGTGGCAGCAACAGGCAGCAGAACAGGAATACACAAATATGTATATGGAGTAGAATGAACTGTTTATGGAATAAGTATATATGTTTTGTTCTATAGCCGGTAATTGTGCCCGCATGTCATGCAATATCACTTGCTTGCCAGAAGGTAAAAAGAGAACTACTCACACACACACACAGGTGGTGGTAGTTAGGTTCTGTAATAAACTGACTTGACCGGATCCAGTTTATGGTTGAGTTTATAGTCCCACCCTCTCTCTAGTCTCTCTGGTGTGAATTTTAAATAATTGGACACTATTCAAAGGTAGGGAAGGTAAACTAAATTTGTATGGAGATGTGGTTGAAAGTCCATTCAAAAGTTCGAAATCCCATTACCATGTGAAAGGCTTTCATCCAGAAATCAAGGCCACCACAGTAGTAATCTAAAGACATAAGATCATAATCATATTTTAATAGGTTTAACTATTCTATGATTTCCTATAATGAAAACGCACAGGACTAAAAATCAAACTTCATTATATAGAACCTATTTTATATGGAGATATGAATGCAATACATGAATGAATGAAAATACAATAAAAGATCCTTATGTACGGAGAGTTTTAGCTGCAACTGTGAAAGTTCACTATAGGAAAGTTCAACTGTATGTATTTTCAATTCCCACATTTAGCCGGAAAGTTTTGCTTTCTTCAAAGGTGAAACAACTTTAAAGTCTCTTTTTATACTTTTCAAGCAATATTTAAAAGTGCATTTTCAACTCGTAATTGGTCGAAAAGTGTGGAAGACTTTCAGTTAATCTCACTTACAGAGGCCCCTTCAAATATTAACATTAACATGTAATAAAAACTTTCAAAAATAAAATGATAAAAAACCAAATACAAACCTTTCTACAGTTTTTAGATGCGTCTGGATTAAATAATTACATGCAGATGTATTTAGATTAGGGTGGCCAAACGCACTCAAAAAACAAATTCAAATTATCTTTAGCGATCCTATTTACCACAAATGTATCAGAAAGAGACATCATCTACATATATTGCATCCCAAATGATGGCAAAGACAGAAATGTAAATAGAAAATGCAATGCACAGTGTCACAAATATTATGAAAAGTGGAGGTTCTTGCAAATCCAATTGTGATATTGGGCGAGTATATTTGAGCTATAAATTTATAAGAGGTACACCTACCAAAAGTCCCCCTTACTCTAATGCTAACCTGGAAATCATAGTAACCCTGGTAAATCATCTACATTAGGCTGTCAAAATAATTTAGCATTTACGACAACAAATCGTACAGGAGATATGGACTATATGGATATAGAATCTTTCCGTTCTAAATACAGTGATATAACTGTTACAGCTGTCCCGTCAGCCAATAGTTCATTCTCCACTGGATCTACAAGTAGTAAAATTTCAAAGGATGAGATTAAAAGTGAGCCTTACATGACTGAACAACAAAAAGAAGAGAGCCCTCGTGTAGAAATCACTTGTGTAGCGGGAGCAGGAGCAGGTGCTGGTACTAATCCACCACCACCACCACTACCGACACCAACTGAAGCAGTCTCGACAGTGGATTTTAATAGTGCCGCCGCTGCGTATGCAAATGAATATAAACAGGTGATGGACAAATTGGAGCAGACCAGATATAAGCAGGCCCAATTGCAATTATTGACTCTAGGGAATGGAGGAAAAGCATTAGACAATTTATATGGTTTGATGCCATCGGCAATTAGTAAGTTATTAGAAATTATTCAAAATTGTTTTTGTATCATTTGATTAATTTTTTAGCAATTGATCCAACGACGAATGTGGTGGACAAATATTCAAATCTTTTGGCTTTATTGGCGGGCATGAGAGGCGATATCACACCCACAGTAATGGGAGCTCGTGGGCCAAGGGATCGTTTACTTCGTGATATTGCACATGCCCGTATTTTGATAAGGGAACTCGTGATATTGACCACATAATTGCATAGTATTAATGCTGTAAAGTACATACATATATGTATGTAAATATATGCAGAATAAATGTTGATATTACTAACAACAATAAGAACAAAAATAACGCGAATGACGTCAGAAGAAAGAGGAAAAGAGCAGAGAAGGAGGCAGCATTTTAACAGTGGTTTCAATTCCATCCCATTTGTTTACGACGCATAATAAAAGCATAAAAAAAAACAGTAAAAAGAGAACAAGAACAGTTCTTAGAACTAGCTGCTTCTCTTTCTAGCATATGCTAAAGTCATATTTTGACACTTGCAGGCAGCGAAGCGCAACAAAAGTAGTACTTAAAAATTGTTAGAACGAACTGTTGGTACCCTTTTGTAAAACCAACATTGAGACGTAAATAATAATAGTAATTTATATTATTCTATTGTTAATTGCAACTTTGCAATTTAATTGTGCAATTTATAGTCATAATTAAATTATATCATAAACGCAATCAAATGTGATCAACTAAGTGTTACACGTTTTAATTAGTTGTAATTTGAATGCAAAAATATTGATAAATTGAAGAATAATTAACAATATAAAGCCATTAACACTGTATTGGAAAACATAAATCAGTGGCAAAGAATACTGAATTAGTTTTGTTTTTCCAAAAGTATGAATGAAAAAGTATGTAGTTCTATTTAGAGAAATTGCCTTACTCGTATTAGTATTTTGTTATATATCCCAATTTCACCAATTCCAACATACCCAATGCACAATATGACAAGCCTCTAGGTAAAGGGTCAAAAAAACACGAAAACACAAAAACAAAAAGCCTACGTCAGCTGCTCAGTTGCTGCGCTGCTTTGCCATGCCTGCGCCTGGGCAGGTGCTTCAATTGAAGTTTTTTGTTTCTCTTTCAGTTTGTTCATTTGCGGCTTTCCAACTTGAAGCGGAGATCGGGTTTACGCATGTTTTTCGCCAATTTTTTGTTAACGCTTCCGTTTCGTATTTCGATTTGTGCATAATTTGGGTTAATTTGTTTTGTGTATCAATTTCCGCAAAAGCCAAAAAAGAAAACAAATTACAACAAAATCAACAACTAAAAGTGCGTTTCGCTCTCTTCTCTCGTTCTCTTGTCTTTGCCGAGTGCAGGAGAATAGCAACGGTAAAAGGAAAGGCTGGCCAAAAGGAATTGGGCGACGGCAATAAAAGAAAAATATAAAAAGTGTGAACAAATTTAAATTGTTTAAAACCAATTAAAAACAACAATTGCCGCAACGCCATTCAAACAACTTTTAAAGCGCCGGCGCAGCAGCTGCATTTTTATTTACCCCCTCCCTCCCATTTTCTTTGCTTTTGTCATCGACAACAATAAAAATGCCGCCATTTAATTTCATCAAACAGGTGAGTTTTATAGTGCAATTGGGAAAATCGACAATTTGCAATGGTTTTTTTTATACCCTGTACCCATAGGGTAAAAGGGTATATTAAAGTCGCTAAAATGTATGTAACAGGCAGAAATATACATTTCTGACCCCATAAAGTATATATATTCTTGATCAGCATCACTAGCCGAGTCGATTGAGCCATGTCCGTCTGTCCGTCCGTCTGTCCGTCTGTCCGTCTGTCCGTCTGTCCGTCTGTCCGTCTGTCCGTCCGTCTGTATGAACACCTAGATCTCGGAGACTATAAGAGCTAGAGCTACCAAATTTGGTTTGTAGATCCGTCTAGTGTGTAGACAGATCAAGTTTGTTTCAAATTTTTGCCACGCCCACTTCCGCCCCCGCAAATCGGGAAAACGTATTACTAGAGCTGTATTTAAGATATCATATTCTTACTTGGCACACCTAATTATATACCCAAACTGGACCAGCTGACCAAATTTTGTCGAAATCGGACAATAAATATCGGAGATATACCTATATGAGTTTTGCACTGAATTGCCGAGGCGACATTGGCTGGCAAGAGTGAGCGAGACAGCATGCATTTGCTGTTGCTGCATGTTAAAGTGAATTTTGCATGAAGTTAATGGCGATTTTGAGGATATTCTATTTCATTTAATATAACTAGTTGGTACAGGGTATACTCAATGTCGGCAAGGACGACTTGCTTGCTTCATTTTTTATTACATGTTTAGCAAATTAACAATTAGTTTGCCTCAATACGTCTTGATTAGTATACCATATGGGGATTGTAAGTGTGTGTGTGTGTGGCAACTTTATGGCTATGGAAAGTATGCAAATCTTTTCAATTTCCAATGGTAAAAGTAGCCTGAAGTTGACGAAATTTTTGTTATCTTTCTCTGTTTCTCTCTTTCGTGCATTGTTGGGGTATAAGGTACATAGGTGAGGCAAAAAGGGCGTTCCATTGTGGGTGCGTTTGAATTATTAAAATAGAATTTGCGGCAATGCTAAGTGGGAGAGCCTTCTATTAACTGGGTGTACCTATTCCAAAAGTTTCTTCTTCTTTAAACTGTTTTCCATCTTACCCATTCCTACTATAATCTTTATTGAGAACTGTGATTACAACATTTGTATCGCTTCTTGTTCTTCTTCTTGATCAGTATTTTTTTGAATATGAAGGATACGACTCATGAGTTTGTATCTTTACTGTTTCAAATTTAATAAAATTGAATTTTTTATAATTATTTCGATACTAATATCCATTTACATAGTTTTTCTATTTTTTACAAAGTTTCAACAGTTTGGCCCAACTTAAAGAAATGTTAATTGCTAGGTTACCTCGGAAGAACGTTAGTACACTCGAACTTCCCTAGCTCGAAGTGCTATATCCCGGTATAAAGTTCGAGTTACGGGAACTTTCCGAAATTACACTCCACTGCCGTACATTTTTGTTCGAGTTAGAGAGAATTCGATTAAGAAAAGTTCGAGTGTACCATTTAAATTGTTTGATACTGTTTCAGTTTTTTTCTAAACTTTCCATAAAAGTTATTGACAATAACTCTTGATAAGCTTCGATTTTTACAAAATCACTCAATATGTATTGTATGTGTATATGTATGTGTGAGGAGAAAAGGTATCGAAAATAGTCAGTTATCAGCTTCTGGGCCCAGATTTCACCTGAAGTATAAATATGTTTTAAAATTATAAAAATGTGCATATTTCGTAATTAGGTTGATAGAGAGAAATAACCTTAACTACATAACTATATTGTTAAACGTTATTAACTTTTCAGAGATTGCGTGTTTTGGTTATACATAAAACCCATTGTTATAGTATATGTTTATGTATGTATGTATGTATGTACATTCATAGAAGTACATACATATGTACAACCATTATGAGTTTTATAATGTTAACAATAACTAACATTGGTTTTTTGTATTTTTCTATTTATCAACATTACCTAGAAGAGAAACTAGAATGATTCATTTGTTCTTTTATCTGAAACAGACTTGAATAACATTCATCATGCAATTACCTTCTCAATTAATTAGAATAGTTTGTCAACAGACTATAATTAGATAGCTCTACTAGTATTCAATATTGTTACCTAATTGTAAGTGATGCACTTCTTTACCCTTACAAGAGTTGTATATGTATTTTGGTTATAATTTTGGAAAGTAAATTTTTATAAAGTAGTTGGGTTTGAGAATTAAATTAGCATTACTAGGAGATGACTTCCAATATATGTATATATGCATGTATGTATGTATGTATGTATGTATATGTAGATGTACGTATATATGTATGTTTATTCGACTGTTTCAATAAATGGGATCTTAGTGTTCTCTTTCTGTTATAAAGACCCTGTATTTCGCAGGTTAATTTAAGGATTTAGTTCAGGTAACCTTTTGCTTTTCTTCGCGAATCCCCAAAAGGGCATAAAAACTTCGGTGAAACTATTTGAACCTGTCAACCGTCTAGTTCTTAAATGATTCTTCTCCTAACCATATCAGTTGACAAGAAACCGACAAACGTGTCTAATTGGCAAAAACCTACAAAATGAATATGATACCAAAAAAAGAAAACTGAACCGAAAAAATGTAATTTAAATAGATTTATCTCAATCAGCGGGGGGAATGAGAACACACAGCTGGAGAAGTGGCGCTGTAATTAAGCGTGTCTTTTGGGTGCCTCCAAAAGATGCTTCATCTGATAGCTTCCGGTGATTAAATGTTGTCTCAAAAAAACAAACCAAAAGAAATGAATGGCAAAAAGGAAACCCAAAAAACACACACACACAAAAAGAAAGGCTAAAGCCATAAAAAGGTGGGAACAATTTCCACGCCCAACCCAAAGATTTCTTTCCAAAAAAAATTATAAGATTCTTGTCTTGGCTTTTACAATGCAAATGGGTCAATGGACACTGTTTTAGAGGCTAGTTTTGGAATACGACTATGATTATATATGTTTGTAAGTTTGTTGTGTATTTTTTGGGGTCTGCTGCTGCCTAATGAATTTTTAGAAGCACATTAAAGCCTCATTTTGTTTAATTTTTTCGAATTTTGGACGAGTTTTTCCTTTGTCCAAGTTGAGTTGAGTTTTGTGTGATAATTAAGATGAATGACCCCAAAAAGAAAACCAAATAACCAACAAAATCAGTTCATGCTAGAGATGATAGTTATGTATTATACATATTATCATTTAATTAAAAGTTAATTTCTTTATTTAATCATTTTGTAAGGTAATTAAAACTGTCTTCGTTTATATTTATAAATTTAAGTGTTTGATTCTTTTGTGTTTATACTACATTTAAATTGAATTAAGCCCGTTAAAATCGTTCGGTTCGTTTGTGTTGTTGTGCTTGTTTTTCTGAAAACGGAAGGAAATCTTGAGAAAATTTGTATTAATTTAAAAATCATCTTTAATTTTAAACTTCTCAGATCGGCAAACTTTTTTTTTACCTATATTTTGTGTGAACTTTAAAAAAATTTGTTTCAATTGAAATTGAAAATACGTTTTTTCCCATCTAAACAGCATCGATCAAGCACTTGCTAAAGATTTCTTATCATCTTTCTTTGAGATTTGGGTGTCATTAAAATGTTGAAATCTTTGTAGAGTTACAGCAAATTTTAACTAGAAATATACTTTGTTAAATTAGAAAATGATAGTTCTTGGGCAAAATTAAATTCTTTCAAACTTATAGAAAGCTTGTAAAGAAGGAAAGAAATTTTTAAATCTTGAAGTTTGTCAAGAACGATTTTAAAAAAAATTTCTTCAAGTATAAAAAATATACAACGTGGAACGTTAAACTTTATATTGTTTAAAGTTGTTATTTATTTATTGTTTTTTATTTTATAATTTCAACTTAAATGCAGTTTTCATATAAAAACAATCTGTTCTTGAGTTTTACTTACTACTCTTCAATCCAATAGTTGCCCTTAACATCCGTTAAGGATTTAGACAATTCCTCTTGTAGTTAATCATTTCAATCACGCTCACATCTCTAGCTGTGAAAGTTATTGCAACACATCACCATCTCCCCATCCCCATTTGAAAGATGTAAGTTTAGTTTTTATATATATATTTTTTTTTTGTTAGAAAGGCTTTTCAACTATTTTTATCGTAACTAACAGTTGAACTTTTTGGCTGCTTAATAAATTTGCATTTCATTTTCTTGTGTTTTGTGTTTTGGTTTTGTTTTTTATAATATGTAGTTATCATAGAGGTTAATTGCATGTTAAATAACTGTTAAATAACGGTTATTTCGGTTGTTGTTTGTGCAATTGTTTATTTTTTCTTGTCTCTATTCAGCGTTGCTTTTCCACCTTTTGTAATTTCAATGAAGAAATTATTTTTGAACTTTTCACCCACACCGAGCAGTCTGACAGACACCTACAACTTCGGGTTCGACTACTTATAGTTTTTATATATATTGTTTTTTTTTCTGTTTGAGCGTGGGAAGAAATCAACTAGCGTCTACCAATTGTTGAAATTATTATTTGTTACGGTAGCAATTTTATTGCGAGACAGAGATAGAAGAGAGAGAGATGAATGAAATGAAATGCAATCTCTTGAATCAATTGCAAAGAAAATCCAAATTGGTGCTCTTTTAGTCTCGCCTTTCGAAATAACATTTGATTAATGACGGTCCCGATAGTTAGTTATTTCCATTCCATTTGTGTTGGCTTTTGTGGTGATTTCCCAATCTAAGCCGCAGAAACTAATTAACCATTATAAATGCTAAGTTTTGATAAATGCACTTTTGTTTAGTAAATCAAAACACCTGTTATTGATGATATTATTGGGGGGCTCGCTCCGTTGTGTTACAGTTGCTTTGTGACTGGTTTGGAAACAAAAGGTAAGACAGACAAACACACAATGAAAAAAGAGGGAATATCCAGATCGATATTGAAATACTCTTTGAAAATTTACTCTTAATAGGAAAGAATCTAAATCGCAACAAAGCTTTTTAAGCTGGAAGTTATCTCAGTCAAACGATCGTGCATCCTTTATGTTCATATATTCTTATAAATTAACTAGGGAACAAACTGTGGTTGCTGGTAGCTGTAACAAGTGTATAACAGTTTAGTTCTGATGTAACAATTGCTTTAAGGAAAAAACTTGATAGCTAGTGCTTAATATGACTTAGATTCAAAGATTATAGCAATGATCGTAAGCTTTCATACACAAGTATAAGAGTAGAAGATTTGTTGGTCAACTGTTCATTAACAGTTACAGATGCGTGATTTGTGTTCAAAAGTATAACAGTTGTAATGGTTTGACCAACAATTGTAAAATACCATTGTATAACAGTTTTGTATAAACTGTATGTAACAGTTGTATAACAGTTTTATAAATACAGAATATATATTTTCTATAGCAATAAGCAACACTAAAATATGTATAACAGTTTGCAGAAGAAAACATAACAGATTGGAGGAAAAAATTAAAAGATTACCCAAGACAGGACCAAATTCGACAACATCAGTACCGTAGTAGGAGAAGGAGATAGATTGTATTACAGTTATTTACAGAAGTGTAGATATTTTGGTTTGTTAACTATATAACAGCTATTAGATGTTGAAAATTTGTTATACTGTTGCTTTAATCAATAATCACCAGTTTTATAGTGGTTAATACCAAAGTATAACAGGTTTATGAGTATGTATATCGTTGTGAAACACAACAGTTGTATAACAGTTTTTGTATATTGTAGTGAAGTACAACGGTTGTATAACAGTTTCAAATAAACTGCAAAAATCTAAATGCATTATAAATACGCATTATAATAAAGATACAAATCTGGTTTTGTACATATAGTATAACAGTTTTATAGGTAAAAAAAAATTATTTTTAGTTTCACAGCAGCTGTATAACAGTTGTATAAGTAAACTGATTAAACTTGTTTTACAAAACATTTGTTAAGACCTTTAAAGTATCGAAGTAACACACTGAATGATATAGCCTATTGTTCTGACCATATGATGGATTTGAAACGAAAGATCAATACTTGGGAATGTTGTTGTAGTCAGCTGGCCGTCTAGCCTAGAATGGATGGCAATTAATGTTGGCTAGCGGCTGATGCTTCTCCCAGAGTCTCCAACTTGGTCTTGTGCATACTTTTGCCCATCTTCAGCTGGCTGACTGGGATGAATTCTCTGGCTAATGAAATGACAGTAAAAGAAAAAAAAAAAAAGCAAAAATCGGCACATACACAGAGAGAGAGACAATCACCGCTAGAGGGGATCAATCTGAAGAGTGAGATGAAGCTATAAAGTTGGAATACTAAAAGAAGGAAAAAAAAACACAAAACAACAACAACACGTGAAGTCAAAGCGGTACATTTATAGCTGATGCTGAAGCTGCTGCTCCGTTTCCCGTTTACTTTAGTGCCACAAGAGTTGCATGTTGAAAGCTGTGGCAAATGCCACAAAACTGCATGTTAAACTTTACGTAAATGTCGCGTGTTTTAGTGCTTCCCCCCACAGTCGCTAGAGTAAAAATCAAAAACACAATGCGAACTGTTTATTTTGTTTGTTTGCTGGAAAATTTGTGAAAAGGAAAAGTCAATTATCATAAATTGTTAAATTGTACCAAAACCGAAAAGACAAACAAAAAATGGCATTGCCTCATCAATGGCTCTGTAAAAGTCGCACATTTTGGTTTTTTGTGGAAAAGAAATGTTTTGCATTTTATAATTTAACAATTTGTGCTTTCATTTTTCATTTCATATTTCTACCATTTTTCACTTTTCTTTCTTTCATTCAGTTTTCACGCCTTTGAACCAAGTCTACCTACCAACCTCTCCTCAACGGTTGATTGAACTTGTCAGAGTTTTGAGTTACTCTACAACAAAAGAGAGTTGGAAAAAAAAGAAGTTGATGTTGTTGTTGAAGATTTTGAAAGGCTTTGCATTGTGTGTTGTTTTACCCCCAACATACTATGTATATACTACTTCAGTTCTCCTTGGGCTCAAGAGGTCTACCCCCCCCAACTCACATTACACAAATGCTATTACCAAACTGTAAAGAGTTCGCTAAACTTATGCGTATGCCTTATACTAATACTTTTTGTAGATATGTTTGTAATTTTTGAATAGTTAATGCTCATGGACATAAATCATAAGGAAAATGTTGTGAAGAGCAAATGCAAAAGAAAAGCATTGCAAGTCAAGTCAAGCGAAACAGTTGACAAACTTTTCAAAAAAGAAAATGTAAAAAAAAAGAAGGAAAAGAAAAGCCAATGCAAATTGCCTCCTCTTCGCTCTTTCTTTCTATATATGTTTATTATGCTTGATTGGGTATGAAAAATGTCTAGTGAGAGTCTTGAATAAATCAAATAAGAAATATAGCAATTAACATTGTTGGCAACAAATTTAAGTCATCTTTTTTCCGGTCCAAAAAAAAAAGGTGTTCCAATTAAATGACATAAAGTGTTTTAATTAATTTGTTGTGGATTTTTCAAAGAGATATCTTAATGCATAAGAAGTCAATTTGCAGTATCTAAATAATGCAAAAGTCAAATTTACATGGTCAATATGTAATTTATAATTATTTTCTATCTGCTCTAAAGACTGACTATCCGTATCGAGTCTGGTTTTAATTGATATCTGCTATAGTTTGAGATAGATGCTATAGGTCTTCCTTACATTACCTTTTTCAGTTTCTTACCTTTCGGAAATATTAAAGCCCTGTATACTAACCTACTTCCTCTATCTATTTTACCTACACAAATCTTTGAACGATTTGATTAAGGCACATTTTGAACGACTTAAAGGCTTGGACTTTATCATGAATCACTGAAACTAGAAACATCTTAAAAACAAAATAACAAACAAAAAGAACTAGTTCCTATTTCTAAACCATCTTTTCCATGGTCCTACATAACAGCATAACAGCAGTAAATCTTAAACTAGTTTTGATAGTTGAGACACATTTTAAACTGGATGCATTCAAGCATCTAAAAACTGCATATTTTGAAGATTTCGGTCTAGAAATCACTAAACTTAAAAAAAAAAAAGAACTAGTTCCTATTCCGAACCCATCTTTTCCATGGTCTTCACATCATAACAGCAATCAATCTTCAACTAGTTTTGATAGTTGAGACACATTTCAAATTATCTAAAAGCTTGAATCACTGAAAACTGCAATTTCTTGATTCGACGAATTTGGTCTTCACATAGAAGTTACTAAATTTAAAAAAAAGAACTAGTTCCTATTCCCAAACTATCTTTTCCATAGTGCTCAACAATAACAACCCTAAAATGTATTTTATAGAGTTCCTAAAGTAAAAACTTGGTAACATACAAAGTGGTTTAAAGGATATCTAGGAAACCTTTGCTTTATGTGTCAAGTATATAGAAAGCATTATGTATTTGAGATCGTACAAAGTGCAGATTGCGTAACAAAAGTACTAGTTTAAATTTATAACATCTTTTTTCATTATTATTATTTTTTGTAAGTTTCTAAAAAATTTCTACCGCCACAATGCTGGGCACTTTGGGCCAGGCTCATGGTAATCAATTTATATTCTCTCGGGAACGTCGTCGATTTGGACGCCAGTGTTTATTCTCGGATCGTAATGAGCTACTGCTTAGTGTTAATCCAAGTGCCAAGTTGCGTATGAAATATGTTTTGGCCAATCCCAGATGCCAGGCCACACAATTGAGCGATCAAAATGCATTGACCGTAATTGAGACGGAAAATGTAACATTCGATCAACATGGAATGTATCACTATGAGGGCGGCTGGAATGTCAAGGAGGTGAATGTCCATGATGAGGAGGCAACATTACGTTATCGCAAGAAGGTAGAACGTGAGGATAATTGGGGTTCGGAGGTGGGTCGTCTGTTGCGTGGCGCCATGACTATAGCGCAACAGAACAATGCCTTGAATATCTACCAAAACTATTTCGAGGATCTGCCCGACGAATTGGGTCAGGGCATAAAAATGACAATATCTGGACGTGCTGTTAATATTTTTCGCGATTTATGGCGTCCACAACGACATCTGGCAATGTGTGAATGGATGCCGAATAATTCATCAGAGTTCATGTCCACATATTCCAATCTGAAGCGTCTAAAGAAACCCTACAGACGTTTGATTAACCGCTTACCTGACTTTGGCAATGACAATTCATTTTATATGTGGGATGTTCATGATCCCATAAACCCAGTGGCCTACTTTCAGAACAGTGAAGTTGTCTCGCTGGCCAAGCTGTGCCTTCGAGATGAGAATGCATTAATCGGTGGTCTATATTCGGGTAAGGTTTGTCTCTGGCATGTCACCGACTATGGCACACCAAAACGTATATGTCCGCTGGAGGCAGCTCATCGTGAAGTTACCTCGGCTTTATGTTGGGTCCACTCCAAGTCTAATACTGAGTTTTATTCTGGTTCACTTGATGGATCTATCAAATACTGGGATATGCGCGATCTAAAGATGCCAACGCAGGAACTGTTGCTAGAACCAAACACATTGGACATACAGAATCGCCAGAATTCGCATGGTGTCACAGTATTGGAGTTTGAATATACCATACCTGTGCGTTATATTGTGGGCAGTGATATGGGCTATGTGTTTGTGGGTAATCGTAAGGGTGTGACTCCGTCGGATACTTTACTTAGCCAATATCAATTATTTGCCGGTCCTATACGTAGCATAGTGCGTAATCCATTCTTTGTGAAAAATTTCCTAGTTGTTGGCGATTGGCGGGCACGCATCTGGTCCGAGGAGTGTAAAAATTCACCCACTATGTATATTAAGAAGCAACATCAGTTAACTTGCGGTGTTTGGAGCACCGGTCGCTGTTCGCTATTCGTCACTGGTGACAGTGAGGGAAATTTAGACTTTTGGGATATATTGATGAGCCATCGTACACCTATTATGACCATACCATTTAGACAGCGGATTACCCATGTTGCTTTTCGGTCGGATGGACTATTTTTGACCGTGGGTTTAGCCAGTGGTGATGTTGTTCTACTCAAACTGGAAGACGGCATGGGAGCAGCAACTGTCAAGGAAAAGGCTTTAATTGCCGCTCTGTTCGAGCGAGAGATTATGCGAGGTAAGCAACTGGAATCCCGTGAGGAAGAGATGAAATTAAAACGACGCACCACTCAAATGATGGCCGAGGCAGCTCAACGTAGAGCTGAACAAGATCAAAATCTTGAACAAGTGCTCGATTCCATTTTTGAATTGGATCCCGATAATCCTGATGATTTTCTAAGGCTAATCGAAGTCGATACAGAATTTCGCAAGGCCTTGAGTGACTTTCATGAGAATATGGCAATGGTATCGAAGAAGCGCGCAAAACGTTACTTTACCAGTGAACGTACAGTTTTTGAGCGCAATAATGATGAATTCTGGCAGGAGGAAGTGAAACCAAAGGTGAAGCTGGCAAATCAACCAGTGTTGTCGGAATCAGAGCAAATTCATCCAGAGGTTTCTGATCAGTATCTCGATGTGCCTGTTGAGCGTTTAACAGAGTTTGTGAATTCTATTATGAAATAAATCAATTTTTATAATAAAAGTAATCAAAATCTGTTATAATCTTTGTATAACAGTTTTGTAATTGTATAACAGTTTAATTATGTTCTAGTATTGGGGTGTTTGAATTTAAGACTTCGAATTTGTTTGTATAACAGTTTAAAAAATCATTGTATACCAGTACTATAAATGCAAGAAATGGAAGTATAACAGTTCAGTAGCCATTAAACAGTTTAGAGCGAAAATCAATAGTGCTGGGCATGCTGTGTATGAAATAAAGTTTATAAAACTGTTTGCAAGCAGTTGTACAACAGTCGTATAACAGTTGAATGTATAACAGAATTTAATTTGGGATACAAAACACAGTACTTCAAATGGTTTTAGCAAACCCTTAATATGGTTTCAAAATCTGTTATAATTTCAAATCTAAAAATCTTTTCTCTCAACTTTTCCAATGCCATTTTCCAGCTCAACCCCCCTCTAAGTTTTCTTCTTCTTGGGGACCCGCCTCCTTTGCCAACTATTTACAAAAGCATAACAAAATGCGCGCTGCGCTTTCTGCGTTTTCTTCTTTACCGCTAAACTTGAAGAGACACAAAGACAGACAGACCACAACAAGAGATACACCACCACATAACTGATAATTTTCATTCAAGTTGATTTTCCTCTGACTCACTCATACACATACAGTGAACGCAACAACGCTTCCCACTCTGACTCCAACTTCGACTCCAAACTTCGACTTCGTCAAAGCGACACCGACCAAGACCAAGACCGAGTCTGAGATTAACTTCACGACTCTGCCTCTTGGTGAACCATAAACTTGGTGTGCAACATTTTGTTACGGACCAGTCTGCATTCGGCTCTTGTGGCAACCACAACGCCATTCATCTAACGTGTGGTCCTCCTCTCCGGGTTATTTATTGATGAGCAATATAATGGAGAAGTGTGTTTAATAAAAATATATATTTAGATCAAGTTTGCCCTGAAAATTGAAATCAAATTGTGACTGTTTATTAATTTCATTTTATTCAAGTCACTCGAACGTTTCGTGTATGGTAGAAAAAAATTCTAAATTATTTTAAATTAAACAGAATTTTTTTTTTGGGATTTAAGAGACAAATTTTCAACGTAAAAAAGTTGTGCGTGAGTGTGTGCGGGAAAATTTGAACCAACTTGAATCTGCTTTTCACTTTTGGCAGTTGTGCGTGCCGGTTGTCATTTAGAAACTAGTTCAAGGCTGCTCATCACACTCTTTCCTCCTTTGCCTTGATCACATATCGGCTATATCCTTATTATTTAAAGCCAATAGTCTAGAGATCTCATCATCAGCATGGAGCTGTCACCAAAAGAAACGGTAATTATATAGAAGCTATATTTTGCACTAAACATATATACCCACATCGACGTCATTTGGCATTATGTCTTTTGGATATCTCTCTTCTCTCTCTTTGGTGCTAATTAAGAGTCAACTAAACATTTTGTTTATCCAGTTAATATTTATTGAGGCTGAATGTTGGAATCTATTTGTTTGGTTAGTTAGCATTTAGGAGGAGCTTTTTTTTTGATGTTAATTAAACGGATTTATGTTTATTTGGTGTGAGTCAACTCCAAGAAACATGGAAAAAGACCTATTTATCTTTACCGATATGAAGTCTATGCAAAGAGCTAAGTTTGAAAGTAAAATATTTAAAACTATCTGTTTCATAGGTTTTATGAATATTCAAAAGGATTTTCTATTCTATATTTTATAAACAGTATACAGAATAATTCAGTTTGAAATATCAACCTTAATCCCTGTATTCCCTATAAAAATTCAGTTTGATATAACATCCTATATATTCCCCATAGATCTGAATAAAAGGACTCTGAAACAATTTCATGTTGGTATGAAAAATCTTTTAAAAATTGCCTAAAATACAAAGTCTTTAGTGAATTTAAAACGATCTGAGTTTCTAAACTATGTATAAGTGGATTTGAACTAAAAGTATCTAATTAAAATGAATCGAAATCGAGGATCCATTAAAAATTTGTCACATTTTGTATTCTAAATAGAACTGAAAGACCGATTTATAAACTATTTCTTGTTGGTTTGAAAAGTGATAGTAAGTTAGAATCGAATATGTCAAAAATAACATACATATATAGTTTTTGTATGATTTTTAATAACTTTGAAACTTTTAGAATATCTTAATTGTTTTTCCCCTGCAGATTGATTTTAAATGGTTTTTGCGTTGATCAAAAATTCTTCTGTTTTTATTTAAATAAAAATAAATATTTTCGCATAGTAAAAAGTCAAAATAAAATTTTCTTAATATCAGTCTTTTAGCTCATTCAATACCATTTAAGTAAGAAAAAAGTTAATATTTAGTCCCCAAAGGGTATAAAAATGTCCGTTTTTATGAACTTAGCCATAATATTTTTCTTCCTCTATGTACTTATTATTTTTTGTTGCCTCTTCTAAAAACAAACGTTTTTTTTTTGGGGTTTTTCAATTTTATTTTTATGATGTTCTCTTCTTTGTTTAGAACCTTTCTTGAGGCAATGTTAACGTGGTAATTAATGAATGTTAATTGACATAAACGAAAAACTGTGAAAGTCTCGGGGCAAAAACAAAAAAAAAAACATTTCTTCTTTCTTTTTCTGTTTTGTTTTGTGCCACTTTTTTGTCTATTATTTTTTCTTTTTTTTTTAACATTATTGTTGTTGGCAGTGACAAATGTAGTTTAGCTGTCAGCAGCAGACTGAAAGATTGAAGACTGGTTCAATCAGTCATTAAGCTTGATTTTGGTTCCGATCGAATGAAAAACCAATGTTTGCACCGTTTGCCATTTAAAGGCAATAATTAAAATGTTTTCATGTAACACAATAAACAATTCAAATAAAAGAAACAATTACAAAAAAATGAATTATTTATACCCTAGAAAAAGAAAAAGGTAGATTTGTTTGCAGTGCTAGAGAGAAACAGTTTCTGATCATGTAATGAGCAAATAAATAGATAAGGTTTTGAATCGAAACTACTATAACTTCTTCGAAAACACCCAAATTTGCAAAGTGAAGCTTCTTTTAGAAACTTTTTGTATATTGGAATGCCAACTTCTTTGCTCTGCGTTTCAGAAGCTTTCCTTGAGCATTGTAACTACATTTGGAATACTTTTTCTATATCTTTTGTTCAGATCAAATCGGTTTTTCAGGCTTACAATTTGCAAAACTTCTTTTTAAACCTTTTAGAACATTGTTAGACAATCTTTCAGGTCTTACAGCTCTAAAGAAACCAATAATATAACACATCTACTGTTCGAAATAGAGAATATCTATTTATATATGTACATATGTGTTATGCATTCTCTAAGTAAAACTGGAACATTTGGATCAAAAACATAGTTTGATTAGAAACGGAGCAATTAAGTAGATTAGAAAGATATAGTTGAATATAATTAGATATAGTTAAATAAAGATATAGTTAGATTGATAGAATTATTTACTTCCGTTCAAATAATAATGGCAAATTTTGTTATAATGGGTTATGAATACTATGCAAATGGTTCAATAATGACGAATTTTGATTTGCAAATGGTTTACACAGAATCATCAGATCAAAAAAAAGTTAAGGTAATGAACTTCATCAATCAAAAAATACATAAATTATCATATATCGCTATAGGGTATCTTCAATTCCTGACATTTTCCGATCAATTTTTGATTGCCCACCGAAGCATGAACTAGTTTTTTTTTTTCGTGCACAAGAAATGGAAATGAAAATGTAGATGAAAACGAAATGTGTATCAAAAGTCAAAACAAAAACAAAAAAAAAAAAAACAGTTCCCACTAATGACCTCAAGTTGCCGTTACCAGAGATAAAGATTGAGTTGCGTATATCATTTATTGATGTGGTGCCCGCCCCTTTTGATGCTGCTGCTGCTGTTGCTGGTGGTGCTCCATTAGCCAAACCGTTTCAACGACTTTCCACCACATGGAAGCGCGCGTTCCATAAATAAATTAAAAAAGAAGAGAAAAATTAATTGTATGATAAAAACAAAAAAAAAAAAATGCAGAAAAATACAGCGATAGAGAGGAAAGAGAAGAAAAAAAGAAAAACTGGCTGTGGTATAGTTTTCACTATCACTTAACCAGACGCCGCAAACCCGCCAAGATGCAGAGCACCCATAACCCACCTATGCAGCGCTTCTATCCCCCCGTTATTCCACCCAATCATCCAAATCATCCGCGAGCAGAGACACGAGTAACAAAGTCAAAAGTCGTTTTCAAATACTTGTTTCTCTTCACTTGTTCCACGGCAACATCCTTGGGATCCAGTAGTACTAGTAGTAGCCAGGCGCCAGTTTCCAAATGATTGGTTTGACAATTGTTGAACATTTGGGGGAAAGGTGTTGGCTTGTATTTTTTTTTTTTCTTTGTATGTGGGTTTCTGATTTACTGTCTTGACAGAGTCAATTGTAAATCATTTGGGTTGGGGGGTAGACGTGTCAAATAGTATTTGAGATTTCACCATCAATTGATGAAAAGTTTAAAAATTATGTGTGAAAATTTTATAATTTATAGTTGAGGTTTTACCACAAAACTGAACTGAAAAATCGATCTTTGCCATTAAATTAAATATTCGATTGTGCTTATGATTGAAATTTTAAAATTTATAGGTGAGGTAAAAGTATAAACTGGAAAATCGATCTTTGCCAGTAAAAGTTAACATTTGATGGTGCAGAAATTTCTTTATTTAAGTTAAATTTTAACTAGATCTAAAACTCAGGGTATTTTCGCCTTAACCTTACAACTTATAGTTGGGTTAAAACTGTGAGGAAACCTATGAAAACTATTTCTTTTACAAATAATATGATTAAAATACCAATCGAGTTTCTAACTAGTTTCATTAATTTTTAAGTAAATCTAATTATTAAAAAATTCTTCCTTTAATAGTCGAGTTAAATCTATGATCCTAGTGAAACTGTTTCCCTTAGAAATAAAGCAAACCTATTAATAACTAAATTTTATTTAATAAATTGTTTTCCAAATTAGGGAAATACTTTAACTTAAAGAAGGTATTTAAAAAGTATTGCAGTGGATAATCAGATAATAGATAATCAGATAATAGTTTAAACTGTTTGTTTTCAAAAATGTTTACTTCTAGAAAAGTTTTTTATAATTTTGTTCCAAAGGGGTTTTTGTTCTATTCTAAAAGAAGTTTATCTTTTACTTTATAGATAGCGTCGATATTGATAAGATAGTGAAATAGTGTATATAATGTAATAAACAAATTTTCAGTTTTTTTACATCAGTTTCATAAATTCTCGTAAGTTAATTATGTATTCAATCAGAGTCTTTCAATGCCGCATGTAAAACTGATGAAAGTTGAAATAATTTTTAAAGTTGACTAAATACTAGCAAGTTCGACTCCAAAGTAAGTTAGGACTTAATCAATTTAAAGCCAACTTTTGAATAATCTTAATTGCATTTTAAAACCTTTCAATTTTATGTATAATAAAACATATTTTCAATTTTCTTTCATTTTCCAGGAGGTTCGCCCCGATACCATACCAGATTTAAAAGTCGATGCTACTTTCCGTAAAGTGCCCAAAAATGCCATTACATTTGCCTTGTGGAAAATTGATGAAGATCGCCTGGAGGCCGTGGCACGCCCACAATATGGTAACTTTTATGATACTTGCGCCTATATAATATATGCCTCGTCTTTGGTCGGTCATTATGCCACGCATGAGACTATTGTAAGTTTATTTAACACCTTCCTAGCCATATCATTTAGCCGTGCATTTAATTAACAAGTTTTTTTCTTATATATCTTAGACACGCGAACAGAAACCGAATGTATTATTGGAACGCTATATACATTATTGGCTGGGCAGTAATGTAAGCGAACAGAATCGTTCGAATGTTGTTCATAAAATACAAGAGCTGGACTCGTATTTGGGCAATGTGGCAGTTATATATCGAGAGACGCAGAATCATGAAAGTGCTAGATTTTTATCATATTTTAAAAAGGGATACGAGTGAGTAGTACCAAAACATCTACTTAAGTCAAGATGGATGAATATCTTTACTTTTACTTATATTTCTTTGTTATTTAGTAAAATATTAGATTCAACCTCAATTTTTATTATTAAACAGTCCCGACTTCAAACATAACCTCAATGTTGTTACCACATGTTTACCACCTAACCTCAAAATGATCATTAAGGACTTAACCTCAATGTTGTTTTCTCATGTTTACCCATGAATATAAGCTAATTTCATCATTATAATCTCAATATTCATATAAATGTTTAGATCTTTTAACTAATATAACCTACATTTTTTTTTTGCAGTATCCTTTCGGGAGCCTTGATCAATGCCCCACAACAACCACGTCTATATCAATTAAATGGACGCAAATGGCTTCGTTCAATTGAATTACCAACTATTGATTGGTCGCATTTCAATTCCGATTACATAATGATACTCAAAATGGAGACTATAACCTTCATATGGATAGGACGTTCTAGTTCCGGTATTGAACGACGCAGTGCTCTTGCATGGGTAGCGAAACAATCACCAAATGGAATTACAACCATAGTGGATGATGGCTACGAGCAATCGATGACGGCGGAAGAGAAAAACTTGTGGAATACTGTGCTGCCATTGCAGAAACGTCTTGTTTGTCAAGCAAATCAACGGAAGGGCTCAAATACTATGGATTATGAAAGTAACAAATTCCGTATCTATAAGTGCAATCAACGTGGACGTTTACATCTCGATGAATTGGATGTGGGAATGCCAGCCAAAGATGACCTTAGCGATGCCCATGGCGTCTATCTATTGGATAGTTATTCTCAAATTATATGGTTGTGGGTTGGAGCTCAAGCACCGCAAGCAGATGCCCTCTCCGCTATGGGGAATGGACGTGCCTTTGCCAAGAAGAAGAAATATCCGGATCATACTCTTGTCGTGCGTGTCTTAGAGGGTCATGAACCGGTGGAGTTTAAACGTCTCTTTGCCAATTGGCTAAGCGTTTGGAGTCAAGAGAATTCCCGTGGTCATAAGCCAGTATCAACGAAATTTGGTAAATTAGATGCCGTATCGTTATGCGAACGCCCAAAAATGGCTGCGGATACCCAACTGGTAGATGATGGACGAGGTGAGCGTGTTCTATATCGCATCATTGGCGATAAGGTAGAGGAGATTCCTAGCATAAAACCTATTGTGTTTACCACAAATGCCAGTTATGTGGTTAAGTACAGTGTACAGGTGAGTCAATTTACCTGAATGAATTCCTTAATCCCTTTACTAACGTTCTATTCTGTGCATAGTGCGCCACCATAGTACCAGCTGATCTGGCTGCTGTTGGCGTCAAAACAATTGTCTATCAATGGAACGGCTCGGAGGCATCTGTGGAAACTATTGGTAAAACTGATAAATTTGCTTTAAGAACTTTCGAGGAACTTCAAAAGAAAGGAGAATCTGCCTCCATGTTTGTTCAACTTTATGAATTCGATGAGACGCCTCACTTTTTGCAAATCTTTGAAGGCAAATTGATTATAATGCATGGACATCGGAGTGCCGTAATCAATAACAATAATGATTTCAAGACCAATATGTTATTGGAGACATTCTTGTTGAAAATCTATGGCGATGCCTCATATAATGCCAAAGCTGTGGAAGAGCTACCATTGGCATCGATTAACTCCAAAGATTGTTATGTGATCAAGACGACTCACGTGTGGGTCTGGTGTGGTCAAAGCAGTACCGGTGATGCACGAGAAATGGCCAAATCTGTGGGTGCTCTCCTCGGAGAAAGTTCTCTCATTCTGGAAGGCAAGGAGACGAAAGAGTTTTGGCAATCGGTGTCCTTGTATTTCAATCAAACTCTTGTCATTAACGGCAACAATTCTAATTGTAATTCCTGTGGCAGCAGTAGCACTAGTAGTAGCACTTCTGGTGCTGGCAGCATGTGCAATGGTGGTAACATTTCTCCAACTCTTAGTAACAATTGTTACTTGAATACCACAGTTCCGAGCAAACCGCGTCCACCGGTACAACTTTTTTTGGTCTGGTGGCAACCAAACTCTAGTACCCTGCATAGCGAGGAGATACTTGGTTTCGACCAGGAGGATCTCAGTGCCGATTGCACCTATATATTGGATGCTGGCACCCTAACTTATGTGTGGCTCGGTTCACAGGCAGTAAATCAAGAGAAATATACAGCTATAGCTCAACGCTATATACAGAATGCACCATTTGGTCGCCGATCAGCGACAGCTTTAGCTATCGTACGTCAATATAATGAACCAAATGTATTTAAGGGTTTCTTCGAATCCTGGAATAATGATTATGGCAAGGTAAGTTAAAGAGTTAAAGCAGTTTTACTTAACCAAAGCAATCTCTTTATTTACAGAACTTCAAATCCTATGAGGATATGCGCCGTGAGAGCTACGGCACTGAACCAGCTCCCAAAGCAAATGGTAATAGCGTTAATGGATCTTCGACTACGATGTTTAATAATCAACAAAGGGACTTTGATGGCCATAAAAAGTATCCACTAACAATACTTACCCAAGAGATGGACATGTTGCCAGCTGAAATCAATCCTCTTAAGCGAGAGGCAAGTTTACAATTCTTTCTAAAACTAACTATTTTATCATTTATTATATTTTATAGGTACATTTGACACATGATGATTTTGTATCGGTTTTCAAAATGTCTTTTTATGAATTCGATGATTTGCCAAAGTGGAAAAAGACCGAACTCAAAAAGCTCTACAAACTGTTTTAACATCGATCAACAACAAAAAAGGAAAAAAAAAGGAATTATTGTTGCTATTTTCAACGCACTCTTGTAAATAGTCAGTTTTAATATGAATATATAAATAAAATGCATATATATTTTGGAATTACAACAAAATCAAAGCAAAAACATTTATTTAAGAACAAGAGGAGAATATGAATTTATGGTGCAGTTTCCACTTCATCGGAATCGCCGCCATCGTCACCGCCATTACCTAAAGAAAGATAATTTTGTAATCATTTTTTCATATAAAGATTTTTTTTTTTAGTAAAAACTTACTCGGAAATAGTAAACCGATTATAAACTCAAAAATGCCACCCAATAGATCCCAAAACATTGTTGTTGCCCTTTGTTCGTGTAACTCAACTGACGAGCTCAATGTCTAACTACTCAATATATGAAAGCCGCCTCAATGCATCGAAATTGGCTTAAAAGTGGTTAAAGTGCGCTCAAGTGGGGCATCGACAAAGAAATACTGTTTAGTTTGTACTAAAACAATCTTAGTAGAAGTTTTTAAAGTTTATGGCCTTTTCTGCACACTGTCGCCACCTAGCGTTATAGGTTTTATTACTGCCTACTTTGAAAAGAAACGTTCACGCTTAACTTACTTCTATTTTCCATTGAAAAAGGAACTTTGTCAAGTTTTCAAATAAGAATGATATCAGCTTACATTATATATCAATCTTTGGATTAGAACAAGTAGATCTATATTAGGTTCCTTACTTGATAATACGATATACTCAAAAGTATAGAGATATATAAAACTGTACGCTTTATATATAACCTAATATACCCCTTCATTAAACTAGGTAAAGAGGTAACAAAATTGATGGCAAATCATCTTTACTATTCACCTCGTTTAATGAGGCATATCAAAAACGCCACAACCCAAAATATGATCTAGGTCAAACAGCCAAAAACCTATTGAAAAGCTTTTAAAAAATAAAAAAACTGCCTCATTATAAAATATATTCGATTACAATCAGTTATGTAAGTCTACAATATCAAATTCCAAAGTCTATTGAAAAAATTGTTTGAAAACAAATTTTATTGCATTGCGGAACAACAATTATATAGATTAGATGTCAATTGCAAGCTGAAAAAAAAGAATGACTTGAAACAAATTTAGAAATCTATATCAGGATTTCGAAACTACTCACATATAATGCCAAAGATAATGCTTTTGAGCAGTTGCAGATGTTTTTTAAAAGGAAATTTGATATATTTTCGAAGATTATTGCAGCGATTCGTTTTCGATTTAGCCATAATTTGAGCTGCTTGTTGTACCATAGTCATAATCATCTGTATCAGCTATAGATATACATTTTTATGTTAGTTATCCAATTCTTCTTCTCCTATATCCTCCAACTTACAGCCGAATAGCACATCGCCAATGAATTCAAATATAATGCCAATTATTTCACAATCCTCCATAGTTTTAAATTAAACTAAACGAAAGTAAGAACATTTCTGACCTTTTATATGAAATGTTCAGTTATAAAACTGGTAAATTTCCATAACTAATGGGATACTTAATTTAATTAATGTTCAAGTCATTTGTTTTAATTAAATTTACTAGAAATATCTGTCATGATGAGAACTAAAATGAATTTTGGTGATTTTTTAAACTGATATGAAATATTAACATTGAAATATGTATATAGTATTTTATGATCCCATCAACTGAAAATTCTTTTAATGAACTTGAAAAATGAGAAATATATTTTTAGACAAAATGGTAACAGAAAAATTAGATAAATCGGAAAGTTATATGTTAGACGAAATGCGATTTAAAAAGTTTTGGATTATTTGGGATTAACAAAACATTTCTTAACTATTTTTGAATGAAAATGTTCAATACTTTTTGTGTATATAAAATAGAATATAGAAAATATTAGCCATCAGTTATTAAAGCTATAAACTTATGTATATGTATATATTGAACATTGAATATATAGACGCAAAATCAAATGCCAAATCTCTATTAAATTCTGATTCTATGATCAGCCAAAGATTTATAGTATTGATTTAGCTAGTGAAATAACATTGAAATATCGTTTCAAATTTGGAGTTAAAAAATTTTTAAGGTAGAATAATAAATATATCAAATTGCAGAATGATTGAAGGAAAAGGAAATTGCACAAGTTGCAATTTATTATTTTCTAAGATCATAAGTAATAAATATTCTTTCTTTCATATACCAAATTGCAGAGCGATTGAAGGAAAAGAAAATTGCACAAGTCGCAATTTATAATAGATTATAATTTGATTTTCTAAGGTCTAAGTAATATAGTCTCTGATTCATAGTCACTTATAAGTTATCCTATTTTAATTAAAACCTTTATATCTTTAACGGATTGACTATATCACATAGATTTCATAAGGACTATCAACCAATTTGATCATGCTGATCTAATTAGATGAACAATTTTAGTTTTAATCTTACTTCTACTTGAAAAATAAGTATTATTCTTCGTTATGTCAAGTAAATTATAATCCATTAATTCGTTTCAAGATAAAAGTATTTACATATATCAATGTTCAATCTATATTAAACATTTGATTATATATCGTTAACTATTTAAATGTCTTAAGGCAATCCTTTGATATGTTTGTTTTGCTAAAAAATCTTTCTTTTTTAGGTTTCTTGCTTTTTCTTTATAATAAGAAATACAATAAGTTGGAATCCAAAGGAACAGCAATTGTCAAAAACACAATTAAATTTATTTGTTTACATTTAAATCTAATTAACAAAATTATAAGCATTTGTTGTTAAACATCGTAGCCATAATTGGGTGCCTCCATATAGGCCTTTTGTTGATCTGTGGAATTCCGGCGTATCCTTCGACCAATTGGCTCAAGATCGGCATAGCATTTGGGAAATACTCGTTCAACAGCCGCAATGGCATCCTCCTTGCTAATATTACGCACAGCCAGTACAGAAGCCAAAGCCTTGCTCTTTACACAGTTCTAAAATGATGATAAAAAGGAGTATTAAAATCGTTTATCTATATGTATTTATATGGACACCCACCTGATGCGTCTGTTTGATATTAAATAATGACGCATCACCTTGAAACCAGGCACTTAGAAACGAACAATGTGCCAAATTGGCTGCTCTAATCTCTGTGCAGGCCAAATGATCGACATTACGAAAATCTAATTCGTTATTGCAATAATCAAACATGTGGATCATTTCATGGGTTAGAACACCATGAACCATACTTTTGTTTTTAGCCATATTCTGACAGACAACAATTTGATTTAGCTTGGGATCGTAGCCACCCGTGACCGAGGGATCGCACACTTCGCATGAGATGTGTCGCCGCAAATCGATGGGACAACCGGAACTCTTGAGGGCACCCATCATAAGCTTAACCAGTGGGCCATTCTTCACACACCAATAGACATTCTGTTCGCATTTAAGACGATCAATATTCTCCTGACCCTCTAAGCCAAACAATACGCGTGTCCATTTGGGCTTAAAGCCTTCGCTACGACGTTCTGGATAGAGATCATAACCCCAATCCTTGGAATCTTCCGTTTTGCTGCTTTCCTCTTGCTGTGGAGCTGATGTTTCCTTCTCAGGTGTTGCGGTGGGTGCAGTAATTGGTGTTTTCTCTGTAGCAGTTGCCTCTTTGGCCCACACTTTAGTTAGAAAATCCATGATTTTAAAGAAATTTTATTTTATTTTGGTTGAATAACAAACTGAACCGGCTGGCTTACCAGCTGTTTGTTGCCTGGCGTTGCCACTTTGTTGATATATTGACTGCAATTAGCGATAGTTGTTAGCGATGGCACTTTTAGTTTAAGGCCTGTATTCACTTTTTCGCGCTCATTGTGTTATTTAAAAACGGTTTTAAAACTCATTTTAGAACAACCGTTACAGTGATCTTAATTTTGTCTTGCTGCATTTTTAGGGTATACTATAAACTGAATCTTGTTTGATTTGCATTAAACTGATGTGAAACTATTGTTAGTAGGAGTTTGAACCAAAACTATTTGGTGTAGTTTTCAAATTTTTGTAAGTTTTTAAAGAGTTGGAAAAGGCAAATATGCAGTTAAAAATATTACCATTTTGTACTTCAAAACTCTTTCTTTAAAAATGTATTAGTCTACGTTATAAGGGAAAGATAGGGCAAGAGAAAAGGACCTCGAAAATATTAGACAGCTGAGATCTTTTCAAAAAACTAGTTGAGGATGCGTTCTATACTCTCATAGTAAGTCCTTTATCTCAAAGGATGAGTTTGAGTTTGCTTACAATTGGAACTAGATAAAATATATGTACATATAAATAAATATATATAGTAATGGAAAAGTCACTTACGATATTTCTAATTTGATTTTAATTGGAAATCAAACTCGTCTAATTTCAAAGTGACATCCTGCGACCTCATGGAGTCCTTAAAATGTCCCAAAACTAACTGCCCTTCTTATTTCCTTAACAGTTGTTGATTCCCTAATGACTTACTTGTTTCTATAGTGTAAATCGATTAAATGTCGACTTTAATTAACTGTAGTTCGATTGACTTATAGCGAACCAAAATTTGCAAATTTCTGTTACAATTTTCCCCCATGACATTTTCTAAGCCTCTCTTTTTGCTCCTAAATAAAACTCTTAAAAAGCTTTCTCTAATGCACACGCTCTCTCTCTCTCTCTCTTGCTCTTAGGCTATATAGCCGTCTGTGCATCTTGGCTTGGACTTCAGTTACCAATTGTCTTTAGTTCGGTGCGGTTAAAGCGAAACAAAAAAAAAAAAACAATTTTCAAACAAACATCTTCCGACTTGCAACTACTTGAAAACGATACGAAAATTGCGACACGACGTCCAAAACTGGAAATCGGGCAAAAGAAAAATGCTTTGCCCCAGGGAAAATTTAAATTGCCATCAAACTGGTTTCACAGTCAAGGTCGCGGCTTCCGGCAAGCGAAGCCATCTTCATTCCCACCTCCACCGATTAACCATGCCGCCACCTTCACCATCAAAATTATGCTCATTATCAGTGGCAAATTTTGGTCAGCTCATTGTTATGTCTGTTGTCTTGTTGGCGATTATGTCGGCTTCTTCATTGGATGCTTTTAGCATTGGTAATTTCTCCATAGTTGACAATGTTTTTTTTTTTGTTGTTGTTATTTCTTTTATTTAACTTTTGTGTCGATCGGGTGCGTGTCTTGTCTTGTTGGGTGTGAAAGTTGTGTTGATCTGTTATATAATAGACCAGGTTCAAGCCTTCCAAAAAACGACATACAGACAGATTTTAAAAGACTGTGTGCATTGAACCCACCACCGAATGACAGTTGCTGAAAAATTTTCCTGACCTGCTCTCTGAGACATGGAAAAATAATAAATTTACTTTCTAAATGCAGCAGCAGCAGCAGCAACAACAACAGAGATGGAAATATATACATATGCGCAATCTCTTCAGACATATCTTTTAGATCTCCGATCTTCCATCTTACACACGAGCGTTTTTTTTTTTCACCGTTTTTTGGCTTGCCCAATCATTTGAGTTACGACCAATTCAAAAAAGTGATGCAAACTCAATTGAATTTTTTTTTTTCGCTGCCACAAAATGTGGTACACTGGCAGGGTGGATCCAGGGGCGTAGCCAAGTAACAAAGAAAGGCTATAACTACTCATTACTTGAAAACTTTTCGCCAATTAGCCTCTCAGACACGCTTTCTAGAATAATCTTTCAATTTGGTAAACTTTTCAACATTTTTCTAGCATTATATTGTCGACATTTGCAATAAAATCGGTTAAAAAACTTAATTTGGCTCACACAGACACGCTTTCTAACGTTTAAAGTATTTAATAAACCTTCTAAATATATAAAGCTTTTCAATATGTTTTTTATATAAACAACATTTGAATCATGTTCAGGCGAAATTTGTTATTACAATTCGTCTGAAACTAAAAATAACGTTTGGATTGACCTCTAATTAGAAATGACGTTCAGGTTCCCATTCTTAATAAATTAATCCTAGAAACATAATTAAAACTGAATATCTAATAATTTGAACCTTAGTATTTGTAAGATCCAAGATGGAACCTTTACAGTCCTTCACAACTGAAGCAAAGCACCTCCGAATGAAGTGATTTTACTTCTCTAAAACCTTCGTTTTCGTGAGCCTCAAGATGGAACCTTTGTAGTCCTTTACGAGGAAACTAAAGCCCTTTCGAAAAGTTTATTTATTCTTGTAAAACCTTAGTTTTTGTGAGACTCAAATCAATGTCTTGGAATCCTTTATGGTCAAGCAAGGTCGCCTAGAAAAAAGTGAATTTACTTTACTCCGAAAAGAAGGATTTTTCTATTCTTAAAGTTTAGTTTTCGTGAAATCCCAGATAGTACACCTTGAAAGACCTTTACGATCGAAGCAAAGAAAGTTGCTTCTGAAAGAAAGCTTTTACTACTCGAAAACCTTAGTTTTCTTGAGACCCAAGAAGAAAACTTCAAAGTTCTACACGACCGAAGTAAAGTCATATCGAAAAGAAAGAATCTAGAACCTTGGTTTTCGTGAGATCCAAGATGAAAGATGATCCATTAAAGTCCTTCATGATCGACGTAAAGTCACTATGAAAAGAAAGTTTTGACTACTCTAAAACGTTAGTTTTCGTGAGATCCAAGAACGTCTTAAAATCCTTTACGACCAAAGTAAAGTCACTCTGAAAAGAAAGATTTTACTACTCTTAAACGTTAGTTATGGATGGAAGTCTTCAAAGTCCTTCAAGACTGTGTAGTAACGCAACTGAAGTCGACTAATTTCTATATGGTAGTCATATTTATTTGCTCTTCCAAATCCTAGGGTTTTCCATCTAAATACCAGTCGTTCAAGAGCACTTCTTTAACCACTTTTTAGAAGCATTTGTAAGATCTATCGTAAAATATTTCCCTTCGGAGCACTACACCCATGGAGAATACTATCTTCTAGAAACGTTGCTATCTTTATGACTTTTCTCCATATTACTTTTCCAAGGCAACACCCTTTTTTAGGCACAGCGCCCCTGAAGTTTCTCTAGTCATGCGTGTTGTTGTAATTTTTTCACTGTTTGGCGCAATCGAAAATATCTAATTTCGGGTTGACATGTGCATTTTAACTATTTTTGGGTCAACGCCTTAATTAAGTTTTTTTTTTGCTGTTAATTACACGAGCTGCTGCCTTTACATTGCAGAAAATAACGACAATGGTATCGGAGTCGTTGAAAACCAGACAACGGCAAACATATATCCACACGGCAGCATTCATAGTCGTCATCGTCGTTCCACAGCTGATGCCGCTTGCATTCAAGATTCGCGTTTCTATCGCAATCCCAATAGACCGGTTCACAAAATCTGGACAAATAGCGAATGTGCGAAATATTTCCTATGCCTGGATGGTGAAGTATTTGAATTCAAGTGCTCCGAGGGTCTACTATTCGATGTTGTGCGTCAGATATGCGATTTCAAGGCAAATGTGGATAATTGTGATATTAGTGCCGAATTGGCGGCTCCCAAACCTTTGTTGGAAATGGCAGATTGTGCTGATGATTTGCAATTGGGTTGTGCCGATGGCACGTGCCTGCCCCAAGAGTATTTCTGTGATGGCTCTGTGGATTGTCCTGATGGCTCCGATGAGGGTTGGTGTGATGTGGAGCATGATCCAAATGCAGCTGGTGCTTGTGATCCGAGAAAATGTCAATTGCCACACTGTTTCTGCTCAAAAGATGGCACACAGATACCGGGAAATCTTCAAACACAAAGTGTGCCACAGATGATCCTGTTGACCTTTGACGATGCCATAAATCATGATAATTGGGAGCTATTCTCCAAGGTTCTTTTTACACAGAATCGTCGTAATCCAAATGGATGTCCAATCAAGGGAACGTTCTATGTATCACATCCTTACACCAATTATCAATATGTGCAGAAACTATGGAATGATGGACACGAAATTGCAGTGCATTCTGTAACGTAAGTGGCACTCATTGGGATAAAATCAGCAATTCTAAATACTTCCATCTCACTTCTTCTCTTCTCTAGTCACCGCGGCCCCGAGATGTGGTGGTCCAAGAATGCCACCATTGAGGATTGGTTTGATGAAATGGTGGGTCAGGCAAATATAATCAATAAATTTGCTGCCGTACGTATGGAAGAGATACGGGGAATGCGTGTACCCTTCCTCCGAGTAGGCTGGAATCGACAATTCTTGATGATGAAAGAGTTTGGTTTTGTCTATGATGCATCCATGATGGCACCCCATTCGAATCCTCCCCTTTGGCCATACACATTGGACTACAAGATGCCGCACAGTTGCACGGGTGTAAATCAAAATTGTCCCTCACGTAGTTATCCCGGCATATGGGAATTGGTAATGAATCAATTGGAGGCTGGAGAATATATGTGTGGAATGGTAGACAGTTGTCCGCCTCACTTGAGTGGTGAAGATATCTATCGTATGTTGACACATAATTTTAAAAGACATTATCTAAGTAATCGAGCGCCATTTGGTTTATACTTCCATTCGACTTGGTTTAAGAAAATTGATTATCTCAATGCCTTTCTGGTGAGTAGCGGAAACTTAATACGATCAATTAACATACTCAATTCACATATATGTTTTAGAAATTCCTGGAGGATCTACAAAAACTGCCAGATGTGTATTTTGTGACCAATCAACAGGCAATTGAATGGATGCGTCATCCCACACCTAGCAACCAACTGCATCGTTTTGCTCCCTGGCAATGTGAACCGAAGCAATTGGAGGTCCAAGAGCAAGTGTGCCAAATACCCAATGTATGCAAGGTGCGCAGTCGTGTCCTACAGGAAGATCGTTATTTCTATACCTGCATGACGTGTCCAGCACAATATCCTTGGATACGCAACGAGTTTGGCCTGGACTGAGAATTTAGAAACTAAATGAAATCTATTTATATGTTATGTGTATTAGGTGTACAAAGGGACAAAACCGTCGTTTTTCTATACAAAAAATTAACTTTATCAAGTTTCTATAGTCGGAATTCCTTCGGATTCATCGCTGTTTGATAACGCAATCAATTGTAAGATTCTTGTGATCGGATTAGCGCAAAGCGGCGGTTTTTCTTTGATTTATTTGTACTCCCAAACGTTTGTTTTCCATTAAATTATGTATTTAAAAAAAATCAAAATACTAAGCCTAAAAAGATCATCCCTTTCACTGCGTTATAAACGGATTAGCAATACTTTCCACACCATCTTGGGGACAAATTAAAACCAATGCTGTACCGCGACATACCACCAAACCCAAACTCCTTGTTGAATCCTCGGTGAGTTTGTAGGGTTCATCTGAATCACGCAGATATTCCACGGTATTGTCCAGTACGAGATTAAGCAGAGCATCGTATCCTTTAAGGATCCCAGATGCTTCGCGACCACCAGCAAATTTTACGCGGATTTGTTTCTCCAAATATTTGGACAAATCCAAAATGGATTCTTTGCGACGTTTCTCTTTGTTGCCGTCATTGCCACCAACCTGTAGAGTGCAGAGGAATTGACGATCTGTAGCATGTAGAGACTTATATATTGTTTATTATTTACCTTTTTATCTGCCATTTTTTTTATTTATTTTCACTTTTTTGCTACGAAATGCCGGTCAAATTGGAGTTTTGGTGCAAAAGAAAACCAGTGTGGCAACACTGATTATTAGAGATGGCAGTTTTAGCAAAAAAGGTTTTTATTTGCCTTAGTGATGATCTTTAGCTAAATTGTCCGATTGTTTAGAACTTCCAAAGAAACTTAATATTAGTGTTCAGATATTTAGTGTATTAATAAATTCTTTTTAGATGTTTTCAAATTTCAAAAAGATTTTTGATTTGAACATTAAACAAGTAAATTTTTTTCATCATTGTCAAATGATAATTTCGTCAAAATATTTCGAATTTGTTAAACAATATGAAAGACAATTGTGTCTTTTATAAATAAACGCGGTAATGACTAATATCGCTTGTAATGACTATATCGCTTGCACGCTGTGTTTACCTATCGATATCTTTCTGCATTTTCTTAAATACGGTATTCGCTCCTATCTAGTCGTGATTCTCCATTTTGTTTTCTCACGTTGCTCACGTTACAGAATAAAAAAATTTTCTTTGCTGCGTTCTTCGAGTACTCGTTATACAAATTAAAAATTGTTTAGTTATTAAATTCAAGTGTATTCTAATAACTTATCTAAAATATGGGGCGCAAGAAGAAGAAGGCATCCAAACCCTGGTGCTGGTATCCTTTTCCAAAAACAAAACGCAATAATATTAATATTTCAGCATGTGCGGCGGCGGCTGGGGCTGCTGCTGCCACCGATTGTTGGTGGGGGGCGGATAATAGTGTAGAAGAAGAAGAATCAGCCGTAGAGAAAAAGTATCTACACATAGAGAAAAAGAATGAATTTAATTTTATATAAGATGTGTGTTGGTTTTCATCTTAACTCGATCACCTTTACCGCGTTACTGTGTAATTTTTTGCCATATTTAGGTACTGCAATCGAGAATTCGATGATGAGAAAATCTTGGTACAACATCAAAAGGCGAAGCATTTCAAATGCCACATATGTCATAAGAAATTGTATACGGGTCCGGGACTGTCCATTCATTGTATGCAGGTTCATAAGGAAACTGTGGATAAAGTGCCAAATTCCTTACCGAATCGATCAAACATCGAAATTGAAATCTTTGGCATGGATGGTATACCGGCAGAAGATTTACGTGATCATGAGAAACAGAAGAATGGCGGCAAATCCGATTCCGATGATGATGAGCCAGCAGCCAAAAGCAAAAAAATTGATTGTGAGTCCATTTTCAAACATACAAAAACAAAATGTGTTAATTTAATTTTTTTCCAATAGATTCCATGTCAGTGCCTCCTCCAATGATGATGCCGCCGAATATGATGCCACCGCCACATATGCTTGGCCAATATGGCGGAATGGGAATGATGCATGGCCATATGCCACCGTTGCCTCCGTATCCTGTACAGATGATGCCGCCACATATGATGCCACCGCGTCCATTATTTCCGGCTGCAATGGCAACTACCTCAGCAGCGGCAGCCGCAGCAGCAGCGGCTGCAGCAGCTGCACATCATCATCATCATGCCGCTGCTGCTGCAGCTCATATGGCCCAGCAGCAACAACAACAGCAGAAGCCAACGTTTCCGGCCTACAGGTGCGGTGGGGATGGGATTTATTTAGGAAAAAAAAAAAAAAAAAAATTGCAGAAATTTGTACTTTTATATTTAAGTATGCATTTCTGTAGTTACTCGTTTGCAATTTAGAGTTTTTTATATAATATTTTTGTTTATCTAGTTTTCCTCAGCAGTTAACTTAGATTTGCCTAGGAAGCACTTGAAAGTCCTTAAAGAACTAATAATTTATTCAAAATGAAAAGTTCAGACTATGAAACCTTTCAAATAATATCTAAATCATTTCTTTCAGATCAGATTCCTAATATATTTTTATAGATTTATTTCTTAAATAGCTCAAAAAAGATTAAAAAAGTAGGTCATATTTTAAATATATCTATATATATATATATATATATATATATCTACCCCTCACTAATTAGACATTCAAATGTAGCCTGAAAGTTATACTCTTTCGTGAGCAAGTGACATTTTAAACTCATAAAGTTTCATTGTCAATAAATTTTAAAATAATTGCAGTTTTTAGTTTATTGCTTCGATTTTTAAAGACATAACTGCACCCCATTATAAGTGAACTTGAAGTAGATTAGATTACTCAACTTAAATATATAGTAAGTTATATTATTTGAACTATTCAAGGTAAAAGTAAGATCTCTAAGATCAAAGAGTTCACCTGGTCTTACTAGGTGGTCTAGATCGAATCAACTTGAGCTTCCTTGTGTTTTAATTTTCTGTTTATTTTTCTCCAATTTCAGTAATGCCACAATAAGTGCTCCACCCACTACCAACCAGGCAGGCGGTGGTGCATTAAATGCACCACCAGGTGGCCCACACGATGCCCAGCAACATCAACAGCACCCACATCAGCAGCAGCAACAAGGCGGCGGTGGTCGAGTTCCGCCTCCAGGGGCTGGCGGTGTGGCTACTGCAGCTATAAGCACAAAAATAATGCATCCACCGGATGATGCCAGTTTGGAGGAGTTGCGTGCACGACAACCCAAGTATCAGGCACGTGTAGCGGCAGCCATTGCAGCGGCAGCTGCTGCCACAGCTGCTGCAGCAGCAACAGCAGCGGCGGCTGGCAACAAGGATGCAACGTCAGCAAGTAGTCCAACCAATAATGGAGCTATTAATGCTGCCGATACCACAACGATGCCTATTACACCGCCGCCTCCATCGATATCAACAGGAATCCTTTCATCACCCACTGTCAGCAGTAGCAATGCGGCAGCGGCAGCTGCTGCCGCGGCTGCTGCCAATGCGATTGCCGTCTCATCAGCCATCTCCAAGGCCCAGGAAGTGAGTTCTTATAATAGTTATAGAAACCATAGTCAATATAAATGAGCAGACGAAATTGAAAGAAAGAAGACGGAAGGACAGAATGAAAGGATACGGACTTGGACAAAACAAAACGAAACAGAAGAAATTTGCGTTTCTGTTCGCATTTTATGTTTTTGCCCCAAGAAAGAGAAAAAAAAAAACAAGATAAAAACGACAAGAATTCCATTTTTTATATACATTTACCATATAATTTTTTGTTTTGGGCAAAAATTTTATTTTTACCAAGAGCAAAGAGTTCCCACTGAGAAAAAACACAGCAAGACAGAAAAAGATATATTGAGACAGAATGAGAAAACGGAAACCATAAGGAAAACATTTTATAAGGATCCATTTAACAATTTTTTTTAGCATATATTATGATTATATGTCTGTACAATTTTTTTAATTGATTAAAAAAAAAAAGAAAAAACCTACAAAAGAAAAAACAATAATAATAATAATGGCAACAAAAAAAAAAAAAAACAAAAACGAAACACGGCGGTTTTCAATTTTATATAAATTTAGAAAAGAAGACCCAAAAGGTTCTTTAAGTGGTCCTCCTTCCTGCTGCTGCGGCTGCTGCTTGTCCTTTTTCTTCACCTCAATCTGCACCTTCTGTCTATTTTAGAAAGTTACACAGACACACACATTCTCATTCACAACAAAAATGTTTTCTTGAATAGGAAACTTGCAAAAAAGTCCACATTGATTAGAGGAAATATTAAAACCAAGTTATAATCAATATGTTATTGCAAATTGTTAGAACCTTTAAAAAATATATTTTTACCTACTATCGTAGTTTTTTTAGGAAACAAAACTTTTGGCAATCCATTTAACAAAATTTTTATAATTTAGCGGTAAATTTACCACTGGCAAAACGTCGGGGTCACCAAAAATATAAACCTTTGAGAAATAACTTTTCTAATCTACAAAACTAAATAGATTTCTTAATTTTAGTTTATTTAAAGCAATAAATCTTCAAGTAAATCTCTTATTTCAAATTAAATACAATTTAAAAATGATAAACAAATGCGTCGGGGTCACCAAAACTGTTATACTGTTACAATTTTCTTAAAATCTAAACATAAATTTTGATTTTAGTGAAATTTAGTAACTAGATAAATAGAATCGAGTAAACGAATTTGTTTTCTATGCTCCTTTGGGTAATCATCTTGTAATTTGTATAAAATAAATAAATTATTGACGCTAAATGAAACACTCCGGCTAATAAATGTGACTTAAGAAGATTAATTTTCAATTGGTTTACACATCAGTGTGGACTGTACTTTAATTAGGGTTTTTTTATTTGCAGACAAGAAAATATATATTTTTGTGAGATCTTTAAAATGTGGAAAATCCAAAAATCACATGCAAACAATCATTTTTTTTTTTGCAGACTGCCGCCTTTGTGGCCGTCGCTCAGGCACAGGCGCAAGCTCATGCTCAGGCCCAAGCTCAGGCAGTTCATGCCCAGGTGCAGGCTGCTCAGGTGGCCCAAGCAGTGGCCGCTCAACAACAGCAGCAGCAACAACAACAGCAGCAGCAGCAACAACAACAGCAGCAGCAACATCACCAGCAGCAACAACAACAGGTGGTAGTGAGCCAACAACAACAGCAACAAGCCAAACAATTGGAAGATCTTAATCGGGCTGTAATGTTTCAACGTTTACAAGCTGTGAGGCAGCCCGGAAATCCTGGCGCTGCTGCAGCAGCTGCATTGGGCATGGTAAGTTTCTAATCTAATTGACACGCCTATATATATACAAATATTATTGCCGATATCCAACAATTTCCAACCAAAGAAATGATTAAAAAAAAAGAACAAAAATCCTTACTAAATGCAGAGCAACCAACTGTATTTCGTTGTCTCCCCCCTTATAGAGGAAAACGACATAAAAATGAATTGAACAAAATCCAACGACCAGCCTAAATATAAAAACAAAAAGAACAATAGGTGATTTTGTAGCATTGAACTCTTCTGCTTCATCACGTTTCATCTAATCATTTAGTTCATGCCAATAATTCATACATTTTAGCCAAACGGTTAGACTATATACACTTATTTTTAGCTTTAGCCTCTTTTCAAGCTAGATTTAAATAACATTAAACACTTAAAAATTAAAAACACAAATTCACCAAACTAAATTCACTATTAAAGCTTAGAGTCAAAAAATTTGAATAGTAAAAACAAAAAGTATATCAAAACTTAAGGGAGTACAAATAGAAAACCATTGATTTGTGTTAATGAGTAAAAAAAAAAGATCACTTGGTAAGGTTAGGCATTGAAATTAGTGATCATTATTTAGCAAAAGCTTTTAAAATTTGAATATGTGTGGTTGAAGTCTAGGCAGTATATCAGTCTTTCTTAAGTTAAAGTCTTTAATTCTGTTAGGCTTTAAGCACAAGTAAGTAAGGTAGTAAGGTTAGACATTTCCTTTTTTGTAATTTCAATTGATAAGGTTAAGCTTTTCAATTTTTTCAACTCTTTCAACTTAATATTGTAACAGAAGACAAGGTAAGGTTAGGCATGTATTATCATATTTCTATACTTATAGATTGTATTATAAGGTTAGGTTTAAGCCCTTTACGACAGTTTTCTTTTTGTACTTTAAAAAATTGTAAAAAAACTGAATTTAAAACACATTTCCTCTTCTATAATAACTGATCTCAACTGACCGCTAAATCATATCTCACTCACTCACTTTGGTAGTTAGAAACCTTGGTAACCACAAAAACAAAAACAAAAAACTTAAAACTGTATAAGAAACAAATTTTATTGAACAAGTTATAACACCCCGTTACAATTGCAGTACAGAGAAGTGTGCAGTTTTCAGTGTTGGTAAATCCAAATTGCAGTGACAGGTCTGTTACTACAGTATGTATGTTTTGTACAGTTTTTCTTTCTCTCACATTAGTTGAAATCTATCTAAATATATATATATGTATATATATATGTATTTATATATAAATATATACATATATACATATGTGTAAACCAAATCAAGATAAGTAAATGCCAAATTAAAGTCAAAAAAAAAAAAAACAACAATCTTCTTATGCAAGTAATTTAAATGTAGTTTAAGTCTGTTCCTCCTTCACATGCTCCTCCTCTTCCTACTACTACTACTACTCAAAAAAAAAAAATACTACTACTACTCTCTTTCTCCTCCCTTTTTATACCTCCATATCATACCTTATAAAGAAAAGTTCCTTAAATATATATATAAATATATAGTACGTACTGCCTTGCAAAAAAAATTATAATTATAAAAAGAAAATATCGTGAAAAAAAGATCTATGTATTGCAAGTCATGTAAGTACATTTCAAATAATTTTCTTAAAAAAAAAAAAACAAACAAAACAAAATAAAAAACAAATTTGAATTTGTCGTAATGGTTGCTGCGTTGGTTGGTTAATTGATTGATGATTGATTGATTGGTTGATTGATTAATTCATATTCCACAATATACACCCCAAAAAAATGATATACACCAAAACAACTCCACCACCACACACCGCATTAATGTAATACATATGTGAACCTAAAATACACAATCTAAATGTTTTCTCCTAATCTATGTAAAATGGTATTAACGTATAATAACTGTCAACTACATATGTACATTGTTTTATGTTCTCCCCATATTGTCTGTCTATCTATATGCATTATCGCCTCCTCTCTTACACACTTTTATGACTTCAAACATCCATACTAATTATGGCTTTTCCTTTATTTTAGTTTTTTAATTTTTGGTTTCATGTTTGCGGTATTAAATTATGCTTCAACAGATAATTTCTTTATAATGGTTAAGGGCTAATCAGTTGATAATGTTGCGTTTCTTTGGGTGTCGTTGAGATACTAAGACCAGAAAGGAAATCTTCTTAAAACTAACAATAGCTGTGATACTTATTAGAACTTGTAAAATATTAAGCTAGAATTCGAAATCGAAATTAACTAGAATACTTAAAAAAGCATAAAAGTTTTCTCTTGATATTAAATCTTAGATTTATAGTTATCGGTTTCATTATGTGTTTCCTTTATGGTTTCTTCTTACAGTATTTTATAAATACTTTTAAATTAAATGGATAAAGCAAATATCCAACAAGAACCGTTTATTCTATTCAATGATTTATCCGATTCATGCCAAAGATTAAAATTTCAATTTAAACCTATTTATTGTATAAATATCACCAAAAGTATTGTTGTCTAAGTCAAGAAATTCGTCATGTTAAGGCAAATGTTAAGTCAGATGTTAACCCAAATGTAAAGCAAACTTCTGTAATCGTATAACAGTTCTCTAAGACAAGATTTTCTTCTTGTTAAGACAAATGTTAACTCAAATGTTAAGTCAAATGTTAACTCAAATGTAAAGTTTTACAGGGTATGTTTCTTCCATTCAACTGATATATGCCCATTTATCCGAAAAAATAACAAATTATACCAATTCGTGCTACTTATCCTACATGCCTATGAAAGCACTCATTATATCACAAGCACCCACCAATACATTGAAACAAACGACAAATAAGTGAAGTAAAACAAAAGAAAAACTAACTAAATTGGAAGTTTTCTACTAGTATATCATATCTATATCTCTACTATAACTCCTTTTGTCTGGTTAGTAACAATGGAAACAAAATCATTTTTAAATTTCACTTAAATGTTTTTTAATTTAATTTGTTTTCTTGTTTTAAGTTGCCTCACACACACATAACACATGCAAACACACACAAACAAAATGAAATCTTAAGAATAAAAATATATATATTTATATATATATATATATATTTAATTGTTATATATTGCCACATCGAAAACAAAAAAAAAAATCCCAAAGTGGTCGTCAGTTCAGTTTCCGAATTGTAAGTACGTTTCCTTTTTATGTATTGGTTTACCCTTTATCCTTTTTTCCGTTAAATTTTTTTTTTGCCGTACCACCAAGAACAAGTACAACAGCAACAACAACAAGAAAAAGAGAAGTCCTTATCCTACTATCTATATAAATATATATATATTATATATATACATATCTACTCTATCTATATTGTGTAATGCGATGCAACAAAAAGTTTATGATTCACAAGCCACACACACACATTCACACTTACCCACACACACACTCCCCCTCCACACGACACAATCCAAATGAACTATTAACATTCTACAAACAAAAAAAACAGAATTTCCAAACAAAAACAACAACAAACCAAACATAAAACATAATTTAATATAAAACTTAGCTAATTTTTGTGTACAATGGCTTCGATATATATGGAAAACTTTTAATCAAGTTGTTTAGTAAATTTAAAAATTGTATTAAGTCTTATCTCTATCACTTTTTTCCCATGCTTCTTCTGTATCTTTTCTTCTCTCGTCTACCAAAAAAAAAAAAAAACAAAAAAAAAACAAAAAAAAACACAAACAAACCAAAAAAAAAACAAAAAACCAAACCAAATCCAATTCCAAATCCAGATGCCATTACCTGGTCATGTGCAACTGATGCAGCCGATGCTAAGACCTACTATGACCATAGGACCACACGGTGCCTTGATAGGAGGGAATATGCTAAGAGCAGCAGCAGCACCTGGAATACCCGGCATGCCAGCAGGTTAGTTAGTCAAAATCTATATACAGATTCTCTCCTGACATTGACAAACATTGTATCGAGTTTGTTCTATCCTATTTAAATGAAAATATATTAACATTAAATCCTTTTCCTACAGGTTTATTACCTATGCAAGCAATTGGTTTGCCTGGCTTGCCGGGTGCCTTGCCAGCTGGTGCCATGCCAATGCCTGGTATGGGTGTTATGTTACCCGGCCATCCAAATATGTTGCAGGTAATGCAGCCAAGATTTAGATGATGTTTGCCAGGATTGTTGCAGGCGCCGCCGACCACACATCCGACGCCGGCACAGCATCAATCACAACCACAAGTGCATGCAAGAGCGTTTCCAAGGGCCCAATTACAAACGCCTCAGCCACATCCAACACCATTGTTGGGCCTGCCGTTGCCATTGCTGTTCCATGAGTGAGAGAGCACAAGCAAGTCAAAAAACTTATAAAAAAAAAAATCAAAAACAAAAAAAAAAGAGAGAACAGAAACCGAATGAAAACCAAAGCCAAGCAAAAGCCAAGACAAAGCTAAGCCTCTTCTTTTTTTTCTTACAAATGTATAACAGTTTTTGAGACACGAATACACCCCCACATCCCCACACCTGCTCACCTAATCTACATATATACATATACATATATATGTATTTATATATATATTCCTCATCCACCATATAACTAAAAAATTAACCAAAAAACAAAATCTAGTTAACTTTCAGTCAATGTCATATTATTAATCATGCACTTTGCCTATACTCTACTTTCTTTATGTTTTTTTTTTTAATTTCTGTTTAATTTTATTTCCACTAACTTGATGTGGATTGCTATATTTGTATAACACCTGCTAACACCTACACACACACGCGCACATACACGTACATAGAGTAACAAACAATTACTTAGAACTCATTATCATATATTGTTGTATATATATATACATATATCTGCTTATATATGTTTATAATTATCATTTAACTAAATACACACAAAAAATTGTTATACTTCAGCCACACATAAAATGTCTCTAAGCTAAAACACACAATATCTTTAGGCTACATCTCCTGGGTATGTTGACAATTGCCAATAAGCATTATATATATACAAAAATACGAGGTGCAACAATTAAATAACGAGACTGATGTTAAGAAAAATGAAGTTTCCTGGTTAGACTTTTCCTTTTGCTTTTGTATAATGATTTATTGTTGAGAATAAGAGAACAAAAATCGGTTAGTTTTCATTTGAAAGTTTTAAAATCTACTAATTATTTTGAATTCTTATTTGTATGTGTATTAGTCTCTTTATTTGAAGTTAAGTTTAATGAATTGTTGTGATATTTCACTTAAACGTTACTAAGGCAAAAGAAAGACTTCTGTTATTCAGTTGAAAGAGTCAAAAGATTCAAGAGAATGGTTAAATCTAAGGATTGAAAGGACTTCTATTGCTGTTTTGGTTAGCAAAAGATTAATGAAAGATAATGAAAGCTTCAAGATTAAAATAGCTGCAAGGATTTTTTCTTTAAACTTTTATATATACAAAAGATAAAAGAGTTTAAGGATAAAAGAATTTTCCTTGTTGTTTTGACATTGTCTCGCTATTTTCTAGTCGCACCACGTATACTTATCCGTATTAAATTTGTACTGTATGTATTTTTTGTAATTCTGTTTTTTTTTTCCATTTCCATATATCTCTTATCCCTTTTGTCCATGTTACATATACGTAAAACTGTTATATATACTATATATCAATGTTTATGCAATTGAGCTTCTTATATACGGTTTCCGGCTGCCATTGTAACCTTTTTTTCATGGCCAAATCAAATGAGTGAAAATGTGTGAAAGAAAGAAAGAAAAAAACCGTAAGTTCTCATCTATTTTTCCGTTTCAATGTTTTGTTCGTTCATATGGAATTGTGAATCCTCCGATCTCCGAGTCCACACACACACACACAATCACAATCAGAGCAGCAGGTATTTTTATTCATCTTACCTATTTTTTTTTTTTGTAATTTTTTTTTTTTTGGTTATGGTATGGTTGGTTACTAAAAACAAACAACAACAACATAAAAATTAATTGTTATGTGAAAACAAAAATATAATAAAATTAGCTAAATAGATAAACGTTTCTTGTATAGGCCCGGTCAACCGAAATGCCTCTACCGCATCTAGTTACAAATCGACACATTGTTAGTAAGTACTTTATTTGCTTATTACATAAATATATATATCTATATATACTTCAAACTGATCTTGATATCCCGATTACTTTTCTTCGTTGTCTGCTAGAATTGTTGATGCAAAAGAAAAATGACAAAAAATTTCACAATATTTAAGGGAATTTTCTATATATTTTTTTTTACGATTACTGCAATTGAAAAGATTTTAAGTATAAAAACATAAAACTTTCTTTATCTTAGAGAAAAAATTAGTTTTATTTATGCGTGAATTTCGATTCTGTTTTGTTTTGTTCACAATTTTTCTTGCTGCTTTAATTGAAAAGCTAAAAAACTATTAAAATTTTTCATTCTATAAATGATTTCTCAAAACTATTCCCTATAGATCTTTCCTATACTTTCTCTATATATCAACAATTCTAGTCTTGTTATCGTAGCGTTCTTCCGAAAACTTTAGCTTCCCATTTTAAACCTCTCACACACACACAAAAATAATAATGAAATCAAATAGTTGATCCAAATATTAAATAGAAATAATTATTGATTAATACTCGTCTAACTCCTCCGACATAAATAGTCTCTCAGGCTTTTTGTTGATCTGATTTTAATGGATATATATATATAGTATATGATTTTATTTAGCTAGTTTAAGTAGTAAAAAATAAATAAAACTAAATTGGCAAATGGAAGCAGCATGGAACGAACTTCTTATCCTCAATCGAATACTCTTTAAAAATACAAAAAAAAAAATTGAAGTAAAAATAAAAACTCACTCTCCCTTCACCCCCCCCCCCCCAAGAGTAGGCTAGTGAAAAATTTTTGCACCCAAAAAAAAAAAACTTTTTCAAAAAAGAACAAAAGCACACACTAACACAACAAAAAAACAACTATATATATACATATAACCATCAATCTATATATATAATATATCTGTATTATTGTAATTCATATAATTAATATAAAAAACTAAGCAATGGACAAGTGAAAGAACAATCAGATTGGAATTTCTCCATTAATTCTGATTAGTTTTAGCGCAAAATTAATGTTGGACTTTTGAGTCTGGCAAATTTGCCGCACCGATTAAAAATTCTATTTAAGCTAAACGTCCAGCCAGCAACAACAACAACAATAGTATAATTTTTTTTTTTTTTGTCCTGGACGTTTTTAGCGTATTTTAGAAACGGTGTTAGAACGGCATGCTTCAGACGAAAGTACCTCAATGCAAGACAGACAAGACACATACACTATACTATACGAAATTTCAATTTGCCGACGATTTTTTTGGTGACACAATTTTACAAATTATTAATAATCACGTTTTCTCACACACACACACACACACATATATATATTCTTTTATATTGTATAAGTAAATTACATACATACATACATGTTTTCATATATCTCTCCTTTCTCTCTATCTTATTTTTCTATCTCTTCGGTAATTTTATATTCTATAAGACCATAAAAAAAAGGATTGTAAATATGTATTTTGTATGATAAACATTTGATTTTCTTTCTTTTGGTAGATTTGTTTTCGTATATTTTCAATATTTTTCGGTTGTGTCAAATGGTTTGGAAATAGTTTAGTATATGTAAGGTACATTTGGTTTTTTTGGATATTAAAAATATTATAATGAAATGACGATTTATTTCTATTGCTTAGTTTTGAATTTGGAGTTCATATTCAGTGAGTTAAAATTGTAAAAAACTGTAACCTAAATCCATATAACTTTCGAATAGTCTTTTTCTATTAAGATCTGAAATCGAGTTTAAAACGATTCAGCATTCAAATTATGGAGCTTTATTCCTTGAATCCTTCGTTTAAAATTTTTTAAAAGGGCAAATTTAGGAGGTATTTGAAATAATTCTGTACAAATTTAATATATTTTTTAAATCGTTTTTAAAGATTTATGCCAAAAAATGAAAAAATTGGTTTCCAGTTGAATTCGATGTTCAAATTTTTTTAGTAATAAATAGTAAAAATAATGTAAATAATTGTAAAAATTGTAAACTGAAACAATAGAAATTACAAATTTACAATTGACAGTTTCCTGTTGAGTTCGAAAAAGATTTAAAACGTTTTAGTTTATGATTTGTGAATCTTAAATCAAGCGCTTTGTTTCTTAAAAGTTGAAAACGCTTTGAAAAAGTAAAATTAGCAGTTAAATTAAAAAATTTTATAAATACGTAGTAAAAAATTGTAAACCTAAACCATTAATGTCATTTTAAATAATAGTTTTCTATTGCGTTCGAAAAAAAATTTCAAAAGTTTTAGTTTTTGAATTGTGGAGCTTAAATCAGCTGCTCTGTTCCCTAAACGCTTGGTTTAAAATATTTAAAACAATTAAAGTTGGTAGTTGTATGAAATTCTTTGTTTCTTTTAAAAAACAGAAATTTATGAAAAATTTCCATAAAGTTACAAGGATTTCTGCCTAAAGTTTTGAGTTACTTTCCTACTGAAGAAAAAGAAAAAAGCTTTAAAATGATAACAAATATTTAGTTTGAGATTGAAAGCTACAATCAGAGGGTATATCATATTTTATTTATTTATTATTTAATTATTTATTTTATTTCCATAAAGTTTTAATGTTGAAAATTTCTAATTCTTTCGCACCGACTAATTTTCTATATTTGTCGAGAAAAAGTCTATAAAAAATATATAAAGAAAGTTTAGTTTCGGCTTCGGAAAAGGTTTAGTTTAAAAACAGCAAACAGAGTAGAACATATCTTAAATAGATCCATAAAGTTTTAGTATTTGAAATTCCCAATACTGAACCATTTGACATAAACTTTCAATTGACTAATTTTATATATTTGTAGTAATTGATTTTAGATTACATATTTTATATATCGAATTCATGTGAGATTTGGTGGTGAGATTCATTATTATAATTCTCTTCATTTGGTGTTTTGGAGCTATACAATAGACAATACTGTTGCACGCATTATTTGTTATAATTTTAATTTTTATTTTTTTTTTATTTTTGGAAAAGTACATAAAATGTGTCTCTGTTCTCTGCCCACTACTCTACTACTGAGCTTTAGGTGTTTCAATTTGTCCAAATCGATAAATCACCGTCACCAATACAAATAATTCTATATACATATGTCTGTCTTTGCGCTGGGCGACACGATAGTAGCTTGAATACCAAACAAAAAGAAGTAGATTTTAGATATCCTCCACCCCCACCCCTATATATATATATAGTATAACACTAAAATGATCAATTTACCTTGCCCGATCCAATGTAAATGTCTACTTATGAAGTGCGAACAAGTGAAATCGTGTCACATTAATTTTGCTGAGCGAAAAGTTCCCTGCGTTCCCTTTTTACAACTATCTATATAGTATTTGATTCCTCTTATATTTGATCTATATATACAATATATTTTGCATGCCCTGTGAAAGAGTATGCCTTGAGTACATCAGTTAAGGGAATGCAGGCGAAGTGCCAAGATCAATTTTTGATACTAATAAAAAGGTACATCACAGTTAATCTCTATTAACTGTTGGACTTTTCGGTCCTTGTCCTGCTAATCATATATATATATAAAATGACTATATATATCTCTATTTTTTACCAAACAAAACCATATAAACAAAAGCACACACATATATACACACACACTCACACAACAACTGGAGGCAAACAAAAACAAAATGTGTCTCCAATTTCTTCACTTGTCAAAAGTCAGCAACAAACAAGAAGTCAAATATATTTGTTTAACTATTTCGTTAATGTTAATTTAATATGCTTAACTTTTAGTCAGTCACGATATTCGTTTAGCGTTTTTCTTTTTTGATGGGAAAATTTCTTAACTCCTTTTTTCCTCAATTTTACCAAAGAAAACTTAAAATTTTCCCATCAAAAAGAAAGCAGCCGCAAAAAAAAAAAGTTTTCAATCTTCTATTTTTTTTTTTGCTTATCCACAAGCTTTTAGTAAACATTTTTTTATATTGCATTTAAAAAAGTTTGAAAAAAATGCTTAAAAAAATTATTAATTTCTTCTTTTCTTCTAACAATTAATCTACACGAATTAACTTAGCTAATACATATGTTAATAATATTTAGTGCAAATGCATCAAATCAAAAGAAAAAACAAAAAACTACAAAATGTTTAATGTTGTAAAGCAAAAACAAAAACAAGAAAAACAAAATAATTACATTTAGTCTTTGTACGAAAAATGTTTCTATTCAAAAAAAAAAAAAAAACCAACAACAAAACAATCAACAAATACACACTACAGCAACAACAAAAAGCAACGTTAAAAAGCAATTGTTTAAACAATTCCTTTAAACAAAAGAAGGCAACACACACACACAACACAAAAACAATAAATTTCTAATCATATAATATTTCTAGTTTAATGTTTTCATTGTTCTATTATTTTTAAATTAATTTATTGAATTTTGAATAAATACAAACAAAAAACAAAATTATGGATAAAATGTCTTTAAAATCAAAATGGTTTCGTATTAAATTTTTATAGTAATTACACAGTCAGCTGTAAAAGTATTCATCTACTGGTTCCTTATATCTCAGGTTTTGTGAGTGTTAACTTATTTAGAAACTGATTTTATAGTTTTTCAAACAAGATCGGGTAAGTTTGCTATTCAGATTATAGAATAATATATACAAAAATTATTATAATAATATCATAACATTTAATATATATTTTTTTGTGGAACTCTTCTTTCATAAAAATAAACATAAAATTAAACACATGTCTCAAAAGTATACATACGTTTTTTTGCTTATAAACTTAAAAGAAATAACTAATCTAGTACCTAATATAAAATCCCCTATTAACTTTAAAAAAACGCAAAAATTACAAATCCGAATTCAGTTAAAAAAAAATTTGTATAGATTCCAGAGACTTTTTGATTTCGTTATCGGCTAATATTGCGTTTGTTTCAGTAAAATTTAGATCAGAATATTTTAATAAATCGAAAGGCAACGATTTAAGTTAACCTCGCCCTTAGGCAGTTCTGCTTCTAAGAGGGTTAACAGTTTTCATAAAAATTTTGCAACTGTTTGACCAGGTTCGGGCATCTCTCCTTAGGAATTCGCTTCCTTTCCTCCAGCCATACCTTTTTATGGTCTTGCTTGGAGAAAATCTTTTGGTCGTGGCCTTTCAATTTCATGTAAGCTGACAAACTTTCCCGAATTCCCTAATAACATATAGAATTAATTACTAAATCATCCCTTAAAAATTTACATAGATTTGTGGGGTGCCAGAATACGAATACTTTTGTGCTTGACTGTAAAAAAATAAAGTGACTATTTATAGTAAGGAAAATGTAAGTAAATGAATTTGAAGGCTTGTAATGAAACGAAGAATGGGCACCTAAGGCCAAAAGCTTTTGTGTTTGACTGTATAAAATTGATTAAAATATGAATGTAAGTAAATGATATAGAAAACTTAAGACATGAGAAAGTTAATGTACAGTGGTGCTTATAAACTTAAGCCACATGAAGTAAATCAAGAAACTTTACGAAAATCATGAAATGTTTTAAAAATACAAGGAATACTGGGAAAATTTTAAGTTTTTTACTATTTCTTTGCGGCTTAAGTATATGAGCAGGTCATTTTGGAGATGGGTCAAGATTTTTTAAGTTTTTCATTATATATATATTTTTTTTTTAACTTGGTTATTGTTATATTAGAATACTGACACATAGAAGAAATGTGACAAAAGAAATTGGAGCTGTGAAATAAAAACTTTTCATGATTTTCGTAAAAGTTTTTGGTTTTCTTCATATGGCTTGAGTATACAGATGTGCACCACTGTATAATATGAAAAATTGTATTGAGTGTAAATTGTTTTCAATTATTGGCTTCACTATGTGTGGATCTACAATGAATGGAGCATGTGGTGTACTATTTCTAAAACCAGTTTTTCATTCATCGGTGGGTCATGTTGGACTGATGTCTGTAAGAATGGTTTCAATTGTCTCCTTGCAAGTATACTGAAACTTTCAGCTGAGTTATGAACAATGGAGTTACTTTTATACATTTCAGAATCATGATACGCTTTGGATTAAAGGGCAAATGTGGTGCCATGAATATTGAAAAAATAAAGCATAATTATTATCATTATATACTCTTGATATAGCTTTCGTTTCTCTTACTTTTTATTTGACATTGCTAAAATGTACACATATCAACCAGTTCGACTTAAATTGATTTGTTTTCAAAAAGGTAAGCTTGAGAGGTAAATTCAAGTACAAAAAACATTCATTCATTCATTAATTTACATTTTTTCGTTAATATTCTAACCACAGCTGAATCAGTCAGACATGACTCCAATCAAACCAAAGCAAAAATCTCCCCCCTAAAAGATAAATATGACACAACTCTGACTCATGGGGCTAGCCCCAATGAACAAATCAAAAGAGAGTGAGAAAAAGAGAGGGAACAAGAGAGGGAGTGTCTGTCATATTTCCCGCCATTAAACATATATTGTATTTTTTTTTATAGTTTAGTTTATACTACTAGAGACAGTAGGTAGAGATAGGCCTACTTAACCCCTAAGCATTGTGGGAGTATTTTCAGGGGCTTGTCCCTAATGCAAAATACTTTGGGATTATTTTTGCTAAATGCCGTGGGAGTTTAGCTTCACATTCATAACAAATATGCCAAATACTTTTCTCTTTAAATTGAAATTAAAATCATTTTCGGTTTGGAGCGTGTCTCTGAAACATTGACTAATTCAAGTTCAGTGGAACTGAGCAATTACAATAAAAACAACAGCAAAAAAAAAGCGGCTTAATGGAGCCAGCCCCAAAAAGCTGAGACGATGATAACTTGTTTTTTTGGTTTCCCAGTTTTGCCGACTGAGAGTTAACTTTTAGTTTCATTTCGGGTTTTGAACAAGACGGTTGTGTGGCTCTACGATTATAACAGTTAAGGTGAAGATTATGTTAAATAGATATATACATATATGTATATATTATACAAATGTGTGAAATATAAATAAATATAAGTTTAAAGAAACAAATGATTCTTTAGAGTGCCGAATTACTAAGTTATATGAAAGTCTTCTAGTTATAATTAGTTAGTTTTACAAGAAATTACCAAATCAAAACCTTTTCGTTGTATTTAAAAAAAAAACTATGTCACTAGTTTGCCATTTCGTCAACCTACAATATAAATAACAACTATAAAAAATGCCAACAAATTTGTTAAGTAAAAAATTTAAGCAGTGATTCAAGCCATAAAGTAAAGTGCTTAAATAAGATCGTAAATAAAAGATATATGTACAGACGGAATAGTCAGTAAAGCTTAGAGAAAAATAAAAAACCTAATGGTCAATGTTCATAATGATTAAAGTGTTAATGATTGTAAAGATTACAATAATGATGATCATCATGATGATGATGATGATGATGATGGACGAGCCAAAGAATGGCTTACGACTTGAGAGATGAGGTCAAGTGAGTGAATTAGAGACTGAGACCGAAACGACTTGATGAGACTCTTGATTGAGGGTCACCTATATTGAAAATATTAAAAAAAAAAAACCGAAATGGAAGAATAAAAAAAAAAAACACGTATTACTTACATATTTTTTTTCGTGGCAAACATCAGCAGTGACTCAGGTTTATATGTAATAAAAGATATCCAGCTGGGTTAAGCTCCCTAAACCCTCGACCACAAATTTTACTAATAGTTACACCCTAGAATATTAAATCAACTTACAGTGGTTTAAAATTTATTATAGTTGTTTTTGTAGTAACATTTTACCTTAGTAAGATGAGTTTTCTTTGGTTTGAAAAGCCATGAGAATTTATTTACTTTTGTTTACTTCATTTTTCAACTTTTAAAATAAAAAGCTAAAGAAAGTTAACTTTTAGTTCATTTAAAATATCTCTCCTAAGTTACAATGTCTTTAATAATAATTATCTCTTTAAGTGTTTTGTATTCCAAACACAGTTTAAAGCTTCTTGAAGACTTTAATTGAAATATTAAATCAATTTCGTTTAAGTACACAAACATTTTGTTTAAAGCTTTTTGAAGACTTCAATTAAAATAATAAATCAAATTTGTTTAAGTACATAAACAATTTGCTTCATAAAACAATTGTCTTTTCTGTTATCTCAAATTTATTAAATATTTACATTTTTATCCTCAGTTTTCTTCAGAAATCAAATCTCTTCTCTGTTATCTAAATTTTTTCATATATTTACATTTTTATTTTCTATTCCAATAAAAATAATTAAATTTTAACTTTATTTAAATCTCACAAAATTAAAAAATTATTTCTTAAAACAGATAAAATAAAAAAGCAAAGCAAAAAATATTTAGAACAATGAAATTTACATAAATTAAGACTTTAGCTAAATTTTATAATAAATATTTGGAATTTATATAGTTAATCTAAAATTCCTAAGCTTAATTTTACAATAAATATTTGTGATTGAGTTAGTCTTTGACTTTAGACTTCTAATTTAAACTATCGGAATTATTATTCTTCTCAATCAAATTAGTGCAAAATATATAGCAAATGTTTAATAAAATTTCAAGAATTTAATTTAGAAGACATTAAAAACTTTAATAAAAGTATATCACATTGAATTCTGGAAGAGTCTGTACTTCAGACTCTATGGCTAATTTGTCTAGACTTAACAGAAAAATCCAAAAATATAATATTTAATGCCCAGAAAACCAATACAAAATTTACAAAATGAAAATAAAATTTTAATTACTGGTTGTGAAAATTTGCTCTCCTGTCTGGCATGTTTTCCAACTCATTTTCAATATTATTGAATGCATTCAGAAATAAGTAAATTCCACTTTTTTCACATTTTGAATATTTAAACTTTTGTTTTCAGCAATTTCGCTTTGATTCAGTTAACTAGATAACCAAGTTTCAAAGAGCCACGCTTAGCAAATGATTTTTGTTAATGCTTTTTTGGGGCTTGGCAACGGAACAAGTTTTTTTTCTGTGTGTTGTTTGTGGCTTTTATAAAAGAATTTGTTGGCCAAAACACATGGCGAAGGCTACACTACTTTCAAATTACTCAAAACGAGAGTGTGTGTGAGAGAGAGAGAGAGAGGCGACAAATATTTAACTTTAGTTTAATTTTATTTTTTTTTCAGGCATGTTGTCGACTTCCATTGTTGGTCTCTTCCTGCTGGTGGTCTCAGCCCTGGCTAAGGACAATCTAAAATTGGCCTATGAATGGCGTGAAATTGACTTTAAATATCCAAATACGGAGCAACGTTGGTCGGCCATCGAGAAGGGAGTCTTTAAGCCGGCTAATGTTATACCCTTTGGCATGGAAATCTATCGTCATCGTTTGTTTCTAACATTGCCCAGATGGCGTGATGGTGTACCAGCCACATTGGCCTACCTTGATCTTAATGGTAAGTTGAATGAGTTGCATTTGAATGTATAATTGCAGTTTGCATTTGACTTTGGTTAGTTAGTGTTGCAAATTAATGCCTTTAAGAATTGCTCTCACACAGTCAATTTGCATTGTTTTGTTTTTCGAATTGCAGTCAGGTGGGATTTATGTTTAGATTTTGATCAGCACACTTGGGCTCATTTTATGGCCAAAAGAGTCTAAAACAATTCAAAGAAAAAAACTTCCTGGCCAGTCTCGACCCACACTCACATATACACACTAGAGTCGAGTGTGACTATTATGGTAGACTGTTCAAGAGATGAAAGAACTTAGTTAGGATGGTGACTATTAGATACTCTTTGTAAACTTGATAAAAATTGATTGAAATTTTAATCTTATGACCAAGAAATATAGACTGTGACTATATGCAAAACTTAGTCTTATTCAAGGCGGCATTCTGCTAAGATGATTAGTTTAAACACTTTGTTTACTTATTAGTATAGTATACAGATTCTCAAAGGAACATGATGGCTAAGGCTCTAATTTCACATTGTAGTTACGACTATTTCTTTTTCTGATCTTTGATTATATATTCTATATATTTCTTAATGCATAATATAGTTTTAATATACTCTTTCATCTATCTGATTATAGGGTAAAAAAACTATAATAACACACAATACTTATATACATATTTGTGTATATCCAACCAACACAATCGTTTCATTTTAGCTTCTCAAAATGTATTTTTAGATTTTAATTAGTAAGAGGCATATTTTTTTTTGTTTTTGTCTGACTAACAGTATGTTTTATCATAAAGCTACAATTCTACATATGTATGTACATATATTTATATATATGTATGTACACTAGTCGGCATAATTATTTTGACAAAAAAAAAAATGAACACTTTTTTCAATAACTTTTATTTGGTTTGACAAAACAAAATTAAATTTTTTCTACTATAACTTATTAATTTTATGAACTTAAAAACAATTCTATTGCTAACTTTTCGTAAGTAGCTTGTTAGTAATAAATTAAACAAATTTTTGGGCCTTGGCATAAGTATTTTGACAGGGAATAAACTAGCAAAAAACAAAAGATTAAGGTAAAGAAAATATGAAAAGTGATTTTAATTTAATAAAAAGTGTAACCTCCTTTGATTTCAATTACTTTTTGAAGACCACGAGGTCCTGAATCTAACAAATTTTTAAGGATTTCTGGAGAAATCTCTTTCCAAAGGAAAGTGACCTCAGAAATGATTTCTTCTCTACTTTTGTGTAACGAAACTGCTCTTTTTCGTTTCAAAAGAGATCAGACGTTTTCAATGATGTTAAGATCAGGACTTTGAGGAGGCCAGTTCAATCTAGTAACTCCAGTATCCTTAAGAAAATTTGTTATCACCGCATCCTACTAAGGGAATTTAAAAAAATTGTGTTTCTGAAGCCTCAAAATGCTGCAGATTTATTGAATTTGAGTCCAGAAAACACAATTAGTGAGCGCACTGTCCGGAGACGATTAAAGGAAGCAAATTTTAAGACCTACAAAGCCAAAGACGTGCCTTACATTTCGAAGGTTAATAAACTTAAAAGACTTACCTTCGCAAGGGAATGCGTAACCAAGCCTAAAGAGTTCTGGAGGAAGGTTTTGTGGACAGATGAGAGCTCATTTGAGTATAACTCGTCCAAAAATAAATTTTTCATTAGAATGCCCAAAGAACAAAGGCAAAAAACACGGCCCGTTTTTAAAAAAGTTAGCCATGGTGGCGGCTCCCTCATGTGCTGGGGGTGCGTTTCTTATAATGGCCTGAGAGATTTCGTTCCCATCACCGGTTCGATGAACCAACACCAATATTTAAGTGTCCTGAACAATAATGCCTTTCCTTCTGGAGAAAGACTTATCGGGGATTCCTTTATACTGTAGCAGGACAACGCACCATGCCACAAGGCTTGCATGATAACAAATTTTCTTAAGGATACTGGAATTACTAGATTGAACTGGCCTCCTCAAAGTCCAGATCTTAACATCATTGAAAACATCTGGTCTCTTTTGAAACGAAAAAGAGCAGTTTCGTTACACAAAAGTAGGGAAGAAACCATTTCTGAGGTCATTTTCCTTTGGAAAGAGATTTCTCCAGAAATCCTTAAAAATTTGGTAGATTCAGGACCCCGTGGTCTTCAAAAAGTAATTGAAACCAAAGGAGGTTACACTTTTTATTAAATTAAAATCACTTTTCATATTTTCTTTACCTTAATCTTTTGTTTTTTGCTAGTTTATTCCCTGTCAAAATACTTATGCCAAGGCCCAAAAATTTGTTTAATTTATTACTAACAAGCTACTTACGAAAAGTTAGCAATAGAATTGTTTTTAAGTTCATAAAATTAATAAGTTATAGTAGAAAAAATTTAATTTTGTTTTGTCAAACCAAATAAAAGTTATTGAAAAAAGTGTTCATTTTTTTTTTTGTCAAAATAATTATGCCGACTAGTGTATGTTGTACCATAATTTGACTCACTCAGAGAATTTGAAATACTAAAGCGAATTCTTAAGTCTTTTATAAAAAAAAATATAATATTTTATTTACTTACTTTCAACTCTTTTAAACTGAATGTAATATAATGCTAAATCTTCAAAGATATTTAAGTTTTTAGAGTACTCTTTCTGCATTTACTAGAAAATTTTTAAATGGGAACGATATTGCCCTAGTTAGACGACTTTAGTTAAGGTTACTCTTAACTAAATTGTTAAATATTGAACTTTTGGTAAAGCAAAAAAGGGTTTTTTAGATAATTTTTTTATTTTATTTTTAGATTTAATTTTTGAATTAAATTTTATTTAGAAGATGCCTGTTATCCAAGATAGCATACCTAATTTGTTACAATGTTTTAAGCTTTTCTTAGATGTTTAACCGAAATCTATGTAATTTGCATATATTTATATATTTTAAAAAGAAGAGCGTGGGTTAACATGGGTTAAGTCAAGCGTAATATACATATGTAGGCAGTCATATGTGATTCTTTTCCGGTAGTCCTTTTCCTCTAGCAGTATGCCTATAATTCTATTTCTGCAATCGTATTTATCTACTCTTATTCTTAGTACTCTATTTCTGTCGTATTCCTATTCGTGTAGTCCATTTACTATTCTAGTATTCCTATTGACGTAGTCCTATCCCTATAGTCCTGTTCCTGCAGTTCCTACAGTCTCTACAGTATCCCTATAGTTCAATTTCTACAATCTTATTCCTGTAATCCTATTCATGTCGCATTTCTGTTGTCCTTTTGCTAATCTCGTTTTCCTATTCAAGAAGCCATATCCCTATAGTCTTTTTCCTTCAATTCCTAACACTATTTGGTGAAATTTTTATAAATTTTTTTTAAAATTTGAACATTAAAATCTGTTTTTGAAAACATTTTTACTTCAACTCAGAGATCAATGAATTACATTCATTATTCTATATGGAATATACAAAGTTAAATTTATAAAAAAAAAATTACTATTTAATTTCAAAAACCTGGCACAGTTGGCCAGTTAATTGGCGCTCCATTTATGGTTGTCGTTCAATTAACCAGTCCTGAACAAGGTGTTAATTTGTTTACGAACAATGAGTCAGTCAGTCAACCAGTCAAATTTCCATTCGTCATTTGATTTTTACTAATTAACATCTTTTTTTTTTAGATACCTCGACAAATATGCCCGCCCTGACACCTTTTCCCAGTTGGGAGGCCCACAGTCTAACCGAATCGGAACCAGAACTTGTATCACCTTTTCGCATACGGGCAGATCGTTGTGGACGACTTTGGGTTTTGGATTCTCGGATCTCTGGTGTTCTAGAGCAATCAAAGTTATATGGAGCAGCACAATTGTTGGTCTATGATCTGCATAATGATAATCTATTGCGTCGTCACATTTTGCCAGAATCTCAGGTGAAACAAGGTTCCTTCTTGGCCAATTTGGCTGTGGAGGATACCGATTGTGAGGATACCTATGCCTATGCAGGAGATTTGGGTAGTCCAGGACTCATAGTCTACTCATGGCGTCAGCAGGAATCATGGAGAGTGCAACATCATTACTTCCATCCCGATCCCATGGCTGGAAACTTTAGTATTAATGGCATTGAATTTCAATGGGATGATGGTCTCTATGGATTGGCCCTATCGAAATCGGAACCAAATGGTTACTCCACACTCTACTTCCATCCATTGTGCTCTACCATGGAGTTCTCGGTGAATACATCAGTGCTGAGGAATAAAACTCTGGCCACTTCCATGCAAAATTATAGAGAATTTAAAGTACTTGGTTCTCGTGGTGTCAATGCTCAAGCAGGAGCTGAGTTCCTGGATCAAGAGTCGGGCGTACTATTCTATAGTTTACCCAATTTGAATGAGGTGGCATGCTGGAAGACATCGAATAAGGAATACAATCATAATGCCCAAAGTCGTGTCTTTGTCAGCAATGATAAATTGATATTCCCCAGTGACATTAAAGTTGATCAGGAACATCGTCTCTGGGTTTTATCTAATCAATTGCAAAGCTATATCTATGATGAACTCTATCCGGGTTCAATCAATTTCCGTATTTTCAATGCATCTGTAGAAGAGGCGATAGCCGATACAGGTTGTTCGAGTAAAAAGCGAATTATACCAGATATTATTAATCGTCTCGATGATATATTAAATACAAAGACAACTTCAGATGCCGCTGCTGTAGGCAAAATAAGTTCGCTGTTGATTCTATTAGTCTTAAGTTTTGTATTATAAATTGTATTCAATATTGATAAAAATTTGTAAATGTTAAGAATCTGTTTTTTGTTTTTGTTTTTGTTTCAAATGCCAAGCCAGCTTGAACATATTTTGCTTTGTTTTGCTTAATATTTGGGTAGTTTTTTAATTTCTGTCTTATAAACGGTGGCTATATCCAAGGTCTCATCACTAGATTGCGATTGATTATCCTCTGAGGTGGCCTCTTCTCGTTTGCGTTTCTCGTATTGAAGTTGGACACGTTTGATGCAACCGCCACAGAAGAAGAGAGTGATCTATAAATATATATATAATAAATCGTTATGGCTATATCTTTATTCTATGTAAACTTACATGCTCGAGTATGCCAATAAGACCTAAAACAGATATACCCAATAGAAAACCCAAAGATCCACCTATATCTGCTATAAACTGTGTAGTATCATATGAAACGCGCTCTTCAATCATCTGTTGAAATAAAGCAAAATTTATGAATATATTCTATATATAAATCTTCATCTTAATTCATACCGATATCAATTTTGTGGTATAGTATATATACACTAAGCTTCGTGGTTCTGGCTGGACAAAAGATTTTCGATTTTGTATATAAGTTGTGTAAATGCGACTACGGCAGGGCTGCAGGCAATCACAATCGTAATCGTCTTCGCTTTCGTAAACCCTGGAAAATATAGGGAAACATTACGTTAATTTGTGATATGACAGTCAAACTTTTCTATAGTGAACCTCTTTATACGTAGGTACACTTTAAGTTTGTGTATAATGAATTGATTTCGAAGAGATAGCTTTCTGATTTTAACTTTTGTGTATCATAATTTCTTTACCGTAAATTTTCTATATAATGAAGTAATTTTCTAGTTCCTAGTGAATTAATTTTAGGGTGGTTCGAATGTCTTTGTATGTTATTTTTAAAAGAAAATGCAATGGATAAAATCAGATCAATAAAAAGTTATCCTAGACTTATGGGAACAGGTATTAGAAACAGGCAAAGAAATAAACAAAAACCCACTGATGATTTCAAGAATTTTTACAAATTAAGTAAAAATAAAGTTTTTCAAAAACATCTAATAAACAGGTAAAGGAGCTTGATATTAGGTTTAAAGTCATATAGAACCTAAAAGGTGGAAGCTAAAAAAACCGACCAAGCCCGAGAATGAAAATCCATTATTAAAAGATCTTAAAAAAGAATCACAGATCAATCTTTTTAAAAAAGATTAAATATAGATTGGTTACACAACCTACACTTTATATTTTTACAATCAATATAAAAGAAAACTTTGAATTAAAAAACAAACAGGGTGAAAATTCTACAGTGAGTTCTTTAACTGAGGAACTTATTAATTGTTTTTTAGACTTATATATGGCATGGATTTGACTCATCGTTTTTAATAAATTTGCTAGAAAGAAAACCGAAAACCGATTCCTATATTTCATATTTGTAATATATAAAACTTTAGTTTCGGGAAATGAGATACTTAATTAAAAAGTAAGAGAAAGTTTTCTTTTAGTTAAAGAGCTAAATTAAATCTCATCAAAATTTATCACTTTAATCACTATAATCAAGAGTTTAAAATCGACTGCCCAAACTTTCTATGAAATTCCTTTATATTTCATATTTCTATACAAATACAAATGTTATCCCTGTTTGACTTATTTTCCATAACTTTAATACTCACGCCTTATAAGCTGAGATAAGTTTACGCATTGAAGTGCTATCATTACAGGGCTGGTGTATTAATTCATTCATCCAGGGACCCGTACAATTAGTTTCATCAGCCAAATCCTGCCAAATGCAAATTTCGCCACACTAAAACCAAAGAAAAATAGAAATAATTCCTTTCTACAATAATTTACAAAGCGAACTAACCTTCAAATCACTATAATCCTCATCATCAGAGCAGGGATCATCTTTGGTTTCCACATTGGAAAAATATTGACTTTGCAATTTAATTTCAATTTCCTCATTGATATTGACAAAAACATATTCCACACGACCAGAACCCTTCATGTTGATCTCTAAAAATAAACACCGGATATGTATTGAAAGGAAAATCTATTTATACATACATAGGTACATTTTATGCTATTACTCACCTGTGAAATTTTCACGTTTATCGTGTATAAAAACATGCCAACCTGCTCCATATGTGGTATCCGTATCACTTGTAGATGTGGTCGAAGCGGTATGTTCCAAGGTTAAAGAATAACCTACCGATTTCGAAACTCTTTTCATAGGCACCTTAGGTCGAACGGTATAACAGCGACCCGAATAGAAATGAAGACTGCTATCGATTTCGAGATCTAATGAAACATGGAAGAATGAAAAGCGAAGTAACGAAAATGGATGAGCGGAAAGTAGGATTGTGGCAGAAAATGGTATTATTAGGAAAGTTACTAATCAAAACTGCTAGAAATCGTCTTTATAGTCTAGCACATCGTCGAATTTGTTGAAAAAATGAACTAAATGAACCTTAACCATCGTTTGTTTAAGATTTTTTACTTTTAAAAACAGCGGTTTTACAGTCACTAGAAGAAAAGTTCTTTCTTGCTTCACATGCGTTTATAAAAACTTATTTTCACATATGTATATATCCATAGCCCATCTTTTATTTACTTGAATCCCTATCCAATGTTTTTCTTTTGATATTTGTTCCACATTTTCTACTTACTATCTGAACTGCCATCCAATCCTGGTGAATAGAAGGTCTCCTTCTCACTGTAAGTACCATTCTCAAAGAATTCATCAAGTGGAATTTTACCAAATGGAAAAGTCATCCAACAGGTGGCATATTTCGGATGAGGGCAATAGTTCTGAGACAGATTCTAAATATAAATTTTTAGATCATTAATCCAGTTGTTTGTTTTTACAGGGTAAACCTACTGTTAGGACATCCTCTCTGTAGGGTGGTTCGCGACATATTGTAATTGCAGGCATTTCAATTGTTTCATTTAAATTGTAATACGAATGCGTTGAAATCGGTGGATCACATAATTTTGAGAAACATTCATATAACTGAACAATAACCACAATACAGCAAATAAATAGAACAAGGTAACGTATTAATTTGGCAGGATCACGCAGAAGCCAGACCCTTAAATCCAACCAATAACCCATATTGTTACTTTGTCGTTCGTCGAATAAAAGTGAAACTCAAGTGAATGTCAATGCTTTTGCTGTCATGGACATTTTGCAATATCGTTTTCTACACAGCCTGCAAAAATTCTCACAGTTGGTCAAGATAAATATGTTAATATTGATTTATGCCCCATGGTAGAACTGATAAAAAAGAAACGTTTTTTTCCCCCCAAATCGGCGAGCCACGTTTATTAGTTAGTGCGAGCCCATTGTTTATCGTTGTTTGTGCTTGTGTTTTGGTGGTTACTTGTTACTAGTAGGTACTGAGAGGCTTAAGCGTAACATTACCAAAACATGTTGTTTATAATTGTTTATGGGTGAGCGAGTAGATAGAGAAAAAAAAGCGACAACAAAAACAAAAAAGAAAAATACTGTGACGGAGAGATACTAATCGGATATCTGTAGCTCAAATCAGCGCACTTTTTTGGTAGGCATTTTATGGTTTTATGTGTTTATTTTAGTGATGCGGCTGCATGTGCTTAAAGTGTGATAGATTCCACTGATTTATCTATTTAGATGTACAAAAAAAAAGAAACGAATATTTAATACTCTTACAAAGAGTTCTAAGAAATCAGTAAGGTATACAGTATACCTCGGTATTCTATATGTTATTTCGTATATCATATTGTAAGAATTTAAAATATGACACGGGACTGTATCCCCCCATGAAAAATTTTTATATTATAGTATTTTTAGACATAGTAGATCTTTTAAAAGATCTTTTCAAAGATACATATTATGAGTATTTTTTTATTAACTTTAACAACTTTTAAGAACTTATCATATTATAATAATAAATAAAGTAATTAAAATGCAGGCATATATGGAGTGAATACTCTATATTAAATATTGTTTAAATTTTTCAATTTTTCTGATGGATATCAGTACTTCATATTTATAACAGATTTTCATTGCAAACATATTTTTTTTTTTTTTTATAATTATATAATTATATATAAAGTTTATTCAAAATTGGTTTTCTAAATTAAAATTTAAATAACAATAAAAATATTATTTATTTAAATTTTTTATATATTTTTATTTAAACCTTTATCTTGAAATTAAGAAAATATTTTTATTTTATAAAGAAATTAATGTGTCAAGATTATTCTAATTAAAATTAAATAATAACAATATAAAATACATTATGGTGGGTCAATTTGTGTGGAGCGAAAAAAAACCATGGTAAGCGTCCACCAGAATCGGAATCTACGAAGAATTCTAAAAAACTTTCACCATGAAACTATGTCTCTAAAACTAATTCCTAGCCTCCGCAGTAAGGCATAAAAATTTCAGGTTTAGATTTTTTTTTTGCTGTAACTTTTTAACAAATTATGATATAGAAACTTCTGCCAAGTCAGTTGATGCCAATTCGGAAATTGAAAGTCTTGTCATTATGTCCACGTCAAGTTTTAATACAAACCAGATCGCAAATGTAATTGTCATACCAAGTGGATTGTACGAATTATATTTGCTATCGAGCTATCAAGCTATCGAAATGTATTAAAATATTATTTCTACTTAAAAAGAGAGATTGACGTGTAAAATTAGCTTGGTAGAAATTTCAGACAAACTTAAATAAAATATATGTTAATCTGAAAAGAAAATTATACATAAATTTTATTTAAACGTCAAATAAGTGTTATACAAATTTAATTTAAATTTGATACAAATTTCATATAACTTTCCTATAAATTTCATACAAATTTTCAACGAATTTTATACAACTTCTATACAAATTTTATATAAAATCGGCATGAATTTCATATAAATTTAATAGAAATTTTTAATAAATGATATACAAATTTCTTTAAAAATTTTATACAAATTTTATATAAATTTTATACAAATTTTCTATAAATTTTTATACAAATTTCATATAAATTTTTAAACCAATTTTGTATAAATTTTATACAAGTTTCATATAAATTTTTATAGACATTTTTATTAAATGTCATACAAATTTTATGTAAAAATATTATACAAATTTCATATAAATTTTTATACAAATTTGATATAAATTTTATACAAATTTTCTATAAATTTTATACAAATTTTCTATAAATTTTATACAAATTTTCTATAAATTTTATACAAATTTTCTATAAATTTTATACAAATTTCAAATAAATTTATTAAAATTTTATAAAAATTGCTCACATAAATTTCATATAAATTTCAAATAAATTTCAAGTGAATTTCAAATAAACAAACAAGTAAAATGAAATATAAATAAATAAAATAAATAAATTTCATATCCACAATTTGAAAATGAGAATAATATGCAAATATTTCGTTTCGATTTGCCAACGCTTCCAAAAGTGATCTAGCAATAGTCCTGATCTGATCTGATCTATTTATTGTTGGCTTTGTGATAGTTTTCTCCCACTCTCTTTCTCTCTGTTTCTCTATTCTTACATAAAAATCATGTACAAGTTATAACACCTTTAGATGTCTGCTGTCTTCTCTTGACCTTATAGCCATTTAAACAATATCTATATATATATATGTGTATATACACATACATAATGAACACCTAGATAAATGGATTATACTATTATACAGTATGTGAATATATATATAATGAGAAGAAGCTTTTATTTTCGACAATGGGAAAAACAAAAACAAAATCCAGCAGTTAAATAGAAGCATTCCTTAGATGTGACGTTCAAATCAGAGCAGAACCAAAACCAAATCGTACAGCATAGAATAGAGAAACATCAGTCGAGAATCGTGCTATATATCTAATGATTCTATATACCAAATACATACAAAAGCAAGGCAGAGTTGAGTTCAGAATTGTGTAAGAGAGAGTGAGAGAGAGATAGAATAGAACTAATAAACAAAAAGAAACTTGCCAACTAAAAATAGACAAATTGAAACATTTGAAAACAAGCAACAACACATCACACAACGTGCTGACGAACACGAGCAAAGAAAATGAAAAGTTTTTCTTTCTTTTCTATTCAATTTTTTTTTTTTTTTTTTGAGATAGAATAGAATGATTTCCCCTCGACTAGCTTAGTATACGTTGACCACGGACCACACGGCGTATGCGTTCATAGGACGCAACATTTTGCCATGTATCTCTAGGTATATGTCTGTGTGTGTGTGTTTGCTAGTATGTGTATCTAGTAAATTTTCAACTATCCTTCTCTCTCACTCTCTCTCTTAATGTTTCCTTTACGCTCTTGTTTCTTTCTCTGTCTTTATGTGAAGAAACAAAAACAACAACCAAAAAAACTGCAGAAGCAAATGAAAATTTTCTTTGGCTTTTCATTGGTTTTATTTGTTGTTTTGTCGTGTTGAACTTCTTTGCAACTAAATAGCTTTTGTTTTAAATTTAGAATATCAGCGCCGCTGGCTATATTAAACGCAAATGTTGGTCTTAGATATTGTTGTATTTGTATAGTATGTGGGTATTAAAAAAAGTAAGTATATAGCAAATATCTGTTGTTGGAAAACGCTCTGACCATTTACCTAGTCAATGTTGAGACTTTTACTAGGCTATGACCCATAATTTTCTTTATTGATTTCTCTCAGTTTTTTTTTTTTTTTTGCTTTTGATCTATAATATATTTTCAGTTGGTCGAAGGAGTCGGTCGGTAGGTAGGTAGGTAGGTATGAAAAATGTTTTTAAAAATATATATTTAGCTTGTAGCACATAAATTTTTTTATTTTTTGAAAATATTTTTACAATTTTCTATAGCCGTCTCTATCTCTACTGTGTGTGTGTGTACTGAGTCATATTATGGCTTTTCATTTAAATTTTCCAATTTGAATACCCTAACAAATAGGTAGATTGAATATGATTTGAAGTTTGCATTGTAACCAGGGTGTGCAACTAACTCGTATTTTGTTCAATTTCTGACTATATCATATATATGGCAATGACTTTATATCGTAGACATATTTATGTCAAAAAAATATTGGAATACCAATTGATGTCTCAGTTTGGGAGCTAAACTAACTACTTTGAAATAGGTTAAATCTCCAATTCTAGAAATATTTAAGTACCTGAAAGATTTTGTCTTAAATCTTAATCATAAATCCAAAATCTGGAGACGATCTATATCTACCATGAACTTTCAGAAAACTATAGATTTTTAAGTTATAATTTTAAGGGGTTTTTTGAAAACTTTTTTCTTATCGATTTTTTCATAAAATTTCACAATTGTAATTATAAATATCTCATAATTCTAAATTTTTAAAAGAAAACTGTGGATATTTATGATTTTTTTTTCAATAGAAAATTAAGTTTTTCAAAAAGTTTTTTAACAACAAAGTACAAATCTCATAGAAAAATATTTTTCATGTATATCCTTAATTTTGGGGAGTCAGTCTATCACTGGATCCAAAGAGCCAATGCTATACGATCGTTGGGGGAATCCCATATTTTCTGCTTAAGACTTAATTAGTTTGAAAACCAGTTTCAGTGTTCCTAGATTTGCATTTGAGAAAAATCAGTTTAAGGAATTTAAACCCAAAATTCCTAGATATGAAATATTTGAGAAAAATCAGTTTAAGCAATTTAAACCCAAAAACCGAGGATACTCTTTATACAATGTCCCAGCTGAAGGACCTCATATCTATTTTCCCATAACTTAAAACTAGAATGTATGTAAAATAACGTAAAGCTAAGACTTCCTTTCTATTCGAATTTCATCATTTACCTTTCCCTCTTCATTAGATTTTGCTTATGATTAATCAATGCCTCGCCATGTCCGACCAGAATGGCCTAGTAACCTCTAATTTTACCCTTAGAAGTTGTTCTTTAAAATAAATGAATGACAAAAACTAAGACCAACATCGTTCTTAGTTCACATACCCATATCTTATGCCATTTTTAAGCATAGAGTATACAAATTTCATTATTTACCTTTTCCCCCTTCATTAGATTTTGCTTATGATTAATCAATGCCTCGCCACAGTGAGGCAAAATCAAGGTGGAAAGGGGGCTAGGTAGCAGTGTGGAAACATTTTCATTTCTTATTTTCACTCATCATTAATAATAGTCTCGACATTATATAGACTTTGATTATGATTTTTTCTGCTGCACTTTTTTTTTTTTTTTTTTCAACGGCTGCAGTCAATTTAAATGGCTGACAAAATACTCACTGAAAATAATTTCATTCGCATAATTTCTTTTTATAAATTTTGTTGCAAAATTTTGTTGCACTTTTCAATGACTAATTCTAAATGATTCGGTTTTATTGGCTAATTAATTAACGATAGATGGCATTTGTAAAGAGATAGGATTTTCATTTCAATATTATATAGATATATATATAAATTTTGTGTATATTATGCGTGTGCGATTTTCAATTGAGCCCGAGCAATTAATCATTTTCGACCACACACATGGATAATTCTGGATAATTAAGAAAGATTTTGGGTACACGACAGATATATTTAAAAAGGTATCTAAATTTCTTTGAAAAATTTAAGAATATAAAAAGTTGACAAGGATATTTATTATTTATTATTATTATTCATATTTTTAGATTTAAGATATATTTGAATTAGTTTTTTAAGTATTATAATAATTATATAAGAGAAAGAATGAATATTGGGAGGTATTATTATTATTACAATGTCTAAAACTAGAGTCAGTAGAACTAAATAGATCAGACTCTCTTAAAGTAACTTTGGAAAATAAGGATAACTTCTACAATTATATAATAGTGAACTTAGTAGAGTTCTTGGAGTGATTGCAACTATGAGGCACAACTTACTTAAGTGAGAGTTAGATAATTTTATCGTTCCATAGTATAAACTATATTTTATATATATATCTTCTGCTATATATGGAGGATCTAGATATGAAATGGAAGGTATAAAGATGCTATTAATTTTATGGGACAAGCAAAGACTTTAGATAGAGTTTGTTGTTCCTAAATTTATTCATTAAACATCACTGAACTTTGAAATCGTTTTCTTTTTGCTATATATTGTTAAATTTTTGAAATTGAATAAAAGATAAAAATCCGCCCTTAAGTAAGCTGGGATTTTGAAATTTCTCAAAATTTCAAAACCCCTGAGTATCCCCGCCAACATGATAATTTCATCCCTTTGAGTCCTTTTGTGATTTACTTTACAACTCAGGGAGTAGAAAGTGAAAAAGTGGAGCTAAATGAGAGGAAGATGAATAAAATGATCAAAAAATAACCTATATGATTTTAAGGTTATCTTTAGATTGTTTATGCAAATTTCATTTTTCTTTCACATTAAAACTAAAACAAACCGAAATCTTCTCGCAGTTGACTCGCCTGATTAAGGCTAATGGAAATTTTGACGAACTTAGTTAAGGACACATTTAAACACTTTTACGGACAAAGGGTATCAAAAATTGTATTTTAGTATATTTATGTAATTTTTTTCAGAGTCGCATTCAGTTCGCATTTTTCGCCAGGCAAGTGATTCAAATGAAAATTAAAACAATTTTTATCTTATCATAATTTATAAAAATGTTTAAATTTCATAGATTTCATAGAATTTTCAGTTTCTTTAACTGATTTCTGTTTGATAGTCTACTTAACACTTTAACAAGCAAAAATTTCAAAACTAATCTAGTCACTAATACAGTTATAATCAATATAATTATCAACAGGGCATAAACATCTAGATTATAGGCAGCTATGGTACTCATATGAACCAGGGGACTCTGTAAATGTGGAGCACCTCGATGGCGTAAGACATAGTCTGTCCAGTAGACCACCTGTTGGCGGGCAGTTAGTGGTCTATCTCTATAGAGAGAGGAAAATTTTCCAATTGTTTCGGCATATTTCTTATTCTCCAAGACCTCGCGAATAGCAGCACCAAATGTCTCCTCTGTCAATGTCAATAGATCCAAGTTTAAGCCGTAGCCTGAATCCTGCATTTTGGCTGCATTTCCTGGTTGATCAGCAAAAACGGGAAGAGCCACCATTGGAACCCCATGATATTGGGCTTCCGTAATGCCACCTTTGCCTGCATGGGTAATGAAGAGTTTTGTCTTGGGATGGGCCAAGATATCATCCTGGGGTAACCATTTCTTGTAGAGTATATTTGATGAGTTGCCTGGCAAGTCATTCAAATCCTCCCATTTCCATATTACATTCTGTTTTAGACTGGATAACACTTTGAATATAATTTGATTGATTTCTGGTTTTACTATAGAGCTCTTGATATTGGTACCCAAGGAGAATAGTACAACTCCATTTTCAGAGTGTGATAAAAACTCATCAATGTCTTTAGGCAAAGGATCTGGGGTATCCTTTATCTGTATGCCACCAATTTCTATCGTAGCCGGCACTAAGGGTCTTATGGGACCCTCGCTGATTAAGTGGCAATTGACAAACACCAGGGATACATTCCTTCTCATTTCACTTAGAGTGGGAAAATTGCTTTCCATTCCAAATTGCTCATTATAATAGTCTGTAAATCGTTTATCGAATCGTCTCATCAAGTAAGATACAATCCAATGTGAGGCTAAATTTTTAAATCTATTGTTAAACTCCATGCCTTCATCTCTTGGAAATGCATTCAGCATATTGGGTACATAGGAGACTTCTGTTGGATTACCCACCAGGGCATCAATACCATGAGTTGGGGCCATTACCCAATCTACTATGACTGGCACTTTAAGTTTAGCGGCTACACCCAATTGAAAATCATTGACGAAATAACCCAAAATCATTAAATCGAATTTTGTTTCGTATATCTGTTGGAATTTCGGATACGATAGCAGTTCATATTGTGAATCGATCATCACATTTAAATCATTCAACAGGTGACTAAAAGTATCCAATATTGTATTTTTCTGAGCAGCAATTTTCTTCATTTGTGCCTCAAATATAAATTTCTGTTTATCGGTAACTGGTATTACAATCAGGTGTATATCCTTGCACTTTACTTTGGGTTCGAGCATTGAAACGACTGTCACATTATGACCCGCTTCGGCCAGAGCCTTTGCCGTCGACATGTGCAAAATCAAATGGGATGGACTGTGGGCACTGTACAGACCCAAAATGTTTGCTCCTTTGGCAGAGTTAAGGATCGTTACGAGTAGAGGGAGTAGCACTAACATCACTGGACGAAACTGGAGCAACATTTTCATGAGACTTCCAGGTTCTATGCGAAAATGAAAACTACTTGATCTAAGCGCAGAGTGCGTCTTATATAAACTACATTTGGAACTCTTCGATTATCGATGATAAATTATAAAGATAGTTCCTTGAGGAATACTCTTACATCAGATGACAGTAGCGAGCACATGAACCCTACTCTTTGTTGGAATGCATGGACTTTTAGTTATAGTTAAATCGGCTTATCAATATTTGCTTGGTTAGCAAATACTCTTACATGAGTTGCAATTGAAAATATTTTCAAATTTCATTATCTTCTCATGGTCGGGGTTCCTCTTCCAAGAAGAAAGAATAAATTGTGGAAAATTTTAGACTGATAAATCTCTATCACTGCTACACAGCATGACTTGCGAATAATCAACAAAATTTGGGAAAACGTTTTTTTCTAAAAAGAAAACTTAGGTTTAAAAGATTTATTTTTGTACTTGGCTGGGCATATAGATATACGATATTATTTGTAAGACCATCTTGGAAATAATTATGAATAAACGACTCACCATATTTTTTCAATCTCAATATTAAAAAAATTTTATTATGCTGAAAAATTAAATTAATATTTTCAGTCTTTCATTTATATCAAAAAAAAAAAAATTTTAAATGCTAAAAAATTAAACTAAGATTTTCAATCTTTCAAAAAATAAAAAAAAACCTAAAAAAATCTTAATAAACGATTTAAATTGAATTAAAATTTTGAGTTCCTTAAAAAATTAAAAAAAAAATCAGTTGAAATAATTATAATAAATAATTAAAAATGAATTATACTCTTTTTTATTCAAAGAAATTAAAAATAAATGAACTCAAATTCAATTTTTTAGTATTTAAAAAAATAAAAAAAATATTAGTATTTAAAAGTAAATTAATTAAATATTTGGTATTTTAAAAATTAAAATGAATGAAGTAAATTGGAAAACAATTTGTAGTCTTGAAAAAAAAAATAAAAATAATTGAAATAAAGCAATTGATACTATTTTTAGTATTTTAAAAGTTGAAGTAATTGTAATGATTTGAAAAAAATTGAACCTAAATTTTAAAAAAATTTACTTAAGCTTGACTAATAAAAGTATATACACATATACTTAAGTTCGATTTTAGTCCCAATTGTTTCTCTAATCTGGTTCGGTATTCATAATTTCCTTATTTTCTTTAGCTACAAAGTAAAAAAAATTACAAAAAAAGAATATGTTCTGTTTGTAAAGACAAAGACCAAGTTAAAATATACACAAAATCAGCAAAATATGGGTTATAGAAACCATCAATCAAATTGTTAAAATCCTACGACATTCCAATGTCAAAACTATTCTATAACAGATGCTCTAATTGTCAATTATATGCGATTCCCTATACATTGTCTTCAATGGTCTACAAGCGAAATTCCTGCCAAGCTATATGGATATATATTTTGGATGTGTCACAAAATAACCCATTGCCCCGCCCCCCTTTCCCCATTAAAGTCTTACACAACCCACACGTAATACAGGAAGCATTCATTCATTTTGTCATTTTTAAACATTATTTACGAGAGACTTTACCTTAAAGATGATTATTTTGCAATGCAAGCAAAAATTTGGGACCATGAAGAAGAGACTAAAGGGAATGGAAATGGGAAATTGGAGGGTACCAACTGGGTGTATGGGTTAGCAGCAAAGTGTATATGGCCGTGCCTCAGGTTGGGGCTGGGGCATGGGGCGGACGAGCGAGTGCACGACCACAAAGATGTTGACCGACGACAGCCTGACGATGGATATTTATATATCGACAATTTGGATATGTTCCAATGCATTTAGAGAGACGAGAGTTATCTATAGAATATGTATGTATTTTGGTCACGGTTGCCGTTTTTAAAATATTTTGTGTACCATTTTGATGTAGATTTTTCTATTTTTTTTCACTTCTTGGTATTGGATTGGGATAGCGTACTTATTTCAGAAATTTCGATCAGGGTTACTGTGTAGTAGAAGAGAAATTTTTTTTCCCCCTTATTTTTACAAATAATTAAGATGTATGTTTTAAAGGGAACTAGGAACAATATGACGTCAATGGAATAGGTTTTTTTTTTAAGTTAAATGGAAGTCGATAAACTACATATTTAGAAATTATTAAAAATATAGTTCAACTATTTTAGTTATTTGTAAATGTATCAAAAAGAAAACTAAAAGAATTTCTTTAACCTTTCTGAATTCATTAAATTATTTAAAATAGTCTTAAAAAATGTATAAACTTGTTTTTTTGTAAAGTTGTTAAAAATAATACTCAAAAATCTTTTTTTTTTATATTTATTAATTTGTTAATATAATAATACTAAAATTTTCCTTATCATTTTTTATTTGTAAAATTTTTAAAGAAGATATTAAAAAAAAATTTCTTATTATTTTTTATTTGTAAAATTTTTAAAGATATTAAAAAAATTTCTCCTGTCCTTTATTGTTCGTGATGTTATTCAACATAATATTAAAAAATTTTGTAACTTTTGAAATCAATTTAAATAAATTGAATATAAATTTTGAATTTTTTATAATACCTATTTTTCTGAAAAGTCTCAAAAGCTTAGATTATATGACTATATTTAAAAACTATTTAATAATTCCTATAGAATTTCTATAGAAAGTTGTAGACTTTTGTATTAAATTCAAATTTCACAATTCAAAATTTATAATTCTCAAATAGTTCTGGCTTTTAAATAAAATGGGTACTTTAGGTGAATCTCGCCTTAAAGATATTTCATGGCATTAAATTTTGAATTCTTGTATATTACATGGGTTGCTTGTTTTCAAAATATTATATCAAAAATTTAGCTTCTATTTATGTTTAAAATTCTAAAATAATTTGCTCTCATTTAAAATGTTTACGCTTTCAAAAATGATTGTAATGGGTCTCTTTGCTATTTAAAACACGTTTGAATACAATTTTTTAAGATATTTTTGTTAATTTTTAAATTTTAAAACCAGATTCAATAAGGAATAACTTTTGTAGAACAAAATGTTATCTAAAAAGATAATAAATTAAGCAAATTAAGTTTTGAATTGGAAATAAAAGAATATTATTTATTCGGAATTAAAAATTGTAAAATTGATCGAACAGCACTAAAATATATAATTTCAATAATTTTCCAAGCCTTCTCAAATGTTCTCAAAGCTGAACTTATTGGGGAGGGCAGTTCTTTGGAATGAAAATCAAGTAAACCAAGGTTGAGTTACCCGATTTGTCGGACCCTAATGATTTAGTCTATGATGTTTTTTTTTTCTTTCATTATTGTGTTATTGTCTAACTATTTCTACCCTTCCCGAAATGCCATTCAATGTGATTTTTTTTTGCGGTTTTGTTGTTTTGTTTGATTTTTATTTTGGCATCTGCCTTTCAGGTGCTGGCATTCTCAATTTTCGTTCGTTTGGGCAAGGCAAGGAAGAATCACTCACTCCCATCACTATATATACATACATATATAAGTTGTGGATGTCGGGCAATGAAGCTTTTGAAATAGCCCCCATGGCAATGCAATTATTGTTGCTGCCTCGTGTAGCATTGCAGACCCCACTCCACCCTCTTGAACCTACAGAGATAATCGGGGAGGCCGCCAAGAAAAAAAACCTAATAGAAGAAATTTTCTTTTCTTCTTGACATCAAAATGCAAATAAAAAAAGAAAAAAACAAAAAAGAAATTGCTCTGCGTCAATGACTCAAGACTGTTCGAGTGCCCAAAGAAAAAAAATAAAAAAGGATACCAAAAAAATTTGGAGTATATTTACGAATTATCTAGAACATTATCTACAATAAGCTCTCTGCGGGGGAGGGTGTGAGGATGTTATAATAATTTATGATCTTTAAATGCCTATACTATAGAGCAACCAAAGAAAGAAAAAAAGAAGAAAAAACTCTTGTGTCAAAACATATAAAAACGTTTGCAAAAATAATGAAAATAAAATGGGGAAAAAAAGAACTGAAATGAAAATTTTCTTCTTTCAGAAATTGTTTCGAAAAATTCTTGTCGCAGATTCTGTTTCAACTAGAGGCGAGATGAGAACCAACCAAACTATAACAACAACAACAACAAAATTTCAATAATTTTATATGTGCGAAAAAAAAAAAACAAAAATGATTTTATGAAAATTGTTGAATATTTTGTTTTTGTTGCCCACCCCCAACTAGAACTAAAAATATTCCGTAAGAAATGTTTGCTGGTTTGTTTTGTGAATATTTTCGATATACGTATATACAACAACAAAAATATTTCAAGCTTTCCAAATCATTATGAAAAGAATTTAATGAAATAAACCCTACAATGTAAATGTGACAACAAATTTGTAATATTTTTCTGAAATATTCTTTTCTGAATATTTTTGTTTGTTTAACATTGAAATTGATTTTACATGAGCATTTATTTTTGGCAAAAACTATCGATCATCATCTGTAAGAGAATCAAAATCTGGGTCTAAACTAACTAAACTAGTTCATTGGCATATTTTTTTGTGTCTATGTGTGAAAGGGGGTTGTGGGTGGTGGGGAATGGTATTTAGGGGGCGACAGCCAGCTGATTATATAGTTAGATTATTCGTCGGCATCTTGTGCTAAACTAAAACGTTTCTATCGTAAAATGATCGCTGATTTTAGAAAGGAAGCCCAAAGTAGAAGATCAAATTGGCATTGAGGTGACCAGAAAAACTAACCAAGAGAATTCACCCACACCTACACACACATGCACACACAAACGCACACATACAAAGGTAGAAATGATATGTGAAAAATAAGTAAGAAAGAAAGCTTAAACTATACAAAAAAAATAAAATTTTAGGGAAACAGAGAAATCATAGAGAGAGAGAGAGACAAGGATTTACCTCCATGTGTCATTGAAAGAGCGAAGAATTGCTCACGCAATTAAAGCTCTCTCTCTTTCTCTTAGTCACTCTCCCTCTCTCTTTTCACATACATATATCTCTTTGATTATCTGTCGGATCCTGCTATATGGCGATTGCATCACACACAACACACACAGACACACACACAATGCCCACTTGCTGCTAGACCCGAAAAAGGGAGCACGGAAAAAACGAAAAGAAAATAAGAAATCATACACACACACATACAAACACAAAACGAGACGTAATGAAAAACAGCCACCTCACGCATACACATACACACACAGAGAAACGATTCTATACGATCGCAATACAATGAAAGAAAAATGCCGAATCGAAAGCTTCCCCCGTTTTTTGGGGGGTATCAAATTGCCTCGTATAAAAGGCAAGTTTACCGGTTGCACGGTTCAGAACGGCTTTCGAGCGCGTAAGTGCAACACCTTTGATGTGTTCGAGTTTTTAAGAAAAAAAAAAATTAAGAAAAATCGGCAGCAGCATATAGCAACATATCAGAGCCGATAAATATATATATCTATATCTATATAGTGTAAAAGAGACAGATTTATAAAGAAAGAATTTGACCTTTTTGTCAAAATCAAGAAAGCAAAAAAAAAAAGAAATCAAAAAACCTCAAAAAAAAAGAAAGAAAAACTTGAAAAGTGTATTTGTGTGTGTTATCGAGAAATTTGAAAGGATCTGATCTATATGCCAGATTCTGACCCATATGAACAGTGACCTGGATTACGCTGGATTACCATCTTAAAAAAGCATCTATATTAACTGGATTATATTGATTAACTTGATAAATGAGCAGATATTTGATAGAGATAGTAAACGATATCAAATGAAATCATCTTGTGTAATCATTGAGTAAATCAAAAACCTCAAAGCAATCGAATTAATGTTAATTGAAGGACTTGCCTTGAAAGGATATACCAAATAAATAGCTTCTTTTCGATGAAATTTTGCTTTTGAAAGTTCTCAAAGGACATTAAGAAATGTCAAAGCCATTTTCGAAAAACTCAAAAAAAGTTGTCAATGGCTTTAAATTTATATGTGAAATGTATTTTAGTAATTTGATCAAATGAAAAACTAAATTTTTTAAGTAATTTTAAGTAATTTGATCAAAAGTTAAATCTTTAAAGTAATATTTGAGTAATTTGATGAAAATTTAATTCTCGAAAGGATTAATTTGATAAATAGTTAAAAATTTTAAATATATAAAGAAATATTTTAGTTATTTGAATCAAACTTTAAAATCGTTATATATTTCAGTGACTTCACAAAATTTTTAAATCTTGAAAAGGATATGATCCTTTTTGAATACTTTATTCCCTAAATGAGTTAAAGTAAACCATTTTGTTTACAAACAGAATTTACAATTATTAAAATCAAATAGTAAAGAGTAAAAGTTTAAAAATATAATGTCCTTAAATCGAAGGACCTAAATTTTGTATGTTTCAAAGCTCCCAAAATTCGAGCACTTTAAAGTGTAAATCATCATTTAAAATTGAAAATACTTTGCAGTCCAAACTAATCACCTGAAAATTAGTTAAAAAACATTTCATTATACTATCAATTTCAAAACTGCATGTTACAGTGAATAGTTATCAATCTAGCCCCGATATTTCGTTATGTTTTTATATATATGAACAGATTGAGTGATTTTTACTATATATTTTCATATATAATATATTTAGTATTCCTTTTATAATGATTAGAAAGAGATGGCTTAATATATTACTTCATCGGATATGCAAAAAGTTCGATATCGAAAAAAAAAATGCTGTAATAGCTAAATTTCGAATTTACTAGATGATTTCATACATAAATACCATACCTGTAGTAGAGATATGCCGAAATTCTACACACAGAGAAACGCGACAGAGAGAGAGAATCTCTCTATATATACATATATATGTAGAAATGCTTTTAAAAATAACCACAGACATTAGAAAGAGTGAGCAATACATATATATTATATATATATATTATACTTATATATATATATGTATATATCGTATCTATGTATGCCAAAATGAAAGACTCAAGGCATGCGGTAGTTGGACACGTTGAACAAACGAGGAAAAAAGCAACAAAAAAGCTCAACAAAATACCAATACATATATACACACATGAGTTTCGAAATCAGTTTCGAGAGATATATATTTTTTTTTCTAAAATAACGCATCGTTCGTTTGAAAAGTTCGCGTGTAGACTAAATGTGATCATTGCGATCAAGCAACTCAAGTGTTTTAGAACATTTTTTTCGATATCAAATCAATTTCTCTATATAGATTTATGTGCTTAAAGTGAGTGTGAAAAAGTTAATAAAAAAAAACAAAATGTGTGCAGAAATACAAAAATTATATTATTATAAACGGTTAAACGATTAAACCGGTTCGCCTTATGTAATCGAAAGGAAAAAAGTTTTTGATTGAGAAAATTGAAATTACGTAATAATAGCAACGCCCCACATATACGCAATTTTCTAGCTCTCTCTCGCTCTCTCTCTATATGTATAGATATATATGTCGGATCAGTGATCTATATTTAGGCGACAACCCACACATACATATACACTTGTTGTCTGTTTACAACAACAACAATAATATGAAGGCCTAATTAACTGCTCAAAGGTGTAAAGAAAAGAAAGAAAATTTATATCTCAAATATCCGGTTACGGCATTTCACTAAAAATGAGTGGAAATCATGTTCATATTTGGAAAGAAATCTATCTACACACACACATACAGATATACAAATATATATAGAATAGATAGATATATATATATATATCTGCCATATGTCTGCTGCCAAAAATGGGTCATAAGCATAAAAAAAAGGAACAAAAATACAATTTGACTAAATGAAACATTTTTCTCTTCCATTTTATTTATTTACAGGGAAGTTTTGGGCTCACGACGCGATTGATAGGAAGAAAATTTTGAAAGTCCCAAATATTTTATAATATACATTTCTCGAGTTTTTAAGTTTAAAAGCGAAATTTAATCAAGATGCCGAAACCAATTGCAAGTCAGGAGGATGAAGATCCAACCCCATACTTGTTCGTGTCTTTGGAGCAAAGACGTATCGATCAATCGAAACCCTATGACTCGAAGAAGAACTGTTGGGTGCCCGATGAGAAGGAGGGTTATCTCCTTGGTGAGATTAAGGCTACCAAGGGTGATATCGTCTCTGTTGGCTTGCCCGGTGGAGAGGTAAAGATACATCGTACCAAACAAAACAAACAAAACAAAAAAACAATGTAAAACATAATGAAGAGTAATACAAATATTTGTGCTAATTTTACTCTAGTTGGTACTACAATTAGAGTGAAATTTTTACAAATATTTCAACTCAACATTATGTTTAATGATAAAACTATTGAAAAATCACATACATTCACATTCATCTACAACAAAACATAAACCTGCCATAGGTAAAAGATTTCAAATCCGAGAAGGTGGAAAAAGTCAATCCACCAAAATTCGAAAAAATTGAAGATATGGCCGATATGACTGTATTGAACACACCCTGTGTCCTGCACAATTTGCGTCAACGTTATTATGCTAAGCTTATCTATGTAAGTTTATATTTACTAGAATATCACTAATATTTCTCTTTTTTTCCGGGGGCGCGTCTTCTCTCTTCTCTCTCTCTCTCTCTCTCTCTCTTCTTTTCTAACATTAAATTGGGTTTTGGGTTGACTTGAAACGAAACGTATATTGGGTGGTTTGGGTGACTGAAATTAGACGAAAGACTTCAAGAAAGATCAGCTCCAGCAAGTGAATCCTCCAAAATACGAAAAAGCCGAGGATATGTCTAACTTGACATACCTTAACGATGCCTCTGTGCTCCATAACTTGAGACAGAGATACTACAACAAGCTCATCTATGTAAGTAATTGTCATACCGGTATGACAATCAGTAATACGCGTTCTATGTTTTCTTACGTTATCCCCCCCCCACCACCCACACCTTGCTTTTTGTTTAATACATCCAGAAAAAAAGAAATATCAAAAACAAAATAAATATCACTAGTAAATGCTTTAAATTTAACTAATGCCATTTTGTTTTTCAAGTAGTCAACTAATTTCAAAAGAAAAACAATTCATTATCATTTTGCTTAAATGGAAAAGAAAAGATATATATAAAATCTTTCTAAAACTAATCCCTTAAGCTAATCTCATTTGTAGTCCTGCCACTAAAATTTTTGCTTTTACTAAGTAATCAAAAAATCAAAAAACCATTTTTGCCGTCCCAGTCAAGATGAACTTTACGCTGGAGTCAAAAATACACACACGCACAAAAATTAGTGGTACTACTTTACACCACCAACACCCCAACACACCCACCACACCTACACACAACACACCACACCAAAACATACTCGTAAAGTCCAACAAAAAGATGGAAAATGAGCTGAACAAACCAACAAAAAATCCTACAAAATATCATCATGAACCCTTTTTTTATCCCCCCCCCCAAAAAATTGTAGTTGTTAGTAGAAAAAACACCAAAAGAACTTGGTAGACCCAACAGACTGGTTACTAAAACCTACTTTATAATCCACTATCCTATATCTATCTATAAATGGTTTGGAATTTTATACTCTATGGAATACTATTTAGATACCTTACTAAATGAATAGTATTCACTTACGATCGAGAGTAAAAAATGAAAATCCAATTTGACTAACCTTTTCTTGGACCTTACTAAAACCACAAAAGAAATCTTGTCATAATATTTGCATTATTAACTTTTGTAAATGTTTTCTTAATTCTTCTTCCCCACTGATGAAATGCAGACCTACTCCGGTCTTTTCTGCGTTGCCATCAATCCTTACAAGCGCTACCCTGTGTATACCAACCGTTGCGCTAAAATGTACCGTGGCAAGCGCCGTAATGAAGTGCCACCCCATATTTTTGCCATCTCTGATGGTGCCTATGTGGACATGTTGACCAATCACGTTAATCAATCTATGTTGATTACCGGTGAGTCTGGTGCCGGTAAGACTGAGAACACCAAGAAGGTCATTGCTTACTTCGCCACCGTTGGTGCATCGACCAAGAAGGATGAGTCCCAAAAGAACAAGGGCTCCCTGGAAGATCAGGTTGTGCAAACCAATCCTGTTCTTGAGGCCTTCGGTAACGCTAAGACCGTGCGTAACGATAACTCTTCCCGTTTCGTAAGTACTAAAGAACTTGTAGTGAAAAAAGGATCATATTACTATATATATATATAAACTTCTAGGGTAAATTTATCCGTATTCACTTCGGTCCCACTGGTAAACTGGCTGGTGCTGATATTGAGACTTGTAAGTTAGACTTTATGCAAAAAAAAAACAAATGGAATGTTATCAAATATATATCTCTTCTCTTACAGATCTGTTGGAGAAGGCTCGTGTCATCTCTCAGCAATCTCTGGAGCGTTCTTACCACATTTTCTACCAGATCATGTCTGGTTCCGTGGCCGGTGTGAAAGGTATACAAAACATACAGAAACAAAAAAAAAAAAAAAAGAAAGAATATATAATCCACACACACATTTCAGTATTACACACATATCCATCCAATATCAAATCGAAACTATTTTGTTTTTAGCTAATGTTTAGGTTCTCTCTACTACAACAAACACACACAAGATACAATACAACACATGCATACACATACACTGAGACACACTTAATCTTGATACAATCTATATATTATTTTACTATATCCGTCTAGACGCTTGTCTGTTGACCGATAACATCTACGATTACCACATTGTATCCCAGGGCAAGGTTACTGTGCCCAGTATCGATGATGCTGAGGAATTCTCCCTCACAGATGTAATTGTCCCAAAACTCTATCCTTCTAAAAACAAAAAAATAATAACCAACCAAACAAAAATTAAATTAAAGCCAAGTTTTGTTAACTCTTTGCTAAGTAATTCGTAGGCCAACAAAACCACTCAACAAAATACACCGAATTCAATATTGCTTAGCTCTATGATTATCCCAAACCCTATAAACAAACATCCCAAAGAACGGATGGTTTGGTTTACGTAGAAAGCTTTTTTTATTCCTTTATCTATCTATATCCTTATCATCATATGACACACATACATACATACACACATATTAACAAAACATTTCCTTTGATGAAAAAACATTTATTATAACTAAAAATTCCTTTTATCCTTTTACATATATGCCAAACAAACAAACAAACACACACACATCTATTGCATTGCATATATATAATGAAATCGGTGAATGTTGTTCAAATATATATAGATTATTGTCTTTTATCGAACAACATTTACGATTATCGCATTGTATCGCAAGGCAAAACGACTATTCCTAGTGTTAACGATGGTGAAGAATGGGTCCTAGTGGATGTAAGGCCATACAGAACATGGTTACTTAACATGCCTAACTACCTATTGTATAAAACCAAAACATATATGTTCTAATCTCTATATAATCTGAATTACTATTTGTTTACAAATCTGGCAATATAACTTCAAAATTCTATCAATATCAATCACTTTTCGAAAAAAACAAAACAAATTTGCCAGTTTATCTAAAATTTTGTGTTGTGTGTCCTTTCATGTCGTCCCAAAAAAAAAAAAAAAAAAAAAAAACTAATGCAAAATGCCTTCAAGCTAAAAGCCAAATTTACCTAACACTAAAACACTTAATTCCTAATCCTTTTAATTCTTAGTTAATGAAACTATGATAGTTAGTTATTAGTTAGGGTCTACATATATACACACACACACATTACTGAATACTTTGCAACTTTAATTTTTTTGAGTTAACTTTAACTATCCATCAATAGAGATGGTATTTCTAACGCAACATATTGGTGATTATCCTGGCATATGTCAGGGTAAAACAAGGATACCCGGTGTCAACGATGGTGAAGAATTTGAATTAACTGATGTAAGTGATGAGAGCAGGCGACCGACTGACCAATCCCCCAAAAATAAAAAAAAGTAATAATTCCCCCGCAATTATTATTCAAATCGAACGATTGAAACTATTGTAATATATATTCTCTCTCTCTCTCTCTTTCTATAAATCAAGTATTTTGTAGCTCTTCACAAAACATCTTTTGTATATATATTGATAACTTTTCCAAATGTTATTCCGGAATTATCTATCTCTCTATCTTTCTCTCTCTCTCTCTCTTTATCTATCTAACTCCTTTGCACTATTCCTGGCTGGGAGCAGGTGGTTTGACCTCAGCTTGCATAAGAATTGTATATTCAATTTCAAGATTCGCTTAACTTGACACCGGGTTTATAATTGTGTGATCCTTCCCATATATATTCAACTGTAGGTTGAGCCCGCTCCTGGCTAGCCACAATGTTAAAATATAGCACACACACACACAAACACACAGCACACACACAATGTACACACATGAATACAAGTACACTGAGATTCCCAGTACCGTCCACCAACACGTATTCTCCCCACCCACCCACGTAGTCTTAGACTCTCTTTCTATCTCTCTCTCTCTCTCGTTTTGTTGTTGTTTCACAAAAAAAAACCTTCTCTCCGACTTCAATGTAGACATGTGCTTCCTCTCTGATAACATTTACGACTACTATAACGTATCCCAGGGTAAAGTTACTGTACCCAACATGGATGATGGTGAGGAATTCCAGCTTGCAGATGTAAGTGTCCAACCAAAAAAAGAAAAAAAAAAAGATAAACACACACACACACACATACGTACTGAAGATGATTTTGGTATGATGACCAAAATGACTGCCCACCCCAAAAAAAAAAAAAAGAAATACCGATATACCGAAACATTTGTGTGTGTTTACTTTTACTTTTCTCCTACTCTCTCTGTGTGTTACTTGGAATGTTACGAATGGGAATGAGGAAATCCTTGCATCTAAAACAAAAAAAAAAAATACCAACCAACTATACGACGAAAATTATCTTTTATGTTTGCCTTTTGGAATGTGTATGCCAATATATTTTAGACTATATATTCCCTATGAACCAATGATGATGATTTGTAATGAAAAAAAAGCGTATTACCGCTGCATAGCATACAAATTCATATTTATATATAAAATAGTCCTTCTATATCCTCCCTATATATATCTTATAGAGATGAACGAATGTATAAAGAATGTGTATAGTTATTAAACAGGCCTCACAAACAGACTCTGAGCGCCTTTGTTTTTCTAGGTTCAGCACGCAAAAAAACCCACCCACCTTACCCAATTTCTCTATCTCTATCTCTCTCACTATATCATAGTGTAAGATTCTTGTTCTTAGTTTATAAGGCCATATACAAAAACCGGCAATCCATATATCACCAAGCTATCTATTGATTCCGGAATACTTAAGCCACCTGTATTTGGTAAATCCAAAAGGAAATCCTTTAGTTTTTATAGGTCTAACTAATCTCTGCATGTTTCTGCATGATAACACTAATGAATGCTTAAAAAGATGCCAATAACCGTAATCGAAAGATTGTCAACTAAATAACCGTTTAATTAATGTATAAATTTTATCCCATTTTACCTACAAAAAAATTATAGCAAGCCTTCGACATCTTGGGCTTCACCAAGCAGGAGAAGGAGGATGTCTACAAGATCACCGCCGCTGTCATGCACATGGGTGGCATGAAGTTCAAGCAACGTGGTCGCGAGGAGCAGGCTGAACAGGATGGTGAAGAGGAGGGTGGTCGTGTATCGAAATTGTTCGGTTGCGATCCCGCTGAGTTGTACAAGAACTTGTTGAAGCCCCGCATCAAGGTCGGTAACGAGTTCGTCACCCAAGGTCGTAATGTCCAACAGGTCACCAACTCCATCGGTGCTCTGTGCAAGGGTGTCTTCGATCGTCTCTTCAAATGGTTGGTCAAGAAGTGTAACGAGACTCTGGATACACAGCAGAAGCGTCAACATTTCATTGGTGTGCTGGATATTGCTGGTTTTGAAATCTTCGATGTGAGTATATCAGGATCAAAGACTTGTGTGATGCTGAATTGAATCCACAGTATGGAATACTATTGGATTCATACAGCTGAGAAACATTGGGAATAAACCTTACTTAGATATGGGTAGATTCGCTTAAAATCTAAATTCGACGATGGATTTTGATGAAATTCTGGAAATTAACTTGGTACTATCCATTAATTACTCGTGCTAAAATTGGTTCATATTCATCGTCGAATTATAGAGATACCTAGGTTACCCATATCTAAGTGACGTATATTTCACAGTGACACAAGCTCACACACACACACACGAATATTGCTAACAATTTGGTCTCTCTCTACATCAGACAGTTAGGAGTTATTAATAGGGATATAACTTCATTTGAATTTAACGTAAATTTTACCACAATCCCATTTTTATAAATTTAGTACAATGGCTTCGAACAATTGTGTATTAATTTCACCAATGAGAAATTGCAACAGTTCTTTAACCATCACATGTTCGTATTGGAACAAGAAGAATACAAGAAGGAGGGTATCAATTGGGACTTTATTGATTTTGGCATGGATTTGCTCGCCTGTATTGATCTTATTGAAAAGGTGCAGAGAACTCCTAAAAATCCCTAAAGAATTTTTTCTTTTTTTATTGTGATATGTCCATATATATTTCCAATATGTATTGTTGCACCAGTCCAGAAATTATGTCTTCTTGTTATACGTTTGTCATGAATGAGCACCAATGAATATTCTCTCTTACACTTTGTATTGTATCTCAAGCGGGGTAAAGTTCAACAGTGAAAATCACAGGTAAAGCAAAGTTCAGGTCAATGTTTTTTATCATCCCAAAAGAAAAAAAGAGAAAAACCACACCACAAGCACTGAATGTTTTGCACTTGTTTTAAATCCAAAATCCACTCCTTTACCAACAAAAATATATCAAATGTAGTACAACGGTTTCGAGCAACTGTGTATTAACTTCACCAACGAGAAGTTGCAACAATTCTTCAACCATCACATGTTCGTTTTGGAGCAAGAAGAATACAAGCGTGAAGGCATCGATTGGGCCTTCATTGATTTCGGTATGGACTTGTTGGCCTGTATCGATTTGATTGAAAAGGTTCGTCGTCCACATCTAATCAACGAGATGCTATATACTCCTCTCTTGTTATTGTTGTTTCGCCTTGTTTCTTAGACTTAATTTAAATTTAACTGGTAACTCATCTAGAACTGATGAAACCAGACTTTCTCCTCTATATATTGCAGTCATATGGAAGTGTTAATTGACCCACCTTCAAATGAAAAACAAACATAAAAGTAACTAACTCACCAAAAAAAAAAAATAAAACATCCAATTAACCCAACCGCCTATATCTACTATATATGTTTATATTGTTCTTACGAAAAATCTAGTACAACGGTTTCGAACAATTATGCATCAATTTCACTAACGAAAAACTGCAACAATTCTTCAATCATCATATGTTCGTATTGGAACAAGAAGAATATCAACGTGAGGGCATCGAATGGACCTTCATTGATTTTGGCATGGATCTGCAATTGTGTATTGATTTGATTGAAAAGGTATACCCAACTATCTTCAACACAAACAGATAGCCAAAAACTGACCCAACATCATAATACACAATTGCAAAAAAAAAAATCAATCGGAAGAATACAAAAAATATATATCAAAAAATTGTTATCTGCACTAAATTGCACCCTAAAATATAATATTAATAATAATAATAATAATCTCAATAATAATATTAATAACAAATTTTTAACCTAGTTATGTAAGATCGCCAGATATATATATATATATCTCTAATGTCAACTAACTGAAGGGTAAGTTTTATGTACTAAAATTTAATAATGAAAATTATTTAGTTTTAGTTATGTTCAGCGTTATGTGGCTTCTTCTAGTTATATCTAATGCAAGCTTCTTACTTAAATGTTTCATTTATGTATAAAAATGAGCTAAAAAACGATACTTATTTGGTATATCCTTTATTTTTACATATATTTAGCCTATGGGTATCTTGTCCATCCTTGAAGAAGAGTCTATGTTCCCCAAGGCCACCGATCAGACCTTCTCGGAGAAGTTGACCAACACCCATTTGGGTAAATCAGCTCCATTCCAGAAGCCAAAACCACCAAAGCCCGGCCAGCAGGCTGCCCACTTTGCCATTGGCCATTATGCTGGTGTTGTAGCCTATAACATCACCGGTTGGTTGGAGAAGAACAAGGATCCCCTGAACGACACTGTTGTCGATCAGTTCAAGAAGTCCCAGAACAAATTGCTTATCGAAATCTTTGCTGATCATGCTGGTCAGTCTGGTGGCGGTGAACAGGCTAAGGGCGGTCGTGGCAAGAAGGGCGGTGGCTTCGCTACTGTCTCATCGGCCTACAAGGAGCAGTTGAACAGCTTGATGACCACTCTGCGTTCGACACAACCTCACTTCGTCCGTTGCATCATTCCCAACGAAATGAAGCAGCCTGGTCTTGTTGATGCCCATTTGGTTATGCACCAGCTGACTTGTAACGGTGTGCTTGAAGGTATCCGTATTTGCCGTAAAGGTTTCCCCAACAGAATGGTCTACCCCGATTTCAAGATGCGGTAAGTACAATGGGGCACATACATACATAAATCTTTTCAAATACAATAACATTCTAGATACAATACAAATACTATATAGTATAAGTAACATGGAGCAAACATGATCGGTTTATCTATATAGATCCAAAGTCAACTTAATGATAGAATGCATCAATTGAAATGGTCTTGAACAATATTATTATAATATTTATTCAATAATTGTAAACTGACTTGACTTGAGGTTGTAGAAATCCGATAATCTGTTTTCTCTGTGTTCACTTTAGTTAATCATACATATGGATTAAACCAAAACTTATTCTTTTAGATTAGCACAGAAAGACTGTATATACACAATAGGAACTTTTAATTTTTTTTTTTAATTTAACTTTTTAACTTTAAATAATATTAACTACTCCTAGTTACATGATTTTGGCTCCGGCTATTATGGCCGCTGAAAAGGTGCCCAAGAATGCGGCCAGCAAATGTTTGGAAGCTGTTGGACTGGATGCCGATATGTATCGCATTGGTCACACTAAGGCACGCAAAAATTCCAAAAAAAAAAAAAAAAAAATAGAAATTTAGTTAATATTGAGTTCGTTAGTTCGAATGTTCCACAAGAAATTCCAATTGTATCACTTAGTGTAACCACCGCCGCCGCCCTTTGTAAAACCCCCCAAAAAGCGAGTCCTTGTCTATATATCTATATATATCTCTTATTTGTAGTATATGTTCTTGTATCATATGACCATGTGTTTATTTCAATGTATGTATGTGAAATTTCTACAGGTACCAAATTTTGAATCCACGCGGCATTAAGGATCTTGATGATCCTAAGAAAGCCTCAAAGGTTCTTATTGAATCAACCGAGCTGAATGACGATCTATATCGTTTGGGTCATACCAAGGCAAATGATTTTCTTTTATGCATATATTTATATAAATCTGGCTATTCGAATTCGAAATTGACACTTTTGAATTTTAAACGAGAGGATGGCTCTCATCATGTACTTTTTTTTTTTCTGTGTAGTCAATAATCATTTAATTGTTTCTACTTCTCTCTGTTTCTCTCTCGGTGCTGGATAAAACGACCAAAATGACGTTAGCACCGAGAAGAACAACATACACTACACAACACAACAACAACAAAACACTATTTGCCAAGAGTCGAAACATTTCACTCTCTCTATATTTAAAAATATATACAAAAACAAAATCTTACAGCTATCAGATTCTAAATCCAGCTGGCATTGTTGGCGTTGATGATCCTAAGAAGTGTGGCAGTCTTATTTTGGAATCCACCTCATTGGATCCCGATATGTATCGTATTGGACATACTAAGGCATATAAAAATTTTCATAGAATTTCAATTGAATTGAAGTTTTCTTTTATTTTATTCCAAATTTCATGCATTTTGCGTACCCCTCCCAAACAACAAATTGTAGTTTTCGCTCTTTCTCTCTCTCTTTCTATCTATTTCTATCTATCTCCCAAAAAACATTTGACGAATACCACACAAACTGGCATTCCGTTTACAGTATATCAACTCTACAATACATACAATATAAAAACAAAAATATATATATCACTCGATCTGATCTCTTCACTCGTTTTTTAAACTGGCCTATTTGAAAGGCTTTACGAGTTTCTTAGGCGCCCCTTGGTAAAATAGAACTAAAACTATAATAGGGGCGCTCATTTGTAGCACAAAAGTTTTTGAAATGAACTCCCTCCCCCCCACCAACCACTACCTAGTCCAGATACACTACACATATACATACATACATACAAAAATATATGAACCTATTGTACCTACCTACCTTACCAATCAGGCCTATTTGGAGCATGGGTTTTGAGTTTTACAAATCGTTGTAGTTTGAAGAATTTCTATTGATTTTACTTCTAGATCACAAAAAATACATATGTAAATAACCTTAGTTTGATAAGCTAGATATACATATACTAAAACAAAAGAAAAGAACAAAAGAGCACAAAAACCCTTGGTAAAATAGTAGTATATCATAAATTTTGCATCCTACATCCTACATGTACAACAACAACATCAACATGTAGCTACCAAATCCTGAACCCCAAGGGTATCAAGGGTATTGAGGATCCAAAGAAATGCACGAAGATCCTTGTCGAATCGACCGAATTGAGCGATGATCAATACCGTTTGGGTAACACAAAGGTGCACGCAAAAATCATTTATATAATAATACTCTACAAAAATACTTCAAAAAACACACTTCGTCGTTATGGCTCCAAAATACAGTTGTCCAGACAAAGCAAAAACACACACACACACACACACACACTCCCTATAAGAACACATGCAACCCCCCTTCCTCCCCCCAATAAAAAGGAATGAAAACCTTCCTAGAACTCACAACCTAAGCAAAAAGACTTAGAGTGGGCGAAACACTTTACAAAAAAGTATTACAATCCTTTCCTATTATATTTGAACCCCCCAAATGAAATTGGTATACAAAAATATATATTGATTACAATTAAAATTAAATGTAGTAGTAAATTACCTAGAAGTAACTCTACTATATACTAACCAACAAAAAAAAAAAAAAAAAAATACAAAAATTTTTAATCTAACCTGAACCTACAAAAACCCTTATACCATATACAGCTACAAAATCATGTGCCCCAAGCAATTGCAGGGCGTTGACAAAGACAAAAAGGCCACTGATATAATCATTAAATTTATTGATTTGCCCGAAGATCAATACCGTTTGGGTAACACAAAGGTATATGGAGAGACAATATACTTTACACACACATGCACATACACACACACAAACCCCATACATACACACCACACACACACACACTCTTGATGTTGCTTAAGGCCTTTTGAGAAGTTTTTACCAAAATCTTTTTTTAAGCAAATCTCTGATAATGTTAGCTTTTAGTACAAAGCTTTTGTTAGGGATTTGGCTTGAAAAGGTGCTTGGGAAATACGTCGATAAAGTAAAAAATTCAGCCAGCTGAAGTCTATATCTTTTGATTATTTGATTTTTAGCTGGCTTTTGCTTTCATTTGTCTAGTTTTTAAGTCTTACATGTTGCATTTGAATGTTTAACCAATCATATATATCATTTCATATAAATTACTAATCTTAAATGTAATATGTTCTTTATTGTCTTGTTCTGTGTATTGTTTATTCGTTTTTAAATGTTATATTGTGTTTGTTATGTATCCATCCTCCTCTATTTATCCCAGTTCAACCTGTCGAAAAGTGTTTTTGAAGAAATGCTTAAGCAAAAAGCTAAAAAAATATTTGAAAAAAAAAAGCTTAGTGCACGCAAAAATATCTTCCGGCTCAAGTACCTGGAGACTAACCTATTTCACTTTTTTTACCCCCAAATTCCCTACCAAAAAAAAACTTGTAAAATATATAGGTGTTCTTCCGTGCCGGTGTCCTGGGTCAAATGGAAGAGTTCCGTGATGAGCGTTTGGGCAAAATCATGTCCTGGATGCAAGCCTGGGCTCGTGGTTACTTGTCCCGCAAGGGCTTCAAGAAGCTACAAGAACAGCGCGTTGCCCTCAAGGTTGTGCAACGCAACTTGCGCAAATACTTGCAATTGCGTACCTGGCCATGGTACAAATTGTGGCAGAAGGTCAAGCCTTTGCTCAACGTCAGCCGTATTGAGGATGAAATTGCCGTGAGTATATATATCAAGAAAAGAAAAGAAAAGACCAAACGATGACATGATGAGCTGGGAGGTCAACAGAATCACTATTGTGTTTCATACTGAACTTGGTTGGTTAGAGATAGGCACTAGGCACTTGGCACTTGTGGTTAGCAATCACTTTTCGTTTAATTGGATGAATTTTGGGCAGCTGCGTTTGCATTTCATTTTTTGTTTCCCATTCCCTTTTGGTTTAGAAAATGGCAAAATTCTTGCGCCTTAATTAAGCGCAAAACTTAATACCTCAACATTGACATGGACACACCCCGAAACTAAACGAAACGAAAGCAATGCAACCCACGCACATAGATGACTAGGCCCATAACTCAGGCAAGATTATACACAGCTGCCTCACACTCACTCAATGATTTTGAATTTGAAATCCAAATCGAATCGATTCCGATATATATATACACATATGTATATATATGTTTTTTGGTCTAAAAATAGATGCTGTCATAATCTAGCACCTTATAGTGGAAACATTTACAATTCGCTGGAAACATTTCGCATATGTTGTACTCCTCCCTCTCCCTCTCTCTCTAAAAAATATGGTGTATACAACCCGAACGTGCCATATCTATCATCTAAACTGCAGGCTTCACGCGCTATTTTTGAAAAAAAAAAGAAGAGCTGGTGCTAGTCGACCTGGGAGTGGGGAATAAAGGGAATAGAAGGAAAGTAGCGGGGGCACAATTAGTTTGCCAATTAGCTTGCTAATTAAATAATAAAAAAACGAAGGCAGTCATCGGGCGCCAGAGCGAGTGGGCAGCTATGAGATGGTTATACTACACCTGCTATATTCCGAAGGCCCGCAAAAGAACCAAAAAACTAAAACAGAAAAAAAAAAGAAGAAAAATCATCATCTGAATAAGAGGCAATTACACATGCCATACAACGCAGCTGCCCAAAAAAAATATTCGAAAAAAAAGAAATATTCAAATTCGATGAATAAGTGTGTGAGGTATGAGTGTGTACAAATACATACATAGTTTTTGGGGTATTATGTGGGGCGTTTGCTAATTTTATTGGGCAAATGTTCAGTGCAATCGCAACACTTAGTTCCAGTCGCGGTGCGCACCCAAACGAATTCACAACGAAATAAATACAACTCAACTACTACTACTGTGTACCTTGTTAAGAGAGCTAACTAGTGATTAATTAAGAATCGTTGTTAATAATATAATTGATATATAACAAAAAAAAAATGGCCGATGAAAAGAAATCGAAAAAAACGAAAAAATCAAGTGAAGCAACCACACCAAGTGCCGCGGAAGAACCAGCAGCAGTTGCAGCTGCAGTAGATCCAGCACCAGCAGGAGAAAGTACTGCAGGTGAATCTGCTGCTCCTGCTGCTGCTCCTGCTGCTGCTGCTCCTAATGCTGCACCACCAGCAGCAGCCTCATCATCATCGGTTGAACCAGAAACACCTGCATTTTCTAATCCCATCAACAATTCAAATGACTTACAGCGTCTGGAAGAGAAGGCCAAGAAGGCTGAGGAATTGCATGCCGCTGAAGTGAAAGTCCGTAAGGAATTGGAAGCTTTGAATGCCAAATTGTTGGCTGAGAAGACCGCCCTGTTGGACTCTCTGTCCGGTGAGAAGGGTCAGTTGCAGGACTTCCAGGAGCGCAACGCTAAGTTGACCGCCCAGAAGAACGACCTCGAGAACCAGCTGCGCGTAAGTATCCAAATTGAAATTTCAACAGAATCGACATAAATTGCAATCAGGCATAACAATTGCTCTCGGTTGCTACTTTTGTGCTATTTGCGCATTTGGCTATAATTAGATTAGCCCAATTTATCATCATATTTTTCTTCCGCTTTATTTGATTGCTTTCTGTAGGACATCCAAGAGCGCCTGACTCAGGAGGAAGATGCCCGCAACCAGTTGTTCCAACAGAAGAAGAAGGCCGATCAGGAGATCTCTGGCTTGAAGAAGGATATTGAAGATCTGGAGCTTAACATCCAGAAGGCTGAGCAAGATAAGGCCACCAAGGATCACCAGATCCGCAACTTGAACGATGAGATTGCCCACCAGGATGAGCTCATCAACAAGTTGAACAAGGAGAAGAAGATGCAGGGTGAGAGCAACCAGAAGACTGGTGAGGAACTGCAGTCTGCCGAAGACAAGATCAACCACTTGAACAAGGTTAAGGCTAAGTTGGAACAGACTCTCGATGAACTCGAGGATTCCCTTGAGCGCGAGAAGAAGGTTCGCGGTGATGTTGAGAAGTCCAAGCGTAAGGTTGAGGGTGATCTCAAACTGACCCAGGAAGCTGTCTCCGATCTTGAACGTAACAAGAAAGAATTGGAACAGACCATCCAGCGCAAGGACAAGGAATTGTCGTCCATCACTGCCAAGCTCGAAGATGAGCAAGTTGTTGTCGGCAAGCACCAGCGCCAGATCAAGGAACTGCAAGCCCGCATCGAAGAACTCGAGGAAGAGGTTGAGGCTGAGCGTCAAGCCCGCGCCAAGGCCGAGAAACAGCGTGCCGATTTGGCCCGCGAATTGGAGGAATTGGGTGAGCGTCTGGAAGAGGCTGGCGGTGCCACCTCTGCCCAGATTGAGCTCAACAAGAAGCGTGAGGCTGAGCTCAGCAAATTGCGTCGTGATCTTGAGGAAGCCAACATCCAGCATGAGTCTACCCTCGCCAACCTGCGCAAGAAGCACAACGATGCTGTCGCTGAGATGGCCGAGCAAGTGGATCAGCTCAACAAGCTGAAGGCTAAGTAAGTAGAACGGGCGGGACGGATATCTTGGCTGAATTTCGCTAGCTTTTTTCACAGGTCGCCAGGTATTGGATAACGAGAGACATGGGTTAATGATACAAATTGCTTGTTGTATTTATTTTTATATAGGGCTGAACATGATCGTCAGACTTGCCACAACGAGTTGAATCAGACTCGCACTGCTTGCGATCAATTGGGTCGCGATAAGGTAATATGTCGGTCATATGCCCCGGCGCTAAGAGAACTATCTCTCAGCGGGTGAAGGGCATATGCATACATATACACCATATACCAACACCACCAATTACACTGAACTTTACACAAAACGAACGCATGTTATACTTACTTGTATTACGTTTAACCTCAAAAAAAAAAACAACAACGAGTGGAAAAGGTCTCTCTCCCAGGAGTCTCAACGAATAATCCAACGCTGCTCGCTTCTCGCTCTCTCTGTATTTCTTATGTTTTTCCCACACCCATAAAGTGTAACCCACCTCTAACTACCATATATACACACTCTCTCTATGTTTTAATCTCAGGGCTGAGAAGGAGAAGAACGAGTACTACGGCCAATTGAACGAACTGCGTGCCGGTGTTGATCACATTACCAACGAGAAGGTACTATCAGATGTTTACTATGATTTATCCTTAGAGATGCTGCTGTAAATTATTAAAGCTGTCGTGTAAAAAAATCCTCGCTTCCCTAAGTTACTAACCACACATATGTACAAAGTTCTTACACCACAAAAACCACTGTTTTCGATACGTATTTCTTCCTGAAATCTAATATTGTACTGTTCTTATTGTTTCATTAGGCTGCCCAAGAGAAGATTGCCAAGCAGTTGCAGCACACCCTCAACGAAGTCCAGTCCAAATTGGATGAGACCAACCGCACTCTGAACGACTTCGATGCCAGCAAGAAGAAGTTGTCCATTGAGAACTCCGATCTGTTGCGCCAGTTGGAGGAAGCTGAATCTCAGGTTTCCCAGCTATCCAAGATCAAGATCTCCTTGACCACCCAATTGGAAGATACCAAGCGTCTGGCCGATGAGGAATCCCGCGAGCGTGCCACTTTGTTGGGCAAGTTCCGCAACTTGGAGCACGACTTGGACAACCTGCGCGAACAGGTTGAGGAGGAGGCTGAGGGTAAGGCCGATTTGCAGCGTCAATTGAGCAAGGCCAACGCCGAAGCCCAGGTATGGCGTAGCAAGTACGAATCGGACGGTGTTGCCCGTTCCGAGGAGTTGGAGGAAGCCAAGAGGAAGTTGCAGGCCCGTTTGGCTGAGGCTGAGGAGACCATTGAGTCGCTCAACCAGAAGTGCATTGGCCTCGAGAAGACCAAGCAGCGTCTGTCTACTGAAGTGGAGGATCTCCAACTGGAAGTGGACCGTGCCAACGCCATTGCCAACGCCGCCGAGAAGAAGCAGAAGGCCTTCGACAAGATCATTGGCGAATGGAAACTCAAGGTCGATGACTTGGCCGCTGAGTTGGATGCCTCCCAGAAGGAGTGCCGCAACTACTCCACCGAATTGTTCCGTCTTAAGGGTGCCTACGAGGAGGGCCAGGAGCAGTTGGAGGCTGTGCGTCGTGAGAACAAGAACTTGGCTGATGAAGTCAAGGATCTGCTCGACCAGATCGGTGAGGGTGGCCGCAACATCCATGAGATCGAGAAGGCCCGCAAGCGTCTGGAAGCTGAAAAGGATGAGCTCCAGGCTGCTTTGGAAGAGGCTGAGGCTGCTCTTGAGCAGGAGGAGAACAAGGTGCTGCGCGCTCAATTGGAATTGTCCCAGGTGCGCCAGGAAATCGATCGCCGTATCCAGGAGAAGGAAGAGGAATTCGAGAACACCCGCAAGAACCACCAGCGCGCTCTCGACTCCATGCAGGCCTCCCTCGAAGCCGAAGCCAAGGGTAAGGCTGAGGCCCTGCGCATGAAGAAGAAGTTGGAAGCCGACATCAACGAATTGGAGATTGCTCTGGATCATGCCAACAAGGTAAGCGAAATTAGCAAATGCCTAGATCGCGAATCGATTTCTTACATCTCTTTTCCATTGTTTAATAGGCTAACGCCGAGGCCCAGAAGAACATCAAGCGCTACCAACAGCAGCTTAAGGACATCCAGACCGCTCTGGAAGAAGAACAGCGCGCCCGTGACGATGCCCGTGAACAATTGGGCATCTCTGAGCGTCGTGCCAATGCTCTGCAGAACGAACTCGAGGAGTCTCGCACTCTGTTGGAGCAGGCCGACCGTGGCCGTCGCCAGGCCGAACAGGAATTGGCCGATGCCCACGAGCAGTTGAACGAAGTCTCTGCCCAGAACGCTTCCATCTCTGCTGCCAAGAGGAAATTGGAGTCTGAGCTCCAGACCCTCCACTCCGATCTGGATGAACTCCTCAACGAAGCCAAGAACTCCGAAGAGAAGGCCAAGAAGGCTATGGTTGATGCCGCCCGCCTGGCTGATGAACTCCGTGCCGAACAGGATCATGCCCAGACCCAGGAGAAATTGAGAAAGGCTTTGGAACAGCAAATCAAGGAATTGCAAGTCCGTCTGGATGAGGCTGAGGCCAATGCCCTTAAGGGTGGCAAGAAGGCCATTCAGAAGTTGGAGCAGCGCGTCCGCGAATTGGAGAACGAATTGGACGGTGAGCAGCGACGACATGCCGATGCCCAGAAGAACTTGCGCAAGTCCGAGCGTCGCATCAAGGAGTTGAGCTTCCAGTCTGAGGAGGACCGCAAGAACCATGAGCGCATGCAAGATTTGGTCGACAAACTGCAACAGAAGATCAAGACATACAAGAGGCAGATTGAGGAGGCTGAGGAGATCGCTGCCCTCAATTTGGCCAAATTCCGTAAGGCCCAGCAGGAGCTCGAGGAAGCCGAGGAGCGTGCCGATCTGGCTGAGCAGGCAATTAGCAAATTCCGTGCCAAGGGACGTGCCGGTTCGGTTGGACGTGGTGCCAGCCCAGCGGTAAGTTAAAACCCATAATCCAATAACCACAAACAACAAAAAATCAGGGAAAAAGAAAAAATTTTCTTTAACGCTCAGATCCCAAAAGGTACTTTTTCTTTTATTCTGATTTTTTTTTGGGCCCTCCCCCAATCGATTTCACTTATACAAAAAGCTTTGAGCAATCATTTTGCTTACACCACATTTCGATACAGAATTAGTTTATATATAACTATATATATATATATATTATTCTTCCCTTTCATATTGCGCCTGCGCCACTTCTCACCTCTACAATATTTCGAAAACCGTTCAAACAGATTTAAATGAATCAAACAATTTTCAAATCAAACTAAAAAAAAAACCAAAAAAAAAAAAAAAACATTTTTGAATAATGAGAGAACAAAACATGCAAAGAGAATTATAGCTTATAAGAATTATTATACTATCATAATAATAATAATAATAATATAAAATAATAATATACATAGAACCATCAAACGACATTCGAAAAACCACATCTAGAGAACTGAAATGGGAAAACAAACATAAAAAAGAAAAAAAAAAAAAGTATATTTATCACAAATCGAAATCAAATGGAATATCATCGATACCTGGTACCAAAAATGCGTTCATTTTTGCAAAAAAAAACAAAGCTTTGCTTTCTCTACCAAAATCAACCATTATATACTATATATATATACTTTCGCTATATGAAACAAAAACCAAAGAAAAAATATCATATCCTACAGCCGTTAGCGTCAAAGGGTGGCCGCAAAGGCCCGCTGCTGGAGCTGCTGGAGTAAGATTTTTACAGTAACAAAAAAAAAAATTGTAAAGACTCATCTAGAAATCTTTTGAAACATTTGTAAGTGGAACTGTACTGTACGAGACTGTACTACTCTTTTGTACTAGTTGTTCTTGTCGTTTGTTCGAATATTTGACATTTCCCCCAAGCACACACACACACACAAAGTACAGTCATAGTCAAAAGTTCATAAACAATTCTCTTGCTCGTTGTCGCTCTCTCTATCTCGCTACTTCATTTACATGTAACGTTTCGTCTACTCTCTCTCGTTCATTTTTGGTACTCGTCGTTCTTTTTCCCCTGTACTCGTACTCGTTACATATGTACGTTATTTTCCTCCTCATTTACCCCAGAATCCTTTTTGCAAAGAGCCCAAGACAATGCTCAATTTGTGTTGTTTTTTTTTAGTTGGAAAGTTTTATTCCCCTCTTTTGTCCGTCAGACGTCTACAAAATGTTTTTCTATAAGGCGTTAGTTTATCCACAGCATGACATTTTCTATATATATATTGATATATCTATTCTAGATCTATTTAATGATATTTATAATATTTTTCTTTTTTCTTTTCTCGTTATTTAGCCCCGTGCGACGTCCGTTAGGCCACAATTCGACGGTTTGGCTTTCCCACCCAGATTCGACCTTGCTCCTGAAAACGAATTCTAAATGCCATTTCAATCAATTTTTTATTTTAAAGAATTTTTTAATTTAAATATTGATATTTCATAATGCTTATGTTTATGATTTTAATTTAATTTCTTAATTTTTAAAAACAACAACAACTACATAAAAAAAAAACAAACAACAACAAGAAGAAAAGGAAAAATAAAACTATATAACAAATATATATATATATATATGAGAATATCGAGAAAGCAACAAAAAAAAAAAACATCGATCAAGCAAGAAGGGAGGCAAAATGCACACTTAGATTTGGCAAATGATCTATATGTATATATATATATAATATAGATCACGATCAGATCGAAAACACTTGAAAAACAAAAGATCAAAACATAAGTTCCTTTTTGGCATAGCAATATTCACTTTTTGGATCCAAACTCCAGCCTTGACCCGGGTATTTGTATTTATATTTTTTTATACAAACTAAACACACAAAAAAACACACCATAAAAAAACAACCCATAAAAAAACCATAAAAAAATGCATTCAACTATCATCAACAAAAAGAGAGGCCCCGTCAAAAAAAAAAAAAGATAGAAAGAAAGTTCGTTCGGGTTTCATTTAAACGAGTTGGAGTAGTGATCCATATAGAGAAACTAGAAATATCTATATTGTATGTATAACACAGGGTTCTTATGTTTAAAAAACAAAACAAAAAACATCTACTAAATCTTTTTGTTTTTTATTTTTTTCGAAAAAAAAACAACAACACGATCAACAACTACTACAACAAAAAGTATACAAAAAAGGAACAAAATAAATGTAAATCAATTTAAAAAAAAAAAATTAATCAAATCAATTTCAATCAGATTCCTTTTTTCTTATTTGCCTGGGGCCCTGGGATTGGGTTCAGTGCGTATCAATTGTTTATGTTGACCAATCATATGTTGAATATGATTGCATTCCCTCAATTTGGCCTTAAATTGATCCAAAGTCTCATATAATACAGGATATAGAGCAGGCAATAGACCATGATCCAATGTTGGGAACAAATGATGTAGAATGTGATCACCGAAATGTGTCAAGACTAAGAATTGTGACCATTTCAAATCACCACGATCGATAATGGTGTCCACCTGGAATAGACCCCAATCGCGATCTTCACGATTCGTATCACCTTCATGATAGATTTCCGGGTCATGATGGGCCGCATTCAAACCGATAAGACAGAAAGCAAAACTAGCAATCGACGTCATCGACAGCCACAACCGTATACACAAGAGTATGGGAGCTGTGCCCCCCGTACCCACAAATATGGCCAGGGGTATTGTAAGGGGCAACAGATCATGCCAATACATAATGTTCGTATGGCGCAGTGAATAAAAAATGCTGCAATTCAAAATTAATGTCAATCAATTACATAAAACGTAAATAATCTTTAATATAATCTAAAATCTTACCGTGTTCCCATTTGTATAAAGAAAGCTACGGCGTAGGCCAATGGTTCTGTTACCCAAGAGACATAACGCATTGCCTTACTCTTAATATGAGTATTTGGTATCCAACAGAGCAATGGCTCAAACATTGACAACTCCAAATCGAAATAGGAATTGGGATAGATATGATGGGATAAGGCATGTGAGATACGCCATGAGCAATAGTTCATCATACCCAAATTGAAGGTATACATTTGCCAATTATCCCGACGATGGAAATAATTATGGGATACAATCACAGTCCAGCAGAGGGCAACGCCAGCAAGGACTAAAGCCAAGAGACTATCAAATTTTGCACTAGCAATGGCAAATAGATATGTGGAGAGCAGGATACCAAAATGGATGAGCTGCAAAAATATGGAATAATATGTTGAATATTAGCTTGTGCTTCAGAATTTTCATATATATGTAATTTAAACTGAAAATGTTAATTTTCAAGTAAATGCGTATTTCCTATATAAAAACTTGTACTTCTTTTATTATAAAAAAGATTTCATTATGGGATTCGGAATTTGGCTTTATGGAACTTTAACATTCTAAATATATGTAAACCTCTAAAAGTTTAATTTTTAATATTAATAATTTATTCTACTCAATCAAATTGCTTGTGATAATATGTGAAAATGCTCTACACTTTTTAATTGTATTGATAATTTATCAGTTATATTTACGATTTTTAATCAACATCAATATGAAAATTTCAAATTTAATTTTCAAATTTATAGTTTGGTTTCTTGTAAAAAATCCCATGGCTGCGTAGGCATTATCTAAAAACGAGACAAAATATAGAAACAGGGGTACACTCAGAAAAAAAAAAAAAAAACAAATTAAGCAAATTTTTTTTATGAGAAAAAAACTTATAAAATTCAATAAAAATGATAAATAAGACAAGTTTTTTATGTAATCTTAAAATAAGGCACGCAAAAGGATAATTTGTTGATGAATTTTTAAACATAATTAGGAAAAAATAAAACTTATCATATCATATCATATAAACTTATCATACGTAGAAGACATTAAGAACATTTTTTAGCACTTGGAAACAATCAGTTAAAAATGTGCAAAAATTTTTTGGGGGCTCGTTTATATTTCTAATTTTAAATTAGTTTATTTAGACTCAAATGAAAGGAAATTGATAATCTCAAACTAATTAAATATTTTTAATATTAATACAAACAAAATAATGTTATCAATATTTAATTAATTGGTTGTAAACAATTTAAAATTATTTTTTTTTTATTTTATGACGTATTAAAAATTGTGGTTGACCGGCTTTTGACTACGCTTTGGACTGGTTTTTGCTTCATAACTATAAGTACTGACAATATCAACTCTATCTCTAATGGAAAAATAAATTTAAATTAATTTTTCTCCACTTCCCACACACCCATTCTACATAAGTAAGGTAACATAAAACCAGAAATAACAAAACAACCACAAATAAGCCAATTGGTTAACCACTTTTGCGTTCTACGTTCTATGTATCTATTATAAATTTATAATAATAATTAAAAAGCGTAATTATGAAAATATTCTGCACTGGCTAAAAAGAAAATTATTTTTAGAATTTAAATAAAATTCCATCATTTAATCAGGTGTTAAGACTTAAGTATACTTCTCATAAATTTTTTTCTAACTCAAGTAACCAAAATCTTGCCATAAATGCTTAAATTTTTTTTTATCAGTGAATTATTTTCAGAATTTAATCAGAATTTTGTCTACTGACAAAAAAAAGCTCATATTCGGCATTAGAATCTTAAAGGTCATTGAGTTTATTAATTCTTTTAAATTTATGTCCCGCAAAATAGGCTTTAAAATTTTATTCACAAAAAAATTTTGTCAATTCTTTTCACAAATTCTAAAGATGAACATTTTTTTAACAAGTGTTAAATCCAAAAGGACTTTCGCTTTTTAATTTTAATAATTATATTGTTAAGTTTAATTATTTTATGTGCATTTTTTGTGTTAACTTTTCTTATTATTTTCACATTTTTTTATATACTCACATCACTTTTACGCTTGGGTGCCTTATCAACAGTTTTTAGCTTCTCACGGACACGCTCCTTGAGTGTCTTATAGAAGCCATCCTCGTGCAGAGTCAGAGTATAGATCCTTGGTTTGGCCGCTTCCCGTACCTTATATTTGGCAATCATTTTCTCAGGAGCTGTGGTCAAATGATGTGCCTCAAAGGCTTCGGTTATATCGGTGCCTTTTGTTTCTCTGATCCAAAAAGCACCGCCAGGATGTTTGTCAATGAATTCGGTGAAATCATAGATGTTATCATAGATGCGCCAAAGTCCTTCAGCTTCATCGTCCTGTCGCTTACCCTTCTGCCAGGTATGGACAGTCACTAAGGGTGAATTGCGATAGGTGGGAAATTTAGTGGCAATGCCACTTTTTTTCCAATCCTCAATCACCATTATCCTTACTACTTTCACTTTTTTGTAACACAACCGACAGCCACCGGGCTCAATAACAAACTGAATGGCTATTGCCAGTCGCCAGACAATTTTATGCGCAAATATTATATAAAATAAAAAAACAAATCATCGATTTATAAATATTTCAAAACATTTCCATTTTGATAAGGCGGTTTTAACAAACGAGCCGATCCAATCCGATCCGAGTCGGGTCGAGTCGAGCCGAGCCGAGCCAACTTAATATTGCGTCTAAAAAAAATTTTGAAATTGATTAGAATTTCATGCACGTGGCCAGAGAGTCAAGAAATAGTGGGCATGTCTCGCCCGAGCCGAGGGTATGTCCACATATGTTGGGGTCCCTCGGGCTATTTAATCAGTAACCAAGACATAATAGACCCCATGACGTGATAATACAATGATAATGGGTCAACAGTAACAAAGTTGATTGGAAACTATGTTTTCGTTATCATTACCCTTGAAGTAGAGGTGGAGGCGTTTCATAGATAATACTAACACTTGAAACATAATAAATCGGCAGACATTCTAAAGTAATAAAATAGCCAGACATTTTATATAGTAATAGGAAACGAGAGAGAGAGAGTATATACACATATGAATAATCACAGCATATTCGTTGTTCTTAATTGAGTTGGAAACTTGTTTGCCCTTAGAAAAAAACCAGTCGGATGATGACGTTTAAAAAAAATTTAAATGAGGTTTCTGTTGAGTTTTTACAAAAACAATATCAAACATTTGCATTTTAAGAGATCGAACTTAAGAGAATTATGTAAATTTTTGCAAGGTTTCATAATTATAGAGTAGACTCTGATTCGAGTGATTGACAATGCAAATACATATTTTAGATGCGAATAGTATGCTATTTTTTAAAGTTCTCTACACTAACCGATTTATTGAAATTTATATGTGATTTTTATTTATTTTTTTTAAATGAGAGTACAAAAAAAAATAGTAAAAATATAAAAATTTCTATTTCATTTCTAATTCGTTTCTATTTTATTCCATTACTTTTGAAATTTCTTTTTAAATTATATTTCTATTCCGTTTCTATTTCATTTTTTTCTGTTTTTCTTTCGTTTCTATTCCATTCCATTTCAATTCAATTCATATTCTTTTTCTATCTTATTCCTATTCCATATCTGAACCATTTCTATTCCATTTTTATTCTACTTCTATTCCACTTCTGTTCCATTCCTATTTCATTTTATTCCATTTCTATTTAATTTAAATTCTTTTTCTATCCTATTCCTGTTCCAATTCCATTCTATTTCTACTTTTCCATTTTTATTCTATTTCTATTCCAGTTCTATTTCATTTCTACTTCACATTTCCATCCCATTTTTTTTGCATTTCTATTCCATTTCAACTTTATTTCCATCCCATTTTTATTCCTTTCCTATTCCACTTCCATTCCATATTTATTCAATTTCTATTATTTTTTATCTTATTCCTATTCCATTTCTGTTCCATATCTATCCCATTTTTATCTCATTTCTACTCTACTTCTATACCATTTCTACTGTAATTCCATTTCATCTTTATTCCACTTCTATTCCATTTTTATTTCATTTCTAATGTATTGCGTTTCTATTGAATTTCTTTTTATTTTTTTTTCCATTTCTATTTCATTTTTATTATATTTTTATTGCAATTCTATTCCATTTCTATTCCATCTATCTCTTTGCCATTTTTATTTTACTTTTATAAAAATATCTTTAATTTTTTAACATTTTCACCACTAATCCATTAAATCTTATCAATTTTATAATAAATAAGAAATCAGCAAATGTTATTTCTGTTGTTATTTGTGACTCTTTGGAATTATTTTGCTTTTTATTTATTGTTAAAGTGCTCATAATCTTAGTTTGATTCACAACCTTTTAGATTTGACTTACTTTTAACTCTTTCTAAACAGTTATCAAATCAATATCAAAATTAGACAGGAACTAGTTTTTCAATAGGTTTTTGGAGACAATAATCAAATAGAGTAAATGACCAAATCTAATGTAATTCTTATAAATATATTTGATTTACCTCTTTCCTGTTATTTGATCTTTTGACTTTGAATTACACTTTCACAAAACCAACAAAGAAACAGTGAAACTAATCTAAAACAAAATAGTAAGGGTATTCATTGGCTGATAGTAAAGCAAAATAAGTTTAACCCATTTATCAGTAATGCCCCCCGTCTACGCATTACCATTTGGTCTTATAACTTTGAACCACACTTTGATAAGAGATAGAGAAATTGAGAGAGAGAAAGAGACTAAGTAAATCAGTGAAAGAGAGAAGAGAGGAGAGCTGAATATACTAAAAGCTCTTTTAATGCGATTTCCGTTAAATTGATAGTCGAAGCTGAAAGAATAACAGAGCAAACACTTCACTTGGCGATATGCCAGCAAAGCCAACGGTTCATTTCAATGCGATCTCCATATAGTATATATATTAAATATCAAACTTGGACTTGGATACCTTTAAATAAACAAATATACTATAAGGTTTCAAGAGATTTCATCAAAAAGTTATATTTATTGAAGTGCTTCACTCTGTGATAATGACACCAAATATAAAAAACTTGGAAGAAGAATCGTGGCGTATATCCGGTATATCCAGAAATTATCCCAGTTATAGGAAACAGAAATTAATAACTCATGAAAGGTAATACTATAATATTATTAGAATGCAGATTATCCATCTAATGGACTTTTATTCTTCTCAGTTGGCTAGAGGGCAAACAAGTGGACGATGAGGCCGAGGGTCTTTGGCGCATTGGCGATAAGCTATATGATTTAAGCGATTTTGCTCAACGTCATCCGGGCGGTGCTTTCTGGATAGAGACGACTCGTGGCACTGATATAACCGAACCCTTTGAATCGCATCATATTAGCGATAATGCCCAAAATATGTTATCCAAATTTGAAATTAAGAATGCCACTCAACCTCGCAACTATAGATTTACTTTTAAACCAAATGGTTTCTACATGACACTAAAGAGGAGAGTAAGGCAAAAGTTAAGAACCCTTAACTACAAACCATCTCAGAAAACAGATGTAAGTAGATGATATATCTAAAAAAAGGGGATAATATTTTAACATCTTTTCTTTTCAGCTACTTCACACTGGCATTTTGATAGCTGTGTTCCTTTTCAGTTGGTTATCCTGCATTTGGAGTTCTTTGATCTTTAAATTCTTGGCAGGATTGGCCATTTGCTATATGGCGACATCTTCGCACAATTATTTCCATCAACGTGATAATTGGCGAATGTATTGCTTTAATTTATCTTTAATGAACTTTCGTAGTTGGCGCATCTCTCATGCTTTGTCACATCATTTATACCCAAATTCTTTACACGATTTGGAAATGTCTTTATTTGAGCCATTTCTATGCTGGGTGCCAAGTAGACATTATGCCACAAGGACTCAACGTTGGATTTCAGTATTCATTTCCCCAGTGATTTATGCTTTACTCAGTTATGCTCAAATCAGTCAAAGGTAAGGTCCTCGCAATTAAACACCCTGTATACTAATCTTTTCTATTTGCTTTGCAGACTTGTGGTTTCGCTTATCAAAAAGAATGTCATGCATTTGGATGATCTGATAGGCCTAACTTTGCCTGCTTTTCTATATCTTACAACCGACTTGGATTTAAGTTCAACAATTGTTAATTGGTTGAGTTTAATCGGCTTGGGCAGTTTTATCTTTGGTTTTGTTGGTCTAACAGCTGCCCATCATGATCCTCGCATTTTGCATGATGGGGATAGTCAACGACCCGATCCAGATTGGGGTCTATATCAATTAGATACCATAATCGATCGTGGTGATATCAAATGGTCAGATCTCTTGGTATTGGTGTCATTTGGTGAACATGCTCTACATCATTTATTTCCCACCTTGGATCATAATGTGCTTAAGCATCTTTATCCAGAATTTAAATTAACTTTGCAAGAATTCAATGCAGAGTTACGTGAGATGAGTCATTGGGGTCATATTAAGGGTCAGAGTCAGCAATTGTTACGCCTTGAAGCCAATCCATTGCCGCCGGGTAGTAAAAAATTTAAATAGTTCTACATAAAAATTTCATCAATTTGGTTACGGAGCTACAGGGAATGAGGGAAACAAAATAAATGTTTAAATTAGTTTGAGATACTTTTTTTTTTTTTGTTCATAATCTTTGACCTTTTCTCTTAACTTAAATTTATGCGCAAAACTTGCCTCTCTTTGTTTTACAAAGCTTTCATTTAGAATGAAAGCTCAAATATGCTTTTATGATCTTTACTTTATGTTCGGGTAGTTTTAAGTGGTCTATTATTATGTTTAATGGGTCATAAAGTTAGTGTTAAAAGTTCCATCATATAAAAAACTTACCTAAAACAGACTATGTATTTTTAAGTAATTTATAAAGTGCTGAAAACTTTTCACACACACTGTATTTGTTTGCTTTTATTAAGGGTCAACTACTAAATTGAAATAATTAGTAATGTTGCTGACTTTATCACAGACAAACAAATATATTATATTGTATAATATGCATTTTAATGCCCTTAAAAAAGCTCTAGAAATTAAAAATCATTCATCAGTATGAGACAGCAAAATAATTAGAATGAAAACTATATAAAAGTGAAAAGAACATAACGAAGTTTTTATGCTCTCACATTTTTAAAAATATAGGCAAATTTTGGATTCTACTTTTGGGGATCATCTACCTAACAGGCCTTGTCTCAAGAAAACAAGCTTTTTTTTATCTATTTGTTGTCTATATAAATTTGCTGAACTTTCAGAGAAGTGAAAGGTATATAAAGAGTATTTTTGTGATCCAAAGAGAATTTTCCTTATTTTTTTTTTAAGCAATGGGCCTCCTGTTTGCTTAGACTTTTCTTCAATGTGAAAGTTGCACAAAAATATGAAATTCCTAATCACTCAAGTAAGAGTATTTGTTTTGATTAGAATGAACCGAACAATCAAGCGACAATCACCTAAAGAGAGCTTTGGCTAGCAAATAGTGGAAAACGACGCTTTAGCAATAAATAGCTCAGTGGGCACTTATCTAACGCAGTTTTCATTCTACTATTGACCGGAGAAGTTCTATATAGAAATGTTGTTGAAATTTCGCCTCGTGTTTTTCGTATTGCTATCGCTATTAGCAACGATTCCTTCACTTGCTGAAGGAGCAAATATATTGGGATTATTTAGCAGTCACAGTCAATCCCATTTGATATTGCATATGTCGGTGGTGAAGGCTTTGGCCGAAGCGGGGCATAATGTGACAGTTGTTTCAATGGTGGAGCCCAAAGTGAAGTCCAAGGATATACATGTGATAGTAATACCAGTTACCGATGAGCAGGAAGAAATCCTCGAAAATCAAATGAAGGAAATGGCCTCACAGAAGAATACAATTTTCGATACCTTAAATCGTTTACTGAATGGCTTAACTGTTATGGTTGAATCCCAACTTGAACTACTTTCGCATCCGAGATTCCAACAGATTTACGATACAAAATTTGATTTAATGATTATGGGATGGTTTATCAATGATTTTCAATTAGGAGTGGCAGCGAAACTGAATGTGCCGGTGATTATTGATTGGATGCAAGCTCCAATGAGTGTAATTGATGGCTATCTGGGTAATCCTGCAGAAGTATCCTATGTTCCCAATGTTTTCACTTCTATACCAAGAGGTGAGGTCATGAGTTTTGGCAATAGAGTGAAAAATTTAGCTTCAGATTGGATGGTTACATATTTATTTAACGTTTTCGATAAACGATTAACTGGATACTACAACAAGCAATTTGCAGAGGAACCCAATTTTCCCACTCTAAGTGAAATGAGAAAGAATGTATCCCTCGTATTTGTGAATTGTCATTTGATCAGCGAGGGTCCCATAAGACCCTTAGTGCCAGCCACTGTAGAAATCGGTGGTATACAGATTAAGGATACGCCTCAACCCCTGCCCAAAGACATTGATGAGTTTTTAACAAACTCCAAAAATGGAGCCATATTACTCTCATTGGGTTCGAATATCAAGAGTTCTGCAGTGAAACCAGAAATCAATCAAATTATATTCAAAGTTTTGTCCAGTCTAAAACAGAATGTGATATGGAAATGGGAGGATTTTGATAACTTGCCAGGCAACTCATCGAATATACTCTACAAGAAATGGTTACCCCAAGATGATATTTTGGCCCACCCCAAGACAAAACTCTTCATTACCCATGCAGGCAAAGGTGGCATTACGGAAGCCCAATATCATGCTGTTCCAATGGTGGCTCTACCCATTTTTGGTGATCAACCCGGAAACGCTGATAAAATGCAAGATGCCGGCTATGGCCTAAGATTGGATCTATTGACATTGACAGAAGAGACTTTTGGTGCTGCTATTCGCGAGGTCTTGGAGAATAAGAAATATGCCGAGACAATTGGAAAATTTTCCTCTCTCTATAGAGATAGACCACTAACTGCCCGCCAACAGGTGGTCTACTGGACAGACTATGTCTTACGCCATCGAGGTGCTCCACATTTACAGAGTCCCCTGGTTCATATGAGTACCATAGCTGCCTATAATCTAGATGTTTATGCCCTGCTGATAACGATATTGATTATAAATTTGTTACTAACTCGTTTAGTTCTCAAATTTTTGTACCGCAAAATCTTTAGCAGACGATCAAATAAAAATAGTACAAAGAAGCAAAAAAAACAATGAATTGTAAATAGTATTATATACGTATGTAGTATGTATACAAATTTCTAGTCTGCATGACTGTTAAAAAAAAAGAAAATTGTTAATAAATGTGATTTTAAGTTGATTGAAATTTAATGATTCACTAGTTTTCTTTTTGTGATAAGAATGGGGCTACTCTAGTTAAATGTCAATTATCAAATACTAATTGGTTTATACTTTGTATTTATTTGTTATTTTTTTTAGATATTCAATAAAAATATACAAATTTTTTAAATATCAAGACTTTGGTGAAAGAATCGTTTAGTATATATATTTGGTATCTGTGTAAAGGTATAAGAAAAACCAATCAACATTGCAATAAACCAAAACTTAAAAAATCTTCTGTAAAATTTGTAAAATCTAAATCGAATTATGTATAAAATAGGGGAAACTCTTAAAGTCTGAGTTCCAATTTCTCTGATTACTTTTGAAGTCAACTTTACATATCTTCTTTGAAAAAAGCTTTAACCTAAATTGGCTAATTAAGATTAGTTGGGTGAGGTAAGTATAGAAAATTGAACCATTTCAGAGTTTGTATTATTTAAGACAAACAACTGTTTATTTCTATATATACACTGATCTATTTATATACACCTGAAAAAAAAATTACTTTTAAATTAAGGACCAAAACATTCTTTACAAATTTTTCGTACTATTAAAACTTAAACTTTCCTATACCAGTTGGTTGTTAAACTCGAATTACTATTATTAGAAAAATTATAATCTAATTTACCTTCAATTGAAGGTAACTAATATTGCCTACTGTTTGATTTTTCGCAATGTATGCCCACATCATAAAATACATACATATATAAAATATTTAATTGTTCTTAACAAAAGAGAAGCTCTTGCCTTATAGAATTTATTTTTGTTTAATTTACTCGTTTATTTAATTATTTCAACATATGATATGAGAATTGCCCATAATAAAATGCCAACATATATTTTTATTCGTCACCATGTGCTACCAGTTCAGACAGTCTTATCATTAACAAACAAAAAAAAAATGTTGAACAAAATAAAAATAACAATTGCAAACTAGATGGGCAAGTTTAATTTGTTTATGCTGAAATTTTAATACACTAAAATACACAAAAAAAAAACCTAAGTATACTATATATGTATGTAAAGAAAGATGTTAAAAAATTTGAATGTACATATGTATTTTTTATTAGTATTTTTCAAACCATATAATTTTCTTTCTTAAATTTAATAATATTAATTATTTTTTATATATAAGCATAAAAATGCGAAATAAAGTAAACATTTAAGACGGAGATATTTAAAGGTGACAAAAAAATTAAGGGTGTTCGCATACTTTTATAAATTAATATCGGACTGTATGGATTACATGTATGTGTGTATGTATGTACATATATATATAAATTGTGACTACACTGTATATGTAAATAACTAATAATCTTATCCGAAAAATGCTATTATCTATAATGGTTGGAAACTATTGATTTTCACAAAACCGTGAAAAATGAATTTTCCATTTGTTCTCGTTTGGAGAACTGTGAATCTTTATAAGGAAAAGGTCTGTCATTAGATTTTAGGTAGATTTTACTAGACAGACTTTTACTTTATGAAACAAAGTGTATAAAGAAATTTCTCATTTGTTTTTCACGAAAATAAATGTTATATTTGATCACATTAACTAGTATTCCGATTCTGCTTATTTTTATCCATTTTGTATATTTATAAAGTATCCAATTATGATTCAATTATGATATGATGACTTGAATATTTAGAAGTAAGCTGATTAAAAGACACTATCAAATGTTGCTGTTCTATAGCTATTCTATACCTAAACCTTCGTCCCTACTTACTCTGATAAGAAAAAATGGGAAGAGATAAGTTTTATAAACTAATTGAGTGAGTTGACATAGATCTACATACAGATCGTTGATAACTTAATCTGCCCTAAGCACATCAAAATTCATACAAAGTCAGTCAAAGTTCCCATTTACAAATATAAGGAAGTTCTCCACAAAATGAATTAATTTTAAAGCCAGAGTTTTCTAATTTTAATTCTATATAAGTATAAATGTTTTAATCTCTAAATAATAAAGTTTCTTTCTATTTTTTTTTTCTCCTGACAAACTCCAAACCAAAATGTATATACCCATTCATTTTAGAGCATTAACATAAACATTTCACCAGCCATAAAGCAAAACTCGTCACTCTCAGCGCTCTCTCAATATACTTTTATTTAATATTCTGACCACGGGCAATACAATGTATATATACAATATAAATATAAAGCTTTTGCAACTGGAATATTCAGTTGAATACAAATATTCTTTCAATGCGCAACATGATGTCGGGTTTTCTGTATACACTTTTTGCCATATTGCTGATGCAGTACACATTGCCGGGCTGCCAAGGAGCCAATATTTTGGGTGTCTTTGGTAGTGCGAGTCCCTCACATCTGATTGTTCATATGTCGGTGATGAAGGCTCTGGCGGATGAAGGGCATAATATTACAGTGGTATCGGCTATAAAACCAAAAATAGCAACGCATAAGAATATTACAGTGATTATAGTGCCACCAAATGAGGAAATTTTAAAGCAATTCAATGAGCGTATGGCCAAAGCAACAACAGAAAAGACAAATGTTCTACTATCGATTGCAAAGGGCATGACCCAAACAAATTCCTTGTTCTATGCACAATATGAATTTGCAATGCATCCAAATTTAAAATCAATCTATGATAATCCTCAAGTGAAATTTGATTTGGTTATATTGGGTTATTTTATGAGTGACTTTCAATTGGGCATAGCTGCTAAATTGAATTGTCCAGTTATTGTCAATTGGTGTGGTGGACCCTTTGAAATGGTTGATTCATTGGTGGCAAATGTCAATGATCCTGCCTATGTGCCCAGTTTCAATATAGCCCTAAAAAGCAACTTTGGCTCTCGTTTAAAGAACTATATAACCTATGCGATATTCAAGGGCCTCAATATGATTTTGAATTATAATCAAAATAAATATTACAAGTAAGTTTTATCTATTGAAATCTATTCAAATGATTTTAATTATTATTTCCTTTTACATTTCAGATTGGCTTTTGGTGAAGATGATCCAAATTTTCCCACTTACCATGATATGAAGCAACGCATATCTTTGGTATTCATGAATTATCATTCCCATAGTGAAGGTCCCATACGTCCATCGGTGCCACAATCCATAGAATTGGGTGGCATACAAATTAAGGATAAACCAGATCCTTTACCCAAAGATCTAGCGGAATTCTTGGGCAATGCTTCAACACATGGAGCCATCTTATTTAGCTTGGGCAGTAACATTGATACATCCTTTGTGAAACAGGAAACTATTGAATCGATATATAATGTACTATCACAACTGCCGCAGCGAGTGATTTGGAAATGGAATGATTTAACAAAGACGCCAGGATCCTCTTCAAATATATACTACAACAACTGGTTACCCCAAGATGACATTTTGGCCCATCCGAATCTTAAACTATTTATTACCCATGCCGGCAAAGGTGGCTTGGCAGAGGCCCAATACCATGGAGTTCCAATGTTGGCCTTACCCATCTTTGCCGAACAACCGGGAAATGCAGCTGCAATGGTTGCCTCCGGTTTTGGTCTCTCTCAGGATATATTAACTCTAACTGAAGAAAATCTTCAAAGTGCCATAAAAGAGATTTTAGAGAATCCTTCCTACAAAGCGAAAGTGGAGAAATTTTCTGCACTTTATCGAGATAGACCAATGACAGCCCGACAGACTGCCATATATTGGGTAGAGTATGTCCTACGTCACAAGGGTGCCTATCATTTGCAAAGTCCTGCCATACACATGGATTTTATAGCTCGACATAATCTCGATGTCTATGCATTAGTATTACTTATGATAACAGTTTCGGTTTTGCTACTGGCTTATTTATTACGTTTTGTATTTCACAAAATTTGCAGAATGTTGCGAGGAAATGTTTATTCTTATCAAAAGGTAAAAGCCAATTAACCAAAAGTGTGATAAATCACGCCCAATTTATAAAAACTATGTAAAATGTTAACTATAAAGTTAAGTCTTCCTAATGAATATGTGATAAATTATAAATAAATTCAAAATTAAATTAAATTATCAAAAAAAGAAAACCTTGAATTGTCAATTGTTTGCAGAATTCTTTACAATTAGCTTTGGAGCTAAAAAACTGATTTACTATGGCTTAATTTGTTATCAACAAAAAGATTATTTAGAGCAGCTAAGTGTGTCAGCAAACATTTTAGAAATGAACTTTAATATATGGAATATTATATACTCTACAAACTTATTCCTTATTATATTGTAACAAAATATTGTCAGTTTTCCCAAAATATAAAGGGAAGAGGGGGAGTACTTATTAATGGAGCAATATATCCACATTGATTAGGAAAAGTGCAGCCGCCTACTTTCGACCTAAAGAGTCCAAAGTAAGAAGCAAAACTAGAGCTGTTGTCAAAATTAAATTATTTATATGATAAAACTTAAAAATATCATTTGCATTTGAAAGTAAATTTATATCAGTATCATTTCCTTTTATTTTCTCTTGATATCAAATGCTTGCAGAATACTTTTTGGTATTATTTACTGAAAAAGGAGTTTTAAATTTATTGAAAAAGTAAATTTAACAATGAATAATGTTTTTTGACTTAGTATAATAATTGTTAAACTTTCTTTTAAAATTTGTTTCAACCAAATTTCTCACTAATTTGAAAAAACATTGGCTAACCCGGCGAACTTTGTACCGCCATATTTTACTTATTTGTTATTTAATATTACAAAATTAGACAAAATCTTTTGTTTACATTGAAAATTTTACAATATGACCATATTATAGTGATATACATTAAGTTATTCGACCATTATTATTGTAAAGTATAACATTTTTTGTTTCTCCTTCCTTTCTCTGTGTAAAAATACATGTTTATACTAATTTTTATAACAATCGGTTGAACGGGACAAAAGTTGGTACTCTGCAGAGCCACCTGGTGGCGAGTAGCACCAATGAGCTTATTATTTAAACCTTTTCCGTGGAAAAATACGTATATACACCAATTTTCTTAATAATCGGTCCAGTAGTTTTTGAATTCATTAATGACTTACAGACAAACATTCCTTTTTATATATTTAGATTTAAATTCAGATTGATTTTATCATAGGTGTGCTTATCAGTTATCAGACAATATACATACACATATACATTTTGAAAGAATCAAAACAAAAATCTCTAGTCCTTATTTGAAGAAGACTTTTTAGCTTTCTCTTTGAGGATAAAGTCCTGTGCAATAAATCTTGACTTCTTTAGAATTCTTCTATATAGACATAATTTAGGAAACACTTTTAATATTCCTTACCATAATAAGTTAACCCAAGATTATATATATATAAAATAATTGCAATGGCATTGATATCTCTTAATATAGAAAATATCAGATTCCTCGGATTATGACAATGGTGCTACGTGTCCTTATTGTTATTAAAAACTTAAATCACAGTTAAAATGGGCCACGTAATTGAAAAATACAAAGAATTATGTGTACATTTTTATCAAATGAACTTATTTCATAGAGATAGTATAAATAGGATTAAAATAGTCGGGCCCTGTGAAGGGGAACAGTTTTAAGTGAGGCAACATAAAGTGGTTAAACGTGTTCCTGTTACATTGAAGAGGCTTTACTTTATAAGGGTATCTCTATTTTTGTCCTGCAATTATCAAGTTCAACCATATCAGAAACACGTATCAATAGCAGATTAACGACAAGAAACGACTATGTAGCATGACGAAATCAATGCCAAACATTATTTTACCGAGCATTTTGTATACAAATTTCGCCATACATTGGCGCCATGAGGTCAGATAATGTTTACCACTGAAGCCTTTGCACCTGTCATTAAAAAAAAGAAGCAAATGAATGAATGAACGAATGAAACACGTTCAACTAATAAAACAATCCATAATTTGTTCAAACAAGTTGTTCTCTCTCTTTCTCTCCCTCTCTTACTGGGTGCGTGGGTATAAATAGAATGACTCTCTGAGAGATTCCCAAGTAATCACTTATTGGCCCCACACCCTTTCGGAAAATGAATTCCGATCTCAGTGAATCGTAGCCAGCGATTGTTAACGCGTGTCGCGAGCGCATTGTATTTAAAAATCATTTGTAGTTTTATATACTATATAGTCATTAATTGTAGGTATATACTATGTAGTATATATGTGTAAAAATATATATATATGGTTAATTGCTATTGACCTTTGCCTAGGTTAAAGTAATAATTTCATAACTTCCCTTTTGCAAAAATGTGAACTTTTAGTGAAATTCAATAACTGAGAGAGAGCAAAGAGAGAGTATACAAAATGCATAGATAAGAAAAAAAAAAGTAACAAAATTTATGTAAAAATTAAACATATGTAGTTTTGTTTTTGTTATATTTTTAGCGGTCGTTAAGCAATTGGGTAGTAGCTTATCTTAACAATATCTTATCAGTGTTGCTGTAGCTAATGGTGAGTATAAGTAACGACCAAAATTTGTTGATTGCAGTCAGTTAACATTTGTGATTGGTAACGAATAGAAGTAACCAGGAGACAGTCATGACAAAAATTCTAAACTATAGCCTTGGTGGCTTATTCCTATTGTTGGCTTTGGCCTTTTCGGGACCTTCGAGCAGCGATGGAGCCAACATTTTGGGTGTCTTTACCAGTCACAGTCCATCACATTTTATTGTCCATATGTCAATAATGAAAACTCTGGCTGAACAGGGTCACAATATAACAGTGGTCAGTTCTGTTCAACCCAAAGTCACGCATAAGAGTATCAAACATATTGTAGTGCCCATGGATCCCGAAGATGAGAAGTTAATCAACGAGGGCATGTCAGCATTGGCTAAACAGAAGCCATCGTTTATTACCACCATGAGAACTATGTTTACATCATTGTCATTGCTGTTGACCAAGCAAGTGGATGTTCTAGAGGATCCCAAATTCAAAGATCTCTATTTGAATAAGGATAACAAATTCGATTTAGTTTTCAGTGGTTTCTTCTTCAATCTGTATCAAGTGGGTTTGGGTTCACTTTTCAAGGCTCCCTTGATTATATCATGGTCTGGCCCACCAGCAGCTATGGTGAATAACATTGTGGGTAATCCAGAGTTGCCAGCAAGTGTGCCCAATATGAATTTGGCTGTAGCACCTGGCCAAGTGATGAATTTCAAACAGAGATTAGCTAACTATTTGACTGATTTGTCATTCAAGGGATTGGCAATGTTTATGGAAACACAATTTACTGGTTATTACAAGTGAGTAGATTTTGAGAATTAATCTTTTATTATATACAAACTAATTGTTATATTTTATCTAGGCGACTTTTTGGCGATGATCCACAAATTCTCAGCTATGAAGAAGCCAAGAAAAATGTCTCTTTAGTATTCTGTAATAGCCATGGCATCAGCGAAGGACCCATAAGACCAAATGTGCCCGCTGTAGTGGAAGTTGGTGGCATTCAAATCAAGGAAAAACCTGATCCTCTGCCCACGGACATTAAAGAGTTCCTGGACAAGGCTAAACATGGTGCCATATTGTTCAGTTTGGGCTCCAATTTGAAAGGCGATCACATAAGTCCCGATATCATTGCCAAAATCTTTAAGGCCTTGTCGAAATTGAAACAGCAGGTCGTATGGAAATGGGAAGATCTCAAGAAAACACCTGGCACCTCACCCAATATTCTCTATAAGAAATGGTTGCCTCAGGATGACATTTTGGCTCATCCCAAGATCAAATTGTTTATTACCCATGCTGGCAAAGGTGGCTTGGCAGAGGCTCAATATCATGCTGTTCCCATGTTGGCTCTACCCGTTTTTGCCGATCAACCCGGAAATGCTGATAAACTTGTAGAATCAGGCTATGGCCTCAAATTGGATCTGTTGTCAATTGAGGAAGATACATTGACAGCGGGCATTAAGGAAATTCTCGGTAATCCCAGCTATGCGGCTAAACTGAAAAGTTTTTCAAAACTTTATCGTGATCGTCCGATGACTGCTCGCGAATCGGTCATATATTGGACAGAGTATGTCCTGCGTCATCATGGTGCTTCTCACATTCAAAGTCCATTGGTTCACATGGGTTTCATTGCCAGCAATAACCTGGATATTTATGCACTTCTAGTAGTAACTCTTATTATTGTAATCCTAATCAATAAGATTGTGTGGACATTTTTATGGCGCAAGTGTTGCGGCAAATCGAAAAAAGTCACCCAGAAGAAAGTTAAGAAGCAATAGGTAGAAAAATACGACAATTTTTAAATAGTTTTAAATGTGAATAAATGCAAATAAATTGTAATTTTAAAAATATAAAAAAAATATATTTTTAACTTGATTAAACAGAAGTTTTAGATAAAAGATAATTTTATAGATTAAATATTTAAATTTTCGTAACGATAATTTTCCTTACGTTACGATTAAGGTTGCAGTTTAAGCAAATGAATAACGTAGCAGGTTAGAGTCTCGGCTTATACAAGCAGCGGTTGCTGTACTGACTAAACAAGTGGATCTTGCTGTGGTTGGAGTCTGGGGTCAGCAACTTAGTACATATAAATTAATCGGAACTATACAAAAACAAGCAATTATTCTAAAGGACAAAGCCAGGTTTAAATCTCAAAACTGGTACCAAAAAAAAATTATTACTAAAATTTGCTTTAAACTTATAGAAATACAAATATTGATTCAGCTTACTCGTTAACTAAGTGGACCTTGAAGAGGTATATATCTTTGCTAAGTAAGAATCTTTGAAGGGAAAAAGGAAAATTTCAAAACTATTGTGCATATGTATACTTAGAGATCATGTCTCTATATAGTTTAGCTTTTAAACTGATATCTTACAAATATTTTCTATTTTTTAGTAAACCAAAGTTTATGGTTCAAAAAAGATCGTTCCAAATTGTCTTTTACGACAACAGAAACTGGTACAAAAACTTCTACATGAAATATATATTACTGGTAGACAATTTTTTAATAAAAAGAAACCAATTCGTTATCAAATATCGTTCAAGTTTGTGTTTACCATTCGTTCATTTATTGTAGTTCTATTAAATTATCACAAAGTGGAAAACAATATTTACCATATTGATAACTAACACGAACTGATACTACCAGATCAGTTCTATAATTTAGGGAGTTCCCAATATTTTGGGTTCAGACTGTTTAGATGATCCCATGCCATCATCTGTCTCCTCAGTCTTATTGTTAGTTTTGGTTTGTTTACTCAAATTTAAGGTTTTTAAGGTTTGATTGACAATTTCTGTGGGATCTTGAAGTTTCTCATCCTCATGGAGAGGGTAATTGAAGTCCACACCACGAACCAAGCCAAGTTGTTCATATACAATATCCATTATACTGGCCATAAGTAAACTCTCTTTATGATTGAACAATTCGCTTTCATTGCAACCATTTAGAATGCATTTTCTCACTTCTTCGGCCTCATAGCACATGCTAATGCGATTATGATAATGAGTGTAGAATCCCTTATCGACTGGCAAAGGGAATTCAATATTCTCGCCATCTGTCTTCAGACGTGTGGGACACCAATAGTTGCTCATCTGCATAGGAAACAAAAGATTACATAATTGAAAAAGAATCTCGAATAAAACTTACTTTAATGTAACCATTTTTTCCTTTTATGATGGCTTTGTTATCAAACTTTTGCTCCGCACTGACCTGAATGTGAGCCCTGCGATTCCTTGAGAATTCCAAAATGATATCGGCTGCCACATCAATATGCTCTTCATTCAGTTTACCAGTGGCACAAACTCTTATTGGTGCCTCACGAAATACCCATAGAGCCAATTGTAGACCATAGACACCAAAGTCATTGGCCACACCGCCATAAAGAGCCAGTTTGGACTGGGATATGGGTAGACCTAAAGTACAATGAACATTGGTAATCTCTCCAAGACGATTGCGTAGAATTTGTTTCCTTAAATAATGATAGGCGGGCACACAACGTGGCCACATGCCCTCCATTAGGAATAAACCACGTGCCTGTGCCTTTGTTATCAACTGGGACACTTGATCTTCGGTCATACACAAAGGTTTCTCACAAAGCACATGTTTATCATGGTTCAGCATCAGGCGGCATAGTTCACAGTGCAAGGGATTTAGGGGTGAAATATAGACAACATCTTAAAAGGAGATCAATTGATATAGATGAAAGATAATGATTCCATTTTAACTCACCCACATCAGGGCACATGGCCAAATCCTCGAAACTTGTATAAACATTCTTTACATTATAGTTATCAGCAAAGGCCTCGGCATGGGATCTGTAGGCGGCAACACATGAGACAATTTGATGACGATTTGGTGGCAGGATGCTTAAAGCTGCACCAAAATCATCAGCCATAAGGCTAACCGGAGCAATGCCCCAACGTAAAATGGTTTCAATGTTATTGGATGGTTCCTGTTCATCATCCAAATTGTAGCCATTGCTGCTGCCGTTGCCAATAAACTGATTGATGTGCAATTGTCGTGGGCGTGGCCATATGATTTTCCTATTGTCATTTATAATGTTTGGTTTTAGTTGCAGTTCCTCCTGTTTCTGTTGTTTTGGTTTTTGTGTATGTTTTGAGCCAAAAGCAAATACAAGATCTACATGAGAGAGTAAAGACGCAGATTAGTCACCTTATTGAGTGAAAACACTACAAGAGACAGAGAGAGAGATAGAGGGAGAGAGATGGAGAGAAAAACAAAAACAAACAAATAAACAACATTGTGGCGTAAAACGCATTTCATTCATACAATTGTCGGTTGGTCGATGTTGGTGCTGCTGCTGCTGCTGCTGCTGTTGCCTGTTTGTCGTTTTTCCACGAATTGGCGAAATTGCGGGTGTTGGTTTTGTTGCTATTGCTGTTGTTGTTGTTTTTTTTCGAATTTGGTTAAGTTGTCAACCGGTTGGCCACGTTGCGGACCATCTATGTCAAAACCAAGACGATGCTGGCATTATGTGGCACTGTTTAGTGCGTCAGTTTCCTCCATAATTAGTCATAGTTGTTTAGCATCAAAAACTTGTGAATGACTTGAGCCGCTGCTGTCGTCGCTGTCTGGTCTTAGCCTGGCCAGGTTTAGTGTAGTCTGGTCTGGTCCTGGCCAAGTAGGGTGGTCACAACACACACACACACACACTTGCTCACTACTCTGGCTCACCACTAGGCCATTAGGCAGTTAACTTTATGCCGCGTTCTGTCCACAGTTTCACTTTCTTTTTAGAAAACGAATATTGACAATTGTTGTAACGTTTTTTGTGTGTATGCAGTGTGTGTCAAAATAATTTTTTCTATTCACGTCTTGAAGTTTTGTTGTTTTGTTAGAAGGTATTATGACTATACCAGCTTATTGGAAATATATGGATTTCTAAGAATGTTTAGTTAGAAAAACCAAATTGAAAAAAATTGTATTTAAATCTATCAAAATCTTCGAAAAGCATATTAAAGATATTGTTTAGGAACCAAATTGTATCTAAACTTTACTTTATGGAAAGTTGTAAATGAAAATGTTATACAATTCAATCGTTTATAAAAAAGTTAGAAATTTAAGTGATCTTTCTTTTTTTAAGGAGCTGATTTGGAAAGACTTAGCTTCAATTTAGTATAATTGAGTATAAACATATAAGCGATTGAATATATATATTTAAAAAGTTTTAAGTAGTTAAAAGGATCTCTTAAAAAAATGACAAACTTCAACTGCTAGACTTATTATACTAATAAATAAACGATCTTAATTAATACATATTTATTAAAAAAAAAACTCAAATACATTAAATCTAATTGGAGGGAAAAAGCGTTAGCGTCGAGGCATTCCTACATAGAGATCCCAAATGAAAGTGCAGATAGTAAAAACGATAATGAAACGATAATTGAAATAATCAACGCTTGTTCTACAAAATATTTATTTTACAGTTTTTCAACTTAATTTAAGACTCAAAACTCTTTTAAAAAATTATAAAATTCTGAAAGAAAATTTAATATAAAGCGCTTTCGCTTAATATAGTATAATGTGTTATAAAATGGGAAGAGACGTTAACCACAATTTTTGACTTGGCATTCAATTTGATATTTGTATATAATATAATATAAGATAAAACAGTTGCATTAAAATAGTTCAAATTTTAACTTTATTTTAAATATTCTTTAATCAAATATTAATATTAGTAATAACTCTTGAATAATGGCATTCAATAATGAGTAATGTGTCATGAAAATTTATATTCAAATATTCAAAGCATTATGCATATTGAAATTAAAAGACTAAAGGCGATAGATTTGATTTGATCAATTTATAAATTAAAGTGAAATTGACAAAAAAAACTTTATTTCGTTCTTTAAAGTATAAGCAGAAACAAAAAAAAAGTCTGGAATAAAGTAGGTTCAAAAATTGTATATAATAATAATATTTTTTATGTTTTTTCAACTGACTATCGAGTAGTAAAAATATGTTTATATAAAGTTATATAAAAGTTTAAAGCTTTTTAAATAACTTATAAACACATTACCTTATATTTTCACTAGGATTTCTTTGTTAAAGTTATAATTTCTCAAATTGTCCTATACAATCTTCACAGTACCTTAAAGAGTATATAAAGACAAGCTTTTGGATTCTATTTTGTTTCACTTTTCCAATAATTGAAATGCGTGCAACAATGCGGTAGTCGGCAACAAAACACTTTGTTTATCTAATTGTAAATGCAATGCGGCAAACGCATTAAAAACAAACTTTTCACTTGATTTAACATGCCAAACAGGTGTCAAGTCGATGGCCATATAGAAATTGCCCTAACCCAAATATAGTAAAAAAAAAAAAAAAGCGAAGCACTCCATGTAAACTGTCATGAACGAAAGTGTTCTACGAAGCATTTTGGGTGGCTTCAAAACTCTCTCGCCGGAAGTCTGCCTGCCTGCCTGCCTGCCTGCCACTTGTCATTTTGTCTTTTCTCTGAAATGTGGGTGAAATTATGCCCAAGTGAAAGGTTGCCTAATTTTGTTGCCATTTAGCGCATGCTCAGCAGCAGCAGCAGCAGCAGCAACAACGGCAGCAGCTGCCAACAAATTTGCCATGCGTGTGTCGCTGATGACTCTCTTTTGCTGAAGAAGAAAAAAAACCATTGGCAAAAGCCAAGCAACATGTTCATTAGAGCCGCCAGGCGAGCAACCGACAAAGCAAATAAATACTAAAATTTGCATGACTGCAACATAAATCGTGGCAAAATATTAAACAAGTCAGCAGCAACAGTTGAAATCAATAAATTTATTGATACAATTTACAAGGCGATGGAGCTAAAGCTGAACGACAACCGCAACAACGGCAACAACGGCAACAAACGATGCCAACGCTTGCAACATGCAACACACACGCAACATGCACTAATTAAGAGGGGGCGTTGGGGGGTGGGTAAGATGATGCTCATGGTGATGGCCTTGCCAAAAGGCAAAAAAAAAAAAAAAAACTGAAACAAGTTAACCAAGTAAACAACCGCGCAAACTCTCTGACTTAAAGCCGACACACAAATGCTAAATTTTATTTGTGAATAAAAAAAATAGAAGAAACTTATCTTACACAGTAGTAAAATGGGCGTGGCCGTATATAAACAAAAATGATTTGTCATTTTAGGGGGAAACCCTTGAAAATTTGCATATTGCATTGTGAGAAAAACCCTTTCAAGTGAATGAATTGTAGATATTAGTGGAAAGCTTTTATTTTGTCTTGTATACTTAAAATATTTGGTAATCTGAAAAAATTTTAGTTAAAAATCATTGTCAATTCATTTAAAACAAATTTCAAAAATAATTCACCTAGAACATTATAATTTATAAATACTTTACTCTAAATGAAAAACTTTTTGTTCCAGTTTCCTTATTTTAAAAAATTTAAATTTAGTTATTTATGTATATTTATAGTAACTTTTAGAAAGCATTTTTTATTTTATTTCTTAAGAAAAAAAAATTAACATTTATAGTTTTATGTAAACCATGTCAGACTTTAATGCTAGCTTTTAGTATACTTATTAGTTTTTTGCCATTTATTGGTTTTAGTTTTTTAAAGGGCACTGTATACATATATCCAATATATATATACATTTAATTGACAAAGAAATGGCAAGTCGAAATAAACTTTTAGTTGATATCTTTTGTTGAAGAAGAATCTATTTTAGAGTCCCATCCACCAAGTCCCATATTGTCTAGTGGTTAGGATATCCGGCTCTCACCCGGAAGGCCCGGGTTCGATTCCCGGTATGGGAAACTTTTTGTTTTTCTTTTTCGCTTTGTTTATTTTGTTTGCTTTCCTTTTTTCTGACCTTTTATTCAAGCCTTTGCCTTTATAGGCAAAATCTAAAATCATTTAATCCAAATAATATCTACAAGTACATTTGAACAATTTAATCAAATTAATCTAAAATAAATTTTGTTGTGATGAGTCAATTTTTAAAATTTTGCTTAGTGTTTAATTTCTTTCTTGTCATATTGTAAAATTTCGAATTTCAAATTTCTCGAATTCTTTTTGCGATTTGTGAAAGTCATGTACTAAGTTTGTTGCCTAAGTCTTTTGATTTTTGCTTAGGCAATTTTTTGCAATCTTTTCTTTGCTGTTGTTGTTGTTGTTATCGTAATTTTTGCAGTATTGCGCTTTAATTAGCACCTCCAGAAAAAAAAGTTAAGAGACGAAAGTGAAAAGGTTAGGGGGGGTAGGCGGAGAAAGGGGAGACGACTCTTTCGAATGGATAAGTAAGCATTTTTAATGGCATTTACAAGTTTTATGCATGTCTCTTCACTTTTTGTTTTTGTTTTTTTTTTTTGCTTTTTCATAGACAAATACGCACACGCCCAGCAGCAGCAACAACAAGTACAACATCAATGGCAACAACAAACAATTGACAGTCTCTCATGTCATGACAATTGGCAATTGTTTTTTTCCTCTTTCTGTTGCCCAAAGCTTTTAACATATTTTTACCAAAAGCGAAAGTACCTCAAAAAACAAAAAAAAAAAACAAAAAGAGTTTTCGTCTTGTTCTAAAGGCAACATGTATGTTGATGTTGCCCAACATTTTCGTATGCCTAAGCAACATGTTGCAGCGTAAGTGAAAAGTGAGTTTTGTAAACAACACAAAAGCGAAAAGCCAACAACTTTAACTTAAGCATTGGCCATGGCTAAGGCTTTGGCTTTGGTGACGACGTCGGCGACGACGATGCAAGTGCAGATCTTCCTCTTCTTCAACGTTGTCTACAGGTCGTCGGTGTTCGTCTGGTTCGTTAAACCTGCAGTCGCTGCCCAAGTTAACTGCGACGTCAACTGAGTGTTGTTGTGTGCCTCTCTTGACTCTGTTTAACAGTTTTCGAATTTGAGTTTTGGCCACGCGAAATCAGTTAACAAACGGACGCGTTTTGAAACGGATGCAACACCAGCAACAGCAACAAAATATTCGCGCACTTCTCCAGTCTCGTATGCGTGTGCCTGTATGTCTATATGTGTGTGTGTATATGTATGTGTGTGTGAAAAAGTGCCTTAAGATGAGCCGCCTTAAAAGTGAAATTTACTGAATGAAATAAAACGATATGAAATGCATTGGCATTATTATTATTGAATGAATGCGGCTTATACCCAACAACAACAATTTATTAGCCAGGAAAAAGGAAATTATCACAAATTAGTTAAAATCTAAACACAAATAATTGAAATACAACAAAACTCTTAACGATAAATCAGGATTACATTTTGTTTACTTCTCAAACTGCAGCAAACATTCACATTGAATGGTAAGTGTAAGAATGATGATGTAAGATCAGGCTTCAATTGGCCAAGAAATTGGTGAAAGGTGAAAATGTGGCCAAAAAGAAAAAAGACATTTGGAAACTAATCAAAAGATTAAAGATTGTTGTAATTGTGATCAAAAAAAAAAAAAAAGATAAAAAAAAACCATTTGAGTTGCCTGATAATTGGATTTCCTTTCTAAGATTTACAATTGGTTTATATTAACTTTAGATAATAATACTTTTGTAAATTCTAAATATTTATAGCTTTATATAAAATAAATTTTTTAATTGTTGGTAAAATGGAATGTATATGAAGCTGTTTTGTGAGCAACATATGACAATAGTTGAGTTGCTTGTTGTAATAATTTTGAAGCAAATTCTGGTAAAGATAATTTTTTAATGAAATCTGTAAAAAAAAAATCCTTTACATGGTTTTATACTAAGTAACTTTTAGTTTGCTAAGCAAACTAAACTAATTTGTATTTTGTACTAAAAGACACATAAATTTACAAAGAACAATACGTAGTAAATAAATAACATATAAGTTATATATATTTTGTTGACTGATTTAGAATTGGAATACTCCGTGTATAGCTTTAGAGAAGTCGAGAGTTTAGTTGACATTTTAACAGGTAGCTTAGGGTGAAGGATCTTTACTGATTTTGAGCACATTTTTAGCACATCATGTTAAATAAATTGTGTTTTCATTTCTTCAGTAAGTAAATGGTAAAAATTTGTTAATTAGATTAGAATTAATGTTTGGATGTTAATGAATTGCCTTATAATGTATATAAATTATTACCCCAAAAACTGTCATTGCATTGTTTAAATAGCCAAATTCTTAAGTCACCAAAATTTGTTGATAAGTTTTTCCATCCTTTAAAAAAAAAAAAAAAAGTATCTTAGTTTATAACAATAATAATTACACATTTCTATAATTCAAATGATTCTAACTCAATGAAACTTATTAAAAAAAATTTTTCTGCAATTAAATGAATTTTTTGGTCCTCTTAGAAACAAAATATAAATACAACGTACAATTATTTTATATAGCTCTTATTAATGTAAATTTTTAAAATATGCCTCTTGGAATTTCAAATTTGTAATACTCAATAACATGAAGAAAACCTATTTATATTTTTAATACATTTTTAATTATATTATTATTATATGTTGATTTTATTGTTGATCAAAAATTCGATTTAACTGATTGCTAGAATTAAAAAATAATAATTTCTTATTTTTAATTAAAAATTTTATGTGCTCCAACATCTTATATTAAATAAATTAATATATTTATCTTTTCCAATATCTTACTTCCATTAATTTAAAAAGCCTGCTTTGTTATCAAACATTTTTAAATCATCTTTATGGGTCTTTTATGGGCTTATGAGGGACTTAAAGACAAAAGAATGTATGTATATTATTTTATAAATTATTGCACAAATAAATTGCTAAGGGATAAATAAAACTAAAGCAATAGAATTTATCATCTTAGAGTTACATCAACAAAGCGTGAAAAATAAAAAAAAAAACTAAATAATCATAAAAAAACAATCTTACCAATCTTACAAATTACGTCTACCTAATGAACTAACAAATTATATATACATATATCTTTTTACCCAAAACTCTAAAAATTGATTTTAAACTTCATTAAAAAGACAATCAAATCGGATCTTTTATATAGAATAAGTAGCTATCACTATTATATTTTAAAGCAATTCCATTAATAATTTCAGATTTAATCCTCAAGCTATTTTAACATTTAATATTCTAAAAATATATAGAAAGAACTTTCATTCCAATTATTTCATCAAAATAAGAATTGCATCATCCGATCTAAAGATTTCACTTGGCAGTTTCAGTTTCAATACGCCTATTAGCCACTCCCATGAAACGCTCTCGCCACAGTCAACTTTGTATTTGTATTACCGCCTCTCTTCTGCTTCAAACACTTTTCAAATCAATCAAACTCTGTGCGGATCTTATAGACATCAAATTCACATTCAATGGCAAAGAATAAACTTTGGCTTAAGAAAAAAAAATATACTTGAAGCATTAAGGTGGAGTCTGGCCGTCAGTCCATCAGTCAGTCAGTCAGTCAAGTCTTCTGGTGTTGGCTATGAGCATTTATCTTTCACTTAAAGTGAAGATGACATTCTTTAAATGAAATTAACTGCCGGCAACAAAAAGTCAACTGTAAGCAACAAGTGCTGAGAGTCAGCAGCATCTTTGTTGCAGCCGTTGCAGTTGCAGTTGCAGTTGTTGCTGTTGCTGTTGCTGTTGTTGATGTTTTGGCTGCAATTAGTATTTGTCTTTGGCTAATACGCTGCCATGTTGGTATGCATCTCCTTCTGCTGCTTTTGTTGTTGTTGTTGTTGTTGTTGCTGCTGCTGCTGACCAGTTTTTGAGTTTACGCATAAAAAGTGTCGCACACTTGAATGAATCGCAGGTTTTGTTTCTTTTTTTTTTTTTTTTTTTCTGTAAAGAGTCTTTGCTTCGGTTGTTTGTCTATTTATTGGTCTGTTTGTTTGCTTGGCCACTCTTTTTTTCGTTGCTCCATCTCTGTCTTAGACTCCTATCTCTGTCTCTGCCACTTAACAGCTGTCGCTCTATTGCTCTATGGGGGGATTTTGGGATTTTGTTGTGTGTGAGTGTGTGTGTGTGTGTGTGCAGGCTTTTAAGTGACTTTAAGGCGCATAGTTACGAGTATGGAGAGTGCTTGGTATGCATTTATGATATACATAGTTTGATATGACATTTGGGCATTTCGATGCATTTTAATAGACCCAAATGATTTAGAGATACTTATTTAATGGAAAGAGAGAGTGCGATATAGTTTTTTAATTTTGTTGTTCAAATCCATTTAAGTAAAAAAAAAAAAATCCTTTAAATAAATGGCATAAACTTTACTAACCTTCAAAACTAAAGCACTTCTTATTGTAAGTTTTCACAAATCAACTTTAAATCGACTTTCGCGTCAAACAAATAACCAAAATTATATATATTATTATAGCTTATCTTTGATTTTTTATGTTCATTCCTTTTACAATATTTCAGATATATATGTTTTAAGACATTAAAATCTTAATATTCTTTTTATAACTTTTATCTCTTTTGCGTATTTTAAATACTTTTCATCGTGGACGGTTTTAGAATATATTTTCGGTAGCTTCCAAACAAAAAACCTTAGAAAATCTCTTGATGAAAAACTATTTTTTATTCCGGAGCATAAAGTTTAGAACAGGGCAAATAGAATGGTGTTAGATGAGCAGTCTACATACTTTATAATGTAGTCCACTTCGTCTATATAACTCTATGTGTTGAAGCTTTATTTTTCATTTTTTGGATAGGTTCAGATCTCTGAATTCCTGCTTTTCGAGTTAAAATAATAATAAACAAATTATAATATATAAATTATTTTTTAAAACATTCTTTCAAGTTTGAACCTTTATCCCCCATATTAATATTGTGTTTAAGTGCTCAGGTGATTGTCATATCCTTTTATCTATACCTATCTCTGTAAACAGTAGTCAAAAATAAAGACTATATTTATTGAAAGATTTGGACTACATAGATTGAAAACTATAGTTTAAGAGACTAGAATCTAAAATGTATAATATCTAAAATTCATAACAAACTATAGCTACTAATTTACAGAAGTTTTTTAGAGAATGGCAATTACTTAACCATTGATTCAGTCCATTGATTCAGAGATCCAAAAGTATATATTGTAGAGTATCCAAAAGTGTATATTGTGGAGTATTACTTAACCATTATTTCAGCTCTTCTTCTTATTATTATTATAACTTTAATTTTAACCTTTTTTCCCAAAGTTCACATGAATTTTGTATAATATTGTATAGTTAACCAAAGTCCTGAGATACCTCTTTGATATAAACAGTAAATATTGATTATCATCATTATTATTATTATTTATTATTCATTATTATTACTGTGATTTAGGTAAATAAAAATATAATGAAATGAATAAGAAAAAAACGATTTTTATTATTTATTATTCAGTTTATTTATATTATAATAAAAATTATAGTTACACTTAAAAAGATATAACTAACCAGGAAGACTATAGAGCTATCTACTAAGACCTTTGAATATTTTTTAATATTTATTATAATCAAGAAATCTTTATGCAATCAGAAAGCTATTCTAATACACAATCAAACAAACATCTTAAAGTTAAATCACTTTAATATTTAAGATGCAAAAATCATCATTATTCACATTAAAATCCAACAACCACTCTTATGCATTCACATTCACAAATTCATTCATTAATACCATTCATAATCGTGGCATAATCTACTAAACCATATTACATGCACATTTTATCATGTAAACATAATAAAAAAAAAAAACTCAGTCAACTGTAATTAAATGAATTATACAAAAAAAAAAAGAGGAAAACAAACTTATGCAAAATGAAAAGATAATAATTAACAAAAATTATTAACCATTAAACGTATATGAGATAATAAATTATGATGCTAATTTTATCAATTGGCCGAAAAAAATCGGAAATTTTATTGACAAGGGGGAAATTTAATCGATCATTAGGAGGAGCTCGGAAAATTTCCTGTTTAGAGAGACTCTCGTAATTCATTGTCGATATTTTTTAATGTTTCTTGAATTTTATTTGACTTCAATTGCCGGCAAAGTAAGATGTTTACTTCTTTCTTGTTGTTGTTGTTGGTGGTGGTGTTGCTGCCTGCCTTCTTCTCTTCATTTTGTTGCTATTTAATGGCTTTATTTATGCGTGTAGTAATCAAGTTAATTTTTACGATTGCCGCCGCCGACTGAAGCCAGCAAAACAACAAACCAACCAATCAACAATGACAACAACAACACCAACAACAACACCGAAGCAACTCAATGCAAAATACATAAATGCAAATTTATATATATTTTTTTCTGTGCAAGTAAATTTCACTTTCAATGGAAACATGACATGAAGATGGCAATGAAGTGAAGACGAAAGAAGGCCCAAATATAATCTCTGCATCATATGAGACCCTTAGGACATGTAAGGGGAAAGAAAGAATCATGAAAGATAGTGGACAGGCCACCCAGAGACTGTGTGTGTTTTTTTTGTTTTTAAGGGCTTTGAGAGGAGACCAGTTTAGTCCACAGCTGAACATAAATATTAAATAAAGTTGTCAGATTTTGATTTGACCTTAAAAAAAATAAATGTCGAAAGCATGAAATAAATAAGATTTTATCTCTTTTTTGAAAGAAAATAAAAGGATTCTCTGATCGCTTATAAAAATGAATGAATCAAATATATGAAATGAGGAAAACTATTATCTGATTAGTTATAGTTATTGGTAATATTTTTAGCATAGCGAACTAATTAACTATTCATTTTGAAAACATTAACAATATTTTAGCCTATTATCTTATTAAAATTTTATATTTTAATTTATCTTTGGTTAACTTATTATATTTTATTTAACTTCTATTGAAAAAGGTATTGATAAATAATTCACAGAAATATTTAAATACTATTTATTTATGTATTTATTTTTCAGATCTTACCTTAATTATTTAGATTTATTATAGAATTAAAATTAAGTCTAAACTGTCTTAAAGCGATTTCCCATTTCAAACTTCCTTTATCGTGTGTAAGATTAATTTAGTCTGAAAATGTAATGTTTTCTTTTTTATTAAAAAACTGGTAAATGTAAATATATTTATTTAAATGAGGAGCTATTAGATAATGTTTAATAAACATTACAGAAAATTTTTAACCAAAAATATATGATATGATAGAATTTATGATAAAATATGAACATGAATATGTGATATGAGCCTGTAAAAGTAATTTTTAGTTAATAAAAAATGTGATTTACTGTCGATATCAAAATCTATTACTGGATTATAAAAAACAAATACCCCAATAAATTATTATCATAGGTTTTTAAATGTTACTGTTTCATTTATGAACTAAAAATATACATCTACAGGCAAATATTCAATCTAAATTTAAAATAAATTACTGGGCAAAGAAAGTCATAGATGAAAATCAAGAAAAGCAAGCCTATTTAAACCCATTAAACTAATCAAGAGACATCTGTACTTTAAATTTTCAAACAGTTTAACAATATACTTTGAAAAATATTATTTATAACAATTTATTTATAATTTAATTTATATAATGCCTAATAAAATTGCTATAAGTTTGTCATAACTCATGTACTCTAAACTGAGCTTCTTAAAGCAAGAGAACAAAAATGATTTTAAATGAAATTTTCAAGCTTTTCAAGTTAAAATTATGACTTAAACACAATTTAAAAATAAACAAATTATTAAAAAATATAGTTAAAAATAAACTTGAATTTAAACTAACCATTTCTTATTTAAAATTTGTTAATTATAACTTTTCCTAAACTCTTTGCCAACTTCTTACATAATGTCATTTCCATATATATTTATGCATATTAACTCATTCAAGCCTAACCACATTTGATAAGAAATAAAACCTCAAATACAATTATTCCAAAAATATTTCAGATGAAAAAACCGAAAACTAATCGACCTGCATTAATCGGTCCGATCATGATGATTAGTGATAGCCACAAAACCAACAATTTGGTTACATTATTTTGCTGTCTCTGCTGGTGTCTGGTGTTGGTGGTGGCCCAGGCTAATGGGAATGGGACAACGACATCGACAACGACAACGCTAACCACGATGTCTGCAACGACGAAGACAAATGCCAATCAGGATGAAGTGAATGGCTTGGCGCTAACGCCCGATGTGACAACAGGTGAGCAACTGCCAACAAATGAACCGCAACACAACAAAAAAAATCAGAAAAAAAAAAGAAATATGATTTTGTTTCGCCCGACATAATTGAAAGAGCAAGACCAGGAGAGAGAGAGAGAGGGAAGTAGAAAAGTGGAGAGCTTTGAGGAGATTCAGGCACCTGTTCATGGTCTTTTGTATAGTTGGCTATTTTTTAATGGCCAGCATTAGGAGATCAAACAATTTTAACGCAATCATGCAAGGCATTTTAATGTGTATGAAAGTGAAAACGACTTTTGGTCTTGGCTTTGCCATGGACTTGGGAGTCAAGTCAAATCTCTACACTACTACTCTTATGGACTTCTTTTCGTGGCTAAAAGCAATTATGCAAGGATAAATGGGAATGGGATACATGTGCCCACCCAAAACTGAAATTGGCCAAGCTACTGCCATTTGGCCATTTCCGCTCACTTGTCCTCACGTTGATCTTTAGATGTTCGTTTTTTCTACATTTATTTTGTGTGTGTGTGTTTTTTTTTTTCTTATGTGCAAATGGAAAGCGATTTGTCTGGTTTTAGCTAATAATTTATCCAGGCCTTCGCATTCGTGTGTCCGTATAGCCCCCACCAACTCAATGTTGATCAGTCAATCAACCAAAGCAACCACCAACCCAGACCCAGACCCAGGCCAACTACACAGAAGAAGGTGGAGTAGTGTGCGATCACAGTGGAATGGAGTGAAATGTGTTGGAGGTAGAGGTGCTGCTATCTGGTGGGGTGGGGGGACAACAATGTTTGTTGTGTTGATTGCCTGGCCATGGCCTCCAGGTGATCTTTAAAGTGTTTCTGCCAGAGTCTGTCAAGACAGACAGTGGGCGCTAGGTTCGATGTCTGCGGTTTGGCCTTTCTGATGACTTGGCTTAATTAGACTGTGTGTTAAAAAATTGGAAAAGCGATTGCCATTTTCCATAAAAACTGTGATTTCAAATAGAGTTTAACCAACAAATTCAACTCTACACCCAATAATTGTTATAAAAATATAACTAAAATTATCTAAATTTAATTGAAATGGATTAAAATGCTTTAAAACTAATGTTTAAAAGATTTTGCTACCTTCTGGATTTTGAATCCTTTGCCATCATATCAGATTTAGGAAGAGAAATATGATATATATGATCAACATATCGTGTTCTGTAATAGTCCACCTTATCTCTTTGGAAATTAGTTAACAAACTTTTCTTGCCTAGTGTGTTTTTCTCTTAACTGGTATATACTTAATTGATTTGAAAGTTATATTTCATATATACTATTGATTCAATCGGATCAGAAATGATTCCGAGTCAAACTTATTAGATTTAATATTATGTAATAAATTTTAAAATAAATTTCAAAGTAAAAAATTCTTGATATTATGGCAATAATTTTCAAAGAATGTCCGAAGGAATATGTGCTATTTAGCTAAGAATAAATGAATATCGTTTGAGATCTTGGAAGAGTTAATAGCGAAGAGTCCTACATTTAGGATTATATTTTATTATATTATGTTATTAGCCTGTGTTCTCTTCTGCAAAATACATAAATGGATCTTGAATTCCAAAAACAGTTTCAAAAGTACAAAGGTCTTGCTTAACAAAATTATCTTAGAGCAATATTCATAGAAAAATGATCTAAGAAAAATTATTTTTAAGGCAATAATCTTGGAGACATTATCCTTTAAAAATGATCTTAAAAAGAACGGTTCTAGAAAAATTATACTTTAACCAAGCTCCAGAAAAAAGAAAAAAATGTCTTATGGAAATGAAATCGTAGAGAACTGATCATAGGAAAATTATCTTGGAAAAAGTTTCTTAGAAAAATAATCATAGAAATATGAACTTAGAATAATATTCACAGATGTATGGCGTAAAAGGAATGATCTTAGAAAAGTGATCTACATATACATATCTCTTTGATCATCAACATTTTTAAAGTAGAACCTTAAGAAAGTTCACTAGACTTCAATATGTATGGAATCCCAAGTACAGTAAGTCGATATTTTTCCATATCTTGCTTTCAGTCTGACTAAAAGAATAGGTGATAAAGACACTCTTTCACTTACATTAGTTTTTGCCATAAATTATTTCTTAAAATAAGAGCCCATATTGTTACATGAGAAGTAATATCATTTGTATAGAATTTATAAACAATTTCAATAGTTTTAGTTGTAGTTCATGCCAATATTCTCCCATTTCAAGGCAAAGAATATAATCATGTAAATCATTCGTAAACTTCAATGTTCTCTCCCAAACTTTATTCCATAAAATTGCCTTAAGATTTCGTCAGGTATAGTGTCAAGGTTTACTTTTTCTTCACACCTCGTTTAATTGGCAGCCGGGAGATGATGGTATAAAAACAAAACAAAAAGGAGAAAAAAAACATTTGTTAACACTTTAACGAGTTATGATTTTGATCGGGGGGCCTTTGCTTGGCCAGAGGCCATTTTGTTTGGGTGTTTGCAGCAATTAAAGTTGCACATGTTAAAGCCAGCAGCAACAGCAACAGCAACAAAAATTTCATATGCCACTTAATCATTTCTCTTGTTGCAGCTGCTCGTTTGGATCATAACAACAACAACGAATGGCGACCATTGGGCCATGGTGATCCGCTACAAAAAGATCCCACCTATGACTATAGTCCGCCAGCATTGGATAGAGTACGCTATTGGGCGGAGAATAATGCCAGCGGGCAAAGTAATCCAGAGGCAAGGAAAAAGGAATTGCCACCCGAAGTTTTGCGTAATAAGACAAAAAGTGAGATTTTGCTATTGGGCGTTGCCAGTGAGAGGGAGAGGGGAACTAGAACGGGACAACAAGTGATGCATTATCCACAGCGTCATAGTAGCTATTCCAATATAATGCCATCCAAATATCCACCCATAAGAAGAAGCTACTATGCACCCCAACAGATGCAACAGCAGCAGCAACAATTGCAACAGCAACAGCAGCAACAACAACAACATTATATGCCCCACACCCATTTAATGCCACCACCACCCATGTCCATGATGATGAAAGGCTTGGAATACCGTTCCGGATCAGCACCCTATCATAGTGTAAGCCACATGAGTTCTTCATCATCATCTAAACAACCGATGATGACCTCATCATCGCATCATTATTATGCAAGTCCCTCAACTTCGAATTGGGTAACACCGCATCGTATGACATATACACCAGATGCATATCACCAGGAGACTATGCAACATTTCAGTTACTCACGACCTCAAGCCAATTCAATGAATTATTCACCCAATTCACTGCAAGGAGGACACCACACAAAACCAGCTATGACGGCCCATCGAAAACCCTGGTTACATGAACTTTTGCAAAAAGAGTTAGTTAAACCAAAAGTTAAACCAACTATGCCAGCTACTAAATACCTAATGGGTACAACTAAACCATTTACTATGGCTTATACACCAGTTAGTTTTGTGTCTGGGCCACCAACAATTGCTGGACCAACTGTGGTTAGTCCTATTGATAATCAAGTTATATCAGAATTTCGTCCCATGATGATGGGAACAACAATTGCTGAGTCCACTCCTACCACCACCACAACAACAACAGCATCGACAACAACAACCACAACAACTACCCCAATGCCCATATATCATCGTCCAACATCTGCAAGTAGCATGGTTCCAATGAGCAATACTGGTTATACTGGGAATCGCCTCTTGATACCACAAACCTCCAATCTAGCTCAACGCCCCACCGTGGCCACTGCCTTTGATAGTGACAATAGACAAACCACCGATTCTATATTCTCTCACTATAAGCAACCAAACAAAGCTCTATTAGGCCCTGCGTACCTGATTATCGAAGGACATTCAAAGGTTAAGACTTATGGACAAAATGAATTGGATCCACATAGTCCGAAAATTGTACCAGTCATATCGAAACGTGAACCTGTAGTGCGTCTAGCCGATCCCAATGAACCGAAACGTGGAACAGTTGAAACTTTTCAGGTGAGTAGTAAAAAATATGAAAAAAGAAACTAATTTTATCCATAATTATATTAAAGATATAATATATTTTATATAACCGTGTTAATTATCAGATCTGATTTTAACTTGATGGCACAAAGAGCATTTAAACCTATAAAAACATGTTTTTGCTCTATCGATTGTTCCGTCAGTGGCTATTTAAGTGCTTTTAGGTGCTTCGATCTGACCAATTATTTAACTTGCTATAGTTACTTATTAAAAAAGCTTGTTTACCGAGTTTTATGTACATAGCTTAAAGTTTAAGATCGAAAATATGCGAAGAAACAGACAGATAGACGAACGGGCGAACAAACTTGGCAAGGTCGACTCAGCCATTTTTTAACCAATTACAAATATCCATATGGATGCATATAGAAATACAGAAAATTTTAAAACGAAAATCATATTTTAATTTAAATTTTATATTTTCGTTTCATTTCGATTTTTAGGTAAAACATTTGCATACCAAAACTACGCCAATGATAGTGAAAACGACGGGGAAACCTTTGACAACAACAACAACGACGACGACGACAAAACCTTTGCCAATAGTAACCACAACAACGATGAAACCTTTAAAAACCAATGCAAAGCCGTCAATTAGCTCCACGACCCTATCAACCCCAAGGACCACAGCAGCAACAGCAACAACAACAACAACTCCCTTGCCAATAACAACAACACCAACAACAACAAATGGCGTGCATGATCTACTCAGTCTACTGGACAACATGTTTGCCGATGCACATGAAATTGTCTCTCCGAACGCTTCCTCCGCCTCCTCCTTGCTGTCGTCCCACACGTTGGCCCCCATTAATTATGTGACCAGCACCGCAAGCACCATACTAAAACCGGTGAGCTCTAGTACCAAATTGTTGCCTCAACAACCTGAACCACGCATTAAAAGCCAAGCTGCAAATAGTATACTCAGCCTAGACGAAGACGATGATGATGATCATGATCAGAGGTCAGAGATCATTGCCAGCACTGAACTGCCTCTTCGGGCAACGCGTCAAGTCTTTGACTATGATCAATTGCCCGAATCGCGTATCAAAGACACAGCTGCTGTTGATTATCTAGATGAACAGGATGAGGAGGAGGCCGATGAACTGGGTGAAACAGAACTAGACACTGCCAGTAGTTTAAATGAAGATGAGCAGGATGAAGATGGTAATGTAAAACAGGAGGAGGAAGAGGTAGATGAAGATGGAGAGCAGGCTGAAGATGCTGAACATAATTTACTTAAACGCATCGATCAATTTGTCGATGATGTAGATGATGGCGATGATGATTTAGACGATCTTATCGAGAACCTTGATGACGAAGATGGCCAAGTCGATGAAGAGGAAGTAGACGACGAAGGAGATGAAGATGAAGAGAGACGACATCATCAGCATTAGCATAAGTTATTATATATATTTTTCTTAAACTGCGCTCTATACCAAATCTATCAGAAAAGAAAAACAAAACCAACTTTTTTTTAAAATAATACTTTAAAATTAAAATTGTGTTGTAAATAAGTCAGCTTTAATGAGAAAAAAAAAAAGAAGAAATGGCTTGGAGTGGGGGGAGGCTAGGGATGAAGAAAAGTTTTGTAATTTATTTTGTTGTTTTTAATTTTGCTCAGTGAAATGTCACAATGTGACGAGACACCGATCTATTTTGTATTGTAATTTTATATAAAAAAAAAAACAACTTAAAATTAAAAATGAAATGTTAAACGTATAATAAATCTATTTTTAATTGTTCGAAAATGCTTTTACTTAACCAAAAAAATTTGATAACTTTGGGATACTCTTCTTACATTTCATTGGAGAAATAATGCAAAATGGGACTTTTAAAGTCGGTAAATGATATTTTGAAAGGGAAAATATAAATAAAACCTAGAATATAAGATGTACTTTAGCGAAAACCCCCTTAAATATTATTTAAAAAATTAGTTATGAGATATTAAAAAAAAATAACATCGAATTGGCTTCCCCATTTTGTCTAACAAACAGTGAAAAGTTTTTTTTGGAGAACATTCAAAACAAAATTTTAATGCATCGAAATATTATATTTAAACGTATTTTCAGAAATCAAGGGACTTAAGATTGATGCTTAATAAATTATATATATTTTTTTCAGAATGGGTAAAAATTGAGATATAGTTTTTGAACCTATTTACCACATTTAACATCCCATTTAAAATTCTCCCACGGATAAGCAAAACGGATAAAAAGAAATGAGTTTTCTCTAGAATGTGGCTTTTATTTTATTTTAATTAATGTACCTTACATAAAAGTTTTGAAAATAACAACGGACAAAACTGTTCGTAAAATAAATCAATTGAAAAAGCAATATTGACCATGAACTACAAATCAAGTTCAATGTGTCTAAATTGTTTATTTTGTTTCCGCTCCAAATATTTCGATTTGTGCGAATTTGTTTTTAATATATTGGATACAGAAAAATCAATTAAAATTTTATATAATCCGTAAAAATAATCAATGAATATTAGAAAGAAATGTGAGCTATTAACTTGCTCACTGATTTGGAAAGTTTGCTGTATTTTTTCTTAAAATCTATTTCAGAAATCAGTTTGATATGTTTGTATAAACCATTTTCATGATCATTGCAGTTATGAAGTTGGTTTTGGCTATTTGGCTTATCCTCAATGCAGCTCAAATTGTAAGTAGAATAAATTTAACAAAAAGAATCTAATCAACAAATATTTCCAGAATGCTGTCATTATGAAATTTACAAATTACATCTGCGAAAATAAGGCCGAATCGATAGTTCAGATACATCAATGTCGATTGAAAGCAGTTAAAAGAAATGTTGTTACTCTACATTTCAATGCGACACTGCAGAAACCTGTCCATCAAGTACGAATTGAATTGGCCTTCTTCAAGAAGGACAATTACTATAAGCCATGGTTATATAAAATTAATATAGATGGCTGCCGATTTCTACGAGAAGCTTATAATCCGCTGGCTATAATATTGTATAACTCTGTTGTACGGTTTTCCAACATTAATCATACATGTCCTTTTGAGGTGAGAGAAGGTAAAAATTTCGGCAATTGTAATCAAGTATATTTTTTTTGTAGGGTTCACTGATCATTCAGGGTTTCGACTTAAGATCCGAGACGCTACCTCTATCATTTCCAACGGGTGATTATTTAATTGATTCAAAGTGGCATTTCAATGGCAAATTGGCCATTCTAGCCAAATATTATTTTACATTTGTTGACAATTCATAAAAGAGAGGTAAAATAAACTATTAATGATTCCTGCTGACATTGAGTATATCCTGTACCTTTTGGTTACACTCCTTATCACTTGAATAGGACAGCCTGTATAGAACATGCATTTAGTTTGGTCGTTTACTTTGGCGCGTGATTATACAAATTTTGTTAAAGGAGGTTTTTTGCTATTTTCGACTATTGGCTTTATCAAACACCCTCGATATTGCCATCGATTCAGTTCTAAACTTCCTTTAACATGCACCAAGAGCAAATCGCTTATCTCCAAAGCGAATTTTTTATTAGATTGTTGGCGATTTCGAGTTTGTTTTTTTCGTACTTTTTTACTAGGTAATCAACGTCGCCAAGGACGACTTGCTTGCTTCATTATATACCCATAGGCTAAAAGGGTATATGAAAGTCGCTTAAATGTATTGAACAGGCAAAAGAAAGCATTTCCGACCCCATAAAGTGTATGAATTCTTGATCAGACATTTGAGACATGTCCGTCTGGCCGTCCAACTGGCCGGCCGTCTTATTTCGCATATAAGCAATGTTTGAATGTGCCTATAATATTTTATATATGTATAAGCTTCATATATGATTCAACATAAAGTCTGTTTGCATTATGAAGTTAAAGGTATGGAAAAATTTCAGAGCATTTTAGTAGCATATAAAAATGAAGCAAGCAAGTCGTCCCTGCCGACATTGAGTATACCCTGTACCTACTAGTTATATTAAATGAAATAGAATATCCTCGAAATCGCCATCAATTTCATGCAAAATTCTCTTTAACATGCAGCAACAGTGAACGCATGCTGTCTCGCTTACCAATGTCGCCTTGGCAATTCAGTGCAAAACTCATTTAGCTATATCTCCGATATTTATTGTCCGATTTCGACAAAATTTGGTGAGCTGGTCCAGTAATACGTGCTCTAGTAATACGTTTTCGCGATTTGCGGGGGCCGAAGTGGGCGTGGCAAAAATTTGAAACAAACTTGAGCTCTAGCTCTTATAGTCTCTGAGATCTAGGTGTTCATACGGACGGACGGACGGACGGACGGACGGACGGACGGACAGACGGACAGACGGACGGACAGACAGACATGTCTCAATCAACTCGGCTGGTGATGCTGATCAAGAATATATATACTTTATGGGGTCGCAAATGCTTCCTTCTACCTGTTACATACATTTTAGCGACTTTAATATATGTACCCTTTTACCCTATGGGTACAGGGTATAACTAGAAAGTTTGCTTTCTATATAGTGAGACATAAAGTTGAAATAGTTTAAAAATGCATTTATATGGCAATTAGTGAAACCAACTGGGAGGGATATTACTGACTCGTATTATAAATCAAATGTAGTTTAAAAGGAATATTGTCCATGAACTTTGATTCAACTATTGCTGTATCTATTATTATAGGTATCTATTAGATAAAATGCATATGAAACTGTTTCGATTATTTCCACTCCAAATACTTCGATTTGTGCTAATTTATTTTTAATATATTTTCTACAAAAAAAAAAAATCAATTAAAATCTTGTTACAATCACAAAAATAATCACTAATTATTGTTAAAATTATTTTGCTGACTCATTTGTAGTATTTTCTGTATTTATACTATGTTTTTTTAAACTCCCACATCATTTTTAGAATTCAGTTCAGTTTGTTTACTCCTTTACCTTATGAAGTTGGTTTTGACTGTTTGGCTTATCCTCAATGTGGCCCACATTGTAAGTAGAAAACATTTGAAAATTTACTATAAATTATCAACAAATATTTCCAGGATGCCGTCATTATGAAATTTACAAATTACGTCTGCGAGAATATGGACGAATCAATAATTGAGATACATCAATGTAGATTGAAAGCGATTAAAAGGAATGTTGTTACTCTACACTTCAATGCGACCCTGCAGAAACCTGTCCATCAAATACGAATCGAATTGGCCTTCTTCAAGAAGGACAGTTACTATAAGCCATGGTTATATAAACTTAACATAGATGCCTGCCGATTTCTACGAAAAGCTTATAATCCACTGGCTATACTACTATTTAACCAATTTGGTCAGTTTTCCAACTTTAATCACACTTGTCCATATGAGGTAAAAAAGAATAGTTGGGCAATTGAATAAATAGATCAATTAAAACTTTTTCTTCTAGGGAAGTGCACTTGTCCAAGGTTTTGGCTTACAATTCGAAACGCTACCTCTACCATTTCCAACCGGCGATTATTTGGTTAATACAAAATGGTATTTAAATGGAAAATTTGCAATTGTCATTAAACATTATTTTACATTTGTTGACAATTTATAAAAGAAATAAAAGCTAAATAAGTGCTTATCTTTTTAATATATATAAAAATGAATGTATTTCTGTATGTACTCGATGAACTCAAAAATTAAATATGTATTTTTCACGGGAAAGGTTTGTATATGTTCATTGACGGCACTCGCCATCAGGTGTCGCTGTACAGTAGCAACTACTGACCCATTCTACTGATTGTCAAAAACAAAATAAGCTTAAATTTTCGTAAGCTGAATTAACTTAGATAAATACTTCAATCGGATTTTTTTCGAAAAAAAACAAGATCAATAACATGATTTAGAATGAATTGAATAATTGTGTACTGATTTTTATACCCTTGCAAAAAGAGTATATTAATTTTGGTCAGAAGTTTGCAACGCATAGAAGGAAGCATCTCCGACTATATAAAGTATATATATTATTGATCAGCACGACGAGCTGAGTTGAGCTGAGTAGCCATGTCCGTCTGTCCGTCCGTCTGTCCGTCTGTCTGTCTGGACAGCATCTCCTCCGAAACCCTTAAAGCTACAGAGCTGAAATTTTGCACCTAGGCTTCTTTTTGCTGCAGGCATTGTATATCTCGGAATCATCCCGATCGAATGACTATATCATATAGCTCCCATAGGAACGATCGGTCAAGAATAGAGTTAATCCTCCATAACTTTGTTGTTTTTCAATCAAATATTACAAAATTTGTTGTTTATGAGTTTGGTATACTTTCTAGCATATCCACCAAGTTTCATTAGAATCGGTTGACTATATCTTAAAGCTCCCATACGAACGATCGGTCAAGAATATTGTTAAGAGCAATAACTTGGGTGTTTTTAAAACGATTGTTACGAAATTTGGTATTTGAAAGTTAAGTATATATAGAAATGGCTGTGCTAAGTTTCAGCCAAATCGATTGACTATATGCTATAGCTCTCATAGGAACAAACAGATCAAAAAATTTTTTTGCCGAATTACATTTTTTTCTTAAGCCATGAACATTTAATGAAGATTTGACTTCTTTTATATGCTTTCTAATGTAATTGTAAATATGCAATTGTTAAATAACAGTTTGCAAGGGTATACGAACTTCGGCACGGCCGAAGTTAGCCCATCCTTCTAGTTTTTAAAGTTATTTTTCTTAAATTTATTTTAGTTGTTGGCGTAGCAACGCGCATCGGGTACAGCTAGTTCTTTATAAAAAAAAGGTTTCAATAAGATTTAATATTATTGAATTAAAGTCTTCCTTATGTGCCTTATATATTTTTTGTAAAAAATGTTGTATTTTTGCTCATGGTGACTAAACATTTTTAAACAATCACTTTGTTTAATGATGTGGTAAGATAATTTTTAGTAATAGTTTACATTAAATTTAGGATATGGACATATGCATATGTATATAAAGAAAAAAAAAAATGGTCAACTGCTTGCCTTAAGAACAAAAATGTGTTTGAAAATTTTAGTGCATATTAATAGCTTTATAAATATCCAAAACTAGCTAAGCTCAGTTTAATTAGTTTTAAATTACATTTTATATAGCAATTTGTTAACTAAAATGGAGAAGTTATTTAAATATTAAAACATTTGAAATTAGTTCTATTAGTTTTGCAGTTTAGTAAAGACAAAAATGTTCATAAAGTTTGCTTTCATATTCAAAATAATGCTGACATTTTGGCTCTTGCTTAAAGTTGATCGCTATGTAAATAAATATTTATAACTAACTAATTAAATAATTTACTAATGCCCTACAGGTCGCCACTATTATGAAATTTACGAATTTCGTATGCGAGAATATGAACAATTCGATAATTCAGATAAATCAATGTCGACTAAAAGCGGTTAGAAGAAATATAATTACCCTAAATTTCAATGCGACGCTACATCAACCAATCCAAAATATGGACGTAGAAGCGGAAATTTTCCAAAAGGCCAATGGATATAAGCCATGGCTATATAAGATTAATATCGATGCCTGTAAATTTATACGAAAAGCTTATAATCCCATTGCCATATTGATGGTTGGTGATGTTTTGAAATTTACCAATGCCAATCATACATGTCCTTATGAGGTGAGAAATGAAATCTTATAATAATAATCCACTAAAGTATAACTTTTTTAAGGGAAATCTAATCGTTCAAGGTTTTTATTTAAAACCCGAGATGATGACTCTTCCACTTCCGACTGGAGACTATATGGTATACGCGAGATGGTCTTTTAATAAAAAATTAGGAGTTATTGCCAAATATTATTTTACATTTGTTGAGAATTTATTAAAGAGTGGCAAGTAAATGTAGGAGCTATGAAATAATTTACATATTTCTTAATGAATGAAAATATATTTCGGATATGGAACAGGGTATAGCAGATCTCGCATACCTTTTGATACCCTATGTTCTCTTGTTTCTCTGTCTAATTGAGGGCTCTGGTATCCCTTTCAGCATACATCTGAATTGAAACTTTGCCACTTACAGTTTAAAAGTGACTGATGTCATGTAATGTTGGACATTTACATAGTTCTGTAATGTTAGTTTATCATTCACTGCTGAGTCATGCAAGTTTGGCACTGGATGCCTTGGGATATATTTAAATACCGGTTTGATTTACAATGCTTTTTATGCAGTTAAACAAATGAACTTATTATAACCATTTGTTGGGTAATCCAAATGGAGATATTTATTTTCCTCCATAAATATTTGGAATTGCTTAATTTTAATGCCTGTGTTCTGTTTTGAACTTTAAGCTCATTCTCGCATTTGAAATTGTGCTGATTATTTTTCTTGTCCATAAAATATAATTCCTATACCGACTGAAGACTATTTGATTGAATCAAAATGATACATCAAACAAAAATGATCAGTTATTGGTTGGTAAGTGGAAAATTAGTAAACAGAAGATAATAATATTAAATATTTTTTTTTTTTTTTCTTAAATTTAGAAAGTTTTTCAAGTGCTGTTATATGAAAATTGAGAAATTTGTCTTTTTGTGCAGTTTGTTGCTTTCTCTTTGTTTAGAATTTTGTGGACATACATATATTAAATAATCAAAACCAATTTATTATTATTAATTCGTATCAAATGAGATTTTAATAGCATTTTGTACAAAAAAAATATTATATTTGTCTATAAATATTTGAATATATCCGTTTTCATTGCTCGTTTTCAAATTCAGTTGAGACAACATGGCCCGAAAATTCTTTCTTATATTGGAATTACTACTGACAATTTGGCTTTCACACTACAATGTAAGTAAATATAGATATAACTATACGAATTCGATATATGCACAGTACATCCCCAGGATGCCATCATTATGAAATTCACGAATTATGTTTGCGAGAATATGGACGAATCGATAATTCAGATACATCAATGTCGATTGAAAGCAATTAAAAGGCATGTAGTATCTTTAAATTTTAATGCGACAATGTTGAAACCGATCCGTCGTCTACGCGTTGAAGCGGAATTTTTCCAAAAGGCTAATGGATATAAGCCTTGGTTATATAAAATCAATATCGACGGCTGTAAATATTTGCGAAAAGCTTATAATCCCATTGCTATGTTAGTGTTTAGCGATGTTTTGAAATTTACCAACGTCAATCATTCGTGTCCAATTGAGGTGAAAAAATTAACATTTTCGACACAATATTTAAGTCGGATATATAAAAAAAAAAAATGTTGCTTTTTTTTAGGGTCTTGTCTATATTCAAGGCTTTACTTTGAGGCATGAGATGATACCCTTACCTATTCCCACTGGCGACTATTTACTTGATTCAAAATGGCATTTCAATGATAAATTGGCAGTTAAAGCAAAATACTATTTTTCTTTTGTAGAGGACTTGTAAAAAAGGAAAATAAATATCCCATATCTAAAAAGCAAATTCGTAAAAAAAAAACGATCGATGGGATCGATGTCATTGACTTTTTAGCGTAATTTTGAAAAATTAAATTGTACGATGAAAATTATATAAATGGAATGTTTACAAATTGTTCCATTCGTCATTTAAATGTTTGTATTTTGATGAGTTAATCGTGGGTTTAAACAAGTGTTTAAAGAGTAATATAGATAATCTTAAATGCTTAATAATAATATTTATACCGATGAATGCCATTAAATGGCAAATTTTCCAAATGTTTTTGCCAAATATTTAAAAAGTTTCATTGTATTTTAATTAAAATAGTTTAAAATTGGATTGTTTTTTCGAATGGAACTTAGAAATGTAAAAACCGAATATTTAAACAATATCAAATGTTCAAATGTTAATTTCGGTCATATCAAAGATTTTCTTATTAAAACCTTTTCAAACATTTTTGTTTATCAAATTAAGCCCAAGGCGAGCAATGGTTTCTTTAATTTTATTTAAATCACTTGAGTGAATCTTTATATTTAAAGTGATCCTTGGCTCGCGCTCTTCATGGAACTGCTATCGATAACTGATATCGATAGCTGCTCTCTCTTCCTCTCTCCTTGTGGCTGTTTATTCAAATTAATAACTTTATATATTTACGCTATTTAAAACACACACACACATATGAGAAAATCAAAAACAAGATTCCGAATTTAGGTAAATTTGAGTCAAGTTATTTGCCATAAATACTACTTCAATATGTTTCTTATAAACAATTAGGGCAATTATTTTGAAAATAGAAAAGTTAACATTTGGTTTATCCTTTAATCTTAATACTAACGATAAATAGTAATGAATAATAATAAAAAATATTAAATAAAATTTCGAAAACTTGCTTAAGCGATGGCAATTTATTTGCAATTTAAGCCAATTATTTCGTTGTTAGTTTTGTATGTATGTTTAGATCAATTCAAAATTAAGAGTATTCAGTATTCAATATCTCCAGGATGCCGTCATCATGAATGCTGCCTCTTCCCATCCCGACTGGAGACTATTTGATTGAATCAAAATGAAACATCAATCAAAAAATCGGCAAATAATAATATACATTTGCTGAGAATTTGTTGGTAAATAGAAAATAAGTAAACAGAAGATAAAATGTAATATAATTATATATAATATTATTTTTCTGTTACACCTTTTATTTTTTGGTAATTTAAAGTGCTGTTTTGTGAAAATTGAGAAATTTCTTTGGACTCATTACTATATATTTATTTGATCAGTGTATTTTATGCCGAATCAAAGCCAATTTATTAATTCATTCCAAATGACATTTTAATCGCATTTTGTACAAATGGAAGCATTATATTTGTCTATATAAATACTTGGATATCCGTTTTCATTGCTTGTTTTAAATTTTCAGTTTAGACAAAATGGCCCGAAAATTCTTTCTTATATTCGAATTATTACTAACAATTTGGCTCCCACATCACAATGTAAGTAAATACAGATATAAATATATAATTTAAATTGTTCATATATCCAGGATGCCGTCATTATGAAATTCACGAATTATGTTTGCGAGAATATGAACAAATCGATGGTTCAAATATATCAATGTCGATTGAAAGCAATTAAAAGGAATATAGTAACACTAAATTTTAACGCTACAATATTGAAACCGGCCCATCGCATACGTGTTGAAGCGGAAATGTTCCAAAAGGCCAATGGATATAAGCCATGGTTATATAAGATTAATATCATTGTCTGTAAATATCTACGAAAAGCTTATAATCCTATTGCTATATTGGTAGCTGGCGATGTTTTAAAATTTACCAATATCAATCATTCGTGTCCATTTGAGGTAAAAAAAAAGGGAATTTTTTTAAAATCCACGTCATATACATACATAGAAATGTCGTTTTTTTTTAGGGTCTAGTGCTTCTTCAAGGTTTTTCTTTAAGGCATGAGTTGCTGCCTTTACCTCTTCCCACTGGCGACTATTTAATTGATACAAAGTGGCATTTCAATGATAAATTGGCAATTAAAGCCAAATACTATTTTTCTTTTGTGGAGGACTTGTAAAGGAAAAAATATAAATATCCTTTTTTTAAATAGCAAATTTTTTATATATACATACATAGTTTGGTTTGTTAACATTTCCTTATAAGCCAAATTTTCAGCAATTATAATTAAAATGTGTGATGAAAATTCTATAAATAGAATATTTGCAAATGTTTCGTTTCTTTGTTTTAATTTTGTAACAAATGTTTAATAAAATTTTAAACACGTGAAATATAGATAATCTCCAATTGTTTCATAATGATATTTATATCAACGGAAGCCATTAAAACACAATTTTCTTTAATGTTTTTGCCAAAACTTTAATAAGTTTTGATAGTGGTTTGATGTGAACAAATTAGTGATGGATTGTGTTTGTCTGTTTAATATTTTTTTTGGCATTTTGTCTTGGTCACAGCTTTTTTTTTTAAATTCAAATGTTAGAAATTCTTTTAATAACCTTTATGAACATTTTTTGTTTCTAAAGTTTAGCCTAAAGACGAGCAACAGTTTCTTACATTTTATTCATGCCAACAGTGGCGCCATCACTTTGGTGCGTAATATAAATGAATATTTAATTTTAAAGTGATCTTTGACTCGCGCTCGTCATGGAATTACTATCGATAACTGATATCGATAGCTGCTCTCTCCATTGTGGGTGTTCATTTATACCCTAACTAAAGACATTTTAAATCAGTTAGGAGATTTGCTAATTGATTATTTTCGTTTTATTACAATTGTTTTAAATAAAATTAAAACCATTTCTAAAACTACTGCAATTGAAATTGGTAGTATGGAAATTGGTAAAATATTATTAACTTTATACAGAATATTATTAACTATAAAGAATTCCGAGTTGACGGCAAAATTTCAAAAACAAACTAAAGAATACTTGAATCAGATTATTTATCTTTATATGCAAATAAATTAAATATATTTAAGTAAGCAATCGGAGGAGTATTACTCTAAAAAATATTAAATAAAATTTCGAAAATTAGCATAAGTAATGCATTTTATTTCCAATTAAAGCTAATTATTGCGTTGTTAGTTTTGTATATACATATTTCAATACCATTTTAAGGGTATTCAGTTTTCGATGTGTACCAAAGAAATTTCATATATACTATATTTTATGCATTATTGCTTGTGTTTCTTTCTTCTCTGATTGGCTTTCCAAGCGCCAGTTGAGAATTTGACGTTGAAGCGAATGGTAAAAACAAAAAGACCGCTTCCAGTGCGACAAGATCCAAAGATCGCGAAGCGCCAGCATAAAAATAAAGATCTCTCTTTTAGCAATTCGTGGGTGGAAAATAACGTAAAATTATTAAAATAAAGTGAATGAAAGGTGAATGTGAAACGGAGAGACAAAAAGAGAGTCAAACTGAGAGTGAGAGAGAAAGAGAGTGCAAAAAAAAAGTAAATAAATGTAATTAATGTGATAAAAATAAGTTAAGTGAACTTCATAACAAAATATAAACAAAGTGTGAGAACTGTTTTTTGTTTTGTTATAGTTTTTATATACTCTTTCTCTTCGCTTTTATTTGAGAAAATGAATATCGTAAATATTTTTTTCTCAATGCAGAAGCCGAAGAAACACGTGCAACTGGAATAACTGTCAACCAGAGAGATTGCCTTAAATGAGTCAAATAAAAACCAAGTGATAAGGCGATGATAAATTTATATATATAGGAAATTATTGAGTGTACTATATATTAACTGTATTAACTATGTATAACCTTGGCCTGTTCAGCTTTGACATTGCAAACAAACAGTTTTTCAAACTGAACAAAAAAAAGTTAAATACCAGTGGACCCACACATAGTTCAATTGCACCGCAAATTAAATACTCTCGCTGCAGATGTTATCTTTAAAAGTTACTGAAAGTGAAGAAATTTTGAGATCTTAGATATCTTTTGTGAAATCTGGACCAGAAATTGTTAAATTTTTGTATCAAATTTTTACTCATTTGTATAGAAAAGTTGAAAGACGAACAAATTTTTCGTAACAGAAGCTTTTGTTTGTGAAGTGATAGAAATTAATATAATATTTTAAAGAAGAGTTTATATACCCTATAAGACTATGTCTCCCGATATGGCTTTTGCCCTCATATATATGGAAATTTTGAAGCAGTTAAAAAACTTTATCAGAATATAGTTTTTTGATATTTCAAACAGAGATAAATAATGATGATTGTATATAGAATTTAGTTTAGTTCTCAAGCAGTTAAAAAACTATATCAGGTTGTAGTTATCCAATGATTCAAAGAGAGCCAAATACTGATTGACTTTATCTAGTCAATTAGTCATGGTAATCAATAAGTGATATATTTATATAGAATATTATTTAGCAAATTGCTATCAGATATATATATGTATATATGTATATATATCATTTCAAAAATCTAAACAAACAAAAAAAAAACCGGTTCAGACAAAATCCAAAACAGAGAGCCGATATATATAAAGAGAGATAAACTGAGAGTTAATTAGTTGGTGAGATAGAGAGAAAGAGAGAGCATAAGAGTAAGAGAAACAACTTAATAGAGAAACATAAATATTTCTTTTTTTTTTTTAGTTAGACAGTTTCAGAGTTTATCAGCGAAATGTCATAGAGGGAGACTGATAACATTTCACCGACTTTTGATAAGAGCCGGCAAAATATTTTCTATACTCCTCTGCCATACATCCGCTTACAATGTAAAGCCGATTATGGAATGGAAATATTATGCTACCCAGACATGTCTGGGCTCTTGTGATAACGAAATTCGAGTAATTTATTAAAAATCAGTAGCAGAAAAAAACAAAAATTACTTGAATTACTGACCTACATAGTTATAGTGAGATGCCGTGTGTCTCTACTTATAATTAGAGTGCATAAATATAGTTTAACGACCGGTTTCACTCTCGTCTGCTACCCCGAAAAAGGTCATACAATGCATTGTTAATTTACACAGAGACATACAGTGAAGATCAAATAAAAGGTACATATTCCAATATTCAAGTTCATTAAACTACACGTACTAAAAATGCGGGAAGCGTTCCCTCAACAACATTCATTGAAAATTACTCAGTTGGTTCTTCCTCTTCTACTTGATACACTTCATTTACTGCTGTTGTTTCGCTGTACGATGACGTAGCCGGTCGCATCATGATGACTTGTCTTTTTTATATGCATATAGGGGGGGAATTACAATCAGACAGTTGGAGAAAGAATCATCCATAGCCAGCGGTGTTCATTGGTTCAATGCACCGCATCAAGTTGAATTATATAAACTCTATAATTCTAGTCTTATCAGCTTTAGTCGCGTCTGATAAGCAAACTATTGATTTTACAATTACGATACCGATAAAGGGAATTACTACCAATTGACCACATACATATACATAATGTGAGTTTCATAACAAAGCAAAAAAATGTGACGTATATATAGGTATTTAGGTTATGTTAATCAAACGTTTTTTGATAACCCTGAAAATTTCATTATTATACAAATATAGAATTTGTTTTGTTTCTTGCCGTTTTGTTTAATCAAATAAGTTTTGAAACGAAGTTTCTTATCGCGCGGTAGGGGCTAAACCGAAAAAATTAAGACTAAAAAGTGTAACGACACTTTTACCGTTACCAAGTGTTTTGTCTTTTTCTTTCGCATTGAACAGTGTACGAGTATGTAGACAGAGAGGGACGCACAAGCAGCGATCGCGAGCTCGAGTTTATGGGCAGAGGGACGCACAAGCAAATGCTAGAGGGGAAAGAGGAGGAGAGCTCGAGCACAAGCGAATGCGGAAGGGAAAAGAGCTGGCGAGCTCGAGTTTTTAGGCAGAGGGACGCACAAGCAAATTCGGAACGCATTTACTTGTGCGTCTCGCTACCCACAAACTCACACATACATATACATACATATGTATTCGCGATATATATTGCACATATGTATGTATGTACATATATGCTCGGATTCGCGATCCCGATCCCTTTTTCTCTGCCCGGATGCTTGTTTGTTGCAAATATTGTCGTCGGGCGAAATTTGTCAGCCCACCTTGCATTAAACTATTATTGCATCTTACCCTTAGAATGTCTAAAATACCTGAGCAAAAGATTTTTTCAAAATCTAAAGACGTTTAGAAGTAACAGCCGTAAACCTGAGTAGGTGTATATAGAGCCTGGTTGCGGGCAACACCATTCAAATGTGTTTTACTAAACTCCTTAAAACTGCTGGCAAGATATGTCAAAAACTCCCTAACCGATTTTGCTCAAATTTTCAAATTATCTTTATTATAATAAACCCATTTTTTTTTATAAACCTATCTGAACTAATATTATTGTGATCGCTTTGTTGTTTTTTTTTTTTTAGCTAAATTGTCTCCCAAAGTGGGTCGAAAAATTGACTTTTTTTCAAATCTATAAAAAATTATTTTTTTTTGGAATTTTGAATTTTTTATAGTTTATCGTATGGGATGAAGTCTTACAATTTAAATAATGTTTGGTTTTTGCGATTCGGATCAACGTAACCGTTGGCATTTTTGTAGCATTTGAGCTACTATTTTATATGGTTTCCTGTTGGGCGGAGTATTTCGAAATATGTACATACATACAAGAGTATATTGTTTTTAAAAAAATATTAAAAAAAAATTGTTAAAGTATTAATTAAAATAAATTTTTTTTTCAAAATTGCATGAAGAAAGCAGCTCTCACCCCTTAATCGAAAGAAACTTCGTTTCATCTGGGTGTCCCATGACACCTGTCTTCTTTTTTTTTTTTTTCTTTCTTTCGCACATCAACAAGTTACGCAAAATATGAAATATAATTTCTAAAATAGAATTAGTTCAATGTAGTATAGTTCAGATAGTTCAAAAATTAAGATAGATCCATGGAATCGCCAAGCGTCATAGATAGTTGAAGAAAGCAATTAAAAACATAATAATGGCAACTAATTTTCAATTAAATAAAAATATAATGAAAATAAAGCAAGTGAAATTCACGCCAAGCGGACTTTATCAAAGAATATAAAATTTTGAAATTTATTAGATTTTAACAGATGTTTCTAAATTTAGTTTTTTTGGTTTTGATAGTTTCAATTGCTTATCTCTATAGTGACGAAATATACACTAAAACGCGCAGAATGAAATTTTGGATGAAAGTTGGAAAGAATTTTAACAATTTCAACAAATAATTTGATTAGTTTTGTAAGAGTTTTAACAATTTTAACTAAAATATCGACTGGATTTTTAATATCTTTATTCTCAGATCGTCAAAAATTGCATAAATCTGGCCAGAAGTTGTACAGATTTTAATGCCAATCTAATGCAATTCTAAAAATCATATAAAGATATTGTCTTTTTTTAAATCAATAATATTTTACTAAATTGAAGCTTTATTAAGTAAAAGTTCTATTGAAGGACATGTTCGATGTTCTTTGGGTTTTAAATTTGCCTTATTTTGCCCTAATTGAAGCAATTTAATTAACTATTATATTGATGATAATTTCTGTTTTTGAAAACTATGTTGAAACTGATATAGCAAAATATTGTTAAACAAAATTGTTTGAGTTTAAGAAACTTATCATTTGAATAATTTTAGAGTTACTTTAGAAAACTACTAGAAAAATGATCTCCTAAAACCATTTAAAATTGTACATTTTCAGGTGAAGTTCATAGTTTAACTTTTAACTATTTGAAGTTCCAAATATTCAGTCAAATCATTGTTTAAATTTGAAATAATTTGGAATCCAAAAGATCATTTTTTCTAGTTCCAATCAAACGAGTTTAAGCTTATATGGAGCAAATCAATTTTATTTGTAACTATCAATATGTGATTCGTTTTCATGGCTCCCTAAAGTATGCTAAGAAACACTTTCTAACTACTTAGATAAGATGACCTCAGAGAAACAATATTAAGTACTTACAAATAAGTTAATTTTCTTCAAGTGTATGTAATAGTAAACGCCTCTCATCTGATTGCATTTTAATTTCAATAATTTCGCATGGTAGACGATCTTGACTCAGGGCAAATGATTGTCATCGCAACTTTGCAACTGGTTTGCAAGTTGATAAAGTTGCCTATGCAAAACATCTATTAACCACAATGATGAACTTTGATCACATTAAAACCTGAGTTCATATAGTTACTAAAGTAAGTAGCTAACTAGTTAGGTAATTATTTAGTAAGGGTGCGTGTTGAAATCTAAAGTAATGCCTGTTATTTTGCAATCGTTTGGATCTGTCGGATTAGCAAAACTGATAACTGGCACTTGTTTCAATGCTAATCAATTGTTAAAGCTATTTTTATTATTAAATATCTACTCGACACTTTTGGGGGCAACCAACCAGCCAACTTGAAAACCACGACAAATTGGCCAAAGCAAATCTTATCACAAAAAAAAGAATTCAAGAATATTGCATTTTTTAGAGACCCCAAAAAATGTATGATAAGATTGCCACAAGTGAACAACTAATAATAAAACCATATTTCTACCCTTTCTCTTTTTTTTCTTTTAGTTAAGTTTCCATCAAAATGACCACAACCAAAGATCCTAAGGGAAAAGGAGGAACTGAGAGTCAGGAGAAAAAAGATGTCGGCATGGCCGGTGGAATTATGAAACGTCTAAGACGTTCTGCCTCCGCCACAGAGCACAATTTGAGTAGCTTGAGGAATCGGAAGTCAACCCAAAACTTATTCGATCAGCATGGCAATCCAATTGATTTACGTCAATATCGTAAAGTATTGGATAAAGATGAGAATGGTAATGGTACAGCAAATGGTAATGGGGAAAAGAAAACACGCTATAGACGCACCCAAAGTGTAACCAGGGCTGAAGAGATCTCGAACAAGGAGGAAAAACAGCGCAAAGCTCAGCCAGGTAGACCGTGAGTATACCATTAATTTTGAAAAAGGAAATGGAAAGTATTTTAAATTATTCCTAATCACAAAGATTGCACTAATAAGTGATTTAGAGCTAGTCTAACTAAATTTTTAATACTTCTAAACAAATACCAAAAGACTAATTTCTCTAACTACGATTTAACAAATTGACCCAAGTTTTAAAACCATTTAGCATATTTTTAAGACAATTTTGAATAATTTCCTTTTCCTTGCCTTTGCAGTATTCATCGACCCCGTGATTCCCTATTCTCTTGGAGTTCCGGCTTTACGAATTTCTCGGGTCTCGTCAATTGGGGTTTTCTCCTACTCTGTATTGGTGGCCTACGTTTGGGATTGGAAAACTTACTCAAGTTAGTACTGAATATACAAATTAAGGGGATAGTATATGCTAAAATTAAATTATATAATTTTAGATATGGCATACGCATTAATCCCCTGGATTGGTTTTTCTTTTTGAGCGGTCGTAATGAAGGTGAGGGACACAATGCCCTCATACTGATCACATGTAAGTCTATATATTGTTCTTCTTTGTTTTTAAGTCTATTTATATTAAATATTTTCAGATTCTTTGGTTCACATATCCCTTTGTTTGGCAATTGAAAAGGGTCTGGCTATGGTAAGTTTTTTTTTTTTAATTATTTGCGTACTTACTTTGAAAATATCTGATTTTTGATCCGGTCATCAGCGAGTCGATGGGTTTGTAAAGTTTAAACATGATATAGTTTAGAACAGATTTGTTTTTCTGCAGAGTTCTTCTTGTTAAAAAAAAAATGTAGTTGACCAAAAAGTTGGTGTAATACTGTAAAATTTCCAGATTGTTTTGTTTAGAAACTGAGTTATAATTTAGCAAGAAAAATTTTGAAATTTATAGACAAGTGAAACAAAGTAAGAGATATAAAAGAGAAGAAAAACTAAAGAAAAGATTGGTGAATATTATAACTAATTATATTGAGCAGTTTGTATAACAGTTACACTTTAAATCAAATTTATTTCAATAAGAATTTGCAAAGATATGTATGTATGACCGAATCATTGGCGTCATTATTTGCCTTTTTTTATAGATTAGATTTAGTTATTGTTGATTCTGTCCAATCTAGAAGAGTCGCCTTAAGCATAACACTTTAAACTGTTATACAAGTCAAATTTATTGACAAATATTACATTACATAGACAAATACTGTATGTATAACAGTCCGGCATAAGATGTTGTATGAATTTATAACCACATTTTATTTTGTTTTTGATTAAACGGTTTATATATATGTATGATCTTATATTTTAAACATAAACAGGTTTTTAATTTGAACATAAAAATTAATAATAAACGAAAAAGAATGAGAGCATTATTGTGAGTGTCTGTGTATGTGTGTGTGCGAATGTATAGCTTCCTGTTTTCCTTTAGGCAATACGTACTCCTGCTTGATCACAATAGTTTTGCAAAATTTGCTTATAGTGCGGTTCGAGAGAACCCAACAGTGTCGGCAGTTCACCGGGACGAGATTGTGCAAATTTACCCAATGAAGTGCCCAAAAATTGTCGGCCATCGGTCACTTCGGCAACGTAATCCGGTCGGGTCGGTTGGGCATGACTTAGTTGGGCAAATGCCACTTGATAACCACCAGCATCACCTTCATCTAGGATAGCAAAAACTGTGCCAGCAGCCTCCGGGCCTTCAAAGGGTGCCGATTTATCTGCTGGACGCTCAAATACATCAATTAGAGCGTGCAGTAATCTTGGCCAGAATTGATTATAGTGGGGCGAACACATTTCCGGACATTCGGTTAGAAGTTTTGTCATGCCCACAGTAACAGCCTTGCGTTCCAATTCCTTAAGCACTTTGTTCATATCTGTGATTAGCACACGCTCCAATACCATGCCAAACATGCCCGGTTGTATATCATCGATCAATTGCACCAAAGCACTGCCACCAAATTTGGTAATATAGTACGAGAAGAAGACAATGATGCCGCTCAAATATTTTGCAGTCTTGGCTAACGACAAACGTTGAAACAATAGACCAAAAATTTCACGCATTCTCGCCTGCATATCACCGGTGGGATAATGAAAGATTAAAGTTTGCAGCAAATGGAAACCTTCATGATCATTGGCTTTGGATGCAATCATTTTCTGAAAGATTCCCAAAATGCCATTCTAGAAATAGAAACGCATGGATTAATAAACAACGAAAATTCAGAAATTACATTTATTCTTTACCAATTTTCCTGTGGCTTGTATTTGAGTTGAACCTTGTCTAATATATGCCGTTAGCAAACGTATAAGGGGAGTCACATTACCCGAACGATCCCACAAAGCTGGCGATAATAGACAAGGAAATAGGGCCCAATAGGGTTCCGGTATGGGTGAACCACTACTTTCACGTACTTCCAACAAGACCGAAAGTATTTGAAACACATAGGGCATAAATTCAACCACATCCTGTTGCAAAATTCCCTGGAATACGGGAAACAAAGCCTCCTCAAAAGAACTAACCGCCGAGGCATTTGTCTGACAAACAATTCTAAAATACAAATGCAATATATATGTAAAGATTCGCAATCCGATTTTATATTCACATCATCACTTACTTGATACATATAGCCAGAGTTTCGAAAAGATAATGATTGAAATTCGGTCGTGATGGATTCTTGGCCACCTGGGTAAGAATCTCAGTGAGACGGGGCAAAGCCACACCCATATAGGGCATGGCAGCTCCTTGTAGGACATGAAATGAACGCATTATTGCTGCAAAATATAAGACATTGCTTTTGTTTAATTATTACTCTATGGCATATTTCCATATTGCTTCTCTTACCCTTCATAACATATTCATTTTCATTAGAACCGGACAAGGATAGAGTCGAAAACAATCCACTGACCAATTCATTGGAATGTTGAGATAATATCTGAGGTCCAAACATTATACTATTACTGGCATCCCTCATGGTTAGAATTTTTTCCAATGAACAGGCTGCATAGCTATGAACCACAATGCTTTCAGCTGGCAAATGTCTAATCAATTGGGGCAAACATTGGTTTACTGTCTGTGGACCCAAAAGATTTCGAAAGACCATCACATACTTGATGGCAGCTGCCTTTAACACGGGCAACTCATTGACTGAAATGATAAAATGAGGAGATTAAATTAAAATCTAAAGATTTGGAAATGGTATATAAACTTTCTTACCATTTGGCCTCTCCAATTCAGGTATTATTTCTTGGGCACAAAATTGTGGCAAGGGTACAAGTTCTGATGCTTGGGTTATGCCATGCTTCTGAGTGCCACCCCGGGATGCCCACGAGGTAACCAAGTATATGGCCGTATCCTTGGAACGCCAATTAGCAGTTGGATTCTCTTTATATTTGCCCAGTAATATTTCCAAATATTGCCCAAATATGCCAAAGATTTTCTGTTCGAAGTTAATCGACAGGGTCTTAACAAGATCACAAGCTGCTCGACGTCTGGTATCAATGTCCGAGCCTTCTATATCACGTTTTATATACTCATCGGGACTATCTTCAAATAGTTCCTCATCCGATGGTCTAATATCCAGATTAGGTATGACCACCTTATCGCAAATGCGAGCCAATATCTCAGGATTTTCAAATATACCTTGATAATGTTTGCGTTCAGCCACCACCGAAAGGAATTGCAAAGCATTGGACACCAACTAGAAGGGTAAAAAGATAATTGTTTGTATAATCAATTATGATCAATAATAGCTATAGTAAATGACTTACCGAATCGTATTTTGTGTGCAGACTTGTTTTAACCAACAATTCCCATATGGCTGTTACAAATTGTTCCATAAATGGCTTAAATTCCTCATCATATTTCCGGGCATACAAACATATATTTTCACAAACTTGGGAACGCAAATGTTCCAACACGCCAGCATCCTCATCATCGTCAGTGGTTAGAAGTGGTACATCTGCAGCTAATTGTTGCATAAATGCACCCATCCATATATTCATATTATCCTCAAAGAACTCGGGCAAATCTTGTACATTGAGTGAGAAGAATACCTTATCCATTAGCACCAATGATCCGTAGATGACCTTTAATGCCTCAGCATTATGTTCATGAACTTTGGTCAATTGCATGGTGGCCTGTAGTAAATCCGTCAACGGTTTTGACATGCGCGTCAACACAAATTTGATTTCCTCCCACAGTGTTTGCGATTTGAACTCATAGCGATAACGCTTAAATAGAGAATGGGCCGTCCGTAGAACCCCATTGATAACATTGAAATCACCCGAGGCGAACTTCTCAACCATTTCATCAATCAGCTGTGGCCACTTTTTGGGAAAATCATGTTTTCCAATGATGCTCACGGCATCGCTTAGTTGCTTCTGCAGGGCAATTGGTGAATGTAACATTAGGCTTACTATCAATGTTTTGATTGTATTCCGGTCACTTTCGTGTATGCGATCCGGTTCATTTGTATCCTCATGGGCGGCCCAATTACGTTTCACATAATTCTTAAAAGCAATGGCTCCCGCCACCCGTGTGGTCATATCCATTTGGGCCTTATCGATAAGATTGAGCAAGAGAATGGCATAGTTTTTTTGCAATTCCGTGGATTCCAAAAGTTTTTCGGCTATAAGAACAAGATAATAGACAATTAAATAAAGTTTATAAAATCTTTAGAACGGATTTCGCTATCACATATATCTGAAGGCCAGGCAAGCATTCTAAATTCCTTAGTTGCATTTCCCGCGCCGCGGCACAACACACGCACACGCCATATGCATTTCATGCGGCCAACCAACCCCTCTTTCCGCCCTACCCTCTTTGCCCACTTACCCGGCCGGCGTACATTGGGATCGGCGCTAAGCGTCTGTTGCAAATAACCAGCCAATAATTGTAAATTAGCTTCGGTGACCTCCATTTTCAATGATTTGTTAACTCTAAGTTCTTTTTTATATATATCACAACAGTTTATAAATTCAATTTTTTCAACAAATAACGAAATTTAACCAAGCTACTGCGTCTTCCTTCTCTTTTCGCACACCAAAAATTAGAGCTGAACCACAATGCCGATGAAATAATCGATAGTTTTTGATTTTGCAAATTAGTCTGTTAAGTTGTGTGTTACTGTAAGCTAACAGAATGACTCACCGCGATAGTGTTTACGTTGGCGCAAATTTAAAAATTATGTTAAAAAGTTTTTAATGATATTAATGTTAACATATTTATGTATTTTTTCATTATCTCTAAAAAGGAAATAATTTCTGAGGCTCTAGGCATGTTTATACAAATCGTCAACATAATTGTTTTAGTATGCTTGCCAGTGGTAATCATTCATCTCAAAGGACACGCCTTCAGTTTAAGTAAGTGGTCACCTCTTCGTTACTAACTAGGTACATTTGTAAAAATTTAACTTTCCTCATTTGTTTTAGTGGGAGCCACCACAGTTTGTTTCTATTATTCGGTTCTATTTTTGAAACTGTGGTCTTATGTTCAAACGAATATGTGGTGCCGTCAGAATTACTATCAGAAAAGTCCCCGTGAACGCCGTCCAAGCATTACTTTGGCTGAATTGAGTAAGTTTATACAATGAAACAACAATTATTTAATATATAATGGTTATACTTAAAAATTTATAGAAAACGGCCATTTGGCTGAAGGCGAAGATGATGAAGCCATTCCTAAATTAGTGCAATATCCTGATAATTTAAGTTATAGGGATATTTTGTACTTTTTGTGTGCTCCAACTTTGTGCTATGAATTGAATTTCCCAAAAACTACAAGAGTTCGCAAGCGTTTTCTACTCAAACGTTTAATGGAAGTGATCATTGGCGTCAATATGGTAATGGCATTATTCCAACAATGGATTATACCATCCGTGAGGAACTCTTTGATACCCTTCTCCAATATGGATGTGGCTTTGGCCACTGAAAGGCTCTTGAAATTGGCGGTTAGTACAAGAATACTACTTAATAACATTTATAATTAATTAAAAATATCTTAATTTTTTTAGCTACCTAATCATTTGTGCTGGCTGTGCTTTTTCTATCTAATGTTCCATTCGTTTTTGAATGCTGCTGGCGAGATTCTCAATTTTGCGGATCGTAATTTTTATTGTGATTGGTGGAATGCCAATAATATTGATACATTTTGGCGTACCTGGAATATGCCGGTGCATCGTTGGTGTGTAAGACATCTATATATACCTGTAGTCCAAATGGGCTACTCGTCGAGACAGGCCTCCACCATTGTTTTCCTTTTCAGTGCCTTTTTCCATGAGTATCTAGTAAGTTTCCCTTAGAATCTATCTAACAATACCCATTTTAAACCATTTTTGATGACTTTTTAGGTTTCGGTCCCCCTGCAAACTTATAAGATCTGGGCCTTTTTGGGCATGATGGGACAGATTCCTCTGTCAGCGATTTCCAAATATGTTGAACGTAATTTGGGTCCTCGCATGGGCAACATTATTGTCTGGGCTTCGATCATCTTGGGTCAACCTTTGTGCATTATGATGTATTATCATGACTATGTGGTTACGCATTTCCAAAACTCTCTAAATGCCACTAAAGACTATCAAAGTTAGACTATTTCCATTTTTATTTTTCTATATTTTCTCCCCTTCATTCTTATAGAATTTAGCTGCCCCAAAATGCAAGCAAAACTTGTGATTGCCAACAAATATCAAAACAAACAACAAAATTGTTATAACGTGCATTTGTTAAAAAAAAATATATAAAATGAAAATAAACATTTTTATGAAATTTGAAATAAACGTATTTTTTTCAACTCACGCCTATCGATAGTCGCTGATAACTTGACAATAGAATTTTTGCTGGCGTTAGCAAAACTGGTCACACTAGATGTCAACCAAGCCAAAACAGAAAAAAATAATTCTGTTCTATTTCCCATTAAATTGTTATTTTCTTATTGTGTTCTAACGTGTTTATATGATAGGATTTGAAAATCAAAGAGATAATACTGGCACTTAAATTACTTGATCTGCCGAGGTAAATTGGTAGTAACATTAGTGTCCGTTTTTTTTGTCGTCGGCTTTTTCGCGACGCCCGGCACTTGCAGACTTCCATACACACACACACATAGGCAAAAGTTTTATGTATAAACTTTGTGAATGTGTGTCAGTGTTCGCTAGCTTGCTTGTGTGTGTGCGTGTGAGGCTCGTGGTGCGCCAGAAGAAAAGTTTCATCAACTGAATCATGAAATATAGCAAACTAAATTGCTAAAGTTAATTATAATGTTATTAATTTCTAGAAAGATTTGGCGTAGTCAGCAACAATTGCAGCTACAACAATTGGTCAAGGGATTCGCCGTAGCGAAGAAGAATCGTTCCCAGAGTTTCCTAAGTGAAAAACCAGAGCACCAGCCGGCGGCGGTTGATTGTGGTCACGTAAGTGTTGAATGTAGTACTCCAGACCTCGAGTGCGTCTAATTATGAAAAATTCTTATTCCCTTCCGGCAGATTATGAGTGGAAGATATCGTGGTAGTGGTGGCGGTGGAGGAGGAGGACGTTATGGCGGAGGAGGTGGTGGCTATGGCGGCGGCGGTTATAATGATTTTGATAATTATCGAGGCGGTGGCGGCGGTTATAATGATAACTATGGACCAGGACCTGGACCAAATCCCTTTAACAGTAAGTTCCACAAAAGTATAAAAATTTAAAAGGGAAGTAGGAATGGAGTTGGTTCATATGAAACTTGTTTCCCTTTGGATTTTTATGATATTGTCAATTGACTATAATTAAATTTGTCGATTTAAAAATAGCAAATCAATCAATGTTAAATAAAGGTAGAACAAAACAGAAACAAAGAAATATCCAATTGGTAACTATGGAAACTGTATGATACGGCTGTCCAATCCGGGTGGTTCCAATAACAGAAGTCCTGCAAACTTAAAATTGAACTTTCACTTGAAATTTGTATTCTTATCATTTCTTTTTGCTTTCTTTATCAGTGGGCCCCAACATCTCTGGCAATGATCTGATGCAATTGATGAGTGCCATGGCCAGTAATTTCAGTATGAACTCTCAGCCCCCGCAACCAATGCGACAAAGCTGCGGCGAATTGCGTAATCATCATTGTGGCCTATTTGTGGAGCTGTCTGGACGTTTGATAAAGAAGCGTGTTAATCGCTTTGCCGAACTCCGGGATCGTAATGGCGGCGCCTGCCAATTGGTAGTGCTTGAGGATAAACATCCTCGGGTGGCCCGACGCATGAACAATATGCCAGAGAATACCACATTAACAATTGTGGGACAAGTGATGCGTAGACCACATAATTCATGCAATCAGACTATGCCCACTGGCGAAATCGAAGTGGAAGTCCAGGATATACTAAACATTCATTTTCCCACCAGTGGCACGAAACGAGCTGGCGATAAGCGAACTTATAGCACAATGGCCCAACAGCAGAGTACATTGGGCATCACCAGTACGGAATACAAGATAGCCAGTAAGACAGAAATGATAAAAATGATAGATATCATTAATAATCTACAAATTTCTTTATCAACTTTCTAGAAAATGAAAACATTTTAAAGTATTTTGAGAATCGTGATTTAACCTGCAACGATTTACGACGCGATGATGTGGGCAAATCTGTTACCCTTGTAGGATGGATACCATCAACAAAAAATAACAAGTTTCTACAACTTAAAGACGGTTATGGCCAGACACAGTTAATGATTGAAGATCAGTCGGTATGTGGCGGGAATTAACTATAAGAACTCATTGCATTTACTTGTTACTAATGTTATTTTATTTCAATTCAGTTAATGGACACATTCCTCTCGACACCGGATCAAACAGTTCTACAAATTGTTGGCAAAGTGCTAGGCAGGCCTAAGGCTAATATTAATTTGAAATATGATACTGGCGAGGTGGAAGTTAGTGTAACTAGTGTGAAAATTCTCAATCCCGATGACCCCTACGAGGGCCCCATTAAGGCCAAGGAGAAACAACAAAAGTTATCTATTGATGATTTGGAAAATGAGGAGGCTGCCCTATCTAGTTCCGCATCCGGTTTGGCCAATAATGGCGAGAATGCTGAACATCAAAATGAATCGGAATCAAATAATCCCACCACCTCATCAGGACATATTGAGAAAATCGCTGATACAAATAAGTTTGCCGATCGCACCCATAATTGTGGAGAACTCACCTCAAACGAGATTAACGAGAAGGTTGTCATCTGTGGTTGGCTTGAATTCCAACGGATGAACAAGTTTTTCATTTTACGCGATGCCTATGGCCAGACTCAGGTGTTGCTTTTGCCCAAAACAAAGGGTCTGGAAGAATATGTGGATACGGGCGTGCCAATTGAATCAATTGTGAGAGTAGAGGGCACAGTAATACCCCGTCCGGCAGCTACCATTAATCCTAAAATGCAAACCGGTCACGTTGAAGTGGAGGCCGATACAGTCACAGTACTAAATCCAGCCAAAAAGAATTTACCCTTCGAAATACGGAAATTTAATCGTGCCGGCGAACGACTACGGCTCACCCATCGCTATTTGGATCTGAGATTTAACGATATGCAACATAATTTACGATTACGGTCATCGGTGATCATGAAGATGCGTGAATATCTCATTAATTATTTAGGATTTGTCGAAGTGGAGACGCCGACACTGTTTCGCCGCACACCCGGTGGAGCACAGGAATTTGTGGTGCCCACCCGCAAGGCAGGACATTTTTACTCCCTTGTTCAAAGTCCACAGCAATTCAAACAGATGCTCATGTCCGGTGGCATAGATCGCTATTTCCAAGTAGCTCGATGCTATCGTGACGAAGCCACACGGCCAGATCGTCAACCGGAATTCACGCAGCTCGACATCGAGTTATCCTTTACCAGTCGTGATGATATAATGCAATTAATTGAGGAAACTCTGCGATATTCGTGGCCGAAACATTTGCCCAAATTGCAGACACCCTTCCGTCGCATTACCTACGAAGAGGCCCTCGAGAAATATGGTTGCGATAAGCCAGATACACGATTTGGTTTCCTTTTGAACAATGTCACCGATATTATAGAGAAATCTGAAGAATTTAAAACGAAATTTGAAGACTTTGGCGCCTATGCCATTGTGGTGCGAGCTAGTGAAGCATACTGGAATGGGGCGGGTCGTAAGCACTATGAAGGCCTGGGCAAGGACTTTAAGGGCACACTGTTTGTACGAAAATTCATGTACACCAAGGATGTTGAGGATCGTCTCACCAAATTGTTGGGCGAGCAAGTGGCAAAGGAAGTTATTGAGAAATTCGACTTGGAGGAAAATGATTTATTATTTTTAGGCATGGGCCCAAAAGAGGAAACGGTAAGTCTTGAGGAAAACTGTATTTTAATTCCATTTCCATTAATTTGTTTCTTTGTTTTTTCTTTGTATCTTGCAGCGCAGTTTATTGGGACGCATTCGCTTGGACTATCACGAGTTCCTCATTGAGAATCTGAAGGCAAAGAAACTACATGAATATCGTTTCCTATGGGTTATCGATTTCCCACTGTTCGAACGGAATCGCGAGACCGATCAATTGGAAAGTGTTCACCATCCATTTACCTCACCACATCACGAGGATTTGGATAATTTTGCGAATCTGTGTGACAATTTGGAGAGCATACGTTCTCAGGCCTATGATTTGGTCTTGAATGGCCAAGAGGTTGGAGGCGGATCCATACGCATACACGATCGTGATATGCAGCATTTCATATTGGATCAAATCCTCAAAATACCCCACGAGCATTTGTCACATTTATTGAGTGCCCTCGAATCAGGATGTCCACCACATGGTGGCATTGCCTTGGGTATCGATCGTCTCATAGCCATAATGTGTCGGGCTCGCTCCATACGCGATGTTATTGCATTCCCTAAATCCTTAAATGGTCGCGATCCATTATCGAATGCACCAATAGCCATATCCGATGAGGAAATGAAACTGTATCATTTGGCTGTTGTTGAGGCCACAGAGGAAGAGGAGGCAGCCGAACGAGCAGCAGAGGCCAACAGCACGAACGATCATCAAGAAGATGATGATCCAGATGCAGTGCGTGCCCCACCCTCGCCGATGTCTGGTGTTAGTGATACGGAACAAAATCAACAGCAGAGGCCAAGCGGCGATATGGATGTCGACAACAATGTAGTGGAAATCAAGCAAGAATTTGAGGAAGAATCCGGCTCAACTAAAACAACACCAGCAGCTACAGCGACTCCTGCTAAACGTACTGTTAAAAAGAAGGTCTAGATTAAACGCTGGTTATCCAGTAATTAGTTTAACCCACAAGATCAGCAAAGCAAAGAAACCACATTTTAGCTATAAGATCAGTTCGAAAGTTGGAGAGAATTGGTGGAGCTGCAAAAGATAAGAAATGAAAGATTCAGGAGTCATACATCGAAATTATGAACAGTTTCAACAGGATTAGTGTTGCTCCCATAGATGGTTTATATATATATAACATTTTACAATTACTTACTTATATAATTATAAATACATACATACAAAGAAAATTGCTAATTGTATTCACACAGAATTGTTTCATATATATAAATTAATAAAAAACAAAATAAAAATGCTTGGAAATTACATAAATAATATATAAAAAAAGCAAATTTTCTCTAATTATCTTAAAACTAATGGAATTTGTATAGGAGATAGGGCGGGGGCAAGGGAAAAGTTTTTGCGAAAACGTATTCTTCTAATCCATTTTTGGTAATCTAAAGATATTATTATCTATAATACCATATGTTAAATTGCGTCTATAGGCCCACCAATTAAGTGGTGGAGGATTTGTAGTCTGATGATGAAGTTCTTGCTCTCCTCTTTCAACAAATTCCTCCGATTCATTTTGCTCCTCCACTGAATCATCCTGTTCCATACTTGCTGGACTATAACTTGTCCAATTATCATATGCATTTACAATCGGATCATAGCCAGGTATATCAAGATTATTAAAATTTGATGCCAATTTGCCAAATTGGTCGATTTGTTGCATCAGAGGATCAACACTCTGATAATGATTCGGCCGCTTTAAAACCATTTGTGCATCCCATTTAATACCCAAAACGGGCAAATCTGTCCATTTACCCAATGCATACGGTGATGTATCATTGGTATCAATTATAAACATTCCCCGGGTACTTGGTCGTATATTATCACCAGCTTCGAGCAGATAATTTGTTGGTGGACACATGCCCAGCAGATAGGAGATATAACCACTGCATGCCCAACCCCAAAAACCTTTGGGAGAACGTATCGATTCAAGAAAATAAGCCGGAGCACGCTGGTGACTGCAAGCAAAGGAATCTACAAAAGGGATCGTAATTAGTAATGGATCAACTTTATCCACTTTATAGCTTCTCCATTTCATTTCACTTACTTATCTTTTGTCCATTGCATCCGGGTTGCATTATTCCACCATTCATATAGAAATCCGCATGACCACATCTTTCTAGTTTACCTTGGACCATGGCATTTGTATGTATCACATCCACATAATCCGCATCACTGGAATCCAATTTATCGTTATTTCTGGCGGTGATAAATAATGGCATTGCCGGATCTAAGCCAGTTATACGAGGTAAAGTATAGTTCCTTAAGCTTCTTGCCACATAATTGGGCACATGGGCACCCAAAGAGAAGCCAATAATATGAATATCCGTATTGCCAGTTTCCACCAAACGTTCCACCAATTGGGCTGTACAATTGCCAGCTTGACGAGTATTATGCACAGCACTTATATAGCAAGGACCCGGTGATAATATACTCCAATCCACATAGATGATATTGTAATCCGATCTGGCTAGATATTCTAGAAAAGAAAAGAAAATGCTATAAAATGGGGCAGTTTGAAAAATTTCTAAAACTTACCATCCCGCATTTGTTGTAATGGATGCAAAAACATATCAGAATTATATCCATGGATGATAATTTTTGTTGGATAACGTGGATTAAAATATGAACTAGTCAGATTTGATTTCTCCAGCGTATCATCAATATGCAAACACTGACGATCATTTGGATTATGTCGTGTATAGATATAGTATTTAACATCCGGATCAGGACAAGTGCGTCGTATGGCCCACTTACAAGGACCTATACTTATATCCCGATTCGATGGGGCAGGAGCAGTTGTTGATGTAGGTAACATGTCTGTGGTATCATCATCAATGGGCAATGGTTTTCCCGTCACAAATTCAAATATGGAAGCTCCATGGCATAGGCCAACTTTGGTTCGATTGGTAAAAAATAACTTTTACTTTTCTTTCTTTTTTTTTTGCATTTTCAATAATAATTCAAGGTACTTACCTATTAGTAGGCCTATTAATAGGCAACTAAACTGCATCTTTGTCTAGCAAAAAATATTAATCATATATTTATCGGCAAGTAGCGAATTGGTTGAAACTCTCGGAGAAACTGAATGCCGCCTGCTGTTCAAGTCACAATTATTTTGGCCAAATGTAATAAGTAAGTAGCTACCAACTGACCAACTACTGAGTAAACGGAATTGAGTGTGTTTATTGAGTGTGGATGGCCCATAAAGTGAGAGTTGGTTGGCGTTGTTGCGGGGGGTGGCGGAAAAGTGAAACCGTTATGAGAATTTGTTATTTAAATCAAAAAACAAAACAATTGTGACGAATTGTTGTTTACCTATTTTCTATAGTGTGTGTTTTTTTTAATGAAAAAGTAGAATTATATGAATCAAAAGCAGAAATTGATCGTAGTTCAATTCTAATAAAAGATATATACATAAACAATCAATACCCTACATGTAGTCCTGAATATTGCCAACTTTATTCGTTAACAATTACTATTATTACTATATAAAGTTATTATTACAATAAAAATTTTGAAGTTTGTTTTGAATTCTATAAATATAATCTATAAATTTGTAATAATATAAATATGCATTAGAATTCCGAAACCAAATTTTAAATTTATTTATAAGGTCTGAAAGTTCAAACTGACTAAGCAGATAAGTACAATATTAATTAATTGTTTTTATTTTTTCAAACATTTTTCTAGTTTTATTTAGAAGTTTAAGAAACTTAAAGAAATTGACTTGTCAAGATTTAATAAAGTTCTACAATAGTTTTCAATTGCCTAAGGCTAACTCTAGAAAGCAAAAGACTTTTTTTCATAGAGTATTTAGCAAACTTGTTGATTTGTTTACACAATATTATTCGTATATATAATTGCATTCAATCGAAATTATTCACTCACTCAGACACACTCACTCAAACAAAAAAAAAACACTTGCTCTCGCACAATTTACCAAGGAGGGTAGCGCGTCTACGTGCCTGATATTTTAATTTGATTTTGTTTTTTTTTTTTTGTCATCAAATTGCTGAATGAAAAACTTTTTTTCTTCTTTTTGCTGCCAAAGAGATCTACCGATCACGTATACAATATAAAAGGCGAATACGTTACTCTTTTATAGGTAAGCTGCATACTGCAAAACGTTTATTAACTTGGCCAAGTCAACTGCTCCACATAGATAAAGAAGATGCGAATTATAATATTTTTGTCTGATTGGGGTTACTGGGTTGCAATTTTCTTACCAAATACATATATACATATATATACTATATTGTGCTACTACACATATTCTTTAAGTAACCCCTTTATCTACTTGTAATTTTCAAAAAAATTAAACATTTTTTTGGCATATTTTGAATGTACATACATATACATATGTATTAAAGAATATTGTGTAAAAATTTCGATCTGTCAATTAGTTTTAAAGAATTTAGCTTATATGTCTTTACATATATAAGACGTCTACGCGTATTTTAACTTATTTTTAACGGTTCCTAAAACTTTAACCGCGTTTTTCCCGAAACTATGATTTCAAATTAGGTTAGCAAGATTTCTCAGAATCGGATAAGCCGATTGGATTTAATTTTTCACCCGATATTCTTAAATACTTTTGCTTGGTAATGATCGAAGGAATGAAATTTCTGAAAATAATTACGATTTTTTAAGACACTTCGAAGTCAAACAATTTTCGAAAAAAAAAACGATTTTTCGGGCTTACAAGTAGATATAACCCCTTAGGAAATGAGAAAGGGGACATTTGTATATCCTTCATTATTTTCCAATTTATTGTCGCAACGTGTCTAGCAACGCCTACATTGAATCTATATCTATATATAGTATATACAGAATAAATTTTTTTTCTATTTAAAGGGTGCATCTAAATGAAATACAAGTTGGAAATTGACACAGTGGTTTATATTTTATTTGGATTTGTAATAGTTTTAAATGAGAATAAACATTGGATTCTTATAATCTTTAGAATTCTGGTTTGGACTTGGTTTGGTAAGAATTTGTATGCTTTTTTTAAACACTTTCTTAAACTAAAAATAAAACCTTCTTAGTCAAACTTTTGGCTTTATTTTTATGATAGATGAAATGTTTTTGAAGGGCACCCTTTATACAAAAATATAAGTGGATATTCAGATTATGGAATGTCAAACAAAAATGTGAATTAATAGATGGACAGAAAATGAGCGACATGTGTGTATATAGAACCAATAAAATTATTTATAGCCTCTTAGCTGAAAGACATCTACAAATATACAGAATACATACAAACATACATAGTTTTCTTCTCCAATATTAAAGACATTTAAAATTTTTTTAACATAATCATTTTTTAATTTCATTTATTTCACATTGATTAATCATACATTTTGTTGTTGAACTCATTCCTTGATTTCCATCACATTTGAAGGCATATTGAAATTCTGGTATATTCATATAGACTCGATTCAATTGTATTGAAAATTTATCATCTTGACGGCCACAGAATTGTTGGGCCACAGCATAGAACATAATTTGTTCGACATTCAAATTGAAATATTGTAAAATGTAATTTTCAGCAAAGGCGAAACGTTCACCCTCTAACCAAAATTGATAATCTCTAAGGGAATAGGCAAAGCCACGATAGAAATTGAAAATATTTTGCACCTCCAATGGGCTCAATTGACGATATATGGTCGTATTGTTTGCATCATCAGAATTTTGTTGATATTGTTGATCCAGGCAATCCAAGGCTGAATAATAACCATCTATATCCTCAAGTAAATGAGATTCTAGCCACAAATTTAAGCCTTGAGTTGCATAATAATGATATGTGGGACGATATAGAGACAATATAACAAAATGCATAAAATGTTTGAGAAAATAGGCTGGCATCTGCGAATCCTCTTCGTCTATATATGAGGTATAGAAACTAAATCGTAGTCGACTCCGCCGCAGCTGTAGAAGATTGTAGAAAAATGAATTTTCTATAAATTTCACCTCACGATAATGTTGTGTGATTTGGCTTATATTCAAATATGATTGAGCATAAGTTTGTAGTATTTTGGCCAATTGCAATTCCTGCTTTTCCATTGATTTTGGCCATAGATAACCCAACCAGTCGCGACGTGAGAGTTTCGAACGACGTTTCTGATAGAATTTTGTGGTATGCAATTGATATGAAGCCAATGCCACTTCCCTCTTAATATAGGGTTCAAAAACAAACCATTGCCAGTATTCGGCATGCAAAACTCTTTCAAATTCACTTGTTAAATCATAACAATTTTCTTGAATTACTTTCAACTTCTGCTTAACTTGCCATAAAACATAATTGTAGACAATTCTGGGTTCAGTTTGTCTTAATACCAGCCAAGATTGTGTTATTTTTTCAACATCTATGGGCAATTTTCGTGAGTTCTTCAAATCTCTTTGAGTGAATCCTAGATGACTAAAGAAATTCTCAAAATATGCCATCATATTATCATCCAAATGAAGATCTTCATTCTTTTGATTTGTCTGTTGAATGGGTTTCAATAGACTTCTCACTATGGGCAATTCACCTCTCATGCCACGGCAAAGGATACGCATTTCATGGGCTATCACCTGACCCACATGATGATGTCTGCCCTCCAAATCTTCGTCTAAACTTAATTTAAAATCTTTTGTAGTGGGACAGGGTAAATTATCTATTGGCGTTATATATATTGTTTTCTCAGCAAAGTATATATTTATTAGAGTGGGCAAACCCTGACTAGCCAATTGACTTGCTAGAGATATCCAATTTAGTTTACCATTCAATTGCCTTCTCTCCCATTGATGGCGCAGAAATGGCCATGTCTCTAGTTCTTCCTTATGTTCTCTCAATCCTGGCACTTGATCTATGAAAGTGATATCATTATCCTTTGCCCGGCATTCCTTGTGGAGTTGTGACAACATTTGTCCGGTAAGAGTTTGAAAATTTTCATTTTGTCTTTGAAAGAAATCCATGCGATCTTGTTTATTATATAGAAACGGTGGCACAGCATCTCCCTCATCATCATCATCATGATTATTATTATCAGCTATTTTCCTCTCATAGTTTCCACAAGCATGTTCATAGAAATTATTACACGGTTCTATAGATGTATTACGTATTTTGATTACATCTTGTAAATTTCTTTTATATAGCAAAGTAAATGCATCATTTTCCGTTTCAGTTTGTCCCACAATTAATTGTATTAAAGTGAATAAATAAATTAGAATTTCTTTGCCGCGCATCGTCGATCTGTGCCTTGGTTTTGCTTAGCGAAAACTGCGCCACAATTTCGAAACAAAATCTCCGACAAAAGGCTGATAAGAAGTCGCCAGAGAGATAGAGAGAGAGAGAGACACGAGACGAGAGAGAAGTTTCGCCTTGACCTTAGACATTCGGTTTTTTGTTTGTTTGCAATTTTACAAAAACATTTTTTTTTTTGTTTTGGTGATAAGACACGCCTTTTTTTTATGTGAGTAGCGTATTTAGAATCATTGATAGTACAAATATAAAAATATATATATAAATTGGTGTGCTTATATATAGAAATGGCAAAAAATAAAAATATTCCATCACACGAGACCCCCCAAATTGGCATATCATATACGTTTGCTTGAATAGTAGATTAAATATAGAACTTTATATATTTAATTACTTAAGATTAAGTGAAATTTTCATAATTATTTTAATTTATTTTTATGAGTATTTATTTAATGTTTTTAATGATGAATAATGATGAGTAATATAACTTTGCTCTGACCATTTCAATTTGTTAAAAGGAATTTAAGGCTGATTATGGTGCATATATAAAAGTTCAATAAACTTCAACTGAAAATGATAAACAAATAAAGAAAAATATTAAAAATAAATCAAAATAATCCCAAAAATAATATATTTATATAGCTTTTACAAATTTTTAAAGATCATGAAATAAATTATCAAGTAATTTGGTATTGCTGAAGTGTAAAAGTTTGCTTGTAAATTTCTCATTTTAAAAATTGCAATATTTCGAAAACTACTGACAGCAGAGCAATATATTGTATTTCGATTATAAAGAAAGGAGTATAAATCAAGTGCCAAGATTGAGAGATCATAAGGAAGAACTAGAGACATGGCCATCAATGGGAGAGAAGACAATTGAATGGAAAACCACATTGAATATCTCTAGCAAGTCAATTGGCTTGAGTCAGGGTTTGAGGACTCTAATAATTTTATATATAACAAAACTTCTCAAATAATATAAATGATAATAGTTTGTGTTTTTTTTTTTCGTTTATTTTTACTATTCGATATTTTGCCCCTTTTTAATTCATACTTACATACATTTTAAGCCTCAAATTATGTAGTTGAATAAGAAACTATTAAGAAATAGACTTAATCTAATTGAAATATTTTGCTGAAGAAACTATATAGAATTTTAGGATAGGGTAACTTTGAGAATTGGAGTCTGGTCTTTGTTCGGGAGATGTGGCAAGATAGGAGATTATGGCAACGCAGTCACAGTGAGTCGGTCAGAGAGGGAAGTCAGAGTTAGTTGGTCTGTCAAAAAATAAAGAGTGAGTAGGTCAGTCGGAGAGTCGGTCGCGAGGCAAAGAAACGAAGGTGTGGTGTATGGATTACCATTTCCATTACATTAAATTAGAATTACATTAAAATATTAAGTCGCAAACGAAATATTGTCGCTTAACAATAAATTTATGATCCCTACATAACGCCGATAGATAATTTACCATGTGCCACCACAAAAGAGTTTAAATTAACTTTAGACGAAGACTTGGAAGGTCGACAGATGATTAAGAAACCTCTCATTTACTTTCTCGCCTCATTAGCCTTTTTTGACCCAATAACAAACAAAAAGTAATAAGAACTTTAACATTTGATTTAAAATTTTGTGCATTTTGCATTTCATATTAAAATTCTCATCTCAGAGTTTAATGAAAAATTTACAATTAAAATTCACTTAAACATGGTGGCAAAAACAAAATTGTTTTCTAGTATTGAACGATGCATTGCAATTAAAATTTTTACATATTTTGTTGCGTATGTGTAATAAAAATTACACATACGCCTTGTGTGCACTTTGTTTTGTGCTTCAATTAAAAAGGTAAATGAAATTTATGAAAAAAATACTTGAAATATTAAGAACAAACATTTCATCAACAAGCCGTTTCTTTACGTTCCATTTGAATTTCATCATATTTTTTGTTCAAAATTTTCACTCAACATATGAAAATGTTTTGTTTGTTCTATACACTGACAATGAGAGGGTATATTTATTTTAAGGGAAGACAAGAAAGATGTAAGAAATGTAGAGTTACTCTTGATAAGTTAAATTATATATCTACTATTGAAAAGCATTGTAAAATCAAATCGAATAAAAGTTTTCTTAAGTTTCTTTGTGTTTCTATCAAAGCTACTTCTTAAGAGAATTCGGATATAACTAATAAAATTTTGTACATCCAACAAGATAGTTTTCGTTTTTAAATAATTCCAAATTGAAGGTTATAGCATCTCTTGCGTGACCGACTTTAGCCCGGCCCCTTTCTGTTTTGTCTTGTTTTGAAAACGATAATTATGTTTGTCATTAGGTTTGGCAGATGTTTAAAAAGTCACATCCTCCATTTGCAGCTATGTTTCAGTTATTTTTCTATATAGCATATATATGTATATATATATATCTGTATATATATTGTTTTCTTTTCGAGTTCATTTACGCAGTGCATAGAACAAGAAGAAAAAATAAAAGAATTCTTTCAGATAATGACAAGTGTCAGCTTTGGTTTTTTGGACTCTTCATTCCAAAGTTGTTTACCAAAATGTGTGAGGGCGTTGTCATTTTTTATATACTCTATAGTACATACCTATGTATATACTTTTATATATACTTGAAAATACATTTTTGCCTGTTTAAAGTATACCAAAAAATTGTTTCGATTCCAAAAATATTAAAATAACTGTCAATAAATCTGGCAGCAGCAGCAGCATGTTCCATTATCTTTTTTTTTTTTTTAAGTACAATCTCTGATATACAACATTTTACTATATATATATCTATATAGTTATATATAATTATATAGAATATACTATTTTTTCTTCTTTTCACCGGCTGCTTGAAATCTGTCAGAGTAGAAAACTTTCATATTTTATTTTATTTATTTTCAATGGATTTTTCTTGTGGTTCTTCTGCAAGAGTTTCCAAAAAAACTTGGCTAACAGCAATATTTATAGATATATATAGTTATATCCATATATCCATAGATAAATATTATATGTGCATATATATTTTTGCCACTTGTCAAGTTCTAGTCCCCCCATGTCTTTGTGTGAGTGAATACTTATACATACATATACCTATATAGATGTCTGTGTGTTTTATGCGATTCCTCTTGAACGATTTTTTGGCCAACCCGAGAACAAAATATTCAAGATTTTAGTTGAGCCAAAGGCTTTCATCAGTTAATAGCACAAAAATTATTTGTGTCGCAGCACAAAAAACCTCTCAAGAAAAAAAAACAAAAAAAAAATAGGTAAAAGCCAAAATGAAAAAGTGTTGTTCAATCAATTGAAAAAACCAAATTCCATAAATTGTTTCCATTTCGAGTGGTCTGTGTGCAAAAGTAAAAAAAAAACGACATAAAAAAAAAATTTCAAGATTATTTGGATCGGTTCCAATCTATAAAACCTGGAATTATTTTTCACATATATCTGTCTATATATATATATATATATACTCAATCTATAGCTATAAAGATTATGACGGCTGACAGAGAGACAGAGAGAGATATGAAACATTTTCCATCTGGTTTTTCATTATGTTGTATAATTTTAAAACAAAATGATATGTGCTAATAAAATTTATAGCCATCAGGTTCTTTTTTAATTTTCTCACGCGCCAAAATATAAGAAAAAAAAATTTATTCTTTTTTATATAATGTGTGACCTTTGTATATAAAAGTTATCCAATTTTTTATATGACTTGAACTTGTTTCGTTTTAGCAAACTAATCCGCCATGAGTGAAGCCAAGAACTTGATGACCACCTTCGGCATTTTGGCCATTTTACTATTTGCCCTGTATATCATCTATGCAGTATTGTAGATTTCTTTCCAAAAATCATGGCGCAGCGGAAGAGGTAAGATAATTAAACCAATTTAATGACTTACTAGCTAAAGTTTAGTTGTTTTCCATTTAAATAATATAATTATATTTTAACCTAAAAACCTTAATAAAAATATTCTTCATATATTGCAAATGCTAGTAAAATTTCTTCAAGACCAACAAAAGCAATTGGTCTTGATCTTACCATAACATAGTACTTTGTACTTGACTGAACACAAACTGATAAGAAGAAACTATTCGAATTATTATTAATTTATTTAAAAAATTAGCTATAAAACATTAAAATTAACAATATTTTAACTAATTATTAGAAGGGTGAGCTCTAGCCCTAAGGCCTTCCGCTCTAAGATATAGGAATCTGTATTGTATAGTATGCCCATTTGAATTAAATTTGAAATTTATTGCTAAAAAATTTGTCTTAGTTTTCTCCTGAAAGCTGAGCTTCCAATACATATTGTGAAAATGCTTTGTTAGACTTTTATAGAAATTTTACTTTGCTGAACTGAGGATGCACTTTTTGTACTTTAAAATATCATTGTTTAAGTACAATAGATTGAGTTGTCTCTGTGACTAACTTTAGTCTCTTACTACCTTTAATCTTAAGTAATTTGATAAAGTTCAAGTAATTTGTAAGCTGATGTTGATGACCCATATAGTAGCTAAAGCCTGCCAATATAGTCGATGATATTACCAATCATATCTTTTGAAGTCTGTATAGCTGCTCCAACAGCTGCTCAAGAAGTATACCAACGGTATTTACCTCTATTCAGTCCAAAAATCAGTCATACCTATGACACGAACTCTCTTCTTAATACTATATTAAGTAATTCTAGTTAATATTCTAATTAAGAACTATTTACTTTAGGCCAATTCAATGAATACTCTTAAAAAATCAAGTGCAAAAAACCGAAAATTACTGTTTACAATATTTCTTTTAAAGTTTTTACAAACTCAGACAACTTATAGCACATTTCTAGCTAGCCCAATTACTAGAAGCTCATTCCAAAGAGGTATAAATATAGAAAAATTTGGCAATTAGACAGATGATCGTGTAAAAAACTTTGAGTATCCTTTTGAGTAAGTTTTAGGCATTGATAGTTATAAAGTGATAGTCAAAAATCTCAAGGAATTTACCTCTTATGTAAACTTACTTTTAAAATCGTTTTAATAAAATTTTTAAAAGGTATAAAATAAAGTAATAGTTGCTTTTACTTTGGGAAAATATTATCTTATCATATCATTCGAAAAGCAGATCAAGTCTATAAGTTTAGAGTCATCTACAAAAGGTTTATAATTTTGCCCAATTTTAAATATAAAGAGAGTAAAAAGATACTAAATCAAATGTCATATAAAATCAATGCATTTTCAATCTATATGTATTTTTAACATATACACAAAATAAAATAAAACACTCAATTAATTTATAGCTTTACTCAATTATTTTATACTTTAAACATTTTCACTAAACTAAATTATGGTCCGCAACTTTGAACGATATAAATCATATTATCAAATACACAAATTAAATCTACTAAATATTTAGTATATATGCGATATATTTGTTGATAAATATTAGCAAATTTATGATTTATTTTCATAAAAAGAAAATGTTTCAAAGATTATTAGAAAATTTTCTATTTGAACATCAAATAAAATGCTGAAAAGCCGCATGCCATAAAAATGTTCAATCAGAAATTTGTTTTGATCTATGGCCTACGTGCCGAAAAATGTCTAAATGCCTCTATGTAATATTGAAATATATATAAAACAATACAAAAGCTTTTGTGTATGTAGATGTTTTCCAAAATAAATAAACAATTTAACAAAACTGGAGAGAAAAACAGAACAAGCCAAAAACCGCAACAACAAACTGAAATATAAATTTTTTTTGGAAATGGACAAGGTCCAAAGCAATTTGTCTAGCAAAAAGGAAAAAAAAAAAAGAGAAGAGTAGTCAGTATTTGAAAATCTCATGGAATACAAATATATATATAGTTGTATATATATGTTACTAAATTTTAAATGTATCCACATATGTATATATATACATACATATATATATCGAGCTAAAAGAAAGTGTGTGCCGCCAACAAACTGGACACAAATACCAAAAGATCTACAATATATATGTACATATATTTATATATATGTAGAACTAATTCGATATATGTATGTGGCCATAATTCCATTTGCTTTTTGGTGCTGGCCGATTTCAAAATTATTTTTTTTTTTTTTTTGATTCGATGGAGAAGAAAACATAAGTTTTTATTCGAGTTCAGTTTTTGCGTGACTTTAGCTACGAACGGTTGGCGCCTCCAGCAAAGGAAAAAGAAAGTGTGTGATAAAAAATTTTGAAATGTTAATTGCCAATAATTGATACATAAATAAATAAAATTGATTATCATAATTTTTTATAGCAAAACCAGCAACATCTGCAACAACAACAACTAATTCAAAATGAATGAAGCCAGAAGTTTGTTCACCACCTTCCTTATCCTGGCCTTTTTGCTCTTCCTGCTCTATGCCTTCTACGAAGCCGCCTTCTAACAACACAACAATATAATTAAATAAAAAAATAAAAAAAAAATATAATAATCTATCAACAAAAATGTTTAAAAAAATTTAGTTCAAAAATTTATCTTACATGTTGAATTTCAATTCCAAAATAATAATGATGAGAAAGAAAATATGAAATTTATTGATTAGGCTAAGAAGCTAGCATTTAATGGATTTCTATTTAGTACCCTAAGCCAGGTGAGTCCAACAACTAAATATAAGAAAATATATAACTAACTATATAGAAATATTTTAAACATATTTATAAATAATAGCTGGCAATTATTTTTAATTGGACCTTGGCTGGCTGTCACTTAATTAATTAAATTAGGAAAAAAAAAATCTCTTGAAAAACGAATTTCAAAATTTTTCTTTTTGTTGTTGCTATTTTTTAACCAGAACATTGCGACATGGCCCACTAAAATATTTCCACCTCCCTTCTGCCTCCCCCTTGCACAATATTCAAAATCGTTTTAGGCTACAATGTCTTCTTTTTTTTTTGGTTTTTGCGTTTTTGGAAATTTGTCAAAGTTTTGCTCGTTGAAATATTTTTGTTTTATGTTGGAAAAAACATATAAAAAATAAAAAGAAATAGAAACAAGTTCAAAAAGAATTTTTTTTATGGATATAATTTATGAGCTGCAAACTGAAATGATTTGAATTAATGTTCTTTGTCATGCAAGAAAAGCCAAAAAAAAAAAAAATCGATTAAAAAATGTTTTCTATAGAAATTTTCTAACTTTTGAGTGCAAAAGAAGTTCAGATGAACTGGCAAAAGAATTTTTTTTATTAATTCAAAATCAACCTTGACTATGTGAAGAAAGCATAAGAATTTTGATTTTAGCTAAAAATATTTTTAAATTTTTTGTGTTAGTAAAGTTTAACTATTTTTATATATTTTATTGTTATTTATATGAAGATTAAAATTAGCTAGAATGTGAAAACTAAATGGAAGCAAATTTTGTTAGATGGGTTGAGGGAAACTTTTTAAATATATCCAAAAATAATATTTCCACATTACAAACACTTATGGTCAAAATAATAAGTACATGAGTAAACCTTCCATTTAGAGTAAAATATTCGAAAGTAGAAGTACAAAATAGCTTCCCAAAATATTGAAAAATAATTTTTGAAAAATTTAGAATTGCCAATGGATTACATTTCTAGCATTTTCCAAAGTTTGTTCATATAAATATTATATGAAAGAAGAAAGAATTATAAATATGAAAAAAGAAAGGCGTCAAATTTGGTGTAATGATACATTTTCACTTATTATTAGAAGTGCATTCGGCACTTGATTGATATTGATATTCATCAAAACGATATTCTCTATATGTCAATATGACATATACCCTTTTCCCCTATAGATACCTATAATATAATTGTCCAGCATTTCAAAAATATTTTACTTCCTGTATATAAAGACTTCTTTCTCTTTTGTGTAGACTTTTCAAAAAACAAAACGCAATTTCTGATTCGAAAGGGCCTAAGAAACAATTTCTTAAACATACAAAAAGCAACATTTTATGTTAAGTTCATATAAGATTTACCATCTTAAAAAATTAGTATTTTATATATACATATATTCCTAATCAGTAAAAGTACCTCCCCACAGACATCTGTGCTATTTATTTTACTACTTAAATATAATTGGCAAATAAATTTGTTTGTCTATTTTCTAATCCCTCAAATGGTGGGGCAAAAATACTTTTCGTTTTAAAAATAGAAACCAAAAAAGATTATAGCTTGGCTGCTGTATAAACAATATATTTTTTTTATCTCTTGGTCTATTGTTCACAAAAATAAACAAAAAAAAAGGATAAAAAATAAAACCCAAACACATTTCAATTATTACTCGTAGCAAATTGAACAACCAGTTTCTTTGCAATTAATTTAGGAAATTTATGAAACTAGGGCAGCAATACACATATTCGTAATTAATGTTAAACACTTGTAGATTATTTTCCTATATACATACATTTATATTTTTTTAAATTTTTAATTTTTTGTGCACATTTTCGTTTATTATAATCATTTAGATGACGTCAAAGGCGACCGCCCCCATTGGGGACCACTTGGAGGGGCTCGACTGCAAATCAAGCGAAAAACACAACACAAATGGACCATTTGGTATGTTTCATAAATTATCGAAATGCTTTATACGACTTTTGCCAATTTCGACTGTTTTTTCTTCTATGTTTTTCTAGCATTGCGCCATGTTCATCCAGTTTTTCTTTTTTTTTGTGGTATCCGATGGGGCGACTTTATCTCTCTTTGGCCGTCATCTGTTCTAATCATAAATTGTAATTTTGTTTTTGCTCTAAAGTATATCTACAATTTATATAATAATATTTTGTCGGATCTTGCCAATTTCATACATACATATATAGACCATGATGTACAGCACGTTTCAATTTTGAAATTTTGATTATTTCATTGTTTCAATTTGAAATTTCAATTTTTTCGTTTTTCGGCATTTGTTATACATATATCTAAGAATTGATTTAATGTAATAATTGCATTTTATTTTTCCGTAAATAACAACAACAATTTATAGAAACTTGACTAAACCAAGGAAAAAAACAACAACAACAACAAACAGCAGGAATAAAACAACAACAAACCAAAAACAAATTACAGAAAATTGAAATTTTCTTTTGGGGAGAAGAAATTGAGATTACTTTTGGGTAAAGGAAATTTTCTATGATTGTATTAAATTAAAGGAATGATCTATATTTAATATATATATAAGCAGATTTGTAAGATTTTTGTAGATTTTTTTTAGACAATGAATAATTTTTTGAAAATTAAGATTGAAAGAAATAATATTGGAGCCAGGCGCTTGTGACTGTCGCCAATTTTAGATGGGTTCTAGAGTTCTACCAGATAGCTTGCCGTCTGAATGGGAGATCAAGTGGATGATTTGTTTTGAGACTTCAGATTTGTTGACTATAGTTCATAGTTTTCATGAATTTCTAGTCTCTTGCAGTAACAGCAGTTCAGATTCTGAATCTCAGACTTTATAGAGGGCATCTCCAGGTCTCTATGTATGATCGAGTTTCTGATAAACCATTTGTTTTGGAATCTTTGAAGGATTTCGATGTTGGAAGTGGATCATATGCCCCAAATTGGCTTTAGGTTCATTTTGTAAAGTAAAAGCTTGTAACATTAAATAAAATATTGGACTTATGCGATTCTACAAATATTTTTAAATGCAAAGCTTCGTATGGAAGAATTTAGGGGGTTACAGGGGGTAAACTGTGTTTATTCAACAACTGATGGTAACCTAAACAAAGGTCTTTTAAAAATAATATATCTGTTCGATCACATAAAAATGTCAACTGGCACCGCTCCAATGAAGGTAAATTGGTTTATAATAAATCAAAAAATATCGTTGACTCTTTTGTACAATAAATTAAAGCAAATATTAAGTGAAGAAATTATAAAATGCGTATATTGTCTGAAAAAAAACTATAAAAATTTGTTTTATTTTTCTTTAAATTAGCGACTGTTTAAAAAATGTTCTTTTTTGATGGAAATTGACTTACGAAATTGTTAAAACTAAATGGTAATAAATTTTTAAAAATTTTTTTAATTCATTTTGTTTATTTCTACTGAAAATACAAATTATGTAGAAAATTCTCATACAAATTGGCGATCTGCACAGGATACAAATGTTTTTATCGCTGTTTTATGCATGCTTTGTTTATTAAATGCAATGCACTGTGAGTAATATGCTTATTCTCAAATAGTTCATTGGCGATCGGTAGCTCGAAGCTTCTCCTCGACGGCTTCGCGTGAGGCCTCTGACAAATCAGTTGCTTGTATGTATTTTTGGACTCCCACTAGAGATTTCTTCAAAGCGTCGAAAGAGCTGGAGTACAACATCTTCTTCTTAACCTTCGCAGTATCTGGACAACATGACATAAGGAACAGTTTTTGCTTCTTTGAACTTTCTGAAGTGCCTTGGCATTGGTGCATGTATTCAAAATCAAACAAGCCATATCGGCATTCACCTGGACCACACTTCTGGATGTCCTCTAGAAACTGATCGTATTCGCTGTTGCGATCTCTAACAGTTTCAACGTCAATTTGCTTTTCATCGCGAATATAGAAAATTACATAGCGATGTTTCTTATCCTTTTTGATTTCCTCGTATGTTGTTTTGCATACATCAGAGACAGTGACACCAGAAGCCATTTTTATATAAATTCAGTACTTTCACAATTTATTTAAAGATCAAGAACTTTTATGTTAAAAATACTGTTTAACCTTCCGCCATTCTTTCTTCTTCGAATATCTGAGAAATATAATTGAAAAGATTGTGTAAAAATTTCAAAACAATCAGTTGAGTATTTTGTGACAATTTACACTTTGAACCCCATTCTAAGGGAAACCCCGAAGTACCTCAGAAGAACCTCAGAAGTACCTCAAATATAGTCCTCCTGGGCTTATAAATGATGAAATGGCTAGAAAAATATTTATCAAAACCGTTTCAAATATTTAAAAAATATACTTAAGTATAGATATAGCCTTAAAATTTTTAGAAAATTATAAATTTTTTGATCATTTTTTGAATAACTTATCCATCTAACCCGTTCCATTGGATACAGCACGAGATGATATAATTTTCCTAATTAAATATAGCCTCCTTTGTAAGTCATTTCTTAGACTAATCATACTCTAATTTTGCAGTCAGTCTGCTTTGTTTCAACTTCTTTGCCAACTAATTAGCATAATCAACAATGACCGCCAGACAAATTCTATTGTCAAAGTTACTATTAGAGTTAACTTGGCTAACAAATAATACTAAGGCAGAAACTGCAAAAGTGTAAAGTCACGAAAGCCGACGCATAGCAAAGAAAACAAAATCCATTGTAATGTCATTTTTCATAATTTGTGGGCAGTTCTTCAAGTTATAATCAAAGTTGTGGAATGGGCGGCAAAGGGGGTTTGCTTATTGAAGTCGTAACTTCAATTGAAATTGGTATTTTGGCCAAGTGAATGCAATGAAGCGAACCAAAATGGAAGGAAGGGAAAAAAAACACCGAGATACTTGGAACTCTTGGCTCTTCATCTTCGGTTGTGTGTATGGTTTTTTTTTCTCCTTCTTTTGTGGGTCACTAAATTCGCGCGCTATGGCTAACCGGTTTCACGGCTCCAACTTACTGCACCAATGCAAAACTTCAGCAGACTCCAACCAACTGCACATATTTTGCCTGATTATGTAATATAACAAATTGATTTTTTTCAGCAGGTTTTGTAAGCAAATAACAACAGCAACAGTTTCTTTTCTTTTTCTCCTGTGTTTATACTATATTTTATTTATACAAACTTAGAACCAATAATTTTGTACATAACCCCCAAATATTATGGCCCAATTAAATAAGTGAAAACTACGCCATTTTCTGTTCAATTTGTTTCCTTTGAAGACCCTCAATTCGGAGACGTTTGGACAGTTCATTGGCCACCAACATGCGCAGACGCAGCGGAGCCATTTTCATAAAGAAATACTAAAAAAAAAAAAGGGGGAAAAGTAATTAAAAAATAACTCCTCATTCTAAGTAATTTCTACCCCTTTCACTCACTTGCAATGCATGCGTCCAATAACCTGTCGTTTCACTCGTTTTACCCAATGTGAATACCGTCGATTTGGCATAATCCTTGGCATTTGGTATCAGAAAACCTCCCTGCATCACCCTATCCGAATAGGCATTCATTTTGGTTATCACAAACAATGGAGTGACCAACTGAACTGTCACATTATGTTCAGCCAATTCGTATTCCAATGCCTTTGTGAAATATGTTATATATTTCTTTGTGGCCACATAGACAGTTAAATTGGACATTGGTGTTAGTTCCGAACCAGAGCCAATATTAACTATAGCTCCCCTACGAGCCGATTTCATTTGGCCAACAATTTTACGGGTTAGCATGGTGACAGCTCCAATATTCACTACAATCATGTTCCAGATAACATCTTCGGGAACTAGTTCCAAATGATCAGGATGCTCGTACATCATGCCAACATTGTTAACTAGTAAAATAGAAGATAAATTGACATTAGCATAAGTCAAATATAAGCCGTCTTATTTTCAATTTAAAGCTATGATTAAAAGTTAACTAAGTATATATAATACAAAGTAAATTAATAGATCTTCTTAATCCATTAATTAAAAGATTTTGCCAATCTTCTGTTTAGGCAGTCAAAAATAGTAAATACGGAATTCTAGTCAAACTTCTATTATTATTATTTTATTTAAACTGATTAAGTTATTAAGGCATAAAAAAGTACTAAAAACAAATTAAGAAAAACAAATTCTATTACTTTGAGCATGAAGTTCCATGTAGTAAATTACGGTATTAACAAGAATAGAAAACATATAAAAACAAGTAGTAAATACAAAATACTTAATATCAGTGATTACTCTGTCCTATTCTTTACTTTTTTTCCTATCTTTGCTTTTTAAGAGAATAATTGCAAAAAAATTCTAAAAATGTACACGAACATATTTGTATTGATCTAATTTAAATCAGATATTTATTAAATATTGATCTACTTTAAATCAGGCATTAAATACTAAATACTTAATAATAAAGGTTATTGGATTTAACCTTAAAAAAGTTAGCTCATACTTAAATGACCGATATATAAATAGCTAACTTAGGACTAATCAATCAAAACACTTTTTGTTTAGGGTATATATATCTCGGTATTGCAACGATTTCCCTCTCTATAATATCACATTACGTCACAGCTGTTACTGATGCTGAATCATAGTTTCATTCTTCCTTAAGATCAAAGGGCACAAAGGTTTATCAATGGGCTTGATATAATATTATTCAGAAAAAAAAATATTTTCCAGATACTATATATTGTCATCTTAATGAATATATTGTTTGTGTGATATATTTTTTCTATGGTTTATATACCAAATCAAAAGAACATATGTATGTATGAAAATTTATTAGATTTTTTTTTCCAAGATCTAAATACTAAAAATGTAGCAAACTTCTATAATAGTTTTTACTTCATAGGTTATAAATTTTATATTTATTTTATATAAATGAGCTACGGTAGTTTATATTAGTTCAAAATAACACAAGCTAAATGGGCCAATAATTTTGTACCTGAAAATATAGTTTAATACGTATTACAATAACATGTAGTACATATTAAATAAATACCCCATCGTAAATTTTTGGTTTTGTATTTTTTTTTTGTTTTTGTATAAGAGTCAAAAGTATAGTTAAAAATACTTCTTTAAAAATAAAGTATAAAAGTATGATATTTGGTATAATAGATATTTATCAAATTTTTTACTTTTCAAATAATAAAATTTACTTAGCATTGTTAAGCAAATTTTGGCAGCTAAACTTGCAATTATACCAAAATTCTACTGAGACCACACAGAAGGTCTTTCTTTTACTAACATTTATAACTAGTATTGATTCTTTAATATATTTATAATATTTTCGTAATAGTAATAAACAGAAATAAAAACAATTTTACATATACGTTAACTGTTTCAAGTTGTTAGCTAAAAATGTTTACTACAACTTTGACTTTGCCCCACATTTTGCAATGCAAGCAAAAAAAATAAACATTAAAAAAACTAATACAATTTGCCTTGTATTTTTTCTACCTTTTTAGTACATTTTCTTATCAAAGGGAACTAGCTGAAATAATTACATATATGTATAGTTTATAGTTTCAAGATCAATGTCATCTCTTATCAACTGATAGTGATGCTGAAGCCTTGTCATTGGTAGACAAGGTAAGACCATAAAGGTTAAAATGTAAATTGCTGAAGCGCGTCAAAGAGTTTAACGAGTTTGGCAAATAAAACTCCCAAAACGAAATAAAAATGAAGCAAGCAAGTCGTTCCTGCCGACATTGAGTATACCCTGTACCAACTAGTTATATTAAATCAAGATCGGCATCAACTTAATTCAAAATTTCTTTTAACATGCAGCAACAGCTACCGCATGCTATCTCGCTCACTCTTTCCAGCTAGTGTCGCCTTGGCAATTCAGTTCAAAATGCATGTTCGTATATCTTCGATATTTATTGTACGATTTCGACTAAATTTGGTCAGATAATGCATTTTGGCCACATTGTTGGGTGATTGCTTTAAAACTTCTCTAGTAAATCGTTTTTTCTAAATTGCGGGGGCGGAAGTGGGCGTGGCAAAAATTTTAAACTGTTGATTTGCGTAGGCACTAAACAAAAGTTCGAACACTCTCGAAATCGCAATCAATTCAAAACAAAATTCCCTTTAACATGCAGCAGCAGCGAAAGCATGCTATCTCGCTCTTTCATATCTGCCAATGTCGCCTTGGCAATTCAGTACAAAATGCAAATGGCTATATCTCCGATGTTTATTGTCCGATTTGAATAAAATTTGGTCAGTTAGTGCATTTTGACTATATAATTATGTCTACCAAATAACAATTGGATATCTTTATTACAGCTCTTGTAAATTGATTTTAAAATTTTCTTTTTTCATTTGGGGGGCGGAAGTGGGCGTGGCTAAAATTTAAAACAAACTTGACCTGTGTAGACACTAGACGGATGTTCACACCAAATTTGGTAGCTCTAGCTATTATAGTCTCCGAGATCTAGGTGTTCATACGGACAGACGGACGGACAGACGGACAGACGGACAGACGGACAGACGGACATGTCTCAATCGACTCGGCTGTTGATGCTGATCAAGAATATATATACTTTATGGGGTCGGAAACGCTTCCTTCTGCTTGTTACATACATTTTAGCGACTTTAATATACCCTTTTACCCTATGGGTACAGGGTATAATGAATTATATTTTGTACTTGAAAAAAACGGCATAGACCATACAGCAAACATAACTCTGACGACTAACTCTTCGTCTCGCCAATAGACCAAAAAAAAAAAAAAAAACCCAACAAAAAAATATTCATTATAATTGCAAGCAATTATTGTTGTTGGCTCACTGACATTGAGAAGAAGTAACAACATTAGGTAAATGTGGTCATTTGGCTACTGTTGACAATGAGTAAGCAGTTTGTAGTCAACGCCTTCTACAATCATTCAACAATAAATGACAACTGTATATATATATATATATACTTGTATATATTTACTTACCCAATATACCAACTTCGATGCCAGCCAATTCCTTTTCAATTTGTTCATATGCCTCTCTGCCCTTGCTAAAATCCACTGCAATCCATTTCGTTTTCACTTTATGTTCACTTTCTAGAGATCATTAAAGGTTTCTTATTTTGCATAGTTAGTTATATAACATAATCAGAAATCTTACCAATCTCATTGGTTACTTGGATAAGCTTCTCCTGGGTACGTGAGATGAGAACCAGATTGAGACCTTGACGTGCCAATTCCCTGGCATATTCCTTGCCAATGCCATCGGTGGCTCCGGTGACAACTATACAGTGGAAAAAAGTGAAAGGGTAAGTAACTTAATGACAGGATAAATAAAAAACTTGTTCAACTTTTAAAATAAACAACTATCATGTGATAATGAGATGAAACAAAAACCTTTAAATGAACCTGTGAACTCTTGGTTAACTGCTCATTAAAAGGTATATGAAATGACCTTTAGGAATGGAAAATTATAAGGTACAAAGTAAATGTTAAAGGAAATTTTCAGTATCTGGGAAAATTTGTGGAAATATGTGAACTTTTGTCTAGCAGTAGAAATCCCTACCAGACAAAATCAGAATTTAATCATATGATCACAATTTAACATCATATTAGAACGAACGGATAGCGTTTTATAACGATTTTGATACTATCTCTTGATACTATCCGTTTATATTAAAAGATTTCCTACATATATTGTATCTTTAGGCTAATTTTGATTAAGAAGAATAGTAGAGCCGTAACTAAAGTTCTGAACTCTGTCTTAACTAACTCTTGCACTAACTAACTCTAACTCTTCCCTTCTTTAATATATTGACCTTCTCGACATTGCTTTCTTTCTTCCACTACATCTTCTGAATGTGTCTAGGATTGATAGGACTGCATTCTTGGCTATGTATTCTACAGGCCTTATATAACAGAATACCTTCACTTTACAGATCTCTTACTGTCCCATTACTTCGAAACCTTAAGGCTAGCTCATTATACCCTGTACCCATAGGGTAAAGGGTATATTAAAGTCGCTAAAATGTATGTAACAGGCAGAAGGAAGCGTTTCCGACCCTATAAAGTATATATATTCTTGATCAGCATCAACAGCCGAGTCGATTGAGACATGTCCGCCTGTCCGTCTGTCCGTCTGTCCGTCCGTCCGTCCGTCCGTATGAACACCTAGATCTCGGAGACTATAAGAGCTAGAGCTACCAAATTTGGTGTGAACATCCGTCTTATGCCCAGGCAGGTCAAGTTTGTTTCAAATTTTTGCCACGCCCACTTCCGCCCCCGAAAATGAAAAAAGAAAATTTTAAAATCAATTTACTAGAGCTGTATGAAAGATAACGAATTCTTATTTGGTAGACATAATTATATAGTCAAAGTGCACAAACTGACCAAATTTCGAGCAAATCGAGCAATAAACATCGGAGATATAGCCATTTGAATTTTGTACTAAATTGCCAAGGCGGCATTGGCAGATAAGAAAGAGCGAGATAGCATGCGTTCGCTGCTGCTGCATGTAAAGGGAAATTTTGTTTTGAATTGATTGCGATTTCGAGGGTGTTCGAACTTTTGTTTAGTGCCTACGCAAATTAAGATATTTTAAAATTTTTGCCACGCCCACTTCCGCCCCCGCAATTTAGAAAAAATTAATTACTAGAGAAGTTTTAAAGAAATCACATTCTTACTTGGCACATCTAATAATGTGGCCAAAATGCAACATCTGACTAAATTTAGTCGAAATCGGACAATAAATATAGGAGATATACGAATGTGCGTTTTGTACTGAACCAACAAGTGCGAGATTAGCTGTGCCAGGTGTGAGCGAGATAGCATGCATTCGATGAAAATTTTGAATTAAATCAAAGGAGATCTCGAGGGTGTTCGACTTTATTTAATATAACTAGTTGGTACAGGGTATACTCAATGTCGGCAGGGACGACTTGCTTGCTTCATTTTGTTTAGATTATGTTTCATTTAATTTAAAGCTTACTTGTAACTGTTGGATGACAAGAGGAAAAATTTATTACTGAAAGTATTTATTAAAGGCATTAGGAAATGAATGCATGATTTAGGTTTAAAAAGTGGTAAGAGGGGAAGAAAAATTAGACTCAGAGGAGCGAATGTGTCTTACAGCTCGTCTCCGATACACCGTGACAGACAAAACTAAGTACTATCCTTAATTTCTTTAATTTCCTATCTATCCTTTTTTTTTTTTTTTTTGGTTAATTTAAGCTGATCTGAAACTGAACGATTTATGAAGAAAGTTACCCTTTTGTTATGTAATTCCTTTCTCTTCTAATCAAAAGATTTTTTGTGTGACCTTTTTAATAACTTCCACTAACCAAAACACTTCACCTGCTGTTGCCGCCTCTTTAATTTAACTACCAAGTGACCCAGTTAGATATGTTTGGCTAGTTGAACGATCTCTGTGAGGTAACTTCCCGCTGCTATTTAGACCGAAATTAACATTTCCTTGCTAATTACCAAATCAAGCATTTACTTCTCCTCGAGTCTCTGTTTAAATGACATTGCTCACCCCAAAAACACACAACGACCATTAAGAAGCATTGGCTAGTACCTTATACTGACGTAGAAGCAATGGAAAACCTGATCCATTCACGTTTTTTAGTTGTTTTTGTTGTTGTTGTTGTTGTTACTGATGCTTCTGTTGCAATAAGCCACAACCAAGTGCCAGTTGGTTGTTATTACCAAATATTTGTGCAGCGGAAACTTGGCCAAACAACTGCAACAGAGTCAACAACTGTTTGCGTGCCAACTAATAATTGTTAAATGTGTGGCAAATTTGCCAAAAAAAAACATAAAACAAAAAAAAAACAAACAAAAAATAACATTTCCTTTTCAATCATTTGATCAATCGCATGATTTGAGGCATGACAAAACAAAATGTATTATACACAATTAAGAAATTAAGAGAGAAAAAATAACAATTAATTATGCAAGAGAAACAAAATTATTGTAAAGGTCAAGAAAAAGCAAAAGTGAGATAAAAGTGTAGAAATAGAGAACAAAGCAAAAAAAGAAAAGAATCTACAAACACAACAGAAAGCCGGTTTTTTATTTTCTATGGGTTGAATGACTTTAATTTGCTCCACTAACACGCTATGAAAACAAATCAGTGAGACGATGTGGCTGGAAGTGTAAGTGAAGAATTGTTAATACTCTTACTTTGGTATGATGTGAGAAATGTGATACACAGCAGATTATATATCTATATATAACCAACTATATATGGTCATCTAAAGGTCATTTGATTGTTAAAGAATTTGTCAAAGTATTTAAACTGGGCCTAAATCGGATAATAACTTGATTTAGACATCAAGAAAGAAACTAAACTTTGTATATTAAACTTGTTTTTGAACAATTTGAAAAATTTTTTAAATTTAGAAAGTTTTGTTTCACTAATTCCAATAAAGTCCCAGCTTAGCTTCTAAAGAAAAATTATAAAAAAAAATTATTTGAATTTTATTAAAAAACAAATATATTTTCCCCTCACAAATGCTTCTTAGACACTTTTTCTGCTCGTTCCAAAACTCTTACCAAAATGAATATACTCTTTCTAAAAAGTCAATGTATGATAAGATAAATCTAGTTGGACATCTGTTAAACATTTCTAAATATATATTTTTTGTTGCTATGAATGTTTGTTACGTTTGTTTAGTTTTGGGGGATTTGGAGTATTACCCTTGCTTCTCTTATCAGTCTGATATCAAATATGTTAGACATGGGCTTTAAAAATGTTCCATTTACCATGAATATTGATAACAAACCTTAACTAAACAATCATGATGACTTTTGTTTTAATTTATAGAGGTCAAATTTTCTGTGTGTCTATGAGTCAGTCAAAAGTATTCATCAATCAGTTATGGTCTGGTTGACTTTATGTAGTTATGATACTGAAATCATTCAATTTATCAATTAGTTTCAATTAATATAAATTTTGTTTTTGTATTTTAAATGTATATTAAATGATTGTCGGAAAATTGTCTTGAAATTGTTATTAATACTATTTCCATATGTAGTTTTTTAAAATTATCTACTAAAAGTTTATAATTTTATAATGTAAAATAATTGTGCTGCAGTAGAAAACAATTGGTCATTAGATAACTAATGATGTGTAAAGAAAACAAAAAAACATTTGTATAAAGTTAAAATTAATTTTGATTGCTGCTTAAAAGAGAAACTAAGAACTAAATTTAGTCTTGACCTTAAAATTTTCATAAAATTAGCATATTTATAGAAATCTTTGCTATTGCTTTCAAATATAGAATTGATAATTTTCGAAAATCCAAATTAATATAATTGCAGCAATGTTTAATTTGTTTCTTTTTAACGTAATATACAATTTTTGTTTTTTTTTTTTAAGTGATAATTAGAAAATTAAAGTTTCGTTTTACTTTATCAACAAAAAGTTTTAAATACAATGTCAAACATCGATGGGAAAGACATTGTCTAATGAAGTAGTATCTAGTGTATTTTCTGTAGTATAAATATATATACATATACTTATATACATATTTATATATGAAGAGGAATCAAAAAAAAAGAAGTATTCATTTTGTAAAGACTTTTGAAACAAGCAGAAAACATGTCCAAGAAGCATTTGTGAGGGGAAAAATGGATGTTGTTTTTATAATTTTTAGAAGCTAGTGAAATTAGTGAAATAAAAATTTTAAAAGTATCACTTAAAAACAAACAAATTAAAAACAAGATTTTGAATCTTTACTTTTACTTTTTAAATTCAAAAACTTAGTAAGAATGGAGAAATTGACTAAATTTATTATATCAATAACTTGTTCTTTTAATTTTTTGAATAGTTTGAGTTAGTTTAAAGCAAACAAATATAAGCAATTTTCGGTAGATGAAAACTTGAACTTTATAAAAAGCTTAATTTTTTTTCAACAGATAGAAACTTCTTTGATGAGAACTATCTAATAGTTATCTTAAAAAGTCTTTTCTTTAGGAAACTTACTTTTCAACCATTTGGAATACTTGATTTGCTGTTAAAATCTTGTTGAATTTAATACTTTTACATAGTTTAAAGTTACAGAAATATTTTTTATATATATGTATATAGATTTTTATATATTTGACATTAAATATTTCAAATTTTGTATATATACCTCCAAGAAAATCATTTTCTATAAACACACAGGTATATAAATCTAAATAGGTTTGTTGAAATAAATATTAGTTCAAATACATATATAAATCTTGATGGATTTATTGAAGTATTTATTTTAGTTGAATTGGAAATATATGTTAGAACTAAATTGAAATACATACTCGTAGATTTTATAAATTATTTGACATATATAAAATACCTCTAAGAAAAGCTTTCTGTGTAGAAAGACATACAAAAATTTGTTGATTGATGATTTTATTGAATCAAAACAAAGTTCAACTGGAAAGCCAATCAAATATATTATTAAATTCAATTAGAGTACATACTCATATATAGATATTCCTGATCAAAATACTCTCTACCATATCTACATATATTTTGTAACTTTTTTGACTTGCTGACTATAATTAATAGCCCCTGTTTGTTCCCTAATTTTTTACTTGATGTTTTTTTTTCTTTGTGTAAAAATTTCTATTCAATTGAATATAAATTTTTAATTAATTGTATTTACTGTAGCAAACCAGTTGACAATTACTTGGCCTTTGCTACTGTGTCTTCTTCTTTTTTTTAATTTTGAAACATTTCGAAATGGCACTCGAAAAAACGTGCTCAAATATAGACAGACAAGCAACTGTGTTTACAGGTCGTTGAAGTTCACAAAACGGAAAACCAAATAAAAAAACAATATGCAAATATTTTAAAACCTAAAATAGAAGAACAACAACAAAAATACTAAACTGTGTTTTAGGCTCTAAACGACTGCGACTAATGTGAAAGTGTTTGCCAATTATGATAATTTGGCGAATGATATAATTTTTGGATTGAATTTTATTTTCACTGAACTCACCTGCCCATTTGCCATATTTATCCACGAGAGTTTGCGGCAATTGTGGTTGAAAGAATGGTTCCAATACGACCTTAATAATGCATATTAAGGATTTGAAATTATCATAGAGAAATGATAATATGGCCAATGAACCGATCGCATAGATGGCCAAACTAATCAATTGCCATATGAATGCCATCCGTAGTAGATTATAAATGTTCAAGTCCAAATTTTCTAGCTGCATGATTGTAAATTGTATTAAGACACTTTATATATATATGTAAATCGTTAAGTGGATTATAAGTATTCTATATAGTTTTTTGTTCTTTCTATTTGTTGATAAGGCACATTTGGATTGTGGATTGTAGGCTTATCAGTAGAGTATTCAAAACACAGCACTAAATAAAACTATCAGAGAGCACTTTTTTTGTATGTAATTATTTTTATGTATTTTAATTGTAACAGCTCTCTCTTTCACTCGCTTCCTCTCGCTCTCTCCTTCTTTTATATTTTATTTATTTATTTTTTGTTTTTGGATTTCCGTAGGCAGCACAAGCTGCAAGTTTGAGCGTCGATCACGCACTGACTCTCGACTAAACCATTCAACGGGGAGCTCCATCAAAAAGCCGCCTGCCTGCCTGCCATCATTTCGGACAACGTTTTTGCTTATTTTTTTTGTCTGTTTCTTTCGGGTTTCTTTACAACAAGCGCAACAAGCAACAATTGTAAAAGTTTGTTGTAGTTGTTGGTGTTGGTTTTTATACCCTGGAAAGACAAGGCTTTGGGGTATATGTAAACTGTGGCACGGCATGTACATAGGTGTAAAATGTTTGAAATTTTATAGATTTTAAATCATTACCTAAGTAATTTCCCTATATATAAACCTACAAATACATATACCTAAACTGGCGTGTCCTTATATTAAGATGGTTTTTGAATCATTAACTGATTAACCTTCCTATTATAACTCTGTAAATACATAAAGTTAAACTTGCTTGATATTTGCATACCCTTTTATCTTTGATTTATCTGCAAGTCTCTCATTTATCGCAATTTCTATATATATATATATGTATGTAGTTAAATGCTGATTACTTCTTTTGTTAGGATGCAGATCTAGTGTGACCCGACTACACTATGAATTATGGAAACTATTGTCTACTTGAAAATTCCATCTGGTTATAGATCGATGAAGAGGACACTAGCCCAAAAAAAGTATGGTTCCATTCAAGCCCATTCAGTAAAAAATACTAACAAGATACATTTATATATAACTTCTTTAATATTCTTAAAAGATTCAAATCTTTTTGAATCTAAAATTTATCAATCCACTAAACTAAATAAAAAACTTCTAAAGTATTCATACAAATCTTCAAAAATTTCAAATACACTTTTGTCTATCCAAAATTTATCATTCCATTAAATTTCCTAAATTTATTTAAAAAGATTTCAAATACACTTTTTTTATCCAATATTTATCACTTTACCAAATTTCATGAAAATATATTACAATTCTAAAAAATTTCAATTACATTTTATTCTACTCTATATTTATCATTCCATTAAATTTTATAAATATATTTTATAGTATTTATCCGATTCTTAAAAGAATACAATACATACTCATTTTTCTATTCAAAATTCATAAAAATATTTTTGAAAATTCATTCCTAAAATATTTCAATTACGTATTTCTCTATCCAAATTTCTAAATTTCATAAAAATCTTGCAACAAATTCCGCAAAAACATTGAGAAAGTAATGACAAGCTCTCATTTAAATTACTCACTTTAAGTCAGTAAAGGGTATTTCATAGTCTATACCTCCAACTAAAGCACTTCAGTTACAGATTTTTCTTTCTGTTTTATTTTTTTTCATTGTGACGCTTCATTATTTCATAAACATAAAGTTTAAAGAAAAAAAAAAGCGTTGGGTGTGAAAATTACAAAATCCCACAAATTATTTGACATTTTTAATCGCCCTACTGATGGTTCGTACCACGTTACTCTCTTTTCCTTTTACTTTTTTTGTATTTTATTAAGTGCATAATTAACTCACTTGTACTAGTTGCTTGCTGTAAATTATAGCGTAGAACTAATTTAAAACAATTAACTAAGTTCAACAAAAGACAAAACCGGGAGAAAAAAAAAATAAAGTGCAAAATTATTTTTAACACGCCATAATATTATTTATGAACGTTTTTTCTCGTTGTGAATCTGTCAATAAAGGCAAAGTAAACTGATACTTTATATATTTTTTTGTATGTCATACAATAGACAGGTAAATTAGTTAAACTAATTGTTTAAATATTTAATTATTGGTATAAGTTGAGAGGAATAATCTTAGAAGGAGTTAAATTAAAGTCAGAAATTTGGTCTATAAATCTTCTTTCTTATCAAAGTACAAGTGATATAGCAGTTCTATATTCTATAGTGGATCTAATTTTTAAAAATCAAATAAAGTTTTTCATCTTTTGTTTAAAGTAAAGACTAATTTCTTAATCTAATGATTCGATTTCACAAAAATGTAACTAATTGTCATTTAATTTCACAATGCAAACTTTTTGCAAGTATTAAAAATGACTTTAGTCATTAGCACTTTCCGGCAACAAACAAAAGATAAAAACCTTAATATTTTGTACAATTTGTAAAAATGTTTATATTAGATTTTGTAACTCTCGAATGTGAATTTGGGAATATTTATTTAACGATGTCATTGAGAAAACTTAATGGATACTTTAGAGTACAAAATTTAGTCAAAGTGTAAGCTTTGAAAATTAAATGATAATAAATCTATTTAATGTTATAACTTAAGCATATGCGTTTAACATTCTAAAATGTATTAATGAATTGTTTTCAAGTTTTCTTGATGGCTCTCTCTTTCTCTCTCTCTCTCTCTCTCTCTAATTCCTAGAAATTAACTTTTAGCTCTGTGAAACAATTTGTCTTTTGGTCTATTCTTCGTAAGCTATATTAGTTTATCTATATAATTGCACCTATATATACATACATACATATATGCACCTACTGAACAATATTTTGTTATATGTTACAGAAACGTTTCTGAAACGTTCTTGTAAACGTTTTGTAAAAACTGTTTTTTCAGGCGTTTTTTTAATACGATTTTCGCAGTTCACTTTAACGCGGTTTTAGTGCGCATTCTTAGCGCGCTGTTTTGGTGAGCGGTTTGAGTACGTGGTTTTACTGGGCGGTTTTAGTGAGCGGTTGTTAAGCGCGTTTTTTGTAGGAGGTTTTTTGTCCGCGGTTTCAGTGCGCGGTTTTAGTTTGCGGTTTTAGTCAGCGGTTGTTGTGCGCGGTTCTTGTAGGCGGTCTTTGTGCGCTGTTTTAGTGCGCGGTTTTTGTTGGCGCGTTTTTAAAATCTCCTTTGTTAATTTATATTTAAAACGATTCTTTTTTAAACGATTCTTAAGTGAATTTTAACACCATTTCCTTTACATAAAACCAATATTCTTATTCTTCTTTATTTTATTATTTTAATTGTTCTTTTGTTCTCAAAGAATTTTTATTAAAATTCGATTTACATTTTTCCTTTTAGCAAACTTTTCCTCAAACTGTTTAATTTAAAGTCCTTAAATCTGTTTTTTAACAGCTTAATTCCAATTTTTTTTTAAACTGGAATAGAATAAGGTGAAAAATAAAGCCTTATGTGACATCTTGATTTAATATTTATATCATATTTAAATAATAGTGCAAAAAAATTGTTCTTTTCTATAGATTAAAGTGATTATTCTTATCAATATTTGATACACAATGATAAAATGAACCGCTCAAAAGAAAAAAATAAGAAATAATGTAAGATGTAGTTAGTATTTTCAAATCAAAATTAAATTTTCATTTTACACTAAAATAGCAAATTTTTTTTAGTAAATTAATCAAACGCAAGATTTATTTGTGTGTTCACTTATTTTTAGCTTTTTGAAACTTCTATATTAAGACAACTTAGTCAATGGAAACTTCGATAATAATCAAACTAAGGGCAGATAAATTTTAAACCGGAAAGATTAAAAACGAAAAACTATTTGACAGTATTATTTAGATATATATTTCATATAAGAAGTTAAAAAAACCAATTACAACAAGTTGTTATTACAATTTAACCAAAAAAAGAAGGTAAATAGATGACATATTTATTTGCCGTACTTATATTTTCCTCCAGCTGTTGAGAAAACACTTTCTAGCACAATATTGATTTGCAGACTAACCAGCAAAAATATTCAGCAGGCAAAGTTCATCATTTCTTTTAAAAGTTTTAAAAAAAGCTTTTTATTTGTCAGAGTCGAAAAGTTTTCGCTTAGCCATGGAACGAACCGCCTGAAGATAGGCAATCCAATTTTAGTTTTTGGCATTCCGTTTAGCAAAGACTTTAACGGCCACAAAACTGCGTACACGCCAAGGAACCAAAGCACTTAGAGCATTCTGGACATGATGCCAAATGTAACCAGGTGTCTGATCTGCTCCATCTCTCAATTGATTGACAGCACTGCGAGCATATGCCTCCGCAGAGGGTATGAATAATCCACCTCTCATAATACGCTTCGAGTAGCTATTAATTTTAGTGACCACAAAATTGGGCGATAGCAATTGGACATCAATGCCATGTTGAGCCGCCTCCCACTGTAAAGCCAATGTAAAACTTCTATTATATGCCTTGGAAGCGGCATAATAGGCAAGATTTGGTATAGGTTGTTGTTCCGTGCCCGAGCTAACATTTACAATGGCTCCCTGGATTTTGGCCGCTTTCATGCGATGGAAAAAGTAACGAGAGAGTTGAGAAACAGCCACAATATTCACATTGACTATATCTGTAATGTTCTGGCGACTCCATTCAGAAACCTGACCCGGAAGACCAATTCCCACATTGTTGACTGCCGGTAAAACAAAGTTAGTAAGGGCTAAATGAAATTAATTGAAAGACTTACCAAATATGCCAATTTGCAATTGATCCAACTCCTTTTCCAATTGTTCATATACTTCGGCACCTTTGGCAAAATCGGCAATGATAATCTTAGTTTTTACTTTTGATTCTGATTCTGGAAAATTAAACAACAATTAATGATATTACCTCTAGGAACTTTCTGGGTAACTTAAAATGATTTATGTAGATTTTACGTCATTCTTTTCTATAAAAAAATTAATTTTTTAAAATGAAAATATTATCTTGAGAACTAAGAGCAAAAGTTAAGAGCATCAAACGATCATTTTTAAACGCTTATAATAATGGAAAACAATATGAGCTTAGGAATGTAAATATTAAATATTCATAAGATATTAAGATATGATATATCTGTTAAAGTTATTAGACTTAGTATCAATTAATCCTTTATTTAGCAATTCATTCATAAAAAAAATTGCACAAAATTTACAAAATCAAGCAATCAAAAGCTAGCCACTAATGGTTTTTGCTTAATCATAAAATTTAAACAATTATATTTTTCAACTATTTATTTATACATTTAAATTGATTTTTTCTCAGATTTAATTTTTAACCTTAAGCAAGTTTGAGCAAGCAAATAAAAGCAGATTTATTAGGAAACTAGGAAACTATTCAGAAATCAGATCAAATTTGCTATATCTTAAAGTTCCTTTTGCTCGAATGTAATTTAAAAATTTCCCAAAGGAATTTTCATATAATTTTGTATACTACCCTTCCTGTTTACTACTTAAAAACATTTAAAAAATTGACAAATATTTACATTTTGAAGCTATAGTGCTTTTGTTATTTACTCACCAATTTCCTTTGCCACTTTCTGAAGTTTCTCTTGATTTCGTGCTATGAGAATTACATTGATACCTTGTCTGGCCAATTCTTTGGCATATTCCTTGCCAATGCCATCACTACTACCTGTTATAGCTGCCCAAGAGCCATATCTTTCTTTTAGACTTTGTCTCTTTGAGGGATCGTCAAACCAACGAACTTTGAGTAGTCGATAGGGAACTCTCAACTGTTCGTAGAGATAACAACTAATGGCATAGAGACCAATGAGTGAAAGAAATGTTGATAAGGCGGCTAACATTTCTAAATTTTATAAATGTTCTGCAATCTTTGACTCTCTGCAACGGACTGTTTAATAGAGGCATTGGACGCGATTAATATATTAAACAATTTCTTTTTTGCTTATCATCCACCTACAAATGATTAGAATCCATTCAAAAATGTTAAAGAAAGTTATACCTATCCAAAACTGAAATAATTTTTTGATAACGACTATGAAAACATGGTTTAAAATCATAAGGAATAGTTTTAACTCTTAACAGTTTCATATATTTCTTACATTTTACTTACATTAAGGAAACCCTTTAAATCTCATTGTTTACTTATATTCTTTAGTGATTACACAACAAATTCAATTCAGTCGTTTAGTAAACCGCCTAAAAGTAGGCAACTTATTCGGGTTTAGTTACACCTTTCTTTTTCCTATCTGTTAGATTTCCAAGGATTCTCACGGCACCCGTTAAACGTATACGCCAGGTAAACATTGCACTTACGGCATTCTGCACATGATGCCACAGGTAACCAGGTGTCTCATCTGCTCCATCTCTCAATTGATTTACAGCACTCCTAGCATAATCCTCTGCAGAAGGTATCAATAGGCCACCTCTCATAATACGCTTCGAGTAGCTATTAATTTTGGTGACCACAAAATTGGGCGACAGCAACTGAACATGTATTCCAAATGGCGCAGCTTCCCATTGCAGAGCCAATGTGAAACTTCTTGTGTATGCCTTGGATGCAGCATAGAAGGCAGCAAATGGTCCTGGTTGCATTTCAGTGCCCGAGCTAACATTTACAATGGCTCCCTTAATTTTGTTCACTTTCATGCGATGAAAAAAGTAACGCGAAAGTTGAGAGACAGCCGTAATGTTGGTGTTGAGAATTTCTGTAGTCTGCTGGCGAGTCCATTTAAAAACAAGAGCCGGAAAACCCATGCCCACATTGTTGACTAGCAATAGACATAAGTTTAAAATGAGTTAGGATGATATTTTCCTTTTATTTTACACAAACTTACCAAATATGCCAATGGGCAGTTGATTCAATTCCTCTTCTAGTTGTTCATAGATCTCAGAACCTTTAGCAAAATCGGCTACAATAATTTTAGTTTCCACTTTAGATTCACTTTCTGTAATAAAAGATTTCAATCGAATCAGAATTCTCAGTAATCGTTAAGCAAGCCAAGTTTCAAAAGTCATTAGTTCACTTTTTTCCAAACTCACCAATTTCCTTTGCCACATTCTGCAGTTTCTCTGGATTTCGGGCTATTAGTATCACATTGATACCTTGTCTGGCCAATTCTTTGGCATATTCCTTACCAATGCCATCACTACTACCTGTTATGGCTGCCCACGAACCGAAGCGTTCCTTTAGACTTTGTCTCTTTGAGGGATTGTCAAACCAACGTACTTTGAGTAATCGGCAGGGAGTTCTCAACTGTTCATAGAGATAACAACTTAGGGCATAAATCCCAACGAAAGTAAAAAATGTTGATAAGATTTCCAACATTGTCAGTCTCAAAAAATGTGTTCTGTTTGCTTTGACTGCCGGCACTGGACTATGAAATGAACGCACTTTACACTATAGCTAATCGAATTTTTGCTTGTCACGTATTGGAATAAATTAAAAATAAAAATAAAACAAAAAATCAATTAAAAGGTGTTCGACTTGTCGCCAAATACCGAAAATAAACAATTGCATGAATTTAATGACAAACTGACAACTGTATCGAGAAGTGCGATGGATTTTTGTTTATAATGTTTTGTTTATTGCAAGTGCTTAGAATAGAAATGTGAAAATTATAATTATTTTACTATTTGGGTGGCTTGATCGGTACATTGTCCCAGTTATCTAATATGAATAATGGCAAGGTCGATTGCCCAAGTGAATAAAAACAAAGTGAAGTAAACGTAAACCGATTTGCCTTTAATTTGTATTCCCCAATTTCTCACCATAAGTGCTTAAATTTAAACCATTTGAGACACCTACACCATTCCACTTCAATTCCAGCCATTACTCTTGAGCGGCTCAATGACATCATGGCCTTTTGCCTTTTGTCATTTTGCCAGCCAGAAAAAAAGAGAGAAAAAAAAGGGGAAAGAAATGCACTCCCCAAATGCGTTCTATACACACACACACACACACTCTCACAGCATGCTTACATGCTTAGAAAGACAGGATTCATAAATTAGATAGAACCAAAAAACCATTTTTAGGATTTTACAAAACGCTAAGTACACACGTACACACACACACACAGACGTACACCACATATTTTCTCCTTCCCAGTTAAACTGACAGGAACTAAGAAAATCAGGAAACGGAAATTTTTCAACAAGGGCAAACACACGACTCGCTAAAGTTATATATCAATTTATATATACGAGGTGGGAATGAAGAGTTTAAAGATTTTTAAAGTCTCGTCAGGAATATATACATATATATGGTTTACTTCACATTTGTCGGAAATATATATGATCAATTATGAAGATCATCTACCTTCGTCAGCTTCACGAACAAGACTCCATTGATCTCTTCCCCCCGTATTCTCCACAAGTTATCTCTCCACTCTGCTCTCTCAGGCGTTCTCTCCACTACAGTAACTGTCATATTTTTGTAAATGTAAATTTGGATAAGTAAATTAAACCTAAAAAGAGATATTTTATCAATTTTTGAGGAAACTTTAGGAACAACTTTTATACTCATTGTGTTATTTGCTTTAAATTAGTTCTGTTAACTTTTTGTAGAATAAATTATAATCTTTTTTTCAAATAGATAACATTTAGTTAAACAACAAATCAACAACCATAAAGTATTGTATAACTTATGAATCAAAATTGAGGTAGGTAGGAAAAATACAGATAACGATAAGAATGTCTGTAGCTGATAGTAAAAAGTTTTACCATTTAAGTTTCACTTTTTTACTAACGACTATACTTGGGTAGCTCATAAGCGAGTGAGCCAAAATGAATGGCTCACTGAACTGAGCCACTGAGCTTGTTCCTTCAATATGGCTCAGTTTGGCACACTAACTCATTTTGGCACACTAGTTCGAATGGTTCATATTGCGTTCTTCTTAATTGGCGATCGCAAGTGAGCCAGTGAGCCATATGAGTGAGTTGGCTCACTTTGAAAAAAAAGACCCAATTGAGCCGGTTCACATCAATGAGCTGCTTTTATCCAAGTATACTAACGACTATTGATAAGTCGAAGCACTGTAAGCATGTGTGGACAAATTTATGAAAATCGGAAAGAAGATTATTTAATTTTACAACTAGTTAAAGTTATTCAAAATATGGTTACTTAGCTAGTTAGGGACTGAGCTTTAATGAATGGAAATGGTAAGATCAGGAGGAAAACAAGTGGCAATACAGTCGGAGTGAGTCGTCAGAATCAGTCATATGTGACAGTAGAAAAATAATCAAATAAAAGTATGGTCTATTGTATAAAAATAAGTCGCATATATGATGATAAATTTATATACATAAAGAAAACATAAAATGGACTACATTTTAAATCACAAATAACTACTAATTGTTAAACAATAAATGGAAATCATGAAAAAACATCATTCTTAGTAATTCCAACAGATACATATATACATATAGTAAAGGTAATTCCACTATAAAAATAACAACAGGTATCAAAAAATGATTCTTTTATCTAAACTTTGTTAGTTAAAACTTCCATTTTATATACTTAGTTTACATATACATATATATTATATAAGTTTACTTTACATATATAAGTATATACATACATATAAGTACAATATTTAAGTTTACTCTACAGTATAAGCAATCCATAATTTATAATCTAAAAGCGACTTTATAGATGTCAGATCGTTATCAAGCAAGATTAAATTGCATTTACTTATAAAAGCTATAAACACATTTTTAGTTGAATGGCTTATCTCAGCATTATGTACGGAAAAAAAGGCACTCAGATTATAACAAAATACACTTAGCTAATTGTCAAGTGTACAAAAATACACAATTTGAGTTTATTTTTATAAAATTTACCATTTTTTTTATGTTTGGAATACCTATGGGAACCTTATCCCTTTTGGAATATAAATCCGGTTTTATGTTTTGCTAGTCCAACCTTTTTTTTATTTCATTAAGTTTCAAATCTTAACTAGTTTAAACAAGAATTCAAAATTAAATTGTAATTCTTAACTAGTTCAAATGAAAACTAAAAACTAAGTTGCAATTCTCAACTAGTTCAAACGTGAACTTAAAAGTTATGATAGGGCATTGCAATTCATGAGTCAAAGGCCATATCAGCTGATAAGAGGACGGAAAAGTTGTCTAATTAGCGCTATACGGAGAAAATGTTTACTTTGCTCCTCTTTGTTAAAAAAGTATTCAAAGTCAAACCGACTGTTCAATATTGATAATGTTTTAGTTTACTACAAAGTTTAGTTTGGGACAGTTTTTCGAAATTTGAAATGGAATGGAAAATTTTAATTTTTCATGCAAATATTTTCATTTATTTTTAAAAAGAGACACTTGAATAATATTTAAGCCTTGCCTTTTCAATAGAGAAGTGGGGAAAGTTATGCGAGCTAAAAATGTGCCCAAATTTATACAAAAATCTTTGACAAACATGGATCAACTCTTCAATGAATAATAAAGTTAATATAAGTATCATGAATTACTGTTTCCAGGCATGATAGACTTCCTGCAAAAGGAATATATCGGCCTTATAAAATATTTAAGAATTTCTCGTCCACACCTCGTATGTAGCTTAATGCCTTACGCCAATTCCCGCTGTTTTGGTTGATTTTGTGAAAAATATATTTGCTGCCATTTTTCCTAGTTTTTGGCCTTCTTCTTTGGTCGAACATAAAAACCGCATTTATTCAAAGTGTCAAATAAATTCATAGTTTTCTGGCGCTAAAAGAGGCGAGGCAATGCAAGGCGAGGGCGTTGCCGTTAGCTCTGTTGGCGCTGTTTGGTGTTAGCCAACTAATTAAGTCAAATGGGAGGCCTTAAAAAATGTTGCCAAAAAGCAGCCAAAAAGTATGCAATGGCTGCGGTTGCAATTGCAAAAATTTTTGCAAACTTATGCTAATCACATTTAATTGCTTTTTAAGCTCAGTTTTAACCAAATGATTTAATTACACTATAGCATATTAAAGCTTAAATTGTCCACAAATACTAAATCTATATATATATGTATGTACATACTAAACCGAGTTGGGGCAAAATATATTGCATACAAAGTGGCGCCGCACACACACACACACACACACACTCAGACATATGCCACACACAGAAAAAAAAATACAAGACAAGGCGAAGGAGGATGCTCGTTGGGTGTAACAACTGCAAAACTGGCGCAGTCATTGTCAAGAAGCAACAAAAACATACACACAACAGTCAAACAATTTGAATTATGTTTTGCAATTTGTACATCCGCTTTGACTTCATCTACTATCAACCCACCCACCCACACAATGTCCTTGTTTTCCTTTTTTTTTATATATGAGGGAAATTATTATTTGCTTTTGGTGGCTTTGTTTTGCTCGATATGCCGCCGGCAGTCTTTATTTTATACAAATATATAACTAATACGTATACGTTCATATATATTTATTATTATTTCGGTTTTTATTGTGGTTATTATTGCATTTGCCAAAGTTTTTTTTATAATGTTCTAGAAAGGATATTTGGGGAAAAAAATGGGATTCCCTTATGAGTGACTAAAAGACTGTTTAAGTAAGAAATCTGTTTCGGCCTGTTAACTAAAGCTTCTACTACAAAAATTTATAAAGAAGATCTTGGGTTTATTTTTTCAAAGTTTAAATTATTAATAACTTTTTTTCCTTAATTAAAAATTGTTAAAAATCGTTTTCTCATTTTCCAATTACTAGAAAGACTGCAAAACGAAATTTTTTCAAATAGACCTAACTTAAAAATTGTATTACTTAATTAGGTAACTCTGTATAGAAAATATCAATAAACATATAAGTATATCAATGTAAGACTAAGAAAAAATATAATTTGTTTACTATTAGACTAAGTTTCTAAAACTTTGATTTTAATTTTATTAGATTGAATTAAAATAGATAAGATGAGTTTAGATTAAATATGCTAATCCTTGTGCTTTCCTTCTCGTAAAGGTTAGTTCCTTCTGCGTACTAAAGAGAGAGGGATAAAAAATATAGGAAATTATGGGGTATCATACGACACCTGTCATAATTCACTAAGGGCAAAAAAAATTTCGCTGGCTCACGATTCCCTGTGGCCCAAAATACCTCGCCTTCCCCTATATAATTTTTTACATTTAGTTTTAATCCTACTTTTTACCAAATATCTTTACACTTGTTCTTACATAGTTAGACTTATTTAAATAACATTTGTATTTCAAGCTTGCCATTTTCTTTACGTTTTAATTTCTAATTTAATTTTAAAAAGTAAAAACAATGCAATTTGGCAACACATCAGATTTAACTACATTTGTAAAATGGGTATACGAACTTTGTTAACATATTTAAATTGCAAAAATGAAACAAGAAAATATAAGAATATTTCTAAAATAATCTCTGATCATTTAATTTGTTTTTTTATAAAACAGTTTTAATTCAGAGGTTGATCAGGGAACTCTATCTTACAGATACAAACAGATCGTATAATTATATAATATACTTCATCTCATTTTAATGCTAAATAAACACGACCAAGTCAAGCTGTAAGAAAATAATATCCTTTGAAATAAGGTTAAACATTATATAAGAAAAATATAAAAAAAAACTTCTGAAAAGTCTCAAAAACTTTAAAAATTTTTAATAAATAAATAAGTGAACACAAATCTAAACAAGCTGTAGATATAAGAATATGTTAAAAGTAATAACTATTATTGCTTTTTATATTACAAAAAGAATAGTTTTGGAAAGAAAAGATAAGCTAAATATAGATATAGATATACAAAGATAGTATACATACATATATGGTAGTATGTTTATTGTATAAAATAGTAAAATTATAGCGAAACAAATTAAGCTATAGAGTATAACAATTTCATCATTAACAAAGTTAACTACTGACTCTGTTTTTGTTTTCCGTTTTAGCTAATGACTTGAATTAATTGCCCTTGTCTTTAGGGGCATTCATTTTTACTACTCTCTAATCTCTGACATATCGTTAAAGCGCATTTTTGGCATTGTTCTGAAGAGTTCCCCCCGCCCCTCCTTCACCCACACAAAGAGTGAGGTGAAGAAAAACTGTGAAGAGGCTTAAGGATGTTTATGTCAGGCACTGAATTTTAAGTAGAGGCTGACTGCGGCACCACAGCAAAAAAAATAAAGAAAAAAACAAGGAACTGCAGAGCAAAAAAAGAGTTGTCAAGTGAATTCGTGACAAGAAGGACTTCTTCTCCTTGTTTTTTTTTTTTTTTTTGATGCCTTAAATGGTGCATGAAAATTAGCAAGTTGTCTGTCTGCGGTTCAGGCCATGGCCATTATGCGGCACACTTTGAATGGCAACTGAGAGATGATACGAAATGGGATTAAAGGACTCTTTTTTTTTATTCAACAGTTAATTAGCAGTTTTGTTGTTATCTTTGAGTTTAAAAAAAAGTCAACTTTTATTGTGTAGTCATAAAACAGCAATCAGTGGCAAAAGTTATGAACACCTGTTAGACGGCTTTAGGCAACATGCTAAAATCCTATCACAAAAAAATGGGATGCCATAAAGAATGACTAACGAGGACCAGCAGCCAAGTGTCGTTTTGAAAAATTCAAATACTCGTTGCCAATAAAAGCCAATAAAACTCATAAAATAACTCAAATAGAAAAAAACAGTAAGGAGAACAGTCCTCTGTCTATCTCGGTCCCCCTCTCTCTTTGCTTTCCTTAGGTCCTTCAAGTGCTTTTTCCTCTGTCGCAATGTTGTTGCGGTTTTGCGGTAAGAGAACTTTGGGTTAAAGCTATATATGATTCTTCATTTATATATATATCTTAATGCAGCTGCACTTCACTTTTGCATTTTCCATTTCTTTCTCTTTTCTTTTTTTCATAAATTTAAATATAGCCAACTCGACTGCGACATGTTTTGAAAATAGCGTCTACACCTGTTGGTTATATGTCGTCGACAAATGTTATCGCATATCTGGAAATGTTGAAGTTTTGCAGTTCAGTTTAAATATGATTAGCATTTGAATGCATCAACTAAAGCGAAAAGGTGACAAAATATATGAAGATTTTCATCTAAAGCAAGAAAATTGTATAGTTAAAGACTTAATTAGGTAGCGTAAGTAGAAAACTCAGGAATAATTTTATATAAAGGAAACTGAGTTCTTGCCCCAAAATATATGTATAAAGCGGGCTGGGTCCCTGTTACGTAACAGTTATAAGTTATATTTGAATAAAATCAATAAGATTTGCTAAATTATGAGTAATATTCATTGAATCCAAAAAAAAATATTATTTCTGATATTTATTTTTGGTCCCTGTATAGAGAGTTATTACTTTTGATTTTTGATTTGAACTCGATTTTATGCTTTGATTATTAAAGATAAATAAAAATATCCGATCTTGTTCAAACTTGGTGTAGGGTGTATGGCTAAAAATTAAATTTAAATGCAACATCAAAAAAACAATAATTTTATATATTTCTAATTTGGTCCCGCGCGGATTCGAACTCGGGTCTTTTGTATTTGTACGGCAGATTTCTTGGAATTTGTTTTTGTTTCTTTGCTGCCAAAGAAAATTGTTTATTTTACTCGAGGTACCTCCACGTTTTAGTTAATAGCTCCGGTGATAATTATCCGATTCGACTAATTTTTAAACTTTACCTATACAAAGGATTGAGGAAGTTAACATTTCATGTATCAACTATGTAGCTTAAAATTTTACTATCTAAAAGTTGATAGAAACAGACAGACGCATAGACGGACAGACGGACATGTCTCAATCGACTCGGCTGTTGATGCTGATCAAGAATATATATACTTTATGGGGTCGGAAACGTATATTTCTATGCGTTACAAACATCTGACCAATTTTATAATACCCTCAGCAAGGGTATAAAAATTCTCTTTTATAATGCAATTATTAGAATAGCTAAATGAAATACAGGTTTTTATCAAGTTAAATTTAGAAATTCAGAACTTTTTTCAAAAAAATTTATTAAACAAAAGAACTTTTTTTAAAAATATTGTAAACAAAAATATTTTTTTAAAAAAATATATATATTCAAAAGATATTCTCAACAGATTTTTCACTTTTAGTAAGCAATATTATAAAGACTATTGAGCAAACGATTATCAAACCTAGAAAAACTGAAAAGACAAGACAAACCACTTATGAAAATGGCTAAGTTCTACTGAATAAAAAGTAAGTAAGCTCTTGTATATTCAGGATGGCATACAATTACATATATGCATTTATCAGTTATGGAATAAGGAATACTAAAACTCGAAAAATTCACTTATGACTAAGCCATATGCATATACATAAGTAAAAATACGAAAGAACCAATTCAATCTTGAGGTATTTTTCTTATTTCTCTGATGACAATCTCTTCTCATTGCCACTTTAGATATATATGGTAAGATAACTTAAGCTTTATATATACATATATCCAAGTGATTCCTTTCGACAATCGTATAAATGCACACATAAAATTTGAATTCAAATGAGGCAGTAAAAAGGACCAAGAAGCAAGCAAAATCTAATGAATGCAAATGGTCAACAGGTTTCGATGCCAATCAGAATAAGTGGATGCACTTGTTCCGCTATCCTTTTTGCCCTATGCTCCATAACACTACTCGAACTACATTGTGTGAGTTATCGAAACGCTGGGAGAGAACCAATGGATGAAGAGGGACCATTGGAGGAGCCTCTCAATCTCAATGGCGCCAGTGTACAAAAATTTTTATGCAATTTTTATGCGAGTGCAAAAATTTGTTTTTGCGTTGTAAAAATTTCTTTTTTTTTGGTTCGTGTGCTAATAAATTTCTAATAAATGCATGTTAAACGGAAAATGTTACAATGTAATGGAAAATATGCACTGAAAATATTAGGGAAATTAAAGTGAATAGTTTTTTGGTTAAAGGAAGTATAAAATATTTTAAATTGTTTTTTTAAGGTTTTCAAAAGTTGGAGAAGAAATTTAATATCTTTGAAAAAAAGTGCAACAAATGCAATTTATTTCCAAAAAATGTAAATCTATATATCTTCCAAGTTGATCTTAATTTATAATAATCAATGGAACATGACGAAAAGTTTGAACAAATTTTTTATTTCACATAGGTTAAATCTTTAAAAAGTTCTTTTATATACAGTGGACCCTCGGTTAACGAACACAATTGGTTCCAGCAGCTTGTTCGTTATGAGAAACCACTTTTCCTATATAAATTAATGTAAAATAATGCGTTTCAGGTTGAAAAAAAAGTACAATTTGTTTCAATTTCAACTTTTGTTAAAAGAAAATAGCATAAATGGCTTCAAAACTTTTAAAAAACTGAAAAAATTCCCAAATATGTTTCAAGTTCAGTTATTATTGAAAGAAACTAACAGGTTTTAAGAAACGAAATGTATATTAGAGGAGATTGTAAACGTAGACGTGTAGGTTGATGAACAATTGTGATCCAATGCAGCACCAGTGTAACCATGTCTTAAAAAAATTTGCAGATAAATCGCATGCAAAGTAATAATGCTAAAAAGGTCACACTGGACTGCATTATAATGTGTATTCGGATATTTTCCTGATTCGACGCTAAACACAGACAGAAATTTTACACACAATAAAAATTTTCACCTTTTTCGTTGGTCGTTATGCGAAACTTTGTTTGTTAACCGAAACTTTTTCCCCAAAAAAATATGTTTGTTATCCGAGGTGTTCGCTATCCGAGGGTCCACTGTATTTGTCAAATTCATCTAAATTTCCATAGAGAACAAACTGCATCAAAAAAATTGCACTTCTTTCCGTATAAACTTATAGATAGGTTCATAATCTTAATCAAAATCTATATAACTCTCCAAGTTGACCTTAATTTAAGGTAATCAATGAAATATGATTAAAAAGTTAACACGATTTCCATGTCAGATTATATTGAATCATGAAAAAGATATTTTGTATAAATGCTTTGTTCATCTAAATTTCTATAGACTAGAAATTTGGTGGAAACTTCCATTTCTTTCAGTGTAAACTTATTGAAAGGATGCATAACAAAAAGCCGTGTTAATTGACTAGCGATTATGTTGCTATTAATGGGGCCATGTTGTTGGATTTTTAGTTAACCCCCCCACGTCGAACAACAGCAACAACAACAAAAACTGTGACAACAATGCGGCTATTGCCACACGTTGACCGCAGCTGCACGTGCTGCCAGGAGCCAAAACAAGAAGAGGACACCCACATCCCACTGCAAACCCCTTAACTACCCCAACCAATCTCGCTCTCTAACCGATTTGCTTCTTCTCTTTTAGGAACTGCTGTTGCTGTCGCCGTATTTCCGTTTCCAAAAAAAAACTAAACGTTTATTTATTGCTCAAACAGCGCCAAAGGACAACAACGTTGCTCACACTCATCGCGGCAGACATATGAAAAAAAATTCCTGTGCCACTTCAGCTAGACAAAGGCCAGGCTAAAGATAAACATACGAGGACCTTACACTCGCACTCCATACATATCCTCATCCACATTCCCGTCTGAAAAAAAAACCAAGAAGAGAGACGACGATGCCAAAAGGATGCAACACACATCTTGATTTTTGCCAAACAAAACATTTTGTCGAGCACTTGATTCCAGTGCCCATTGCTCTTGACTCAAATGGCCAAATGGCTATAACTGTATTTGGTTATGTTAGTCACGTGGCTTTTTACTTGGTTTTTGCCAAATTGCTGGACAGATGAAAGGGGAGCAACAAAAAAGCAACAAAAAAAATGGGCATTGAAATGATTTCTTCAATTGTTGTTGTAAAAGTAACTAAATAACCGCAAGTTGGAAATACTTAATGTAAGAAATTTCTGTGTAATCATAAAAAAAGCTTTAATTATAAGAAAATTTAAATATTATAAAAATAAAAACTTAGCAAAAGAAACTCATTACAATCAAATCGAAAACAATTTCTAAATAGCATATGGTAACAAAGTTAATTAAGTCCCTGTGCGGTTTGCAATATATATTTTCGTATTTTAAAGAAATAAATAAAAATAATAAAAAGTTATGAAACTGATTACTACTACTACTACTTTTTTACAAAAGTGAGTCTTAAGTTTGAGAAACTTAGGAGCTCTTAGAAAAATCTGATCCCTATATTTGACTTAAGTAGTCATATTATGTAAGTAAGTTTCACTTAATGATCTTGTTAAATGTACCAAACTGTTCAGTTTTAAATTTTGACAATTGTTTTAAAAAATTGTAAATAATTTGAAAATAAAGCAAGCAAGTCATTTCATTATGTATACCCTGCACCAACTAGTTATATTAAATAAAGTCAAACACCCTCGAGAACGTCATCAATTTCATACAAAAATTCCCTTTAATATGCCGCAAAAGCGAACGTCAACCAGCCAATGTCGCCTTGACAATTCAGTACAAAACGGATATTGTTATACACTCAATATTTTCAATATTTTCTAAACAACGGGGACGGAAGTGGTCATGATCTGGATATGCATTAGACGGGTGTTCACACCAAATTTGGTAGCTCTAACTCTTATAGTCTCCGAGATCTAAATGACAGACGGACATGTCTCAATCGACTCGGCTGTTAATGCTAATCAAGAATAGATATGTATATACTTTAAAGTATATATGATAAGTCTGTAACTTAACTTTTTGGCGACTTAAATATACCCTTTTACCCTATGGGTACAGGGTATAATGACAACAAGTTTTTACTTCTTAGTATAAGCAATCGTTATCCTTGTTTTTAGACTTTGTCAATGAAGAATTTATAATAATCGATCAATGAATTATTATTATTATGATAAAAATGTATTATTTATTTATAATTTTTATTATGTATTATTATAAACTCAACAAAGCTAGATGATTTCAAATATTAATGTAATGATCATAAATTTATTGTTTAGCAACAATATTTTGTTTACGACTTAATATTTAAATAGAATTCTAATTGTTTATTCCTATTTTCATACACCACACCTTCGTTTCTCTGCTTTGCGACCGCCTCAAAGGATTCACACATTAAATCTCGACTCTTCGAGTGGCTAACTCTGACTCCTTCACTTTTTGACCGACCAACTCTTACTCTAACTGCTCACTCTTCTCCCTCGGGCCGCATTGTCATACATCTTTTCTCCTTCAATCTTACCACATCTTCAGAACAAAGACCAGTCTCTAATTCTCTAAGTGACCATATCCTAAATTAATTTATATTAAAGTTGGATATAATTTACTTATGACTAAAGTCCTGTTTACTAAGGCTTAGCAGGATAATTACCAAAATAAAAATTTTAAATTTAAATTTAAATACTTAATTCGAATAACTTAGAGTTCTTTAACTTTTAAATGTTATATCTATCAGAGAAGTCTTTCATAATTGAGAATCATTGATAGGCTTTAGCAACAAATGTCCAGAATTCAAAATGTTGCTCTGCTTTCCAAAACTCAATTGAAAACTGTCAAGTTAAGGTAAAGATATATGCTAAACCAATAAGAAAAGTTTAATATATATTATTCAAATCAAACCACACACAAAATATAGTAATATAATAAAGAACCAACGCACAATTCATTTATTTTCTTTCTACGAAAAAAGTTGACCAAGTTTTTGTTAATTCGAGAATTCTAGAACTTGTCGAACAGGATTTGCATCAATCAAGTTGAATCCGAATCGGTATCAAAGTATTGGCAACAGTTAAACTTTCTCAATTTGCATTTGCCCTGATTTTCACAAGGTGCCACTGGTCAGGGAGGGGGGAGGAAGGCTGGTGTGCTGGTGCCGGGTTAGATCACATCTCTAACAACAAAAAGAGACAACAGCAACAACAACAACAACGAGGTGCAGTCTAGTCCGATGAATGCAAATACTGAAAATGCAAAAGTATTTTCGCCATAAAAACGCTTTGTGCATTTCAAAGGCCACAAAACACGAATTGAACACACTTTGAAATTGAAAGAAAATTGAAATTAATATGCAGGCGGCGTTTCATTTAACCTGAGTTAGTTGAAGTTTAGTTTTTTTTCTTTATTTTGTGGTTTTACATGTTCTTCATTTGTAGTTCTTTTTCTTTTTTTTTTTTTTTTTGTTTTTCGTTTGTCCCCCCCCCAGTTGGCCGATATATTTATTTTAGCAGACAAGACAAAAACAAATAAAAATGTCAGAAAAATATTCAAATGTTGGCATCCTGGCAAAGGCAAATGCCAAAAGACGACAGAAAAAAAAAAGAAGAAGTGAAAAAGATGAGCAAAAGGATACGACAATTTCCTAAATTTAAATGGTAGCATTTCTTTTATTTAGCAAAAACACATAAATCTTGACATATGTGCATTATCTTTTTGAAATTGTTAAAAAAAAAAAACTGAGGCCTTAAGAAGAAGCGAAAAATCTACATCCTGCCAGTTGGAAACTATAAAACAAATAGATATTGAATAATAACTATCATAAATCTAAATACTAGTTACAAATATCAATGAAGCCTCCAGACTGTTTAATTATTCTATTTAAAGACAACATTTTAAAATGATTGCTATAATTATTTTGCAAAATATAAAACTAGAGCAAGGAAAGATTTTTTAAAATTCGAATTTACCGGGAGTCGAACGAACAATTGTACGATTGATCTGTAACTACTACATCGACCTAACTGATTTCTTTTTCGCGCCGATAGAAATCGAACCTGGGACTTCGTGTTTATACGGTTGATTTCTCTGAATTTGTTTTTGTTTCTTTGCTGCCAAAGAAAACTGCTTGTTTTACATGAGGTTCTTCCGTGTTTTTTTTTTTTTATAACTCCGGTGATAATTATCCGATTCGACTAATTTTCAAACTTGACCTGCGCACTCGTTTAAGGAACTTAACATTTGATGTTTCAACCATGTAGCTTGAAATTTACAGTCTACGAACTGATAGAAACAGACACACGGACAGATGGACATGTCTTAATCGACTAGGCTGTTGATGGTGATCAATAATATATATACTTTATGGGGTTGGAAACGTAAATTTCTAAGCGTTACAAACATCTGACCAATTTTATTATACCCTGTATAAAAATTACAAAAAAAAAGGGTTTCAAATTATTAATTTGCTTTTGGGTTGATTCAATTCCCCACAAAGAAGGGGGAATCAAACACAATACTATAGTCCATATATACATAGAAGATTTGTGTGAGATATTTTTAAAGATTTAATAAAAGTTATGAAACTTACTTTTATGATTGCAATTGAAGGGGTCATTTCTACGTGTAATCCCGTAAAATCGTGCTTTTTTGAGAACATTTTTCAAGTGGCTCTAAAAATCGATATTTTTGACAGAATCTTTATTTTTTCAATCATTACCTAGCAAAAAATATCTAAGAACATTTTGTGAAAATTATAATCCGATCGGTCCAACCCTTTTCAATAAATTTTGCTCATCGACTCTAAAGACCGTTAGATCTAAGCTACATAAATATGATAGTTTCTTTATAACTAATTGCCGGATCAAAGTAAATTTCTTTCCCAAATTTTCCTAAATATACATATGTATATGTATGTATGTACATATAATACCAATATCCCAATATAAACAGAGTTTGGATCAATATAGTTTTTGTTTAATTAACAATTAAATACTCAGAAAACTATTATAATTTAAGATCTTTTGATTCCAGTTCAGTTTTTAACATTTCAGAAATAAAATTTTAAAAAATGACCCAATCTGATACTTATACTCAGAACTACTTTAGTTCAGATATACTCCCTACTATAAGTATATATTTTTCTTTCAACTTCATTATAACCTTCTTTTATTACTAATTGAACCCATTTTCATTAGGGTATAACTAACTGACTTTAATTACCACTTGAGAGTTTTCAATTGTTTTTCTATTGGCATCCTCCTTGAAGATTCTTTGGCTTAATTTACCTTTCCTTTTCCTTTCAGTCTGTCTATCTGTCTGTCTCTCCTTTTGTCTCTCCATCATTTCCCTGTCCGGGCAGCAATTTAGCTGCCTGTGTCTGTTGCTGCCGGCAAACTTAATGACCTGAAAACTTTTCCGATAATATGGGTGAGAATATTGTGCGGGCTTAGGAAATTATCAACTTAACACCAAAAACAAAAAAAAAAGAAAAAAAAAAAACCAACCAAAATAAAATAAATGGCAAACGTTTAGGAAAACGGCAAAATGAACTGAAAGCAAACCCCTTTTTCTTCTATATGTTTGGGTTACCGCATTTCAAATGCATAACAAAAAGTGGTTAAAGATAACGTTGACTTGTACAAAAACATATTTAAGGATCTTCGGGCTTAGAGTAAGATATGGTAAAGGTAATTTGTCAAGGGATTAGAAATTAAATTAGTTTAGGAAAAAGATTTTAGAAAGACACTTAAGACGAAAGTAAAAAAGAAATGTACAAAAAGTTAAAAGTTAATATGGAAGTTTTGAATTTCCTTTTATTTATTTTATATTTATTTAAGCAAATTCAAGTATCTGTTTTAAATTTTTAGAAAAATATTGCAAAAATTTCGTAACCATTTAAAAATTTCTCTTAGTTTGTTTTCTTAACCCTTTTATAATGGATTGGTTAAAATATTCGAGTTGTTGAGTTAAAAAGATAGGCAATAAGTTTGAATTTCGTTTTATTTATTCTATTTTTATTTAAAGAATTTCGAGTGTGAATTTTGAATTTCTTATGAAAAAGTTTGCATGAATTAGTAACTATTAAAAAATTTAACTTTGTTTTTTCTCTTAATCATTTTATTGTGGTTTGATTGGAAAATTTAAGTTTTTGAGTAGGTTTTACTTTTCAATTGTTATGAGCTTAAAATGATTCTATGATGATGAATAAGTTGAAAAAGGCAGCCAAAATAGTTGAAAATTATTTTACTTAACTTTTGTCTCTTCTGCAATTAAAACAAAGTATATATACAATAAATTTTTTATCATTATTACATCATAGAACATTAATAAATTTTGCATAAATTTTTAAAGAGAAATTTATTAGGTTTTATTTTGGATCTCTTTTATAAAATGAAAATAAACTTGAACATATTTTGCCTTGTTTTAGATTATAAAAAAGGAATAACTCCCTTTTAAATTTAGTTTAAAATATTATTTATTTAAAAACTCAAAATAGATCAGAATTTTTTATAAATATGAAATAAGTTTATATAGAAAACTACAAAACAAATTCCAAACACAAAAACTTTACAAGATTTCAATTATCTTTTACTATAAAATATCACAAAAAATAATTTCAAATTTATATACATTTAATTCTCTTTAAAATTGTTCAGCAAAAATATGTGCATACCTATGTATCTATGGCTATATTCAAGCATTTGCTATCATAAATCTATAATACTAAATCCAAAAAAATGGAAGAAAATTTTCAATATTTTTTCGCGGGCAAAGCTAAATACTGAAAAAACTGAAAAATTCTATGAAAACAGAGAGCAAGAGCGGAAAATCTCTCGTTAAATACGAATACAAAAACGAAGAGACTGAATCGTCTAGCATATTAGAGGGGAGGAGGGGGAATGGGGGATCCACATTGGAGCTCAGCCAGTTGGAATTGCAATGAAGGGGGAAAGAATGAGCCAAGTGGAGAACGAGAAAAAGATGTGCATACATATATATACATAAAGGTGGATGAGAGGGGGGGGGGGGATGGCAAAACGATGACGACACAAAAAGCAGAAACATCAGCTAGCAGCAGTGGCTGTGGCAGTGGCAGTGGCAGCAGCGGAGCAACGACGTACAACGACAACGACGACGACAAATTTCGTTTCGAGGGCTTCTGGTTCGCTTTTTGGCAGCACAAACGAGCAGTCGTCAGTCAGTTGGCCAAGAAACTGGTAGCGTCTGGTGTTTGGAGCCAACAAAAGGCTGGCAACCGTCACCGGACCGGACCGGGTGTCCGGGTCCGGGTTGGCCACTAACTCTAATAGAGCCCCCCCTCACCCATAACCCGGACCTCACTTCACTTTTTTTTGAGGCGATTGGCAATTGAGTTTGAGCGACGCATAGCCAGCCAAGAAAAGTGGCCAGCCAACAGTAACAGCAGCAACAACAACAACAACCACAACAACAACAACAACAACATCATATTGAGGTGGTGAAGAGGTCCAAAATAAACGCAGCTAGGACACACTAAAAATTTTCTTGGCCAACAACTCTGGTTTGATTAGCCAAGTCAAACACCAACAAAAGGAAATGGCGAGCCAAGATCAAACCAATTGACAGCTCTACACACACACACACACATACACACACACCAGTAACACACGCAACAGTGAAGCTTGGCAGTCAACTAACATCAATTCAAAGGATACGTTCGTCTCGATTATACAGCAAAAAAAAACTTACAAACAAACAAACTAAAACGTATTTTACTGCAAATCAACAACAACAAGTGGCCACTTTTGTGGTGTATGTATGTGTGCGTGTGTGTGCGTGTTTGGGTCACTCACAAATGACCCCACGTGAGCTGCCAAGAATATGGAATGAAAACTCTCTCTGGCTTTGAACCAAACACAAAATCCAACTGGACAAATGCTAGGCAAACCTCAAAGGATCAGCATCCAGCACCAGTCAAAAAAAATTCTACGAAAAAGAATTTAATTCAAATTAAACAGTGCTTAAATTAAAAATAAAAATAAACCTAAATATTAATCACATCAATTACAATATATATAACCGATCTATACTACATATATATATATATATATCTATCAACTATAATAACCGATTATAAACAAAAAATATTCACCAACAATGAAAAACATTTTAGTGCAATATGAAAAATGCTTAATACAAATTTAGCAACAAGTTATATAAACTTAAATAAACATAAACAAATATTAATAATATACAATATGATATATAATATGATAATATATATATGTGTTAATAATAAGCACTTGTAGACCATTTAATTTCAACATAAAATTGAACAATTAAAAGGAGAAGAAAAAAAAACAATCGGCGCGAGTTGATTTTTTGTTAACGAAAAGAAAAAACCGATCAAGTGAATGGAAGGTGGCAAATGCAACCAGTTAATACAGCTGTAAGGAAAAGTGTTACAAAATGGTAAGTTTTCAAGAATTCGAATATTAAAAATTATAATTTGGTAAATTTTATGAATAATTATTATAGCAAGCTACAAATTTATGTCAATAATTTAACTAAGACAACATTTCTTGAACAGAAAGTTGAGGAAAAGCAATTGCTCGCATTCACATTCTTTCTTGTTATACTCGAACATAAAGGGTATATTGATTTAATCAAAAGTTTTTACCATTTTTTATAATAATATTGATTACAGAAAGAATAGACATTTATATGTCTGTATCACTTGATTTGTGCAAACTAATTTAGTCTTTTTATTTTAATAAGTTTATTGAAAAATTTTACGAGTCGTATGTAAATAATTACCTAATCAAAAGCTAGAAACACCAAAAAGCTATGTATGAAGGATGAATTTTATATCTCTAAGTAAAATCATAAAAAATTGGGCAAAGTTGAATGAATATGTGAAAAAAATTTCGATTCTTATATATGTATGTACATATATATTTAAATTACTTCACTTGCAATACTTTGAGATAATGTTTCCTTTAACCACAACAGTTGTTTGTGACTCAAATTATATTGTTATATTTTTATCGTATATGCAACTTATTCTATTACAATAGATTTTCTTTACTACTTTCCCGCTGCCTCATTCAATCAACTTACACAACGTACACCCTGACTCTCACTCTGACTGAGTTGCTCCTTCTTTTCCCTCTGAGCTTTAAAGATCCATTTATTTATAGCCATATGGTAACAAGTTAAATTACAATATATATTGTATTATATTGTGGAATTCCAAGGGATGAATTAAATGGGTATATAAAAGTCGTTAAAATGTATATAACTGGCAGAAGGAAGCATATAAAGTATATGTATTCTTGATCACTATTAGCAGCCGATTGAGACATGTCCGTCTGTCCGTGTGAACACCTAGATCTCGAAGACTATAGAGCTAGAGATACCAAATTTGATGTGAAAATCTGTCTAATGCATAGGCAGATCAATTTTGTTCTAAATTTTCAGCACTAGTTGGTACAGAGTGTACTCAATGTCGGTGGGGTCGGCTTGCTTGCTTCATTTGTGTGTAATTTTACAATACACTTTACGTCATACGACCGACCAACTCACTATGACTCCCACTCTAAACTCTTCACAATCAGCTTAAATTGCCATACGTCTTTACTTCTGATAAATGACAGGCTTAAATCACCCATGTGCTGTTATTCTTTATATTACCTAAATGGTATCTTTTCCAGTGCTTTTCTAACTTTCTAGAATTTGAAAACGTTTAGTTATGACTGTTTCTGGCAAAGTTTAATAAACAATCATAAATAAAATCTTGTTCGATATTTTAAAATTCCACGACCAAAGGAACTTTTCACAAAAATAAGTAATTATATTTACATCAAATTAGCAAGGAACAGAAAAGCCACAATTCAATATAGGACAATATTGTAACGATAATAAATAGAATACTCTGTGTGCATAGAAAATAAGTTTCGAAACAATTAAAGTTATTAAAATATGCCTAAGCGAGAACCTGAAAAATCATGTTCATTAAAATTAGTAAAAATTAATATTATTTTGCTTTTGTTTGAAATGAACGATGTATTTCTGTCAAAGTAAGTCAATCAGAGTATAATCTATCTTGCAAATCTTTCACCTCCGAAAGTTAAGTCAAGATCATGTGCCCAATTACTAATAAAGAACTCTATGTGTTAGATCACTTTCACTTCTAAAGTTTCATTCTATCACTGGCTAAAGTCTATTATCTATCGTTTCTATCTTTTTATCTATCTATTCTGTTTTAATAATTTAAGACTAAAACAAAAACTTTAAAAAATAAGTATTAAACAATTTTTTATTTCAAATTTTAAGACATCAAATGCAATGTCATCCTACAAATAAATTCATCTTCGTTTACTCTACAAAAACGGTTTTCCCTTATTTTTTGTCTCCGACAATTTCTCTTAGTCAAAACAATTAGTTTTAATTGCCTAGCACAATTGGCAGGCAGCTTCAATTTATTTTAAATAAAAAAAAATAGTATATATAGAATAGAATCAATGCTGGTCCCATAAATCTTACAAGCCGTTCGTGTTCAAATGCAAAACTGATAAAAAAGAAGCAAAGGAAAAAAATAAAACGCGATGAGATGAAAGAAAGAAGAAAGGAAACTGACCATGGACATATGCAGGCAGTCAAGAGGAAAGGACACAATGGCCTTTGCCAATTTCCTGTAAAAATGCAAAAGAAAAAAACATAGCTAGGATAAAGAATTATTTGCCAGGATGTCCGAAACATTGTTGGTGTCAACACAAAAAAAAAATTCCTTTTCAGCGCCAAAAAAAAAACGAAAATAAATGTTGAGACATTTAGCAATGCTGGAAATGCGAACAATTAAATTTGGTGTTACCCTTGCAGAGAATTTATAGAGTATTATATATTTTAAATATATTTAGATTCATCATTGTAATAGTTTATTTAATCTTTAATATCGAAGACTATTTTTGAGCTTGTCTGAGCTATGTGAGAGTAAAAGTTAAGGCAAACTTTAGGTCTTTTTATACTGATTCAGAAAATCAAATGAAAAAATATTAAAAAAAATTTATTATTTTTAAGTTTACTTAAGAAATTTTTTCATTAAGCCATGTTCAACGGACTTTTAGCCAGAAATACGATTAATTTTGTAATACTTTAATTAATCGCAATGAATTTTATATGAAACTTCACATTAGTTTCTTATTTTATGAGAATCATAACTATATTTGGGTAGCTCATGAGTGAGTGAGCCAAAATGAATGGCTCACTGAACTGAGCCACAGAGCTTGTTCATTCGATATGGCTCAGTTTGGCTCACTAGCTCAGTTTGCCACACTAGTTCTTATGGTTCGCTCAACTGGCGATCGCAAAGTGAACTTATAAGCTATCTGCAAGTGAGCCAGTGAGCCATATGAGTGAGTTGGCTCACTTCGAAAAAAAGAACGATCTCAATGAGCTGCTTTTACCCAAGTATAATCATAACCTCAACTTTACTCTACTAGCAATGACTTTGTTTATAATTATTTTCAAAATTCATGTAAAATTTCATCTAATACTTTACAGTTCTCTACCGAAATGAAATTAAAAATCTATATGTGAAATATATATGTATACAATTTTTTCATGTCTAGTCTTACAATTATTTATTGCACGATTTAAACAATTGGAAAATCACTTAAAACCTAATTCTACTGACTTTTCACTAGAAATATATAACTAATTTTGCAATACTTCAACTAATCTCAATGAACATCAAGTTCTTTGCTCTATTAGTGACCTTTTCAAATGGCAAAAATTTACAGAAGACGCTAAGTTTTAACAACGGTTTTAGTAGTATTTTTTTCTACAAAATTTATGTAAAATTTTACCTAATACTTACATACATACAATTGTCTAATGAAATCAAATTAAAAATCTATATAAATTTTCATATCTCATCTCACATTTTGCACTATTTAAACAATTAGAAAATCATTTTACCGTAAAGCTTTAAAAACTTCACAAGGAATATTTGGCAATCATTAAAGTGATTTTTCCATAGAATATGAATTTTTAATTTAATAGCCTTATATTGATGTAAATTTTTAAGAATCAGACTACCATATCACATAGGTCCAGAAACGTAATGGAAATGCCAATTTTTCATTTGTTTTTCAGAAATTCTTTAAATAATTTTAAAGTTATTGTTTAGGAACTATTTTGCAAGAGAAATTTGACTTTTTGGTAAATAGATTTTTAAATTTACAAACTGACTTTATCTTTGTAAAGATAAATATATATAGATTTATTATAGAGCCTAATAGATTTAGTTTCAGAAAAAGTAAATTACTTTAATATATCATATATTCTTTATATATAATATTATTAAAATAATTTCTTCTAGTAAAGAACTTTTATATAGATGGAGTATAAATTTACTAGTTGATTTTTTATATAGATAGATATATAACTTGACTTTTTTTATAGATCGATCTATATATGTAGATATATATCCGGTTTGGTCTCAGATAAAGTAAATAACTTTAATATATTATATTTTATTCTTTACAAATTATATAAAACAAAGAATTTCGTTTAGTAAAAATATATTTTTAAATAATTGTAATATTCTATACATGGAAGACAAGCAAAACTGAACGACTTTGTATAGTATAAAAATCAGCAAACCTCAAAAAAAGGGAATCCAAATCCTCCTTCATCCATTCTCTAATTTTTTTGTTAGAGTATATAGCAAACTTAGTTTCCATTCAACTTAATTCCTTTTCAAATGTCTAGAATGAGTAGAAGTATTTTTCTTTTTAGTTTTTTGGCCAATTAACTCAAGAAAAAGGAACAAAGATTTTTAATTGTTTTAATGGCTCGTAAATTATTACCTAGCTCTACCCCCAATTCTCCATCTGCTGTTTCAACAAATTTTGCTGAACAACTTTTGTACTTGTACTCGTTTTGACCGAGATCATAAATTAAAAAGGCATTAAGAAAACATTTTGAAAATTTACAAAAAAATTACAAAAAAAAAACAAATTTTATGGCATCACAAAGCAAAGTGGAAAAAGCCTTAAAAATCTATTGACTTAATGTATCTATTTAAGATATGATTTTCTATATTTTTTTTTTGCCATAATTTCCAAATGTTGTGTCTGGTTAGCCCAAACAAAACCCAAACAAAAGCCACGTTGTCTGTGCATTGAACCATGGCCCATACGCAATGACTAAATGCCCCCCCAAACAGGATGAGCTGGAGGTTAAAAAGGATAATGCTAAAGATGTATGTGTGCATATGTCTGAGTGGGTGATGTCTATGTGTGTGTGCTGGGGATGCTGACTTTAACTTAAACTGCTCCAAGGCGGCCTATAAATTCACTTATTCAGTATGAATTAAGTCTTTGAGAGTATGTTGAATGGCTTTTTTGGCATTGCCGGTTAAGTAGGAACGCCCTCCTATGGTGTAATTTTCCAACATCTCTTGTCATTTTGGGCTCGTTGTTGCATTTCTAGTTTTATTTATGTGGCGCCAGGCTGTTCCTCTCTTTTTATAATGTTCTGTTCTGGTCTAACCAAATGGTTCATCTACTAACTAAAAATTATATTTTTATTTCTTGTATATTTTGGCAATAAAGGGTTTGAGGTGTGTCAATGATTAGTTGTCTTTGTGGTAACAGATGGCTTTACTAGATTCTAAAAATCAAAAGTTTTCTGAAACGGAACCTACGGGAACTGAACTAGCAAATAAAGTCCATATAACAGAAGAAATTAAAATGAAGTTTAGGAAAGAAATCTACGTTAAACTTTCACATACAGAAAACACTAAACTTTGGAAGCTCTAGTTTATTTCTATATATATTCCAGATCTCCGAATTTATTGGAATATATATAAACAATTACAACGTTCTATTAAAATTTTAGTGCTTAAAATATAGATATGTTACACTCAACGAAAAAAAAGTACTCCCTCAAAGTTTTCCCTACTTGAGTGTAGAAAAAAGTATCAAACGGGCTAAAATATCCTAAAAAGATAATTTTATAAAATTTTTGGTTTAATTTTCTGATAAATGCTAGATAATTCTATAATGCGAATGGCACTCAACATTTTTAAAAAAAATTTTGAATTTCAATTAGAAATTCAAATTATGGAAAAGTTAGACTCGATGAAAAAAAAGGACCTGCAAAATTTTAAGATCTTTCAACTTAAGTATAAAAAAAATGTCAAAATGCATAAAAAATACCATGGGGTTAATTTTTTATAATTTTTTGCCAAATTTTCTGATGAATAAAAGCTATTCCATATAATGAATTCCTCTTAAACATTTTGAAAAATAATTTTAAAAATATAAAATTTAATTGGAAATTAAAGTTAGGGAAAAACTAGACTCAATGGAAAAGGAAGCACCTGTAAAATTTTTAGATCTTTCAACTTATATGTAAAAAAAGTGTGAAAATGGATAAAACCTTATAAAGAGTTCATATTTAATAATTTTTTTAATTCATTTTCCGATAAATGGTAGGTAATTTCGTATCACAAATTTCACTTAAAGTTTTCTAAATGAATTTTGAAATTAATTAATTTAATTGAAAATAAAAATTATGGAAAAACTACACTTAACGAAAAAAAAAAGCATCGCCAACATTTTTAAAACTTTCAACTTAAGTGTAGAAAAAAGTCTTAAAATGGACAAGACCTTCTAAAGAGTTAATTTTATATAATTTTTTTGGTTAATTTTATAATAAATAATGGATCATTTTATATGGCGCATAATAGTTTTTTTAGAAAAATATTTAAAAATTGTTTTTAATAAATTTGTATAGTTTTGTGAGTTTTAAAAGTAAAGAAGCTATTTATTATTAAATCGAAAAATAATTGTATAATTTGCCTAATGACGTTTTCTAGAGAAAATATATGAACATTTTCCTTCAGCTGCAATCTTATTTTAATAACAATATTTAAAACTTAATCATCCCAAGCATAGTTTAAAAATATTTCAGTAAAATTCCACACAAAATGTATATCTTTATTTCAAAATTATCAAATACAATTAAAAGATGATCATATAATATTGAAAAATATTTCTTTTCTTCTTGCACCCTCAATTTGTCTTTAAATTATTTTTGTTTGGTGCATAGGTCCCTCCCCCCATATTCTCTTTGCCTTCTTCATCTTCTTTGGTCACTGTCAACTTAAATTATATTCGGCCGCCAAATTCAGTCAAAAACCATAATTTTTCTTTCGTTATTTCTTTTTGCCTAGACATGGCATATAAAACAAACAAACAAATAAATCGCCAAATTATTATTTCCTCTTTTGCCCCTTGCACTACGTCTCTCTATCTCTCTCTCAGACACTCTCTCTTTGGTGGAAAAAAATTGGTAGAAAAACTTTATCTGCCCCTTTTGTCCAGTATTTGCAGTAATGATTTACTCGATTTGCATATTTTTGCACTTATAAAAATGCACAAACGATTTTTCATTTTCATTTTGTGCTCGAAAACTTATTAGTGGCGGCGAGCCTTTGATGGCGAAATCCTTATATATGTATATACATCGTCCTTTTCTTTCTTTTCTTCCTTTTCTATAATGATGATAGCTGATGGTCCAGCAGCCGCCTTGTTATTTATTTGTTATGCATGGCAGGCAAGTTTTGTCCTTAACTGCGTATACGTAATAACAGGCAAAGAGGTTTTTTTTCTTCTTCTTTGACTGCAGCGCCCAAAAGTCTGATGCAGCAAAAAATATGTATATACATATATGCACATTCATATATATATATGGATCAAGAAACTCCAAAATAAATATTTTTATATTTAGACTTAACACCAGCAAAATGTTTCCCTTCTCGAGGAGTTGATCATTATGAAATTAAAAAAAAAAAAAATTAACAGTTTTTGAGACTACAAATTTAAACAATAAACCTTAAAAACAAATATTTGTAAATAATTAAAGTGAAAAGAAATTGTTATTTCATTATAAAACTATTTTTCGATTTTATAAAAATTTTTTATTTTTGGAGTTTAACAAAATGCAAAAAATGGAGGAAAATTTTCGAAATTTTTATAAAAATGTTGAAGTCAAAGTCTGAACATGGAATTACCTAAAATATATTAGAGAATTAACCCAAAAACTATATAAATTCAATTTTTTGGAAAGTTTTGTCCATTTTGACACTTTTTTCTACACTTGAATCGAAAAAAAGTGAATATTTTGCGGCTTTTTTTGTTTCTCAAAGTGTAATAAGATGCCAAATTAAGTAATTAATATTTGTAAAAAATATTCTAAAAATCATGTTTAAATGAAATTTATTTAATTAAAGTTTAAATTTTTAAATTCTTTTTGTGTAAAACTGAAAACGAAATAGTTTTGAGATAACAAAAGTTTTATTTAATAATTTCTAAACATTTCTTAATAATTTCTACTTAGAATCAGTAACTCATCAAGTCAGTTCTTAAGATCTACCAATTCTCCATCACATTACCAAGGTCACAACCTATTAGAGTAATCAAAATTCGCATAGATAGAACTCCTTTTTTTTTTCATATTTTTAATAAAACAAAAATTCACTTCCTTCTTGCTCTGCCCCTGTCTCGTCTCATCTTTGTTTCAATTGTCTTTGTCTTTGGTTTGGTTTTCTTGGCACACATAGAGCCAGGCCACGCACCTCTTTGTGCCTCCACTTCTACACCTCCCACCTCCCCTCTAAATCATTTTAACTTTGCCTGGAAGGTCTGCACACTGAGTATACTCCTCTCCTCTCTTTGTCCACCCATGAGCCGAAGCATAAACATATAATAAACAAAACGCAACCAGATTGGAATTGCTTGCCAACTTTTCTGTTTTCTTGGCTAAAAGTTGGCAACGCATCCTGTGGAATTCGGGATGTGGGGTGTGCGGAGGGGGGACAGCTGGGTCGCGTGGCAGAGCGGCCTTTTTTTTTTTTCTGGCAACCGTTTGTGGAGGCGCCACCTCTTGGCACTCTCATTATGATTTTTAATTGCTGACGCACCAAACGAAACAAATAGATTTGACGTCATCAACATTGTCGATTGTTTATTGGCCAGAAGAGAGAGAGAGGAAGAGAGAGAGAGGGGAGGGGGAATGGTGATTTTGGCCAGACATTCCAACAGGTGTCCAATTATTATTATTATTAATAATTTAATGATTATGTGTTTATCATGACGTTCTCTCTCTTCCCTGTTTGATTGGCCTTTGGCAAGGCCGTTTTCATTTTTCTGGGGTTGAATGTCTTGTAAAAATTTATTGGCCAATATTCAAACATTTTTGCCGGTTTTTTTCTATTTTTTTTTTTGTATTTTATTTATTTTGTTTTTGTTGTACTTTTGTTGGCAGCCAGTTAATATTCAAAGTTTTGTTTGCCAATTTCCTTTCAGTTTTTGATTTTATGTTTTCATTCAGTTTTTTTTTTTTTTTGTGTCTTTTACATTTTTCTTCCTTTTTTTTTTTTGATTGACATTTTAGTTTTCGTCAAAGTTTCATCAGAGAAAGTTCGCCGATTTTTGAATAAATAAAAAATAAATATCCATTTTATAAAATACAAAGATAAAAGTGAAATTAAAACATACAACATTAAAGTTAAAAATATTATAAAATTTTTGTGCTTTGAATAATAATTACTTCAATATTCAATAATTTTAATTTAATTAAATACAAATATATCCTCAAACAAAGTCAATAGACTTTGATAAAGCAATCTGATTATATAGTTAAAGATTTCAAATTGTTTCAAGTTCAAAAATATAAAGAGTGAATACAAAATTGAGTTTCTTAGATATTTTTTAGTTATATTATAACAAAATTAAAATTTGCTACTTTTTTATGTGCTTGACAATAAATAAAAAAATTAAATATTTTAATTAAAGTATTCAGATATTTTAGTAATTTTTGTTTCATTTTCAACCTTATTTAATTCTTATTAATAAGTCCTAAAAATTACTCATTAATTCATTTAAGTCAAATCGGTGACTTTTACAACTAAATGAAAGACAAAGTTTAAAATTGGCAGTAAAATAAAGGTTAAAAATAAATAATCAATATGAGTAAAGTAAAATTAGCTTAGCAAGCGGATCAAGGACAATACTGTCACAGTGCTCCTTGTTAATTCACTTTTGTAAAAAAAAAAACAAAATTAATAAAAGCCGATTTTGCGGTATTTCACAACTTGCCATAAATGTAATTTTATGACCCTTTCAAATTTATATGTTTGATAATAAATTGAATAATAACTATTTTAACTAAAGTAAATAATAAATTAGGCAATTTCTCATTCAACTGATTAATGAATTACTCAACATATTGGCTACAAAATAGAACTAAAATTAAAAAAAATATATAAAACTTTTAGAAACCAAATTGAAATATTTACATATTTTTAAACATTTGTTTGCGGTTAAATAAATAATAATAAATTATAAGAAGACCAGTTCAAATATTCAGTTATGGTTTAAAAATTTAAATTAATAACCAAGAAATTTTTTGGATAGTTGTCATTTTTCTTTTACTCTTTTGCCTTCATCTAGTTGTACATTAAATCATTTTCTATATTTTCTAATTGAAAAATACTTTTTTTTATATATGTACATATGTATAACCACAATTTTACTACATCTCTAGATATACGAGATTTAGTTTCATTTACAATTTGCCCCAAAAATAAGTTCTTTCATGAATTTATTATGCATAAACAAAAAATGATTGATGTGATTCATTTATACATACATTAAAGTAGGTACATATTACTAATAAGATTAATAAACAATTTGAATTTATCACTTTTAAGATTAGAACGAAAATAATTTCAACTTGTATAATACCCTATTAATTGGGTTATATAATACTTTGTAAAAAAGAAAACGTTTTCAAGACAAAAAGTGATCTTTAATTATCTAAGAAGAAACCTTACAATGGGCACGTACTCTCTTTTTGAAAATTTCAAAAATATTCTTTATATTTTTAAATATTTTGCGAAACAAGTATCTAACAATTGGTTTACACTTAATTTAGTCTCAAGGTTTTTTTTTCGCAAAACAAATTAAGAGTGAGCAATTCTAATTAAAACAGAAACAGAAACAGAAAAAAACGAAAATAAGAACTTAAAACTAATTACAATACGCCCTATACATGAGCAGATAGGAAGGAGATCGAAAGACATACAGTTTTTAGTTGCTTATTTCTTTGAAAAAAACTGAAAAAAAACTGAAATAGATGGAAAACAAAATATACAAAAACAGATGCATTTGTATCTGTATCTGTATCTCTGTAGCTGTAATACAAAAATAGACGCAGCGGCGACGCTTTCAACGCGTCTTTGCCCGCGTCAATTGCGCGTCATCGAGAGACGCTAGTGAAAAAAGAAAAAAAGATTTACATATCTATATATCTATATGTAGGACCGATCTAAATACTATTTATATATGCATATACATGGGGTGTATATACATACATATATATATATATATATGTATATATGTACCTATGTCTTGTACATAAGGGCAGGCGACAGTTCTGCGCAATTTTTTCTGCTTGTCGATCTTCGGGGACCAGCGTCAAGTGTGTCCGAAAATAGCAAGGTATAATGTGAAAAATAAAAACCCGAAAAGAAAAAGTTAGAGGAAAATCGAAAAAAAAAGGAAAATATAATCAACAAAAGACTGAATAGCCAAAAGCCGCTTCTAGAACAAATAAATAAAAGCCAAATGAAAATTTTACGTACAAAAAGGAAAACGTCAAACGAATTTTCTTTTTCTACTTTTTGCGTTGTCCGTGAAAGCATGCTATATACATATATATATATATAAACAATCTACTATATCTTTATAGTAAAATATGTACATACATTTATAAAAACCCTATTAATTAATCTATTTAATAATCTCAACAATTTTCATTTTCACAGATTAAAAATTTCATCATTTTACGACACTGGTTTTGGCCATAAAAATATATATATGTATATATAAAGATACATACATATATATAGCTAGATTTCTTATTACTAAAACTAATAAAACATAGGTAAAAATTGTACGTATATAGAAACATGATGTCAGTTTAACAACATGAGATCATTAACAGATATAATCAAATGGAAATTGTTTAAATTCTTTTGAAAATTATTTATCAAAATCATTTAAAAAAACAAAATCATTTGGTAAAGGTTTCTTATTTAAACTCTTTACTAAAAGTTTTATCTTATATACATCCATATGATCTCTGCATATATAGCAAATGCATAAAATTTGATATCATAACAAATTATATATGCTTATGTATACATATTTTATAGACCACTGTAGAAACATTAAGTTTCAGACTTGAGATAATCAAAATTTTATTAACTTTACTTGAATTCAAAAATATTAATTTTATATTTTTTTTATTATCTTTATTGTATAAAATATACTTTTAAACAAAAATATCTCATTATTTATCCAAGCTACTGAAATTTTTTGAAAGAATTAAGTATTCAGTTTTATCAAGTAAAAGAAGGAGATTTAACAAAGGGTAATTTAAAGTCGTCCTCACTTCAACTTTGCTACGGAAGAAATGAGCTTCTTTGAAATTGGAATGATAACCAATTTCAGAGAAGCTTATCCTTGTGTGTCCTTGCATTTTTTGACGGGTTCTATACAAAATTTAAAAGTGAATGCAATAACATAAAATATATAATGGAACTAAACCAGAGTTTAAACACGTGAAATTGTTACTTTTCATTGACTATTCCCTAACGGAACTATACGGACTATACCTTCTAGTGTCCTTATTTAAGCAGTTTTTATACAAATAATAGTTGGAACGAATGGTGAATACATCCCATAGTAGTCCAATTCAATCAATTCCTAAACTTGTCTTGTCGTACTCATCAATAAGGCGAAATTTGTATTCTACAGCTATTATTCGGTTAGTAAGTTAGTTAGTTAGTAAACTTGGAATTCGTAAACATCTTAAAAACTTATCTACTAAGTTTTGACCACATGACTTCAAAACCAATGTCTTAAAACTGCATAGAAACAGACAGATATGCAGGTAGACTATATTTTATAGTGGTCTAAATCTACCAATCCTTTAACTTGTAAGCAAGTACGCATCTAAAAAGCGATCTTTGTATTCCACAATGATTATTCCGATAGTGACTATATTTTATAGGTGTCCAACCTAAACAATTTTTAAACTTGAAATGCGTATATATGTAAAAAACTTATCTACCAAGTTTTATTCACATAACTAAAAACCCAATATCTAAAAACTGCAAAGAAACAGACAGATAGACAGGTGGACATGCCTAAATCAACTCGGCTATTTTTTTTTTTTTTTTTTTTTTTTAACGTTTTATTTGTTTGTTGGATCTCTTACATAGGTTTATAAGACTAACAACAATTTTCTAGGTTTATCTTAATCTAACACATAACCTAACATCTGAAAGATGCTACATTGATCTATGGCCCTGATTAATTACTAGAGGGTTGGGAGGTCGGCTATTAAATGTGAATCTTACGTAACCGAAAAAGCTTAGGCATTACAAACGTCTTACCAATTTTATTCCACCCTCTTTTAGGGTATAAAAACTGTTTTACATAATCAAAGAGTTAAAGCGTTGCCAGACAACAATTTTTCTCTACTATTCACTTTTTGCAATAAAGGACATATACCTAGGAATAGATTTTTTTTATGGTAGCATTCAACTGCCACTAGCTAGAACATAAATCAAACTGTTAGGACCATCTTATGGGCAATTAAGGCCAAATGTTTCACTATTTTCTTTTATATGGCTCATAATTAACACATGCGTAAGCAAATTGTCTGGAAATTGAAATTCAATTTTCAAATTGGCAGCTGTTCAATGGCACAGTTTCTTCCCACAGAACTGACCTCAGTTAATTTAAATAGCCTCTGGCAAAAGAAATACGAAGAGTAGTCACTAAGTGCTGATGATCAGACATACTGTCTGGCAAATACAAAACTTATTGGCAAAACTCCATGGGAACATAAATTATATGTATATATATACATACATACATATACATATATATAGGTATGCGTATATATATCGTAGGTAGTGTATGACCAGCTTCCAATTTCTGTTTATACCTTGAATGAAGGTGGCTCTGGTAATTACATTTTATTTGTATAGAATCAAAATCGGGTATGGGTATGGTGGTAATTTCTAGTTTTCTCTGGGGGAATCCCTATGCTTGCCAAGAATTTTGCTGCATTACGTAATATACATATAAAGTTCATTGCCGTTTTTCGATTTTTTTTTTTTTTTTTTCATTTTATTTCCTTTTTTTTTTTTGGAAGCGAGCGTGAGAAAAAAAAGGCAAAGATTTTGGCAACCTATCATCTTGGCAGAGGCCCACTTTTTTTCACCCTCAACACTGTAGCGAGGGGACCATTCCACGGAAAAAAGAAATAACCAAAAAGTATGTAGGCACAGTGGTTAAAAAAAAATATGCTACCACATAGTGAACTTTTTCTAAAAATAACTTGAAAAAAAGAAGTGGAAATGGAGTTGTAATTTTGGGAGTAAACAAATTCTTTGAAATTGTTGTTTAATTCAATTACTGAAAATATATATGAACCAAAGTAAAATTTTAAATGCAATTTTAAAGAATAAGTAATTTTCAATCCAATCATTGTATTACAATATTCCAATTTTGAAAAAAAAGTTTCGAAAGTAGTTTGATAATTGTAGTCTACGGCGATCAATATGCCTAGTGAGATATATACATAACCTTTATAGGTCTCTCGTTTCTTTTAAAATCCATTTTTATCTTAATTATTCTTCTACAAAAATGTCTTTCAGATATCTTATATAACATTTAAAAAAGTAGTTTTATATATATATAAAAAATTATATGCAAAAAATACTTTTAAAATACTAAAAGTAGTCAAACCGTAACTTGACTTTAGAATATCCTTTTAAAGAAGTTATTTCAAAAATGTTGCACCAAAAATATATACAAATATATACTTAAAGTATAATAATCCAAATTTTGATAAAGTGTCACTACTATATCTATGATTATTCAGTTTTATTTCAATTTAGGCCATATTAAATCAAAGTTTCCATTTTACTTAGCAAATCTTTTCAAAAATGTCTACAAATATAGAGATAAAATAGTTTAAAGTATACTTGGGTAGCTCATGAGTGAGTGAGCCAAAATGAATGGCTCACTGAACTGAGCCACTGAGCTTGTTTATTCAATATGGCTCAGTTCGGCTCACTAGTTCAGTTTGGCACACTAGCTCAGTTTGGTACACTAGCTCAGTTTGGCACACTATTTCTTATGGTGCGCTCAACTCCCGATCGCAAAGTGAACTTATAAGCTATCTACAAGTGAGCCAGTGAGCCATATGAGTGAGTTTGCTCACTTCGAAAAAAAGAACGAATGAGCCAGTTCACCTCAATGAGCTGCTTTTACCCAAGTATAGTTTAAAGTATAATAATCGATATACATACATATTGATCCAACTATTAACTAGTGCATCCGACAGACGTTGTTCCGTCTTAACTACAAATATTGAATTCAAAGTGGCATAATTAACAAATTTATTGGCATCATCGTTCAAAAATTGTTAGTACCAATATAGAAACCTTCATGGGCTAATGCACGGCAATCACAAGAGGTCCATACTTATGACGATCGGTTAGAAGTTGCATAAATAAGCATATTATACAAACCTTCTTCATGGAAAAATACATATATGTATATACAAATTTTCATAATAATCGGTTCAGTAGTTTTTGAGTTCATTGATGACATACAGACAAGCATTCATTTTTATATACATATATAGAAGATTTTTCAATATTGCTTAAATTTAAACAATATTCAAAACAAAGTGTAAAATTTTCTTTACAAATCTTTGAAAGAAATTCCTCCAAAAATGTCTACTAATAATGTATTATACTTTAACATATAATATTCCAAATTTCATTCAAAAAATTTAATACTTTTGTATCTTCAATTAATTAGTTTTACTTTAATTTGAGCAATATTGAAACAAGACACAACCAGAACAAAGATTATAAATATGTTTGTTTATCAAAAAGGATAGATCACTTTTTAAGAGGATATTAATTTTTCCTTAATTAAGAAGTGGTTAAATTGGGAGTCTAATTGATTAGTCTTAAAACCTAATATATTAGTTGCCAAAGAACGTTATAGAAAAATCAATCCCCACAGAGAGAAATGGAAAGATAAGTTTAAATTAAGTCTAAATGCAGTACAATATAAGTTAGTCTTTCTATTCTCTATAATGAAACATATATTTAATTTTGTATATTTTTATACCTGTACCATAGGGAAAGGGTAAGAAATGTGAGGAAATAAGTATATTGGGGAGTGGGGGGTTGTGAATGAAAATTGTGGGGGGGGTGGGGGGGGGGTGGGGGGGCGCATGTTTTTTGTTGTGCATTTTATTTGTTTGTGGTGTGTGGTTTTTTTTTTTATGTTGTTTTTATGTATATACATATAAATATAACATATCCACTATAATAATGGTACTCTTTTTTCCATTCTTCCATTACAGACTGCAAGAAGATGTGACAATAAAGAAAGCCTCGTTGGCCAATTACAAAATGTGTAGTTTGCTGCAAAAAGTTCTGCCAAATGGCCTGACCAACCAATGGCAGAAGAGCAGTGCAATCAACCTGAGGGAGGGGAAAATGGGGAGCCAAGACGACAAGGAAGAAAGTCTGAGGAGCCAATGCATTTCGTAAACTTCTCTCAACAAATCGCAACGCAACGCATATGAAAAACTTATTTGCTTGCTTGGCTCACATGCGCATGAGAAATATCAAGCATACGCCTGTTGGCCCAGCATAAAGTCTACTTTGTATGTGTGTGTGTGTGTGAGTGAGAGGTTTACCAACTGCATTGCTGGCACGAACCAATAATAACCCACTTTTTGGTGTCTACCGAATTGGATACGAACGATGATAATGATGATGATGAAGTTTTTCTTTCTTTTGCAAGCATCGCATTGGCAGGACACTTGCCCGACTAGCGACAGGACGACCAATCAGAGCAAAGTTTGTGCGCACTATCCTAGCCGAAATAACAAAACAAAAAATACTCAAGCTGATTGTGCAATTTAGTTTATATATATAAATTTGTATTCAATTTTATTTTCACAGAACACATGCCCAAGCCAACGCCTCTTATTTGATGTTTTGTCCAACATCTAAAGAAAAACTAAATAAGAGGCTTAATTTAAGAATTTAAAACAAAATATTAGAGAACCAAAAAAAAAAAAGAAAAAATGAAATAAAGTTTTTGTAAAGCTTCAGAGCGGCACAACCAAAAAAAAAAAAACACATGGACTTTTATCTTGTTTTAATTAATTAGTAATTAGTTTACCAATCATTTTCCAGAACAAATAATTTATATTTCAATGATGGTAGACGGCATTTTTTGTGTTTTGTGAACGCCATTTTAAATGCTTATAGGCCAAATAGGTTTGTATGAGAGCCACTGCCGCATTTACCGAAAGTAAACTATAATTTATTGGTATTATGACCATTGAGTAGCGGGACCATATCAATCCAGTGGCAGCCAAAGCGGCGCACTGATTCAAAGAAATAAGTTGAGGTGGTCGATTCAGTGAGTCACTCAAGCCAGCAAGAACAAGACCCTACAATGAGAAAGAAATGAAATAAATGTTTAATAGTAAATTATTTTAAAGGATCAACAAGAAACTTGTCTAAACTGGGGGTATCTTTGCTTATTCTTATTACAACTATCGGTTAATCCGATTGGAACTATCCGATTTATAGAATTCTTCTACTTGCGATGCGTATACGTCTAAAAGGCTTATCTTCCAAATTTCATCCACTTTGCTCAAAAATTAAGGTCTAAAAGATGTAAAGAAACAGACACTCAGAAAGATGATCTAACAGACATATCTAGATCGACTCGACTATTGATGCTGATGAAGACTATATGTTCTCTTTAGTATACAAAAGGCCCATTTCTATGCTTATCAAACGGTAATTCTATTATGCCCCCCGTAAGAGTATTAAAGAGTTCCTTTTTTTCCAATTCGCTTAAGAATTCTTTTTTAAAATTAACTTATTTTAATTAACTAAATACAAAACTTACCCATTTAAATAATGGTCCCCAAAAGAACACAGTACGTGGTCCTGAAAAAGTCAAAGAAGAAAGTTTTAGCAATCTGGTAACTCCAATAATTTGAATTTGGTACAGCCTTGTCTATGCATTATTTGACTGCTTTTTTGAAATATCCTTGGTAAATTTTACTTACCCGCTGGCGCTTCCCAAAATGGTCTAGCATATTGGGGTACAAATTTATCAACTGAACTAATAACTGTATTATAAAATTTTGATAATGATCCCGCACCCTTGGACATATTTTTTTTTTTAATTTTTATGTAAAAACTTATGCCATTGGCTAAAGGAAAATTTATAATAATAAAATTATAAAAACCTTTGACGGAAGAAACAAAGCATTTTAATTTTTACTAGCTATTCTCTAATAAATACATATTTATCTTAAAGTAGTTGACCTATCCGAAATTCTTCCAATATACACAGAGAAATTTGTTGCAAATATTTGTAACTGATTGTAATGGTTTATATTATTTAAATTTATCCGTTCAAACGAATATCTAAGACTTAAGCCCAAATAGCAGAGACACAAACTATAATAAAAGTGAATATCGATAAGTATAAATATCGATAAGCACACTTTGCACAACACTAATTGACATCGTTTTCCAACACCATAAATACAATCGAAAATTGCAATCAAAACAAAAAACAAAGAAACAATTGTATTTACTGCGAAAAACAACATCAATCAGAAGACTGATATACAAGTATTAATAAAGGGTGCTTAAAGGAGTAAAAGGCAAAACATAGAAACACCGACAGGAGCCAAAGCAATGGAGGGCCAACATGGAGCGAGAAGACTCGTCTCCTCTGGGACAAGTGAATTTGTTTCACGGCAGCTAAGGTGAAGTATTCCTTGGGTTTTTTAACGAACCAAAATAAAAACCCACATTCATTTATATTTAAAAATGTATTTATGAATAACAACACAAGTAGGCTCTTGTACTTCTATCTCATAGGCAGCAAGATGGGTATCTCAGAAATCGTCCCTGCAGAAAGGTCCAACATAGCGCAAAAAAAGTCATTTTTACTTTTTACAATTCTCAATTAAATATCACGAAATTTTGTGGTTATTGGTTTTTATAGCTGACTGATAGGAACTACTATTAATAAGATTGAACTGTTGTGTAAATTACACTACAAAGTGCAAGCAAGTGCCTCAGTTTTAAGCTTAATATAAAAGAAAAGACTTCTTATCAATTTACTAATTGTTCGGTTGTTAATCAGAACCAACTGTAGCATATACATATATATATATATATACTATAGCATAGTACTCAACGAAAAGAAGCTCCATATTTGATCCGTTAAGGTAAACGACATCTTATTTGATTATACATACTTAAACTTCATTCAGTCTTTATATTTCCTTCTCATGACAGAGAAGTTACATAGAAAATTCTTCTATATAAGTTAATTGATTCTTTTGATGTGAAACATCTATAGGCTCACTTGTAAACCGAATTGTTGGCGTGGCGACGCTTGCCGTGGCGACGCACAGTGGGGCCATCGCTCATTTCGCTTATCAAAAATCATATCTTCTAAAGTAGTGAAGCGATTTTCAAAATTTAAAAAGCATTTAATAGCTAATTGTTTAAGCTTCAAATGGAGTTATTACCGAGGTGCCACGTGCTCGGGTTGCTTAGATATTCAAGGTCAAATTTCAAAAATATTTCTAGCCATATTTTATTTTTTTTTTTCAAAATAAACAATAGTAAAAGAGAACGTCAAAAAAAATACAGAGAGCGGAACAGAGACAAATTGAAACATCGTGAAGCGGAAAGAAGAAAGCGTATACAATCTTCACAAAGCATTATCGGACCGTCTACCTCTTCAAACTCAAATATAATGGAAGTAAATAATGAAGAACCAGTAACTGCTATTTCATCTACTCTCCAAAATAAAAGAGACCGTCAAAAAAGATACAGGGAAAAGAACAGAGAAAAATTGAGTCAGCGTGAAGCGGAGAGAAGGAGACGTCTACAGAATGCAGAAAGTATTATAGAATTACATACTTCTCCAAATATAGAAAATAGTGAAATAATTAGAGAACCAATAATCATAATAGATGAAGTAAGTACAAATGTTTCACATCTGCCAGGCGTCCCATGACGGCTCACATCATTTTTTTTTTTTTGATAGTAAATCCAAAGAAGATTCTGCTTTCCATACACCTATAGAAGTTTTGCACTTTCGAATAAAAATTACATAGATTAAAGTGATTCTTCTATAGAAGTCTATTGCAAAATTTCAATTGTATTAAATTATATTGACTATATAAACCATAATTTTTTATAGATTCACAATTAAGAAACATTCTATATCCCTATACCATAATTTTGAAATTACATTTAGACAGCTCGAATGTGTTTTGGGATACTTTAAGCCCTTGCAATTTTAACTAACTCTTAGCATTTCCTTCATCAAATATGTATTTACATATATTTCTTTATATGCAATCTCTTAATATTCTACAGACAACATCGAGCAACTGCATCACAACTCACCTACAAGATGCTATCAAAGATGCCCCTCAATTTGAGGAAAAAAGCAATTCGAGAAGCTCGAAATCGCAATGAAGAAATTTTGGGTAAACGCAAAAAACGCCAACGACAAAGGAAGGCAATTAATTTTGAAACTCAATTGGATTTCGAGACATGTGAACATAATGCCATGTTAAATGCTACACAACAGCAACTACGTCATATATTAAAGAATTGTAAAGAACTTTCTGATATACCGCACGATAGCAATCAATTTGAACTTTTTGGCAAGGTAAATAGCAAAAGTTGACTTAAATCATTAGCATCTATTGGCGATGAGGATTGACCTACTCCCATGGCAATATATGCTAATTGTTACCGTTAAACGGACCTTAATTGAAATATATATGTAAATTGTTAAAATATGTATAATTTATCTTTGCCTTCTTTTTGTTTCATAATTTTCTTAGATTGCCTTAGCCGAGGGGCAGGCCACAACAATTTATGTGCAACGCGATGGTTTAGATACTCTTACAGTGGTGGTAAGTTTGATGAGATTTCGTTAGCTGTAAAATATTGATCAATAGTGTAAAACTAAGTTTTTATATTGCATTCCCTTCCAACCCAAACCAATCTTCTTTTATGAGATATAAATATATATAAAATACATCTAACTTTTTATTAAATTAAGTAGTATGCTAATTTTTACTTAATGCTATTTTCTGTTAATTAAAACTTAAACATTTTGTAATTCTCATTCCAATTACCATACATTGCTATAGAGTGTATGCTTCGGATTAGCATTATGCATTTGAGACAGAGCTAAAACCAAAATGGAAGCGTGTAGATTATGATTTCTTGAAGTTAAAGGCAAAGATTAGCGTGACCATTGAATTCTGCTTATTATCAATAGAATACTTTAAATTTTGAATATATTTTTTGAAGGTCAATGAGATAACTCACACCAAGACCATTTAAAACAATATTCTGTATTCGAATGCAATGAAAAACAAGTAACGATTTCTTTCGATCTTGTATTATTTTACCCATTTGAATAAAGGTGCCCAAATGAATATTGTACCTGGTCCTTGAAATACAAAATTTATGTCATATAACTAACTTTTCAGATAGTTTGTATATATATAAATAGATTGTTTATAACATTCATACCAGTTGGCGAAATCCATATGCGTTTCAAGTGAATTGTCATAAACTTGACCACATTTTTATACAATTGAGTTAAGGGTCTCATGTACTTTGCTAAGATGCGACATCTGATACTGATAATATTTTTTTTTAAACTTTATTTTGCTGAATTTAAAGTTTGAATAAGTATAGATAGCCTACTAATTTGAACACAAATTGGTTTACCTCACATATGTATACTAAATTTCTTTTCAATCACAGTAGAGAGGTCTTTGCTTTGCCCATTTAAGTTGTGTTACAAGTCAAACATTATTTTTAAAAAATAAAATGTATTACTAAGTAACTCAATCAAACTAAACTCTTTTTAGTTAACTCTTTTATCGAGGTTTATGAGAAATAAAATCCCAATAATTGATATTAATAACCTTTTAATTTCTGTATCGATTATTTAAATTGATTTTAAATTCCTTAACTCACTTTTTGCCCGGTTTCTATTTGAATGTAAGTTAAAAAACTTTTTGTCCGGCTTCTATATGGCTGTAGGTTAAAAATAATAATAATAAAAAATAATAATATTAATCTAATATCCCTGATATGCGAATTTTAAGTGGATATCCCTTATCCCCTTACCATAAACAGTGAAAACTCTTTTGGGCCAATAGCAACAGTTGCCGTTTAAGCGGAAAGAATTGTTCCGAAAAATAAATGGCAATTGCCGAGAAATTGTCGTTTAAGAAAGGAGTTCATTATAGAAATTTTTACTGTACTGAGGCACCCAAAATCGTAGGATGCAAGTGTTCTTAAAACAAGTTATAAGGATCTCAAAAAACTTTATGTCACAAAGTATTTCCACGAGATCAGTCACTTGAAGAGGAGGACAAATTATTGGGGTTCCACTATATACAGCTATATCCCTGATCAACGTCATCCTATCATAAACAATCATTAAAGCTTTACTCGAAAAAGTCAAAGAAGTTATAAAGAGAGAAGACCGCAAAGAAATAACTCATAATTGAATATCAATAGTTATATGCTAGGGTCAATATGTTTTTGGGAATTTATTTTAATGCAATTTTCCTACTTAACAATAAATTTAAGCACTAAGAAATATATGAAAAATAAGTATTCCATAGGACTGTTAAAATTTATAAAGAGTCAACTTACCAAGAACCATAATCATGTTTAAGAAACTTCAGTACTCCCCAAGTACTCCCATTTCACTGACTGTCTTTCTTTCTTTCTCTTTCATTTAACTTTAATTTTAGCTTCATCAAAGTGAGCCAACATTTGCTCAACTGAAGAAAGCGATTGCCGAACTCTCCCTCGCTCAGCAGAAGCGTAGGCAAAGACGAGAGAGCCGCCACGAAGAGAATTGTTTGAGTCGACATCATCGTGAAGAGAGTCGGCAACAACAGGTTGACTGTGACTGCGAATGTGAATGCGCTGATGGAGCCATATGTAGCTCCGGCAATGGGGAATTAGTTCATTCGGTACAGCGCAACGGGCACAAGCATCGGAAATTTGTTTCTTGGCGCTTTCTTTGGCGATGTTTTGTTTTATACAACGTGGATACCAATCAGCCGATCAATGATCAAACAAACGGTCGTACCAAATTACATCAATTGGGTATTAGGAATGAGACCATTTTGAAATTTGTACATCGAATTAAATACTTTGGAAGAAAGCGACAATAATCATTTAAAAATATGGAACAAGTTTGGCTCTTATTCATCCTCTACTTTCACTTGAGCCTACTTAACATCAGCATAACAACATGCCTACCATTCGAGGATGGCAATAATAATAATGTTAAAATCAATCGGCAAAGTTTGGAATTAACACAAACCATTAATATACAACGTCAGGAATATATGCAAAGGCAATGTGAACTATTGTCAAATGATGTGGAGACATCACAATCGATTGAGAGTTTAAGTGAATTTCAAATGGATCATATGATTGTGGATCAGGAGCATAAATTGTTATATTGCTATGTACCCAAGGTAAATATAAACTAACAAATTAAGCTAAAACCAAAAAAAGAGAGAAATATGAAAGACCAGCGTATTCTTTTTTTTTTTTTTTTTGGACATTTTCTTTTTGCTTTTTTCCGTTCGTTCTTTTTTTTCTGCTTGTTTATTGAAAAACTTGTTTCTTCTTTTTGCTGCTGTTGTCTCTCTGCCTCTGGCTGACAACTGATCAGCTTTCAACATGTGTTAAGTTTGATATATGTACATACATACATACATATATGTGTATATAACGATTTTGTGGCATGAAATCTAAATAAATCAACAAATTGATGGGCCATCCATTCATTTAGATGAAATCAAAGAAATGTTTATAGAGATTTTGGTTGATAGATGAATGTTTGCCTATATCAATTGTATTTGTAACTTTTAGAGGAGAAACCAACAAAGATTCAAACAAAAGTTTCATATCTATATTTGAAACAAAGTTCTTTATTCTTACATTTGTCTTGTTTATAATATAAACCATAATATTTATGATATTTAAGTTCTTTGTTCTTTAATGACAAGATTCCTTTTGTCACTTTTAAGAAATGTTCCCATGTGAGGAAAATATTTTCCTGATCAATTTCAATTATTCTCACACCCTGTAAATAATCATGAGAGGGCACTTACAATTCTATATAAACTATCTTTGAGATTAAGTCATTGATAAGAAGAAAGAATGCATTATATAGTCATAAATCCTCATCCGCAGACCACTTGAAAAACAACAAGAATGGTTGTCAATGCATTATCTATATACAATGACAATCCCCATCAAGTCCATATATATATAAGCTATAATTAATAACAAATGTTCTCCTCCCCTCTTTGAATCAAGGCATTAGCCTCTTGTTAATGCACCCAGTATAATATTTTTTTTTTTCTATTTTATTGCAATTTTGCAGGCCAGAGTATAATGTCCAATCTATGTATTATTAACAAGCAAAGTGATCATCAAAATCTTTGTTATTAAAACAATAATTGCCAAGCAATTTGCATAAATTTCATATGCATTGAGTGTATATAGAAATAGTCATTTGATAAGCCAATTAAACGAACTTTTCATATATGTGTATACATATATATATGGCTTATCAGCCTTAGACACGTCATTGAGACGAGCTAATCTATAAGTATATATTATATATATATATTTTAAATTTAAATTCTTAAAGACAATTTCTTATTAATTGAATTAGCAAAAAGTGACGGAAATTCTCTTTCTCTTATCTCTAAAAAGCAATAACTTATTAGAAATAACGTTCGACTTTGAAAACTATTTTGCTCTATTCATCGTTTTTGATAAGATTACGAAAATTCGTTTCAATCTCTTCCATGTTTTCCTGTTGCTTCAGGTGTGAATATATAAATATAACTTTATGTATCATAGACGCACTTTGAACCCTTTTTTTTTGTTTCTTTAGCATAATTGTTGCGTGCGAGGAGGCCTTCCTTTTTGCTAATGAATGATAGCGGCCTTATCAATCAGTTGATTCAGACAAATGCTAGAAGCTTTATATAGTAGTGAATAACGGTAATCAGAGCACATTAAATTTTTGTTGCTTTTTTTAAAGATTAATTAAGGTTATCTTGGAGGGGCTAGAGTGGTTACATATCGATTATAGGAGAAGGAAATTACCGGCTTTTTTTTTTGAGATATGAAGAAATGCAGTCGGGGACTTAACTATATAGGAATTGCGATATATATATATCTGTGTCATTGAAACTAATTCATCTTATGGTCTCTTCATGGCATATAGAAGTAATCTTAGAAGTTCTTTTAAAGGAAATTGTACTGTATTTATATATATGTAGCTAATCCAAAAGAATTTTAATTAAATAATGTACAATATACCTAGATATATCAGTTATTAGAGTCGAAGACCTTGGTAGCTAGCATTCTTAGCAAATATATTGGCTGCTTTATTTTGAAAGATAACTAAATAATAACTAATAAATATAACTAGATATTATTTTAAAGCAATCTATGCCTTAGAAAATTAACTTTATATCTATTATATGTAAAGGGTTTTCTAGTAAGATGTATCTATCTATATGTCGGAGATTGAGATATTATTAATTAGTTATATTCAAGTAGAATGCAAATACTAATGTATAACGACATGTTTAAGAAAACAAACATGTTAGAAAATGAAAGTCATGACAGGACATTACAGAGCCCAATGTCAAACTTACTGGGAACTAGCATCGTCGAGACCTATAGAGTTGTATCGTCCTAGTGTGGCCTTCTGGCGGTGGGCAGAAAGGCGACAGGAGTGTGAAGTCAGACAAATGAAATAGAAGGGCAAGAGGCAAATTACCAACGAGATGGAAAATGACTCTGGCAAGCGACACGCTCGAAACCAGTTGCGACTTACTCAGCTTCTGGTAAGGAAAAGGCAAAAGAACAAAATATGTATAAAGATGACTGACGACATAGAAACTGCTTGGGAACAAAACGTACCCATTCCCTATATACATATATAAAAAAAGGTACCCCAGCGTTTTTTGTAACGATTATATACAAAAAATTGTAATTATTTGTTTAAAAATTGAATAATTAAATAGAGTTAATTGATTAAAAGGTTAATCAATAGACAGATGAATTGTAAATAAGTTATGGAATAACAATTTTCTATTCTAACAAAGACATATTTTTGAGATCAGAAGAAGCATCTACGACTATATAAGGCATATACAGTAGATGTCGGCTTTAACGATTCTCGTTATAACGATTTCGGCTATAACTATTTACCGCTTATAGCGAAGAACGATTTGTTTGGTTTTCATACAAACTTGTATGGATGCACAATCGGCTACAACGAATAACGTTTCTAACATTGCTATATTGCCAGTCCCTTAAGTATTGTTGTAATCGGCACCCACTGAATATATATCAAGACAATAAGTAGAGTAGATATGGCCATGTAGGATCAATATAAACTCCTCTGCGATCCTTTAAGCTAAGGTTATACAAACTTAGGCGTGGCCGAAGTTAGTCCATCCTTCTCCTTATTATTCTATCCATTATTATCTATCTTTTCTATTCTATTTACTTAAAAATGGTTTTAAGTATCTCATATAGATATATCATTTGTGGTTAATATAATAGAAAGATCGTTTTTGAATAAGTTTACTTGAGTTTGATTAAAATTTCAATTTTCCGGCTTGATCTTATAAGTTTTTAAAGTATAATAATCTTTCCCTTAATACTTTTTTACTAAGGGGAATTTCTTGAGAAATATATGTATATTTATTTAACAAACTATTGGGAATATCAATTGACAATCAGTTCATAAACCATTTACATGCTATCCATTTACAATATGAAAATATCTTTGGCGCCTTACCCTAGATATCATCCATATCATAAAGAAAGATTTGATAACAAAATATTGTCTTCAAAGTATTTTTCTTTATATGGAAAATGTAGGTAATATGTAATTTAAACACTTATAATGTATCTCAAATATCACCTAATGTATATTTATGATGATGCCGCACGTTTCTTATCAGCAAGCCCCCTCCTGCCCCTTTTTTTCCCCCTTCTTATTTATGATCTAATTTCTTAATGTTGCAAGGCACCAGTGACTTCACTTGAAAAAGGGGAAAGAGTATACAAATAGTTTATTTTACTTTTGCCACACACTCACACACACACACACATTGAACAGTGGTCGCCGCGGGCTTGTTCTTCCATGAAATCGTAAATTTTATATACACATAGATATGTATATATACTCTTATGTAGCTGCTTACCTGTGGCCATTTAGTTTTTATGTGACCGACAATTGCGTGTGCCTTTTTATGATCTTGAAATAGTAAAGTATTTCCAACATTTTTGTGTATATTTTTTTGTGAAACAATTACAATGCCACCGTTTACAGTGGGTCAAAAAATAAACAAACAGCTTTCATGGAATGTAATGGATTGACAGGTCTTTTACTAGGGGAAGAAATCCATTCTAGTTTAAGAAGTAGCTTTTTAGTAATTCTCTCTTATAATTAATGGTAAGATTGTTAGAAATTGATTAATTTATTTTATAGTTTTTAGCGAATCTTTTGGTTTAAGCATTGGTTTTTGTTTTTGTAAAATTTGAGCAGTCTTCGATAATATTTAGAGATTCCGTTCCTGGTTCTTGTTGCTATTTTAAAGATATATATGACCGATATTTAGTGTTATAAAAAAAGTTATAAGCAAGTGCTTTTCGTCCTTAATAATTGGTGACAATATGCAGTCGAACTTTTCTAACGCAAACTTAACTAACTCCAATGTTTCGAACTCGAACTCGAATTTTTTCTAGCTCGAACGAAAATGAATGACACTAGAGGGAAATTTGCATAGAATTTCACTTCTCTAACTTCAACTTCCCTGCGAAATTAAGGGCACTTGGAATTAGACAAGGTTCGACAATGTTACAATACATACATTAAAATATTTAAATTAAATTTTAAAATTTATATAGAAACATTAAACTTTTGTAGAAATTTAAAAATTATATTAGTGATAAAAATTGTATTCTTTTTTTATTCTGTTACATTAATTTGTGATAGAAGTTATCTCTTTGTCCTTACCTTTCATTTATTAAAAATATTTTAAAAATAATTTGAATTATTTCCTATAGGAATTCAATTATATTACAAATTTTTTTCGAAACAAATGTTTTGTTAGACATTATCTTTTCTCAAAGATTATGTAATTAAAATCAACTTGATAATCTTTGAGAAAAGATAATGCTTAACAAACATTTGTTTCGAAAAATCTTTGTAATATAAGTGAATTTTTAAATACATTCCAAAAATTTTCCCCTCAAAAAAGTTACTATATTTTATATATAATATATAGACAAGTTTGTAATCGTAAAAGTTGATGTTTTAAAAAAAAATATCATATAGAATTGTAAAGAAATATATAATATTTAGTATATAGAGAAGTTTGCAATCAAAGAAGATCAAATTTTAGAAACAATGTTGTAGAAGTATTTAAAGGCAAAACAAGTTAATGGAAATAGATAGATATTTTAATTTTAACTAGTAAAAAATATTTTTAAATAAAGAGCAGCAAAAGGAAGAGGTTCCATTTAAAGAAATCGTAGAATCTTGATTATATAAAGATTAGTTAGTTTGGTAAAAGACTCACTTTCGAGTTAATGTGGACCTTAATGTTTTTTCCTATTGATTAATTAGTGCCATTGAAGAACTAATTATTAAGTAATTATCACTTAATCAATTATTTATTATTAAATTCAATTATTTAATTATTAAAGGGTAACTTTAAGTTAACTACTTTTCCCTTTCTGTAATTTTCTATGAGATTTTTTCTTTATTTTTTTTGTTTTTGCCTTGTTTTAACCTTTAAACAACAAGAGGTATTTGCTTATGTAATTTGAGTTGTTGTTGTTGTTGCCGCATTTAATTGCGCTGGACATTGTCGGGTCTTGACTAAATGTTTATTCATACTTATGCATGTATATATATATAGTATACTATATCTATCTATGTATATATATCGTATGCTTAGTTTTGTGTAGATTGTTTTTCTCTTGGGTTCATTCATTAGGCAATTAATTTAGAAATTTTTACTTGAAGAAATTAAAATTTATTGCAATCTGCAATTAAGCAGATGGTTTATGTTTATATATATCTTTTATCTTATATCATTTTCACTACTTTCTTATGTCCACAATAATGCAAATCGTTTAAAAAATGGGGTTTATTATTTTTTTGGTCATCATCAGTTTCTTTTTTATATGACTAAAACATTTGCTCATACCTATTCATGACGCAACGCAACTTTAGTTTAGTTTATCAAAATTCATTGAAAAAATTACTTATGTTGAAAAAGTGAAGAGAATTAGGGGGCCAACTATACCGGAAGGGTACTGGAGGCATGTGTTGTACTCATGACAGAACGCAGGTGTGAATCGCGCGGTTAATGATATCTGGCAAAGTTGTGTCAGTTCACAGTAGGTCACAAAAACATGACGACAAGCGAGACACATTTTCCTAATTAAATTTCTTTGTTGGGAAGTTTTTTGTTTACGAAGTGCTGAATATTTTAGTCACTACTTTTTATACCCTGTACCCATAGGGTAAAAGGGTATATTAAAGTCGCTAAAATGTATGTAACAGGCAGAAATATACATTTCTGACCCCATAAAGTATATATATTCTTGATCAGCATCACTAGCCGAGTCGATTGAGCTATGTCCGTCTGTCCGTCCGTCTGTCCGTCCGTCTGTATGAACACCTAGATCTCGGAGACTATAAGAGCTAGAGCTACCAAATTCGGTATGTAGATCCGTCTAGTGTGCAGACAGATCAAGTTTCTTTCAAATTTTTGCCACGCCCACTTCCGCCCCTGCAAATCGGAAAAACTTATTACTAGAGCTGTATTGAAGATATCGTATTCTTACTTGGCACACCTAATTTTATGCCCAAACTGGACTAGCTGACCAAATTTGATTGAAATCGGACAATAAATATCGGAGATATACCTATATGACTTTTGCACTGAATTGCCAAGGCTACATTGGCTGGCAAGAGTGAGCGAGACAGCATGCGTTCGCTGTTGCTGCATGTTAAAGAGAATTTTGCATGAAATTAATGGCGATTTCCAGGATATTCTATTTCATTTAATATAACTAGTTGGTACAGGGTATACTCAATGTCGGCAGGGACGACTTGCTTGCTTCATTTTTTCTTAAATTATTATTATTTTTAAAAATAATTCTTTTTGGTATAAATTGCCTAAAACAAACATAAATCTTTTGCAAAACTTTTAAAACATATTGAATAAATCAATTTGATTATTATAAACAATATAATACCCAAAAAAATTTACTATTTACTACTCTTATCTAAAGTAAAGTTTTTTTTTTCCAATTAGTTAATTTTCCTTGGAAATCGAAATCGGGTAAACATTTAAAAGGAGCTCCCAAGTTATTTAGAAATTGTTATAGTTCAGTAATTGTTTCTGTATAATTTTAAAAAATATATACATACATAGATTCAAACAGGGGAACAAGCAATGCTACACTGAAAAAAGCAGACAATACAATTAACAATAATATATATAAATAATTCAAATCAAACAAAACTGATATTTTATCTAATTTTCAATCCATTCTTTTACAAAAGAAAAGATTCTCAAGAGATTATTTCAAATTTGTAGAATTTTTTAAAGATAGTTTTAATTTTTCTTCAAGTACAACGAAGAAATTCTTTCTGAAGATATAGATTCAACTAGAGGAATCAAGCAATACTGCACTGAGAAAAAATGATAAATTATTTTCTATACAAATTTATATTAAACAAAACCAAATAGAAATTTTATCTTAATTCGATACAAAGTTGTTTACAAAAGAAAACATTCTCAAGAAACTATTTCAAATTTCAAAGTTTCAATTTTTCTTTTAGTATAACGAACAATAATTCTTTTGCAAAACGAGAACCTCAAAAAGCAAAATCTAAATAATACTTCATTTGTTTATATATATTAACCACACAAATCTAAACAAAACACACAATTTCTCAAATTTTCTCAGGTGGCCTGTACGAATTGGAAACGTGTTTTGATGCTACTCACTGGTAAATGGCACAATGGTACCGATCCATTACAGATACCAGGATCCTTGGCCCATTCAATTGGAATGTTTACCAAATTCTATGATCTAAGTGATGAGGAGCGTATGCAAGTGTTGAGTGAAGATTATACACGTTTCATATTGGTGCGACATCCGTTTGAACGTTTACTATCGGCATATAGAAATAAATTGGAAGGCGATACGCCAAGTGCACGTTATTTTCAATCTCGTGTGGGCAGGCAAATAATTAAGGAGTTGAGACCTGGTGCCACCAATGAATCCTTGGATCTGGGCGATGATGTACAATTTGGAGAGTTTGTACAATATTTGCTAACGCCCGAATTGAGTCGCACGAATCAAACGGATTATAATGAACATTGGGAGGTTATAGCTAAACTCTGCAATCCCTGCGTCATGAAATATAATGTTGTCGGTGAGTTGAATAACTTTTGATATTCATTTGTTTTACTGTATTAACTAAATTTCCACTTTCTATTTAGGCAAATATGATACATTATTAGATGATTCCGCTTTGGCTTTATATTTGGCTGGAGCACAAAATTTAACATTCCCCACTGGACATAAGCCATCCAGTACTCGTGCCAATTTACGTAATTATTTTGATCCATTACCAATTGGTGCCATACGTCGTCTATATGAGATCTATGAGGAAGATTTTCGTCTATTCGATTATGGGATGGATGATGTTTTGGGTTTTGAATTTGGCTAAAAACAAAAACCTCTATAAATTTAACCATATGAGAGAAACCGTACAAAGAAAATTTTGTGATTTAGGCATTATAACTAATTAATTAAGTTAAATAGCTAAAGGCGAATATTAGACATTATATTATATATCAAATTTAGAAGCGTTTTCGAATTGTTGTACCAAAACTCGTAAAAATATTGTTAAAATATATATAATATGCTAACTATTGGAAAACATTAAGAAAATCGGAAATGTGTTCTATTCTATACACTAAATGTTTATGTTGATTCCATTATATAGTTAATCGATTTAGATCGAACAAGTTTAGTAATAATATGTAAAATAGACAGAGTTTTTAAACCAAATCTTGTTTGAAGTGGTTGTCATGACTTGGATACGATATAGGCCCAAATCTGTACATATTTTGGTATACATATATATTATGTATATAGACAGTCTGTAGTACGTATATACATAGACAGCCTATATTACATATATACATTGGCAGAATGTAGTATGTATGTATGTATATAGGTAGCCCTTTAGAAGGAAGATAAAACTTTGTATTTTTAAATTTCAAAATGTTTCTCTTAGGTTAATTGTTTCTGGAAATCTTGAAAGCATTTTCCTTTACTCAAAAATGTGTTTAGTAATCGTAAGACATCCCTTTAGGACCACAATTGAATTATGTATATCAAAACCATTGTTAATTGGTTTTATCAGCGTAAACGCATCTATAGCATCTGATTTATAATCATCCAACGAAAATTGACTTTATACTTACTATTAGATATATAGAATGAGCAGTTTCGGACAATCATTTCTATATTATACCAAATGAATTTTGTTATACCAAAAGATAGTAAAATAGCTAAATAGCTCATTTTGTAAAGGATATTAGCCTAGGTTTTAGTGTGTCCTTAATGGCAATTATAGATCGGTTCGGATCTTGTTCATTATCGTTGAACTCTCTGTCTATCTCTATAAACAGTCATAACATGTCTCAAAGATAAGAAACTAAGTCAGATGCAACCTTATTTTAGATCAGAACGAATTGTTTCATATGAAACATAATTTCTACAAGTTTCGATCACTATCAATGTGAGCACTTGACATTAATGAACTCTAGGGGGGCGCTTATCAGTCAGGTCTATGACTATATAGTAAATAAACTATGTGATAGCATTCAGCAAATTAAATTCCATGCATTGCGATTTGCCTCCCATGAAAAATTTCATAAAAAAGCTCTTTAATTCAAAAAACAAAAATAAAAGCTTATAGAAAATGAAGTGTTCAGGGTTGGAGTGTGGCAAAATACAGAAAACATTAAGATTAAAGCTTTGAGCAAAATCGTTTAAAGTTTACGGGAACTTCTAATTCTGTATTCTAATTATATAATGGAAAAAGTTTGTATATATTTGGATTTTACTATCTTTGGGAATTCAGAATTCTTAACTTTTATGATTTGATTTAAAGATTTCTAAAAAGTTCTATCAAGCTCTCAGACACAAGTCAAAGTCCGCTCCTGGCAAAAGAGACATGATCAACGTTCAAACTGAATTATTTAAATACGCAATATTTGTCAATAACAAAACACAAAAATAGCCAACATACAAAGCTAAAACGTAGTAAAAGAAAGAAGCAAAAAAATGTATTTTTATACCCTTTACCCCTCTGTCGATAAAAAAAAAAAATGATACTATACAAACATATATACACATGTGATCAAAAAACATATATACAACAGGCATCCATCAAGAATTTTACATAGTACATGTTAGGGTATATATTCTTCAGAAGCATCAATCATGTTAACAGAGATTTATAACAATTTAACATGTAAATTATAGCAATTAAAATTGATTTACAGCTGTAAAAGTTGCCAATCCTTTAGATTAATTAACAGCTGTTCAAAGTACCGTTCGTTTAGATTGATTAGCAATATGCATATTTGTTATTACAGCTGTCGCGAGTTTGCTTTAAAATTCCTTTCCTTTGTTATTTGATTAGATTACATTTTAAAGGGTAGCAGCAAGTCGACTCTGCCAGCTAACAACCGACGCGCCTCCAGCGGCAATTGGGATGAAGGTCAAATAACAGTAAGAAAAAAAAAAACCATGGTTAAGTTATTTTTGGCTTACTCAATGACTAGTTTATCACTTTGTTTTTTTTTTTTTTTGTTTTACTCTTTTCGCATTTATTCGCTCAGTCTGGTTTCATGTTTCACTTTGACAAGACATTCGAATTTGTTTATAACAAAAAGCGTTGTTTCCTCACTCGTCCCCTCACTCCACTTCCACTTGTCAATCCTTGAATTTCAATTTCCGTCTTCCTCTGTCACTTACTCCCTCCTCCCACGTTGTTAGTGTAGTCGTAGTTATTTTGCCTCTCGCTTCCACTTTAGTCATTGTAGCTATAACGCTGCTTCACACTTCGATACTTTTTCAATGAATATAAAGCCTCCACCTCTTTGGCCAAATAGCGTCCCTGCGCTAGTAGAGCCACAATCTTCTTGGGATCGTTCTCATCCTTGTGATTCATGAATGCATCGTGAACTTGCTTGCGAAACTTCTCGGGTCCATTTAGGCCGGGATATTCCCGGCCCAAATACTGCAACTATAAATACAAAGATAAAATTCATATGTACATAGATAAATTTTTGGTGTTTACGCAATGTTTATCTGACTGATGCAATTGGTATGCCGAGCAATACTCACGTGCTTGTATAAGGCTATAACTTTGGAACGTAGCGCAGCAGACATCACCAGTATCAGTATACGTCTATATGCCTATAGGTTATTTCTGGAATTGGTAAATGCAATTTATCAACTGAAGCTGTTTTTGTCGGTTTTCTAGGTTTTTCTCTTCTCGATTTGCTCTTCGAGGTACAATGCGAACTAGTGTGACCATAAGAGTGTGAACTACCCGGGCATTAGTGATGAGCGGCATACAAATGAATTAACTCGGTGACTCTTATTGGTTATGCTGTAACAGTATATTTTATATTTATCTCTCATCGTCTGTTATTAGTTTAATTTTATATATATGGGATCACTTTGATTGTTTATTTTTCTACACATATTGTTTCAACATTTTTTCAAAACATATTGCCCAAGTTGTTATATTGGTATATTAGTAACACTCTCGATAACTAAACTAGTTTACTGACTTTCGTTTGTTTTATATCTCTTTAGCATCACAGTCACTTAATTTAATCAGATTAATATATTTAATACTTACGCAATAAATACCCGTGACTGTGTAAATCACAAAGTTCAAGTATCGCTTATCGAACCAGTTTATAGGAGTGGTTCTCAATGTTCTTATCGGCCGGCCGGAACTTTGTTCGCAGTTTTGCTAGGTAAAGTTGCATGTTTATTGTTAATTGATTTATTTAACTTATTACTATAATTTATACAGTTACCGCTGTGTGACAACAACGTGTGCTAGAATGGCAAGCGAAGTGGATAAAGCGCAAACTGCTGCGCCCAGTGAGGATACAATTTTTGGTAAAATTTTGCGCAAAGAGATTCCATGTAAATTTATCTACGAAGATGAAAAGGTAAAAGGGCACATGTAAGAGATAATAAGGCACTAAGTGACAGAGATGAGCAGTTTTTATATGTAAAATTAACACTGTTAAAACTTGCAAAATAAACATTAAAACAAAATATGCCACCTTTGAAAAGAGAACTTGTGAGATAACGTTTTTAAAAGATCGTATTAAATGGATGAGAATGTTGTTCATAACTTTATATATTCCTACATATAAAACTGTAATTTAGCTATAAAACCGCTAATATGCCATCACATTGCACTTTGCTACCGGCTAAGCTTAATTTAGAGTTGTAGCGTATTAACAATTATTATCATTATTCTTATCTAATTGCAGTGTGTGGCCTTCAACGATGTGAATCCCCAGGCTCCAACACATTTTCTGGTTATACCACGTCAACCCATAGCCCAACTTAGCCAGGCTGAAGATGGCGATGCTGATCTTTTGGGACATCTATTGGTCGTTGGACGAAAAGTCGCCAAGGATTTGGGCCTGGAAAAGGGTTATCGTGTGGTTATCAATAATGGTCAACATGGTGCACAATCTGTGTATCATTTGCATTTGCATTTCCTTGGCGGTAGGCAAATGCAATGGCCTCCCGGTTAACCATCACTTTTTAAGAAAGGGCAAAAAATTGATATTCTTTTTACATTTATTCAATATATAAAATATATAAATGAGTGATATGTGAGTTGGTATTGTGTTCGTTCAATAATTGTTACAGCGCGGAAAACGCTCTTTGAACTCAACAACTTTGTTTAAATAATTTCGCAATTTTCCGCCATTGCGTGTCTTTTCCATAAAACTATCCTCATCGTGACAATTAATAAGCATCTCCTCTGCATCCAATTGATTGGCAATGCAGCCAGTTCGACGTAGTCTACGCGTTTTCATCATATCCACTTTAGTGCCCACAACCATAATGGGTACATTTTGGACATGGCGGCAATGACGATATTTCGTTATTTGACGCAATGGTTCATAGAGCCAATCGTGCAAAGCATCATGCGAATGCATATCCAAACAATCATATACTAATATAATACCATCAATACTACGATATAGACGATAACGATTCTCGCGCGACATTTTAAATGAAGTATTTAGATCGTAGAATTCCACAAAATATAAGATTTCGCTTAAAGGTTGCGGGCCACGAGAAAATGATGGATATATATTAGGATTGGTCTTAAACGATTTCGACCATGATAATGATGAAGATGAGGAAGATGATGATGATGATGTTGTCCATTTTGGCGATGGCGGCAAACCTTCAAAAACGGGATATTCATGTAGACGTACTTGAATATTCCAATATCTATGTTCGCCCACTGAGCGTGATTCACGAGTTGGTGTATTTACACTGCTCGCTAATAGATTTGTTAGGCTGGTCTTACCCACACCTGAAAAGGACTTGAAATATTATAAAAAAAAAAGAATTTTTATTAATAGTTTTTGTTTTAATTACCTTTATCGCCCAACAGTAGAATGCGCACTGTGGCTACATCTTCAAAATGCTCTTGTATTAGCTTCATGTTCAATATTTTCCCTTTTTTTCGATTTATTTAATTTTTAAACTTTTTTTTTTGGCTTTTCAATTTCACGTATGTATGTGTTATTAATCTGCCCTTGTCGGTTTTAGGAAGTCCCTCGAAGCGAAGTGATCGAATTACACACTTGTCGTTGCCTACTGCAATTCTTCCACTTTTGTTTTTAATTTCGATATCGCTTTTAATTAATCAATCGATAAATTCAGTAAATAACTCTGATGACAAAGTTCAGCATCCGAACAAAGTGACTACACAGCTTGAAATGATATGTAAAGCAAATAATTATTTACACGCGATAAGATGCACTGAGAGGGGAAAGCCTCTTAAAACTGATAAGTCTAGAATTGCTTTTAGTTTCGTTTCACGAGCGGCGGCTTTGCATGTGGTCTTTTGAAGTCAAGTGAACAAATAACGCGTCCCATTAAATGCAACCCTGCATTTTTAAATTTTCGCATTTGCAGCCACACTAAAAGCACAATCTCTTTCGCTTTCCATTAGACGGTCGTTTATTCGTTGAGTTTCAGTTTGCAATGATTAAATATTTATAGTTGCTTATAAAATGGAAAATAACTTCTCTTGATGCATGTGTTTACAAATAGATAAGTGGTTCAAGTGTTGTTAAGTGATTTTAATGCAAAAGTCGGTTTTTCTTTTGTTGTTTTGCCAAGCAAAAAGAAAAAGAAAATGGTGCGCGTCGGCGTAAGCGGCTAAGTGGCGCAGGCGTCTCAGTCGGTGTAAAGTGCATAAAAGCGAGTGTTTTTTATTTTTTGTTTTTTAAGTGTATATCCTGCAATTTTGATTGCCCATTTAATTCAATTTTGTAAGTTTTTTTTGAAGTATCCAAATCGTTTTTTGTTGTTTTGTCAAGAAAGAAAAAGAAAATGGCGCGCGTCGGCTTACCCGGCTAACTGGCGCAGGCGTCACAATCGGCGTAAAATGCATAAAAGCGAGTTTTTTTTTTTGTTTTTCATGTGTATATCCTTGGAAATGTGTAGAATGTATAAATCTGTGCGGTTTGCAAAATAGCGCTTCCGGCTGTTCGTTTGAATCAATTTCTGATAATTTGCTAGGTCATCAAATTAGTGTAATTGCATAAATTAGCTTCGCTTTTGTTTTTGTTTTTAATCTTTTTTTGAAGTGTTTAAAATTTAAAGTAAAGTGAATTTTGTCTTTTTTTTTTATTTTTTGTTTGGTTAAGTGTGAGAAAGAGAGTTGACGAAAATAACGGAATTGCAAAAAAAGGTAATTTAATAAACCGTTACATTTTATCCATTCTTACTATCGCTTTCAAGCAGTGGTCGGCATAGCCTCTGCACCGTGCATACGACTTAGGTCTGCTGCAGCGCTGCCGTGGGACTTCGGCAACGAAACTTCGGCTCTTTTTTTTTTCTTTAGCGTAAAGCAAGAAAACGGTAGCAGACTGCGTGTCTGCTGCGAAGCACACAACCAACTGTAACTGTATGGGTGCCGCACATTGCTTCAAAGTGCATTAGAATATTTGGAACAAAACATGTCTATTATTTTTTAAAGACAAATAAGCTAATATAATAGATAAGTACATAAATTAAATATTTTTAATCAATATACAGTGCCGCTTAACCTATTCAAGCATTCGTATTGTATTTCGGTACTTTCTAATAAATTTGCTATAGGAATGCTTATATTTTAATGAGATCTAGAAAAACTAAATTACAGACTACGTTAGTATCGTTACCATTAAAACTTTACATCATTTTTTATTTTCTTGGAGTAATTTACACCTTTCATCAGTGGCTATCAGCTTCTTTTTTGACGGAGTTTGAACTTCATTAGATACTGCATTAACCTTTTTATGCCTTTTAATCATGTATTAAATAGTGCTTCAGGGTCTGCTAATTTCATGATTAAAACAATATACTCTAAAACTTAAAAACCTATCGACATTTGCACTTTTTTTTACACATTTTATAAAACCAATCTGTGTATATTGTTATTTTTTTAAACTATTTTCAATTGCTAGCTAACTGCAAAAAATAGGTTTACCGTACTATTTTTACTGACATTCACTGTAGGTCTGTGCTATATACATAGACAATACCTCTCTCTTTTATCTCTTGAAAATTTTTAAATAATTCAAATATACAATTATTAATAGTTTTCAAACATTTTCTTTTATTGTTTATAAACATTCCTCATTTCACATATGCGTAGGTATGCGTGTTGTGTGTATGTGTGTGTGTGTGTGTTTGTAGTGTATTCATCTGTCAGTGTGTGTATTTTATTTTAACTACAGTTGTGGTTGGAGCATTCCGTCTCTGGGGGGGCCAGTTAAGAGATTTTAGTTTTATTAACTTTTTGTCATCTCTCGTCTTATATAACTTTTTTTTTTGTTTTATTTTTTGCATTTTGGAAGTTAAATTCATTTTTGGAAATAAAATTATATACTTTTTCAGTTGCATTTTCGTATGTTTGTATACATATATATGTATATATATATTATATAATTTTCATTGATTTAAGTTTTGCGATAATAGCATTAAAACATATGTATATAACGCTGTACATACACACATATATATTTATATATGTATATATATATGTATATGTATTGGCTTAATTTAATTTATTTAAAATTCAAAAAACAGCTATAAAGAGATTTATATTCGTTATTGTTTTTTCTTTTGCTTCGGATTTCAGTAACAGAAAAAAGTCTAAAAAATACTTTTTTGTTAAATGATCGATTCTTGAGAAATTTTTCATTTTCTTTACGAACTGAGGAATATTGTATCTGTACTTATTAACGATTTAGCGCGACAGTTTATGTATCCATATACAGCTGTGTTCAGAAAAATAGGAATGCATACTAGTATGATACTTACAGCACTTTTTTGACAAAGTGTGACCATTTACTTAAACAAGTGCTTACAAAATTTGAAGAATGAGGTGTAAACGACAAAATAGCGAAAAATTTTGGACATTCTGGCGTTTCCTTTTCTTCTTTTCAATGATTTTCAACACGAGCATCAAAAGTTGCTTGTTCAGTAAAATAGGAACGCAAAGTTTAAACCTTTACAAAAGTAAAAAAAAAGTGAATTCAAATATAAAAAAGTTATCATTAGTAAGTTTTATTTGTTGGTAATCCTGTAGATTATAAAATTTATTACAAAAGTAATAGATTATCGTTTTCAGTGGGTAGAGGAAAACATTGCTCGGTCGAGATGAGGAATCTTATAATTCGCCTTAAAAATCAGGGTAAAACATTCAAGGAAATTAAAAATATTGTTGGGTGCAGCACCACAATGGCATTTAACGCTGTTCATTTTGAAAAAAAGCCGGAAAATCGCGGTACAAAACGTAAAACGACGCCAAACGAGGACAGACAAATCGTTCGATTGAGTAAAAAAAAACCCTTAGCATCCTCAAATTTCATCAAAACTGATTTGAAACTGTCTGTGAGTGATGTTACAATTCGGCGTAGACTGATTGAGCAGAATTTAAAAGCCCGACATCCCAGAAAGGTCCCCCTACTAACCCGAAAGCATCTGGATGCGAGAATTTTATTTGCCAAGTCGCATGTGGACTGGCCGGCTGAGCAGTGGCGCAATATACTCTGGACTGATGAGAGCAAAATTGTTCTATTTGGTGGAACAGGCTCTAGAGAGTACGTTCGTCGACCACCAAATCAAGAATACAACCCAAGGTTTACAAGAAAAACGGTTAAGCATGGAGGCCTTAAAATTATGATTTGGGCTTGTTTTTCCTACAATGGTGTAGGCCCTATTCATCAAATAGAAGGCATAATGGATAAAAATGTTTATGTCAATATTTTGAAAAACATTATGCTACCATATGCTTCTTGGGAGATGCCGCTGAAATGGACATTTCAGCAGGATAATGACCCCAAACACACTAGCAAGTTGGCAAAAAATTATTTCTTATCGGAGAAAATAGATGTTATGGGGTGGCCTGCTCAATCGCCGGACCTTAATCCAATTGAAAACCTATGGGGAGATATCAAAAGACATGTGGCAAATGTTAATCCATCAAACAAAGCCCAACTTTGGCAGGCAGTTCAAGAAGGATGGGGCAAAATATCTGTGCAGCGTTGTCAGGACCTTGTGGATTCCATGCCACGTCGTTGCCGCGCAGTTTTAAATAATAAGGGTTATACAACAAAATACTAACTATAACCAATAATATTAACCGGCTTAGGTTAATTTAAATGAAGTTCCTGTTGTTTTCTTTAACGTTTAAGTAGGCATTCCTATTTTTCTGAACAGACGAATTTAAGAATTTATTTTGTTTTTGAGCCATGGAAGGCAAACAAATATGAAGTATCATCCAAAAAATGTGTAGTATTATGAGAAATATATACAAATTCTTATTTTCATTTATTTTTGCAGCTATTTTGCATTTTTCTTGTTTTTTTTCTCCTGTTTCTGTGCAAGACAACTACATTCCTATTTTTCTGAACACAGCTGTATTTATCTATATATATATATATATATCGGTATGGTGTGTGATATTGGGGAGTGTTCCTTCTTCGCCTCCCCCTGCTCATATAGTATGCGGTGCTGTTTTGATGATTATGTATAAGTGGATTTTATTTTGCTTTTCTTTTTCTTCATATAAAATGATTTTATTCTTGGTTATCTGCGCTTTAACTAGCTTTTCATTTCAACATCAAACATTGCCCTATATTCTTGTTGTTTCATATTTATATTCTATATATATCTATGTATATATATTTATTTGTTTGGTATTTGTCGTTTCATTCATGAGTTTTGTCGAAACATTGCTGATCTCTCTTGTCTTTCTATGGAGTAGATCCATCAGGTGCGTATCCATCTATGTATTGTGTAAGTGTGTATGTTTTATATATATATATAATTATTGGGAATATCCTTGCAAAAATTTGTATGCCAGAGAACTTAAGATGTTTTCAATCTTAAAAACCATTTTTTGATATTTTACACAAGGAAAGAAAAAGAAAAGAACTAGTAAAATGGTTGGAAATATATTTCTTCTTGCCTTTAACTTGTTAGTTATTGATGTTCTTGATATAGTCGTATATGTATATATATATTTTATGTAGTTTTTACTTATTTAAGATCTGTCCTTCTTTCGACGGTTTACCTCAATGGAGCAATGACTCCATCAAATTCCACTGTAAGATGGACTACTATTTCGTATAGCATATTCCATAAAAAATTTGATTTTTAGGGTTAACTAATATCCAATCTCATTCGATTTGATAATAATGAAGAATTTTAGTATTTTTGCTTAGATCGGTGATTTATGGAAGCAGATTGAATGGCTTAGGATAAATCCAACGCAATTTTTTTTGACTTTTAATGAATTTAACAAACTTTCACAGATTTTTTTTGTTTTGCAAAGATATTCAAACTTCGACTGTGCCGTAGCTTTCTTAGTATTTCTTGTTGCTATATGTTATATATGTATATATTTTTTTTGTTTTTTATTGTTGATTTTTCTTAAATGCCGTTTTGATGCCTCGTTAATACTAGTATATAAATTACATACATACACACAAAGTAAATAAAATTCTAATGTCAATAAACCAAAAATATGAACCATTTTGCTATGTATGTGTATGCGTATGTGTATATATATGTACTTGTATTTATGTAATATATATATATATATATATATATATTTAATTTTCTATTTTAGTATTTTGGTTATTTCTTTCATTTTCTCCTTACGGTTGTTCGTCTTTTTTTTTTTTTTTTTGCTTTTTGCTTTCATTTGGGTTTTCATCTACTTATCTTTTTGTGCTCTTTGTGATGGCTTTTCTTTTGCGCTGCATTGGCGAAGATTTTTCACAACATTTAAATTAAAAATCAATCTAAGTTTATATATATATATATATTTATTTTACATACATAATAATGGTTTTTGGTCACTTTCTGTGTGTCTGTTGTGTGTGTGTGTGTGTGTGTCTGTACATGTCCTCTGGCTGTGAAAATTGTTTAAGGGAACAAAACCATTTGTGGCACGCCCAGAGTAATTTTTTCGAAACCTTGTAACAGACCTGAAAAGTCAACGATACAAAAACAACAAAACAAATAAAATTAATTATATTCAAAAAAATTGTCCTATACCATCCCAAGTGAGATCTCTTCTATATTATTCTATATAATACTCTTCCTATTTCAGTAAGATCTTTCCTATGTGCTCATTTCTGAGATCCTTCCTACATCGTTTTATATAAGATCTTTCCTATATTAGTGAGATCTCTCCTATATCATCATATATGAGAATTTTTCTATATCATTCCACATGGGATCTTAAAAATAATAAAATGTCGCACTCGCTGAGCTTTCAGAAAGGAATTTTTGCGATGTTTCTTTATAAAACATAATAAATTGCTGACTTTAAATCAACAAAAAGCTAATTTATATGACTATATCTTCACCACTTTGCTATGATCGGTTAGATCGGACTTTCAGATAAGATTCTATTCTGTATCAGAATGCCATAGTAAATATAATTTAATACATTGAATTTTATTTTCAAAATACACTTAACTTAATCTTACAAAATAAAAAAAAAATTAATATAAAAATATAGAAAAATTTAACAGTGATTTGTTCCCTTAAGATAGACAGAGGCAAAAAGGGAGAGAGAGGAAGAGAATGTGGGTTAAGACAGAAGAGATTGAAAAGGGAAGGGGGTCAACCAACTGAAACGAAAGTTAAATGAAATTCTTTGTTTTGTTTTGTTTAAATTGTTTAATATTTGTATATATATATATATATATATATATATATATATGTATTATATATAGTATATATATATATATATATATATGTTTTGTCAGTTTTTTTGCTTGTTAAAGTTAAATCAATAATCAACATCATTTTATATAATATATTTTTTTTGTTTAATATGCAAGTTTGCCATATATATATATATATAGATTTGTTCTGTTGTTGTTGTTGTTGCTTGTTAATAAGATATATATATATATACTATATATATATATAATTTGTATATTGTGTTAATTTACAGTAGTTTAAGTTTTCTTGTTGTTGTTTGGGGGAAAGCAAATTTTAGTTATCTTCATTATTATTTTTGAGTTTATTTTTGTTTTTTGTTTTGGTTTGAACAATATATTTGTAATTTGAATTATATTACATAAATATTTATTAATCTATATTTTTGTTTATTTTTTGTTTTATTTTGGGGAACATAACTACAATATAAACGGTGTTTGTGTGTGTGTGTGTGTGTAAACAATTTACTACTTTTGGTTTGCTTTCGTTATGTTCTTTTTTTTTGTTTTTGTTTTTTACAGGACAAAAAACATCTAATTTGAATCGAATTAAATAATTATGGCTCTTTTTGGATTAAACAATTTAAATTAATCAAAGTTATACAATCTTGCAGAACAATATCTAGCAAAAACTGGCAATTAACATTTTATTTCAGAAAAATTAATTTTCCAATGACTTTAAAAAATTTGTTGAGAATTCTTAAACGCAAACAGACAATAATGAATACATGGAAAATATAAAAAAAAAATGTTTTAAGCTAACTTTAGTCAAGTTAAAATTATTATTATATTTTTTTTTAACGAACAATAATAAATGGTTTATAAATTTTTATATATATATATATATTTTATATATAGAATGAAAAAACTGCAAGATTATATATTAAACTTCGGCAAGCCGATATTTCTGTTTTGCTAAATATATATTTATATATATATATATAATAGTAGTATTATTATATATAAGTGTATAATAGTTTCATGTTGTTAATAAATATATATATAATATAAATAGTAATAACTATTATTGTTCTTAATATTTCTTCTTTTCTGCCATAATTATTATTTCATTTAAGGTATATAGAAAGAGAAAGAGTTTCCGTTACAATCTAAGTGATACAACAAAAGCAAATGTATATATATATATAATAATTTATGTAATATAGGGATGCCTGGTTTTGTAATTTCAAATTGAGTTTGGAATTAGTTGCAAATGTTTTGAAATATGGAAGAAATCGGTTTGATTGAAATAATAATCGAACTGATAAGTTAGAGTAGGTATACATTTGTTCAATACAATTATCGTAATTCATTTCTTTTAAATTGTCCATCCCGTTTAAAAAACAAAAAAAAAAAAATTGGGGAAAAAAATTTAACAACAAAATTAAGAAATTTTTCTATTCAAAATGTTTCGATATCTGATTTCGGATTTATGATATATATATGATTTCGAAATCACTTGTTAAAGTTTCACTTTTGTTATTTGCTTTTCATTCTACTAATTTTTTCTTTTTTTTTTTTAATATATTTATAGTTATTTATATATGTATATATGTACTAAATATGTATATGTATGTATGTTCGATTTGTTTTACTTACAATAAACAATAATAAATAATTTACATAACAGTTTTAACATTTTGCAATAACTCGAACGAAAAACTAACATCGAATCACCGAAGTTTGTATACCCTTTGCAAAAGTTTGAAACTATAACATTGAAGTTCAATCATCAAATCTCAGTTCTAAAAGCCGAAACGAACAATCTCTTTCAAGTCCCTAATTAGTCTACTCAACTGGTACTTGGGAGCCTCCACTACATAGTCCAAAGATAAGCAAAATTATTCGGCTTGAGGGCTCTTTGGATTCCATTATTGCGGTCAATACAAATCAGGCTATGAGAAGTTCAAATAATTGAATCGATCGAACTCGTTGAAGATCTTTTCTAGGAACTAGAATCCAAGACATTCGATTAATGGGAAATTTGCATCCTAGAAATGGAAAAAAATGAGACCAATGACAAAATAATTCGAATAACTCGAATAAATCGCTCTACTCTTCTCCACTGACACTAATTGAAGCCTGCGAAAAATTACTCGAATATACAAGTTTTTCCAGATTATTTAAATTCGATCTCTAACAGTAGGCGAAGTAACATACAGTAAGTACAAATCAATGCTATGCAGACATAACTTCAATTTTGAAAATATTTAGAAAATCTATTCTTATTCAATTTATTTGTTTTCTTTTGAAGCAACTTTGCTTCCTACTTAGGAAGAACGTTCAAATTCAATTTTTTTGCCTTGTATGTGTGTGTTTTTTTAACGCTCACTGTATATAGTTAGATAACTGATAACTGGTAGTAGGTCTTATTTATGCAAGGATATACAAATCAGTAATAAATAAAAAAAAACAGATTTTAAATTATCAAAATGAAAATTTGAGGGTTTCGAAAATGAGAAAGGTTTTCTCTTTGTCAGTTTATATTTATAAATTGAGTATATATATACTATATAGTGTGTGGTTTCTTTTTACTTTCTTGTTTTTTTTTTTTTATATTTAACATACTCGTAGAATTTTCAATTTTTGTTTGTTAATGTTTCTTTCTTTTTTTTTTCAATTCAATGACAACAACAAAGTTTTTTTAGGTATAGTTTTTTGGTTTTTTTTTTTTTTGTTCTTTAAGACTTTGAAAATGAATTTAATGTTCTGAAGCCTTTTCATTCATTCTATATATTGATGTATATATATATATGTATATATATTTGTATATATATAGTATAATATATTTGTTTGAAGTGAAGAACGATATTTTTTTTTTGGTTTTTGTTGTTCCAACCGATGAGAGAATATATATATATATAACTTAAATTTCTAAATTTCTATTTGTGTGTGTGTTTCATTTGTTGTGGTTGTTTTGTTTTGTTTTGTTGTTGTTGATTGGTATGAACAATTTGCTTTTAACTACGATATCGTTTTTGTTTTACTTTACTTGATTGTTGCTGTTTGTTGTTGTTGTTACTGGATGAGAAGAGTAGGATCATGACGTGATAATGCCATAGGAGAAATCTCTAATTTCTTCCTATGTTTTGACGGTATTTTTTTGCTTCTCTTCTTCTTCTGAGTGTTCTTTGGTAAGTTTTCCATTCATATGTTTGTATGTTTTTTTTTTTTGATAGATGTGCTGTAAGTCTGTGGAAATGAATTATTTTATTTCGTTAATTCAATTAAATTTAGGGTTATATGGATTATATCAAGTGAATATTCAATCAATCCAACAAGTAATTTCTCGCTTTTCGTGGTTAAAACTAGAATCAATATGTTAACTTGCTCTAATATCCTAATAGATTTCTTCCAACAAATCTTTCCTCCTTACTTAACCGTTGAGTAAAGCTTAAATAGACAGTTCTCCTCACTCAATCAGGTCAACCTTCTTGTACCTTTTTACCAAATCGGATAATATCAATAAAATAAATCCTTAATAGATTTTTCATTCTAATTAAGTTAGTTTCAACCTACCTGCTTTTTTGTCATCAGCCATGTGTAGTGATAGAGCTAATTGTGGCCCTTTATTTCATATTCTTTAATATCTCATCAGTTTCCTCGGGATCCTTCAGTGTATGCCATTGGGCAATGGGTCGACGCGGTGAGGCCAACATATCGGACCAATGACGTAGCTCAGTACCAGTGCCCATACATCCAAGTATACAGCGACCAATTGGTTCCGAGGTACCAATACGATCATAATCCACAACGGTCACAACGAGACAGATTTTCTATGGTTTTTTTTTTTTTTAGAGTTTTGGAAAATATTTTGAAATGTTTTCAAGTGAAGAAAATGGATTAGTTGGGAGTATATATATTTATATATATATTTAGTATTCTTGTGTCGGGACTGTTTTAGAAAAGGGGAAAAGAACTTTAATATATTGTATATATATATATATTTTTTTTTTTACGTGTTCTGTTTATATTTTGGCTTTGGTTTTTAGAAAAGAAGGGGGGAAGAACTGTTTTATTTTGAACAGGCAGAAACTACAATTGTATTTTGTTATTATTGTTGGAGCTGTAGATTTTGGGGTTTGGAGTGCTTTTTGTGGTTTGTTTTTTGTATTGTTTTCTTTGCTAAAAGAGTGCAAACTACTTTCGCTTTAGACGAGCGCTTTTATTTGATCGTTAAGATCATTTAGTATTTTTCACAGTATTTTCATTTTTTTTTTATTATTTAGTATATACATAGTTATCTAAAAAGCTTGTAAGCATTACAAAAGCTCCAGGAACAACTAATAAAGGCTGGTGATAAACATTTCTGTTTTTTTTTTGTATTCTTTTTTATTATTTTTGCGTTAACATGCGTAAAATGTTCTAAGGCTAAATATATATGGTAAGCTTGATAATAAAAATCAATTAAAAATCATAAAATCAATTTCAAAAGGAAACATAAAAAATAAATAAATATACTTTTTAAGCAGTGAGGAAAAGCAAATGAATTTTTCTTTTTTTTTTTTGGTTATGATCTTTAGAAGAGTTTGGGGGGTGGTGGGACTCTAATGAACATAGTTCTTCTTAAACTTTGGTATGAAATATTCTCCGTTTCATTACAAAGAAAAATGTTCATTAAATACGTGTAAACGAAAATGTATAATATTCAATCCCATTTTTGTTATCGATGATGTGTTACACTTTTTGGTCGGTCAGAATAAAGTTTTCATTGGTATTATTATTGGGCCTATATAGATTATTGGGGGTCGGGTCTAGCGCACACGTAACCAGAGTTCTTTTTTTTTATATTGTATTTTTGTTGGTTGTTTTATTAAAAAAGAGCAAAAATAAAAAAAATAGATTGTAGTTTTCATTTTGATACACTATACTTCTCTGTTTGGGGTTGTTTTTTTTTTATTGGTATTTTCTGTGTATTTCTGTTATTTGTAGTATATATATATTTGTTGTTGTTGGTATTGGTATTCGATATTCAAATCAGAAGACAGTGTCAAAATAATGTACCCACTGTTTTTGATATGTGTAATAGTATAAGTGTGAGAGAGTGAAAGTTGTGTTTTTTTTTTTTTTTCGATTTATACCTGATATATATCCCTGATTGAGTTGGTTGTTTCGTTATTTTTTTAATAGTGGGAAAGTTGTATAGTAGCTGCTAAACAGCTTATAAAGTGAGTATTTTAGTGCTGTTTTTTCCAATTAAATTGAAATTGTTAACTCTTTTTGCTTAAGGCAGTAGTAGTTTTATTTAAGGTATGTAGTTGTTGTTTTTCTTGTTGTAGAAGTGTATTTAGGCAGCCTTTTTTGTGCATGTTTTCTTTTAACAAAAAAAAAAAAAAAAAAACTTTTCCCATGCCCAGCTTTTCGGTATAACCAAAAATTGAAAACAATAGAAAAAAATATGTTTAAAACTAAAATATTCAAAAGTCCACAAATCAAGCTAAAGCACACCACACACACACACACATTGAGGCCATTGGAAAATTAAAATGTTTCACATGTAGCACAAAGATCAAATGAAATTTTTATTTAAAATTTTTAGTCAGACTTTACTCTTCTTTTTTTTGCAGATGGCAAAATTCCGTTTGAGCTGTGTACATAGAATATTTTAAACCAAAAATCAAAAATTTTACACGAATTTTGTTAACAAACTCTACTCAAAAACTGAAAGCGTAAAAATAATGTAAAAATTTTGTTAGAATTTTTCGATTCTTTTTTAAAATATTTACACAAATTGATTATAACAACAAACAAAAGGAAAGCATTTAGAAATATTTTGGTTTTTTTTTTTTTTGTTTCAAATTACAACATTTAAACATTGAATACGTTTTGGTATTTTTTAACAAGGGGAGGGGATTTTATATATATATTTATATATGCGATTGGGTCTTTGTCTAGAGAGGCAGTATTATATAGAGCTTTGGGCAGAAAGATAGAATAAGACAGACAGATAAAGAGTCAGGCAGAGAGAAGAGAGAGAGAGAGTTAAAGAGACAGATATAGAGAAGGGGAGAGTGTTGTTGTTGGACAGCGTTGATCGGTTTTTAGAGGGTACACAGTATGGTTAACAGTTATAAGGTAGTTGTAATAGTAGTTAGTAGTAGTAGTAGTAGTAGTAGTTAGTAGTATTGGTTAAAGTAGTAGTATTAGTAGTAGTTTTTTGTAGTAGTTTGTGGTATATATTGTTTTTTTGTTTTTGGTTTTGGTAATTTTGTTTATAGGATAGTATAATACATTCTCGCATACTTGTATTTGTTCAAATGGTACTTCAAATGAGAACGACTCATTATAGTAAGGGTTGAGGGTGCATTTTTTGATACTTGTCTTCTTCTTTTTCAAACGTTTGCCATTTTGCATGATTGCAATTTTCACATATGGATCTATAAAAAGTAGAAGGAAACATTGAAAGAAACAAAGAAGAGAAAAACATAAAGAATTGTTTTTGTGTTTTTTGGTTGTTTCTCGAATTTTAAAATGACAATTAAAGAACAAAAAAATTTCAATATTTTAAATTTAGTTTTCGTTTTTTCGTTTCGTTTTTAACACACATCAAAAATAGAACAAATAATCATTAAACATATATGTGTACTGGGATTAGTCATAAAGTTAACAACAATTAGAATAATACGAAACAAATTATTTTGATTTTACTCTTTAGTTGGTTTACTTTTTCTTTTCTTTTTTTTTTTTTTTTGTTAAAAATAATAATGAAATTGACATTTCAATTATATAAGAAATTTTCGTATATAACTGAAAAAAAAAATATAGTTTTGATTTTATTTGGAAAATGTTCTTTTGTTTGTAAAAGCCTAGAAGAACTTTTAAATATATATTATTAATATATTTCAAGATATATGTTTTTTTTATACCCTGGCAAATAACAGATCAGGTTACTATATTATAATTCAAAGTAAATTCCTATAGTTTTTGATATTTGTTCTTTAGTTTTGATTTCAGATTTGTAAAATATATGATTTTAGTTGATTTCCATTCTTATATTATATTAGATTATTGTATTATATTAGATTATTGTGCTAAGGTCAAATATAATGATATTGAATTAGGAATGTTCGAACTTTTGAAACTGTTACCTAACTAGAGAAATTATTTCAAAATACCATGTTTAGGACACATATTATAATACTGAACCCTACTCCAACTTTTGAGTTGTATGTACTATATAGACAGTCTTTAGTGCGATCTGGTATTACCTATTTGATAAAGCTCTTAGCTCTTTGTTCGTCCATCTAATGTCTTTTGATTTCTTATTGAAAACTTCATCAAATTGTCTGACTATATTCTTATAGCTGCCTTCACAATGTTAATTTGCTAGAGTATAAAAATGTTTTTGGCAGAGCCTCTCATGGCCAGCCATTTAGTTTGGATATATTCAAAGGCAACGCTATTTTAAATTTTATTTCGAGCAAGTTCGATATGAGGTCGAGTGTTAAAGTTAAGAAGAAGAATTCTGAATTGATTTTTTTTTTATTATTTATTTTACATGCAAAAGTGAAGCTAAGTAAGTAGATTAAGAAAAAAAAAAGCAAGCGAGCTTAGAAAAATTCTTAATATTTATTAGAATTTCTGTGCTTGAAGAGATTGAAAATCTTTTGTAGATGAAAACGTTGCCAACTGATATATATCCATTTTGTTTTGATTTGATAAATGAATTTTTGGTACTTTTTTTTTTAGTTTGGCATTTTTTTTTTTTTTTTTTTAGTATTTTTAGCGTAAGTTGAAAAAGTTTGGCGCTAAGAGAAAAATTGAGAGCAATAAAGTTGATCCAAAGTTAAGATAAATTCATATCTGCAAACGTTGCCTTGGCGTTTGCATTGAATTGAAACAAATCAAATATTTAATAAAAATACAATAAAAAACAAAATATCAACATAAATGTTTGAAACAAAAAATGTTTAAATTGTACATATACAATAAAACATTGTCGAAATTTTTATGGTATCGAAAATTAGGACAATGCTTTGTAGAATATTTGTATAACTTTATATTACCAGACAAGCCACCGACATCCATTTTCTTCAAGTTCTTGGCCTCCAATATGACAACGGTCAATTTACCAGCAGTTGGTACATAACGCAACGAGAAGCAGATGTCTCCAAGCTTTTCCTATTTATCATAAAGAGAAAAAGAGAAAAACAAACAAAAAAAAAAAATGGAAGAAAAACAAATTTTCATAGATTTTGTTTGATTAGTAAAAGTTCAGATGGTAATTCATCTGTATAAGCTTTATCACAACAACATTAATAACACATCACATTTAATAGACTAGAATTTACGTTTAAATACATATACGATATATATATATATATAGGAGATTTATATGTTTAGTTATTTATTTGTTTTTTGATAAAGAAACTATGGGTATTCCCCTACATAATGATGGTTTTCCAATCATTTGGTATTTTGTAATTCCGATTTATAATCAGCTCACTTGGATTTCTGTATCTCGGAATTATAATGGATATTTCTTAAGTTATCTACTAAATTGATAACTTTACGATATAAAAAACTTCAATCTATACGGCCTCGTGACAAAAAGAGGTTTAAAAACCAATTTTTAATAACTTCTATACCTTGCTAACATTCAGGGTGGCATTTTTTTAGTCGAAAGAAAAGTAATAGTTTGGAAAACTGAAAGTCCAGTATATTATCAATTTCGAAATAGCAATATAATCAATCAATTTTAAAGTCCTATTCAGAATATTTTTTACATATCCTTCGCATACCCTTAAAGTATTATGTAAAATATCTTTCGAAAATTAAAGTAAACCATTTACGAATTCAAAAAACTGAAATACTTTTCAAAGACTTTAACGTTAAGAATTCGCTTGAGTACATGGTACATGGGTTAAGGTTCGGGTAAATCGGATATTAATATAAGATTAGATTGATATTCAAAGGTCTTGGATTAGATTTGTACTTTTTGATATTATATATCACAGCTAAATAAGCAAAATAACAACGTTGGTTTGATTGACTGACTTTGTCCCCTTTGTTAGGAGCTAAAAAGGGAATTTACTCTCGGATTTTTATACTAATTTATTGAAATTGCTTTTAAAGTATCTCTGTTATGATCATATTGGGATTCACTTATAACTAGAGGGACATTTATTAACTAAAACATAAACAAATTGAGTTACATTTTACACAACACAAATAATACAATATATAATATATATATATATACACATATATATATATATTATATTGAGTTAAGAATAAAAATAATTTGGTAAACAAAAAATATAAAATAAACGCCACAAATATATTATTATAAGGACACATTAGGAAACACATTTACTGCACGTCTCAAGAGCTTCGATTTCTGTTGTGTGTGTGTATATAAATATTATATTATATATAGTATATAGTATGTATGTAAATATATATATAGATAACTAGAAAAAAAAGATAATTTAAAAATAATACGAAAAAAAAAAATCAAAAAATTAAGAGACACATGTATATACATCTTTTTCATATGTGTATACATATATATCTTTAATATTGTTCAGGTGTGTTTTTGTGTTTCGTTTGGTTTGGTTTTTTCCTTTCATCTCACATTCATATTGACCTAGAAAAGGATTCGGATTTGGAATATATAATATTGATACAATCTAAAAAAAAAAAATAATTAAATACACCCAGCTCAAAATCGTCTGCACAAAATGCAAAAATATTGCTTTGCTTTTTTACTTGTTTAAACGTTGTTTCAAATCATATTTGAATTGTTTTAGAAAATTAGAGAAAGTGACAGATAGATAGAGAGAAACAAAATAGTTGATTTAGTTTTTATTTTTTTTTTTTACAAAGAAAAAATGATGTTGTATGTACATGAAAAAAAAGGCATCACACATACATTAAATTCGTTACATATATGTATATATTACATACACATATAAGTATATATAGATATATGTATATTACAAATGCGATATTTGTTATTCATTTAAATTTTCGCTAACTAATATAGCATAAAATTCTGGGCGGGTTTGGCCTTTAACTTTATATAAAAGTAAATCTTTGCTTGCTTTTCGAACAATATATATTCCATATCAATCAAACGATGCCAATTTCTAACCAAACTGACCCAAAAATATATATTTATGTATATTCGAAAACTATTCTAAAGTAATAGAGAGAGAGAGAGCAATAGACAGAGATAAATTGTGTTAAAAGAGACAGAGATATACAATATATATATTTATATAAGAAATAGAGAGAGAGAGAGATAGTTAAGACAGATAGTTAAGGCGAGCGAGCGAGCGAGCGAAAAGTTAGTTTTCAGTTTCAGATTTTTTTTATTTTCCTTATCGGTTCACTTACCGCCATTTTATATTCTTTTTCTGTTTTGTTTTTTTTTTTATTTCTATTTCTTTCTGTGAAATGTTTTCTTTGTTATGAATGTTTGAAATAAATTAAATTAGGAAACTAAGATAAGTTAATTAAAATTTAATTAAAAATTTGAAAATACAATAGAAAATAAAGAAAAATGCTTTTTGTTGTTTTTAACAATACATATAATCTTGCGTTCAGCTTTGTTGTTATATAAAAGTTTAAAAAATTGTTGAATATAGCTATATCATATGAATTCTATAGAAACGACCGGTCTAGAAAAAGTTTGGTTTCTTTGTTTACCAAGCTAGTGGAAACAAATCAGTTTTTAATGGTTTTGTATACTTCTTGAAAATTTTCTTAAAATTGATCGATATTATATATACTATATCAGACAGAAATGATCAGTCGGGATCAAATTATGTATATTACGTAAACGAAAGTTTATGATCAATATCTTTTAAATGCAACTATCGCAACATTTGTTCAATTAAAAGTTAGGTATGTATAGAAATAATAATTTTTGAGTTTCAGCAGAATCGGTAGACTATGTAATACAGCTGCTATAGGAGGAATCAAAACAAAACAAAAGTTTGTGATATAGAAAACTTTTTCTTATGGAACGGATACTAAATTGAGTTTAGAATGGTTTTATATATTTCCTAATAATTTTGGTAAATTAAAATATTGTTGTTCATCCACCTTTGACTTGTTTTTAAAACGAAACACACTTTTTATTGAAGTCAACAATTTTTGTTGTTCTTAGACTCTAATTCTTCATATATAATTTTCTATTTCCATTTTGAAATTTGTTTTTTTTTTTTTTTCTATTCATAATTTTCATTTCAATGTCTGCGCAAGATTATAGAAATTTTGGCATGGCCAAAAATTACAATTTGGATACTTTATTTTTGGTTTTCTTTTTTTTTTTTACTTTTTGTTTTGGACTGTATTGATCGAAGCTCTGCTTAAACATTACAGCTTACGGAAAACTCAAAAAACATATAGTAGATTAAAACACAGATAACAAAACTTTGATAATTAAAAAGCAGCAGATTTTTTGTATTGTTTTTTGTTTTGGATTAATGGCGTACATAATTAATATATAGTTTTCAACCGATTATTATTAATATTAAAACACAACAAACACAACAAACATCATGACGACGACGACGACGATAGACGACGACAACAACCAAAGCAAATAACAAGAATAATGATTGCTCTTTTGATCAGTTTTGTTTTTTTTTTTTTTGGTTTGATATACTTACATGAAATATTGTCGAATTTCCAGATAGAGAAAATTTCGGATGATTTTTTGTGAATTTTATTGAGAATTTTTGTTTTTTGGTTTTTTTTTTTAGCAATACGTTTAAAAAAAATTTAATAAAGAGAAAAATGTAGAGCCATATTAAAACATTTTTGAAAAGTTTTATTTTTTATACATATATATTTTTTTTTTTTTGGTTTAAGAAAATTTTCAAAAATTAAATTTTTTTCAGTGTTTTTTCTTTTTTGTGTGGGTTTGTGTATAAGTGTTTGTGAGAGTGTGTGTGATAGAGAGAAAGTGTGAATGTGTGTGAGTAAGTGTGTTTGACTAATACTTAGTGTTCAGTTATATAAATTTTATATATATATTATATTGTATACATAAAGTTTGATTTAAGCAAAGAGAGAAAATTATGAAAAGGAAATCATGCTTAACTGTATTTTCATTTGCTTTTATTTTAAACTAAACTAATTGAGGATTAAATTATTATAGGAAAGAAAATAAAATGTGTCATTTTCATGGCATTCACAGGCGGTGGTACAAGAAAATTTGGCATAATTTTTTTTTTGTTTTTAGTTTTGTGTGTTTTTGTGTTTCTCTGTGAGTTGTGTGTGTATATTTTCGTTTCAGCGTGTATGTGTGTGTGTCTTCTTGTGTTGACCAATTGAAATTGAAATTTTTGTTTATAACGCAAATATTTGTTCTGAAACGTTTTTTAATGCATTTTTTTTTTTGTTATTGTGTGAGAAAGTGAAAATAATTAGGCGTGTGTTGACCAATCAAAGTGCAAGTGTTGGTGTTATTTTTTCATTTGAGGAAAAGGGTATCTGATGTTGGTGTTAAAGGGATTGCTGATATTATAATATGTAAAATTTTATGATAATATGTTAAGAATTTCCAATTTAAGGTAATAAGAGGACAATCAGATAATTTGATGTTATCTAGTTTGATCAAGGATCAATTGTTAACAATCAAAGTAACTCTGAGAACAGAGATTAAATTAAAACGTTACCCGATTTTATTAAGAAAATTCATTATATAATATCAACAATTCCTGTGCTAAAGCAAAGAAAATAATTCTAGTAAATTTTTTCTCAGTGCTGTGTGTTGACTTAAACATTTGTGTCAGAATTTTAACGGATCATGGCTTATATCGATTGGAAGGAATTTAGTGTGAAATTTTCGAACCATGCTTTTTCTGTTTTTTTTTTCTCTTCTTATGTCACAAAATTTTCTCAACAAAATAATATTGCAGTGTGGATTTTCTTATTCTTATGAAACAAAAATAGTTATCAAGACATTTTTTGCAAAACTGAAAACACAAATTCAACTACAATATTAATGATGCGAGAAAAGAATGCAGACATAACAGTTCAGTTTAGATATAGGTGTACATATGGAAATATAGAGATAGAAACAGAGGTATATATATATATAAAGAGAGACAGAGAGAGAGAATAGGAGAATGTAGAGACAAAAAAAATTGAAATCGCTCAGGAACTAGTTTTATAATGGTGTGTCAGGTGTAGTAGGATCAAGTCAAAAAAAAATATATATATAATTATATATATTTAACTATATTTTATATTGGTTTAAAAAAGAGAGTTATTTGATGCAAAAGGATAAGAGTGTGGCGTTCTTATTGTTTTTTAGGTTTTTTTCTTTTTGTTTGGTTTTTTGTTGTTGTATTTACCTTCTACAAAAGTTCAAGAAAACAAGAAAAACAATTTGTTATTTGTTTTGTTTTTGTTTTTGTTTGTTTGTTGGTTTCGGAAAGGGAATTGAAGAAAGAGAAAGTTTTTAGAGTTTTATATTGTTTGAATATGTTTCTATTTTTTGTTTTTTAGTGTGTTATTTTGTTTTTCTTAGCATGTTCATATGTTTAATATTAATTTAGAGCTCTGCATGAAATGATAGAATTCACATATCACAGATATTGTCTATGGAATATTAAATCATTAATGCTTCGATCATTGACAGACAATAAAGAAGACTGGGAAAGCAAAATATAACAATATTCAAAATTAAAAGAAAAATATTTTGAAAAGTGTCACAATTTCTTTTGATTCCACTTATTGAAAGGCAAGCGATTTGAAACTGAGTAATTTTTTAAGCAATCGAAATTGGGAACAAGACCATGACAGCCCTGTTAATCAAATAATACTTAGGCCTGAGCGTGCCCTCGTTTCGGAAATTCTTATGTTCTTAAACAGATAATGCTTATAATAATCAATTTGATTATTTATAACTTTATGCAGAGAACTTCTGATAGAAGAAGCTTTACAAAAAGAGACAATTTAGTTAAGATTCAATGAAGGGAAATTCAATCCTACTCAAACAAGGAGAAAAACAGAGTCTAAGTAATATTTTTGTTTGTGAAAAATTCGTGCAGGGCTCTATTATTAATGTAAATGTTCATGTTGTTGTTGTTGTGTAATAAAAATAATAGGTACGAGAGTATATGTTTCTTTTTTTCTTCTTTGGTTCTTCTTCTTATCGTTTTTAGGCTTTAATTTTTTTTTTATATTTGCATTTTGAACTGGGTGTGGGGAAAAAAAGTTGTAAGCCAACTTTCTTTCAATTTGTATTTAATATTTTTATTTTTTTTTTTTTTTGGGTTTTTTTGTGTTCACTGTTTTTTGTCATGTTGGTCGGTGGGGGTGGAGGGGGTTTGAATATTGGGGGGGTAAAAGACTTATTACTTAAGTATCAAAACAAAAAAAGTTCAGCTATTCTTTGGTTCTTATGTTGGTTTTTTCCTCTTTGTGGTTTTTTCTTTTTATTTATTTGTTTTGGTCACATTATGGAAATTGCAAATACACACACAAAACACAAATATCACAGGTTGGAAATTATAAAGAAAAACATAAAAATTTTATGTATATATATATAAAGATATTTTTTTTGTTGTTTGTTATTTCTTAGTATCATTTTGTTTTTTTTTTTTTTTTTCAACACTTAGAAGAACATTTAAATTAAGTTAGAGAGTTAGATAGGTAGATAGAAACAGAGAGAGAGAGATATATAGATAGATAGAGTGAAAATATCTTAAACTTATATCCTAATCAAAACCGATTTTAGGTTTTATTAAATCATATATTGTCATCGTTTTTTGTTTCTTGTATTTTGATCGTTGTTGTTGTCTACATACCTGACCACCTTCACCTTCAACGCTAACCAAATCGCGCCATTCCTCAATCGTTTGGGCCAAATCGATAGTGCATAGTGGCACCTTCACTTCACCAATTTGATCGTGTTTGGAGAATCGATCAAAGTCAAATATGGCAAATACAAGTGTCTTGTTCATAGCATCGGCATAGGGTAAACTCTAAATATCAAATAAATATATTAATATAGTAATTAATATTAGATACAATTAGTTAATTTTTATACCTTAAAGGTGAATGTCTCATTGAAGACCGGACTGAGGGTTTTGCGATGTACTTTAGTCTCAAATTTCTTTTTCTTATCGGGCAACAAATAAACTTTGACATAGGGATCAGATGTACCACCCATATCTAAAGCGGGCAGTTCTTCAGCCTGTATTACCGTAACAGCCAAACTATTCGAATTGAAGTCATATTCAAGCTGTAAGTATAAAAGAAAGCCAAACAAACAAACAAACAAAAAGAAAGAAAGAAGAAAAGAAGAAAGAGAGCAGCCGACGCAATCATGGAATATATAAATAAATATAAAATAATATTTATATTAGTTAAGGTCTTAGTTATTGTTGCTATTATTGTTAGAGTAAAAAGTTTATGTCAAAAGTGCCTTGTGATTTAGTTTTGTATTTTTGGATAGGTAATATCTATTATTAAACATTGTTTACACTGAGTTAGTCTTTGTTTTTTTTTAGATAATTGACAATAATCAAGTGAGATTCGTTAGTTTTAAATTCCATTTTACAATGTTAAAAAATATAATATATTCGGTTGAAAAAGATGTCAAACAATTCTATTGTAAAAATGGGCTGATTTTATAGTGTTTCCAGACAATTATGATTTCGTTTATTAATAAAGAATAAGCAAACATTAGAGTCTTAACAGCCATGGCAAATTGAACACTTCTCAACAACTAATTTAAATTTCAAGAAGATGAAGTTTTCAGAAAATAAAGTCATATATTCCCTTCAAGGAACGATTAATTTAGAAATTAGCTTCAGATCGATAACATCTTTGATAAGTTAAGGAAACATTTGAACGTCTGCACATCATTTAGCTTCTTTAAAAGTCATCAGTAAATTTGGTAATTTGGACGTATTTCTAGATTTTTTTCGTATTCTGAAATATATAATCAAAGTTATTAGAAATTAGCTTAGTCTGAAACGAGACTTTGACTTGGGCAAAGATACTTCGACTTCAAAGAAGTTAACTCGACTATTTAATATGAAATATATATTTTTATAAGGCTTTTTTTATTCTAACTCAGTGTAAACATGAGCTAAATTTATAATATCAAATCTATTTCCAAATCTAGACGTATTTGTGGATGTGAGGTAACAGAAAAAAAAATTGATTAATTAAATTTGTGAGTGAAAGATTTACTGAAAGATAAACCAAGTTCAAGTTTGAAAGTCTTGCCCTTTTGTATCTGTTTGTTTCTTGTGTGTAATCCTTTTGTATTGTGCATACACATTTAACATTATATTGAGTGATCTAAGTTTTACATAGTATATAAATTATTGGTTTTTGGGTATTTTTATATTTATATTTTTTCTTTGGTTAAAGGAGAATTTGTGAAAGATATGGAATATTTGAAAGCATACCTTAAAATTGAGACGACCTAATTTTTGTTCACTTTGCTTATCCTCTTCGTCACCCTCTTCAGCATTTTCGGTTAGTTCCTCCATATCAGGCTGAACCTATGACATACCAGAACCCAATAACTACTAAGATTTGATATAAGCTTTGATACTTACTTTCTCTTTGTACGCTGATCCTAATAATTGTACCGATTTCATATCGACACCCTTCTTACCCTTACCATCTTTGGTTCTTCGTTTCTTTAAGAATCGTCGAACACAAAAGAAGATAATACCAAATACAACAAGGAATACGAGTATTATAATGGCCACAACACCCCAAGTGGGTAAACCAGTTCGTTCGGCAATTGCCTCGGTGACCACTTCGCCAGCATGTTCAATCTTTTTAATCACCGGTATTGAGGTGGTTGTTTCTACAAACAAAAAAAAAGCATTAAAAAATATATTTAATTACTTTTGATTTTTTTTTTTACCCGGAGCCTCTGTAGTTGCGCTTCTTGTTGTTGTGTCCACCTGTGCGATTCTTTGACTTTCCGCTGCGGCAGCAGCTGCCTCAGCAGCTGTTTCCTGTTCCTGTTTATCTAGCTCACGGAATTTCGAATGATGTGTTGGTTCGGCCAATTTCTGATCCACCGATTCCAGTTGGGGTGCGGATTCAGCATCAACAGGCGCTGGTTCAGCCTCTGGCTTGGTATCCGGTTCGGATTTCGCATTTGGCGGCATTTTTGCTGCGTTTTTGTGTGTGTGTATCTGGAATTACTGTGGGAGAGAGATATTTGAATAGCTAATTAATCATTAACTCTTCTACGAGGGTATATTATATATTCTTGCAAGGGTATATTAATTTTGGTGAAAAGTTTGCAACGCATAGAAGGAAGCATCTCCGACTATATAAAGTATATATTCTTGATCAGCACGACGAGCTGAGTTGATATAGCCATGTCCGTCTGTCCGTGTGCCCGTCTGTCTGTCTGGAGACCCTTAGAGCTACAGAGCTGAAACTTTGCACATAGACTTCTTTTTGCTGCAGGCATTGTATATCTCGAAATCATCCCGATCGGATGACTATATCATATAGCTCTCACAGGAACGATCGGTCAAGAATAGAATTAAATTTCAATAACTTTGGTGTTTTTCAGTTTTTAGTTTTAGAGCAATAACTTGGCTGTTTTAGTATTAATATTTGGGAATTTAGTATATATAAAAATGTCTGTGCTAAGTTTCAGTCAAATCGCTCAACTATATGCTATGGCTCTCATACTAATAATCGGACCAAAAATTTTTGTTGTCGAGTTACTTTTTTTTCTCAATCCACAAACATTTAATTTGGTTTTGATTTTTATACCCTGTACCCATAGGGTAAAAGGGTATATTAAAGTCGCTAAAATGTATGTAACAGGCAGAAATATACATTTCTGACCCCATAAAGTATATATATTCTTGATCAGCATCACTAGCCGAGTCGATTGAGCCATGTCCGTCTGTCCGTCCGTCTGTCCGTCCGTCTGTCCGTCTGTCCGTCCGTCTGTATGAACACCTAGATCTCGGAGACTATAAGAGCTAGAGCTACCAAATTCGGTATGTAGATCCGTCTAGTGTGTAGACAGATCAAGTTTGTTTCAAATTTTTGCCACGCCCACTTCCGCCCCTGCAAATCGGGAAACTTATTACTAGAGCTGTATTAAAGATATCGTATTCTTACTTGGCACACCTAATTATATGCCCAAACTGGACTAGCTGACCAAATTTGATCGAAATCGGACAATAAATATCGAAGATATACCTATATGACTTTTGCACTGAATTGCCAAGGCGACATTGGCTGGCAAGAGTGAGCGAGACAGCATGCGTTCGCTGTTGCTGCATGTTAAATAGAATTTTGCATGAAATTAATGGCGATTTCCAGGATATTCTATTTCATTTAATATAACTAGTTGGTACAGGGTATACTCAATGTCGGCAGGGACGACTTGCTTGCTTCATTTTAAAATGCTTTCTAATGATTTTACTGTTAAACAACTGTTTGGAAGGGTATACGAACTTCGGCACATCCGAAGTAAGCCCATCCTTCTAGTTTTAAATCAATTTAGAAATTATTATGATGTACATGTTGAATGCTTCATTAATCTTAATTTGGTATTTCCTTTTTGTAATATGCAGCCACACTATTTAAAGCAAGTTATTAATCTATAAAATGATCTTAAAGCCAATTTGGATGCATGTAGGGAATCTCTGAGACACAGTATTTAGCCCCAACATAAAAATCCTTCAATAATTTTATAATTAAGTTCTGCTTCTTTGATGATATGGAGCTCAGTTACATAGACCTGAAGATGCCCTTTATAGTTTCGCCTGGATAATCAGACAACAAATCGACGACAACTCAAAATAAGTTCTTCGTTGAGGAACAGTCACAATTACCACCTCTAAAGTCTTTATCCTCTTATATTTTCTTATATCATTTTCAATATTGTTCAATTTATTTGTTTTGGTAATATGCAGCCACATTATTTGTAATTTAATTTTCACGCTGATTTTTCCGCTATTTGTAACAAGTTAAACAAATATATCAAGGCGAAGAACGCGTTTATTCATAGAACAAGAGAGAACCCACAACAGTCATTAAAAGACAAAGCATTTTTTCCTTTATTTGGTTCGTATCCTTGAAGCACTACAAATGACCTGAGAATAACAACAGTAAGTACATACGTATACATATGTATGTATATATGTATGCTACATATGTATGTGTGATATTAAAGTGTCAAGGACACGCACTTTCACACTCCTCTTTCATCCTTTAACACAAAATTTCCCTTATCTTTGTTCTTTATTTGTTGTTAATATTAACAGCATTGTTTTTTGTATTTATCCTTTTTGGTTTACTTTGGTTTGGTAAGTCTTGCATTCCATTTTGCTCAACTAACATTATTATGTGCCTTTAGCCCAGATTAATTATGAATGAATCCAATGACTTGGATTAGACATTCGCATCCCTGGCTGAAATTGCATTTCCCATTATTATGTGACAGGACATGACCCTAAAGTGTCTGTCTTTATAGTTTTCATTAGCTTTTTGTGTATTGATTACTTTTGAGATGTTTGCAAGTTAAAATTATTTTTAATTGGTTATAGTTTTTGTGAAACGAATCTTCTACATCATTTTAAAGTCATTTATTATTGTTAGAAATAATAATTATCAAATATTAGCCCTAAGGTACATGTGGTGATTGGTAAAATCCTTTTTAAACTTGTTTAACATGCTTGGGGCAATCTGAACGCAGCACACAAGTATCTCTCGACTTATCGATAATGTAGCCCGATTTACAAACACATCCATTTATTATGCATATCTTACCGCAAGGTGGGGGTTTCCCTGAACATGTTTCAGGGAAGGGGGATGCACAACGACTTGTCGTTTCATTTTTGGCACAGGAAAAAACGGATGAAAATAATCCAAGAAACAGCAGCACTAGCACACTAGTCTTCATTATAGCCAGTGATTGCAGATTTTGCTATGCATTGGCGTACTGGTTTCGTTCTATTTATACACTTCAGATGTGCGTGAAAAATTATATAAGCATACCTAATATGAGGAATTATTCCTTTTTATATTGTCTGTTCTGTATTAAAAATTGTAATATTTTAACACAGCTCAAATTATATTAACTAAAAAGGTTGGTGATAAATTATAAATTGGTTACACTAAAGTATATTTAGTTACCACCAATTTTTTATTTCCAATACTTCAGTCAGGAAGTTCAAAGTTAGCCATAAAAATCACTTGGCACATTTTATACAAATTTACAAATAAAAATGTCGAACAACAAATATTTTTCTTTTTAAGTGTTTTTAAAGCATTTTTTAAAATTCTTGATAATTTACTTCTTTTATTAAAATACAATTAAGAAATATCAAATATTAACCCCAAGTTACATGCTGCGCACGGTATTACCCTTTTATAACTTGTTTAACATCCTTGGGGCAATCTGAACGCAGCACACAAGTACCTCTCGACTCATCGATAATGTACCCCGATTTACAAACACATGCATTTACTATGCACATCTTAACGCAAACTCTGCGTTTTACTGCACATGTTTCACGGCAGGCGCTTGCACAACTCATGGTCGTTTCATTTTTGGCACAGGAAAGAACGGATGAAAATATTCCAAGAAACAGCAGCACTAGCACAAAAGTCTTCATTATAGCCAGAGATTGCAGATTTTACTATGCATTGGCATTCTGATTTCGTTCTATTTATACAATGCAGTTGTCCGTGAAATATGAGGAATTTTTCTTATAATGTTGTCCCATTTTAAGTTATAATCTATCGTAAAAATAAAAATTATAATACTTTACCACAGCTTAAATCACATTAGGTAAAAAAGTTCACCAAAACTGGTTTATACTAAAGAATATATTCACTAAAGAATATATTCAAATACACAATTTTTCGTATAGGCACTCAATTTTCCCGATTCAGTGCTTAAAATTTAAACTATTTCCGAAAGGAGATCGTCTCCAATCGGTCCAATAAAAATTTTTCTATAAAAAGTTTGTAAGATTGTGTGGAATAAGTGGGCAAAATAGTTTTTTCGAAATCAAAAACCGTTCAGAACTAATAGCTGTAATCCAGAGTAGATGTATATGGAGCGCGGGAACGGGCAACTATGTACTTTCAAATGCGTTTTACTGTCATAAAATCTCAAAAACTATTCAAGCGATTGGTCTCAATTATTTAAACATCTTTATTACCTATAAAGCTATACGAAGCCTAAACCCAATTAAGATTGCTTTGTGAGTTTTTTTGTTTTTTAAACTCCCAAAAAAAAGTCAATAAGGTGATTTTTTTTTTCAGAAGTTTTTTTTTGGAACTAAGTATTTTTTTTTATCTTTCAATCCAAATAATGTTTGATCTTTGAATTTCAACATCAGAATACGCCCTTACGATAGGCACTTTAGAATGAAATAATAAAAACGTTCAATATTAAAAACTTCCTTTAAACCTTGTTTTTCATATAAATTTGAATAAAAAAATGTTGCAGGACAATAGTTTTTCATATGTCCGTGTTGAAAAGTTTTTATTCTTTGTATATATAAATAAGAAAATTTTTCTTCTCTAAAACTTTTAAATATCGTCTCAAAAGTAAAAAGGAAAAAAGTTGTTTCCCTTCTCGTTTGCTTTTCAAAGATATCACATAAATAATGCATAATCCACTTATGTTTATAAAATTCTTAAAATATATGTATATATATAAATAAATATATGGAAAAAGGAAAACCAAGTGCCAACATGTCGTATGCGCCATTTAGCAGCAAAGTGACTACAAATTACTTAGAATTCAGCTGAAACTGCTGTTGGCGCTGCGGCTGCGGTTGTATCTTTATGTTGTTTGTTAAGCAAATGACGTCAAAGAGATCCACATACACACACACACAATCTAAAGGGACGTGGGCGTGGTGGTGGCTGTAAGAGGTCCTTAAATGTAAAAGCCCAAGGCATCAAAATAAACAAGAAAAACAAAAAATATTTAAATTTAAATACAACTGCCCTGCTTACATACTTTTGGAAAAGTGGAAGAACAAAAATAAACGAATAAAAACAATTTGGGTAAAATTTTAAAGTTGTGCTCTTGTACTAAAATCAATAAACTACGGAAACTGGCTGGAAAACTAAAAATTTGGCACATGACTTCATAGGCAGAGCGAGAAAGATTCGGGGAAATGTCATCAAATATTTCATACACGAGGCTAAATTTTTATCCGAAAAGTGACAGAGTACGTGATATTTTATAAAAGCTAGCCAAGTAAGAAAGAATAAACTGATGTCGACTTGCAGATACGCTGTAGTTTTAGTGACCAAAACATCTCTTATATATATCGTAAAGGTATCCATACACATTGAATATTCCTCTGCTGCTTCAATAGAAAGCTCGTGGAAAAGTAGAAGAGTTAATGTCTTATAGCTAATTTATGATTTCTTTTGTCAATTGTCTACATTTACTCTACACTTATACTCTATCTGGTAAGTATAATATAACTATATCTATATTACGGTCACATTGCCCATTTATCCTGTTTTGGGTTTTTGTTGTATTGCATTTCCAATTTTGGTTCTTATTTCTTTTCCTTCTTTTTTCGTTTGGTGCCTACTTGTCTGGGTCAAAACTAAACTACGCAGTTTTTTTTTTTGGCCAGGTTCAGAATATACGCGAAATGGCAAATGTTTACTTTGTACTTTAGAGCCTGAACAGCTGTTATGTTTGAGAGAGAGAGAGGGTAAAAGAAGGAAAAGTCCAAACTTCAACACAATGTGAAATTGCTAAAAATCAAAGACCGTTTGCTTTTATGTAATTTTGTTTTAACTCTTAATTAAATGAAGATTCATATGCTTATCAAAATGAGCATTTAAAAAATTATCAGTTAGAGTTTATTTTAGATTGATCTTAGTCAATCTTCAAGTTTAGTTTCAATTACAATTGTTAATTTATTTGGTTTTATGTAATTTCATTATGTTTCGCTCATTAAGAGCAATTTAAAAAATCTTAGTCAAAATGTGGAAAAAAGAAATTTATATTAGATAAATGAATTCTTTATGAAAGATACATATAAAGAATTTTTTTTTTTCGGCTCCGGTTGACTTTAATACAAAAACCGTCATTGCTTATTCCAAATTTACTTTGATTTATATTTGATTGAAAGCTTTTTGTTTTATATGCTGATTTGAAATTGGAAACATAAAAATTTATAAAGGTTAATAACAGAATCAAAACCTATGTGAAAAAGTTAATGTAATCACCTAATTTCCGTAAGTCTTGATTGGGTTATCAAATGAAGTTGTAAAACGACGTTATTTGAATAACTAGCATAAATGTCTTTTTCGAATAAGTCGGGCATCTCTCATTTATCCATGTGGGAAAACTTAATAATTAATGTAATTGTAAATTATTTTTACAATTGGCAAAATATAGTTAATACTAATATCAGTCAATTACTAAATTATTGAAGTGAAGAAAACATTAATCGAACTTGAATAACTTATCTTTCTTTTCAAAACATTACTATTGAATAAATATTTGATTGGCATATATATATGGCATAAATTTCAATTGCATTCTTTTATTGTAGTCTTGATGTCTTTTTGCTGTGTTCTATTTATAGTTTGACCTTTGTCAGGGTTATTGTGATATAAATAGAACAAATTATCATTGGAGTGCTTTTAGTAGGACCAAGTTAAATTGTTGACTCGCCGTGATTATGATGTGTGTGTGTGTGTGTATGTGAAGACCAAACAAATTTCATTTACAGATAAGATAATATCCAGATATCATATAAATAAATAATGTAAAAGAGAATGCAAATGTCAAGAACTGACAAGTCAATGTGTCAAAACAAATTAGAAGCCCGAAAATGGCATTAAACAGAAGGGATATACATACCTACATACATATATAGACTTTCATATACATTTGCTTTATATTTGTATGTTGTGGAGCAACATCTGTAGAACACCCCACGCATGTGAAACGGAAACCTTCATCACTATCATACCACTAAGCTCTCTTACACACACGCACACACTTGAAATTAATTCGTGTTAAGCTTCTGGAGAGTAGGAAACGGTTAAACTTTTCTAGAGAGACCGACAAGAGAGAGAAAGAGAGAGAGTGCACTTACTGCGCACATAACCCAGAGAAGGCAACAACAGAAGGAAAAATTGTCAAGAAAAAAAGGGAAAACGGAATTCTAGATAGAACCAAGTTAATAGCTGAAACACGGCTTAAAGTTTTCCAAGAAAAACAACAAGCCCTACATAATAAAAAACTAGCAGAAAATGAAAAATGAAATCAATTTTCTACATCATTTGTCAATTTTTACTTGTATTGCACAATATCTTCCCCAAAACATAAAACGAATGAAAAATATATATTATCCCATTTTTTTTTTAAAAGGGTCAAATATACGCCCACTTTCATGTTCTTCATATGTTTCTATGTGTGTGTGCGTGAGCGTCTGTGTTTGTACGCGTCTGTATTTTTATATATTTGCCAACTTAATTATGGCCAATTATGTGGGCTTTTTCACATCTTTCGATTTTTCTTGATGTCTAAACTAATTAAGATGAACAACAAGGGGAACAAAAAATTGTTTTGTCTAATTGAGTTCAGACACACAAGATGAACCTTTTATGAAAGAAGATGAAGCGTTTAGTGGAGTGAAGTATGAGGCAGATGAAGAATCAAGACAGATCGATAATGAAGAAATCGAGGCACTCCTATACACACATGTGCACAGAGAATCTTTCTTTATTTTTGAAGAAAGGTTAAAGATGATTAAAAAACTAGTTTTTCTTTCAACAAATGCTTAAAAAACATAAAAAAAGGAAAAAAGGTCAAATATTTACACAACTGTTTTGTTGGCGTTTACCAACACTGTGACCTTAAATAATGCAGATAAGCAATATTGAATTTTTGAAGATTTTGTTTTAAATTTTGTTCAATTCAAAATGAAATAAAAAGAAGATAGAAAAACAATAAAAGCAATTTTAAATAAAAAGTTAAAAAGAAAATTAAAAAAAAAAAAAATTAAAATAAATTTGTTCGTATTTCATAGTTGATTGCATAAAAAAGCTCTGGCTAACTAAAAGAATGTATGTAAATACAGTAAATAATTGTTTATTTTAATAAGCAATAAATTTTAGAAATAGTTCTTCTCTCCTCTTAAAAAAAAAAGAACCGCCGGGAAAGGAAACCAGAGAGACTAAGAAATATTTCTGTTTATATATTATAGAGAAATTGTCTTAAAAGAACAAATAATTTAACACCATTGTTATATCCTTAACAATAATTTAATAATAAACTGCAATTTTTCCATTAATTAACTCATAATATAAGTATAAAAGTAAAGCTTTTAACTCACAAAATAAGTATTGAAGTATAGTTTTTTAGTTTATCTTTTTATATTTGCATAAATTTTTAAGTTTTCGCTGATCTCTTAGACATTGATAATAAATCTGTAGCTGGATAAATAAATATGAATATTCTTATTGAAAATCGTTTAAATAAATTATGCGTATACACTCTTCCAACTTAACCCGCCCATAAAAGTATGCTACACTTATTTTCGTGTGAAAACTTACCTTCTTCTCTATGAGTCTCCAAAAGAGTTGGCCAATACTATTAACACCTTGCGGCAGAGAGTAATTGGCTAATTTTATTAATTATAGTTTACTTCGTTTTGCTTGTTTATTATCGCCTGCTTTCTTTGTTATTTATTATTGTTGTTGTTGTTGTTTCTTTTTGGATTTAATAATGATTAGGTCTTGAGCAGCGTTAAACGAAGCGTGGCGAATGGCAAGTTGAGGCAAAAAGGCAAAAAAATGTGTGACGGCAGCCTGGCAGAATGAAGAAGAGAGAGAGCGAGCATTGTAGACAGAGAGAGAGAGTTGACAAAATCATTGATTAGAATGTTTATATTATATTGAAGTATTTTTTTTTAAGGTTTAATTAAATTTATATTACACGAATTGTTTAATTTGTGTACAAGAAAAACAAATAAATGAAATACAATAGGTGAGGGAGAAGGAGAGAGAGAGAGGGAGGTTGTGGCATACGTAATGGTATGCGTAAATATTGACTATGTGTGTGTGCGTTAAATTTTCGCTTTTCCTTGGGCAAAAGAAGAAAAAAAACGACATTCGGCGAAAGCAAATTCAGGATAGAGATTTTCTTAGAGACATTTTCTTGCCAAAGCTTTTACTCTCTTTCTCTCTCAAACGCACACACTTAGACGCTAGGAAAGTGACTTGACTTATTTTAGTGACTTGTTTTTAATGCAATAAAATTTTTCACTTTATTTCATTCTTTTAATTTATTTTTTTTTATTGATGGGAATTTAAATATTTTCACTTAATATTTTTATTTATTTTTCTATAATTTATCCTTAATTTTTTTCTGTTGTTTAACTGATTTGTTTGAGAGCTTTTTTCGGTTATGCGTGGGAAAAATCAATATTCATTCAATGTTGCCCTTTTTGCTCACATGGTTCACATTTTCACTTTCATTTTGTTTCAGATTTTTTCATTTGACCAGAAAATTTTTCAATTGTAAATTTTCTACAAAAATTCCGATACACTAAATTGCGCACACACATATACACACACACACACACGCAAATATAAAGAAATATATATACATATATTCCGGTTTACAATTTTCACGTTTTCTCTTTTCTGGATTTTGTTTTATATAATCATAATGGAACCAAGATTAGACTTTAGATTTTCTTTTCTTATTCAACTTTTTCTTTTTTTTGTTATTATTTTCACATTGCTTTCCATAGATTTATAAGTGAACTTTTATACAATTTTGAATACTTTAGCTCTGATTTTATTTCGTAAATTGTGAATTTTTCTTTTCTTGTTTCAAATGCCTATATTCTTATGTTTAATTCATCAATTTTCTTTTATTTTATGGCCTAGGCAAATTTTGCTTTTTCAATACGTACTGTCTGTCAGCTCACACAGTCAACTTCCACGGTCGATGTTCATTCGCGTTTTGGCCCATACAATTCAAGGAGCAGCGAGGAAAAAGCTTTGCCTATATACACTTGACAAAAAACTGACTGTGACCAAAAGAGCGAAACGGTTATACTGTGTGTGTGGGCATCGATTTTGCCTTTTGGAACAACAACAATGTCTCTGGGCGGGGGTTGTGAATTCAAATTGTGAGCTTTTTCTTTTGACTTTCCTTCGTATTTTTGGAGACTTTTGTTTTGTTTGGATGGGTTATCCACATCCAAGTATATCCTTTACATTTAAGCTTTTTGATATTCTTGGAAATTAAGGGAAAATTTTTAAATATTTATTCAAATTTTTTGGAACTATAATGCTTGTTGTTGTCTTAGTAGCCTTAGTAGTCTAGGTTTGAGAGGTTTCAACTTAATAAATTTGTTTTAAGCTTACTAAAATTTATTCGTCCTTAAAGTATTATTAATTCCTTATTTCATCTGTTTTATCTAGAATATTATATTTTGTCTGTTTTTTTGGGTAAAATGAACTGAAATTCTGGAAACATTTTTTATTTTTATATTTTTTATTATTTTTATATTGCAAAGAACAAAATCAAACAAAATTATTTGATATCTAAAACAGTTTTTCTTTATAATATTTAACCAAACTAATAATAAAGCATTTGTCAAATATTGGGAGCAAACAATTAAATAGTCAAAATCTTATTTACATCTTGATCATTTAATTTTCAGTTGGTTAATCACTTTAAAAAGAAAGTAATCAAATAAATAATTACATGTATTTCATTATAAAGAAGAAATCATTTTTGTATAACTTTCCATTGAGAAGAGTCTCTAAACATCTGTGGAGTATAGATACATATATAAAAATATATCATATCAAATATTTCTAAATACTAACAGTGTAAAATTTTAAAACCTTTTGCTAACATATAAAATACGAGCTTTTAAATTAAAGTTAACAACGCTTTTCTATTACTATCATTTGATTCCAAATAAGATTCGCTAGTGACGCGAACTTACAGATCTTAACTTGTGATTCGTGAATTACTATCATTAATACAAATACAAAATCTGTAAGTTACCGCCCACAGATTTAGATTCTCTTGGCATCTCCCATCTTTTGTCCTCCTACTCAAAGGAACAAAAGAGGAGAAGAAACATCTGATAGAGGAGATGGACACATGTTACTCATTGAATGCCAGGGTGCATGCGTACTTTTGCCACAGAATTTGCTCAATGACATAAATTTATGGAAAGGATAAAACGGCAAGGACATTTGTACACATCTGCATGTTTGTGTAAAAGCTCACTGTATAAAAGCTCCTATAGTAAAAGTTTCCAAATAGTTGCAATAAAAAGTATTAGTTATCTCATGCGGACCATAGAGGGCGCCAAGAATCTGATATAAAAGCTGCAATAACTGTAACAAAATCAAATGAAAATGCATATTTGGTCAATCTATCTAACTGTGGACTCATCCTGGGCATCATTAATGACCATTTTGGTATTTCCGGTGTGCAATTAGGCATGGCAAACAGTCCCAATACCAAATCCAATGGGCAAAAACCAAAAATCATTATGTCTTTGGCCCATAACGTGACCGAAAAGGATAAACATCAATTATGAATTGTTTGGCATCAAAATCAAATGAAATTTAAGTTATTTGCAAAAATATACGAATATATGTATGTATGTATGTATTTGTATGTATGTATCTACATTGTAGTGGTGTGTGTTTAAAATGTTCCTATTGGTTGGCAGTTTGTTTGATTACGTGTTGAAATTATTATTCTGCTACTTGTAATGTGAATTTTGTTGAAAATTTGTAGCAAAATTGAACTAGCCAAAATGGAGCCACGATGTAATAAATCAATTTATTATTAATTCTTCAGTTAATTCAATAAAAAAAAAGTTGGCATTTTTGATTTGATTGACGAAATTAAATTTTTATTGATAACAGGACTTTCGTTTAAGATTAAATGTTTTTGGACTAATTCAGAGATTATGCAACTCACACAAATTTCGACTAATGGTTAAATTCGTAGGAGAACAATTTTAGTTAGAGACTTCAAAGTTATTTCCTACACGCAATGATACCCAAAGAGATGGCTAAAAAAGTTCAGTCATATCTGTTGATGATTCGATTCTTTTTTGTAAGGGAATTCCCCTTCTTGTATTGAGACGGTAGAAAATCAAAGAATTAAAAAAAGTCTCTCGGTGCAAAATGTTTTTTTTTTTTTCTCCATCAAAACAGAATTTTTAAAGAAATTATACATTCATTTTCTGATTGAAAGATTTATAGGATGTTAAAGTTGGATTTGATTGCATTTTACTTTTAAGTAATTGAGTATTTCTCCAGTCTGTTATTATCTACCCTCTTTAAAGAGATAAAGGCCTAAAATAGATATTTCTATTAACACAAACCGATTCCCACTATAATAAATTGACCAATTAAAAATTATGTATGCTAAAGCTCGTTACTCTTTTGGGAAAAATTGTTTGTAGAACAAAATAATAAGTGAATATTGTAAGTGTTCAAATTCCGTTTGCTTTAGTTCAACTGTTTTATCCAAGAAATGTATCAAATTTTCCGGAATGCCATATTCTTCATGTCTGTAAATTATTGATATTAAAATATCATTTCAAACTATATGCAAATTTATTGAATTCTGACTTACCCATAAACTAGAATTGTCTTCTTTGCGAATGAAAAATTGGCAATGTCGGAACTTTGAGCGGAGTTTTTCGTGGCCACAATATTGTAATTCTCCAACTTTTTATCACGTAAATAGTCATAAAGTGATTCCGATTTTATTTTGACAATGTTGAAATCCCCACTGCTTTCACTATAATTTATTATTGGATTATTCATGTAATTCACGAGGATTTATTTTTGTTAAACTTTTACCTTAAATTTGTAGACTCATTCAATATCAAAGTGCGAACTCCAAAAGCTTTGCATGTTTGGATCAAAACATTTAAACTCGTTAAATCATCGATGAAAACTGCTACCACAATAAGATCAGCATCATTAGTTAATGGTATCTGCGATGTAAGATTTGGCTTTGGATATGTATCACTTGTTGGAGAAATACTTGTTCCGACTCTCTTTGTAACCTGACATTCGAAGAGTCCTGATTTGATAGCTTCCCGGAACTCAATAATTTCTAACAATTCAAAGAACTCAAAATTTTTAGCTTTAAAATTTGACATGAAAAAAGTGTACCAATAAAACTGGAATCCTGTTGAGTATTTTGGGAAATGTTGAAGGATTCTGGATAGTAAAAGACGAGCTAGTATTTGTGGCCCAACCGAAACACTTAACTCGGATTCAAGACTTGTCTGCCAAAAATTATATTGTGGTAAAGGGATGCTAAAAAATATTATTTAATTAAATTTATGCCTAATCTTAAGGTGGTCGTCACTAATTACCTTTTTTTTTTAAACACTGCAATTAGAAAGTGTAGAATCCCTTTGGCTAATTGGCGCACCTGTAATTCGTCTTTCATTGTTAGGTTCAGGAAAATGGCAAACAACTTTTGGTGTTGCTCAGAATCCAGCTGATTCCAATTAAGGTGGAGGTAAACATTGGCAACTGAAAGTAATGTCTTTTGCTGAGTTGCTTCCAGAGTGGATATCGATTCCAAACGCTTAAAGAGTGGCTCCAAACTGGGTAAGGTTTTAGCCACAATCAGTTCATTCATACAAGTAATATTTAATTGATCATTTTGCGAAAATAATGCCGACCAAAGCTCATCTGAGCATTGATATTTTTCTGCCAAAATGAACAAAGCTCTTGCAATGTAAAATTTAAGTCTGTGCTCCTTGGAATTGTTCCGATAATTGGGATGAATTTTGTTTAACTCTCCGTTTATGCGAATTAGTTCATTAAAGACTTCTTTTACATAGGAACCAGATTGCCGCAATGCATAATGTATAAAGGAATCCAATGCAAAATTAATTCCATAGATGATTACACTTGTACAAAACCCGTAAGCTGCCTCAATCCTGCAAATAATTTAAAAGAGACTTGTTTCCACTTTCTACTTATAACTAAAAATTTTTTTCTCCTACCATGCGTCTTCAGAAAGTGGTAAATTATCGACGATTATTTGAAGGACTTGGAATGCAGGCATTTTTAAGTTCGACATAAATATGCTTTGAGCAACATCCTCGTTAATATGAAGATGGTGTCTAATGATATTCATAGAAAACGTATTTTGTTCTTCAAAGGTCAAATGTTTAAATGCATATTGTGCAATGCTCCAAGCTCTATCCAAATAAAATAAGAAAATGATTAAATTGAAAACCCTACAAATTTCGTCATTGATTAAACTTACGAGTGGCAACATGGATATTTTTCTAATGAGGCCACAAAAGCTGGCAACACATGCTCGTCCTGTAATCGTTGATTACACTTTTCCAAAAGATTTGCCAAGTGTCTTTGTGTTTTCCATCCTCCCTGCTGAAGAAGATCCACGGGACTCAACTGCAATTCTTTGATTTCACTCCAATTTTTTATTCTATTTACAAAAGTCTCCGTTAAAATTTTTAAAACATAAGATTTCTCTTCAATAGTCTCGCACTTTAGTTTTTTGAGAAAATGCTTTTGAATTGCCTCTAAGTCTTTACAATTTTGGACCAAAGAAATGTTCACACCATACTCAGCAGAATAGAAATCATAAATCTCTTCCGAATCTTCGAATATTATTCCATATACACAGAATAATCGCAGCCATCCATGATAGTCCTTCGGCAAGTTTCTTAATTTATGAATAATAGCAACGAACACATCTATATTTATATACTCAAAAGTATGTCGCATACTAATTTCTAAACACAAAGGACTGAAAAAAGTAACTTTCATTTTAAAATTGTCGCAACCGACTATTTTGCGGGTCAAACATTCATAGCCCCTAAAGCTTTCCATTCTTTCTTTGTACATTATCTCAATAAATGCCAAGTAATCTTCCAGAGGCAGTGCTTCAATTGTTGCCTGAAAATGATCATGAATAAGAATTCGCATTTCACGAAAATTTCAAATATAATTGACATACCTGAAAGAGATTTTCCACTTGTTCCGCGGCTGACACGCTCAACTCTTTGTTTTTTAATCCGATGACTATTGAGCAAAGTTTAAAAAGCATTTTCTTACTTATGCTGGGCAATTCTCCTTCTTCCTCTTTTGGAATACTTCTTAGCCACTCACATAATGGAACACTATTCCATTCCCAAGAAACGTTAATCAGGGCTTCCACAGTTGGTTCTATTTTACTATCTGATACAAAGTTTTTGACGAGTGGATCACAATGGTCATCATCTTCTACATTGTACAAGTCTGTTCTATTGGTTGCTGCTAAAAAGTCTTCCATTAGATTCCACTCAGTCAATTGAGACAACTTCAAATGGGCCACAATAAATTTAACAGTTTCATAGACAATTGATATATTGTCAGATTGTAGAGATCTCTTATATAAAATGTGTATCCAAGGAGAAAAGTCGTTAACATAGACAATGGATATATCCTCTGACTGGAGGGTGTATAAAGTGCATATCCATGGAGAACAATCATCATCATCGTCGGATTTGAAATCGTCCAAAAACCAGGTTAAGTTTGAGTTCAACTGCTCCTCTTCCAGTTGTTCCACTACATTTATATAGTCTGACCATTGCTGTTTAGTGTACTTGATGGCCGCCCCAACGTCATTGTTGGTATCAAAGATCTCCTTCAGTTTATGCATTAGAAAGTAGGCGGACTGTCGCTCTTTTTTCTCTTTCGATAGAAGAAGTTTTTGTATGACAACCAACAGTTTCGGGCACCTTTTCAGTTCGAGATCACGAACGAAATCGTCAAAAAGCTTAACAAGTATTTGCGCAGCGAGGGGATGCACAGGCTCTCCATTCAGACTAAGTGACCACAATTGTTCCAGCAGCGATTTTCCTTCCGCACTAGGAAATTTTGTTACCTGAAGTTGAACACACTCCAATATATTGGATACCAACTGACGATGTTCAGTCGAGAGAGGAGTGCCACAGTTTGCATCAAATACAACAATCATCACTGAGATTAACTTCCCGAATAAACTTGGTGACAAATTCACATTTTTATTCTCCATCAGATGAAAGATGCACTGCAGCACAGGTTGCATGCCCAGGCCAGTGAATTCTGTCTGTAGTATATCAACAATATTGCACAGCAGCTTATTGAGATCGCTTAAATCAATCGAATCACTGGCAGAGTTGAGTGCTGAGTTCACCTTTTCAAATAGGCTAGAGAATAGAAGATCATTTTTATTTTGCTCCTGGTTTAAGCATTGAAGCAATCTTTTTATGGCTAAAATTTTAGGTTCCTGCTGAAGTACATTAACAAGATCATACAAAAGATCCTTAAGATCGTTTATACCGATCGATTGGTGTTGGTTTGCACTATCCATTTGTTATTTGTTTTTAACCACGTAAAGAAACTACGCACAACCTTTTTGGTCTAAGAACTTTCTTTATATAAAATGAACAGTTTTAATCTAGAAGCTCACTTAGAACTTTTTTCATACTCTTGCAAAGAGGTGTATTAACTTTGAAAATTTTGCGATACATAGCAATTGTGACAATAAAAAGTATCTTCTTGAGCAGAGTCGGTCTGTCTGAGTCAACGTCAATTGCTTTGCAATTTCAAGGTTTTCATTATTAAATGTTGGTATTATGTTCTTATATACATTGCAATATGTCTTAGAACCAAACACATCAATTTTCGGAAGGGTATATAAAACTCGACACTCTGAGTTTAGTGGGCCTCAACTGATAAAGCTAATCAACACGAAACCTTATCTGCCGCCTTAGTCATTTTCAACAAACATTGATAACAACTGGCTAATAAAGCCAATTTTCTATTGTATTGTGTAGTACCGATATGTATTGGCATTGACCTACCGTCAAATTTGGACAAAAGAAACAACAATTGAAAAGATGAATGAGTAAAGAGAATACTAGTAAAAGTGTAGAACTTTGTATGCCCTTGCTATCTGTCTTTTCTATAGGGTATAAATGTTGTTTAAAAGTTTGCAATACATCGAATTGTGAGTATTTTTACTCATAAGCACGACGAGTCGAGTTAACATAGCCTTGCCCGTTTGACGTATGTTAACTATATAGTGGTCCGATCCGGCCGATTTTGCTATAATTTTTGTTTCTATTAGGTTTGGATTAATAAATGGTAAATATTCTATTCTTCTAAAATATATTGTTTGTAGTACATAAAAATTAGTAAATTTTGTAAGTGTTCATATTCCGTTTGCTTTAGTTCAACTGCTTTATCCAAAAAATGTATTCAATTTTCCGGAATGCCATATTCTTCATGACTGTAAATTATTGATATTAAAATATCATTTCAAACTATATGCAAATTTATTGAATTCTGACTTACCCATAAACTAGAATTGTCTTCTTTGCGAATGAAAAATTGGCAATGTCGGAACTTTGAGCGGAGTTTTTCGTGGCCACAATATTGTAATTCTCCAACTTTTTATCACGTAAATAGTCATAAAGTGATTCCGATTTTATTTTGACAATGTTGAAATCCCCACTGCTTTCACTATAATTTATTGTTGGATTATTCATGTAATTCACGAGGATTTATTTTTGTTAAACATTTACCTTAAATTTGTAGACTCATTCAATATCAAAGTGCGAACTCCAAAAGCTTTGCATGTTTGGATCAAAATATTTAAACTCGTTAAATCATCGATGAAAGCAGCTACCACAATAAGATCAGCATCATTAGTTAATGTAATCTGCGATGTAAGATTTGGCTTTGGATATATATCACTTATTGGAGAAATATTCCTTTCGTGTGTCTCTTCCAGTTGATGTTCGATAAGTGCCAATTTAATAGCATCATGAGTTGGATTCATTTTTGATAATTTTTTTTTAGGGAAAAAGCTTGGTTGCAAATTTGACATTAAGAAAGTGTAAGAACAAAACACATGGAATTGTGCAGAGAATTGAGGGAAAATAGGAAGTATTTTAAGCAGTAAAAGACGAGCTTGTATTTGTGGTCCAACCGATATATTCGCCAAATCGCATTCAAATGTTGCCCCCAAGGAATTACTCAGAGGTACAGAAAAGCTAAAAACAAAGATTTAATCAAATATTTAGAAAATTTCAGAATGAAATTCACTATTTACCTGTTATCCTTGCACATTTTAATCAGTTCGTTTAGAATCCACTTGGCAAATTGGCGCACCTGTAAATCGTCTTTCATTGTTAGGCTCTGAAAAAAAGCGAATAACTTTTGGTGTTGCTCAGAATCAAGTTTACTCCCATTAAGCTGGAGATAAATATTGGTAACAGAAAGCAAGGAAACTTGTTGATTCGGTTCAAGAGTGGATATTAACTCCATACGCTCCAAGAGTGGCTCCAAGCTAGGTAAGGTTCTAGCCACAATCAGTTCATACATGCAAGTAATATTAAATTGATCATTTTGCGATAATAATATCGACCATAACTGATCTGAGCATTGATATTTTTCTGCCAAAATTAACAAAGATTCAGCTATGTAAAATTTAAGTCTGTGTTCCTTGGAGTTGCGTTGAATATGTGGATCAGTATCGCTCAACTCTTTATTTATGCGAATTAATTCATTAGCGATTTCGTTTACAAAGGTATCAGACTTTCGAATCGCATGTTGAATAAACCAACGAAATATATAGTCCACTCCGTAAAAATAGTTGTAACTCGACTCAACCCTGTAGATTATTAAGGTAAGACTTTTTTTCAGCAACAAATAAACTTCACTTCTTCTTACCAGGCATTGTCGGAAAGTGGTAAATTGTACAGAATTTTTTTAAGCTTTTCTGGTACGGGCTTTTCTATGTCAGACATAAAAATTCCATCAATAGCATTTTCGTTAATATGAAGATGGTCGCTAATAATTTCCACCGAAAGAGAATTTTGTTCTTCCATAGTCAAATGTTTTGATGGATATTGTCCAATATTTTGAGCTCTTTAAAAACCAGAGAAAATAAATAACAAATTTAGAAACGACTTCTTCATTAATTTAACTTACGTGTAAAAACATGGATATTTTTTTAATGAGGCCACAAAAGCTGGCAACACATTCTCGTCCTGTAATCGTTGATTACACGTTTCCAAAAGATTTGCCAAGTGTCTTTGTGTCTTCCATCCTCCCTGCTGAAGAAGATCCACGGGACTCAACTGCAATTTTTTGATTTCACTCCAATTTTTTATTCTATTTACAAAAGTTTCCGTAACAACATTCAGTACATAAGATTTCTCTTCACTCGTTTCGCATTTGAGTTTATCGAGCAAATGTTCTTGAATTGCCTTTAAATCTTTACCACTTTGGACCAAAGAAACGTCTACTCCATATTCAGTAGAATAGAAATCACGAATCTCTTCCGAATCTCCAAACATTATTTCATTTGCAATGAACAATCGCAACCATCTGTGATGGTCCTTCGGCAACTTTCTTAATTCCTTAATAATAAAAACGCATAAGTCGTTAAATACATTGGAGCATGTTCGTCTTTCATCGAAGTTGAATATGATTTGCAAACAAATTGGATTGAAATAACTAATTTGCTTTTCAAAATTGTCACAACCAACTATTTTGCGGGTCAAACTTTCATAATTATTAAAAAGGCCAATTCTGTTCTTGTACATCATCTCTATAAATGTCAAGTAATCCCCCAGGGTCAGGTGCTCAATTGTTGCCTGTAAATGATTATGAAAAAGAATAATTTTACTAAAGATCAGAAATCAATGACATACCTGAAAACGACATTCAACCTGATATTCGGCGTCTTGACACAATTTTCGGTTTTTAATTCTTATGACTCTTGAGCAGAGCTTCAAAAGCATTTCCTTACTAATGCTCGGCGATTCTCCTTCTTCCTCTTTTGGGATACTTTTCAGCCACTCACACAATGGAACACTATTCCATTCCCAAGAAACGTTAACCAGGGCTTCAATAATTGACTCTATTTCACTTTTTGATACAAAGTTTTGAAATAGTGGATAAGATCGGTTATCATCTTCGACATGGTACAATTGAGTTCTATTGGTTGCTGCTAAAAAGTCTTCCATTAGATTCCACTCAGTCAATTGGCACAACTTCAAATGGGCTACAATAAATTTGACAGTTCCATAGACAATGGATATATTGTCAGATTGGAGAGATCTCTTGTATAAAATGTATATCCAAGGAAAAAGTTCGTTAACGGAATTGAAAGCGTCCAAAAACCTAGTTAAGTTTGAGTTCAACTGCTGCTCTTCCAGTTGTACTACTACATCAACGTAGTCTGACCATTGCTGTTTGGTGAATTTGATAGCACCTGCAACGTCATTGTTGGTATTAAAGATCTTCTTCAGTTTATGCATTAGAAAGTAGGCTGACTGTCGCTCTTTTTTCTCGTTTGATTGAAGAAGATGTTGTATGACCACCAGCAATTCTGGACACCTTTCCAATCCCAGATCGCGAACGAAATCGTCAATGAGCTTGACAAGTATTTGCGCAGCGAGGGGATGCACATGCTCTCTATTTAGACTGAGTGACCACAATTGTTCTAGCAGCGATTTTTCTTCTGCACTGGGAAATTTAGTCACTTGTATTTGGACGCACTCCAAAATATTTGCCACCAACTGACGATGCTCTGTTGAGGAAGCAGCATCAAAATTTTTATCAAATTCAGCTATCATCGTTGAGATTAACTTCTCGAATAAACTTGGTGACAATTTTACATTTTTATTCTCCAGCAGAGTAAAAATCCACTGAAGCTCTCTATTTATGGTCAATCCGGTGATCTCTTCATGTGGCATATTAATAAGATAATTAAAATCACTAAGATTAATATTGATTAATTGATCCATTTTCGATTTTTGGTTAAAGATTATTGTTCACTTTTTCACAGGCTGGCAACGCTAATCAAGAAGAGAGTTCTGATTTTTGTTTGCTTGAAAATAAAGAGAGACCGTCACAACATTGGAATAGTTCGTCCCATAGCATAGCACTTCCGATTTGCTGCTTTGTTGCTCTCAACAAATGCTTTTGTTCTTTTTTTGTGCTTTACACTGAACAAATTTGCAAGTTATAAAATTTCCCCACAATATACAGAAAGAAACTAATTGACAAGGCTTTTCTGCTATAAGCCATAAATTTTTTAGTGTGTAGCCCAGCAACAAAGAGACTTAGTTGTGCTCGCGTCGATGAGCGGTGCGAAACTAGTTCAGTTTCTACCCTCCCGAAACATTGTTCGTGATCACTTCGGCAACCGATCGGCTCCTCTAAATGTGATTTGCCGATGGTTGCCGAGCTCTGGTATAGTGTGCAGGAGTCATACATACAAAAGAGAGCCCATGTCATTAGATGTATGCGGGGGAGTACCTTAAGTTTAACCGTTATTTGTGAAAAATTACACAAAATAATGAAATAAATTAAGTAATAAAAATAAATAAAAATCCGAACAACTATTGATGACACATTGGTACTCAAAATAATAAAAAATACTTAATAAATTCTGGTGATGAACCGATAGCTTTGAGTAGTGGACTGTATTTTGAATGAAAACCGAAGAGAGTTGATGCGAGTTCTTGGTCAGTTGCTTGCCTTTGTGTTACTGATTTTATTTCACAATATTCTTGAAAATGAGCCGACGCAGCGGCAACTTAGATAATATATGTTTGTATGTGTGTGTATGCAAAAAGTGTGTATGAAGTGTATAGATATATGTAGATATAGATTATAGATTAATATATAGATCAGTGATGGGAAGATGAGCTTGGGGATGACACTTATGCAATGTGCAGATGGTTCCTCAACATCCCGGCCCGCCCTGAAACATAGTTTCTGAACAAGGCAATACCGCAACCTTGGTGATTGGTCGGGTCATATCTCCTGATGAGGTCTTAAGTTTGACCGCTCGAACAAGCTTGTCCTTTCCTGGGTATGTTTCTAGAACTCGTGCTAGATGCCATGAAGCTGGTGGTGTGTTGGACTCCTTAATGAGGACAAGATCTCCAATTTCTATGTTACGCGTTGATGTGGTCCACTTTGGACGCTGTTGTAGTGTGGTTAGGTACTCCTGGTGCCATTTTTTCCAGAAGCCTTGGTACATGGACTGGATACCCTGCCAGTACCCCAAACGACCCACAGGAATGTGACTTAAATCAGCATCTGGAATGGTTGTGAAAGGTCGTCCAATTAGAAAGTGGGCTGGTGATAAGTAGTTCACTTCTGTATCCGAAGTATAGCACAATGGTCGTGAGTTGACGACTGCGCTAATTTGAGCAAGAAGGGTTCGCATTTGCTCAAAGGTGAGTGTGGAGTTTCCGATGACTCTTCGGAGGTGTAGCTTTACGCATCGAACCGCCGATTCCCATTTTCCTCCCCAGTGAGGAGCACGCGGTGGAATTAATACCCATTGAATTCCATCATCTGCCAGGGTGTGTGTAACGATGTCCTTATGTTGTTGTGATGCTAGTAGCTTTTGCATTTCATCGAGTGAGCGTTTTGCACCGATGAAGTTTGTGCCATTATCGCTGTAGAGTGTCTTACACTTGCCACGCAAGGATACGAAGCGACGTAGTGCTGCCAAAAATGTTTCAGTGGTGAGATCTGTAGCAAGTTCCAAATGTATTGCCGATGTGACAAGACAAACAAATAGGCATATGTAGCCTTTGCTAATGCGTGGTTTGCGACCCTTGCCATCCTTGAGGAGTATTGGACCAGCATAGTCGCATCCAGTATTGATAAATGGAAGTGCTTGGGTAATGCGAACGCTTGGCAAGTCAGCCATCCTTTGATGAGTTGTATGCTGCCGTTGTCGAAAGCAAGCCAGACAATCATGTGTGATTTTTCGAATTAGGTTACGTGCGCCAAATATCCAGAATCGCTGTCGAACAATGACGAAAAGCGATGAAACACCAGGGTGCAAGTTGACTCGGTGCTCATATTCCAAGATGAGTTTTGTAATTCGATGAGATTTTGGTAGCAAAACTGGATGTTTTGCCTCTGCTGGTAATTGCGATTGCTGCAATCGACCACCAACTCTTAGTAGGCCATCATTGTCAATTATTGGTGAGAGTTTCGAAAGTTGAGATCGGTTCTTTAGAGGTTGATTTGCGAGTACCAATTTGTAGTCGTCCTCGAAGCATGTTTGTGCGTGCCGCAAACACATAATGCGCGCCGCCTGGATCTCTTCAAAAGTAAGAGATTTTGAGGTTTTGTCCCGAAATGGACCCTTGATTCGAGTGATGAAACGTAGTACGTAAGCCATAGTGTGTACGAGTTTCTGCCATGATGAGACTCGTTCGATGATTTCATCCAGTGGGTGTACTGAAGTTGACTTTACCAATGTAGAGAGACAAGTTGTTTTAACTTCTTTCTGTATGCGACTTTCTGAAAGAGATAAGCAAATTTGTGAGTTGTTCAACTTTACCATAAGTTGATCCTTGTCTCGTAGCCATGACGGACCATTCCACCACAGCTCAAAATTTAAAAGATCTGCTGCCATCAGACCCCTGGTTGCGCAGTCAGCTGGGTTCGACTTGGAGTCCACGTGATGCCAAGCATTTCTCGGTATTGTATCTAATATTTCTGAAGTTCGGTTTCCAACAAATGTCTTCAGTTGGGCAGGTGCGTATGATAACCAGGAGAGAACTATTGTTGAATCGCACCAAGCGAATACAGTAGTAGAGTTGTGTCTCAATCCTGCCTTGATTGTTTTGATTAGTTGACTCAGTAGAAGTGCTCCGCAGAGTTCCAAACGTGGTAATGATTGCTGCTTCAGCGGTGCCACCCTTGACTTGGCAGCCACAATTGATGTAGAAATTGAGCCATCTTCTTTGATTACCTTGCTGTATACTACAGCAGCGTATGCCTTGATGGATGCATCAGAGAATCCGTGTAGTTCAATGTTGTCCGCATCGTTCACAACCAAACGTGATATTTGGAATTGTTGAAGATTTTCCAAATCTGCTCGCCATTTGAGCCAATTATCTGCCAGTTTATTTGGGAGTTGATCATCCCAACCCAAGTTGAGTAGCCATAGTTGCTGGAATAATATTTTGAATTGGACCACGGTGGGTGCTAGAAGTCCAAGAGGATCGAAAATTCTTGATACGTCAGATAGGACTTGTCTCTTTGTACAGCACGGGTGTGGTGAGAGACCCACATTGTATGACAGTGTGTCGTTAGTAGGGTGCCAGTAAATCCCAAGAACCTTCACTGGTAGCGATGGTGTAGATGTGCCTTCAGTTGATATGCAATTAGAATTTGATACCCATTTTCCTAGCTCTAGATTAGCACAGGACATTAGTTGTATGAGCTCGTTTCGATTTCGGAATAGTTCCTCTTCAGAATTTGATCCAGTAAGAACGTCGTCAACATAAAAATCTTCCAGCAAGATTTTTGCAGCGTGAGGAAACTCATGTTGATAATCTGTTGCCAATTGCTCGAGTACACGAACAGCCAGAAATGGTGCACTTGAAGTTCCGTAGGTGACGGTACACAGCTGATAGTGTTTGATTTGATCGGATGGATCCTCTCTCCAAACGATTCTCTGGAAATTACGATGTTTTTCGTTGACCCATATTTGGCGGAACATCTTGACTATGTCCGCTGAGAATACGTATTTGTACATCCTGAAGCGTAGACATACAGCAAATAGATCACGCTGGATGCTTGGTCCTGCAAATAGAGTGTCGTTAAGAGCCTTACCATTTGCGTCGCAATATGACCCATCGAAAACTACCCTAAGTTTCCGACCCAACACGGGGTGATGTGGCAAGTAGAAGCATTGCTCTGTATTGATTTCATGTGGCGACAATTCTCGCATGTGCCCCAAATCAGAGTATTCTCTCATAAAGTTGATGTATTGTTTCCGTAGTTGTTCATTTTGCTGTAGGCGTCGTTCCACTGAGTTGAAACGATTGAGAGCTCCTTGTAAAGTGTCTCCAAAATCCAAGTTTGTTGTGTTGAATGGAAGTTCTACGATGTACTTCCCGTTAACATCTCTAGTGTGTGTGGTGAGAAAATGTTTTTCTACCTGATCGTCCGTTTTGGTAACGCAATTGATATTCTCCAGTTCCCAAAATCTTTGGAGCGAAGCATTGATGTCGATTGTTGTGGTGAGTGCAATGGATTGTGTTGTATGGGGTGTCCTAATTGACGTTATTACCCATCCGAAGATTGAAGAAATGGCTATAAGATTGCCCTTATTGTCATACATCTTGCTGCCTGTAACTACAGACCAAACGTGTTCGCTTCCTAATAGAATGTCTATTGGTGAGTTTCCCTCGAAGTGCGAATCAGCCAATTGAAGACCAGCAAAGGTCTCTAATGCAGATGTGTCGATGTTTTTCTTTTCCAATGACGATGTGATTCTGCCAAGCACATGAGCATTGACAGTCAAATGATTCTCTGAGACGCGAGACTTTATGTGCAGCGTGCTGATTCCCCTTGTGGTATCAGCCTTGACCGATGATATTCCTGTAACCAGAATGCGTGCTGGTGTACGTGTCAATCCCAGAGTGCGAATGCAATTTTCCGATATGTATGTAAGTTCTGATCCAGTATCCAACAATAGACGGCATGTTATGTAGTCTCCTTTTGCGTTTTTAACGTAAACCATAGCAGTGGGTAATGTGCTTCTAATTGATCCTTTCGATAAAGAAGATTTCGCAGTGGATTGCGAACAAAACGTTGCTGATGGCATCTCCGCCTCATCCATGTGATTTGGAGTTGGCATAGAAAAGGGAGCGTTTGGGTTACGCAGATCATCTCCTTCTGTTTGCATAAGATTTCCTGTAATCTGTGAATTACGTTGAACATGAATGAGTGTATGATGATGACCTTGACATTGTTTACACGTGTATTTGGATTTACACTTGCTGACTACATGACCTTGTTTTAAGCAGTTGAAACATAACGATTTCTCCTTGACAAAAGTACGCCTTTGCGCACACGACATATTCAAAAATTGTTGACAGCCATACAGAGTATGTTCCGTAGAATGGCATTTGGTGCAATTGATCCCTTCAACTGCAACCATCGATTGTGTAGCCCTTTTGGCTTGGGTGAACTGCTGGGGTATTCTGCCTCCAGCCGCAATCTCTCGTTTGCTGAGTTCCAGTTCCTCGCAACGATCATCTAAAAATTTGAAAAATACCTCGAGTGTGGGGGTCTCGTTGCCCATACTGCGCTCTATCCATCTGCGCCGCGTGTCGGCGTCAAGTTTCTCCAGTGCCAAATATATTATCCAGCAGTCACGTCCAGTTTGATTGATCGCATCTAACCCGCGAACAATCTCGTTTGTCCCGTCTGAGACCTTACGCAGAATTGCGACATCTATTTTACTTGTTGTTGGTAACTTCATGAATTGATCCAAAAATGAATTAACAATGTGGCGTGGTCGATTATATCTTTCCTTAAGACGTTCCCATGCAGTGTTGTAAGCCGATTCGGTGATCCCCAAATGTCGCACTAAGTTTGCAGCTTCGTCAGTGAGCAGTGTTTTCAAGTGATGAAATTTTTGAGTGTTGGATAATTGCTGTTTGTTATGAATGGTGCTTTCATAAATATCCTGAAAAGCTGGCCACTCTGTGTAGTTGCCAGAAAACTTCTTTATTTGAATTCTTGGCAATTCGCTCTGAATTGGAATCGCCGAATTGGAATTTGTCGAATTGGAATTTGAATTTGCCACAAGTCCAGCGAGCATCGACATGTCTGGGGTGTGTTGTTGTTGAGGTTGTACAGCTAACCTCTCAAATAGTTGTTGTTGTTGTTGTAGCAATGAAATTATTGCGTCGTTGTTTGAATGCTGCGCGTTGGCGCCATTCTCAAAGCCTGATGAAGTAGATGGTTGAAGATACCCATTTTTCTCCAGAAGTAATGAGTATGCCTTTAGGTACTTCTCCTCATATGTGGCGTTGTCAGCCTCTGGATCCACATAGCCCTCCACGTTGTCGAGCATAGCCATAGAATCCCCTAGTTTGTTGAATTCCCTCCATACGGACTGGAGTAGTTCCATCCGTGAGGTGATCTCTGTTGTTGTAGTTGGGTCGAATTGTTCAGCCCAATCCAATATGCGCGTGATGTTGGCCTTGAGTCTGCCGCGACTCTTTACCAATGCCTTTAATTGTTCCATTGTTAACAATTATTACGAATAACACAGCACAAATTAACTTTCCAAAAGATCCGTCTCGAATGACCAAACAATATGGTGATGAACCGATAGCTTTGAGTAGTGGACTGTATTTTGAATGAAAACCGAAGAGAGTTGATGCGAGTTCTTGGTCAGTTGCTTGCCTTTGTGTTACTGATTTTATTTCACAATATTCTTGAAAATGAGCCGACGCAGCGGCAACTTAGATAATATATGTTTGTATGTGTGTGTATGCAAAAAGTGTGTATGAAGTGTATAGATATATGTAGATATAGATTATAGATTAATATATAGATCAGTGATGGGAAGATGAGCTTGGGGATGACACTTATGCAATGTGCAGATGGTTCCTCAACAAATTCTATACGAAAATCCATTTCAAAAATCAGTTTACAGTTTCCTTTATAGTCAGAGTATTAGCGGTATGTTCCCTATTTGGCTAACTACAATTCAAAATAGTGGAACTTTGACTACGGTCGACAGTTGTTTGATTTATTCATTAAACAATCTCTCCATTTCTCAATTTCTCTATATATGTATTTCTTATTCGCTCACCCTGTTGTCATTTACAACATATAAATTGATTTCTGTTTTCAACATTAATTTAATAGTTGTTGTTATGGTTTTGGTGTTACTGTTGGTCAGTCTCGTATTCATCGTTTATTGTTATTGCCATTGCCCACTCTGTTACTGTTGATGGTTTACATTTTGTAATTTGATTTCAGGGACTATAAATATATATAATATATACGTATGCATTCATATATGCATGTTTATAGGGAGAAATGTTATAAAATTGTTTAATTACAATACAAGAGCTGATTGTATTTTCTTTTTTTTTTGTTTTACTCTTCAACATTTTTGTGGCCAATTTGAAATAAGTACAATGAACGAGGTCAGTTCAAGGAGTACATAATCAGGCCAAGAAAAGGATAAGTTTTTATTAAATGTCTTTAATTCTTAATGATATATAACGTGATTGATCATAAAGCTTTTGAACGAAAATAATTCACTTGACAAGAGATGCACATTAAAAAGACATATTCTAATGACTTTTTAGCCTGCCCTCGTAAGTGTGGAAGGATTTTCAACAGATAAATCTGGTTAATGCTGAACAATTTAAAAATTATCGTTTTTTTTTTTTTATTATTATTTTTGTGTATAATAAAAAACCATAATATGTTGACCAGAATTTTACTAGTGCTCGACTGTGTGCATATCTGGCAGTTAGCTGCTTTTTGTAACTTTTCAGTCTAACCGCAAAAAGCAATTTTAAATTTTGCATTTTACATACTTTTCGTTAGTGTTTATGACCATTTTTTGGTTAGGGCTTTTAGAGCGAACAGATTTGTTAAGAGTTTTCTGATTTGTATGATTAAAATTTATTCGAGTTATGAAATTTTTGTTACTAATTTTAACTTTGGCATTGGTATTTACAAAGTCCTTCAAATTTCAGATATAAAGGTTGACTACTAAATAGCAAAAAAGGCTTTTAGCACTAAAATATTTTGGATGTTAACATAGTTTTTTAATCAATTAAAGGATTAATTACTCCTTTTGTTCCTTCTGTTTGTTGTAAGCCTAGATATATTTCTGTTAGCTGTTTTTTTTATGTTTGCAAGTATTTCAATGTATTTTTCAATCAATCATTACTACCTGAATTGTATGACTAACTAAAATAAATAGAAGACAATACGATACCAATTCAAGTTTCATTGCGTAAATTGATAAATCCTTTAATGCTTCAAATACAAACACATAAAATGTAAGAGGGGCCCAATGTGGGGGATTGACATGCCAAGTCAATGAAATCAACTTTCGATTTCGCTGAAATAAATCCACTTTACAGATTGGAGTCTTGCTCAAAGACACGACAAAAACACAAAACACGTGCTAGCTGAAAGAGATGGCCATATTCATGTGTGACTGTGTGTGTGTGTGCGCGTGTGTGTGCTCAAATAATTGAATTCATCAAAGTTAACTTGCAACAATTGTTGTGAAATGTTTTTGCCCGCCAACCAAACAATTCAACGTTTTGTTCGAAAATTTAGTTCTGTCAACTTTTGTTTCGTCTTTGATGATAAAATAAGGCAAAGCACGAGCATCGAAGACTGCTTAGCGACGGTGCTTTCAGTAATAGGAGACGGAGAACAAGTAGCAAGAGGATAAGGATGGGAAGTAGGTTGGGACATATATAAAAAGATTTACGAATTGACAAAGTGCAGGAGCAGGTTTTAGAAGCTTGATACAAACGAGCGAATGAGATGAGTTGAGATGCGATGAGATGGGATGAGCCTAAACAACAAATCAACGTACGGAGCGGAGCGACATCATTGATGTGCCACTCTTTCTTAAGGATATACGTATCCTCCTTAAAGGCACATGAGACACAAGCAACTTGAAAATCCATGTCAGTGTCACGTAGTCTGCTAACAACAACAGCAACTACAATAAGTACAACAAGATAACAAAGATTTTTCTTTACCATCGATAATATAACGAATTTCGTTTACACTTACAATCCTTTGTATTAAAATTACAGTTATATTTACTTTTACTTTATATTTTCTTTTGCAAAATTTCTTTCTCGATTCCTTTCAATATATTCAATATACCCAAATAAATAACAACAGCAAAATGTTGCTATTGCCATTAGATGGGATGTGGAAACCTTCTTACATTTCCCATTGGCCTTAAATATTTTTGCTGCTGATTGGGTGTCTTTGTTTATTTTTTCCATCATCTTTTGGCTTTCCCTTTTTTTTGTTCTTTGTTTCATGTACTTTTCTCCTTTTTTTTTACCTTTTTTTGTTTCTCAATCATCATCATCCGCATCATTATAATAATCGTGTTGTGCTCACATTGCGTATACGCCACACTGCACGCTTATTTCCTGTCTTGATTAAGTCATTTTGGTAACTGCGTATTGCTTAATCAATTATGCGGCGTTTGCAAAATTCCTGCTAATCACTGAACCACAATAAACATAAGCTCTCCACTTCATTCAAAGAGATTTGCCCCTCCTCTTCCATTCTGCCTCCTCTCACTCCAATCATCAACTTTGGTTTGGGGTCATTTTTCATTCTGATGAAAATATTGATTTCGATTCTGGTTACTTTCATTCGATTTTTTTTTTTTTTTCTTTTGCGACGTGATGTTGATGTCTGTTTGTCAGTCTCTAACGATTGCTTCAAGGTAATCTCCTGCCCAAGAATAAAAAAAGAGACAAGCAAAAGTGGTGACTAAAGGGCAGAAAGAGAGAATAAAACAAGATGAAGAGAAACGAGAAGAAGTTTTACCGCTTACAAAGATTTATGAGTTGTCCGTTGTTCGTCTCGTCGCAGGTCTGAGGCAAATGAAATATCGCCAGTGGGGCAAATATTTGCAATGCGGCAGGCGCGTGATTCGATTGTCCGTAGCCATCATGAAGAAGCAAAAGCAAATCAATGACCAACCCACCAGCAGATTTGCTCAACCGGCAACCAACCTGTGTGCAGCTGCGTTTTTCCTGCACAGTAGTCTAAGACGTTTGCAAATATGTAATAAAACTTTTGTCTATGCGATATTGATTTCTTTTCATTGAAATCTTTAGTGCAAAATATACTGATTTTTCCAACATCTATGCTTAAGAAATACGTTCAGTTTAACTTAAAAAGAACGAACTAAATTAATTTATTTCTCATTTAAATTCTAAAAAGAATTACTTTAGATACTCATACCACTGTGGTAGTTGGTTTAAATATTTAACCATTGTATTTGGTCTCCAGGACGAACAAGTAATAAGGTCATCAAAACGCCAAACGTTCGATGCGGTTTTTGTCGACTGATTTATGAAGTTGTGCGGTCTCAGCGAGACCAGGAGACAGTGACAAAAGGGAGAGGTGTGCGGCTGAGAGAAGAGGAAGAAGACGCCGTGAGGCAACCAGGCATGACAACTCAATTGAGGACGAAAAGCATACGCCAGGTTTTTACCTCAAGGATATGTCGCCTGGTCAGTTGCACAATCAGATTTTGTTCTTTTTTTTTCTCTTTCCATTTTTCCACGCTTTTTGTTTTTTCTCCCCTTTTTTCATTTTGGTGAAGCGATTTATAAACGTTACAGGCATAAATAAACAAACAGCTGTTGGCTTAAAGAAAACACAACAACAACAACAACAAAAAGAGAAACTCCAAAAACTGAGTGGCAACATGTGCTTTGCTTCTGGTCCCTTGTCCTAGGGGCACTTTTTCTTGTATTTTTTATTTACTTTTTGCTCTTTTATACATACATACATACATTATATGTATGTATGTGTGTATATATACATGCATATATAAAAATATATTTTTTAATGCAGCTCACCGCACACAATAGCCAACAACAGCAAAAGCAACACACCGCATCAGCCAGCGATGCCAATTTGTTGCAGATTTATAGAGGCTGCCAACAACGTTGCCGTCGTCGTCGTCGTCGTTGCCGTCGCCATTGTTGTAGCCCTCCGAGAGTAAAAACTACTCGCGCACGCGGATCTGTTGACAATCGCCACAGGAAGTGGGCAGCAGCAGGCTGGAAGTAGAAAAGGATGATGTTGAGGCAGGTTCTGGTTCTTCGTCCAGTCGTTGGTTCGTTCGTTCATTCGTTGGCTAGTTGTTGCTTGGTAAAAGGGTCATAACTGATTGCTGCAAACACTTATGCGGGAGAGTTGTGTGTGGTAGAAGGAGGGAGAGTCACCCATTGAATGAACATTTGATGGGTTGTGCTTCTTTTGCTTCTGTTGCTTTATAGTTTCAATTTACCATCAGGGTTATGCAAGAGTTAAAAGAATTTCGTTTTACTGTGGTAAATTCGAAAAGTCTATTAATAAAAATTGTACACAGTTTTAGTAAACATATCTAAGAAGAGCACTTTATTAAGCGGAGAAAGTGTCGCTAATTCTTTTCTTACTATTAAATACCTATTAAAGTTGCGCATTCTGCTTAAGGATCATGTCAATTAGTTTCCTTTTACACTACAAAAATACTTAAGAGTCCCTCTCTGAGTAGCCCTAGTGCCATATATGAAAGGGTTTTGTGTTGTCAACTTGACAGTATAATAGATTTAGTATGTTGCTGCTGCTGCTGATGTTGTTGTTTTATCCATTGGAGACTTCAAATTCAATTGGCCAATGTCATCATTATCTTTATGTTCATCATCATCATAATCATCGGCATGGGCATCATTGGTGCAGGATGTGGTGCAAATTGCACTCTTCACTAAGTGGGCGTTACTGTCGTCTGGCCAAATATGAAAACCGGAAATTAGTACAAAACCCCAGACCTCCATCAAAATAGGACATTGGGCTGTATAATTACTTTCCATAACCCAAACTTTCTCTCTTACCTCCCCCCATGAAATTTAACAAAAGGCCAAGCAATTAAAGGCTAATCAACCACTTGACCTGAGCCATACATAAATTTCCTCCCTCTCTCTCTCTGTCTTTTGCTCTCCTTCTCTGAGCACACAAAATGAATTTATGATGGGCCAAACCAACCAAAAAACCCACTGGAAAACTCTACTTGAGAAACTTCTCACACACATTTTGTTTTTTCTTTCTAAAAAAGTATGAGGGAAATACAGAAAAAAAAAACAACAAGCAGAGAAAAATACCCGCTTTGCCAGGCAAAACCCGAACAAATCAAGCGAATGCAACTTCAACTTTAACTTTTTACACTGATTCGGTTTCACTTGCATTTTTGGGGTATACCGATTATTTTGGAAGGACTAAAATAAAAGAGAAACGTCAGATAATATGTAAGATGCTAATTTACTTAGCTAAGATTTGAAGTTAATGTATCTCAACCTACATATATTTGATACCGATGTTTCAACTCGTTAAAGTCAAAGTGATTCCTTTAAAGGACGAGGACAATCAATACAATACAAGGCAACTAAAAGTACCAAGAGATCTATCGGTTATCGGTATCAATTAGACATCTAAGTATATAAGAAACATGTCAAGAGATTTAACGTTTATCGATATCAAGAGATTACAAATGTTTTAGCTGTATGTAAGAGGAGAAATCAAATCGATTTCTTCCAATCTCAGAAATTTATGAAATACAAACAACTCAGCAAACTGATCAACTATACATATATGTTATAATATATATGTATATAACTGCCAAACAGCTTCAATTCATCCTTAGATCCTTTTAGCTTTGCAGAGTATGTTAAAGGCATAAAGGCATCAGCAGCTTTTGCTTGCAACTTCGTTTGCTTCCATTTGAAATTCATAAATGTGTCTGTGCACGCGTGTGTGTGTGTGTGCGTGTGTTTGATTGAGTGTGTGTGTGTGTGTGGCATATATTAGCATCACTTGTATGTTGTGTGCTGCATACATTTAGGCGCAGCTCGGTTGAAGAAACCAAATGGATTGCATCAACTCAATTCACACACAATTGCTGATGAAATTGAGCAAACTCAGCAAATTGCCGCAAACACAAAAAGAAAATCTAGGAAAATAGCTAACTAATGAGGCAAAGAAAAAGGATTAATCTGAATCACATTTGAGAAAGAATGAATATATGATTTAGAGATGCAATTACATACAGACATAAATTGGAACGTATGTACGATAAATGCTTTACAAAAAGCCCTATCGAATAGGTAATAAATACAAAGTGAAACAAAGTATAGCGAATTCATCTATATTCTATCCACTTGTTGCTATCCATGATTACTATTTAAAACTGTCCAGTAGGAATGGTAATATCTGTGTAAATCTTCTTGAGCTAGAAGTAAACGAAATTATTTAAGGATTTAATATTTGAATGAAAGGAGGAAAAGAGTTCCAAAACTTTGGATTCGAAGACTAAGAAAGTACTTCTGTCTTTGACTAAAAATTCTTACAAGACTTCAAATTTGAAGTATTGGTGTAAGACTTTTAAAACATAAGTAACTAGTCCTTGCAAGGATTGGTGGTCTAGTCACTAATCCAAATCGGATTGTTGATAATCTAAATGAATCCAAACCAGTTTGTTGATATACTTTGAATTTATTGCAAATAGTTAGTTTTTTGGACAAAACGCATCTCATTTGTTCAATTTTCCTTACCACTCCTACGCATGTTTGGCATCAAAGCTAAATAAAGGCTGATTGCCTTTATAAGGTCTTTAAAACAAATAAATTGCAAATAAAATTTGTGAATGCAAAACTATTTCAATATCCTTTCAAAATGTTGTAGAACGTAAATTCTACTATTATCAGAATCAGTAATCTGCTAAACCATTTAAAGGGTTAATTTCCTCTTTCTCCCTTTTTTTTTTTTTGTTTCTTTCTATCTGCAAACTTTGAAACAAACTCATTAAGTGTCTCTCGTTTTGGTCAGTCAACCAGCAAGAGGAGCAGAACAGCAGGGTGCAGGAGGAGCTGGCAGCCAGTCAACAACTTTCAGGCCACAAAACAAGTCATCAAAAAATGTTTAGCACAAAAAGTGTGTGGGAGAGACAGGGAAAAGTGAAACAGAAACAAACTGCCAAACAAGTTCGAAGGGAAAATGTACAAAAAAAAAAAAGAGAAAAAAATAAACAAAAAAAAAAAAAACGTACACACAAAAATTGAAGGCAAATGTTTAGTGCAAGTTTAGCAGAGTTAGAGGATACGAGCAAAAAAAAAAAAGTGCAAAAAAAAAAAATACGAAACAACAAAAAAAAAATAACAAAATTGTCCCCAGGGCGCATTTGGCACAGCCAGTAAATGGGCTAGGGGTAGCGGGTGACGGGTGAGGTGAAGTCGCCTTCTGCACTACCTTTACCACCTGTTTCTCTCACCTGTCAGGCCAAGTGTAAAATGCCGCCAATGGCAGTTTCTGACCCCCACAAACTTCTACTCGTCTTTCCCCATCTACATTTCCCTTACATTTTTCTCTCTTTTTTTAAGAGACTATGCTTACTTGTTTGTAAATATGTGTAGATATATATTCCTGTTCAGCATAACGTAATATGTAGAACTTGACTGTGAAAAATTGCAATCGAAAAAAATCGATTGGGCGAGAAATTAAATGTTGAAAAGCAAAACCTTTACAACTTGCTTTTTTTTTTTTTTAGATTTAGTCAAATGATATTCAAGGATTTGATCGAAAAAATATAAATATTATATATATAAATAATTGAAAACATTTTTAATTTGAAAGTAGCTCTTACAGCAGTAAAGTAGCTCTTAGCAAGCAATTAGCCCTACATAATTTGTTAGAGCATAAAATCTTCGTCATGTCGCCAAAAAAAAAAACCCCATCTCAATGTCGTATTTTTTTTGTTTCGGTTTTTATTTTGTTGGTCCTTTTGTGTGTGCTTGGTTCATGTAAATTGAAAACAGTCACCAAAATGGCATTAAGAGAGAGCGCATAAGGTAAATGAACTGGGAGACAGGGAAAGAAAAGGACAGGAAAAAATAAGAGAGAAATGTCAGACTTTATGTGCATTAAATTAAAAATTAACTGTCACAGGGGATAAATTGTTAAAGGATACAAAAAAAGAAAAACAAAGATAATACAAACGATTGTCAACTTTTTTCTTCTTCAAAAATAAAAAAAAAAAGGAACCAGGTGACAATATTAATAAAGATCACAGTTTCAAAAGAATAAAATGTCAATAAAAATATTCCCAACAGAACATCCAACTATTCCATCATTTTATTAGTTTTAAAAGTTGTTTTACTTAAAGTATAGAAAAAAGTATTTGTGCAATTTACGATATTGAAGAAAAATCTAAAATTTATGTAAATAAAATGTTGATATGGTAGTTTGATTATACTTTAAATAAAAATGTACAAATTTGTTTTTTGAAATAATTATATAATTTTTTAAACTTTTTGTGGTCTGAAATTATGTTCAAGTTGCAGCAATTTGACGATAAGGAAAGTGGAGCATCATGTATAAATATATATTAATTGATTGATAAAGGTTTTTCGTATAAAATATAGTAAAAACAAATACAAACATCTCGTAAACAGGTTAAAGTGATTGAAAACACAACCATTCGAAATTAATGTTGTTTAAAGTCAAAAAAAAACTAGAAGGATGGGCTAACTTCGGCCGTGCCGAAGTTCGTATACCCTTGCAAACTGTTATTTAACAATTACACATTTATGATGTGACAAAATCATTAGAAAGCATATAAAACAAGTCAAACCTACATTAAATGTTTGTAGCATGAGAAAAAAAAGTATTTCGAAAAAAAAAATTTTTTGACCCGATTGTTCCTATGGGAGCTATAGCATATAGATGACCGATTTGTCTGAAACTTAGCACAGACATTTCTATATATACTAAACTTCCGAAAACCAAGTCTCGTGACAATCGCTTTCAAAACACCCAAGTTATTGCTCTAAGACTATATTCTTGACCGATCGTTCCTATGGGAACTATATGATATAGTCAACCGATTCTGATAAAACTTGGTGGATTTGTTTAAAGGTGTATTAAACTTATGAACCCCAAATTTCGTAACAATTGATTGAAAAACAACAAAGTTATTGAAGTTTAATTCTATTCTTGACCGATCGTTCCTATGGGAGCTATATGATATAGTCATCCGATCGGGATGATTCCGAGATATAGAATGCCTGCAGTAAAAAGAAGCCTGGGTGCAAAATTTCAGCTCTGTAGCTTTAAGGGTCTCGGAGGAGAAGCTGTTGATCCAGACAGACGGACAGACGGACATGGCTATATCAACTCAGCTCGTCGTGCTGATCAAGAATATATATACTTTATATAGTCGGAAACGCTTCCTTCTGTGCGTTGCAAACTTTTGAGCAAAATTAATATACCCTTGCAAGGGTATAAAAACATTAATTTAGAGTCATGAACAAGAATCCTAAACTTCTAGAAGTTTTTACCATGTTACAATAGCTTCTTTTATAGGATTTATGTTTATATTAGGTTTAGTTAAAGTTAATCAAAGAAGAAATGTAAAAATTTCAATATAGACAGTTTGTAGCCCATGGAGAAAACTAGATTCTAGTATTAAAACTAAACTTTGGTTAAAAAACTTTATATGATCCATTTTTGATCGTTTCCCCAAGATAAAATTTTTATTAAACAGAAATCCCAAGAATGTTCGAGATAAGACTACAACTTTGAGGAACTGATAAATATTTAAGTATATACGTTATATATTGAAATTTTGAATGTATATTGATGTAGATGTAGAAACAACTCTTTATTTTTTTGGTCACTGCAATTGAACTGTTGTTCTATATGTTTAAAAAACTTAAAGACAAAACGTTATGTACTGTCTACATCTACATATATAGAAATAGTGTGCATACTATGTATGTAGACAGTACATAACATTTTATAAATATTCATTTGCACAGAAATAAACATCAAAGCATTTAACATTTTGCCACCCAGTAGACACTGACCCCTAAATGAAATCGCCCCATTGCTGCCGATGTAATCTGGGAAAAGCAGTTTTAATTGCTATGACAGTGCAGAGAGATACGGCTGAGTGGATAAGTGAGAAAGCGATGAGAAGGGAGAAGGGAAAATATATATGTGTATCTGTGTCTGTGTGTGGGTGAAGGAGGTCCTTCTGTTGCTGTTGTCGTTTTCTAATTTGATAAAGATAAAAATCATTTTATAAAATGCCATCAAGTAGAGACTCGGTCTCCATCTGCTCGTTTGCTTGCTCGCTGCTATCTTACTCTGTCTCTTACTTTCTGTATCTTTATATCTATTTCTATCCTTGTCGTTGGTTGCGTCTTAATTGAATGCTCATTTCAACGGAGACACGGCGAAGCATCGCCAACTTTAATTGCATTTTTATTTCATTTCCCTCAGCAATTATTGCCAGTTCGTGTGCAAATTTATAAGCTTGCCACGAGCCGGCAGTGGCAAGTAGTTGGCAGTTGCCACCTGGTTGGAGGTCAATCGAGAGTCCTTCTAACCATGTGCAACCAGTTGACTATGTGTTGTCCTTGCCTGGCCTGGTCGTAATTAAAGCTAGACTTTTGCTCCTTCTTCCTTTCCGTAGTTCTCATCCATCCCTTTTCCTTTCACTCTAACTCTCTGTCTCCCTCTTTCTCTTAGCCTGGTTTTGTCTCCAGTTGCAATATTTATAGTTGTTGCAAGTCGAAAGTTGTTGCCAGTTGCCGTTGCCATTGCCAGTTGTTAGCAAAGCAATTAGCATGAGTTTTGTTATTGCAACAGCGGAAGAAGGCGAAAAAGGACGATGTCCATGTCCACGTCCATATCCATGCCCTGACTACACACCTGCTGAAATACTGAAAAACCCTTAAATAAGAATTTAATTTATTTACTCTGCAGTAGGAAAAGTGTCGGCCCAAATGGGGCATGTTACCATGTTTAACATTTAACACACTCACCAATCAAATGGCAACGGATCGAAGGGGCGGGCAGACATAAGGCGGACAAGCCAAATGGTCTGGGGGGAAAAAAAATGTATATAAAATGTAAAAAAGTACATTGTAATTACTGGTATAACCATTTAATTACGCTGCAGGATTAATTAGTTTGTGTACTTAGCAATTTTTCAAGACAGTTGCAGTTGAAGTTTTAGTAATTAAAATTACTTTTCATTAGTAATTGGTTATCACTTAATTATAATTCAAGAATTCAAAAAAGTAATAATAAAACTTTAAATAAGAATACTATATATAATTAATTCTTTCTACAATCAATTACTTCATCAGTACTTCTAAAAAAACGAATTTGATTACTTCAATTTGTTTGAAATGAAAATAATAAGATTAAATAGAACTTTTAGCTTTTAAAAAATTCTATGAAGAAAAGTACTTATGTAGGTAATTAGACTTTATAAAGAAAGATCATTACTTCATCAGTGCTGCTAAATGAAGTTTTGTTTCTGTAATCATTGAAAATACTAAAATTATATTAAACTTTAAGCTTATGAAAATAGTTTGAAAAAAAAGTACATATGTAGGACTTTATTTTCTTATAATAGAAAAATTTATCATTGAAAATAATGTAATTAAATTGATTTCTTTTGAAAAGTACACAAGTAATAAGACTTTATAAAGAAATTACATTACTTGCTAGCTTTAAAAAAGTATCACAATTTATAACAAATCGAGGATAATAAACTTTTATTGGTTTTGGGTAGTTTTTATACCCTGTACCCATAGGGTAAAAGGGTATATTAAAGTCGCTAAAATGTATGTAACAGGCAGAAGGAAGCGTTTCCGACCCCATAAAGTATATATATTCTTGATCAGCATCACCAGCCGAGTTGATTGAGACATGTCTGTCTGTCCGTCCGTCTGTCCGTCTGTCCGTCTGTCCGTCTGTCCGTCCGTCCGTATGAACACCTAGATCTCGGAGACTATAAGAGCTAGAGCCACCAAATTTGGTGTGAACATGCGTCTAATGCATACACAGGTCAAGTTTGTTTCAAATTTTTGCCACGCCCACTTCCGCCCCCGCAAATCGCGAAAACGTATTACTAGAGCTGTATTAAAGATATCGTATTCTTACTTGGCACACCTAATTATATACCCAAACTGGACCAGCTCACCAAATTTTGTCCAAATCGGACAATAAAAATCGAAGATATAGTTATATGAGTTTTGCACTGCATTGCCAAGGCGACATTGGCTGGCAAGAGTGAGCGAGACAGCATGCGTTCGCTGTAGCTGCATGTTAAAGAGAATTTTGCATGAAATTGAATACGATTTCGAGGATATTTTATTTTATTTAATATAACTAGTTGGTACAGGGTATACTCAATGTCGGCAGGGACGACTTGCTTGCTTCATTGTATTTATTATTAAGATTTTTTTATTTTTCTACTTGAGCTTATCTGCCATCCTCTACACTCGCTCCACACTTTTGCCAATCTCAATCAATTCCTTTTTGCCTCTCAACTAACCTTGAACACCTTTTAAGCGGCTTTGGCTGCTCATGACCCTCATGGCACCTGAATACCCCTACCCCACAACTGCCACCATGCCATCCACCTGTGTTCGCATTCAATATCAATACTATTGCATTTTCCTTTCGTTTTCCAAAGTATTTCAAGTTGGATGCAGCATGCCCGGGGAGTATCTCGAAGCCATCATCATGGATTATGCAAAAAGTTTTTCATTAATGTTGGATTTAGATATTTTTTCACGCTTTGTAACTGTCTTTTTCTCGGTCTATCTCTCTCTCTCTCTCTCTCTTGCTCCCGCTGAGCAATTTTTTCGCTCAGTTTCCCCAGTTTCAGTTGCTATATTTGTGTGTGCGGGTGTGTCTGTGTGTGTGCTTTTTGTTGGTTTGGTTGTTGACAACGCAACTTTTGGTCCCAGGATACGTTAACTTTTGTGCACCGCAAGAGCTGAAGCAGCAACGCAAAATGCAATGAAAGCTAAGACCACAAAACATACAGTGAAACAGAGATATAGATAGCTATATCTCTATATATGTACATATATATAAGCAAGACACAAATATATGTATGCATATAAAGACAGAACAAACAATAGAAAGTGGGAGGGGCACGAAAAAAAATACAAAAAGAGTATGGGAGAAAACATTTCGGTTAGGGAAATTTGCTTTATCGTATAGAAATTTCAATTCAGTGTGGTTAAGAATTGATCGATTGAAAGGCTTTAATACATAATAGAGAACTCAATTTGTGATACAATTTATTAAACATAAAATATTAATTTAAATACTGATAAAAACTTGCTTAGCGTTAAGATTTTATTGGCAGATAAGCTAGTTGTTCGATATTTTAAAATAAGTTTCCTAGAAAAGTTTCTTTTATTGAAATTGATGTCCTGAAGGTATTGCATAGGCTAGATATGAGGAATTAGGTAATTGTAAAATTAAAGTCGATCTAAAGTATTTAATATTTGTCTTTAATTACTTCTTCAATAATTTCAAGTTGTTTTAAAATTTATTAAATGAAAAATTTACGTAATAATAAACAAAGTCTTATTTGAATTGATAAAACGTTTTTTTAAATATTTGATTCCCACACTAGGCTACAAGTTCTTGACAAGTTTAATGATGATATTATAGACCTCAATTTGATTTTACTAAATATCATTATGTATTTGTGTTTTTATAATGCAATTAAAATTGCTTTTAAATAATTTACATTATAGACACAAAATAGTTAAGTGGTCTTAAAAGATTATCTAATTATATTTGTGCACTTACATTGTAAATTTTAATTCAATGATTTACATATACTTAATTACTAATTAGATTATCTTTTAATAGCAATTATGTTCAGTTTGAACTAATGTAAAATAAATACAGTAGCGTGCAAAAGTGAAGACACAGTACTAAAGTAAACGAAACAAAATTTGTATTTTACATTCTTTCAACATATTGAATAGTAGGCTAAAAGTTTTGTGTTTCATAGATATTACCTTCAAATTGTTTTATTTAATGGAAACCAAATGCTATTTAGATATAAAAAATAAAAGAAAATTTATTATTAACAGATTAACTTTCAATTTTCAAAGTTTTGCTTTGTTAATTACTAAAATAGAACATAGGTAATAAAGAATAATAAACAATATTTTTATTAAACAGCAGCAAAACGTCCACAACACTCTAGAGGGTATCGAATAGTCAAGTTTAGTTTCAACATCTACGGTTGATAATTGCTCCCAGTGTATTTTTTTATTATGGGTTTCTTTTTGCTACAACAAAAATTTATTTTTTTCCTCCAATACAACTTCTACTATTCTTTCAATATTTCTTCTTTTTTTTTGCTCTCTCGTTTTTTGGTTTGGTTAGTTGGTTTTGGTGGTTGTATCTCTTGGCGACACTTTTGCTTCCACGCTTTGCAGTGCAAATTGTTGAGTTTTTGTCAGTTTTTGCCAGTTTTATTTCTTTTCTTTTTTTTCTCCACTTTTATTTTGCTTATATTTTTTTTTCTCTGTACTGGAGACTTCGTTTTGGGTGTGTGGTGGGGGTGGGGACCGCCTATTGCGTTTCCTGGTGCTTCCCCCTCGCGAGCTTCAGCATTTATTTGAGTGTGTAAACTTTTGCTACTTGAATTTTCTTTTATTCTGTTTTTTTTTTTTTAAGAGATTTTCCTGTGGCAATTTCATAGTTGTTCCTGTTGTTACCCTCATCTCCCGTCGTTTTTCGTACCAATGGCAACTTTGATAGTTTTGTCAAAAGTTTTTATTGCGATTTGTTGCAGCTGCAAAGAAGAAACGAAGATTCCCAAAAACCAAGTCCAAGTCTTGTAAAAAGTAATGCTCATTCCAAAAAAAACGAAAAAAAAAAAAAATGAAGAACAACAAAAAAATTTGTAAAATTCCCCAATTGATATTTTGTGTCTGAGTGTGTGTGTGTGTGTATGTAGCCAAAAAGTTTTCCTTCAAGGGTCGATTGAACACCCTGTTCAAACACTAAATGTTATGTATTGTGTGTATCCAAAAGGAGTTAGACAAACAAATTGAAATATATTGAAAATAATTTTGCTTCTTACTTACATTGAAATAGTTGTTCAATAAGAATAGGATAAAAGTTACAAATTATCTAATATATATGTATATACATCGTATGATTCCAAAATGAGATTTTATAAAAGTTTTCTATTATTTCTTATTTTTATACCCTGTACCCATAGGGTAAAAGGGTATATTAAAGTCGCTAAAATGTATGTAACAGGCAGAAATATGCATTTCTGACCCCATAAAGTATATATATTCTTGATCAGCATCACTAGCCGAGTCGATTGAGCCATGTCCGTCTGTCCGTCCGTCTGTATGAACACCTAGATCTCGGAGACTATAAGAGCTAGAGCTACCAAATTTGGTTTGTAGATCCGTCTAGTGTGCTGACCAAATTTTGTCGAAATCGGACAATAAATATCGGAGATATACCTACAGTAAAGTCCGGTTATAACGACGCTCAAGGGACCGACGTTTTACGTCGTTATATCCGGAAGACGTACTATCCGAAAGGAGCAAAAATAAACATTTTTTTTGGGTTTTTATTAGCTTTCTAAAACATAAAAAGTCGTATACGTAATATGCATAATATTCATAAGCATTATATAACAAGATTAATTTGTGGTTCTCTTATTATTCTTGATTTTAATAATCTGTAATTTTTGATTACTACGATATATTTTTTTCTCGGATCGTCGTAATAGCCGGTTGAAGTGTGAGAAATTTTGAAAAATATTGTCGCTACAAGCGGTTCGTCGTTATAAGCGGTTCGTCGTCGACGTACTAACCGGATACTCTTTCATATAACTTTGTATGGGGACCAACCAAGACATCGAACTTTCGTCGTTTTAACCGGACGGACGCTATAAGCGGAGTCGTTATAACAGGATTCTACTGTATATGAGTTTTGCACTGAATTGCCAAGGCGACATTGGCTGGCAAGAGTGAGCGAGATAGCATATTCTATTTCATTTAATATAACTAGTTGGTACAGGGTATACTCAATGTCGGCAGGGACGACTTGCTTGCTTCAATTTTTTGTTTTCTAAGACCTTTTTTGTTTTTTATGTATGATATGAATTTAGTTAAATGTATTAGAGTCGAAACGAGATTGATGGTTATTTATCTGTGTAAGATACAAATTACAAATTACAAATTTTTTATTTTAAAACTAGATAAAATAAATATTTGTATCAATTGTTTATGCAACAACAAAGTTGTGTCCGATCTACTATGATTTTTTCCAATTTAAAAGTACAAAAACCCAAAGTCTGGCTTTATTTTGTTATAATTCTCAACTAAACCTTCCTGTCACGGTAACTCTAGAAACAAATTCTCGGACTTCTGTTCGACTTTTCACAGAACCATAAATATTGAAAAATGTACAAATATTTATAGGAAATTTAAGACTGAGTCTGAGTTTAAAACTCACTCGTCAATGAAAGTAAAAGCAGAGAACTTCAATATAGTTTCTCCACACTGACTAGCAGTCTATGCTCTAGGAAGTTGAAAGATACATGCAATGATCTAACCCATTTTGACGTTTTCTTCTTAAAGTAATCCAAATTCTCCTTGAATATAAAGAGAAGTAAATCTAACTTAAAGAAACTTTTCAAACTATATACAATTCCAACTTTTTAATTTTCCTAATGACTAAAATTTTTAAAAGAAACTTTTCATGACTTTTTCTTCTTGATAAGATTTATTCACTTAGTTTATATGGATATATGTAGGATACGATGTCTTTTGGGGTTTATGAATCTATTTTTCATTGAGCTTAATCTCTTTTTACATGTTTTTCACTTGTTATCACAATTCTCAATGACCACCACATCACCATAATTGGGTGGCGGTGTCTCAGGACGTGCAGCTGCTTCGTCAGCAATATCCGTATAGAATCTAGCCGTAGTTGCTGGCGGTGTTTGTGGTGTTGTTGTTGTTGGTGAACTTGGCTCTCGATCGCGGCTATTGAAAAGATTGCTACGACTCAATCGTCTTATTAGAGTGGCTGTATTTTGATTTATAGCACGATAATATTGACTACGTGCCGGTCGCCCAAAGAGACGTGAAACAAAATTATCTTGAGGACCATAAGCTGGACGTGGAACAACAGCACGTGAGGGAATACTACGAGGAGGATTCGAGCGACGTGGCTGTCGTTGAATGCGTGAGGACCAACTATGTATTGATGGTAGAGTTTGTTGTGAAGAGTCCAATGTGACTAAAAAGAAATCCATTTCCAATAAATTATTAGTCATATGTTTTAGCGTAATATATTGGGAGAGAGCTACTACTAACCCGTTTCTGCCACATCAATTCCATTTTGTGTGTTAGTCGTTGTCTTTCTCTTTTTGCGTATCTCGCAGCAGCTCTTGAGGCATAGAGCAAACGTAATGATGAAGATAACCATACAAATGCCAGTGGCACCACCAACAACAAATGCCAATTTGACATCGTCTTCATCGAAGGAATGCTGTGTACGTTCAATCACATCGGGGGGCATTTCTTGGGGATTGCCACCACCGCCAGCTAGAAGTTCATGGCTCACACGCTCTAGGCAATTGCGATAGCGTAGGCAAAGTTGCTCCCGGTTACCCTCACAGACATCAATGAACGAGGACATCTGATGAAGTGGATAGATAAGCGTAACAATATATCAAATAAAAGCGAATAATTTCAAATATCGTAGAAATTCTTAACAAATTGTCATTCAGTTTGAAGAATTTCCTTAAACGATACTATAAATTAAAGATATTGGTAAATATCTATAAAAATATCTATCTAATATATGATTAAATTTCATAAAAATATATATCCAATTATTCATCTGTTTCTTATGATTCATCACTAACCTCATTTTCTTCATCGCTATGATCCTCTTCACTTGAGTCCAGTTCGCGCCAACCAAAAGCCAAAACCGATTGCGGTTCTTGAGTACTTCCAGAATTTTGTATATTTTCCATTCTTTCCATTTTCATATCGCCACCGGTTTGAACTTCCACTTCATCGGGTATTTGCATAGGTTCTGGCTCCATGCAATCACTCATACTTATGGCCACACCCCTTTGACGTAAACCGGTGGCCACTTTAGACAACGCTCGATCACAATTGAAGGGATTCTCTTCGATATTCAAGGAGGCTAAATAACGTGGAGCATGAAATACATTCGAACTGAGTGTTATCAACATATTCTGTGCCAAATCCAATTGTCGTAGTTGCGGGAGTCCACTCAAAATTTGAATATCTAACTGATTTATCTGAGAATTGCGTAAATTTAGTGAACGCAATGTGGTTGATCTTAAGAGCGGCCCGGAGTTCAATGAAGCAAATTTATTGCCTTCCAAATTGAGTTGAACAAGTTGTGAATTTGATTCCAACAAATGTTCATCCAATTCCTCTAAACGATTATATGAAAGATCCAATGAACGTAGACGACGCAATTCGATGAATGCATCAATATGTATGGAAGATATTGCATTATGGGCCAAAGTAAGATTAATCAAATGAACTGTGGCCTAAATAGAAACAAAAACAGATAATATAAATTTAGTTAAAGTCTAATAAAATATATGATTGTTGAATATTGTGCTACCTGAAACGAGTCATTATCTATATTGGTGATATCATTATAACTCAAATCCAATAATTCCACTGTCTTTGGCATTTCTATATTAGCACCAATCAGGCGTTTGGCACTTGAAAGAAAAAGAATATATATAAACTTATAAAAAGTATTCTCAAACACCTGTTTACTTTAAAGATACTCACCTACATATTGCTCGATTTCGTTGATTATGCAGATCGCAGTGACAAACGCTTGGACAATACATTTGCAATTGGGTTTTACTTCTACAGACTTGGAGTACAACGCATAGAAGTAAGCCCACATAGAGAAGAATTTGTTTAAGTCCCAACCACATTTTGGGCTTGATTACGCATTGCAAAGCCATACGTTAAATATATATATATATAAATCCATTTACACACACATATGTTTGATATTTTTTTGGGGAGTGGCGTTACTTTAGTTTTTAAGCATTTTTTTTCTTTTTGTCCCTTGAGTTTTGACTGTATTTAACTAACTGATTGAGTGTCTGGGAAATGTACAACGTATGACTAACTGATACACTACATATTTCTGAATGGTGCATATAACTCGCATAGAATCACAATAACTTGACTTTGCTTTAGTTAAACGTTATACCCTATTATTTTTGTTGTAGTTCAATTGGCTGGAAATATGATAAGATGATAAGCCTTATCTTATCAGCTGTTTTTTGGAGACTTTTTAGGTGAATCGACAGAGAAAAAAAGGAGAGACTGAGAGCGAGAGTATCTAGGCCTTTGTTTTGAGTAAATGATGAGCTTAGTTCCACATTTCTGATAAATGAATCAAAAAAAAAAAGTTTCCTAACTTTAGAAAGTAAAGATTGTACATGTTGTCATATCATTGAAGAGTATAAAGTTTACATTCTCATGCCCAAATTATCTAACAAATTGTCTTATCTTTTCATGGTTATAATATGTATAGTATAAATAAAAAAATTTAAACAAATGATAACAATTAATATTAATATTTAGTAATAATTTTAATATAATTTTAAAACAATTCAATTTATTTATTAAATATTTTAACTGCCAGTCAGTGACTTCGATATTTTATTGATATCGAAATTTCCAACATTTAATAATGATTTGCCAGAAAGAATTTGTGTGGAGTAAAAACTTGGATTTAAATAAAAGTGTTAAAAGTTTATCTAAGTTTGTTTATTTTCCCTTTTAATATAATGCATTTTTATTAAAAAGTTGATTTTTGACACAAGATAAAAGTATGTTAAGTAAGTTAAAGAAATTACTCCATAAAGTAAAGTTAATGTACGGCTCCCTGATGTAATTTGTTTTCAATAAAACCTACTTTTTTAGTACACTTTAATTACATAAAATTTGGTAATTTTTATACTAATCCTTTTTGGGAAAATGCAATGTCACATTGCTCTTGATCAATCCAGCGGTAACAGAAAAAGGCTCTTCTGCGGCAAAATGAAGCGAAACCTTACCTTAGGAGTATTTCATTTCAATAATTTGAACTCTACCAGCAATTTGCCAAGATGTTTTATTGCATGCACGAACTTAGATTTTATTTAATAGGGGAAAAAAGAATTTCTACATTTGCAATGGACACTTGTACATTATATTCAATCGATTTATATCTGCCCTACTCATCTGCAATCTCTGTCCCATTTGGGATTGTCCCTCTTCTTGTAGTGCCACAATGGTTGGTTTTTCATTATTTGAATATGCCATTGAACTGTAATGTAAAATGCTTCCATAATCATATTCCTGATCAAAGTCCCCCGAAACATCAGATTCATATTTCTTAAAGTTGCTTTCATGCCCTTCTATAATATTTTCCTCAACAATTAAAACGTATTCATCTCGATTGGAAGAAGATTGTTGATGGTGAAAACCCATAGTATGTAATAGTTCATGTTGTATGGTGCCAAGCCGAAAACAACCTGAATCCAATTCCCCTGGTTTCAGTTTAACTGTGCGTTCTCCTGGTTTATAACCAACTTTTGAACTACATCCCGATGTTGAAGGTAAAACCAAAACGTAATCTTCGGCATCTTCTTCAGCTGGCACAAAACGAACACAAGAGACCAATTCAATGCGCTTCATAGCCAGTTGAATGTGGGCAACATATTTTTCAGCTACAATAAGGTTGATATAGAATATTATTTTTGTCTTTAAGAGGCAATTTCATTTGTTGACTCACCAAATTCTGGATCAATTTTATAAGGTACTGTGGCATTGGGCCAATGTTCGGACTCAGCTATTATACCGTTGCGATAATCATTGTCTAGTTCCATGTCTCCTTGGAAATAACCTGCCGTTAATTCAGGATCTTCCTCCACTGCCTTAATGGGGTGAGGTGCTCCCAAAGCCACTAGACATAGGCAGCACATAATAAGGGACAACCTTAACCACGTTCTATACATTTTGAACTGACTAAGTATCGCCAATCCGCTAATCTTAAGTTAATAATCGTGAAATAATTAAAAAGGTTGTAAAAGTTGATTGATTAGCTATATTTACTACCCCCATCGAGGGTTGATTTCAAAAGTTTATGTATTTAAATAGTTTAAAGAGTCCAAAAAATAAAAAAGATTATTGGCTAAAACAATGTTCCATAGGTGCAATCCGGATCTCAAGGTTATCATAATTTGGTAAATTTCTAATAGGTAAAAAGAATTTCTACATTTGCATTGGACACTTGTACATTATATTCAATCGATTTATATCTGCCTTACTCATCTGCAATCTCTGTCCCATTTGGGATTGTCCCTCTTTTTGCAGTGCCACAATGGTTGGCTTATCATTATTTGAAAATGCCAATGGACCGTAATGTAAAACGCTACCATAATCATATTCCTGATCAAAATCCCCTAAAACACCTGGCTTAGATTTCTGAAAGCTGCTTTCCCGCCCTTCTTTTATATTTTCCTCGACAATTAAAACGTATTCATCTCGATTGGATGAGCATTGTTGATGGCGAAATCCTAGTGTATGCAATAGTTCATGTTGTATGGTGCCAAGTCGAAAACAGCCTGAATCCAGACTTAAGGGGATCAGTTTAAGTGTACGTTTTCCTGGTTGATAACCAAGCTGCGAACTACAACCAAATGTTGAATTTAAAATGAAAAGGAAATCTTCAGCATCTTCTTCAGCTGGCACAAAACGTATACAAGAGACCAATTCAATGCGCTTCATAGCCAGTTTAATGTGGGCAACAAATGGCTCAGCTAGAATTAGGTTAATACATATTTTCAATCTGTCTCTAAAGAAAGGTTTCATTTGTTAACTCACCAAATACTGGATCAATTTTATATGGTACTGTGGCATTGGGCCAATGTTTGGACTCAGCTATTATACCATTGCGATAATCATTGTCTAGTTCCATGTCTCCTTGAAAATAACCTGCCGTTAATTCAGGATCTTCCTCCACTGCCTTAATGGGGTGAGGTGCTCCCAAAGCCACTAGGCAAAGGCAGCACATAATTAGGGACAACTGTAACCACGTTCTATACATTTTCAACTGACCAAGCTTTCCAAATGCGGTAATGTTTTTTAAGTAATCGTGTTGTAATTTTACCTTACAAAAAATTGATTAGCTGGGTTATCTACCAGTTATATTTATGATCAAGACCAAGGCCTGATTTTTAAAGGTTTATGTATTTGAACAGTTAGAACGGTTTTTTTTAGAACGGTTTCTCTGCTTATTTTGTTTTGTTGATCTTGGAATAAAGTTGGTAGCTAATGTTAGAAATCTGTCGATGGAAGTTCAAGAGAAGTTTCTCTTTGCATTAAATCAAGGACCCCAAGATATTATAATAGTAATGTTAATTGATATGATAATATTTCATTGTTGCTCTCTCCAACTCTACCAAAGAATCCAAGACACTTATGGTAGTATAGAGAATGCTTTCATTTTGTGTTGTATAGTAAATTTCCACGTGTTTGAACTTTTCGGTAGTTGGAACTAGTGGAAACTTTCGTTACATTTGATAATAGTTGGCATTAGTTGAATTTTTACCTAAAGGAAAAAAAACGCCAAGTCCGGCTAGAGTTGGTTTGGTTACCAAAATGATTCGTTTAACCAGCGAGAAGTGAGTGAGCCGACAACCAACCAGCTCCGACATTGACTCGAGGCTACTTAACAGGACAGCAGCTTGCACTTCCGTCACACATTCGTAGCACCAGGATGGATAGATGAATGGATGGATAGATGGATAGAAGGCGGCCGGCCTGGCCCCTACACTAAAGATGTAATGGCTGCAAATCCACTTGTCCGTTTCCCCTTAACCCCGTTTCACGTCCTGGCATGCTCTCTTCCTGGTACGTCCTTGGTCAGCTGGCGAACTTGGCTTCCGCAATCGGTTTGTTGCCTTTAATTTATGGCTTCAGACAACGTCGACGACGACGACGACGACGACAACAACGACGCCGCCTTCTGTCATTCTTCTCAAACAGCAACAAAAAAAAAAAAGGAGGCAAGAAGAAAGGCAGTGGGTGGAAAATGGTTGTTGGGTGGAAAGCAGCAGCTCTGTTTGTTTGGGTTCAACGGAATTCTTTTTTTTTCAATTTTTTTCAACATTTACCCACACATTTGCTGCAGAGTGGCTAGGAAATAGTTAACTTTTATATGCATTTCAAATCAGAAACTTTTTGCATTCAAACTTTATTAAAATTACGTTTTGCTCGTTGATTTTTCTATTTCTCCTTATTTTCTCCTTTTTTTCTGTGCCCAAAACCATTGTTAAAAGAGAGGAAAAAAAAAAGAGTCATTGTGGTTAGTTCTTTTGGGCGGGTTTCCTATTCCGTGCTCTTTTTAATGCATACACTTCAAAAAATAAAGAAGCGAAAACTGATGACTGAGTTTTATGCTTAAATAATGCATAATTTATATTAATAATATAATTTTATTTATTTTTTAACTCCATTGAAATATTTAAAGCCATTTCAGTGAAGGATAATACAAGTTGTTGAAAATGAACTTCTAACAGAAAAATTATGGGCAAATTGAGATCGAACTTTTATTTACCTGGTTTGTAAAATGCAACTTGATTATTTCTTATTATATCTAGTAAATTTTTGTAATGTTTTAATAATACAATTTCCCGAATACTAAATCTTGGTTTGTGGCTTTTTGAAACAAGAGATTTGACCAAGCATAAAATTTAGATTTTAAAAACAGCTTTTAAATATATATTTTGCAAGATAGTAGACTAGAACTTCATAGTATATCTGGATCTAATATCTTCTAGATTTCGGCATATTAAGACATTAAATCGTGTTCTAACTCTGATCTTTAAATTCATCTGTTAATGAGTTGGAAAACTAAAATGGAGGAGCTTTGAGAGGTAAAGCGAGTCTTGGATGATCGGAAAACAATTCAAATTTTTATAATACTTTTTTTCGTTAAATTCTATTGTAGTTCGATAAGTTTAAAAAACATTTTGTATATTTAGCAGTTTTCTAGCTATATTTTTCATTCAAGAAAAAGCAGACAATATTTTATCTAAGTTGTTTGATTCGTTTCCCTCACCCTAACAAATTCTAACAATTTGACGAACTGTTGGCAATTTTCACGACCTAATAAAAGAGATACAATGAGATCCTGTTTCCCAAGTGAAGGGTCTGCATCAGGATGTAAATTAATGTTGTTCTGTACAGCTCTAACATTAGTTACATTAAGGGTATTCCCTGTGATGAGAATTTTACCCTCTCCACTTGGCAAACATTTGCATTATTATTATTATTTTGACTTCTAACGCTTTTTGTATGTTTGTTTGTCTCTGGGTATACGACGGCATCTTCTCCAGAAATGACCAAACTCTCCACACCCCTCCTGCCTCCCCACCGCACACTAATGACCGACATTGCTTCCTAATTACAAAAGTTTTGCATGCACCCGCTGCTTGCTTGCATTCCAACGAAGGGCACTACAAAGGAGAGAACTTTGGAGTTTATTTTATTTGGCTTATTTAATGTTTCGAGCAGTTAAAGTTGATGTTTCTCTTTTTTTACATTTTTGTTCATTTTTTTTGTGTTGTTTTTTTTTTTATAGGTTTTTTTCTTTTCTTTTTGAGTAGTAGTAACAAACGACTCCATTAATTTAACACTGCCCGCAAATACACATGTTTTGGGGGCACGAAGAAAAAAAAAAGAGAGAGGAATAAAGACCAACCAAGTTTTACACACACACATTGTATGTCATGTGACAGATGCTGAAGGTCCTCTGAACCAGGCCCAAAACGAGACTCCCTTACTTATACCTCTCTCTCACTCTCCTTCTCTCTACACTATCCCTTTCTGGCTCTTAATGATAAACAATGCTTGCGGTCAGTTTAACATGCCGCGCTATTACCCAGCCACTATACTTGCCGCTATCAAAGCGTCCCTTCACTCCTCTCACTAGGCCCAAAAACCCATACAACGCCCACACCACACTGGCATAACGAGTGGACAATTTACACGCTGAAACTGAACGTCAGAGGGTGTAAAAAAATAAGCACAAACTACTGAAAGCCATACAACAATTAAAACATAGACCGATAGATACCCTTGATTTTATTTGCAGCTTTTTGGAAGTTAAGTAATGCCCCAACATTTCTTCGTAGTTGGAGTCCTTTGAATTGGGGCAATGTAGATTATTGTAGAATGTAGAATTGAACTGGCTATGTAGATTAATTAAAAACGGTCAAGTTTTCACTTTAAGATCGAACTAAATCTTTTAAAATATATTGAATAAGTACAGATTAAGGGCACAATATTTGATTTTATGAGGTAAACCACATCATTTATGGGCTTTGAAATATTTGAATGGCCCATTTTTGAACATTTGGCTCATGTTTCTACTTTCAATTTCAATTTTTCGTTCCTCTACCCATGTTCGTTACGGGTTTTTCATTTATATTTCAAAAATGCGTTCAGCTTTTGAATTATTTTGACCAAATTTCATTTTATTTTTAATAATTGTGTTAATATTAATTTTTTATTTATCAAAAGCATTACAAATCTATTTCTATCCCAATAGACTGAAAGTATGCTAAATAGTTTCATAAAACTTATTTTTCAAAACTAAAAAGGTCTACAAATTTTAACATTTCATATTAAAGTTTTAGAAGAAGAAATTTTTATAACAGTTTTGAAGGTGATCCATTAATTAACGATAAAAATCAATATAAATTGATTTAGTTTTAGCTTAGATCTCCGTATATGATAATTAGTTATGTTAACTGAAGGCGTTTGAAAATCATCATAGTTGAATGAATGATATTGATAATTTATTTTTTGGCTATAGTATACCAAATTCGAACAGCTTCTAACATTTCTTAACAACTTTTTATGAAAATTGTTTTAAATTTGCGTATAGAAAGTTAGAAAATATGTTAGTGTTGTGTTAGGTCTTTCATTATACCCGGCATCACCCCTTTCAATTAAAAACAGGCAAAAAGCAAGATGAAGGGACAAAAACAACATGCTTAAAAGAGCAGTAAATGAGAATTTATCCACTTGCTGACCAACACATAGGATACGTTTGTCTCCCAACCCCTCCTTATGGTGTGTGCTTGGGTATGTGTTGGGGAGAGGGGTACAGACACACGCACATCGTAAAGTTTTAATCGGATGTTGTCCAGCTTTACATGACGCCATCTACTGGCTTAGAGTGCAATATCCTGTGGCACGCGATAACATCGGGCCAAAAAGAGAACAACAACAAGAAAAAACAACAGCAAAGGAAGACTAAACGAGAAAAGGATAGAAAATGAAGAGAGAGAGAGAGAGGTAGTAGAGGACAAACGCAACAACAGAAGCAGCTAAAAAGAATCACTAACAATTCCATCCATGAGAAACAAAGCCGAGCACAGTTACAGATGCCGCCAACTGGATTGCCAGGGATATATACTACATATACCTATACAAACATACATATGTATGTATATAGAATAGAAAGAAGTAAGAGATGCAGCCGTTGCAAAGGCTTCAAAACCGTTTAGTGAAAAAAGATAAAGATTTGTTAACCTAATAGAAGCAACGAATTTAAAATACCCTAGATTAAAGGTAATGGAATGATGTCTATATAGAGACATAGCTTACGCTTTGTTTTATAGTTAAAGGATCATTCCAGACTTAACAAAAATTGGGTAAACCGAAAATAACTTTTTTTAAATTATTTTCCAACCTAAAAACATATTTTGAGAATCTGGCAAATTCTTTAAAACCATTTCTTGAAAACCAGACTTAAAGTTGATAAAATCATAGAAATGCAGTTGATACATTGACTGAACTTATAAATTCACTTTTAGAAACTTCTATTTAGACTTTGAGTAATTCTTAAGTTAGATCTTCTTTATTTGGATAAAAGAATATTCCCCATATATAAGGGTACAAGAATGTTGAACAAAAAAAAAAGATGACAGTGAAATGTGTTGCAGTTGTTCTTGTTGGTTTCTGGTCAGCCGCTTGGCTAGACGGAACACTCGTTCCTCTCACACTTTTATCCACAGTCAACATTGAGACCAAACCAAGCGTCCAACTGGCCAACCAAACCCAACATCGTTGTCATTGTCGTGACAGGAAATTAAGATGAATGTGGCGAACAAACTGCAGTTTCGTCCAGCCTGAAGTTGCAGTCCTTTCCTTTTGCTTCTTGTCTTTCTCGTTGTTTGTGTGTGTTTTGGTATTTTTTTTGTTTAGTTGTTGTTGCCTTTCCTCTGGTTGATGCCTTGTGTTGTTAGACGACGCGAAGAGTCTCTTAAAATATTCATAACACAAACTGTTGCCACCAGCTAGAGAGCTAGAGACATGATGCGGTAACCGAGACGAAGGATCAAATGGTTTTGCGGGAGAGTAAAACTGGAGCCATGAGCAGTGCTGCGAAAGTTGCGCGTTTGAATTAATTGATTTTTATGAATTTGTTAAGTGAGTTTTTTATGCTCTGGCGAGAGCCACTGAATAAATGGATGACAAAATAACCCAGGGACAAAATGGGTGGTAAGGATGAGAAAAATGACCCAAGCAGCAGTGAGAACTGTGACCATAAATGAAGTGCAAAAATATGTTTTATAATTAACATAATAAAACAAGTTAAAGTCATTTGAAACTACTATATAGATACATATATAATAAACAGCAGGATCTCGAAAGGGTTACAAGTTTGAATAAATTTTGAGTTTAACTTTTAGAATATTGTCGAACAAGTGGGAAATTGTATTATTTTTTACTTCTAAAATATTACTATACGAAATAAATTCCCAATAAAACATTGAAAAATAATTTCCGAGTAGTTTTTGATTGATTCTATAAAACTCAATAAACTACTGTAAACTTTGAAGCTAATAAAATTTTCTTTATTTACTGTTGAGTTTAACTAAAATTTCAATTAATATGAAATATGCATAAAACAGTCCATTTATTTCTTATTTACCAAATTTGTCATTGTTGTTCAAAAACTTATTGTTAAAATTACTTCATATTGTTTATTTACATGTTAATCTATTGTTAGGACAAGCTTATTACAGATGATGAAAGGCAACAGAATTTTTTGTTTTTTTTTTGTTTTAAATATTTAGAACTTTAATTTCAACAGTGTTTTCATTTTGTTGTCTAATAACTTAATTGAGCCATTGCACGCATGAGAAAACTTTATTACAGCAAAACGTATATAAAAGACAAAGTCAAACTAAAAAGTTTAAAAGTCGGAAAATTGTTGATGTTGAAAATGGTTCGTTACGTGCCACGTTTGCCGGATGGTGAAAAAGTGAAATTAGCCTGGCCATTGGCATTATTTCGCCACAATCATATCTTCTGGCCCTTGGATCCATCGACAGGAAAATGGAGTCGTTATTTGGATCATATAATGGCCATACTGGGATGTCTTATATTTCTACAACATAATGATGCCGAATTGCGTTATTTGCGACGTGAAGCTGCTCAATTAAATTTAGATACTTTTCTCACTGGCATGCCAACATATTTGATATTGGTTGAGGCTCAGTTTCGCAGTATTCACATTTTACTTCATTTCACCGATTTGCAAAAGTTTTTACAAAAATTCTACTATTCCATCTATGTTGATCCGCGCCAAGAGATTGAAATGTTTAAGAAAATTGAGAAAAGTTTAAAACTAAACCGTTTAGTTTCGGCCATGTATGGTGCTGTTATATCGGGTTATCTTATAACACCCATATTCTCTTTGATCAATCGTCGTAAAGATTTTCTGTATTCCATGATATTTCCATTTGATACGCAACCTTTGTATATATTTCTACCATTACTTTTAAGTAATGTCTGGGTTGGCATCATCATCGATTCGATGATGTTTGGTGAAACAAATTTGCTATGTGAACTAATAACGCATCTTAATGGTCGCTATCTTTTGCTGAAAAGAGATTTGCAAAGAGATATAAATAAAATATTATTAAGAAGAAATCGTAATCAAATGGCTAGAGAACTAAAAGAACTTATTATTCGTACACTACGCAAAAATGTAGAACTAAATCATTTCTGTCAAGAATTAGAAGAACAATATACGGTTAGAGTTTTTATAATGTTTGCATTTGCTGCGGGTTTGCTTTGCGCCTTATCCTTTAAGGCTTACACGGTGGGTCTCCAATACTTAACCATAATTCCTGTGTCATATATTGAAATAAACCTTTTCTTCTTTCCAGAATCCAGTGGCCAATTATATTTATGCCATTTGGTTTGGTGCCAAAACTGTTGAATTGCTAACACTTGGTCAATTGGGCTCTAATTTGGCTTATACGGTAAGTGGACTTTTTTTATTGTTTTTGATTGGTTTAAATGCAATATTGTTTTCTTTTTTGTGTGTTTGTGTTTGGTGTTTGTAAATTTCTATTCTTGATATCAACTAAAATATAAAAATATTTTATTTTTACCAACCTGGATAACCTGGTTGGATTTGTTTAAAAATCTATCGATCTTTAATAAAATGACTACTTTATTTCAAATTGTTTTAAAATTTTAGAGGAAATTACGCCACTTTGAAAGTTCTAACGTTAATACAACTAATTTTTCACTAAACAGGAATAATGTTATTCATGTGTATAAAATTAAAACAAATTTTATCAAACAAAATTTTTTATAATTTTTTTTAAAATAAATTTTTTGTAATTTTCTTTTTCAATTCAAACTATTTGTAACAACAATTTTTACAGAATTTTATAAAAGTTTCTGCAGCAGATTTGCTTTAAGTTGTAAATAGACATTAGATAATATGAAGAAATATTTAATCAAGTAATCAGAAATTAAGTGTTAATTCAATTAACATTAATTAATTAATAATTTAAATTTTTGTCAATGCGCATTCTTCATTATTTAAGTATATATTTGCAGGCATTTTCCTATATCAATTCCCATCTAAAGTCTCGTTATAATACTCACTAATCTTGCCTGTGTGGTTCACCTTTGCATAAGTCTTAAATTAATTCCATAATAATTTTGTATCGATTTGCATTCTCATATGTATTTTGTAGACCGATTCTCTAAGCTCAATGTACTATCAAACAAAATGGGAAGATATTTTGCAATATTCAACAGATGAGAAGGAAAACCTACGATTATTAAAGCTCATTACATTGGCCATAGAGATGAATAATAAACCATTTTATGTGACAGGATTGAAGTACTTTCGTGTTAGCATACAGGCTGGGCTAAAGGTAGATTAATTGCTATTACAACTATAACTGTCTATCTGTATAATCTGTCTCATATATATTTATATATATATATATATATATATATTATTTTACTCTGACAGATATTGCAGGGTGCCTTCTCCTACTTTACATTTCTCACATCGATGCAGCGTCGACAAATGAGCAATTAAAAATAAAAATGAATAATTTACCGCCTTTTTTTTGTTTTTTGTTTTTGTTGCTTTCCCTGTATATTTTAATGAAGCATAAATTTATTAAATTGTCAGAGGACAGAAGGATAATGTTGCTACCGATGGTGGAGGTCCTCTACTAGTCGATACAAATGATTGCATATTAAAAGTCAATTATTGGTGAATTAATTTTAATTAAATTAAATTGATAAAAGGCGTCAGGTTAACGCTTGACTGGTTTCTCTCTTTTTCTCCTTTTTCTTTTTGTTGAATTTTTTCTTTGGGTAATAAAGATATTTTCATTTGAGAGAACAAAGGCAAAAGAAGTTTTCCATTAAAGTTTTTTTTTTTTTTGTTGAGCTGCTGAAAATTAGAGTATCCTTTTGTTTCTTTTTTGTTCATTTTGGCTTTTATTTTTTCTTGTTGTGGTTGTCGGGGTTGGGTCGAAATTCTCCAAATGATCAGCTATAGTTTCTCTTATTTTTAGTTTTTTTTTTTTTTGTTATAAATCTTCAAGTTGTTCTTCTTCTCCCATTTTCATTTCAATTTCAATTTCCTTTTTGGCACGAACATTTTTGGTAAATTAATCCATTAAAGTTTTGCCATATAAACTTTTCACATAAAAATCTCTATCTGTCTCTCTTTCTCTCTCTTTTTAGCCATTTCTATCCCGCTCACACACATAGTGGTAGAAATATAATTCCATCATGGCTAGGAAGTCAAACTTTGGTTCGTTATGGCTGACTTGCTGCTGCTGGTGCTGTGGCCTTCTCTCATTGATAATTAGACACAGTCGACGTCTAACCACGCCTCTTTAGCGTCTACTCCCACGCACCCTACTGCCCCTCTATTGCTCAAATCTCCCCACCCCCATTGAGCCATTAGACAATTTGCACTTCATTAGCGCAGCAGCAATAGCAACAACAACAACATTAGCCGTCCCCGCCGCATCAGTTGGTATTGGGAATTGTGGGCTTAGCGATTGGCCTAATAGGCCCGGCTAATGAGCGAAAAGGATTGAGTTTTACTAAATGAAATGGTCGAGAGAATATCATACAATTAAATTGTCCTTATCAAAAATATAAATTCAATGTTAATATATGTATAAATATTTCAATATGGCCAAAAATGTAGCAATTCGCCTTTAAAGCTTAGCACTTTGTGGCCCACATTGCAATATAATGTTCTGAAGTTTTCTTAAGAGTTTTATAGTTGGAATGGTCATATTTCTTTGTATTAAAATAATGAAACAGTTTCTCGTAACCCCTAAAACTAAAACTGATTTTTTGTATATAAGATTATAAATTTTATGACGGCATTTTCAGTTACTCCTTTAGTTACTTCTTTTCTACTCTTTTTCTCTACAATTGGTTATACTTCTATTTGATTTGTTTTAGATATAATAGTAAATTCTTTCCTATTTCTTTTCTATCTGTAAAAAGACTTAATTTCTGGGCATTGAAAACATAAGGAACTAGTTGATTCAATGTAAAACTCTTACAAGGAATCTTTATTTCCTACCGCAATATAATTTCTTCCTTTCTTTGATCTTTTCTAAATCTTTTCTTTATCTTCTTTTGATCTTTCCTAAATTGTTCCTTAAAACTTGAACAAGTAAGAACTGTTTCAAACTTATTAAATAGGAGCTCATGCTTTTAGGTACTCAGTCTGCATATTAAAAGAAGTTAATAATTCTTAAAGTAAACTTCCTTACAGATATGAAAATATAAAATCCAGCTTTATAGCAACCATCTGATTCCAGTTAAAGCTTTAAAGAGAGTTTAAAAACCTTTACAACTTAGTAGAAATGTTTTTGAACCAATTATAATTATAATGATGATGATAATTATAATTATAGAGAAGTCCTTTAAAAGATTTACATTTAGCCTATGACTGATTGATCTACATATATCATGCAGTATAAAAAATAAATTCAAACCATCAACTATTTTCATTTAAAAGTTAACAAATAATATTTACAATCACAGTTTAGTAAGACTTCAAACATTTTGGATAAACATTCCAAACTAAATAATGTCAAAATAAAATATCAATCACTTTCATGGCTTTAAAATGGTTTACACATACTCAGATTGATCAAAAATTATTTTAAACATTATTAAATAGCAACTATTAATACTAATTCATATGAATTAACTAACATTGTTAACTAGAAGCACAAAAAGCAACCAGTTTAGCATTGCCTTTAAGTTTTTTCGCTTGTTTAAGCCACGCAGTCTCTTTTAATTTTATTTTCAATCATCCTAATGAATTGATTTAGTTTTGGATCTAGTTAACTATCTATTCACACATCTTTTTGTGGAGTTTAACCCTAACAAATTTCTAATAATAGCGTTTAATTAGAGAACTCCTTCAACAAATTCTTCTTTTTTTTTTCCTCTGGTCTCTAGAACTTTTGTTTGCCAGTCACTGAAAAATTTTTATATATTTTATGCTTGTGTGTTGCCTGTCCCGTTCGCGCCCGCTTGCCAACTGAAGTTGAAAAAGCAAACACATGAAAAAAAGCAAGAGACGGACAGAGAAAAAGAAAGCGAAAGAGAGGGACATAGGGAGAGAGATGCTATAGGATAGTAGGGAGATGGTGAAAGAGAGATAAAACCGCCATCCGAATGCAGGAAAAGTTTTTTAGAGCTTGTAATTATCATTAGCGATATTGTGTTGAAAAGTTTTCAAGCCGCCGCCGCCCTATATATGGTATACATATATATATTTTTCCGATTTACTGCCATCAAATAAATGGAGGGGAAACTATGGTGGAATGAAGAGAAATGTTTTCACATTAAATACTAACGAAAAATTCACAACTCTTGGACTCTGTACAACACGTCGTATGCTTAATTAATTTTAAATGCACTTTTAATAGTTTTTCCTTCACGCCAAGCAGCAACAAAAAAAAAAGAAAAAAAGTTCTAAACTTGTCGACCACCTTTAAGTTAACTTTCACTAGAAAAACAGGTGGGAAAACTAAAAACAGAAGAAATAGAAAAGCAAGAGCCGGAAGTGCTGCAGCAACAACTGATGGTTGAGGCTGAGGTGGGGTTGGGGGGGGCAAGAAAAAGGCAGAAAAAGAAGCTCATTCATGTATGACTGCATTTGTCAGTCTCTGACTCTGACTTGGTCGCTTCTTTGGTTCCACTCACTGTCGCTTTGTCTGTCTGTCTGCCTGTCTGTCGGCCTTTCTGCCTGTTTGTCTCTATGTCTCTGTCGCTGCTGTGTGTAATTATGTCTGAGATTATGCCCACAGTCATGGCAGAGAAGCGTGAAGCTTTCTCCTACTGTCTGTCTGTCTTTAATATGCTCTATAATCTCCCCGATGCCCTGTTTGCCCCCTACTATAATCCACATCCACCAACAACAGCATGAGTATGTCCTTGCTGCTCCTGCTTCAGCTTCTGGTCCTGCTGCTGCTGTCGTCAACGTCAAAAAGTTTTCTGTGGTTCGCCTTGCTTTTCGCTGGCTGATGTGTTGGCATTTGCTTTTGCTTTTTACTCGCTGACTAACTTTAAGTGGAGGTCTTAAGATTTTTCGTGCAGGGCCCTTGCCTTGCCTTGCGTTTGGTTGCTTTGCCTTAGCCCAAAACGCTGTTCATATGCAGTTTTTGATATTCCATACACAGAGAGAAATAAGAAAATTAGAGCTACATATCTACGAAGTACCATTTGCGGCAGAAGAAGCCAAATAAATATTAAGAATTTCTGTTGATATTTGTATTCTTAAGTACTTAAGTCAGTCAAATGTTATGAAAGTTCTCAATGCAGAGCATCCCGATTCGAACTGATGTAAGTGGAGAAAAGTTGGATAGGAAAGAAAAGGATATTTTGAATGCAAGTGAATACTTAAAGTATGCAATAATTTTTTCGCTCTTAAAAAAAAGTTAAAGGGGTGCTTAAAGACGTTCGTTTACTTGAGATAATATCCTCCCTTCTCTGATATTTAATTACGTTACTTTTATGACATGATGTCCTTTTTACATATCTTATATAATTCTTTTTTTTTCAGTGCATTACTGCTTAAGTATTCTCATTTCCCTTTAGTTGCTGGGCTGAAGCTGCTGCTTCTGCTGGTTGGTTGGTGGGCCAACTGGGGGATTGGGGGTTTTTGGCTTTTTGCCTTGGCTCGTAAAGTCGCAGGAAGTTATTATCCTAAAAACTTTACCCCTGAGGGCAATACAAACAAAGGCGTAGCAGAGCAACAAAGCGCTGCAGCAGCAACAGCAGCAGTAGCAGCAGCAGCATTCATGTCTGACTATGAAATGGCTATATGGTGTATATGTGCTATGCAGCAAACTGCCTCTCACTCACTCCGCCTCACCCACATATATGAAAATGGAATGGAATGTCATAAAATTAGAGCGACGACGACAGAGAGAGGACAACGACGACGCAAGGATGATGATGATCGTTAGGAGGAAGGGCGAGAATCAAGCAAAGAACAAAAACTTTGGCCCAAGCTCGTTTTCTTTGCCGTTTTTCTCATCTTTGGTGAAAAGTTGATGGTCAGGCGTTAACCCATTAAATTTTCTTTTTATTATTCTAGCAATATTTTGTTCAGAAGGAAAAATACAAAAGCAAGAAAACCAAACAATTATTCTCCAGACAATATAACTAGAGCTAGAACCCGATGCAACAAGAAAAGCAAGAACCAAAAGTGATTGCATATGATTGGATAGAGGATTTGGGGTAGCACTGTAAACTAAGATAATGATATGGAAGGAATAAGCAGGAAATCGCTTTTAGTTAATAGTTCTATAGTAGAGTAAGCCTAAACGTGGAGCGCAACAACTTTAAAGATTTTTAACTGTTTAATGAAGAAAAGTTGTTTAAATTAAGTTTTTCTATTAATCATAGAGAATTTTCCATAGTTAACTATGACCTTGCAATTGATGTGCCCTTTACATAAATTTTTACCAAATATGAAGTAAATATATTCTTAATCAAAGCAGTGAGATGTTGTTATATCCCTGATCTCTGTCTATCTGACTGCCGTCCATCTATCTGAATCACTGCTGTCTTCTGAGACAATATTAAAGCTACAAAAGTAAGATTTTGATCCCAAACTTCTCTTAGGAACAATCAATCGTAAATAGAACATTACTTGAACAAGTTGGTAGTTTCTTAAAAGATTTTTATAAAATTTGGTATTGATAAACTTTATATACAATAATATTTTTACCTAGTTTCATCAGAAACGCTTAACTATATCATGCAGATCCTTTAAAAACAGTTGAAAGAAAAAATACTTTTGGTACAGAAAATTTTTGCTTCTCAAGCTTTGAACTCTTAACTTAGTTATTATTAGTTTTATACAATTCCAAATGATGCTGATTCTGGGATTCTGCAATAGCAAGCAGCAGCAGCGTTAAAAAGTGCAACTCTTGCAGAACAAGGACACTTTTCCGAATGATTTGTCGCAGAGTGGTACAATCATTCTTGAGTACTTGCTAATTGCTCATCATGGCAAGCGCTATGCATACCGCCTCCAAGCCCACCCTAACCTACTAGCCTTGAATTTGGCAGGCTAAGTCTTAAGCAGCTCCATTCGCTAGACTTACACACTATTAAGATATCAAGAATACCCTATACGAATTCCGCTAGTTAACGTAATGAAATATAACTACAAATATTTATATCAATTAGAAATTAACCATCATACAGTTGTATAAGTAATATTTTACTTAGATCTGTCTTATTAAATATATGTAAATTGCATTAAAATGAATACTTTAAATCCATACTCAATCACAAAAGATCGCATATTTAGCTCTAATCAAAAATCTATACGTAAATTGTGTAAAACTATTTCAACTAATGTCTGTAATCGGGTTTTCACCAACTAATGATCTAAGCCAACAGCTAGGCAAGTGTAAAGTCCTCCAATCATTTGCTAAAATCTAACATATTTCGATGACACTTTTCTTCTTTTCATTAGCAAGCGCATTGTAGGAATAGTTGCATTTTAACTGATAAAATGCAGCAGTTTGCACATCTTTTTAGATGTAACTAAAAACGCAAATGGATGGTGGAGCTTGGCATAAATTAAATGTTTACGACTTCCGTTCTGTCGGTGTGGCAACCTAACTAGAGATACCTTTTGTGGCATTAAAAAACCAGAAATACTGTTATATATATATATATATGCACCTAACAGAGTGAGAGAGAGAGATAGAGAGTAAAAAAGGAAAGGAGGAAAGTAAAGGACAGGCCAGGATAGCGCACAATGTAACACGGACAGGACAAAACCTGGGATTATATATGCAAGGACTTGGGCTAGAGTTTTCTACCGTCGAGTTGTTGGCGCTAATTTTTAATTACCAACCACTAAATATTCAATTTTTAGTAGCCAGAACAAAAGGCACCAGACATTTCCTTGGGAATTTTTGTTTCCTGTTTCCAGACTTGTTGGAATTGCAAATGTTTTTCTTTTTTTTTTATCTCCATTTTTTTGTATTTTCGTTTTTATTATACCCTTGCAGAGGGTATTATAAAATTGGTCAGATGTTTGTAACGCATAGAAATATACGTCTCCGACCCCATAAAGTGTATATATTCTTGATCAGCATCAACAGCCGAGTCGATTGAGACATGTCCGTCTGTCCGTCCGTCCGTCCGTCCGTCCGTCCGTCCGTCCGTCCGTCCGTCTGTCCGTCTGTCTGTTTAGCCATGCGTTTTCGAGCTTAAATTTTAAGCTACATGGTTGAAACATGAAAAGTTAAGTTCCTTAATCGATCATCCAGATCAAGTTTAAAAATTAGTCGGATCGGATAATTATCACCGGAGTTATTAACTAAAACGTGGAGGTACCTCGAGTAAAATAAGCAATTTTCTTTGGCAGCAAAGAAACAAAAACAAATTCCAAGCAATCACGCACACACACATATGCAAAAATTCGTCACCACGCGGTGTGTGAGAGAGACAGAAACATTTGCGTTGTGTTGTTGCACAGAACAAAATTGACAGAGCGAGATGCAATGGGTTTGCATATATATCGAATTAGGACGGTGGCGTAGTATGTGGAGATCGTTGGCACGATGGGCTTCGGTGTTTGATGGTTCAATGCTCGGTGAAGAAGTGAAAATTTTTATATGTGTTTTTTTTTTGATTTTGTTAAACATTTATACCAATTATTTTGCTGCAAGGGTATACAAACTTCGGCAGAGCCGAAGTTAGCTTCTTTGATATTTTTTTTATTATTAGTGGATGCAATAAATGTGCTTAAACTTAAGTATTGTCCTTCAAGCTTAAACACAAACGTTGACCAATTTGAACATTTTCTCGAAATGAGGGCATAAATGTTGGTAAAAATTTTTTTGAGGAAAGTATGTAAAAAACAGTGCAATGGACAACCATCTTATTTTCATTTGAAAGATATGAAAATTTACAATGTTTTTTTTTTTATAATTTCATTAAAAAGCTTTTACATATTCAACTATTGTCCAAATACTAATATTGCACTAATGTAACAAAACACTTTCACATAATCATAAATACTTTTGTTAAGCTGAATGATTATTTAAGGTTTTTGTGGTTTATCCGAGAAATAAAGATATGGTCTGAATTACACAAAATATTTTTATAGGCATCTTAAAAAAAATTAATCGAAACATTCCGGCCAAACTTTTGCATCTCCAAACAATCGTTTAATTCTTGGCTTCGTATTGTCACTCATTAAATTCACGAATGCAAGCAGATATTATATTTGAAGCTCTCATAAAATATATTTTTACTTACTTCTCTCGATTCTCAGTTTTATGAGAAACTAAAAAATATAAAAGTAAAAATAGAATTCTAATGTAATATTAATTTTGTGAAGATGTGTAGAAATTAGAATTTTCATTCAACCAACCATAACCAATAACCAACAATTTTTTAGTAAGGATTATCTGACAAACAAATTCAAAGTCATTAAATAGATTTTATTATAAGTATTTGGTCAACTTTAAATATTATCATTTGAGATTAGTAGAAAATTAGATTTAAAATTTAAACCTGCTTAGAAACAGTTTCAAATGACATAATGATAAACTTTAATTTAATATATCCACATTCATAAATATCTTGAAAACATAACCTGAAATACTAAACATGATAACTTAAAATCTTTTTTAGAATTCGTAAATAATCACAAAAAAAAAAAAAAAAAAAAAGATTTTGCATACAACTTACCAAATCAATCTCATTTGTTACTTTTCTTCAGTTTCTTCACAATTTAATGATGATAAATTTAGCTCGTTAACTGTTTTTTTTTCTTGTTGTATGACCTTTGTCAACGGTTTACACTGTGTCATGTTAAATTCAATTATGTTAACAATATCAGTCTTTGTTGTACTGGCAGCAAACAATAACCACACACAAAAGTACAGTAAAGCCTAAAAGTATGTGCATAAAGTTAACCAAATATTTTTACACATCACTTTGGCTACTGTTCTTTAAGAACGATAAGATAAGATCAACTAACTACTAATAATGTTTAATTGAATAATTGATTAGCATTAGTTTTCATTAATAAGTCACTTGGACATCATGTGTAACTGGATGAGATCTTCATTTGTACTGCTAATAATAGCTATTTTTGGTTGTTTGGCTATGCCCAGAGAACGCATCGAGACAGATCCTGAACTAACAGCTGGTTATATAGAAGGCGATATGGTACCCAATGGCAAATTAAGGAATATTTGGCGCAACGAAACCTATCGTTGGCCCAATCGTATTGTTTACTATCACATCAATGGTTATATAGGTAGATAATACATATTTATTATTTAAATACCTAAATACTTATATTTTCCAATTTGATTAGATCAAGAGCACCGTGATCATATAGTGCGTGGCATACAAACTATTGAGTCAATCTCTTGTTTGACATTCAAAGAAGCTACTTCTGATCAGCCGTATTATATTAATGTTACATCCGAAGATGGTGGCTGTTTTTCCTATATAGGCTATCTAAATCGGATTCAACAATTGAATCTACAAAATTATCCCATTGGTGAGGGTTGTTTCCGTCTCTATACAGTGGTCCATGAGTTTCTTCATGCCTTGGGCTTCTTCCATCAACAAAGTGCCGCAAATCGTGATGAATATGTTACAATTGTTGAGGATAATATTACCGAAGGCATGGAATTTAATTTTGATAAATATAGTGAGGAGACTGTTAATGATTTTGATCAAGAATATGATTATGGTAGTGTTATGCATTATGGTCCATATGCCTTTTCGAAAAATGGTGAAATGACAATAGTCCCGGTGAAAGAGGAAGCTGTTGATATAATAGGACAACGATTAGAATTAAGTGATACCGATATTAAAAAACTAAATGCCATGTACAATTGTCCATAGATACAAGAAGAAAGCGACTCCGAGTCACTAGAGTGTTACCACACTCGTTTAACTTTCTTATCAGATTCAGTTGTAAATTAAAATTATATGAAATTCCATTGGATTAGTTTATTTCTTGCCGATCGGTGTTACTAATAAAGCGTATCAATAAAGTCTTAAAAAAAATGGTAGCATTTTTAACTGAACTACATGAAAATTATTCTACAGGAATCATATAAATTTGTCTCTTATTTTTATGTATCTACATATTTTACAAAATCAAATTTGATTTTATTACTTCAGTTTAAAAAGACTATAAGTTCTTCAATGCAAAACTTTTCGGTTGCCTTCCTTTTCTAAAAGGTTTATGATAAAAGTAATTTTAGATATGAGCGAAATTTAGATACATTTATGTAGATGAGAGATTATGGAGTACATGTAAATCCTTAATGTATTGGCCAATTTAGTATAAGTCATCCAACGGATTGCTCAAAAAATGACAAATAAAATGAATAAAGTTTAAATAGTCATTGAGCAGCAGAAACGTTTTAACGATTTTTATCTGATTTTGACTTACAAGTTGTATATAAACCTTATATACTATTTGTAGCTTTACCATTATTACTTCCTGGCAATCGAAATCTTTAAGTTTTTTCGGTTCAAGTGTAAATGTTTAATACAAATACTTTTGGAATTATTAATTTTTCTATCGGTTTCCACTTACCAAAACATAAAATTTCAGAATTTGATTTACTGAAATGCAAAAAAGCTTTTCATGGTTATTTTACTTTAACTAAAAGCAAATTTAGATAGAAAAATCAACAATTAAAAATAAAAACTGCGCGAAACAATTAGTCCGCTGGAGAGTTAGAAATAAATTCAACAGTTAATTAAACAATTAATCTAAAATTACCTTTTAATTTTATGAATTTGCGGCATTTTTTTTTTCTAGTTATGAAAATAATTCGCCAAGTCATGGGGTAGTAGAGGCGACTTTTTTTTTCTTTAGTCAATTTTTTGACATCTATAGTGTGGTGTGTATTATTTAACATTTAACGATTAGATAAGATCTTTTGCGGTCATTTAAGTTAATTTTTTTTTCTTTTTATTGATTTTTCCCATTTGTTGGGGCTGTAAATGCCGTCCGACAAAGACAATAAATTATCCGTAGGTTACCTATAGAAGAATCTATCAAAGTCAACACTTTTTAACAATTAGTATGGTTTGAAACGTGACAATATGCGGGCGATAGTTTCACTTGCCGTGCTAAGTCTAGCTATTAGCTACTGCTTAGGAGCACCAGCTGCTGCTGTTAGTCCTACCAGGATTGAGACAGATCCTGAATTGACTGCCGGTTATGTAGAAGGTGATATGGTTATTAGTGTACCAGAGACAAGGAATGGTTTAATTAATGAGACATATCGCTGGCCCGGTAATACCATATATTACTATATCAATAGTTATATAGGTAAGAATTGGATATACATTCTAATTCATTTGTAATAATACAAAATTATCTTAGATCAGGAACATCGTGATCATATTTTACGTGGCATTCGAACCATTGAACGTCATTCGTGTTTGGTCTTTAAAGAGGCAACCAGCGATCAGGACTATTATGTAAATGTGACTTCTGAAGCTGGCGGTTGTTATTCCTATGTTGGTCATCTAAATAGAGTTCAGCAACTCAATTTACAATCCTATCCATTGGATACTGGATGCTTCCGTATTGGTACGATTGTACATGAATTTCTACATGCCTTGGGCTTCTATCATCAACAGAGTACACATAATCGTGATGATTATGTTCGTATAGCCGAGGAAAATATAACCGAAGGCATGGAACATAATTTCAATAAATATGATGAGAATACAGTTACTGATTTTGATGAGGATTATGATTATGCCAGTGTTATGCATTATACAGCCTATGCTTTCTCCAAAAATGGTGAAATGACAATTGTACCATTGAAAGAAGGTGCCGAAGACCAGATGGGTCAACGACTAGAAATGACACAATCAGATATTAATAAGCTAAATACCATGTACAAGTGTCCAAGGCAGGTGTAAAAATAAATAATAATAAATTATTATTTTATAAAGTTTTTGATTTAATTGTCGGGTTTTATTAAAATTAAGTATCATAAGAAAAGCAAGTAAAGAGAACTCGAAACTGATTGGATTTGGCCAGTAGCTAAAGAAACAATTTTCTTTAGACACCATTTTTACCGATGGTTACAGTTTAATGGATATAGTATGTATCACATATATATTTTAATATATGTACATATATAGGTATATATTTATGCCCAACTTACAAACTTAAAATGTACATCTGATAGGTAAATCTTTACTCTATCTTATGTATATGATCTATCTGTGAAATTCGATAGTTATATATATATATTAAATTTCAAAATTTAGTATTTTTGAAACGTCTTCATTTTGCTGATCATTTTAAATTTCAATTAATTTGGCTCCATAATCTCTTTATCTGTCGTTTTCAAAATTCACTTTTGCTAAACGCGATGGAGAAACAAATTATTTTTGGTAAGCTAACCAGGCAGAGGCCCCACTCTGCCCCGACAGAATCCATGCCAGAACCAGTAAAATCACCGTCAAGAGTCTACAAGAATCGCCGCCAGTATCCATGTAAGAGCCCAAGAATCGCTGCCATAATCCAAGCCAGAGTCCAGGGATCTTCTACAGAACGCAAGAATCACAGCCAAAATCCATGCCAGAATTCATCCAAGTTCCAACACTATTTTTTCTCACCAAGAATCCTATATAAGGGCGGTGCGTGAGCGGAAAAATTTAGGCAGTGCGCGGGCAGCGGAGCGAGCGGACCTGGACTTTCTGCTTCAGTCATCATCTGATATTATAATGGTTTATTTTGCAGGTTCCAAGGAACTGGGATGAATAGTAAGTTTTAAAATCTGGCTTGGATTCTGGTGAGGCGTGGTTCGTTGTCGTGGAGCAAAACTCTTTTCCAAGTTGTTGCCATTTTTCATCATATCCATTGTTGCCTCTTGTGAAGGAGTAATTCTGGGCAAAGGCTGCCAGATCCCATCCCACATTTATATCTTACGATCAACATTTTGCGTTGCCACTGGTCTTTCATCTACTCTTGCCGATCTATACCTAACCATATCCTTCTTTTATATTATTTACTTTCATATTATTTACAACAAGAAAACTTTTGTTTGAGAAGCAAATTAAGCTATGTCGATTTGCATTTTATGCCGTATATACTTTTCCCCCGCTGTTGTAGGCGAATTTCCATTATATTCTACACAAGTCCTGGACATTTGTACATACGATTTAATTTAATGATATCCTTTTTACTCATGAAATCCCGTTGTCCCATACGATCACCACCGCTTCGAATTGGTTCCAATGTCCATAGGTTAGTACGATTAATGCTAAAAGCATTTCGAGGATAATGCAAGACACTATCATAATCATATTTCTCACCAAAATCATCTAGTGGTTGCCCTTTATGATCATTTACGAAATTATTTTTAAAATTTGGCTTTATATTCTTCCAAATGATAGATATATATTCATCACGATTCGCCACAACGTGCTGATGCTCAAACCCCAAGACATGCAAAAGTTCATGCAGGATTGTACCAATACGAAAGCATCCGTGACCGAAACGAGTTCTTTTCAAATTTAAATTTTGAACCTTTTTCTGCCAGCCAAGGTAATCCACATTGCAGCCAGAGCTGCTGGATGTAATCTTTAAGTAATATGTGGAGTTTTTTGGTGCTATTTGGAATCTGATGCACGAATATTGCGATATAAGTCCCATGCCATGTCTTATATAATTCGCTTGAATTCGATCTGATTTAGAGTATTCAATTTTAGCCTTTTCTGTTAATTAATGTTAGCTGATCTAGTTTTATTTCGCTTACCAAATTGATTTTCACCGAATCGATAGTACACTGTGGCATTAGGCCAACGGAAAATCTCTTTGCGAACACCATTTCGCAAGCCGATCGGCCGATGTCTTATATCCCCCTGATAGTAACCCTCGGATAACTCAGGATCCTCCATAGAAGATTCCTCTATATTAAGGGCACTTAAAATCTCGTCGCTAATTTGCAGAAAAATATAAATTAAATATAAACTGTTCATTATGACACACTTAATATGAGAAAAACATAAGATTTGAATTGGATATATATATATATACAATTTGAATATTCGTCATGCAATTTGTTTCACTTTAAAGTAAAAACTATAGCAGAAAATTCATTTTACATTTATTATTCATTGCATTGTTTTTGTTCTAGTTTCTATTAGCTTTTGTACGAATAAACAAACTCGAGACGAAAACTTAATTAAATTAATCTGAACCAGCTTAGAATCGTTTTTGTTTGCACTTAAAAAAACTTTTGTTTTTTTATTATTTTTATTTCAAATGTTTATCTCAGATTAACTGACTTACCCTCCAATTTTTTCCATTCTAAATATTCATTAGGTAATTTTTTCATTTTCACAATGTTCAATGTATTCTCAGTATTATTTTATTAATTAAGTTCTTTGCATGTTTGAATCATTTTTTTTTTATCAGTATCAATGAGAGCAGTTACCACAGTGGGATCTTGCTTAGGATATATATGGCTTATTGGATAAATATGCGTTTTCTGATTCTCTAGTAATTGATTTTCGCTAGAAGTTGATCTGATTGCACTTCGAAGTTTTAAATGATTATTATTCTGGGAATCACGAGATTGTATATTTGACATAAAAAAAGTATACCAGAGATATTTCTTGTTTTTCAGAATGGATTCAGGGGAATAGGGTAAATCTATTTCAGGTAATATGAGGCGAGCTTGTAATTGTGGTCCAACCGACACATTCGCCAATTCGTCTTCAAAGGTTTTCGGCCAAAAATTGCATAGTGGCAATTGAAAGCTAGAAATTCACAAATAATTAAATTTAGCCTTATTCTTAATAAGTATTTTATGGTTACCTGTTCTTCTTGCCCATTTTAATCAGTTCGTGGAGAATCAACTTGCCAAATTGGCGCACCTGGGATTCGTCTTTCATTGTCAGGCTCAGCAATATCGCAAATAATTTTTGGTAGTTCTCAGAATCAAACTTACTTGGGTTAAATTGAAGGTAAATATTGGTAACAGAAAGTAAGGATACTTGATGATTCGGCCCAAGAGTGGATATCGATTCCAAACGCTCAAAGAGTGGCTCCAAACTGGGTAAGGTTCTAGCCACAATCAGTTCATACATGCAAGTAATGTTGAATTGATCATTTTGCGAAAATAATGCTGACCATAGCTGATCTGAGCATTTATATTTTATTCCCAAAAGTAGCAGAGCTTCGGCTATATAAAATTTAAGTCTGTGCTCCTTGGAATTGCTGCCATAAATGGAATGGATTTTGCTTAACTCTTCATTTATACAAATTAATTCATCACCGACTTCTTTCATATAGGAATCAGATTGGCACAATGCATAATATATAAAGCAACCAAATATATAGTCGATCCCATCGAAATCATTATAAGCCGCTTCAATCCATTCATCTTCCGAAAGTGGTAAATTGTGTAGAATTTCTTGAAGCACTTGATGAACGGGCACTTTTAAATCAGACATGAATATTCCATTAACAACATCCTTGTTAACTTGAAGATGGTGTCTAATAATATCCATAGAAAGAGTATTTTGTTCTTCAATGGTCAAATGCTTTGATGCATATGATGTAATATTCCAAGCTCTATTCAAATACAATGAAATTAAAAATAAATTTAAAACCCAAATATATGAACTGATTTGACTTACACATAATAACATGGATATTTTTTCAATGAGGCCACAAAAGCAGGCAACACGTTCTCGTCCTGTAATCGCTCCTCAAAGTCTTGCAAAAGTTCTGCCAAGTGACTTAATGTCTTCCATCCTCCCTGCTGAAGAAGATCCACGGGACTTAATTGCAACTCTTCGATTTCACTCCACTCTTTTATTCTATTAACAAAAATCTCCACAGAATGTTTCAGCACATAAGATTTCTCTTCACTCATTCTACACATTAGACTATCGAGCAAATGTGTTTGAATTGCCTCTAAATTTTTACCAAATTGTACCAAAGAAACGTCCACTCCATACTCTGTTGAATAGAAGTCACGAATCTCGTCCGAAGTTTGAAACATTATTCCATATACACTGAAAAATCGCAACCATCCATGTTGAGCTTTCGCCAAGTTTCTTAGTTTACGAATAATAGCAACAAATACTCTATTTAGGTATTCATTGGAATATTGGAATGATGTTTTTAAACAAAATGGTTTGAAATCATAAATTTTCCTCTCAAAATTCTCACAACCAATTATTTTGCCTTCTAATTGGTGGAAATTGCAGAAATAGTCATCTGTCTCCCTGTCCATCATATCAATTAAAGCCAAGTAATCCTCCAGTGATAGTTCTTTAATTAATGCCTGGAAATAATCGTGAATAAGAATATGCATTGCAAAAAAGGGTTCCGAAATTATTGACGTACCTGAAAGAGTTTTTTCACATGTTCTTCGGCCAAATAGGACAATTTTTGATTCTTCAATCCTTTGACTACTGAGCAGAGTTTAAAAAGCATTTCCTTATTAATGCTAACGCTCGGCAATTGTTCTTCGTCCTCTACTGGGATACTTTGTAACCACTCATATAGTGGAACACTATTCCATTTCCAATACGCGTTAACCAGGGCTTCAAAAATTGACTCCTTATCACTTTTTGATACAAAGTTTTTGAAAAAAGGATCAGAATGCTCATCATGGTCATCATCATCGACATTGTACAATTGTGTTCTATTTGTTGCTGCTAAAAAGTCTTCCATCAGATTCAAGTCAGTCAATGAGGACAAATTAAATTGGGTTACAATAAATTTCACAATTTCATAGACAATGGATACATTTTCAGAGTGCAAGAGTCTTTTGTATAAATTGCACCACCAAGGAGTAAAATCATCATCGAGTTTGATATTGTCCAAGATACTATTTAAATTTATGCGAATATCGTCTTCTTCCAGGTACTCCATTATGGCAATGTAGTCGGACCACTGCTGTTCAGTGCACTTAATGGCATTCGCGATTCCAAGTCTCTCAATGTTAAAGATTATTTTTAGTTGATGCATTAGCAAGTAGGCTGATTGGCGGTTCTTCTTCTGCTTTGATAAAAGAAGCTGTTGAACAACCTTCAGCAATTGCGGACAGTTTTCTTCCAGTATGTTCAGACAGACGAAATCGTCGAAAAGCTTGACAAGTATAAGTGCTGCAAGAGGATGCAAGGGATCTCCATTTACACTGATTGACCACAATTGTTTCAGTAGCAAGTTCACTTCAGCACTGGGAAATTTTGTCACTTGAAGATGCACACACTTTAAGAGGTCCGTGACCAATTGCTGTTCATGGTCTGATGAAGATCCCTCATTATTATTACCATTAGAGGCAGAAATTACTACTGAGATCAGCTTCTCGAATAAACTTACTGACAAATTTACATTTTTATTTTCAATCAAGTCTATGATGAACTCCAACACTGGCTTCACACCAGCGGTTTGTCCTTGGAGAGTATCAATAAGATCGGTCATTAACTTTGTAAGATCAATTGTTTGGATATTCTCAGATGTATCTAATCTATACATTATATTTTTTAAGTTTCTCACAGACGGAAGAACTCAGAATGACACTTGCTATTAGTGTATCAAGAAAAGTGACTAACTTTTCAAGTGTACTCAAAGCTGCAAAACAAAAAAAAAGCTCAAAAAAGCTTTCTGCGGCCATTTCGAATTTTGTATACCCTTGCAATTCCAGACTATTTAATTATTTTCTATGTCATGTCAATGTGAAATTTAAAAATAAATTCTGTAAATCATTGTATATCTCTGAATCATGCCGATCGGATGGCTATTTGATATAGCTCCCATAGGAACGATCGGTTAAGAGTATAGTTTCAGAGCCATTACTTGATTGTTTTAAAAGCTGAATTTGATATTTGTAAAGTTAGGATATATACAAATATGTGTATTGAGTCTAAGTTGAATCTGTTGACTATAACTTACATATAATATTTACTATTACTAAATTTTTCTCAAGCCGACATTAAATTTAATTTGTTTCATACATTTCCCAATGATTCTGATAAATTATACATAATTGTGAATAGACTGTTTGCAAGGGTATCCAAAATTCAATTTGATTGCAAGCGGGTCATTATAAATGATGTCATGTGAGTGCTTATCAATAATAAGATATATATAAATGAAGCAAGCCGATATTGAGTATACCCTGTACCAAATCCATATTCAATAAAGAGGAACACCCTCGAAATCTTCATCAATTAATATAAAATTCTCTTTTAAAACTTGGGCAGACACGTCTTCATCGGCTCGACTGTTGATGCTGATTATGAATATATATATTTTATGGGGTTGAAGATGCTTTGTTCCTCTCTGTTATATACATTATGGCAACTTTAATATACCCTTTTAACCTATTGATATAGGGTATAAAAAAGTCCCCCTAGGAGAGTAACGAAAAAAAATGTTGTGACTAAACAATTCTTTCAGGTATTAAACTATTAAATATTATTCTTTTTTTTTAGAGCTTTTGAGTTATTTATCGCCTATTGAGCCTTTTATGAAGAGTTCGCACTTCAGAGAGAGTAATTGGTAATAAAATGGAGGATCTTTTCTTGCTTTGTGTTGTGATAAGAGTATGTTGTGCAGTTGTCCTCACATAAATAAAGCTTTTAGTGAAGCCCCTTTTTTTGGTTAAAATTTCGGTCCCCTGTCACCGCAACAAAACAAACCTTGAATCGAATAAACCAGACGTAGATAAGTTTCACAGGAAATGTAATAAAAAAATCTTGTAGTGCCAGGGTATATAAAGTTCTTTGATATTTGTTATTGAATTCATATAATTCTTTATAATTTTACATGTACTTAAACATTTAGAAAATTTTGATTATATTAGTTAAGTCGCTTACTTAACCTTTTCGAAAATATTTTAATTAAGTTTGAAGAAATAAATGGAAAAGCGTTTTACTCCTTTGCAATAAATTGTTTGTGGTACATAAAAATTAGTAAATTCTCTAAGCGTTGAGATTCCATTTGCTGTAGTTCAACTGTTTTATCTAGGAAATGTGTCAAATTTTCGGGTATGCCATGTTCTTTGTGCCTGTAAATGATTTATGTTAAAGTATAATTATTAACTATGTATAAACAATTACATATATTCCGACTTACCCAAACAACAGAATTGTCTTCTTTGCGAATGAGAACTTGAGAAAGTCGGCACTTTCAGCGGATATTTTCGTGGCCACAATATTGTAATTCTCCAACTTTTTCTTATATAAAAATTCATCAAGTGATTCCGATTTTAGTTTCAAAATGTTTAAGTTCCCACTGTTTGTACTGCAATTTATTATAGGATTAGCGAAGTAATTGACTTAAGCGTTTTGTGTAATATCTACCTCAAATCTGTAGAGTCGTTTAATATCAAAGTGTGAACTCCAAGAGCTTCGCATGTAAGGATCAATCCATTTAAATTAGATAAATCATCAATGAGAGCTGCCACCACAATGAGATCAGGATTATCAACTGTTGTATTCTGTGACATGAGCTCAGGCATAAGTTGACTTTTGCATAATGCTGATTTAATGGCTTCTCTTAATTGTTGGATTTTTATCAATGGAGTTCCTCCAAATGTAGTTCTTGGTTGTAAATTTGACATATAAAACATATACCCAAAGTACAAAAGAACTAGATCATAGAATGCAGTTGACCAGAAAGGAATCTCAGGTATTAATATTCTAGCTTCTAATATTGCTTTATCAAAATCATTTTTCAAATTCAATTTAACCGAGGGCCCCCAGAAGCTGGAAACAAATATTTTAAGAAATTTTTTTGTACTATTAATGATAATACACAGTTTACCCAATAAGTTTGTCTTGAACAAATTTAGCGAAAATGGCGATCTTTTTTTCTTTATTCTTCGTTAGGTTCTTCAATAAGATCACCAGCTTTTGGTATTGCTCTGAACTAAGCTTACGCCTATTGAAATGAAGATAAATATTGGTAACAGAAAGTAAGGACACTTGCTGATTCGCTTCAAGAGTCGATATCGTCTGCAAACGCTCCAAGAGTGGCTCCACTCCGGCTAAAGTTTTAGCCACAACCAGTTCATACATGCAAGTAATGTTAAATTTTTCATTTTGTGAAAATAATGCCGACCATAACTGATCCGAGCATTTATATTTGCTTCCTAAATGATATAATGCTTCGGCAATGTAATATTTAATTATATGCTGTTTGGAATTGCTTTGATAGTGGGGATTGGTTTCGGACAACTCTTTGTTTACACGCAATAATTCTTCAGCGACTTGGTTAATATAGGAATCCGATTTCCGTACAGTATACTGTATAAAATTGATAAGTATGGGGCTCCTTCCAATAGAATCTAAGAAGATTTGCTCTAACCTGTAGAGTACATTTTAAAGACTAATTATGGACTTTCCTCTTAATATTATTTCCTCTTACCATATGTCTTCATTGAGTGAAGTAAAATGAATTATTTTTGGAAGAACTTGATGTATAGGCACATTTACAGAAGACTTGAATATTTCTCTAACAATATTATCGTTTATATGATGATGGTAGCGAATAATATCCATAGAAAGTTCATTTTGTTCTTCAATAGTCAAATACTGCGACGCATATTCTCCAATGTTTCGTGCTCTATTTAAAAAAATATCAAAGAAGCTAACTTCGACTTTGCCGAAGTTTTTATACCCTTGCAGCTTCATTGTTTTATTATTTAATTTAAAAACAAAAATTTTAAAATAATTGGTATAAATGTTTAACAAAATCAAAAAAACAAAAAAGAAGAAATACTCAACTAAATATTTCACGTATTCACTGAGAATCGAACCCACCAAACATCAAGTCAGCATGCGACCGATCTCCACATACTACGCCACCATCCTCACTTAACATACTTAAGCTAGTTCGGCATATATAACAAACGCATGGCATCTCTATCTTTCAATTTCGTTCTGTGCAACAACACAACGCAAATGTTTCTGACTCTCTCACACACAGCGTGGTGACGAATTTTTGCATATGTATGTATGTATGTATGTGTGTGCGTGAGCATTAAAATAAATTGACTTTCCATTAAATTCGATTATTGATTTGTAACCTTAATAATTATCCGATCTTGTTCAAACTTGGTGTAGGGTCTATTGGTAAAAATCTAATTTAAATGCAACAACAAAAAAACAATAATTTTATATATTTCTTATTTGGTGCCGCGCGGATTCGAACTCGGGTCTTTTGTGTTTGTACGGCAGATTTCTTGGAATTTGTTTTTGTTTCTTTGCTGCCAAAGAAAATTGCTTATTTTACTCGAGGTACCTCCACGTTTTAGTTAATAGCTCCGGTGATAATTATCCGATCCGACTAATTTTTAAACTTTACCTACACAAAGGATTGAGGAACTTAACTTAAAAAATTAAAATTTTGCTATGTAAAAGTTGATAGAAACAGACAGACGGACATGTCTCAATCGACTCGGCTGTTGATGCTGATCAAGAATATATATACTTTATGGGGTCGGAAACGTATATTTCTATGCGTTACAAACATCTGACCAATTTTATAATACCCTCTGCAAGGGTATAAAAATTGACATTATATACAAAACTAAGTTTTTATACTTACGCTTCACAATCTGGATACTTTTTTAACAAGGTGACAAAAACAGGCAACACATTCTTGTCCTGTAAAGGTTGTTGACAGTTTTTCAGAAGGTGTGCCAAGTGTTTGAATGTTGCTCTTGTTCCCTGCTGCAACATTTCGTGTGGATTTAAATGAAACTTTGCGATTTCATTCCAACTTTTTATTTGACGACCAATAAATAAATCTTGTGCAATTGCCAGTACAAGAGATTTCTCCTCGTTAGTTTTACATATAAGATTATTGAGCAAATGTTTTGCCAATTTCTTTAGATTTTTACAATTTCTAATCAAAGAAATATTTAAGTGATATTCCGTCGAATAGAAATTACAAATAGCTTTATTATTATTCACCAAAGATAGGAGAAAAAAGCGTAACCATCCATGATGAGGTTTTGGTAATTGTTTTAGTTTATCAATAAAAACAATAACCAAACTGTGAGTGATAAATGAATTGAATATTATGCCCAAACGTGTTATATTGAAATGTATATTAAACTTTTCAAAATTACGGCACTTAACAATTTTGAGTTCCAAGCAGTCGTGATCTCTATATTTGTCACTTCTGTGCTTATACATAAGCTCGATAAAAGTTAAATAATCCTTCAAGTGTAATCCATTAATTGTTGCCTTAACATGTTTCAAACATTTTAATATTTATTTAAAAAAAAAGGGGTTCATTTGGCTTACTTACCTTAAATTTACTTTCCAGAACACCTTCAGGAAAATGTTCCAATCGCCAGTCTTTCAATTCTAGCACTCGTGAGCACATTTTAAAAAGTAAATCCTTACCAATGCTTGAAGATTGTCCTAATTGTTCCGCCGGCAAACTTATGAGCCATTCAAATAATGGAATACTCTTCCATTGCCATGGTACAGTGACCAGCGTTTTAATAAATAACTCTAATTCTTCCATCGTTACAAAGTTTTTAAAGAGCGGATAACGACGAAAATAATCATCGACTCTGTACAACTCTATTGTATTGGTTGCTGCTAAGAAGTCTTCCAACATATTCAAATCAGTTAAACCGGTCAATTTGAATGAGGCTACAATAAATTTGACGATATAATAGACCCCGTCTATATTGTCAGTTTGGAGAGCTCTTTTTAATGGAATAACCACCCAAGGCCAAAAATATTTATTGAAATCTAGATCGTCCATCAAATTTGGGTGCATACCGTCATTTTCCAAGTGTTCCATTAAAGCAATGCACATTGTCCACTTCTGTTTGGTGCACTTCATGGCATTCGCAAAGTTATTGTTGGTATCATAGATACCCTCTAGTTTATGCATTATGAAGATGGCTGATTGGCGGTTCTCCTTCTCTTCTGATTGTAGAAAATGTTGAATGATCCTGAGTAATTGTGGGCAACTTGTTTCCATTCTAAAGTAACGATCGAAATGGTCAATAAACTTGACAAGTATTTGTGCAGAGAGAGGATGAACTTGATCGCCATCAAGACTGAGTGAAAACAATTCATAAAGCATTATTCTGCTGTTATCGCCAGGAAATTTTATAGCTTGAAGATGCACACACTCCAAGAGGTCTGTAGTCCAATTTTGACCGTGTTTTCGTGTTAAAGCATCATTATTATTAACAATTAAGGCAATATTTACTACTGAAAAAAGATCCTTGAATGCCTTAATTGACAAATTTACATTTTTATTTTCAATCAAGTTTAAAATGCACCGCATAATTCGTTCCATGACCAATTTGGAGTATTCCTTCTTTTGTATATCAATCAAATCGGATAGCAAAGCATTGAGATCATCTAACAATGTACTGGCATTCACAGTTTGCATTTTTTATATCAAATTTACTGTACAAGAATATACTCCGGAGAAGCACAAACGTTCGTTTCAACAAACAATGATAAATAAACTGTCGGTTTTTTTTTTTTTTGCTTTTCCTCAACGCTACAATCGATAAGCTTTTTTTATACCCTTGCAAATGTAGTAAATTTATTTGAGCGAAATTCATACAAGCTTACAATCTTTTAAACAAAGTTATCTTAGGTACGATCGATAGAAAAAGGTTTTTTTTTTTTTGATATTTGGTGTTTCTCCTTATAACCTGTGACCAAAAATGTTTAATTTACTTCTTTTAAAATTTGATTTGTATTAGTCTTCTGCTGTTCTAACATCCATTAGTGAGATAATCTGAATGGTTTTTATTAAAATAAAATTGGTAAGGGTATGGAAAATTCGTAACAAATATTGGTTAATAAATGATAACAAAATCCATTATCTCTTCCGTTCGATTAAGAATACTGATACTGATACTTTATTTAATACATTTAGTTGCACATTCAATTGTAAATACTATTTAATAATTAATTACTAATAAGCTTTCTTGGTGTTGCACTGAAAATAAAGATAAACCTGCGTAAAATTTGTGCTTTTCGAAGGTATATTTATGCTTTAGCTGTAGCTTGGCAATTGTTGCGATTGCAATTTAATTTTTAATCAGGGAATTGGCAAAAATCATGCTAATGATACTGATCTTTCTGCTCAAATGTGATGCCTATGTTTTATACCTAAGTTTGAGAATTAAATCGTTTTTAATTTTATTGTTTCTAATTTAATTAATTTACTTATTGCAAACTTGTTTTGTTTGTTATTTTTATTTGCTTGTAGATAGAGGAAAGTTTATAAATAACACCTAAATATAAAAAGTTGAAAAGGGGCGATTGGTCTTAGTAAAATATGGTTAATAAAATTGCTTGAGAAATCGATTATTTTCCATCAATTAGTTCTTCGAACAAAACTTATTTTTTGACCGTATTTAACTTCAACAAAATCTTACTAAAAATTTTTTCATGATATATAGAAACATATAGAATATGTAAATCCAAAGTAAACAATCTTTTAAGATAAAGTTTACATGTGAAATTATAAATTTAACAAAAATAAGATAAATGGAATTAAGTGTTAAAAAACTAATTGCAATTAGGTGAACAAAATGAAAGCATTTTTATACCCTGTACCCATAGGGTAAAAGGATATATTAAAGTCGCCAAAATGTAAGTAACAGGCAGAAGGAAGCGTTTCCGACCATCACTAGCCGAGTCGATGGAGACATGTCCGTCTGTCCGTCCGTCCGTCCCTCCGTATGAACACCTAGATCTCGAAGACTATAAGAGCTAGAGCTACCAAATTTGTTGTGAACATTCGTCTATTGAATAGACAGATCAAGTTTGTTTCACTTTCCACGCCCACTTCCGCCCCGGAATTCGGGAAAAAATAGTACTAAAGCTCCATGAAAGATATAGTATTCTTATTTGGCACACATGATTATACAATCAAACTGCTTCAGATGACCAAATTTAGTCAAAATCGGACAATAAATATTTTGCACTGAAAGACTAAGGGCGGCATTGGCTAGCAAGAGTTAGCGATATAGCATGCGTGCTCTGTTGCGGCATGTTAAACTGAGTTTTGTTTGTAACTAGTTGGTACAGGGTACCAACTGCTTCATTTAATTCATAAAGTTGATTTACTCCGCACATGATTTCAAATTTATGTTATTAGGCCTTTTTGTATTCACTCAAAAGTTCCTAATAGATTAATTTTCTTCCCAAAAGTATTCTACAAATAAATGCAAAACTTTGTAGCGTTCGAGATAAAGCATGTGATGACACCTAAAATTATTCTATAGCATATAGATTAGATTAAATTGAAGGTGAACTTATTTAATGAAAAATAAAAAAAAAAAATACTAGAAATTAAATCTTATAAAACCCTAATCATAGGTTCTCAAGTAATTTTGTTTTAGCCAAATGTTATCGATCCGGTTTAGGAAGTGAAATTTATGGTAGAAATTTTTGAATGATTTGTTGAAGTGCAAAGTGCCAAATGTGGCGGATTGATAATGATAGCAAAATCAAATTTCATAATATAGGAAAATGTGTAACTTTCAAATGGTTTCTAAATGTGCGCTTGCATTTTTATACCCTTGCAAGGGTATATTAATTTTGGTCAAAAGTTTGCAACGCATAGAAGGAAGCGTTTCCGACTATATAAAGTATATATATTCTTGATCAGCACGACGAGCTGAGTTGATATAGCCATGTCCGTCTGTCCGTCTGTCCGTCTGTCTGGATCAACAGCTTCTCCTCCGAGACCCTTAAAGCTACAGAGCTGAAATTTTGCACCCAGGCTTCTTTTTGCTGCAGGCATTGTATATCTCGGAATCATCCCGATCGGATGACTATATCATATAGCTCCCATAGGAACGATCGGTCAAGAATAGAATTACACTTCAATAACTTTGTTGTTTTTCAATCAATTGTTACGAAATTTGGTGTTCATAAGTTTAATATACCTTCAAACAAATCCACCAAGTTTTATCAGAATCGGTTGACTATATCATATAGCTCCCATAGGAACGATCGGCCAAGAATATAGTCTCAGAGCAATAACTTGGGTGTTTTGAAAGTAATTGTCACGAAACTTGGTTTTTGGAAGTTTAGTATATATAGAAATGTCTGTGCTAAGTTTCAGCAAAATCGGTCATCTATATGCTATAGCTCCCATAGGAGCAATCGGACCAAAAAAATTTTTTTTGTCGAATTACTTTTTTTCTCAAGCTACGAACATTTAATGTAGGTTTGACTTATTTCATATGCTTTCTAATGATTTTGTCACATTATAAATGTGTAATTGTTAAATAACAGTTTGCAAGGGTATACGAACTTCGGCACGGCCGAAGTTAGCCCATCCTTCTAGTTTTTTTTTCTTGTTATCAATTTTTATCAACTAACTGATAAGCCGAGTGTGATTGAAAGTGTATAAAGACAAATTGAACAATTGAAATTGTGTTTAGCACAACGATTACTCGTGTCTTCGTATTGTACATATTTATTTGTGAATTACTCATCCTATCTTTATGCGGCACATTTTAATTACTTTTTTTTTTGGGGTACTTGAAGATAAAATACAATTAATCTGTTGAATTGGGTATTGTCTCTCCTTTTTTTGTTTTACTGTTAATTATTTTACTACTAGCAAATTAATGACGTACATATAATAATGACATGAACTTTAATTTACATGACTAATGTACAGATATGGGCAAAGATATGAAACTATAGGGGCGCCCCATTGCTTAGTTATCGCATTTATCGATGTCTCTGCAATAAATACATTCTATATTCTTGCCCTATTCCTCACCCCCTGTCCTATTCTATCTAATCTCTCTGGTTCATTTATAGACGGTAAGTCCTAACATTACCTTGTTCAGTCTATACAGAAAACTTCAACGAGCAAGATGTCGCGATTTTTAATAACGTTTTTATTACTTTTAACCGTATCGGTGGAGCTATGTTGGCTTAAGCCAATACCCTTACCACCCATTTTGGATCCGGAAGAATCTGCTGGATATATTGAGGGCGATATGCAATTGACTCCAGAACAGGAAAAAAATAGACAAAATGATCATATTCAAGGACGCAATGGTCTCACAGATGAACAAAAAAGATGGCCAAATAATTTGGTTATCTACAAAATATCATCCGATTTCGATTCGAGTCACAAACAGGCAATTTTGAATGGTATTGCAACCTTGGAATTGAATACTTGCATAAGATTCCGCGAAGCCATTGAAGGCGAGGATGAATCTTATGTAAGTATAACTGCCAATTCTGGTGGCTGTTATACGGCTGTTGGCTATCAAGGAAGACCACAGGAAATGAATTTGGAAATCTATCCATTGGGTGAAGGATGCTTTCGTCCTGGCACTATATTACATGAATTTATGCATGCCCTGGGATTCTATCATCAACAGAGCTCATCCATACGTGATGATTATATACAAGTTGTATACGATAACATTGTGCCCGGCAAAGAATTTAATTTTGATAAATTCTCATCCGATAAAGTGACCGATTTCGAAATGGGATATGATTATGACAGTTGTCTACACTATCGTCCGGGTGCCTTCTCCATTAATGGTGAGGATACCATCGTTCCATTGGATCCAACAGCACAAATTGGCCAACGTATTGGTTTGAGTTCAAAGGATATCGATAAAATTAATATTATGTACAAGTGTCCAATTTTAATTTAAAATTGGATTTTTTAATCTTTGTATATATATATTTATTAAGCCAATATTGTGATATTTCCGACTGAAGTGTATTAGATCGTTTTATGGATCTAACATTATCATTTGCCGGTGATGTATTTATTAAACCTCATATAAAATTTAAAAAAAAATGAAAGAAATTGTCATTTATTATGGGGCTTGTCTTTTCTTTGATATTGATAAGGTTTATCTATCAAGTATGTACATCTATATATATATATGTACATATATACTTGCCCACAAATACAATTTGAAAAACTAAACTTAACTAAACATGCTACAAAATGTGTCGGAAATTGTCAATGGCAAATTTTCTAATGCGATTTATATGCAAAGATGCAAATGTTTTTGTCCTTTCCTCCACAATGTCTACGAGAAGTAGCATCTGTTTGGTAGGCTCTCAATTCTCACATTTTCACATCACATGTGAACCAATTTTATGTGTGTTTCTCTCTCTCTCTCTGTCTGCTTGTGTACACCATAAATTTCGGTTTGATTTTGGTTGTATTTTCGGTTCTTCCTTCTTCTTTGGCATATTGTTTCATTTGAAATTAAGTTACCAAAAACCCAAAATGGTTGCATGTATTTTCCCTTACAAAATTACCATAACCATTTCCCATGTTCCTTCGTCACGAACATGAAAGTAAATTTTATAGTTTTCAAGATATGTATCTTTAACAATGCAAAGTTCCATTACGATTATCATCTATTTGACAAAATGCAGAAAAAAAATAAAATTTGTTCTATTAATATAAGAAACTTTGATTTTTCTAAACTGATTGCAAGAAATAAAAAATTGAATAAATAGAAAATGACCTAATACATGGCTACTGTGGTGGACTATCATAAATTGTAGAAAGCTTTGATTCTAAAAGTCATTGAGATTTGTGTTTTTTTTTTTCAATTTTAATCGCTTTTGTGGTTTTATACTCTCTATTACTTAGGGGTATATTAACATGTATACAGAACTTAAAATGTTATCAAATCAATAAATCTTCTTTTACATTTTGTTATTAATTAGAAATTGTCGGCCTTGCACAATTTTGAAGGCAGGTATAATCCTCTAACAGGCGAATTTTTTCTTGAATAAAAAATTGGGTAATGCTTGACTTTCACGCGAAAATTGCAAATCCAAATTCCGATTTTTAAAAAAATATTTTTAGATTCCAGAGACTCACCGTTTTCATTTAGTAATTTCATTTCATTTAGCCGAGAACAATAATCTAGTAAGTTATGCTCATTAACATTCAAAAGTACATTCAAATACATATTAAAAAGTTGTGTATTCTTCAAATTAAATTTATTTTAAGTTAATTTTTATAGTTCTTAATGAATATTTAAAAGTATATTCTTTAAAATTAACAGTTCTAGTAGTTAAAAAAAAACATAAACAAATTTATTTTAATTGTGTATTATTTAAAATTATTTTTATACATTATATATAAAATTTTTTGAAACTTAAAATTCAGAGAAATGCGATAATTGAATCCTTTACTATCAGTCAGCTTTGGAATGTGAATGGTAGATCATGTGGGTGGTTTCTTTTGAGTCGCCTGTTTGTTGGCTATTCCCCAGAAGATTAAATGCTAGATGGTTTTCATAATTTTCTAGTCTCGAGTTCATCTGTAGATCTTTATTTTTGATGTTTTAAAATCTTTGGAGGATCTCGATGTTGGAGGTAACTGCTGTGCCCCATACGTTCAAATTGGCTTCAGGTTCGGTTTTAATAATAGAAAGCTTGTTGTTCAGATTGTCAGAAAGCAGTTCATCATGTATAGCTTTAAGTAAAACTGACAAAAAAGATTTATATTGACAAAAAACTACATAGTTCACACACTAATCGAACATCTAAACTAGATTTAAATCTAGCGAATTCCAACGAATTATAATACACTAAAACTAAGATCTTCCCAATCTACACACAAAATTTCGTAAGGGATTTAAGGAGTTAATATAATTAACTGAGATTGGCAATTCACTGATTTTAACTAAAAATTTTAACTAAGTTAAATTGTTCTAATTGAAATCACTAAGTCCAGTGAAAATTCAAACATATTTTGCATCTTTGCTGTATCTCAACAATTGCATTTTTACTGTAGTTATAGTCTACTGTGCTAATTAACTTATTACTGAGGCCTTTATCCGCCTTAATTTTATTTGGCTCAGGTGTCCCATAATTGTGGTGTAATTCTAGACTATTTTTATTAGTAGAATTTTCTCGATTTCTGCGAAAAAGAACAATTGGGCCAATTATGTTGTTTCCTTCATTAGCAGCGGGGGTTTCCCTTCTTCATATAACAAAAATTAACATTTAATATTAAGACAAGACCTAGTACCAGCTTTCTCAAACTTAGTTTCTCTTTTTTATCAATTGAATTCCATTTAATTTTTTAAATGTTAAATGGGACAGTTGCCTATCAACTTGACACTGGGTAAGCCCCATGTATCGGCTCAATATTCCCAAAGGGTCTTTTTGTATGTGATCTCTTTACTGTGATTGGCATTGCCTTATAAAATTAAACCAAAATCAATGTCTATTTTATTAATTAAATATAATAATTGAACTATTGAACTTTTTATCTTATCACATTAAATGTGAAAGAAAAAACAATTATAATTGTTGCATTTCCTCTTTTTTTTCAATTACCCATCAATGTTTTACTAAAGTTAAATGATAATTATCTAATCTTTGGTCTTGGAGTGCTTTTACTGAGAAACTAAACCATGTTTGATTGTGTCAATTATTTACCTTTCACTTAACATGAGAAGAGAAATATTTCTTTTAATTTTGAAATAGATAAATTAATAACTTCTCTTATATTTAGTTAATTTGAAATAGAATTTAAATCAAACTCTAGTTTTTTGTCTAAAAAAAGGTCACAAAAACGGACGATGGACTGACTGTTTAAAGTTCATTGATTTTCCAACCAGTTATTGTATTTTTAATCAAAAAAGCGAATCACCTATCATATGATGTGTGAATTTACGATCAAAAGCAAAAAAAAAAGTGTCAAATAAGTGTCGTAAATGTGATTAAAATTACTTTTGACTGAGTCACGTACTACGTGGTCTTCTTTGTTAACTAATTTAATAGAGGTTTAGCCAAAAAGTATACAATGAAAATAAATTGCATTTATGTTTTGAAAAAAAACTAAAACTATTCCATTGCATTTTATATGCAAATCAGTTGCAGTTGCTGCTGCTGCCAAAGTCAAAGCCAAAGCCAAATGCTGAACGTGTTGGCGTGTGCCAATAATAATTCATGTTAGCCAAAGAAAATGGCTAAACGCGAGGCATTCGCATGAAATATGAAACAAAATTGTTGCAATTTCCTTAACCGTTTCCCCTTTACCCCAAGTCCAAAACAGAAATCCGCATAACACAAATGTGACCACCGTATTGGTCTAGAGTCCAAGGGGAAAAAAAGAAGCAAAGTTCTCGATTGGATTTCAAGAGTTTGAGACACATTTCTGTATGGCTTCCAATGCCTTGGCTCCTGTTGCGATTTATTGCTGACGAATGCGTATTCAATTTTAAAGGCAAAAGAAAAACGCATAAATGATTTATACATTTTGATTTTATTTTTCCTTCCTCGTTTTGGCACACAGAGCAACAGAGAGAGAGGGAGATAGAGAGCCGCGCCACGTATCCTATCAAATTTGCACATTTCTTTTTCCCTTACAGAGAGAAAGAGCACTGAGAATTTATTTAAATCTTTGCCACTCGCTCTCTTGAATAAATCTAAACTAAGATCAAACAATGAAGCAATATCTGGCCACAGTCAGTGTGGATCGAACGTTCACTAAAGACAGTTCTAAGCCAATGAAGCAAGGCAATAAACTTTTTATATTTTCGGAATCGGGGAAAAACTAATCGATTGTAATACAAGTTTAAAAAAAATATATATATATTTTTTATTTTAACAATTTTCTTTTTGTTCACTTTATTGAAATAATTTTAAAGTGGTGAGTCTTTCTTCTATAATGAATAATCCTCATAAATAAAAGTTGAAATATGAGATTAACTATAATTTCAAAACCATTTAAATTGTATACAAGTTTATTTCAAGAGTTTTTTTTTAAGAAATCTCTAAAATAAATGAATTCTTCATTAAAAGCTATATATCGCAATTTAAACAATTCTGTTTTCCAAATATCATTTTGTTATCTTTCAAATGTTGTCTAAAAAATTCAAGTTTTTTGCTTGTTCAAGTTGTTTACTTGTAAATTTCATAGCTGCAAGGGTATATAAATTTAAGCTTCCGATGATGTTATACTTTCTTTCCCCTCGTTCGATTTTTATTTTTACGATTCATGTCTTCCCATCTTGTGTGTGTGTGTTGATGATATTTATGACTATGACGTTGTAAAAAAAATTATGCTTTAATTTGATTATGGTCAGATTTCTGGATATGCTTAAAAATGCATTAAAAGTAAAGGCCATGTGCTTGTCACTGTTTGTGCCAGAGTTAAGTCATAAGTTTTTATCAAATTTAAATAAAAACAAGGGAAAAATTTAAAATATAATAATAAGAAACTCAATGGCAACTTGTTAGGTTCAAGTTCAATTGTCTTTAATAATATGATAATTTTAATACTAAGAACTGTAACTATTATAGACAGGAATAAAACTCTTATATTGACTAGGAATCTAGAGAAAATATCTAAACAAGTTGATAACTCATCAAAATTTGAATCATTTATGTTTTTTTCAATAGTAAGCTTTAGAGATTAGAAACAGCTCGCCCCAAATTCCAGATAGTATTGAATAGAAAAAAGTCGTAGATTCGAATTAAAAGTAAATAAATTAAACAATTTTCTTTCCAATTCGAATTGAGGAAGGTAAAATGAATAATATAAATTATTATATGCATAGTTATAAAAGATTGAGGGACAGCTTGAGCCTATTGCTAAATAAGTTAAAGAAATAACTGAATATAAGAGAAATATCGTTTTTGAATAAAAACTTTTTTTGATTTTTCTTAAATAAATCCTGGTAGAATTATTAAATATTTCTATAATTTAAGTTTCGTTATTCAATATTTCTATAATTTAAGTTTCGTTGTTAAATATTTCTATAATTTAAGTTTCATAATTCTCATTGTTCCTATGAATTTTGAGTGTTTGCTAAAGGGATCATTTTATTGGATCATAAGTTTTTTTTTATAATGTTCCTTTGTGATCATTGAACATTTTATACGAAGGTTCTATCTCTGTATAATAAAATAATAAGTTCTTGAAATGTAACAATTCTGTTTTGTTGCGCTTGTTTTATAAAAAATAGAGAAATATATATTATAATTTTGTTCAAAAAATTTCCAAGTTCCTATACCATTTGATCTATCAGATCAACTCTCTAAGGGAAACTCAGATCTATTTTCACTGTATTGTTTATTCCTACTTTAATAACTTACTTTTTCTTACTTCTTCACTTTTTATCTCGAATTTAAATAGTCATATTAAATATTTTTTAAATTTTATTTGTTTTTGCATAAATTTGATTATTAAATTTTATGAGTTGGTTTTATCTTATCTAAAATGTTTCTAAAATAATGTTTTTAATTAGGCATTTGACCCACTCTGTTTAGATGTTTGCCTGTAACCCGCTTAACTAATGGCTAAACAAGCAGCAGCCACCATTATTCGTCTCACATATGTCTTCACCCCTCCGCCCCCTTCATTATCTAGGCAAAAAACACTTGTGGCTGGGCTGATGATGTTGGTTAGTTGGTTGGTTGGTTAGCTAGCTGCTCTGTGGCAGCAGTAACATCAGCTGCAGCAGTAGGAGCACCACCCACCAGCTTCCATGTCAACGCAAATGCAATTTAAAGCAAACAATTTTTTGAAATGACCTACATCCGGTTGCCGGTGATGGTTGTAGTCGGGGTTTTGGGTAGGGCTAAGAGCTAGGTCCTTGATGGGGTTGCGCGAGCCCAGAAGGATAAATGCATGACACGCATACGCATTCACATACGCTTGCAGGCAGCAGATAGCACCAACTGGGCAAAAATGGGAGTTTTCGCACACAACATCATTAAAAATTAATTCACGCTCGATGTCCTGGCCCTGGACAGGAAACTGGTTGCAGGAGCAACAGCAGGCTAAAAAAAAATAAAAAAATAAACCATAGGCATACTTTGAAAGTCGACTTTAAAATACTTAGCACCGAAGTGTCATGTTAACACAAAATCGAATCGAAAATCGCTATTACAGATTTTTGAGGAAACGAGACGGCGATACTGCTGTTCATATAATTAACGGTGTTTTTTCGAAAAATTGTAACAGTAAAATGCTCTTGTTGGATCTGCAATAGTTGGGTGTAAACGTATACAGTTTGGTTTTAATCTAAATTTAAAGATAGATATAAATAATATAAAAGGAAAAGAGGTGTGTCCAAAGACTCACACTCACAGCCAGATTTATTCTTATACAGAAAAAAAATGTAGGAATGGTTAATGAAAACAACATAAGTTTTAATGCTAGCAGATTATTATACCAACTTCAAGTAGATATTATAATACAAAAAGACATAATCCATAAAAACTGCTTGATTATACTAATACATTAGTTAGTTATATGCATATACAAATATGTGTGCGTATACATATAGGGTATACTGTTGATGCACTTTGGTAATTTTCATATATATACCCTTTTTCACCTATAGGTTATAGGGTATACAAAAAAAAAAGAAATACATAGAATGAACTGAAGCTAAACAACAACAGCAGCAAATGAATGTGCACACACACACACACAAGAGAGAGAGAGAGAAAGAGAGAAATACACACAACACACACACGTTTTGCGGTCGCTTCCAGTGCACTTTATAATGTTGTCCCGGCCAGTTCATCCCTTCGTCCTTACCTATCCAACATCACTTGCCCCCTCCCTTCACCCCTGATGACTTAATGAGCATAATAAGCTCAACACCGAAATTACCTTTTTAAATTAACATGATGTTTTTCTCGCTCTCTCTCTCTCCCTCTGTCTCGCTCACTTGCAGGTAAGCTACCTAACCCATTCTCATACACTTGCTTAGTTGGCATAGACAAAAGCGGTTACATATTCAAATTAAGATTTTAATGCTCACGCACACACTCACCGATACACACTGAAAAATGTAACACTTGCATTTGTGTAGGTGTACGATTCCACTCCCCTCCCCCCTTTAAACGGATGCCAAAGAAATGTAAATGCAAATTAATTAAATTGCCCATTTTGATTGAGTTTAAGGCAACTCATTGTAAGTAGCTTAATGCTGCCGCACCACCAAACCCTTACTCCCTCCTCCATTGACATTCATCTCCTGATAAGGATTCTATTAATGAGACTGTTAATAAGGGTAAACGAGATTCCAAAAATGAATGAAGAAAAGTCGTAAAATAAATCAATCAGCTTTAATTGGGAAAGGCTTTATTCTAGACCACAAGAAATTATGTGTAAATTTAACAATTTTATCTTTACTAAGGAAAATTAAAAGCACAAATTTTGGCAGAGTATTTCAGAAGGGAACCGACTTTTCTATTAAAATGAACTAAAATCTAAAATATATTGCAAAAAAATTTAAAGAATGATTTTGTTTTTAGATAATAGATTTATTTTACTAAACCTTCTATATTAAGTTAACTAAAAGTCAGTTTAGAGGGTTGTGTCTATAACGCTATTTTGGGAACCAACAAATTCTCTCATTAAGAGACAAGGATTGGTAATGCCTTTCCACTACTTCAACGCTTAAACTAATTGGGAATCACAGCCTAATGCGGTGAGAAAAGATAGAGAAAAAGTTCCCACAAGTTGAAAAAAGAATTCACTAAAGATTTATTTTACATCTTCTTTGAGTTTGTATAAATCGTAAGCAAATATTTTCTATATTCTAAAATTGAAATATTTCCTGTATCCTGTATGTAGTTTTCCATTTGTCATTGTAGTGTTTAAGTTTATTTAACCAACAGTTTGTTGATCTAAAAGTTCTTATTATATAGTCTTCTATGTATCTCTAGACTACATTCTTTTAAGTACTTTAGTCTTGACGTTATTGCGTATACGCCTCATGCAACGCATGTAATTTAAATGCAATTAAAATAATAATTTATCTTACTCCACTTGGCTTGTCAACTGGATGGTAAGGATGGCAAACAGACCTTTTGCACATACGCTAAATAAATATCTAAAGCAAAAAAGAAAGTAAAACCATTTGGTGGGTGATAAATGAGTAAAAACTGACAAGTCAAATGAAGGTATAGAATAACAGCAACAACAACATCATCTCCAAAAAGGTGCCACGAGAAATGTTAAGTGAGCTGTAAGATAGACAGAGAGTGAGTAAGGTTGTAAAATCATGGTAGAGTGGTAAAAAATGAATGAGAGCAACCGACCACATCATTTGTTTTAAAAGAAACCACAAAATGCATTTAGCAATTAGCTGAAATACAATAAAAAAAATATAATAAAAAGGTCAAAACAAACTCAGCTGTGTCATAGACTTGTATAACCTTTTGCAAAAAAAAAAAAACTTTTCCTACATGAACAAATGTGTAATGAACTAAAACTTGAAGATTTTTATATACTTCTACTCAGATTTCATATATTCTTTGAGAAAAGAAATTCAATACTAAACAGTAGAAAATTTGTTATTTATAAACCCAAGAACGAATTTTGAAAGCTTGCAAAATCTTTTATTTATGTTTACTTTGTTTATAATCAAGAGACTGAGTTTTTGTGATTGAAGTTAAAAGATTTCAATGACAAAATATAATGTAAACAAAATGTTAGTTTTCTCATTCCCTCTCTCTGTGTCTCTTTTTTAGTGTTATAGGTTTCAATGACTTTTCAAAAACTATATACGTTTATGTTTCAATGATATATTTGAAACATTTAAAAAAGTTTTTTTTAAGTTTGATTAGTACACAAAAATTTTTATTAGTAAAATTATTTATTGATCCATGATTAAGAAGATCGAGTAGGATATGCTTAAAGAATCCTATATCTCTAACATCAATCTAATATTTTAGTTAAGAATAAATACTTCTAATTTATTCCAAAATACTCTAATAACTTTTAAGGAAAAAGTAAAACTCAATTTGAAAAACATTTGAAAAAAAAAAAATATTAAAATCAAATATAATACCTGTGAAAATTGCTATATAAAACATTTCATTTATAAATATACACTTATATATATGTATTCAATTAATTAAATTATTAATCAAAACGTCTGCATACCGCGATAAATCAAATAAGTTTACTGGAGGCTCTTGCAGCGGCTTCCTTTTTAATTTCTCCATCTCTGTCTCTCTCTCTCTTTTGTTGCATATTGTTGGCGTAATCAGAAAGCAATAAACAAATAAAATAACAATTAATTGGATTTTTAACCCAGCCTTTTGTTATAAATGAAAAAAAAAAAACATCAACAACACATGACCATGCCCCTTTCGTTTGTTGGGGTCTTTTGCCCAACGCCCCTAAGGGCAAGCGAAAACGTTTAAATTTTCATAATAAAATTGTAATTTATAGCATTTGCATAAAACATTTTTTTTTCTTTCTCATCTACAGTATGTGTGATTGTGTGTGTGTATCCGTGTAAAGAAAAGTAGCCAATGAACAGCAAAAAAAAACAAAATCGAGAAAATCAACAGCAACAAAACCAAAAAGAAAAAAATTTATATACATATATATTTAAAAGCAATGCAATAAAAATTTTCCCCTCATCAAAATGTTTGTCATTTTTTCTTTCCCTTCCCAATGATTTATATGATAATTTTATATGTGTGAGACTGACATGATTGAGGGAGTTAGGGGGGTGGCGTACTTGTTAAAAATAAGAATGCAATTTAATAGCTTAATTGCTTGGTCAATGATTATCTTAAGTAAAGGATTAAAAATGAATTCAATTCAAATTAAGTGGACTCAAAGCCATAAATACCTTGAATACGAGAGTTGTTTTTTGTTTATTCTTTTACTTACGATTTTACTTTTAAAGATCTGCAAGGATAATTTTTAATATTATGAGAAATTTTAGTTTAATTTAGATCTATTTAATATTTGAATTGTTAGAAATGTTAAAAACGAGGCTTAATCAATTGGTATTATAAGCCAACACGTATCAAAAAGAAAAACATTAAAGTTAATCATTATTTTATTTTATAAACTTAATTTCTTTGACTATTCATTTATTAAAAAGAAAGAAGTTAAATTATTCAATTTATTTATATTTTAAACTTATCTTAAAAAACTGTTTTACCTATTTATACAATCATCCATTTCGTTCTTAATGAATAATAATCTATTTAATAAATTAATGTACTTTTTTTTTAATAATCAAAAGACTACACAAGATCTTGTCCTGTTATTGCTAAAAAGGTTATTAAAATAAGGTAATGAAAAATTTTAAATGACCATTTGTAAGAGCATATTGAGACAATCATTATATCAAAAGGACGAATTGATAGTCGGAATTGATTAACAATAATGAACGGTGTTTGCAGTGAATCTTATAAAAGTGATATTTAAAATTTTAATGACCGAGAAGGTCATTTTGCGATATATTTCTATTAAAGATCTGAATATATCTTAAACAATGACTTACAATAAGTTAAATGAGCGAATTACTACGTAGACTCTTGTCATTGAACAACCCTCTTATCTTTCTAGTGTTAGCCAAGAAGCACTCACCGAACTTGATTCATGAATAAGCAACCCCCCATTGGGCAAGATTTCATTGTTTTCTTTTTATACCCTTGCAAAAAGGGTATATTAACTTTGGTCAGAAGTTCACAAGGCATAAAAGGAATCATCTCTGACAATATAAAGGATATATATTCTTGATCAGCTGAGTTCATATAGCCAAGTGCATCCGTCTAATTGGATCCATGTAAACTCCTCCGAAGCCCTTAAAGGTTTGCTTTTTCTGCAGGTACTGTATATCTCGGAATCTTCCTGATCGGATGAATATATCATATAGAGCTTATTGGAATGATATTTTAAAAATATCTCAGGTGAGGGGGCAGGTAAATATATAAACCGTATAAGCCGTTCTATGGTCAGTCATTAATGGGTTAAGAATGTACATACATAGATTTAGAGAAATAATTTGGTATTTCTTAAAACGATTGTTACGTAGTTTGATTTTTGTCAGTTTACTACACATAAAAGAATCTGTCATAAGTTTCAGTAGAATCAATTGACTATATAGCTAAAGTTGCCATAAGAACAATCGAATCAACTTTCTGACATTATGTTCTTCCTTAAAATTCTGATAAATTATGTGTCTATGTATATATAATTATCAAAAAGGACAGTTTGCAAGGGTATACGAAATTCCTCTTAAGTTTTTCCTTTGACTTTATGCCACATTTATAAATGTCGAGTCCATTGTAACAGTTCACCCGATTTACCTGCAATGTTTATTATTGTTTTTTTTTTTGTGTGTTTCTGTTTTAGAATAATTCTTTTTAATATTAAGTAAAAAAGTTTCAGTTCCTTTTTTGTTTGCTGGATGGCTGACTGGCTCGTTGGTTGGTTGGTGTTATAATTGCCAGCCACCCGCGGCGACTTTAACTTAAAGCATTGCTTGTCAAAAGTATGTATATACAATTTTTTTATATATGTACATATGTATGTACGTATGTATAAAGTGAGACAGCAATTTATATTCATGAGTTGTTGTTGGCACTGGCAGTGGCACTGTGAGTGGTGTTGTTGCCCCAAGAGCATGCTTATTGTTATCCATGAATTAACTTGACTCTTATCGCGACTCTTGAGTGAGTTTTCTTCTTCGTGACTTTGAGTTAGATGGCAAAAACATATTAAGCTTGTTATGGCCTTACGCAAAATGACTTTAATTGTCTAACACAAAACATGGCCCAAAACCCTGTATACATAACTCTCCCTCCTCCCTCCGTTCCTCTCAGCCAGTGAATCGTTTAGTCTGCTCACATAACTTCCTGTGTTAAGGAAATAATTGTCAAAATATAAACTAGTTATAAATTATTATCATCATGCACAACTCTAAGCAAAAGACTTGGACCCCAAGACAAGTTGCAAGCTACAAAATGTAATGGATAAATACATCAACACACACACTCACACACACATACAGTCTGTGGTTGCAAATTGTAAACAAAACTAAACCACAATATTACACTAGTTTCAAGAGAGCGAGAAAAATATATGTATGTACATATGTATGTATACAAACATATTTACATACATACATACATATGTATCTTCCTTAAGTTTTCTCAGTACATAACCGCCAATTCTTTACCCTACCATATAACAAAGTAGTAAAAATCAGGTATAAGGGTGTGGTAAGCCCTTACCGAAGTTTGCATACGCTTGCTGAAACAGTATTTTTGACAATTATACATATGTATACATACATACATATGTACATCATGTATCATTTACGTATGTATATTTAGAAAATAATTAGATCTGAAGCAGAATCATTAGGAAGTACATAAAACTAGTAAAACTTGAAACTAAATTTTTCTTTGATCGATTGTTCCCATGATAAAGCTAAAACAAATAGTAAACCAAGTATGGTCATGGTAAGTGAGAAAAAAAATATTATCCTTATACAAAGCGAAGGTCTCAGGTTATATTTTTATTCTGCCAGTATTGATGTTTCCCCAGCTAAAGTCCAGCTTGTGTTAAGGATGCCAGTACTTTTAAAGGTTTGCTTCAACTGTAAGCTACACCAGAACTGCCAATCGATACTGTCTGCCACCTGCTTATCTATCGATATTTCACGAATAAATCGAAAGTTATTATAATGTGTAGCTCGACGGATTTTTAGTGTTGGAAAATTCAAAAATGTGTAAAAAAGAAGAGACTTGAACTTTATTGTTGTATAAAAATTGCACTGCCAGACAGTTGAAATATATTAAAAATCTATTGTAGTGCAAAATAATTGTTTTTGCTTCTCTGTATATATCGTTATACTACAAAAGAACAGCGTTTTAAAAATTAATAATTTTTAAATTTGATCGCCCTGTAAATTTTTTCCTGTCGTTTGATACCACATTTAACCTTAAGGCAGAATTGAGCGCAAAAAGTCTTAGTAAATATTCACAATAATGAAAAAAAAATTTGTGGATTCCCCCAATATTTGAATGCGATCAAATCGCTTCCCACAGCTGGTCACATTGCACAAATGTTTTTCTTTTCATTGGCAGATTTTATACAGGAAAGACGTGTAGCGTGGAGTGGCTTTCACTTTCAAAAATTTGTTAAACTCGAAAAAGAAAATGGATTGTGCACATCATAACCAATTAATCGACATTAATGATCTTAATGAACTCCTCTCCGATCTTGTTGATATACACCGAGACGAATTCTTAGGATTGGCCATGAAACGGGTGCTGGAGTGCATCTTTACACTAATGGACAAAAAAAACGTGAATTTGTCACCAAAGATATTTAAAAAGTTCATCTCAGCTATGATAGCTGAATTTGATGAAAATGCTGATGCTGCCTTCTCAACGGAGCATCGACAGTTGGTAGCCAATGTATTGGAGTGCGTCCACATACAAGTGACAAAATTTCCCAGTGAAGAAGGAAAATCGCTGCTGGAACAATTGTGGTCACTCAGTCTATATGGAGAGCGCGTGCATCCTCTCGCTGCGCAAATACTTGTCAAGCTTTTTGACGATTTCATTCGTGATCTCGGACTAGAAAGGTATCCGGATTTGCTGGTTGTCATACGACATCTTCTTCAATCAAAGGAAAAAAAAGAGCGTCAGTCAGCCTACTTTCTAATGAATAAGCTAAAGGAGATCTTTGATGACGTTACAGATGTCATCAAATGCACCAAACAAAAGTGGTCAGAGTACATTGATATAGTGGAACACCTGGAAGAGCAACAGATGCACACAAACCTTATCAGGGTATTTAAAGATTACGAATCTGGTAACGATGATTTTTCTCCTTGGATCCACGTTTTATACAAGAAATCTCTCCAATCTGACAATATATCAATTGTCTATGAAACTGTCAAATTTATTGTGGCCCATTTGAAGTTGTCCCAATTGACTGACTGGAATCTAATGGAAGACTTTCTAGCAACAACCAATAGAACACAGTTGTACAATGTCGAAGATGATGACCGATCTTATCCATTATTTCAAAAATTTGTATCAGAAAATGATAAAGATTCAATTGTTGAAGCCCTGGTTAGCGTTCCTTGGGAATGGAATGGTTTTCCATTGTATGAGTGGCTACAAAGTATATCTGAAGAAGAAAACCAAGAATTGCCGAGCATTAGTAAGGAAATGTTTTTTAAGCTCTGCTCAGTAGTCGCAAAAAATCGACATTTGAACGAGTCAGTCTTAGTACGTTTCGCAAATCCCTTCCAGGTATGTCATTTATATCTGGACTTTTCTGCAATGACATTCTTGTTACCGATCATTTTCAGGCAACAATTGAACAACTACCCCTGGAGGATTACTTAACCTATATTGAAATGATGTACAAAGAAGGTATGCAACTTTTTGAGGAGCACCGTCGTTTGACCAGCAAAATAGACGAGTGCAACAATTTCAAAATGAAAGTGACTTACTTTAGCCCACTGTGTTGTGAAATTATAAGTTGCCAAATGAATTTAGACAGCGACATCTACATTTTCATGGCTATTATTTATAAATTAAGAAACCTGCAGAGGTCTCAACATGGATGCTTGCGATTATTCTGTGTATATGGAATATTTTACGGAAGTTATTATTTGGATGAGATTCGTTATTTCTATTCTACTGAATATGGAGTGGACGTTTCTTTGGTCAGAAATGGTAAAGATTTAAAGGCGATTCAAAAACATTTGCTCGATAAACTAAAGTGCGAAACGAGTGAAGAGAAATCTTATCTGCTGAAAGTTACCACGGAGTCTTTTGTGAATAGTTTAAAAAACTGGAGTGAGATCGAAGAACTGCAGTTGAATCCCGTGGAACTTCTTCAGCAGGGAGGAAGGAGAATACAAAAATGCTTGGCATATCTTTTAGAATACTGTAATCAACGATTACAGGACGAGAATGTATTACCTGCGTTTATCGCCTCCTTGAAAAATTATCCTATTTATGATGTGTAAGTCAAATCATTTAATAAATTTTCTGATTTCTTAATTTAACCCTTTTCTCATTTTATTTGGATAGTGCTCAGAGAATTGCACAATATGCAGCGAAACATTTAAAAATTGAAGAGCAAAATACAATCTTTTTGGATATTATAAGCGACCATTTAAAGTACAAGGGGGGTGTTATATATGGAATATTCCAATCTGATTTAAAATTACGAGCACATCAAGTGCTTCAAATAATCCTCGACAATTTACCACTTTCTGAGGATGCATGGTAAGAGAGACAAATTTTAGTTGTAAGTGAAGAGTGCAAACAAATCTAATTTAAAATATTTGCAGGATTGAGGCAACTTACGCTTTTTGTTCAAATATAAAGAGATATGAAATTTATTTTGTGTTGGATTCCTTTATATATTATGCATTGCGGCAATCTGATTCCTATGTGAAAGAAGTCGGCGATGAATTAATTCGAATAAACAATGAGATAAGCGAAACCCATCCCAATTATCGGTACAATTCCAAGGAGCACAGATTTAAATTTTACATTGCAAGAGCCTTGTTAATTTTGGCAAAAAATCAATGCTCAGATGAGCTATGGTCGGCATTATTTTCGCAAAATGATCAATTAAACATTACTTGTATGTATGAACTGATTGTGGCGAAATCTTTACCCAATTTGGAGCTACTCTTGGAGCGGTTGGAGTCAATATCCACTCTTGAGCCGAGTCAGCAAGTGTCCTTACTTTCTGTTACCAATATTTACCTCAACCGTACTTGGTATGTGGGTAGTGAGAACTACCAAAAGGTGTATGCCATATTGCTGAGCCTAACAATGAATGACGAATCACAAGTGCGTCAATTTTCTAAGTTGATTTTAAAATCACTAATTGCAATGTGGAAAGAGAGAAGGTAAAAGAAGAAGTGAGCTCCACTCTGAGATCTGATTAACATTTATTTAAATCTTATTTTCAAGCCTTCCTGAACCTCTAAGCAATTTATGGCAGACAACTTTTGAAGGCGATGTGGCAAACATATCTATCGAACCGCAGTTGCAAGCTCATCTCTTTCCGAATGAAATGATTTCACTTTCTTTTCCGACCTATGGAAAAGACCATGCGTTTTGTAGCTATGCTTTCTTCATGTCAAATTTAAAACCTTCTGGTATCTCGCGGGAAGAGTTAATAATAATAAACAAATTTCGTGAAGCCATTAAATTGGCACTCTACGAACATCAGCACGAAACGAATGTTTCTCCAATGAGCGATATATATCCAAAACCAGATCTTGTCCCAGAAAATGATGTTGCTGATCTTATTGTGGTAGCAGCTCTCATTAATGATTCAACCACTTTAAATAAATTGGTGTAAACGTGCAAAGTATGTGGAGTTAAAACTTTGATATTGAGCGACTCTACAAATTTAAGGTAAATGTTTCACAAAAAAAATTTAAACTACATTATTAATGCTAAAATAAATTATAGTGCAAACAGTAAGGATTTAAACATTGTAAAAGTTAAGCCGGAAAAACTTCAGGATTATTTACGGGAGAAAAAGAGAGAGAATTATAATATTGTTGCCACTCAAAATACTGGTCAAAATGCCAATTTTGTTAACTATTCTTTCGCAAAAAAGACAATTTTGCTATTTGGGTAATATAATTGAATATAATTAAGTATTTTTATGATTAATATTCAAATCTTTATTGTTTTTACAGTCCTGAACAAAATGACACACTGGACAATTTAAGAGATTTTTTGAATAATACAGTTGAGATACCACAAAATGGTTTTCAAAAAGCACGACAACTTTTTATTTTTAAATTTTATCAACAGTATTTGGCTAAGGATTGAGTTTGAAATACTATATAACTACTTTTAGATAGTAAGTTTAATAATCAAATACTAAAGCAGAACTAATGCATTTATTGGAATTGAAATTAATTTGTTGCTCAAACAGCGGAATTAGACAGTTTGCTTTACTCCTTTTAAAACCAAAGAAGGAACCTCAAAATTGAATTTTTGCTAATATATTTTTTTGAGTATTAGATGATATGATATTGTTGGAGGAAACAGAAACTAATGAAGAATAAAAATGTGAATTCGTTCCCAGAAACATTTCAGAAATAAATTTCTGCAATATTTGCTGAATTTGATAAAAATACTGATACTGCAACTTCTTGAACGGAGCATCGTCAGTTGGTGGCTAATGTATTAGAATGCCTCCAAATACAAGTCACAAAATTTCCCAGTGCAGAGTAGAGTAGAAATTATACCATTTGGATGCTGTTGGCAAGGGAATTGTGGACTCCGATCTTTGCAGAAGATCGAAGAAATAAAAAAAAAATTTTGTTTTAAATGTAATTACACTGTGCAATATTTTATTTTAAAGTTAATCATTTAAGGGGGCCTTCTAGTGTAACGGGTGCTTATTTCATGCAATTTTCAAAAGCCAAATGATTTCAATAATACAATTTATTGTTTTGGCAAATATTTACGTAGACTCCTCTGATTTTTAGTGTTGGTAAAATCAAAAATATGTAAAAAAGCTAGATTTGAACTTTAGTGTTGATGAACGACGACTTAACGGGCCGCGCCATAAAAATATCGCTGCCAGACAGTTTTCTAATTTTGAAAAGATTTATTCATTTATATCACTTAAAAGTCTCACTGCACTTTGGAGCACACCGGTGTCTACATATGTAGATGAGTGTGGTAATTTGTTGACACAAAACTTATACATTTTTTGTATCGATAAACAGTTGGTCATTATTTTAACAAAAGGGAATACCCGAAATATTTCATAAGCTTCCGAGAAACCAAGATATTGTAGATAAATGAGAAAAATTGCATATGTATGTATGTATGCATGTACACCCATATGTATGTTTGTATGAGTGTGCGTTTTGTCAATTCGAAATCATTCGATTCCAGTGAAAAATAAATATTTGTATTTCCACTGAAAGTTAAAGCTCTGAAGATTTTAATATAAATCGACTCACTTCACGCAAAGTTCTTTCTTTTCGTCAGCAGACTTTGCAGGGGAAAGACGTATCTCGTGCTTTATTTTTCTTTAAATTATCCTTAAATTTATATCGGAAATGGATTCTGCAAATCATATGGATATTAATGATCTCATGTGTAGTCTCGTTGATTTGCCACACGAGGCAATCACCATGAAACGAGTGTTGCAGTGCATCTTTAAACTGACAAAGAATAAAAAAGTTTATTTGTCACCACAAATATTTCAGAAATTAATATCTGCAATAATTGCTGAATTTGATGAAAATGCTGATGTTGCTTCCTCAACGTCCTTCCTTCAGCATCGTCAGTTGGTGGCCAATGTATTAGAGTGCATCCAAATACAAGTGACAAAATTTCCTAGCGCAGAAGGAAAATTGCTGCTGGAACGATTGTGGTCACTCAGTCTAAATGGAGAGCGTGTGCATCCCCTCGCTGCGCAAATACTTGTCAAGCTCATTGACGATTTCATTCGTGATCTCGGACTACAAAGGTGTCCGGAATTATTGGTTGTCGTACAACAACTTCTTCTATCAAAGGAGAAAAAAGAGAGACAGTCAGCCTACTTTCTAATGAATAAACTTAAGGAGATCTTTGATGACGTTGCGGATGCCATTAAGTGCACCGAACAGCAATGGTCAGACTACATTGATGTAGTGCAACAACTGGAAGTGCATCACTTAAACTCAAATTTAACCAGGTTTTTAGACGATTTCAAATCCGTTAATGACTTTTTTCCTTGGATACACATTTTATACAAGAGATCTCTCCAATCTGACATTGTCCATTGTCTTTGAAACTGTTAAATTTATTGTGGCCCATTTGAAGTTGTCCCAATTGACTGAGTGGAATCTATTGAACGACTTTCTAGCAGCAACCAATAGAACACAGTTGTACATTGCCGAAGATGACGAGCGATCTTTTCCACTATTTCAAAACTTTGTATCAAAAAGTGAAATAGAGTCAATTATTGAAGCCCTGGTTAACGTTTCTTGGGAATGGAATAGTGTTCCATTGTACGAGTGGCTGAAAAGTATTCCAAAAGAGAAAGAAGGTCAATTTCCAAGCATTAGTAAGGAAATTCTTTTCAAACTCTGCTCAGTAGTCGATGGATTAGCAAACAACAATGATGTTGCTGATCTTATTGTGGTAGCAGCTCTCATTAATGATTCAACCACTTTAAATAAATTGGTGCAAACGTGCAAAGTATGTGGAGTTAAAACTTTGATATTGAGCGACTCTACAAGTTTGAGGTAAATATTTCAGAAAAGAAAAATGTTAATTAAATGGCTAATCATATGAATAATTTACAGTGCAAACAGTAAGGATTTAAACATTGTAAAAGTTAAACCGGAAGAACTTCAGGATTATTTACGTGAGAAAAAGAGAGAGAATTATAATATTGTTGCCACTCAAAATACTGGTCAAAATGCCACTTTCTTTAACTATTCATTCGCAAAAAAGACAATTTTGCTATTTGGGTAAGTCCGCATTCAATGTAATCGAATCCGTTTATAAATAATATTCTAATGTCAAATATTAGTACAGAATAAATCAACATACCCAATTGGAGAATATTAAATCTTTCTTGGATAATACCGTTGAGTTGCCACAAATTGGATTTCAAAATGCCCAACAATTTTTGATTTTTAGATACTATCAACAGTATTCGACAAAGGATTAAAATTTAAGAACATTTTACTAATGCTATAAAACTTAATAATAAAAAACTGAAGTATGTTTCTGTTTATTCTAATAATAATTAAAAATTGTACCATTTGGATGAAATTAAAAAGGGAATTGGGGACTCAGATCTTTGCAGAAGGTCGGAGACATAAAAAAAAAAACTTTTCACTCTCTGTTTATATATATAGGTAATATGTATACATATTTGAATAAATACAGATCAATGTTGGTATTGAAACCATAAACTTTTCTTTGTTTTAAAGCTAAGAACACTGAGCAATATTTTATTTTAAACTTAATCATTTAAGATAAGTACGTAGATTCTATTTCATATACTGTGCAATGTGGCACAAAGTTGACTTTTCGTTGGAAAAACTTTTCTGTTTTCCATCAAATTCATAAAATAATATTTATTACTAACAATTTATTTCGTCCTGTTATAATAGTCAAAGGACAAATGCTTGAACTTGCCTAACTCCACCTAAGTACTTGCCTGAGAGCTTCGTCCATATGTCTCATAAATTGGAATCTAAAAACATAAAAAAATACACAGACTTAAATTCTTTTTAATTCAATGAAAATGGATAAACCTTTCAATTCGATTTTTTTTAATTAAATTTGTAAACTCCATATTTTATTCCTCTCTTGATGATCGATCTTAAAATACTGCATTTTTTATACCCTGTACCCATAGGGTAAAAGGGTATATTAAAGTCGCTGAAATGTATGCCGTATGAACACCTAGATCTCAGAGACTATAAGAGCTAGAGCCACCAAATTTGGTGTGAACATGCGTCTAATGCATACACAGGTCAAGTTTGTTGACCACTTCCGCCCCCGCAAATCGCGAAAACGTATTACTAGAGCTGTATTAAAGATATCGTATTCTTACTTGGCACACCTAATTATATACCCAAACTGAACCAGCTCACCAAATTTTGTCGAAATCGGACAATAAATATCGGAGATATACCTATATGAGTTTTGCACTGAATTGCCAAGGCGACATTGGCTGGCAAGAGTGAGCGAGACAGCATGCGTTTGCTGTTGCTGCATGTTAAAGAGAATTTTGCATGAAATTGATGGCGATTTCGAGGATATTTTATTTTATTTAATATAACTAGTTGGTACAGGGTATACCCAATGTCGGCAGGGACGACTTGCTTGCTTCATTTTTTTAAGAGCTTACTAAAAATATTTGTTAGACATTTAAAAATTATTACCAAATCTTTCATCCTGTTGCTGTTCTTTCTTGTACTTCATTGTCCTTGGCATTGTAAGGATTATATAGTGGATATGAGTGCGTGTAGTATAAAGTTTTGTAAGCAGATAAAGTCATTTGCTTTGATATCTCTTACTAATTATTACCAAGCTCTGTGAGAGCTAAGCTCAGGCAAGAAAGAAGAGCACATTATGGTGATAGAAGGGAAGTGTGTGTGTTTGGGAGGGTAACTTTCCTAAAAACAACAACAAGCATAATAAATGACAACAATTCAAGCTAAATGCGGCTGCTTGTGAATCCTTTTCTACTACAAAAACAAACAAACAGCCAACAGTCAGAAGCAGCACTAGCAGGAGGCAACAGACCACATCCTTGCTGGCAGAGAAAAGCATTAACAGCATATTATCCTTTCATGGATCTCTCTCCCACTCTCTCTCTCTCTCTCTGATTCTCTCTCATCCTTTATCTATCTCTTATACAAAACAAAAGCCAACGAAGCGTTCAACAAAAAGGACGAAATGAGGCAGGAACTCTGTCGATGGAAATGTGTAAAGGAAAGGCGTTGGTAGAGAGAAGGAGGGAGGCTATTGAGTTTTGTTAGAAGTGAAAAATATGATGAAATTAATTTTTAGGTGTGTATGTTTGTGTGTGTGTGTGTGTTTACATTTTTCTGAAAAAGGTTTTTACCAAAAGAAAATGAAAGCTGCTGAAAATGCTTCAAAATGAAACTGAAAACGAGAAGATTAAATTAAAGCGTTTGCTGAAATGTTGTCATTTATAATTTTCCACAATTGCCGCTAATCAAATTTTGTGTGTTCCTGTCTTTCCCTCTTCTCTCTCACCCTATTATCTTCTTCACTTGCCTTCTCTTTTGCTGTATGTGTAAAAGGACAAGAAAAATTCCATGAAGCCTTTTCCCTTGTTTGCTTCTTTTAATATGCCATAAAATTCAATGGAGTAGCTAAAAATGCCTCCTGCTGGGTGTCTGGTTTTGGCCAAAATGCGGCGATAAAATAGACCGAAACCCCCCTCAAAAAAAAAAAAAAAAAAAAAAAACGAATCTATTAAGTGGAAATTTATTTAAGCAACCAAAAGGAACCAAAAAAAGATTGTAATAACTTGTAAATTGTAACGACAATTGTATACCCTTGCTAATATAGCAAAACCTGAAGCTCAATGGACTATGCAAATCTTTGGAATTCAATATTAGAACGGAATTTTTGATTTAGATCTACAAACCACCAATCTTAACTTTATAATTGGATCTTTTAGATAGAAAAGCAAATATTTACATAATTATTGCACTTAGTTTTAAGGGGGGAAAACAGTTTAGATCAGTCAAAAACCAATTTTTTTTCTTATTGCATAAATCGTAGTAGTTTAGTATAACTACTAAAGAATATGAAGTAAAAATTTTAAAGCTTAATTCCGATGTTTTAAGAACTTAAGTGATACGCCCGTCAGTTCGGCATAGGACACTCGAAACAACTTTTTTCAACTGGTGGGAATTCTAGCTTAAAAAGTTATCGAACAATTGTTCTGAAATTTTTCATGTTTTTTTCTTTATTCAATTCTGAAATATATTAACTTAAATCTAGGATAATATTATTATTAAAAGTATTTTTAAGCAAAATATGGTAAGAAAAACTCAAAAACATGCAATTATTAATATTTTTTAATCAGAGTTAGGTTCATATTCTTTAAAAATATGTTGTTGATAAAAAAAAAACATTGTTGTTGTTTTCGAAGAAAAATTGCAGCTTCAGAAATTCCCACCCGGATGGCGATAGTTTTTACCCTACTTTTTCCTGGAGAAATAACTTGAAAAAATTAAAGTATAAATAAAATGTCCTACAAATTTGAACAATTTCTTATTATTTCTTCTTGGTTAAAAAAATTCTTTATAAACACCGAAATTTCGGTCTCGTAAACTGGTCTTGTCCCTTAAGAGAGTCATTTAGGGATTCTATTTCTTTATAACTAAAACCTATTTCTTTCACATTATCTAGTGATGACTAAGCTTTAAATGTGATTAGCAAAACGAATATGTCCCTTTTGAAAAGGGTATTGGAAAAGAAGAAAGTGGATCCATAAAATGTTGTTTGTATTTTATATTTGTGTTTGTGTTTTCTGCTCTTGCCTGCAGTCCATAAAGAAATATTAAAAAAAATATATATAAGCAGAAAAAGCAAACCCATTGCCAACTAGCAAAGCCAAGCCAATAATGTGAAGGCGTTGACTGAGTTTTCTTTCATTTTTTATACAATTTTTTATGCATACATACATACAAATATACATACATACATAAATAGATATTCCTTTAGCTGTCGTTGATATTTTTATTGCAGCAATTGAATGGTTAGAAATTTGCACAGGATTTGCCTAAAGTTTTCGTTCTTTTTTTTTCTCTTTGGGGCCAAGATTTAGCAACTTATCCTTATGGCTGGCAACTGGGCGTATGCGTAATATTCACTATACTCGTTTTAGGGTCGTTTATTTGCCCCTTTTGGATTGGCCTTCAAAGTTAGAGTCAATCCATTTACAACAGCAAATCTAAAAATAATCATAAATTGGTAAAATTTTTATATATGTATATAAGTCCCCTAATTTTTTTTGTGGTTTTTCGAAAATACTTTAATGTTAAATCTTACTATCGTAACAATAATATTATGATTAATGATATCATTTTTACTGCAGTTTACATAGAAATTATTTATAATTTTCATAAATCATAAGTTAACACACAAAAAATATAGCAATTTATTAAAGTTTTAATTCCAGGCAATAAAATTTATAATTATTAAAATTAATTAGCTGTAAAAATTAGCACCTAATGGAATTATGCCAAACACATATGTCCAAATGCCTTATGCACAGACGATTTGCCTATCAAAACGAAGTCACAAAATAAAATTTCAATACAATTACAATGTCATTGACATATCTCTCCTCCACCCCCCCTACAAAACATTGAACCTGGCATTTCCGTTTGGCACGTCTGCCATATCCGTTTCCGTTGTGCTGCCACTCTTGAAATTTTTGTAATTGTATACCAACAGTAGAGGGGATAAGTAACAAATAAAAAACAGAATTTTTGCATTATGTATTTGTATCTATGCCGAAGATGGAATAGTGTATTGCACTGTATGGTATACCCTTTGATACCGTATAAGCTCTTATTTTTCTTTCCATTTGAGGATACATCCCTTGGATCTATCCTTTCGTAAATAAGTTTAAATATATGAGTTCCTTTTGCTAAACTTTAAATAATTATACTTAAAGGCATAGATAAATAAAGAAAGAATGAATCTAAAAAGAAATACATATATTTGAAGACTCTAATGTCTCTCTTATTCTCATATGTCTTATTTGTAATATTGGGCCGGTAACTTTGGCGAACAGTTTTACAGTGACTTTCGTCATGTAAGTTTGACAGTGATTACTGTCATGCAAGTTTGGTAGTGACTGCTGAGTCATGCAAGTTTGGCATTGACATTGTTACTAAGCGGGATGGCAATTGGATTTGTCATCGAGTGTGGTCCAATGTACTGGTCAATCTGGAACAAAACGGCTTAAAGAACACACGGAACTCGCTTCACTTATTATAATGGTATAGGATAAATCTAACTTACCCGGAGACCCCGAGGGTTATCCTACATACATACATATATAAAAATAGAAATATTCGCTTGTCTTTTTCACTATACCAAAGAAAAAACTGCTGACACGGATATAAAATAAATTAGAATATAAGTTAAACTAAAGTTTTTAGAAGCATTCAAAACGATTTCGATTCAATAGTTTAAGTTTAACATCTTTTAGTTCTTTTCATCAAGTTTCAGACTTAACACTTGAAGTAGCAAAATGGGCCTAATATTTTACTTGATAAAAGGCCAAAGAATTTCCTTAAAACCTTGCAAAGACCAACTAAGAAATCAGCAACTTAATGTTATTCCATAATCTGGCATATAAATTAAACAATTAGAAATTGCAATGCTGTGTGCCAAACTCAATTAGTTATATTTTCAGACGACTATCTTATTCCTTGAGTAATAAAATAAAAAATAAACAATTAAGTAATGTACTACGCTAATTGGTAATTGGAAATCTATTTTAAGAGTTAATTTAACTTACATTAAATTTAGATTAAATCAAAGACTCATAAAATTTTGAGTCAAAATACTTAACGTAATTTAATTTCTCTTTTGTTAATCGAACTAGACAATTGCACACGCATAATTTAATATTTTTACCATTGATCAATTCACTTTCACTAGCATCCAGAGTATTCCACTGAGCTCAACTTGACTTGACTCAGCTTCTGGTTGAATAAATCTCAATAAAATTGAATTAAATTCCTTATCGTTCAGTCTCGACTCGTGCAGCTGTCTATCCATCCCTCTCTCTCTCTCTCTCTCTCTTTGTCTCTGTTCCTGACTCTTTCTGACCCTCATGTCAATGGCAGTTTGGTTATAATTAATTTGTGCAGAAATCAGATGGCTGTCGACAATGCAATCTGAGTGGCAAATCTGTTTTCAATTAATGGCCAAATTGTCGAGCACGTAAAGCTGTTTTCATTCAACTAGCTGAACAGAACTGAACTTTTGCTCTGCTGCCTGTCCAAAGACCTTGCAGACGATGGCAATAAAAATGGCAAAAAAAAAACACACACAAAAACAAAACAAACAAATACAACATTTCTGTTTGTTACGCACAAACACAAAAACTGATTTCGGCCATGCATAAATGCAAAGCAAATCAAGCAGCTGGGAAGAATGTTGCTCAAAATGATTTTTCTTCAATTTGTGTCCGAGATTTTATAGCAGGCCATGGAAAATGTTGCAACGATTTCCATAAAACTTCAGTTAAAAAAAAAAAAAAAATTAAGAAAAATTGTTACGAAAATTCCTTTATGTAATGTTTTGGGAAAAACATTTGTCTCAATTGCACAAAACATTTGTTCAAATTTTTAAACAATTAACTATGAGTTAAGAAAGAAATTCCATTTAAAAAAAGGAAAAAAAAACTATTTAAAACAAAACTTTAAATTCTGCAGGAACATTTTTACCTTCTGTTTAGTTTGTTTTGTAATTTAAAAATCATTTGAATCATTTTGAATTAATATTATCAACGTTAAGTTACCTATTATATTTATTTATTTTTAGTCTACTTAAATTATTTCCGTTAGAAATTATTTGACAACAAATTTTCTTATATCTTTACAGCATACTTTAAATTTGACTGCTTAATTAAAAATTTTGTCAAAGTAAGTAATAACTTAAAATATTCAAATTGAGAATCACATAGAACTGATCAGATGTTTCTAATGCACAGATGTAAGTGCTATCAATCCCAAAGAGTATACATACTCTTAATCAGTAACAAGAGCTCAGTCAATCTAGACATTTCAGACTATTTTTCGGTTTGTCTGTCTGTTTCTTTGCTGCTTTTAGATAGTAATCTTGAAGTTACGTGATTGAAACTTGATAGATAAGTTTTTTAGATGTGTACGCGATGTAAGTTAAAGAATCGCTCGGATCGAAGCACTATAAGGTATAATTACTAGCGAAATAATTGACATTTTTAAGGGTTTGACTTCAAAAACAAATGCAAAGCAACTATTTTTGTAAATATTATATTTTTTTCTAAATTTTATGTAAAATGTTTTCACCCTTTAAATAAATCATATTTTATTACTTTAATAACGTATGAAATATAAAATAACCTATATATATATGTAAAATATAAGAAACAATATAAATATTTTGTAGGAAAACCAATTTCAATCCTTTAAAATTACAATCTATTTGATTTGAGGAGTAAACTAGTTTTGGGCAAATTGTAAAAGAAGGCAAGGGAAAACATTGAAAATTGAACGTATGTACATACATACAACCAATGAGAAAATTCTCTAGAGTATGCCATTGAGACAAGAGAAATAACAATAATAACAATGAGAGAAAGAGAGAGGCGTCTGGCAGGACATAAGTAAAATACTTAAGATAAGCAAAAGTGATGGCCAAAGTGGTTTCGTTTGGTTTGGTTTGGTGTAATACTGTTGGTTGGGTAAGTCATAACCATAAGGCGTCGGCGTTGGCATCGGCATCGGCGGTGACGGTGGCAACAAACAAACAAACATTGAGCCAAACATAGAAATTTTCCAAGTACTCAAGGGTCCCATTATCTGGAAAAGGGTTACGCAATTACATGAACGGAGTGAAGGGTTGAACTAAATAGAAAGGGGCCCCCAGACGGCAAACAAATGTAAAAAGCAAAGCTGAAAGGACACTTCTGACCATGATTTTGATTCCGATTTAGCTACATATCTGCTGCCTGATGTGCGTGTCGTGTGGGTGTGTATGTGTGGATAAGTGTGTGTGTGTGTTTACATAAATTGTTTACCAATCTGGTCGAAAATCGGAATTTCAAATTTTGTCTCTTGCAAATTTATGCGCACATTTAAACAATTTACATTACAGAGTGAAAGGACACACACACAGAGAGCCGTATAAGGATACATTTCATTTCATTTGGAAAATAAGTAAAAGCCAAAAGTCGTTGGATATCCCTTTTTTTGTTTCTTGCCTCTGGGTGAGTGTATATGTGTGTGTGTAGAAGGCCATTGCCTTTAACCAGTACCAGGACATTGCACCTGTAAATGTGATTTAAATTGCAAAATCTAAACAACAATCAAGGGTCCTTGTCTTGACCACGGCCAATGTTGTCCTGTAAGTTCAGGCGTAAGCAGCCGATTTGTTCCTTCCTTGCCTCCATTTTCCTCCTATGCCTTCTGCCTTGTCAACAGCGTCGCTGACGGGCAGAGATTAAGATGCAAATTTTCGGCAGCAACAGCAACAATAACAACATCATCATCATCATCTACAACATCCACATCAGGTTTAAGCATCGTTCTGGCTGTGGCACCCGGGGCCTGACTAGAGTAAAACACCTGTATACCAAATCCGGGCATCTCGGCAAAGTGCAAAGTGAATATTCATGTTGCTTGTCAGAGGGACGTAATACAACATTTCGTTTGCCAGAGGGTGGCTAGAGAAATTGGTATTGCAGGGTAGAATAGGGTAGAGGGAGGTCAACAACAGCTGGACACTTGGTCAACCAAGTGTGTAGATCCGTCAAAAATGCAACAACAAACAAAATTGTAAAATTTACTGAAAATGAGTTAATCCATTAGCCATTTTACCAATCTTAAGAAAAGTTAACAAACAAAAAGTTGCTTATTTTATACTAAGTCTAATTTGTTTTGAAAGGACTTGAGGAATGTTTATTTAATTACTTAAGCATTTGCATGTCAATTTACTTTAATTAAATTAACTAAAAAACATTTTAACTCTTTGTTAGTTAAGAATTGAAATATGTATTCCAACTTTTTAGTTGCATTTATACTACACTAAAAGATAAACTAAATATTGTATATAGTTCAAGTTTTTCTTGGTATAAGAATATTATATAAAATTTAATAACTGTAGAACAAATTGAAATTGAAAATATATTAAATACTAGATCTGCAAATAGGTTTAGATGTTTATGTTACATGAATTATATTTTTAAGTAATAATTTGATTTTACTAACCTTTTGTTTTCAATTGATCATGTAGACAATATTTTAATCGATACTCCGTAGTGTTCATTCAAGTTTCTTCAAATCTGCAAAAACCTCCGTTGGCCTTGGCAGATATCCTAAAAAGAAAGGTAAAATTGCTTTTAAATTAATGCTTACCTTGTCTTACCAAGATTTTCAATGGATTAAATCTACTCCACCAATCGTAGCCAAATTTGTGTTAAATAAAGGCATTGTTTAATGTTATCCATTATTTTGACAGAGTCCAAGAACATTGCCATCAATTTCGTTTAGATATGGAAAATATATATAAATGTATAAAATTATAAAAAAAATACTAATTTCCAATCCGAAGATCCAGGCTTAGTTAAAATCTAGGTTCGTTAGTTCAAAGTCCGCTCTTTTTATAGGATCGTGGGAGAGTAAATTTGTACGGCTGTTAACTGTTAACAGAGGCTTGGAGATTTAACAGAGACTTTGACTGTTACTTAACACTGTTAATTGTAAAATTCGAGCGGATAGTTAGAAACAGTGTTAAGTAACAGCGAAGCGTCTATTAAGTGCTAACAAGATGTCTGTTAACAGTTAACAGAGGCTTGGACATTTACCAGAGGCTTTGACTGCTACTTAACACTGTTGCTAACTACTCATGCACTCTCTCTCTCTCTCTTACGCTCAAATTTACTCTCCCACGGCCCTATATAAAGAGGGGCGCTTGGCGGTGAAAATTATTCAGTGCGCTAGCGGCGGAACGGTTGGATCTATTTTTTCCGCTGAGTCATCATCGGGTAAGTAAAAATAGATATTTTTTTCTTCGATTTGTGATGGAATTTGGCGGCAAAACTCTTGGACTTTAAGCTATCCGACCTGGATTTCTTCTATTACAGGCATTTGAATTTAATTTTTATATACTTTACTTTTAATACTGATATTTTAAATATTTTTTTCCTAATTATAGAATACACATCATATCATTCAGCTGACTCATTCAACTTTCATCACTTTCAAAATGATGAATAAAAAGAAGTAAAAACTTGTCCTTTGCCGTCTGTCATTTATAATAAAGCTATCCCAGACAATCTAATCAAGCTAATTTCCGCTGCCGCCTCACAGAGCAAAAAACACACCGAAATCAGCAAAATAAATCAAAAAACCAAAGAAAAGAAAAAAATGTTAAAGTCATATCAAACTCATGCCATGATAAAGTGCAATTTCAGGGTAAACCAAAAGGGTCTACCTACTTCTACACCCTTAAAAATTGTGCAAGTGAAAATTTGGCAATTTCCTATGAGAACGTGCTCTTGGTATTTATTATACCTGCACATATGAAAAGAAAGGGTATATAAGCTGCCTTGAAAAACAGATATAGGAAAAACTGAATAATTGTTCTGTTTTATACTCTTACTTCTTAGTAAATATCGTTGCTTAACTATAATAGATTTAACATTTAAAATAATTTTTTACTTGATACAAGGTATCTAAGCTGTCGTCATCTCATCTCGATACTAACTTCGACTTTGTTTTTACAAAAATCAATAAATAGTCAGTAAAGCAATTATCCAACGTATGAGTTGTACATATATGGACAAATAACGATTCCATGAGCTTTCGTGGAGGGGCGACGGGATGGGATGGTGTAAAAGAAATCTTGGTTTTGGAATCTCTGACTTTGACTGGACATGCCAGATAAATGGCCATGCCATAATTGGCCAGATGATGCTACTTTACAGAGAGAGAGAGAGATTTGGAGGGAGACAGGTCTGGAATGAAGCATATATGCTTGTCCTTTTTAGTTATTTATAAGCGACTTAATTGGTGTGTAAAGGTTTACCCATTTTACCAATCATACTCTTTTAGGCATTCAGTATTTCATAAAGGGAAATATCCTCTTACCCTTATACTTAGAGTTTATTGGAAGGATGAGAGTTAAGAGGGCCTAATTAAGGACAAATTTTTTAATTCAAACTTGTGTATTGACTGTTGGCAGAAATGGAGGGTACTTACAAATGACAGATGCATTGGAATAAAGCAGAGAAAAAAGTCTAAAACCATAAACCTCCAACTGGCCAAATTACACAAAAGTTAATAATTAAACAATAAAAGATATAAAACTAGATCTAATAAAATATTTCAACAATAAATGTATTTATAGACCATACGAGTTCTGAATGGTTAGTAGAGAAATATATAAACATTTAATTATAATGTTCAAATTGATTGTTAAATATAAATATTAAATGTTTGTCGAAGTATGAATGAAAATATTAATACGAAACTGAAAATAATACCAAAAATAACAATAAAGTAAAAGTAACATTTAAGTAAATATTATTAAATTATTTTTAATTGGTGGAATATTTGAATTTTGATACCTTTGCAATAAGAGTACATTAATTTTGTTGAAAAGTTTGTAATGCTAAGAAGGGGGCAGACTAACTGAAGTATATATTCTTTTATATGTATTCCTGATCAGCTAGAAAGCTTTTTCTTACATGTAGTATTTATTTAGAAATAATTCTCATCAGATGACTATATCATATAGCTGCTATAGGAACAATCAATCAAAAATAAGGCATACCATCAATAATTTTGTTGCTTTTCGTTTGAAATTGAAAGTTTTATAAGATTTGTTCGACTATATAATAGAGATCCTTTAGATCGTTAAGATTTGATTTTTTTTAGCTAGTGATACTTAATATAGTTTTCTAAAGTTTTATATATTCTTAATATTTGTCCTAAATTGGTTCTAAATCGGTTGACTATATTATAGACCTCTCAATGAGATGATCGGTGAGGAACAAAGTTTCAAGTCAATAACTTTTTTGTTCTTAAAACTTGTAGTCTTATTATATATAGAAATATCACTTTTAAGTTACAGCAGAATCAGGCGACTATATAATAAAGCTGTCTTAGGAACAATCGGGCCATAAAAATTATAAGTATAAAAATCTTCTCTTTACAAACCACTTAAGATAAGATATTTAATTTAGATTTCACTCAGTTTATATACTTCCCAATATATCTGCTTAATTATATATAATTTTCAAGAGAGAGAGGGAGAGAGAGAGAGTTTGCAAGAGTATACGAACTTCGTCATGTAAAAACTTAGCCTGTCCTTTTAGTTACATTGTGAAGTTTTATGAAAATAAATAGTCAAAAATAGTTTATATAATTACAATGAATAATCAGTGAAGGAAAATTAATTAATACCTCATTATATTGTTATTATAACAATTAAAATAATGTGCTAAAATATGATAAGAAAAAAAATTATAAATATAGTTTAAAGTATATAAATAATTTACTCTCCATTCAATATGAATTTAATTTTCATAAACTTAAAGCACTTCAAAAAGCGGAGAAAAAATGAGTCACAAAAGACACGCATATATTTTGAGGTAATTTGCCTCTCAGACTTAAAAAGGACATCCCGCGAAGGACTACGGTTTGGCGGACTGACTGCCTGCCTGCCTGCCTGCCTGGCTGGTCGGATGACTGGCTGCTGCGGTGTAAGTGAGAAAGAGACAATTAAAAATCCATTAATTTGGAGACCTCTCCATGTAAAGCTACTTATGGCAGCCACACCCACAATTATACTCACACCAAACGTGCGCCCCCTTTATTTCAACGAATGAAAATTTACATTACATTATACTTGCATTTAAAATAAAATTTTTGGTCCAAAAATTAAAATGTAATGCATAAATGAGAAAGGGAAAGAAGAAGTAGAAGGGACACCGAATAAAATCCTTAGCATGCCATATGCACATGCAGAGGCAGAGTTAAAACTGAAGGGGGAAAGGGTAGGGAGAAGGAGGTAGAGAGAAATTATTTATGTATGTGTATAAAGTATATTTTGCATTTACAGAATGCATTTCCATCATTATCCACCCGGGGGACTGAGCCCAGTTCACAACATTGAGTCCTGGACTGTGAGCTCCTGTTTGCTCCACCAACCATCTCCTTCTACTGTTGCATTTGCTGCTCCTGGACCGGATGCAGACACAAGGACCCGGTCGGTCGGTCGGTTGGTCACTTTGGCATTGTTTTTGTGTTGTTCTTGCTCTTGTTGCAATTGTTGGATTAAAATGCATGGGTTCATGAAGTGGTCATCTGTCATCTTTTGCGGTAGGAAGAACTTTGCATGTTGACATTGTCGCAACAGTTTATATTCCAACTATATATATAAGTATGTATATATAGCTATAGCTATACATTATATACACATATAACTTTTGTCCAACTAGCAACTCTGCTTGTTATATATAGATTTGTTATACTTTTTAAAGAAGGCTATATACATTTTTTTAAGCAGTTTGCCACACATCCGAGCCTCATACATTTCAAAACATAAACCAAAACCATTATAAGTGATATCTTAAGGGATAAACTAAAATTTATTATTTAAAAATCTTTTTACTTTTCATATTTCTCATCATTTAAAAAACTAAAACTCGTCTTCATCAGACCAAGCTCACACTAATTTATAGTCCACTATCATTTAGTTTTGGACCCTCTTTCAGTTCATAAATTTGCTATATTAATGCAAAATAGGACAAAAATCAAAATACATATAAAAAATTTTTTCATATATCTTTCTTAACTATAAGCAAAAAGGTTTTTTTTACAATTTATAGGGGCTTAGAATTTTCGTTATATTTGAAATTGTTACTCATTGGTGTAGACTTCCTTCCCATCCATACTCTTTTTCTTTTTTCTTCTCCCTTACAAGCTGGATTAAATATGGCTTAAAAGTCACTTGACACGAGTTGGTCATTTTCTTCTTTATTTTCTTTTTTCCTTCCATCATTTTTGTGTGTTGCCCTCAAGCAAAAAATGTTGTCATGTATTCGTTCATTCATTCACTGGGTGTGATATAATAAAACATTTATGCAGACGAGCCAACAACAATCATTGAAATTAAGTAAGAATTTTTATTTTTTTTTGGGTTGACAAAAAGACGGTTTTTGCGGTGGAAGTGATGTGGTCTTTAGCATTTCGAAGGGGGGGTATAAAGTGAATTTTCATCGCTAAGGGAAATGTCTTTTAGATGTCATTTAAATTAATTGCAATCTGACAGAAGGATTGCGGATGAGCATACAGTAATTACAGTTGCATATTTACCGATAAATTACAAAAAATTTAAATAGAAGAGGAGAAGAGAATACTGATCTGCATAATAGATACATATATCAATATTGTAGCACGAGGGGTAAGCACGGTCTTATACTTATACCACTTTGTTGCGCTGCCCCTGGGCTCGTTTTTGGAAGAGAGCATAAGAGTGCTTAGGCGATGGGTCAGTAGTTGCGAAGTTTCGAAACTGAGCAGAAGCGAAAATAAAAGTGAACAATTAACTAAAATAAACATAAAGTCTGTTTCATTTTTACTCCAACAATAGTATATCATATAATATATTAGCAAAAATAAAAAAATATATTAGCAAAAATTCAATTTTAGGGTTCCAAAAAAGTTTCCTTCTTTGGTTTTAGAAGGAGTAAAGCAAACTGTCTATTTTTGCTGTTTGAGCAACAATTAATTTTATTTTTTAATGAAAATAGACAAGGGATTAATTCCAATAAAAAAAAACATTTTTTTTTTGTTTTTGTTTTCTGTAGGATAGAAAAGATAGGAAGACATGCTTTAGTGCTGCGAACGAAATGATGTCTGTGCTATAACTCGAGTTCATTCGGGTGTCTTCGGCTCTGCCAAATATTTCATTTCGTTTTAAGCTTCATTCATTCTAACTCATTTCTTTGAATTCTGTAGATATGAGACCCAATGCGCACTTATACTCATACGCATTCATTCAATTGTATGCTCGCACTCGCTCAATTCAATTCAATTCAATTCGAATTGAGTGGAGTCGTGCAGCTCTCTAGTACAAACATACATCCACACATACATATATACAGATTTATAGATTTCAAAATTTGTTCATTTGAAATCTACTCAGTCGCTTTTGTATTTGTTTATTTTAACATTTTACTATCTCCTTCTTTTTCTTTTCCATTTAGAAACTTTTCTCATATTTCATACGGCGGGATGCAATAAATTGTTTACTTAGTTTCATATAATGCCCCTCCTGCTGCCTTCGTCTCCATCTCCTTTGGGTCTAAAAAGTGTCACTGAAGCAAACAAATAAAAAAAAACAACTTAAATGATATTTAATTATGCATTTGGAAATGCCTGTTCATATTTTTGTTAGAATTCTTTTTTATTTTAATTTCAGTTGAATTGGAAATTTAGTGGCCAATGATAAATGTTTAATTAAAACAATAGTTAACCCCAAGTAGAAGAGCAAAAAAAGAAGAAGAAACAAAAAATGAATATGATTTGCCCCCTCGTTTGTCTATCCGCAAATATTTATTTAATTTTTCAATTAATCTTTTCTAATTTATTGACAAACTCACAAACACATAGATGAATGTTTTGCAGGCTTAACCATAAGAGTTATGTATAATTTATGCAAATTTCGCTAAATCAATTTTTAATTAAAATCACAGACACAACACATACATACATACATACATACATATGTACATACATACACATAGAGAGCGAATAATTGAAATGAAATGGTCCAGAGGAATATATTCATTCGTTTCATTTGCCAGCAAAACAAATCAATAAATATACCCAAAGTGCTCAACCATCCAGCCAAAAAACATTCAACCATACATTCATCCGTCCATCTATCCATTTATCCAACTATCCATTCATCCATCCATGTGTACGGCCATCCATCTATCCAGATGTCCATTCAACCATTTTATCGAATCGGTCAAAGTGTCAGGCTAAACGATAATTTTATTTGCATAACACTAAACATAAAACTAATTTCGTTCGCGTCTCTCGGTTTAAAATGTATTCTTTTTTCTCTATACCCTGTATGCAAAATGGGTATATTGATTTTGATCAGAAGTTTGCAACGCATTAAAGGAAACATTTCTGGCTATATAAAACATATGTACATATTCTCGATCAGCACGATGATCTTGCCCGTCTGTTTGTTTGGTTCAGAGACTCTTTAAGCTACAAAGATAAAATTCTGTACGTGGGCCTCTTCTATATTTTGGAATTATCTGGATCGGATGACTATATCATAAACATAGCTCGCATAGGAACGATCTGTCGAGAAGGTTTAACATCCATAACATTGTTGTTTTAGAAACGAATTTTGGAAAATTGGGTTTTCAAGAGTTTATTGTTTCTTATACCCTATCCACCTTGTTTAATCAGAATGGGTTAACTATATCATATAGTTTTCAAATGAACGATCGGTGTAAAATATATTGATTTGCGGCAATAACCTGATTGCTTTAATAGCGATAGACACTAAGTTTGGTATTTGTAATTTAGGTTTGACGTGTTTTGTATACTTTCCTATGATTCGGATTAATTATAAATAAATGTTCATAGATTTTCTGAAAGGGTATACAAACGTCGGCACGGCCTAAGTTAATCCATCCTTTTAGTTTCTTTTTGCGCTGCTTTTTTTTATGGTAAATGTGCAAAAATGCTGCCAAACAGAACGTTTTCAATGGTCATGATAGGCTTGAATAAATTGAATGAGATACCTACAATCTAGCAATAGGCTTTCTTATACATTTCAAATTTTCAACACAAACTTAACATTCTTGATATTTTAAAACTAGAAGGATGGGCTAACTTCGGCCGTGCCGAAATTCGTATACCCTTGCAAACTGTTATTTAACAATTACACATATATAATGTGACAAAATCATTAGAAAGCATATAAAACAAGTCAAACCTACATTAAATATTCGTAGCTTGAGAAAAAAAGTAATTCGACAAAAAAAAATTGTTCCTATGGGAGCTATAGCATATAGTCAACCGATTTGGCTGAAACTTAGCGCAGCAATTTCTATATATACTAAACTTCCAAATACCAAATTTCGTAACAATCATTTTAAAAACACCCAAGTTATTGCTCTAAAACAATATTCTTGACAGATCGTTCCTATGGGAGCTATAAGATATAGTCAACCGATTCTAATGAAACTTGGTGGATATGCTAGAAAGTATACCAAACTCATAAACAACAAATTTTGTAATATTTGATTGAAAAACAACAAAGTAATGGAGGTTTAACTCTATTCTCGACCGATCGTTCCTATGGGAGCTATATGATATAGTCCTCCGATCGGGATGATTCCGAGATATACAATGCCTGCAGCAAAAAGAAGCCTAGACAGACAGACAGTCAGACGGACAGACGGACAAGGCTATATCAACTCAGCTCGTCGTGCTGATCAATAATATATATACTTTATATAGTCGGAGATGCTTCCTTCTATGCGTTGCAAACTTTTGACCAAAATTAATATACCCTTTTTGCAAGGGTATAATAATTGTATAAAGTTTTAGCAGTATCAGTCGACTATATGCTATAGCTGCTAAAGGAGCAATCGGAACAGTATGAATTGCTTTTCTTCTCATGTCACGAATATTAACTTTAGCTTTGGCTTTGGTTTGACCTTAATAATATTTTTTTTTTTGAAGTTTAATAATATTTTTTATAACTTTTTATTCTTTAAACATTCGACAAATAGTTATGTAATTTAGAAACTATATCGTTTTGGTAGATTTTACTGTACATATGAACATCTATGTATGTATACATACACACATGAGATGGAATAGGGTATAGTGAGTCTCTCGTATCCTTTGATACCCTTTGTTCTCTTGTTTCTATTACTATTTCTACTTTTTTACCATACGTCAGAATTGGAACTTTGACGCTTACAGTGTAAAAGTGACTGATGTCGTATAATGTTGGTAATTTAGTTCGATATTGTTAGTTTGGCATTGACTGCTGAGTCAAGGAAGTTTAAGTTTCAGCAGAGGCTGTCATCCAGTATGGTCCAGTGACTGACTGAAGAAACCATAGAGCAATACAGCCTGTAACTGATACAAGAAAAAATACCCGAGAATAATGATTACTCCTCGACATACTTACATTCATACACATGTGTGTGTATTTGAAACATTTCAAATGTAATCAAATAATATACCCAAAATTGATTTGTAACAAATAACCTACAACTCAATTGTTATTCTTAATGAAAATTCTCATTATATGAATATTATTCTATTTAGTTTCTTTGGCAATTTAACTGAAACTCTGCCAATATTTTTGCACACTTGATCAATAAAGAAATCTGTTTTTCTGTTTTTCCTACATTTCCTTTTTATGCTTTTTTTCCATTTTCTTTTGGCGCTTTCTGTTTGCATAGCCTGTGGCTATTTATGGTCACTTGAGAAAACATTTCACACCTGCATAACTTTATATGGAAATGGAAGTTTGTTAGTTTCGGATAAAAAATAAAAATAAACTTTTAACGCTCCGACCAAAACCAATTTAAAATCAAATATTCTTCAAGGCAAAATCGTGAAAATGTGTGAACCAGAAAGAAAATGTAACGAAATTTGTATACTCTTTTGCGAATATAAGTTTAAAACTGATTGAAAATTTTGCCAAACAATAAGTAAATCTTAACCTGATATGTAGATCAAATTGAAGTTGAATTAATATCATTTTATATGTGTATGTTTATTTGAATGTGATAAAACGCTACTCAAAATTAATATACCCTTTAGCTGAGGGTATGTAAATTGAACTGAAAATCAACTCTCAACAATTGCTTCGAGTGCAAATTAAATAAAATCGCAAAAGGAAAAAAGTGTACAAGTGAAATTGTAGTTCATGGGAAGTCCGTTCTATGTAAAACCAGTAGAGTTTTACCCCGCCATTCTCCATACACCTCTCTCACCCCCGTCCCCCAAACATGCCATCCTGCACTCTTTCCCCAATCTATCTAGTTGTTGTTGGTTTTGGCTGTGCTGATGATTGTCTGTGATTGATTTTAATCGCCTCAAGTGATTTCACTAAACGATTCAACTTTGAAATTGGTTACTTTGCATTGTGTGTGTGTGTGTGTGAGTGGGTGTGCATGTGTGTATGGGTGTGTGTATATACACATATCTGGCAGGGTGTTGCCTTACTTTCAGCTATAGCTGTTGAGTGTAGATGCTTCCGGCCATTTTGGCTCAAGTACATTCGAACGAACAACATTTACCCGACTCTGGCCGCAACACATTTGGCTATAACCAAAAAGGAAAGCCAAAGCAGTTTGCCGTTTTTTACAACAGGTTAGAATATGTCCTATAGTAAAAGTAGTGGAAGTAAAAAGAAACTAGATATTAAATATTGCAAATTAATTTTATATATGTATGTATATATAAATAGCTTCATGTTCACATTTAAGCTGTAAACACACTTTACTTAAAATAAACAAGAATATCGCTTTCTTATTAAAGCAAGTTCAAATCAAAATCTTGAACATGAAATATTAAAAATATGGAATATTGAAAAAAGGTAAACAAAAAATAATTAAGACCAAATAGAAGTAGGATTTATATTAAGTTGATTTAATATATATTTATATAATTTAGTGAATATTTTGTAGAATTGTATATTGATGATAATCTCATCTTTTTTGAAATCTATAAAATATTTATAGATTTCCTTTAGCAATTTGTTCGATATTTTTTCAAGCTACGAAATCAAAGTTTGGTTCAAAGAAATCAAAAAATTTTTTTATACAACATTAAATAACTACAATTTAGTTAAAGGAATATGCATAGATTGATTATGTATACTGTAATGAAAACTGACTTTTGCGTTGCCAAACAGATTATGTCATATTTAAGCACACTTTTTGGCCAAAAAAAAGCAAAGTTATTATTTCAACATACGTTTTCTTGTCTTATTTATGTGTAGGATATGGTGACCAAGATGATTAGAGTCTGGTTTTTGTTCAGGATTGTGTGGTAAGATCCCAGAGAAAAAAGTAGCAACACAGGCATTAAGGAGAAGATTTTTAGAGTTCAGTGTGAGCGGTCAGGATTCGTATAAGGCAGTCGCGATACTTATAAGCAGAGGTATGGTGTATCACAATAGAAATAAACACTTACACACATTCAATATTCAATCGCAAACAACTATTGACATTAAACAATAAATTTATGATCCCTACAAATATATGAGAAATTGCTTAAGGGGTTATAACTATTTGTACTTTTCAAAAAAATTAAAAATTTTTTTTTTCTTTTTGCATATTTTGAATGAACATATATTTAGAAATATTGGCAAAGAAATAAGCTTATATGTGAAGACGCATACGCGCCATTTAACTTAAATTTGACGGTTCCCAAAACTTTAACTGCTTTTTTCTCGAAACTATGTTTTAAAGTCGGTGAGCAAGATTTCTTAATTTTCACACGATTTTCTTAGATATTTTTGCCAGGTAATGATCGAAGGAAAAATGGATTCTGAAAATTATTTCGATTTTTTAAGTCACTTTAAAGTCAAAAAATTTTCGAGAAAAAACGATTTTTTTTAAGAAGCCGCCATTTTAAACCTTCGATCATTACCTGTATTCATCTGTTCTCTTTATAAATCTTTTAAATTCTTGCAATTCGGATAATCAGGGCCAGAGATATCCTGCTAACCACAAGACACCTTTTTTTGGAGGACCTCCAGGGGGTGTCCTGCAGGAGCTAGGCATTCCAATACTTTTTGAAAAACATAACAAGTTCTAAAATTCCATTGAATTTTCTATATGTTTTCATTCAATAAACAGTCTCGACACAAAAAATTGTCAAAATGTGGATATAACCTCTTAATTAAGTTTTCTTTTTAGCAACATGAAAAATTTGAACTCATTTGCTATATTCAGATATTGTCCAGTATTATTTGAAAGGCATATACAGTCGACTCTCGTTAATTCGAAATTCAAGGGACTCTTAAAATATTTCGAATTATCGAATGTTCGAAATATTAAATGGTTCGAAATTTTTGAGAGAAAATTAATAATACTTCGAATTGTCAAGTGTTTTTGTTTAACTGCTAATGTTTTACACATTGATAATGTGAATTATTTGATCTTTGAAAAGAATTAATTTATACGGGTTTGTTTTATAGCACATTGCTGCTGCTCAGACTTTTCAATAATTTTCTTAAGTGGAAAAAGTGTCTCATATGCTGTTTTATCAGTTTTGTAGACAAAAGCTTTGTAAGTTATCGAATGTGGCTTTTGCTACCTTAACTGACACCTCTGCCAAGGGTTCAGGTATATCGTCTTCATCCTGCTCCTTCCATTCGTATTTGTCGATCGGTTAGTGATCCTAAGACAGCAACATCTTTATCCACTTGAACATGGTCAAAAAAAAAACTCACACCGCTGATGTCAACTACTGGTACCATTGATGGTTCTTCATCATCCGTAATTATTTATTTAACTGTTAAAAGCCAAAGTTCTTACTAACACACCAAAAAACTTTGAATTGTCGAGGGTTTGACCATATGAGTTCGATTTACCGCGTTGTAGGAATGATTTTTGCGTTCGAATTACCGAGTGCATGAAAATGTATGGACAAAATTCGAAATATAAAGAGATTTTGTAGGGGACTCGTGTTAACTTCGAATTACAGAGAGGTTCGAATTATCGCAGGTTTGAATTAACGAGAGTCCACTGTATTATAATCACAGAACTTGAATTGATATTTTTACAACTTTTATATAAATTATTATATACTCCAATACACATATAAACGATCAAGTTCATTCTTCTAACTTTTGACAAAGTTAATTTCCTTCTTTGTGGACTCATCATATAGAATTGATATTGATAGAACTTTTATTTGACTTTCTGTTTAACATTATTTCTTGTTTATTTCCATTTCAACTAGAAGAACAAAATTCTGCTTTCAAAACTGATTATTAATTATGGTTTGAAAAATAGTTTAAAATATTTTCGACTAATTTTTAATACCGACCAAAAAGAAATATTGGAGAAAATTCGATAAATATAAGAAATATAAAATTACTTTAAGTATTTGAATTAGTTATGTATTTTTTTAAGAATACTTTTGTATTTCATAGAGTAATTGAAATTAACACAAAAAAAATAAATGTTATTTGTATAAATTTCAATTAAGTTTAAGTGTCAGTGAGTGGATATTAATTGATCGAGTTGATGGCTTTATTGAATGTAGAATTTTAACAGAAATGCAGTTTCAGCTAACTAAATACATAAACCAAATACAAATCCCTGTCATTCCCTTCACCTTACACTTGCCACTAAAAGTAAGAGAGAGAGAGAGAGAGAGATAAAAAAAAAATACAGATACACTACAAACAAATGAAGACCAAACCGCTGAAAGCTTTTTCGACCCTCAAAACGGCCGACAAAACCCAAAAAACCGAAAAAATGCAGCTCAGCTGGAAAAAACAAAAGCAAAAGTCGACCCATAAAAATGCAACCCACAAACAACGTGAGACAGAGATAGAGGGAGAGAAAGAGAGAGAAAAAAAATGGAAACCGGAAAGTTTGCACAAACGTTTGGAGGCGACGAAACCGAATACAAACAGCAAAAACAACAACAGCAACCACCATAACAACACACAAAAAGTGTGAGAGAGATAGACAAACAGAATGTGGTGGTAGTAGAATGATGTGTAGATGAGAGGAAGCAAAGGATGCACACTGAGAGCGGATTATCCTGTTGCCTGCCAAACAGAGCTGGCAGAGGTAGTAGAGGCAAACACACAACAGTACGAAAATTTCAAGTGCAATGCAAGGCCGTAATCCTGATGAGGCTTCGGTAACCGTAACCGCTAGTCAAGTGGAGAACACTGTGAGCCGAGGAGGGAGAGAGGGCGAGATAGATGACAAGCTGCCATAACATGGCTGATTACCTTGACGATTTTGGCCCTACCGCCCGCAACAAACAAACAAACAAACACCAAAAAACAAAAAACAAAAAAAGAAATGGAAATGGAAAAAAGTAAAATAGAAAACCGTCGGAAAGAAAACCGCTAAGCTCTCAGTCAAAGTTTTCATTAAAGTGCCGCTGCAAGCTTTGCGCCGCTCGCTTCCCTTCCCTCACTTCACTTCACTTCAGTTTGCTTTGCTTCGCTTAACTTTTGGCCTTTTGTAATTGCTCTAGGCATTGGCGAAATTGGCAACACGCTGAGAGAGCTTAAGCTTGTACCATGTGACAGGGTGTGTCATTAGGTTCGAGATGCGCTTAATGATGGAAGAGGAGAGACAGAAAGGGAGAGACAACAGAACAGAGAGAAATGTATAGAGATAAGACTATAAGGAGTTCAAGAAATTAATGAGCGGGGGTACATTATCTGCGAATTCATGTTGGTTTCTATGTAATTACATAATTACTGGAGAGTTTGATTACGTTTAGAAATGACCCTACAATTATACGGCTGCTCTACATACCCAAAAATACCTTTAAGATGTAAATAATAATTAAATCTACTTCTTAAATAAATAACTTAATACTTAAATATTAAGTACTGCATTCGATTTTTATCAAATTTATGATTTTTTTTAGTTAAACCCAAAATATTGAAAGTATTTGTTCTAAATTATTTTTGTTCAAATTTTTGCTTAGTACTTTTTTTTTTTTTTTTTTTTATTAATTTATTATATATTTGCAATCTGTCAAAGTTAAAATTCAGAGAAATAATATTGGTGCCAGGCGCTTGAGACTGACGCCAACTTTAGGTGATTTCTAGAGTTCTACCAGTCAGCTTGTGGTCTGAATAGGAGATCCAGTGGATGGTTTCTTTTAAGCCTTCTAATTTGTTGACTATTGTCCAGGAGGTTAAGTGCCAAATAGTTTTCGTGACTTTCTAGTCTAACGCAATAACGGTCGCTCAGTCTGTGAATTTCAGACTTTATGGAAGGTATCTCCAGGTCTCTGTGAAATCTTTGGAGAATTTCAATGTTGGATGTGGATGCAATACCCCACAGGTGAATTTCATACGTCCAAATTGGCTTTAGGATCGTTTTGTAAAGCAAAAGCTTGTTGTTCAGGCTACGTTGTGACCTAGCACCGAGTAGCCAGTTCATTTTATACATTTTTAAGTTGAGCTGCGTTTTTTTGCTTTTGATGTGGGTTTTCCAATTGAGACGTCTATCAAGTGTGATTCCTAGATATTTGACTGTCTGAACAGTTGGCAGAGGTGTGCCATTTAAGCAGACAGAGGGGCAATTTTGTCGACGTGTTGAAAATGTGATGTGTGCTGACTTTTCCGGATTGACAGCAATGTTCCATCTTGTAAGCCAAGGCTCAAGAATATTTAATTGATCTTGTAAAATCTTAGACGCTTCATTCGGATACAGCATTTGTAGCTACATCTACAAGCTACAAATGCTGTATCGTCAGCATAGGTAGCTGCAAGGAGCTTGTTATTTTCGATAACAGGTAAATCAGCTGTGTACAGTGTGTAGAGGACAGGGCCAAGAACACTACCTTGCGGAATTCCTGCATTAATGCAACCTATTCTTGATTCGTCATTTTCGCACCTTACGTAGAATCTTCTATGGCTTAGGTATGACTTGAAGAAATTTTTCCAAATTTAACAAATTGAAATCAAACGTTGAACTGCCTGACTGAAGAACTAAAAAAAAAAAATATAATTGGTTGCAAAACATCGTTTATATGAGATGAGATTTGCGAAATATACTTTAGTGTAACCAATTTATAATTTTCTGTTAATCAGTTTTGGTGAACCTTTTTACATAATATAATTTGAGCTGTGTTAAAATATTACAATTTTTATTTTTACGATCGATTGTACCATGAAAAGAGACAACATTAAAGAAAAGTTCCTCATATAAGATATGCTTATATAATTTTTCACGGACAACTCCATTGTATAAATAGAACCGAATCAGTATGCCAATGCATAGTAAAATCTGCCATCTCGGTCCGATAATGAAGAGTTTTATGCTAGTGCTGCTGTTGCTTGGATTATTTTCATCCAGTTTTTCCATAGACTGTACCGCAAATGGAACGGCAGTAGGTTGTGGAGACGTCTGTCCTGAAACATGTGCAGTAAAACCGCGAATTTGCACTTTGCAGTGCTTAGTAAACGGATGTACTTGTAAACCAGGATACATTATCGATGAGTCGAGACCTGCATGTGTGCTACGCTCAGATTGCCCCAAAGGGGTTAAACAAGTTGAAAAAGGATTCTACCGTTCAAAACATATTCCTTGGGGTTAATAATCGATAATAATTAATTGTATTAAAATAAAAGAAGTACATTATCAAGAGATTTGAAGAATGGTCTTAAAAAAATACCTACATTTATGCAACTTAATTACATTTCCTATTTATTTTATTTTATTTCTTTTTTTGTGCAAGTTTTACAAATTCTGAACCAAGTTCAAGTCTGAAGTTTTTGCCCTACTGAAGTACTTAAAATAAAAGATTTATTGGTTACAAAATATCATTTATATGAGAAGATGTCTTAACATTTTGCAAATATACTTTAGTGTACCCAATATGTAATTTAATGCCAATCAGTTTTCGTGACATTTTTTACTAAATGTGATTTAAACTGTGTTAAAATATTACAATTTTTATACCCTGTACCCATAGGGTAAAAGGGTATATTAAAGTCGCTAAAATGTATGTAACAGGCAGAAATATACGTTTCCGACCCCATAAAGTATATATATTCTTGATCAGCATCACTAGCCAAGTCGATTGAGACATGTCCGTCTGTCCGTCCGTCTGTCCGTCTGTCCGTCCGTCCGTATGAACACCTAGATCTCGGAGACTATAAGAGCTAGAGCCACCAAATTTGGTGTGAACATGCGTCTAATGCATACACAGGTCAAGTTTGTTTCAAATTTTTGCCACGCCCACTTCCGCCCCCGCAAATCGCGAAAACGTATTACTAGAGCTGCATTAAAGATATCGTAATCTTACTTGGCACACCTAATTATATACACAAACTGGACCAGCTCACCAAATTTTGTCGAAATCGGACAATAAATATCGGAGATATACCTATATGAGTTTTGCACTGAATTGCCAAGGCGACATTGGCTGGCAAGAGTGAGCGAGACAGCATGCGCTTGCTGTTGCTGCATGTTAAAGAGAATTTTGCATGAAATTGATGGCGATTTCGAGGATATTTTCTTTTATTTTATATAACTAGTTGGTACAGGGTATACTCAATGTCGGCAGGGACGACTTGCTTGCTTCATTATTTTTACGATCGATTAAAAAGAGACAACATGAAAAGGATTATGTAATTCCTCATATAAGGTATGCTTATATAATATAAATAGAAAGGAATCAGAATGCCAATGCATAGTAAAATCTGCAGTCTATGGCAGAATGAAGACTTTTGTGTTAGTGCTGCTGTTTCTTGGATTATTTTCATCCGGTTTTTCCTGTGCCAAAAATGAACCGACAAGACGTTGTGGAACCACCTGCCCTGAAACATGTTCAGGAAAACTCCGACGTTGCGCTAAGATGTGCATAGTGAATGGATGTGTTTGTAAATCGGGATACATAGATGAGTCGAGAGCTGCTTGTGTGCTGCGTTCAGATTGCCCGAAGCACGTTAAACAAGTTTAAAAAGGGTTTTACCAATCACCACATGTACCTTGGGGTTAATAGTTGATCATTATTAATTGTATTTTAATAAAAGAAGTTAATTATCAAGATTTTTGAAAAATGCTTTAAAAACACTTAAAAAGAAAAATATTTCTTGTTCGACATTTTTATTTATAAATTTATATAAAATGGTTTAAGTAATTTTTATGGTGAACTAAAAACTTTCTGACTGTAGTATTGGAAATAAAAAATTAATTGGTTCCAAATACAAATAAATGCTATATAAACAGATGGTAACTAACCTATTTGCTAAATATACTTTAGTGTAGCCAAGTTATAATTATTCGCCAATCAGTTTTGGTGAACTTTTTTACTTAATATAATTTGAGCTGTGTTAAAATATTACAATTTTTATTTTTACGATCGATTGAAAAGAGACAACATGAAAAGGATTATGTAATTTCTCATATTGGGTATGCTTATATAATTTTTCGGGCACATCTGCAGTGTATAAATAGAACGGAATCAAAATGCCAATGCATAGTAAAACCTGCAATCTCTGGATATAATGAAGACCTTTGTGCCAGTGCACAGTGGACGATTTCATAGGCCAAAAATAAAAAAAAAAAGTGTTGAATTTTACCACTGTATGTATGTCAACTGATTTTCAAAAGAACAATAAAAGAAACAGTAAATTCTTTTTTCCTCTATCCTATTCGTATTCGAAGCGAATAGCGATAGAAGAGAGATGACCAAAACGCGTGCATTCTGCAGTGGACGAAGCTTAAATTTTAACCTCCAACAAAAATTTAAATTTTAATATTTAATTGGTTTTTCATCGCGTCAATTACAATGAATATTGAAAAACAAGGTGAATACTATATAATCAAGTGATTTTTGTGTATAAATAGTTAACCTTTTGTTTTAAAATTAATGTTTTTAAAAGTGACCTGTTGAAAAGTGTATTTTTCTATATCTACTAATTTCAGTGAAAGAAAAAGTTATGATCCCCGTCTCGCCCTCAAGTGAAACACGTTTCTTAGTATTAGTTAATGTTTTCCCAATCTATAGTTTTAATTTCAGCTGCCACTTTTTGCCCCTTTCTATGTTATTCGTGTTTTTCTTTTGTGCTGTCTTGCTTATTCCAACGTTTGCATAAGTTCTTGCTATGTATGTTTGTATACTTTGTTTTGGTTGTGTGTTTTCAATGTTTGTGTTTTGATCGTCATATTTGTTGTATTTTGGAGTTTATATTATAGTTATATTTATTTTATCAATTTTTTTTATTCGTACTTATGTATATACAGGCACATCATATCAATGTCAACTTTCACGCATATATATTTTTGATATGTGGTGTTTAGAAAGGGGTTCACTTGCTGATAAAGCAACAACAGTTTTTGATAACCTAAACCATAAATTTGAATTGGAAGGTTACGAAAACATGGGAAATGAAGTGAAGAAAAAACTGGACTATGTATTTAAAAAAATCGGAGAAATGTGGAACAAAAGCAACAGAACTAAATCGAAAGTGATGGAAAAAAATTCTGACTGGTTGGCGCAATATGAATGTATACCACTAAATAAAAAATCATCGACATTGAATATACATCGAGGACGTCCTAAATTAAGTTTTGTGGAGTGCTCAGAAAGAACCAAGCGTCGACGGATAGCAGATTTAGCAGAACTCGATACGTCTGCTGCTGATGATTTGCGTTTGGCTTGTCGTCCACCGAAGCCGTCGATTTGTCCAGCAAAGGCCAGTGAAGTTGTATCTTTAATAACAGAAGACGGTTTGACAAAGCATCAATATTTGTTACTTAGAAGCTTCGTGAACAGTAAAATTGATGCTAATTTTCCACCATGCTACGATACTCTTATAAAGGAAAAAAACACAGTTATTCTGATAAAATTACAATAAGCGAAACTCAGGCTGAAGTTGAGCTCCAAAATTTGTTAGACCATACCGCTTTAAGGATCCTTCAGCTACAAGATGAGGTAATAAATAAAATAGATGAGGCATCAAATTGTTTTACCTTAGTTGGTAAATGGGGTTTCGATGGTAGTTCAGGGCAAAGCGAGTACAAACAGAAAGTTGAAAATAATAATTTTGAAGAAAATAACTTGTTTGTCACATCCTATGTCCCGTTGCAACTTATTACAAAGACACCAAATGATCCGGAAAACAAAATAATTTGGAAAAATCCAACACCATCCTCTACCCGTTACTGTCGCCCTATTAGATTTCAATTTAAAAAGGAATCCGTTGAGTTGACTGTCGAAGAAGAAAAATATTTTAAAAGAAAAATTCAAGAGCTGATCCCAACCAAATATAAAACATCAACTAATCGATTAATTCATGTGAAACATATCTTGCAACTCACAATGGTTGATGGAAAAGTTTGCAACGCATTAACGCAAACCTCCTCAGCAAAATGCTACATTTGCGGAGCGAAACCCACGGAGATGAATGATATAGACAAATGTTTGCAAAAAAAAATTGAAAAGGAACACTTTGAATTTGGATTATCTCCTCTACATGCATACATTCGATTTTTTGAATACTTTCTCCACTTGTCATACAGATTGAAAATTAAGCAATGGCAAATAAGGTCTTTCGAAGATAAAGATCATTTTCAAAAACGAAAAAAAAGTATTCAAGAGGAATTCCGTGCAAAATTGGGGCTGATTGTCGATAAACCCAAAACTGGAGGTAGTGGATCTACCAATGACGGAAATACGGCCAGAACGTTTTTTAATAATGCAATTTTGTCTGCCGAAATAACAGGCATTGACAAAAGTCTTATTGAAAATTGTGCTACGTTATTGCAAGCCTTGTCCTCAGGGTATTCTATAAATGTAGACAGGTTTAGAAAATTTGCGTTGGATACAGCAAGACAACTGACACAAAAATATAGTTGGTATTACCTCCCCCCGTCAGTCCACAAAATATTAATTCACGCACCTGATGTCATAGCAAATGCGTTACTATCTATTGGAGAGCTCTCCGAAGAAGCTGCTGAATCCAGGAACAAGGACATCAAAATGTACCGACTCCATCACACCCGCAAGATTTCTCGTGTAGCAACAAATACAGATTTGCTTAACAGATTGTTATTAAGTTCGGATCCTTTTTTAACCGGACAACGAAAACTTCAAAACAAAAATAAATCTATTCTGCTGCAATCCGTTTTTGAATTGCTGAATTAAAATTCATTTCATTAAAATTTATTGTTTTCACGTTTATTTGTTGTTGTTTAGTAAAATTTAATTTATTTGGATTGTTTATATTTTTTAACAGTTTCTCATAATAAATTAGAAAAACATGTTACATTCCACTTTAAGTTTTATTCAAAATTCTTCCTCATTCAATAGCTTTGGAGGATCCCAAACTTGTAACAGCATGATAACTGTTTGGTTTACAATTTGTAAGTACTAAATAAAGCATATTTCAAAAATTTATGTTGAAATTTCCACGCGAAGAATTTTGGCCGCCATTTCCATACAGCACCGTCCACTGTGCAGTGCTGCTGTTACTTGGATTATTTTCATCTAGTTTTTCCATAGACTGTACCATTAATGGAACGTCAGTTCCTTGTGGAGACGTCTGCCCTGAAACATGTGCAGTAAAACCAAACCTTTGCCATATTTTATGCTTAGCAGACGGATGTCGTTGTAAGCCGGGATACATTATCGATGAGTCAAGACCTGCTTGTGTGCTACGCTCGGATTGCCCCAAGGACGTTAAACAAGTTGAAAAAGGATTCTACGAAACACAACATGTACCTTGGCGTTAAATATTTCATAATTATTAGGTGTATTGTAATTTAATTAAAAAAAAAATTATCAAAAGATTTAAACAATGTTATTAAAAACACTTAAAAACTATCTAGTTAATTACATTTTCTATTTTCTTTTGTGCAAGTTTAACAAATCAAGGTAATTTTTCTGATAAACATTTTCACCTTTCACAAAATTTAATTTGAGCTGTGTTAAAATTTTCAAAATTTATTTTCACTATCGGTTATACCTTGAAAAGAGACAACATTAAAGAAAAGTTCCTCATATTAGATATGCTTATATAATATGTCACGGACAACTGAATTGTTTAAATAGAACCGAGTTAGAATGCCAATCCATATTTAACATCTGCGATCTCTGGTCTGATAATGAAGACTTTTGTACTAGTGCTGCTATTACTTGGATTATTTTCATCCGGTTTTTCCAAAGGCTGTACCGCAAATGGAACAGCAGATTATTGTGGAAGCGTCTGCCCTGAAACATGTGCAGTAAGATCACGAACGTGCATTACGAGGTGTGCAATAGACGGATGTATTTGTAAATCAGGTTACATTATCGATGAGTCGAGACCTGCTTGTGTGCTACGCTCAGATTGCCCCAAGGGCGTTAAGCAAGTTCAAAAAGGGTTTTACCGGTCAGAACATCTTCCATGGGGTTAATAATTAATAATAAATAATTGTATTATAATAAAAGAAGTACATTATCAAGAGATTTCAAGAATGTTCTTCAAAAAAATACCTACATTTATGCTACTTAATTACATTTCCTATTTTTATTATTATTTTTATATTTTAACTATTAAATCTGGTTCGACATTATGAACCAAGTTGAAGTCTGAAGTTTTTATTTGTTAATTACGAACTGCGCGACTAAAGTACTCAAAATAAAAGATTAATTGGTTACAAAACATCGTTTATATGAGAAGATGTCTTAACATTTTGCAAAATATACTTTAGTGTAACCACCAATTTATAATTTTCTGTTAATCAGTTGTGGTGAATCTTTTTATTAAATATGTTTTAAGCTGTGTTAAAATACACTGTTATACAGTGAAAATAGACAACATTTAAAGAAAAGTTCCTCATATTAGGTATGCTTATATAATATTTCACGGACAACTGCATAGTATAAATAGAATCGAGTTAGATTGTCAATACTTTATAACATTTGCGATCTCTGACTATAATGAAGATTTTTGTACTAGTGCTGCTGTTACTTGGATTACTTTCACCCGTGTTTTCCATAGACTGTACCAAAAATGAATGAAGCAAGCAAGTCGTCCCTGCCTACGTTGAGTATACCCTGTACCAACATTAAAAAAACCTTCGAAGTAGCCATCAATATTATACAAAATTTTCCTTTACATGCAAAATTTTACCCTTTACAAGGGTATATTAATTTTAATCAGAAGTTTGCAACGCTTAGAAGGAAGAATTTCCGACTATATGAAGTATGATCACCACGATGATCAATCTGGATCAACACCATCTCCTTGGAGACCCTTAAAGCTACATAAATTTGAAATTTTGCATATAAGTTTCTAAGCCATATCGTTCAATTATGTGCTATACGTCTAATAGGAATTATCGGTCCAAAAAACTTTTTACGTCGAAATACATTTTTTTTTGATTTCTTCACATTCAATGAACCAGATTTAACCCCAAAACATAATTTTTGATTTGCTGCCAAAGACTTAAACACCATTTTTAAAATGTCAATAAAAATGTATAAAACCATAATAAACCCTTAATATAAATACATATATAATTTAAAGTAAATATGATTCGAAACTAAATTGTTTTAAATTGTAAGGCAATGTGCTATTTCTAATAGATTTTTTAAATTCTAACTTAAATTAATATTTAGCACAATTCTGTAATTTGTTAAATCCTAAAATCGTTTCGAGTCCACAGCGTTGCATTTCCGGCTAGTGCTGCTGCTGCTGCTGCTGCTGCACATTATCCTTGACATTTTTCAGCAACCGTTTGCCCTGCAATTTTATTTCGTTTCAGTTTTACAATTTTATTTGTTTTTTTTTTTTCCTTATTTTCTTTACGCTGCTTTTGTTTAATGAATTATCAGCGCGTCGCTCATTACCAGCACTTAAAAGTGGAATGAATTCTCTGAATGTGTGTACCGGCAAAAGGGGAAAAAGGGGGCTTGGCGTGGGAGAGGGCATGGCAGTGACACTGCAAATGAGTTTGTTTTATGTCCTTGTCAAGGCCTGAAAGCCAACCAACCAACCAAACGACGGACCGACTAACTAACCGCACACCATAGAGACGAAATCTTTAGAGAATCATTTGACATTGATGCCATTTTGACTTGTTGAACTTTTACTTGAGGGTTTAAGGATTTATCTAATATGAGAAAAAATTTAATTTGAAAAGTATTTCAAAGATGAAGGGAATCCCCTTGCATTGCTGCTGCTTCATCGACTTTCTTGTTTTTCTTCTTCTCAGCTAATCAATAAATGCAATTGCTATTAACTTTTTCGGATAGCACAAATGGGGCACAACTTTTTCCGTTCTGTTTCTATGCTGAACTGTGTTTCGTGTTCGGGCAAAACTATTTTTCAATTTTGCGCTTGTGGATGGAAAAGTTTATTTTGTTGTATTTTTTTTCGTTTTTAGTTTTACTCGCAGCTGCCTGGAAAAGTAATGCAACATCCATTAAAATGGACGACAGCGGCAACAGTGGCTGTGGCAGAAGTAGAAGGACATTAAGAAAGGCGGCAGGGAAAGGCAGACAAGAGGCAGTCATCTCTTACCATATCGATTACCAATATTGCCAATTGAAAACTAAGAGCCAAATATGCGGCAGACGTGTGAGTTGCGGGCGGGAAAATGAGAGAGAGAGAAAAATAGAGGCCCAAGGACAAATCGAGATGTTCAGTGATGAGAACTTAACACGATTGATAGGGAATATGGTGACTCTGGCGATGAAAATCGACTTTGAGTAATTAAAAAGGAATAGCAATTTACTTTTTCATATTTAAATACTTAAACAATTACTTGGTTCTCAAATCACACTTAAGTCTTTCTGTTTGAAAATGCGTTATTTTTAAATCAATAAATGACCCTCAGTACCTAATTCTAAAATGAAATTAATGAACAATTACTAATTAAACTACTTAAGTATTTTATTACAAAGATCCATTTTCTTATCATTTGAAATGAAACTAAGTATTTTATAAAAATCTGTATAAATAATTACAATTGTTCTGGAACTTATATATTCAGTAAATATCTTACAAAATATATTACTTGATGAGAATTACAAATAATTTTAAAGCTTTAAAATAACAAAATAATAATATAATACTTTTGGTATTTGCATATGTTAGTCTAATAATGTTTAAAAAAAAGGTAAAGATTATCTACAAGTAATACAAATACATTAAGTACTCAACTTTAAAATAATTACAAATTTAATTCTTTCTTTAATTTAAAAAAAAAAATTGGTTAAAAATCAATGCTTTAAATCAAAAGGAAAATTGTAATGCTCATTGCATAAATGAATAAAATCTTCAAATTTGCGATAAGTCGGTTTAAAATATATCTTGAAAACAAAGGAAAAATTATTAAGCCAATTAAATACTTATTTAATTATTAACTAACTACTAAGATAATGATGTTGCTCTCTTATAAATCAAACTCTTTAGTAACTTCATTGCTCTTTTTGCACTTCAAATCATGTACAGGTTTTTTAAATAATTTAAATTAGTTTTTAAATACTTCAGTATTACTTACTTAGCAATTACTTAAACAGTTGCAATTCCTTATTTTTACTATTTAGTCGTAGATGCTTCTTGGCTTCTTTGGATCTTTCATTTAAATCTAAAATATGATTTTTTTTGGGGTAATTTACGTAAATACTTTTTTAAATACCACTTAACTACTTAAATACTTAAGTATGTTGCCTTCCCCTTATTTTGCCTGCAGTCTTTTTGTTATGGTAAGAGAATTTTCATCATTTCAGTTTTTACTTTGAAAATTCTACAGTACGTTTTTGACTAAATCAGTTTCGGTTTGAGTCTCAGCATCACCGACTAAGAATAAAAGCAACTTATATATAGCAAAACAGGTAGCAGCTGCCTGGCGCTAAAGTGCCAACTTATGCCACAAAAATGCTTGAATATAATGGTCGTTGTGGGAGGCATGATGAAGAATGGTTTGAGAGCGGCAAAGAGGAGGGGTATGACGGTTATGTTGCTTGGTGGTGGAAGAGGACATTGCAATTGTGCGATGATGCCACCACAAAGGCCGCCAAGAAGACGACGACGAGGACGGCGACGACATCATGCAAAAGTGGAACGAGAGCTGCTGCTGCTGCGTTGGCATTAAGTGGCATATGAAAGCGGCTACAAGGACACTGATAATGATGGGAAAAATTCCCCAAGCATATACACATAACATACATTGCTTTACGTACATGTATATATTTTACGTAAGATAATAATACTTAAAGTCAACTAGTTGATACCCCCTCCCCCCAACCTACCGGTCTCTACCCTTTAAACAACGAAACATAAATTTTGTAATTTTATATATATTTTATTTGTATACATTTAGTTTAAATTGATGTTGAAAAACTTTGTGAAAAGTGTGGCCAACCTAAATCTCACTTCTCATTTGAACGCATATACCCTGTGGCCACCCTTTGGATGACAAAGTATAAAAATTGCACTGGCATTTGCAAGACAGTGACAAAAAGGCACTTGCTGGGTAGCCACTCTTGCTTCTACACTTTTGGCTCTTTGCATCACCTCTCCGCTCCTATGCTTTATGCCCCATACCCATGCCACTTGTGTCAGTTGCAAGCCACATTGTGAAACATAGAGAGAGAGAGAGAGAGAGAGAGAGATGGGAGGGGTTAAAGGGTTGAGAGGACGACCACCTGGCAAACGAAATCGACCTTGACTGACAGCTTGACATGAACTCGCCTCGGTTTTCTCTACGTTGTGTTGCTTCCTTTTTATATATTTTTTTTGTGAATTTTTCCCTTTTTCACATATTTTTTTTGCTCTGTTTGCACCAGATCCTCCGACATCATGCTCATTATTTTCCCTTTAGCTGGACAGTCGTTGGCCAAGGAATAGGTTGAGGCATAAGGTTTTTGGGTGTGGAATGTAAATGGGTTTTAAGCCAAACCGCAAACAGAGTTTGGTCAAAACTTCTAAGTTGCTTTAACTCTGACTCCAACACGCCCATTTATGTATATATAAATGTTTGTATAAATGTTGTAATTTTTACCCTTACTCACATTTTTTCAATGTCTGCGTGTTCAAAATTCATAAGGCACAATACCAAAAAATAAAAAAGACTAAGAAAAACGAGGAAACGAAGGCAAAGTGAGTAGTGTTTCCATTTTTTTCTTTTTTTTTTTTGCTTTATCAGCCAGACACAGTCTAATTACTTAGTATTCATATATATAAATCAAAATGTAGCAATTAGTTGGCTCAGATAACACAAAAACATAAAAAAGGGTAAAAAATTAGATTGAAAGATTTTAGTGAATGTGAAAGTGATGGGCTAAAATATGTGTATAAGTAAAATTTAATGTTTAACAGAAGTTATAAATGATGAATTGAAAATCAATGAACTTAATTGTTTAAAAATAAGTAAAAAGTTATATTTTGTAAAATTTTATAAAAATCTCTTCTTTTTTTTATTTTTAAAAACTATAAACTAAATTTGGAAATATTGCTTTATATCCTATAGAATATTTTATACTTCTGTCTTAATTAAAATATATAATAAAGTAGATTTGAATATAATAGATTAGATTTGAATCTTGCAAGTTGTAAATTATGAAAGTTAAACTTCGAATTCTTTAACGAGAACAAATTCTTTGTTGATGTGACTCTGCTGGTATTCCTGATCTTCCTGATTTTATATTAGCACAGATTATATATAGATAAAATGCTCCAATTCTCTTTGTTATCTCTCTAAAGTTGTTTTCACTCGTACTAGCACCGACAAACAAGAGGGTAAAAATGTTAGAATTTTCATTTCATCATCTTAAAAAGTTTCTTAATGTTAAGACAAGTTTCTGTTTATTTAGTGATTCGCTACTTTTTTAGCATAAATGAAAAAATTCATTACAATGTGCTGAAATGTTGCTACTTCATGAAATAAACGAAAAATCAACTTTTTTTTTGGTAGTACATCCAAAAATACTTATCAAATTTCACCTATTTTTCATACTTTGAACTACAGTCGAATTTTCCTATCTCAAACATTTTTAACTCGAATTCCATCGAACGATAATAGCGCAAAATCTCCACAGAATTTCACTTTACTAACTCGAAGTCTCCTAAATTTGATCTGTGTAGCAGGATTATGATACTTCAAGTTGGAGAAGTTCGACTGTACATATTTAAATTCGAAATTTTGGTAAAATCTCTACTGCAGAAATATAATTTAAATTATATTGTAAATTTGCGATTAGTGACCAATAATATTTAGTAAAGTGTCCTGATACAATCAACAATACCAAAATTTGTACTTATATTATATTTCTAAATGGAACTAATGCTTTGTTTTGATTCAAATTTTCTTTGATTCCAAATAAGTTTACCTAACAATTTAATTTTGTTATGTGTTGGTGTTAAAATTTAGATGATTAAAGGAATTTTTTCTTTTATTTTATATTTTCAATGTGAGTTTGTATTGACACCTCTCTAGTATTAATCTAGTCAAGAGTTAAAAACTATAGTTATAAATAATTGTAGTTCTAAATAAAATAAAAAAATATAAATAATTTTTGTCATAATTCCAAAAACCCTATAAAAAACTTTCCTTCTACAGTTCAAAGCCCACGTATGCAATTGTCATTCCGATTTGTATAATTTTAGCGAGTGTAGCTAAGTTTACCTGTGCTGCTCATTTTGCAACTTGCTTGCTATAATTTAAATTGAAAGGTAAAAAGAAGAATTGAACTACAGCCATTTGACAGTTAAATGAGTTTAGCTAATCTAAATACTCTATGTTTGTGGCTTTTTTTTTTTGGCAACTTTTACTATGCCCATTTCATGATACATTGTTGCCCACGCACTTTGTTGTTGTTGTTGTTGTAAGGGTTCTTCTGGTTGTTGTTGTTGTATTCAAATAACTACCAGAGGCAAAAGACAATGTCAAACTGAAGCTCTCCTCTGTGTGACATTGTATATATATCATTGTGTGTGTGTGTGTGAGTGTGTGGGTGTATCTTTGTATGCGGGTGACCCGCATAAAACTGGCTGGCCTGATGGCTGTGTGGCATAGTCCTCGTCCTCTTCCTCGTCGTCAACGTCGTTATTCCACTTCTCTCGCTCTCATTCCGCTATGCTTTTGGTACCGTGTCAAAGGTTCATAAATTCCTTTTAATTCTGCTTTATGGCGACATCACATCGAACATGAACTTTAACGCGCATGTGAGACTATGTCGACGATGGCTTCATTTGCATTTTACAACTTCATTTCGGCCCGGCAATGGCAACTGTGAAATGAAATTGACGCCAAAATGTGGGCGGAATAAGCAAAAACAAAAAAAAAAAAAAGAAAAAACTGCTTAACCAATTGGCCGGAGCCAAATACATTTTGACTTAATCTTCTCAAATCATTGACATAATACCCAACATATCCTAGCCCAATCCGCCCAATTTATTAAGATTTCTTTCACTTGGTTTTTCAATTCTCAACTAATTTTATTTTTCTTATTTGTTCTTGTTTTGTTTTTTTTATTTTTGAGTGACACCCTAAAATAAATTTTTTTTATTGTTTTTAGTAATTGAAATATTTTATACAACATTTTTTTTTTTTTATAATATTTTCTTTTTTTTTTTTTTGGCTTTCTAACTTTGATTTCTGCCTTTTTCCTTGTGTTGAAAATAGTTTTTGAAAAATAAAACATCTAACAATCAATCAGTTAATCAATCTATATCATTGCAGTCTGTGCCAACTCAAAAACAACTTAGCATATATCATATATATATATATTTATCATATTTTATAATGAGATCGCTTAAATAGTACAAAAACGTTTATTTTTATTTTTTATCTTCTTTTTAGTTAGACTAACACGAGAGTTTATCCATTTTTTTTTGGGTTTTTTTCTAGGTTTCTGTTCTGTTTTTTTTTTTTTTTTTTTGTGTATTTGATAAGTGAGTTTTTTGCATTTCTGTCTATACACTTAGTTTTTATTTAATTTAATTAATTTTTTGGGCTTTTTTTTTTTTAGAGAATATTTATATAGCGAGTAGAAAGAGTGGAAAAGTGTTTCTATAATACAATAGAGTAGAGGTGTGTAGGGGGGAGGGTGGTTAAAGGGGATCCAGTCCTAACTAACAACTCAAAGCAGCAAATGCAAATGACTTTAGGCAATTGGCAACAGAATATTCATTTAACATTTTTTCATATTCTCTTCTTTGCAGATATTCGACAGAATTGGAGGTAAGTGCAACTATATGAACTTTTTTTTTCTCTGAGAAAAACTATATTTGAAAAATTATGCATAATAAAACTCACATAACTTTTTCTTTTGACTTTATTGTTTGGGAATTAGTTGAACAAAATTTTGGAAATTTAAATAGATTTTTCATAGAGAATTTTATTTTATTTTATAGCTCAATTTAAATCATCTGAAAGTATTAAAACATGCTAGAGAAGTGGGGGGAAAATTTATACAAAGGCAACTTTTTTAATTATAATAATTCTTTTTTGAAAAAGATAACAACAAAATTTTTCCAGGATTGTTCAAATTTTTAACAGAATCTAGGCAACGAATAGCCCAGATCAGTAATCGACTAGTAAAAGCTTTTTTGTAAATCTTTAGTGACTTTTAATACAAATTTTTGATTTAAAGTCACAAGCAACTTGGCATGATATAAGCCAAGTTATAAGAAATTGCTCCTGAAAATAAAATTGAAAGTATTCAAAAATCAACTTAAAGACTATTTAATCAATTTATTTTAGTGTTGCATATTCTCTTCGTTATTTATAAAATACAATTTCCAATTTTTTGATATTAATTTATGAAAAGTTCTATAAAACAAGAATTAAAAGTTTTTTCAATTTTTTCCTGTTAAAAAGGAAATGAAATTTCAATTCTATCAAACTAAAATAAAAATCCAGAAAATTCTATTTACAATCATAAAACAAAAATATGTAAAATAACTAAAAATAATATAATCTCTATATTCCAATGGATGTACTTAGTCCTGTTGTTATGATTTCATTTTAGTAATAAAAAAAATCAGTTTGAATCCTTTGGAAAATGAAACAAATTTTTTTCTGTCACCTGTCCTCTAATGGTCAATGGAATTTTTTTCATAAAATTTTCCATGTGAAAATGCAAATGCATCTGCTGCCAGAAGCCTATTCTTCATGCTCTCATTACTTTTACTACTTTTTCCTAACGTCCTGTTTTTGTGGTAATTTTTGGTTTGGGAAACTATAGACACACATGCACACACACACACACACACACACACACACTCACAATAAGGGAGAGAGGAAAAGGGAGATGGGTTTCTGTTTTCAACTGATGCTGTTGATGCGATTAGCTCTTGAAAATGTTATCCTGGGCAGGTTGTGGTGAGGCCGGACCACCTGGACCGTTCGTTGTACCATTCTCTGTGGCTGCATTTAGTCTCTTAAGCATGGCATTCCGATGCAACCAATAGGGTGGAGGATCCGGCGGTTGTCCTGGTAATAGAGTCTTGGCTTTCAATGTTGTCGGTGTTGAGCCTAAAGGTTTAAGACTTGGTGATGAGGCTGCCGCATTGTACATGACAGGATCAGCCAATTGGGCAGCCGATTGACCTGAATTGCTGCTCCCACCACTAATATTGCCACCAATGCCACCAATGGCCACCCTTAGTGGTGTCTCCTTTTTACGTATTGTATCGCATGTCTCTTTCATTTTACATAATTGATCCTGCAGATTGCGATATTCTTCCAAGAAGCGTTCCAATTGTGCTGCATGATAATCATAGGCAGCCACTGATGAGGAATTTGTAGATGGCACCGATGGACCAGCAGCCGCTGCAGCAGCTCTAGACGCCAACGCGGAGAAATCTAATAGAGGCGTGGCCGCACTACTCAACGAACGCTGATGATTCTGATGAGGACTTGAGGGCAAACTTGGTTTCATTTGATGCTGTTGATGAAGCTGTTGCTGTTGCAACTGTTGCTGCAAATGGTGACCCTTGTGATGGGCACCGCTTTGCACTAAATTGAGAAAACTATTTGCCCTTTGATTATTCCCACCTGTATATGTTGTAGTCGATGAATAATTGCCATAGCTAGATTCCGCCGAATAGCGACGACCCAATCCCATGGCCTCGTTCAAAAAACTACCATCGCCCAGAGTACTGCTGCCATATTTACTTGAATTATCTGCCAATAGTGGTGATTGGCTATCCGATGAGTTGCGAAAATATTTGCCACTTGTCTTTAATTTCCTCGGCAGCGTGCAGAGGCCACCATTTGGCAGGCCTCCTTGATGGTGCTGCTGCTGATGTTGTTGCTGTGCCTGAGCCACTGCATATTTAGCTATATCCAATAGATCTGGATAATTACTATCAAAGAGATCGCTTTCATGATTCCCTCTGCCTTCGCCACTGTTGCTACTACAAAACACTGAAGTGGCCATTTCATCCGCTGATCCACCAACATAATGATGATTGCCAGCATAGGGAGTTGATCCAGCTCCCGTGCTGGTAGCCGTTGCTGTGGGTATACTATGTTGGGATGTTATCTTTGTGGTTGCTATTGCTGTTGTCTTCCAACCGGTGCCGGTGCCAGCTGCTGCAGCTGCCGCATAACCAGCAAGACGTGCTGCAGCATCCACTTGACTTGATATTGAACTGGATGCCGAATCGGGTCTAAGAAGAGATATAAAAAAAAGGTTATAGTAGGTGATTAGATGAGTTTTCCAGGCAAATATTTGGGAAAAATGGCATAAAATTTGAGGCAATTTGGCTTACAAAAGAACACTGCGAGCATTGGTTCAGAAAAGGATTGAAAAATAACACTTTCGGAAGCATATGAGTTAGTATATTAGTTTTAGGGTTAAAGGAACTTACAACCAATCATTCGACTTAATCGCATCCTCATGATCACTTCGGGTTGTCCACCCACCCTCGAAGCTTGATATAAACATTCGATCTCAAATCAAAATAAACGACCTTCATCGCTACCATTAAGTTGGACTAAGATGTTACACTGAGAAAACCGAAAAGGTAATTATAAATGTTTTGATTGCGTCACTCTTGGTAAAGGAACGTACAATCAATCATTCAACTTGATCGCTTTTATGACAACGATCACTTTGGGTTAGAAAATAGACAGAACAAACTAACGCTAAGGTGCATACTCGTTCTTGTTTATTGGTCCAGCAAAATCTAAGCTATTATTAAGCTAGACTAAATTCTTACTCCCATTACCCTTTAGCTGGGGGTTATTGCTCCCATTGGATAGCTCGTTATTCCATTTATAAAAATAACTTCTTCCCACATCTACTTCATATTTGCTTCCCTAGTCTGATTGTCTTGTTATATGCTCCACTTATATGTATAAGACTCTGTGTTTAACAATATACGTATGCATGTTATATGCTTGTGCACTCGCTTTAATTACTTGACAGCTTCTTCTTCTTCTCCTCCACCACCACTCACATCCTTTCATTTCCTAGCCAATCAGTTGGGTAGTGCAGTGTAGCCAAAAATAAAGCACTTGTTTGAAACATCGCAAGGCAGCCTTCGCATATTTCGCGCATCATTAGCACGCGCGTATGTCGAGTGCAAAAGTGGAAAGTGTCAAGTGTTGCCCATAATATATACACATATGTACACTCATACACACACAACCCATACCCTTACCATTACAAAGTAAAAAGGAAGAGACTGAGGGCGAAGGATGATAGCACTTTGACGTGAAAGGACAATTGCCACTCGAAGTAACGAACAGACCGCAGAAACAAAAGCAACTCACAAGAATATGGGTGAGGTCAAAACTTACCCGCCGATGTCAATCAAACGTGGTGGTATATGCAGATCCGTTTCCTCCAACATTGTTGAATTATTTGCAACACATGCGGCGGATGAAGACATGGCCGACGTGGCGACCTCTTTTCTTTCCTCAATCCCAGCATCCTCGTCATCATCACAGTGCGTGGACACATGCAGATAGTCACCATTGCGACCGCCACCCGCATTGTTATCTGCATCCAAATGATTAAGAGGGGATGGCGTTGAGGCCGGATGAAACAGTCCCACATTGCCATTGCCGTTGCTACCATTGGCACTGCCACCGCCGCCCAAATCTGGTCGTTGCACTCGACTTGCAGTCATTTCGATCTTTTCATAACTTTCGCTACGACGAACGGCCTGCACGGAATTCCACAGGCGCAACTTGCGACGTCTTCGTAGCGAACAGAAACAAATGGCGGCAAATGAAGATGCAACCACCAACAGGAGGGCAGCCAAGACGCCCAATAATATAATTTTTACTCCCAATGGTGCCTCGGGAGGTTTTCGTGATACTGCTAATGTCACACTGGCTTCCACTTTTCCCGCTTTATTTTCGGCGGCGCATGTATAAATTCCCGCATCTTGCATATCAGCTGTTAGAATGGTTAAATTTGAGGCATTCCTTAGCATATTGACCACATAGGTTTTACGTCCCTGCGTTGCCGCTGCCATTCGAGGAGTATCATCGCCATAATTATCATCACCGCCAGCCGATAAATTGGCTATTAGACGATTCTTAAGTAACCATTTTACTGCTGGTTGAGGTACACCTTCCACATAACAACTCATTGTCACATTACGTCCCTCCACACCATGGGCCGTGGTATCGGTGGCCACAATTTGCGGCACACAAGCAAAATCATCAACATCAAGTTTATCCCATGAACGACCAGCTAAACGTTCCGGAGATTCACACACTGCTGGTATACCACTTGGTATATTTTGTTGTAACATCCATGCACGAAGTGGTCGCAATGAACAACTACAGTTCCACGCATTGCGAGCCAACTCTAAGCCATGTAGCGAGGAGAGTGAGGTTATAGTTCCACTACGTACCTCAGTCAATCGGTTACCATCTAATTTTAACCATTCCAGAGAGCTTTCCAATCCGGCAAATGCACGTACAGCGATGTGAACTAAACGACAGTCACTCAATTCCAAACGTACCTGTAATGGGGAATGAATCGATTAAATTAATCGATCGATACTTGTGATCTGTATGATTGTGAATGTTATCGATCTTTAGTTAGGGATAAGCATAAGAGGTTTTAGACTTTCGCTAAATTTATCGATCGATACTTGTAATCTGTGTAATTCTGAATGTTATCGATCTTTAGTTAGGGATTAGAATAAGAAGTTTTAGACTTTTTGCTAAATTTATCGATCGATACTTGCAATCTGTGTGATTCTGATTGTTATCGATCTTTAGTTAGGGATAAGCATGAGAGGTTTTTGACTTTTCGCTAAATTTATCGATCAATGCTTGTGATCTGTATGATTGTGAATGTTATCGATCTTTAGTTAGGGATGATTTTTAGTTAGGGATAAACATAAGAGTAAGCCTCTTTACTTTTAGGATACTTACCAATTGCGGAACATGAGCAAAAGCATCATCGGGTACTCGCAATATGGGATTTCCGCTTAAACGTAATTCCCTCAGTTCCGTAACATGATACAATGCCAACGATGGTATGGCCAATAATTGATTATGGCTTAAATCCAATTCAACCAAATTAATCAATTTCCGAAATGCATGACGTTCGATCAATTTCAAATGACATTTGGTCATATAGACTTTCTGGAGATTGAGTAACTCGGCTTCGGCAAATACATCATCCGGTATGGATTGTATATCATTTCCACTCAAATCTAACAATTGTGTACCAGCATCGAGCGGTTCGGGGATATGTGTTAAATTGGCATTAAGGCACAAAACGGACTCCTTGCCGCTCTTCCATTTGCATTCACAAACCGATGGGCATTCGGCACGCAGCTGATGACTCAGGCAGCATAAGAGCCACAATAGCTGACCCAATGGTATGGGTATTATGGGCGGATGTAATCGCCGTGATGGTCGTCGTGTGAATTTTCGTCTCACTTTTGTTGCCAACATACGATGCTGGGCACTGTTATCCAATGATGGCACTAGGAAATGATCTGCCAGCGGTGGTGCTCCAGCTCCAGCTGCTGCCCTAACTGCTGCCATCGCATACTCGTTGCAAACAAATGTGTTCTCTCTATGTGTGTGTTAAGCCTGCAATCAAAAGAAGAGGTAAAGAGAATAAGATTGTAATGCAGTTGCCATAAACCTGGTGTGACAGTCCCCTTAATAAGCCGCTTCATATAGCTTCTACCTCTCCCATTATAAATGTCACTCGCCAGACCGTGCGACATTAAGTCATAACAAACATTACCTCAGGCCCCGCCACCTCAAAAAAAAAAAAAGGGGAAAAAGTTCCGCTCAACTTCTTCATTTTCACATCGTTTTTTCTCTCATTTTTATTTTCGTTGTTTCAGTTTTCGTATACCCCGCAGCCTTTGTTTGACTTGGCATGTTGCAATTATGACCCACGAGCATGCAAACTTTTCTCAGACCCCGTTTGCCCCACCCCTTTTTCCTCGGTTCTTTTTTTTTCGGTTGCCTTAATATATGCATGAGGCGCATGAACAAAATTTCTGCTTTTTATTTAACATTACCGAGTTAAATTTATCATGAAATTATATAAAATGCAATAAAAAAAAGCAGAAAATACAATAGAAAAGTCGCCATAAAATAGTGAAGAATCTCAGAGAATTTTAATTGAAAAATTTTCAAACTTTTCAAAAAGTTCTGTAGATATTTTAGAATAATCTCTTAAAGTCCTTTTCGACCAATTTTAGCACATATCATCGACACTCTTAAAAAGGCTTCAAAAATGTCTAAAAGAAAGTTTTTACTATTTAAGTTTATACTTCTTTTTGAATCCTTCAACTGAGCATAAACACAACTCTGTAAAATGTCTGTAAATAGTATCCAAAAGACTCGGAGACTTCTCCGAGAACATTTTCACAATAATAGTTTATAGTTCTTTTTGATTCCCTTCTATTCTATGGCTTGCTTTTCTAGTAGTTCCTTCAACTGAGTATAAACACAACTCTACAAAATGACTCTGCATAGTCTAAAAAACTCTTTAAAATATTCATATCAAGTTGATTTTTCTTTGAGTTCAACTAATATGAAATATTTTTGTTTGGGGTAGTTCTGTTGTCAAGTTTAACTGCCATAACCTTTTAGAATACATTTTAAATTGGTTTTATTTACAAAAAATCTTTATTTCTTTCTTTTTGGCTTTGAACTACAACAAGTTGTTTCTGGTTCTGTAATTCTATCAACTGTTTAACATAATATAACTACAAAGATAACCAAACTAACTCTACAAAGATAATCAAATTTGTTTCAAAATTTGACAGTTTATTTGAAAACACTTTCATAATCTTTCAAACAGTAACTATAAATGAAAAGTAACCAATAATTTTCATAAGAGTAATATCAACTGGAAAATTAGTTTTAAAAAGTCTTCAAGTCTTCAGTAGCTGCAGACCATATAGGTCTTAAATAGTAAAAAGATCAATATTATTTGTAGATTTAGTGCACAATTAGATAATTCCTTAACTTGTGTTTCAGTGAAGTCTACAGAAGTCTCCAAAATATATTATACAGTTAAGGTTATTTTTAGTTTCAACTGATTTAAAGTTTACCAATAATGGAACATCTGAGTTTGAACTATTGCATGTTTCTTAAGAAGAAATAAAAATATCTCAAAAATCTCTACAAACTTCTTCAATGTTTTAACAAATGTTTCCATTAAGCCTACTTAACCTTCAATCAAATTTAGTTTTAGATTAAACACTCGAAATTAATATCAAGTAAAACTTAAAAGACTTTTTCAGTAAGTAAATAAAATATACCCAAATTTAACCTTATCTAAAGAGAAGAGCAATTCCTTTTCAGCGCTCAACAGATTGCCATTTTCTCATTATACAATTTGGCAAACTTAAAAGATCAAATGGGATATGAATGATAATTGAACGACAACGACAATGCACTTAAAGCACTTAAAATAATTGAAGAAAAACTTAACTTCTCATTACTTGGTCAGGTCATTTCAATGGGAGCTTAATCAATTGATTAATATGACTTAAAGTTTTCCTTTTTTAAATTGCCATTAAATGGTCTTTTGTGAAAATTTTACAGTGAATACCAAAGTAAAACAAACAAACAAAAAAAATGAACCGGAAGCCCAACAAAAAAGGCAAAAAAAACCCACAACAACAAAAAAGAACCTGCAATGGCAAAGGCAAGAAAAGGCATTGTGGTAGAAGGGGTCAATACACTGGAACGAAGAAGTGAAAGAAGTAGAAATCGCGTTAATAAAATGAAATGAAATGAAGTCAAGTTTTATTTTTTTGTTGTTTGGTTTTTCCTTCTTACAAACAAGCAACAAAAAAGTGAAACAAAATGGTCACCAGACAAGAGGCAAAGACAAAGACTCTTTTGCATGGCTCTCCCTACGTGAGTGTGTGTGTTCTTGTGTCTGCTGTTTTTTGTGGCATTGTCGTTGTCGTTGCCGTTTATCATATGTGAGCACAAGTCGCCGTGAAGTATGCAACATGCAAATGCAAAATAATGCAAACTAATGTGTTGTTGCTGTTGTTGCGACTGTCTTCCTTTTGTGTTGCTGATGTTGCTGTTGCCGTTGCGGCTGTTGCTGCAGACACTAATCCTATTTATGTTGCATTGCAGCGAGGTTAATAATTTTATGGTTTTTTTTTTCTATTTTTTTGCTCATTTCTGTTGCAAAAACTGCAATGTCATTTGAGACTCCAGCCAACAGAATGCCACGTTCTGCCCTGTCCAATGCAGTTGGCTCCCTACTTGTCTTGTCTCTTTGGCTCTGGCTCCTGCTTATGACATACGATACGTGCCTGCCTAGTTGAAGAGGCAGTTTTTCTTCTTTCTTATTTATTTATTTATTTTTTTTTTGTTAAAGATTCCATTTGTAAAGAGTGGAATGAACTTCTTGGCTGTTAGCAAGAGGGGAGGGGGATAACTAACAACAGCAGCAGCAGCAGCACTCACAATGACTATGTAACTTAGGCCTAAACCTTAATGAATACTCAAATTAATGCCTTTTTGTCTGCCTAATGTGTGGCAGTTATCCATTTTGTATAAATGCTACATCTTTAATGTCAAAGTTAAGCCAGGAAACCAAACCAAAAGGAACACAAAATTAGTAACTAGAATTTGAACAACTAAAGAAATATCCTGGGATTGACTCTAGAAAGCAGAACTTTGAAAAGAATTTTATAAATTTGAGAGAAATTAATAGAGAAAGTACCTAAAATATAGTATTTTAGGTTAGTATTTATTTGAATAATACTTTATAATACCAAAGTATTATTTCTATATTTGAAAAAGTGCCCTCTGATTAGGTTAATTTCTCAAAATTTGGTATACATTTTTCCTAATATCTTTTATACAATTTTTTAAATATTGTTTTAAAACCGCATTACCAATTCATATAACAACCTTGGAAAATAAGATAATATATTAGCTATATTTTCAATTAAAGTGAAGATTTATTCCTAGTAGTGTTTTATAAATTAATTACATTTCTTTATATTAGCCTTAAAATATAATACTTAACCATTTGTTTTAATGTTTCTAACTTATTTTATTCTTAATATTTTTTTATTATTTTTAATTATTTTTTTAAATTTTGTTTTTCATTATATTTTATATTTTTGTTTAGTTGTTTCTTATTATTTCTTTTTAGCATTTTTGTTATTTGTTTTTAATTTTTGTATTTGTTATTTGTTTCTTGTGATATTTTATAAAGCTTTTTTTTTATTTTTTTTTTTTTTTCGTTTCCTGATCCCAATTTTATTGTGTTTTTTATTTGGTTTGACAATTTTTTTTTTTTTTTACAGATGTTTTACTTATTTCAGTCTATTCGCTCAAGCCCTTTTCTGTATTTAGATAACTACAGGGTATTAATATCTGGAAAAAAAGTATTAAATGACAGCTGCCAAATGTTTTTTTTTTTGCTGACACAGCTTTTTGGCATACTTTGCCCCACTACTTCTTCCCCCTAGTATTTGTCTGCTTTACTTTCTCTATTGAATCCAAACCTACTGTGTCTCGCTCTCTTTTCTTCTTTTGGTCTTTAATGTAAAAATAATGTCCCTTTCAGGCCGCATTGATTGCAAATAAATTACATACACACACACACACACGGACACACATACTCTTTCTCTTATACACACACACACACACACACTTTGTTTGCAAGAGAAAAGATGAAAACGAATGGTAGAAATGAAGTGGACGATACGTCGAGGTAGTCGTCGTCGCAGTCAAAGAAACAGATTAAGTGCCAAATGTTGGACTTCATAAAGCTATAGAAGTGCTCGCACTTCTCGTATTCCCTATACCCTCGAATATTCCCCTCATGCTCCTTCCTTCCGTATATGGTAAGGTCCATGCCATTAATTTCACTTTGGCGCTGTGTTTCGCCTCGCGTTTCCTGAAACTTTAATTAGAAAATCTTTTGCTCAGCTTACTGAGATTTTTGTTGTAATTTTCTTTGCTTGAATGCTTCGACTAAGCCTTGGATTCTCTTTCTGTCCCTCTCTATCTCTCTCGGTCTCTCTTTCTTCTCTTCTTTTTTTGCGTTAATAATCAACTTCTTTTTCTTTCGTTTTCATTCACACTTCCGGCTTCATTATGCGCAAATTATTTTTAGCTGCACTTCTTTGGGTTGCCCTAAAACACTTCCCCACCCATTGGGAATTACTACAGATTTTTCAGAGAATGAAAGAGAGAGAGAGGAAGAAGGGTGGGGTTGGTGCAATGGCATTCCCGAGGTTGGGGTAAATATTATTTTACTGGCTGCAGAGTTTTGATAGTAAAATGCACTTAAAAAAAAAAAAACTTAATTCGCTTAGATACTAAGAAAACAAAATCTATTTTGGAAATTATAAAATTCTTTCAACAAACTTTTTAATTTCTCATCATTTTTCGCTCAGTGTTTTTTTTTCACTTGCTCTTAAACTCTTCTTGCACTTTCTCTGCCTTTCGCCTTTCAACTTTTTCTTTTATCATTTAATGTTTTTTCTTTTTTTCCTTCTTCTAGGAAGCCAAGTAATCTCTAGTCCATACTCTCAGTTTGCTGTCATTATTCATTTTTTGTGTATATATTTATTTCTGTGTTTTATGCTGTGTAACCTTTTTTTCTCCTTTCTGGTTTATCCTTTTCGTTTTTTTCTCCTTTTTTTTTTTGTTTGCCGCATTGTTTTTTCTGTGCTGTAAAGCAATTTTCACTCGAATAATAGACTAAAGTAAAAAAAAAAAAATGAGGAAAAGCAACAGCGGCAGCTAAGCGTTACTTCTCAAGAGGTCCTAGGGAATAACGCTTCCTCTCTCTCTCTCTATGGTCAGAGAGAATGCGGATAAACGAGAAGGAAGATCTCCCCCAGGGCATGATTTGCGGTCAGGCCTAAAACTAGTTCTCCCCTCTTCCACTCTCCTGCTTTCTTTCGTCCTCTGGCACTCTCCATTTTATATTTCTCTTATTTTGTTGCTCGAGTACACCTACTTCAGTTGTCCTTGTTGTTCTTTATTGTTTACTGCGCTTTTGTCAACATTTTTCCATTTACTTGTTAAGAGGGGAAAAAAAAAAATTAAATTACTTATGTTGGTGGTAGAATCATTTGATTAACCTCTTTCTCAGCTTTTGTATTTTCAGCGGTCAACTGTTTTAGATGAAATTCCATCAAAAATTTTCTTAAATTTAAGTTAATTACTGTTACATAACAGTTTCAAATTTTAATTTATTAAATTTAAGTCTGAAATATAGAATATAAATGGAAATCTATCAGACGACATAGGAATCATAGGAAACTATGTTGAAAATATGGAGGAAATAAATTAAGAAAAATTGAACTATATAAAAAAGGTGAAGACTCCTAAATCGTACATCTTTATTTTGCTGACAACTCTCTTAAGCAGACCATTTTTCGATAACTTTCATTTTGTATTGAAATTCTCCTTTCTCGAACGGGCACTATTCCAATCGGTAACAATTTATTGTTGCATACTTTGAAGCGCAGATATTAAATGTCGCTTCAGTTAAACTTAATCTCAAGTGAGTATAGTACCCAAAAAAGTATGCTATATAAACGAGTTGCGGTGTCAATGAAGAGATTTATGAAAATTTAATTTCTACGACTCGACATTCCGACATAGTTTGCTTGCAGTTAGATTATTTTAATTCGGAAAAACAATTTGAATTACAAATCTAATTTATTTAGGCTATAAAACAATTGACAAATATGTGCTGGATAATTTTAATTATAGAAATTTATTTATACATATACAAACACGCATTATTTCTATGGGTAATGAAATAAACGTTTATCCGCTTTAAGTGTCTCTCGATTAGAAGGATGTTGCAAAAGCCTGAAAGACCATTGGGTGGAGGGGTGTGTGGGTGTAGGGATAAAAACGTGTGTCTTATTAAGCCATAAATGTTGAAATAAAACCTAGACAAAACTCCAAACGAGCCGAATCACCTTAAGCAATAATATTGAAAGCTAATAAAAGTAAACAACCCTAAGAAAACAAAAGCCAAAAACGAAAGGAAACAAAAATGTCCTGCAGGCAAAAACACATACAAACATACCAACAAAAAAAAAAGAGGAAACACCAAAAAAAATAAAGGAAAAACGAGAGAAAAAACCTCCCAAAAAAGGAGAAAAGGACGAACCCGCATAAACAGAATGCATAAATATACAAAATACTTTTGTGTGGTGCTTCAATTTTACGACAAAATCATCCACAATCTAACATTGACATTGGCATCTTTATTTTTGATACCCTAACAAAAGATATTTTTACCCATAAACATTTCAATTTCCTATAGAGAAAATACATATTCAGTTTCTATAAATTTCCGACACTTCAACACTCTTTCTACCTAACCAAAGTGATGTCTTTTAAAAGGGTATACAGTCTTCTGTATATAAAAAGTTATCTCAAATTTCTGGTTTTGTTCCTTTTGGTTGCTTTCGTGTTCAATTGCCGCAATAAAACTTCTTGATAATATGTGAAAATCATACAAAGCACCAATATTAAATTAGAAGAAGAGAAAGAAAAAGTAGAAAATGGGGGAGGAGAGAGAACAAACAAAACAAAACAAAAAAAGAAAAGTCACATAAAAATGTGCAAATGTCAGCCTAAACACAAAATGAAATCAAATGATGGGCGTGTGGGCGTATTATGCCTGGCCGCAAGGTAATACAATGAAAAGCATAAAGAAAACGAAATGTGAAGGCAATTTCCATATTTAACATTTTATTTTCTTGTCAATTGGTTCCCAATTTCACAAAAATTATGTTAAGATTAAGCAAAGAAATTACACTTTGGTTAAGCCGACTCATGGAGATATGCCCAATAAAATATAATAAATACGTTTTAATTTTATTATAAAAGTTCAATTAAATTTCTACATTTTGTACATTCCTGTTCATTCGATAGGTAACATATGAAGAATATCGATAAGAAGCTTTGAAAGATCTCAAAGAATCAACTTTATAAATGGACAGTAGAGTAAAAAACAACCAACAGGTCAAGTAGACACATAAAAAAAACTTTAACAAAAACATCTTTAAAGTATTTCTACTAGATATGAAAAGGGTTTCTTACCCTTTTGCATAAAATCAAGGTGAATGTCTTTTAACTCTATTAAATTATGATAATTTTCATATTGGCTTTCCTCTTTTCTCTGTTCATTTTGCAATGTTTCCACTGCTGTTAAGACCTTATGTTTTTCTTTTCTTTTTTCTTTTTTTTTATATCAACGCTAATAAACAAAAGAGATTTGCACATGGCTGATTATAGTCATTGAACTGAAAATTGCGACACCGAATGACAAAGTGTAAATGGGAAAAGAAATCATTGAGCAGCGAATAGAATGAACTTCAACCCAAACTCATACCCAAACCCAAAACCCAACCCAAACCATCCAACTATCTATCCGTCTATCCATCTACCTATCTATCTATCCATCTATCTATCTGTTAGTTTAGCCTGCCACTACATGTTGTTTCAAAGTTTTACCGAAGCAATCAACTGCAGCAGTTTGTGGAGCAGCAGGGGAGGAGTAACAGAGAGGTAACTGCTGCAATTGGAAAAGTCAACGGCTGCTGCTGCTACAGCTATTCCCTGCTCTTCAATGCCAGCGGCAATATTGTCTACTCTTTCTCGCTTTCCCTTTCTCTCCATCTCTATCTTTCATTGAGGGAAAATTGGCAAAAATATCAGAGCAGGTGGGCAAAAAAAAAAAGGGAGAGAAAAAAAATGTAAGAAGGAAATGCAATCAAGATGGTGAAATCTGCCTCAAGTTAGTTTTTTTCTCTTGAATTTTCCCAAGATACGATTTTTTTCTTAAAGACTTTCTTTGAAAACGTTTGCGGTAAGTAAAGGTAAATTTTTTAGAATTTTTAATTAATTCTTGTTGAGTTTTATGCCCAGAAGTAGGCAACAGTTTAGATATATGCAGCTTATCAAGTTGTTTTGTATTTTAGTTAGTTTGATGTCCTCTGAGGTACTTAAGAAGAGAGTTTCGATACACAGAGATTAAGTTTTTGAATAACACTCTGAATAAAAATATCAAGTTCAAGTGATTAAACTAGTCTTAATTGAATATAGAGTTCAATTAGGGCTGAAACTTGAACAATTTTTCAATATTTCCTACCAAAAAGTATAGTATAAAATAAGTAAACTCTCTAAATGTATTAAGTAATTGTATTAAATAAATTTGCAGTCATTTAAATTTGCAAATAGAATGGTTTCAACTGTTTTTCCTATTGTATCAATGAAAATTTAAAAGAAAATAGATCAAATTTAATTTATTCTTAACTTTACCTTGACCTGGCAAAAGCAATTATCAAGATTTCCAATTAACATTATTAACAAATAAACAAAATGTTTGTAATTTAATTGCCATTTTCAAGAAATTCTCTTTGAAACAAATCAAAATTTTGCCATTAAACAACAAATTGTATTAAATTTAATCATTACAGACTAAACAAATTTGATGACATAAAATTTAGAATAAACCAGTTTTGTTTAGTCAAAGTTAATACAAATCTTTCTCTTTCCCAAATCAAACTGAATCAATCAATCTTTCATCTGAGGCAATTTGTATCATGTACACATGTATAACAAATGCATTTCATGCATTTGTACAAATATTTTTGTTTAATTTTTGCATTTCTCGCAGCGCAAATATTTGTCTCGATATATATATACATACATACGTTCATATATATGTATATATAAATACATATACAATAAATTGGCAGGGTCAATCAGGCGGAAATATGGCAAACCGTCTCTCACATTCGCGTCGCTTCAAAAAATCGAATCATTGAAGTGTGGTAAAAAAAAATCACATTTTTTTTATTACATTATTGAAGCAAATTCGTTTTGTGTACCATTTCTGGAAAGCACAAATATGTGGATATACATACTATATATGCGAATATCCTTAATGTTTTAAAAATATTTTTAATCAAGTAGATGAGCCGTAATCGAAATTCATGGACAACTTGTGGTTGTATTCGTTTCAGGCACTCAGAACTGCTTTTGCATCTGTAGATTATATTTAATATTTAACTAAGGTTTGAGTTTAGGCGCAAAAAACTGTAATATAAGTTAAATTAATCTAATTTGACAGATTTTAAAAAAGTAATTGATATTAAATAAATCAAACATGATAGAATGCTTATATATATTTTACCTAATCTTACACTGAGATATAATGATCGATTATGGGCATAAACACACACAGGTTGAACAACAAGCTTTGTTCTCTTTATTTTGTTGTAATTCTCAACTAGTTCTAGCAATGAAAGAGTGGCTTGGTATTGCAAATCTTCCTATAAGAAGTTTTGGTAGTCCTCGAAAGAGCCATTTAGACAACTAGTTGACTTTTTCTAATTATAAATCCTATGCTAGTCAAGACGAAAAAATATTATCAAATCTATATATACATACCTTTTGATTATGCCCATCTGCTAAGTTTGAATTAGTTAATATCCCGCTCGTATTCAAAAAACTTACTTAAATCTGATCAATAAAACTTTTCTCCTGCCATATATATTTTTTTTGTGGATTTGGTAAAAAGTGCATTTTAGTTACCTTAAGCTTGATAAAGGATTCAAGTTGCCATGGAACTGGGGACAATTAGCAAAGCTGCCAAACCTGAAACTTTCCTTTTGGGTTGTCAATTTTGTTGATTTCCCTAGCACCAGCAGCAGAAACAGCATCAGCAGAAACTTTTGTTATTTTTTTTTTTCTTCTCCTAAATAATCAATAACTGTCATGTGACCAGATGAACAACGAGAAACTGGTTGATGTGAAGAATAGAGCCAGAATTGTTCCATCCATGCCGGCCGGTAGAAAAGTCTGACAAAAGTTTTCTGTGTCAGAGTCAACAAATAAAGTGTGGCATTATTTTCATTTGTTTTGATTGGGGCGGTCTTTCGTTTTGGCTCTCTGTTTGTTTTATTTTGTCATATGTAATAGAAAAAACGAAATGGGGCCAGTGACAGTGACAGGTTTCCGTGTTATCGCAAAAATTGAATTAAAGTCTTTGCAAACGAAAGTGAAACTAAAACATGTGACAAAATTCATAAAAAGAAAAACTATATGATTGAAAATGTATTCATAAAAGAAATGCATTGATTTGAATATTATTAAAGTTTAAAAATGAAATACATGACATTTTGAATAGATAAAATAATAAAATTTTCTTTTTAATATAATTTTGTTCTACTTTTTATTTCAATCATTCAAATCGATCTACAATATCACATGAAAAAGAGGGAAGCGATTATGATGGTTGATTATAAAAAGTACTTCTGTATGTCCTTCTTAAGCCTTTGTTAACTCTTTCCCAATAAAATTGTATACACTTATATGAGTGCACTTAAAATAATTTGCCAGTTTCTGTGACATATTCAAATGGGGGGGAAATGGAAAAAAAAAACTGAATTGCAATTTTCCTATTGTTGTAATTGTCAATCACCTGGACTAAGCTGAGCTCAGCGCAAATGAAATGCAAACACATTTCACTACATTTCCCATTGTATAAATGTGAAGGGGGGAAAATTGTAAATAAATATATGTAGTTGAATGCAATTTTTAATGGATTTTTTCTTTATTTTTTTGTGTTTCATTGTTACTCACCACCCACCACCCACTTTGTGACCCACATGTGGCAGTCAATTAAATTGCTCATGGATTATATCACTAAAAATCTTTTGCCATTTTTAATAAATATGCAAACATTTGCATAGAACACACATTTCCCCCGATGCATAACTAATAAACCAACAGCAAGAACAAAACGAAACAGAAAAAAAAAAATGAAAAATGAAATATGAGTAAAAAGGCAAAAAAAAAAATAAGAGTGGATATTTTTTTTTATTGTTCACTAAGCCTGAGCTATTATTTTTTATAGATTTTTACGTCCGACAATCGACAGGATAAAGGCTAAAGCTAAAAAACATTTTCATTGACAAGGCCTAAAGCCCGCATAAAGCTCAGCACTGGATGAATAGAAAGGTGGTAAAAGATGGTAAGAGGGTAGTTGAAGGGGGTGAGGGTAGATGAGCCATATATTTCCTATATGTTTAATGGCATTAGTTTGGCATAAATTTTAAGGCTTGGTCTCTACCTCCCTCCCTCCCTATGGCCGAATTCACTCTTTCACTCGCTATGTTATTTATGCTGAATAACAAAGCGAACTCGCTGAAAGTATTTAAATATGCATATGAAAAGTAGGCGGGGCAGATTGGTATACCTATGGTTTTGGTACAGTGGGCTGTGCATAAATAGAAAATTATTTCAAATTGATTTTTGAGAGAAAAGGTTGTAAAATAGCTAACAAAGAATGAAAGAAGTGATAATAATATAGCTAAAACTCAAGCACTTTCTATATTGGATTGAAGAACGTTTAAAATAACAACGAGTACAAAAAATACTCGTTAATCAAATATGCGAGTATACTAGTTAATGAAATTCCTTGTAGGATTTGTCAAAAAGTGAAGAAGGTATCGATGAGTAAAAGAGTAGCGAGTAAAGAAAAAATGGGAGTTCATAGAAAACGAGTAACAGTAAAATAACTATGTATCTAATAGTAACGAGTAAAACACTAGCGATTTAATAATGCCGAGAAGTAGAATAACGAGTAAAAATTGCACTGTAATAATGAAAGAAAAGATAGAAAATATCGAAAAAATATGTTTGAAATTAGATGCAAAGAAGCTTGGAAGCAAAATTTAAAAAAAGAGAAGTCTGTGAGACCATCTTAGACAATTTCGACTGTACTTCCCAATGTCCTGTGATATACAGCCCCATTCACAAAAAACAACAATTTTTAATACCTTTTTCTTATTTTTTTTTTGTTTTTAGTCTTTCTTGCTGTATAAAAGGGACACCTGACCACACATGCATCCAATGCTTTATCAATTTATACCAGAGCCACCCAGTTGTCCCCAACCACCACGAGCAGCAGCAGCAGGAGCAGGACTACCTTCACCATCCGAAACCAATCTCTTTCGCTTTGCCTTGTTCATTTTTATAGTTGATTGTTGTTGGCTTTTGTGCAGTGTGCGAGTATTTGTGTGTGTGTGTCTGTGTGGGTTCCCTTTCCCTCCCTCTTTTCGCTCCATGCCACTCTTCATAGTGTTGCTGTTATGTTTTTATTGAAAAGCATTTGGTCATCAAATATGTGTACATGGATGTATAAAAAGAAGAACAAGAAGAGGCCTGGCATTCAGGTCAGTGGATCAAAAAAAGAGGAGAAAAAAAAGAGAAACTTGGCTAAAAGACAACTTGCTACACAAACTTTTCTCAGAAAAAAGGGGTACTGGAAAAGATGGAAAACGAAACGTTCCAGTTTCAATTTGTATGGAAAAGGGAAAGATAGGGAGATAAGTGTGGGTCTAGGGGGCAGATGGTAGAAGGAAAGTTAACTTGGCAAAGGTCAAGCTGGTTTCATTCATATAAATTTTGTGGCTTTAAAAGCATCCATTGAATTCTCATACTAAAGGACTATAAAATTTCCTTTTTCTCTTTCAATTTTTTTTGTGCTTCATTGGCCAAAACCGATAAAAGCCAAAGCCAATCTGCTTGCCTCACACAAACACATAGATGCACACTCACTCACAGACATATGTAGAGACACAATACCCGAAACACAAAACCAAAGACCAATACCGTTTCCATTTTTCAACCCACTCCCCTCCCCCCTTTGCATTACCATAAAAAGTGAATGGTTTGCTGCATTTGTATGCACTTTTGCTTTTTCTCCTAAACCAAACATCAGCCAAAAGAAGACCAAAAATGCAATGGCAACATTAAGGCGTAAAGTGTTAGTGATGATGATGCGTATGTCGAGATGTGGGCGTGCCACATATGCAACCCATTATGCCGAGAGGGAGAGAGACAGCGAGAGAGAAGTGGGAAAGCTAAAGTAAAGAACGCTAAGTGCTTTTTCTTTTGCTCCACTAAGAGAGAGCGTAACAGAGTACGAAGGTGAAAGAGAATGAAGCCGGGGGAAGGGGGAGAGTGCAAAAAAAGTGCATTGTTTGCCCATTAGATGAATGGGGGCGAACAGAAGTTACGCGAAGTGAAGGCTTATCGAATGAGGGCTATGCTATATATGCTGCACATCGGCCTAATACATTTCAAAAGGCTATGTGGGAGTTATTAAACAAAATGAGAAACAACGACATGAAAATGCTCTAAACGAGAAAATGGAGAAACTGCTTTGCTAACTGAAATAAAAGTCCTTGGAGTGAAAATCCATTGCAGGCGACAATTTCGACAAGGACGATTATGTATATTATGTGTCGAGTATAGCTATAATAAGGATCATTGATTAATGAATCATTTTACTGGATAAGAAGAATTAGGTCGTGAAAATCTTTCGGCCAATAAATTTATTAAAGATTTTCAACTGATTACACAAAGATTAAAAAGGAGTTATTTTTAAAAGGACTAAAAGGAAAACGGTCGAAAGTGGATGTTTGTATTCATTTAATGATTGGATTGGATTAAACGTATTTGAAAACTGTTTTTGAGGTCGCTGATCAAAATTTCTCAAAAATGGTTTAAACAGTTTATTTATCAAAATTTTGAAAGATATAGTAAAGATATAGTATTAATTTACTGAAGATTGTTCAGCTTAAAGATCACTTATATTAAAACTTCAGCCTTATTGATGATCTATTTACTATACCTTACATTTATATATGTATATCTCAACAAACTTCCTTCCTCTATCCCCTCTCTTACATATTCCCGATTAAGATCCTTACAATATGCATACATACAAAAATTTTATTTTCGGATAAAAAGAAACCTTTTTCGATTGCCGGAAAATGAAACGATACCTTTACCTCCTACCCTACGATGTCAGAATCCTTGTGCTATAATGTTATACCCTTACTTTTTGTCTTCACCCTCTACCCTGCTGCATTCACTCTGTGTAATAATAAAAGCCACTAAAAAGAGTAAACAATTTGCGCGGCGCATTCAAAGCCGAAAAGCAAATAAACTCTCCTACAAACAAACAGAAAATAGAAAAGAGAAAACACAAAACCAGGCAGAAAACAATGCAAATAAAACAAAAGCAAAACGAAGCGATGTGAATCACACACACACACAAATGCAAATATAGAGCCTAAGCCGCACACACACATACACACACCTATCCATACAAATACATATATATATATGTATATATAAAGTCGGCCTAGGCCGTCCGCAAGGTGCTTTTGGATTTTTGTTGCTGCGGCTGTTGCGGCCTTTGCCTGTTGTTAAATTTGTACCCAAAAACAGGAAAAATTTTTAATCATGTTTATGAGGGGAGGAGGAGTAGGAGGAGTTAAAGACTCGTAAAGTAGAAGGGTTCAAGTAAATTTACAAATATATATATGTAAGCATATATAATATTTGTCCATATACACCTTCACATAAAATAATATTTGATTTAATTTTCATGTACAAATTTAACAAAAAGGTAAAACCAAAACCCAATATCAAAAGTTACACTTAACAACAAGAAAATTGCTTCCAATAACAAAATGTTAAGAAGGGTAGGATTAGGTAACTATAAAAGATATTGAATAACAAAATGATAAGCTAACTTTTAAGACTGTAAGCCAAACTTGGGAGAAATTTGAAAAACTTAATTTCCACATATTTATACTAATTATATTAATTAACTAAGTAGTCTTATCTGATAGTCTGTTACCTCTTTAGAGTCTAGGAAAATGTCAGAGAAATGCAATTAGTATTTGTTATTGTTTTAAATTTTTGACTTGAATGAATAACAAAGAACATTACTGCATAAATTCGATTAAGTCATTGAGAAGCTGGAACTAACCGTCGAAGTTGCATTCAGAGTGGAAAAAAAGGAGTCCAAGTTTTGTTTAAGTGTTAAATCAGAACTAATAACAGATCTACTTTGATTCTTAATAGCGAACAAAAAGTGATTTCATTAGCATCAATCTTGGAATTTTAAGCCTCACTGTAACACTGATTACGCAGTAAATGTTTTGAGTTCATCATAAAGGATCCAGAATCTCGAAAAATATCAGAAAACTTGTTAGATTTGAATAAAGTAGAGTTGATAAAATATGTATATTTTGCTTCCATAGCGGATTCTTAGAGGGAATAAACATTATACATGTATGTTTGTATCGCGGAATGTAATCGCGGATCTTTGATGGATGAATCGCTTTTATCGACAAGAAGAACTAGGTCGAGAATCTTTCTCATTCAATAGTAAAGTTTTCCAACTGAGTACCCAAAAATTAAAAAAGTTTCTTTTGGATAAAAAGGTTTGAAGAAAAAAGGTTCAAAAAGAATTTTTATAAGATATTTCTATATATGTACCTATATATCATTCTGTATTAATTTATTATTTTTGATTACCAAAATTTTAAAAGAAAGTACTTGTAAATATATGTATTTACAAAATATATAGAACAACTAGTTTAAGGAACGAGTAATTTTCCTGTTGATGTTGAAATTTAAAAAAAAAGTTTAAGTTCTTAAAAGAAATACTTAAAATAATAAGTTTTCCTATTAGTTATTATACATATATACTTACTGCTAGAACATCATAGATATTCGCCTAACAAATACCAGTAAATATTCTTTTCCATGCTTTTTTCCAATAAACAAATTAAATAATTGTATTTAAATTTCCATTTCAATATAAAATTAAACCATTATTAATTTGGTTAAAAAGTTGTAATTGGAAGAAAATATTTTTCACTGAAATTCGATTGATTAATTTAATTTGATTCTGTGTGTTATAATCGGTTAAACAAATATAACATTTTACCTGCCCCGCACACTGCTGTCATTCCCCCCCCGGATCTATCTATCTATCTACCTTTTTCCATTGATATTGTTTTACAATGTTGCTTGTGCATGCTAATTTTAATTGTCTGAATCAATCCGCGCTCGAAATTTTAATTAAATATTTAAATTAAATATGCAAACAAACAAACAAACACAAAGTTGTGCTTGCTGCCCCCTGCTACACCTACATATATACATACATAGCAGCTTCCCCCCCTCTTTTATCAACACATTTTTTGGTTTGTCATGAAATTTCATTTGAGTTTTTTTTTATACGTTTCGTTGTGCTTTTTGTTTGCTTTTTTTTGTTTTTTTTGTTTTATGTTTTGTTTTTGGCGCATAATAAATAAATTTTAGTGGTAGTTGTTGTTCTGCCTTAGCCATTCATTTGCATTCATTAGGAATTTTCACGCGCGTCTGTGTGTGTGTGTGTATATGCTAGCTGTGTGTGTGTGCATGTGTGTGATGTGTGTGTTTTTAGCAATTAAACAAAACTCCTTTCTCCTTCTAGTTTCCTCTTCCCCACAAACCACACAGAGCATTTCTTTCTGAGGCAAAGTCAAGGACAATTTCCACATTACACGTGCTGTGGCACACATACACACACACACACACACACATACGGAAAGAGAGAGAGAGGAAGAAAACCCCATGAGCAGCTTTAAGCCTGGAACAATCAAACAGTTTTACAAATGTTTGCCATGTGTGCATGCTGTGTGTAGGTGTGTGTGAAGGCTTTTAAATATGCATGGCATAGCACAAAAGAGCGAAATGCATTTTCCAACTTGATGCTACTGATTACACACAAAAGCAACATGCATAATACCCTAACCCAAATGGAAAGTTTCAAGCACATTTCAATTGACATTTGAAAGCAAAAATGAATTTGACAAAAAAAAAAAACTTTTACAGCAAAAGAGAGAGAAAAAAGAAGGAAACTCTTAAAGTTTCAAGTGCATTTTATTTTTTGATACAGTTAATTCTGGTAAATTTGTTGTAAAATATAGTTTATTTAGTTTAAATGTTCTCCAACTTAAAACACTTTTTTTTTTGTGAAAACTTTTAACTTGTTTTGACAGGTTTTCAAACAAAAAACTGAGTCGTATATAAAAGATTTGAGTAAATCTTTAAACTATTTAAAAAACCAAATTATATCTGTATCAGTATTAGCTTATATTAAATATATTTAGTAGAAACTAATTGTGTTAAAAACTTTTTGTTATAATAAATTAAACAAAATTTTTTGCCAAAATTGGATTATGCCAATTTATGGTCGAATAGATTGGGAAAAAGTGTATAAATTTTCACAAAATGCATATAAAAATTTTATACTATTCGTTCTAATTGGACAAACTTTTACACAAAAAACAAAAAAAAAAAAAACCAATATTGATTAATTTATTTCCATCAATTTGTAGAAATGTATTCTGGCCTAACAAAAATAGTTAGCAATTGGCCGCAGTTAAATAAATTCCTCTACAAACTTTTATGACAAAATGCAAAAAGTGTATACCATTTGCCATATAATGTTATTTGTTCATCTACTTTATATTTTTGCTATTTATTATAATACTTAATTACAATTCATGACCATTTTATTTGCCCGAAAAAATGAAATATTTAAATGAAATTTACTCTTACCTGTGTCAAATGCAAGGATTAAACTTTTAATACAAATAAATATTTGCAGAGAAAAAAAAAGAGAATGAAAAAGGAAAAAAATGAGATAAAATGTGGTTAAAAGGCAAGAGATAGAAAAGTTTAGCGAGGACAAAGGTCAAGACCCAGATTGTCAGGCTCTCTAGCACAGAAAATAAAATAAAGCCAACAAAAAAATAACAAAAAATCAAATGGAAAAAAGTTGAAAAAAAAAAGAAATATATAAGAAAAATTGAGAAAAATATAGTAACAGAGAGAGGGAGAGAGAGAGAAAAGCAAAACTCATATATACCTGTCTCTGAGTCATGGTCGGCCTAGTTTTTAGTTTTTCACCATCTGTTCCTCTTTACGAAAAACAGGGGGGAAGCGAAAGGGAAGGAAGTGAGGCAAAACCGGAGCACTTTTGCAATTTTGACCTTTGGCCATTGTATGTGACCAACAAACAAAAAAGGATAAGAGAAGAAGAAGGAAAAAAATGTAGTTAGATAATGTTGCTCTTGTCATGCAGCCGGGACTTTAGTACTTAAATTTAATATAAATTTTAAGCAAAGACTTATGAATACCCTTTACCATAAATGGAGTTTACTATAGATTACTTTTGGATTGCCTTGGAATAAATGATAAAATATTTAATAAAGAATAATTATTTATTTTTTAACTAGTTTTTGAAGTCCAAACAATATTTTAGTTCGTTGTTATTTATAAACTTAATACTGAGATCCATTCAAAAACAAAACCTGATCAGAAGAAAATTTAAAAGACCAAAGCAAGACAACATTATCAATTTAAAAAGTCTGATAGATCAAATCGAAGAGCATTATTTTTTTTCGTTAAAACGAAATGGAGCACTGACAAGTTTATAAAATTGTTCAGTATTTAATTCGATTTTGTACAGCTTTAGACTTTATTTTTCAAAACATGTTACTAGGTTAGCGTAGACTAAGAAACCAAAAAAAAGATTACATTATCAATCCCCAAAGTCTATCTAAGTGATAGATGAAGTCGCATACAAGTTGGCCAAATGTTTTAGGTTTTCACTTGATTTTGTTAAGCATTAAGTTCTATAACCTTTTTTAAAATATGATGATTAATACTAATACTAATTAAGTGTAGAGTAAGCAACGAAAGAAAGATAACATTGTCAATTCAAAAAGTTTGTTTAAATGACTGATTGATCATTGATTTTATACCAATCTTGTTAAGCGTAGAGTAAGGATAGAATATTTTAGTCACATTTGTATATTTCCCATATTTTGAATTGAAGAGCCTCGTTTAGTGATAAAGATTCCAAAATTATAAAATTTACCTCCGATCTGGATTGAGATAAATGTTAAAGAATCTTAAGAATCCATAATGTATGATTTGTCCATACAGAAGGGAATTTTCTATATTCACATTCAGTAAATGAAAAAATATATAGTTCTAAATCCAATGGCAAAGCAATTTAAACTGGGTTTATATCAGTATCTACAAGCCACTCTATATGTGTAAATTGCCCCTCTCTATATCCAAATTAAAATCTTTATATAATTCTTGTAAAACACCTGTTTATTCAGTTTTAGTATATATTAATATTTTAATAATTTTAGTTATTAATGCTTAACTTTTTTGCTGAGCAAGCCTTTACACCTATTTGTCGCAAAGTTCATATCAATGCCAAACTACCCTTCACTTTGAGACTTTAAGGTGCAGGATATTAAAATGCTAGAAATAAATAAAGAGTAGAATCGGGCCACAGCAGCTGCCCGTGAGGGTCCAAGCAACCTTCAGACCCAAACCGCAAACTTTTGATTAATGTTTGTTAGTTTGTCTCGGCGTAAAATGTATTTTATTTAAAAAACAAAAAAAAAGAAAATGGAAAAACTAAAACAACACCAAATAAACGGGGAAAAAATGCATTCACTGAAAGTGTGAATAAGTGCGAGAAAGATAGAAAATAGCAAAAAATAAAATAAAACAAAATAAAGAAGGTGTGAGATGAAGATAGAGCATTTACTTTTGCACCCTTTTCCTTTGTCCTTCCATTCTAGTTTCTTTCTACTTTTTTTCCAGATTTTAATTCAGTTTGTTTCGTTCAGAACCTTTTGGTGTGTATTTGTTTTCTTTATTTTTTTTTTTTGGGTTGATAAAAACCTCTACACATATACACATACATAACACAATATATCTATGTATTTGTGTGTGTATATATGTATATAGACCTATTTATAAATATTTTTTGATATATTGACTTGCCAAATATTTTGGCTTTTGCACGTGTCTATGAGCACAACAAATGTGAAAAAAGGCTTTCGTCTAGTTTACAGTGGTAACTAGTTATAGTGGAAATAGAGAATATTTTTTCTTTGAAGCTAAGCAAATTGAAGTAAGATAAGAAATATTTGCTATAGTCGTGACTGCTGAGCGCTTTTTGAAGTTTATTTGATATTATGATCAAAATTGATTTTGAATTGAATTTGTTTATTTTTAAATTTCTTACAAAATATTTTGTTAACCGGGTCAAACATTTTCAGATGACTGCATGGAGAATGAATCAATTTTTAAGAAGTTTTGTTTTTATTTCCCAAATATAGAATATATAGAAATATGATTTGTGGATCATTAAGATTCTTAAAAATTTGTGACAATCCAAATCGGAGGTAAATATTATAATAAACTTCATAAAAATTTGTAATAGTTTAATTATTTTTATCGCCTAACAAGATAGTTCTGTTTAAAATATAGAAAATATTAAAATTTGGTTAGAAAATTTTAACTTACATCAAAATTTTTGAAACCTCAATTCACTTTCTATAACCTTCAAAATGGAGAAGTCTTTATTCTTGGAATCTAGACTTGGAATTTGGATTTGGAATCAATTAAGACTAAAGTTACAAACCAATTAAAATTTTCCATTTTCCGTTTACTTATTTATTGTGTCTCTCTTTAAGCAATGTTTACTGTATTTGTGTAACAAAATCTATGTGTTGTATTTTGTTTAACCAAAAAAAAAAAAAAAAAAGAGAAATAGATATTTTTATAGGTCTAAAATGTACAAACACCCACACAGGCACACAGAAAAAAACAAGAAAAAAACCATCTGCGTATTCAAGCGTAAAGTAAAAGATTAGAATTTCAAACATTTTTTCGCCCATTTTCCTTTTCTTTTTTTTTTTTTTTTTTTATTCTGCTGTTGTTTTGGTTTTTGGTTCTATTTCTTCTTCTTTTGGGCTTCTCTTTTTGCCAGCCATCTAACATGTCCAATTTGTAAAACTAAGCAGCTGCCAAGAAAGAAGGAAGTGGAACGAGAGGATGAGGGAGAGACAGCAAAGCCGTAACGAAAGTGTGAAGAAGTGAGAAACAAGACAAATGAGACATTAATGTCCTAGCCCTGAAAAGTAGGCAATGGCAAATGAACGATTTTAAAGCAAAGATTAATCTCTACATTTATAAAGAGAGACGTAGAGAGAGAGAGAGAGAGAGAGAGAGAGAGAGAGAAAGGGAGAGAGATATTTGTATAAATTTGGGAAATTAATTTAAGCTCAAAAATATTTTGGTACATAAAACGTGATGATTTCATACTTTGGATAAAAAAGGGATAAGGGTATCATAAAACCCCTTAAATGAGGATTAGAGCTTTCAGATTTTTGCCTCTGTATATGTAAATATGTATGTCAAACAATGACAAACAATTTATTTGTTTGCCCAAGCAAAGGATACAAGAGACAATTTGAAAAGGTGCCAATGAAATTGCCTGGCATGATGGCCAAATGCAAAAGCGAAAACTGCAAAATGCAAAATGCGAAAATGTCAAGTTCACAGTTGCGTGTAAAGGCAGAATGATGTAATGTCATTTGATTGGAAAGAGGATAGACAGAGACAGACATGAGTCACATATGCGGAGGGGGGAAAGGGTTTTGAAGTATAGTGGGTGAACCAGAACTAACTAATCAGACAAAGCAACGCAGCAACGTTGCAAAATTTTCCTATGGTAAAAGGATGGAGAAGGATGCCGGTTCTGTCATCGCATGTAAAACGATATTTCAGGCTGTCACTTTATGCTTCAACTATTTCAAATCAAATCAATGCGAAAAAGGATTTCTATGTGTGTGTGTGTGTGTGTGTATAAGTTGACATTGAGTGAGCGAGTGAGTGAATAGGTGAATGAGTGATTGAGTGGGAAGGCAATGATTTATGTTAAAAGGTTTCCACCTTTTTGACATAACTCAATGAAAATTTATAAATGCTAAGTAGCTAAAAAAAAGGTGAAAAAGTTCAATTTAAGCAAATTTCAAATATACATTCAATAAAATCTTAAAACTTGGTAAATAAAAATTTCAATACTGAAAAATTAATCCAAATACACTTTGTGGTTTAAAATCGACTTTTGCCCAGTGCCAAATTATAGCGGCAGTGGAATTATTTTCTTCTAAAGTGTTTTTTAAGGTTTGGAACTGTTGTGAAATTTCATTTAAATCATCGGAAAGACATGACTATTTGTAAATTTTTGAGTTTTTTAAATGAAATATATTTCTAATATTATTATAATGCCTTTCTAAAGAGATTGAATATGAATAAGAATATTAGACAAAGTTTTGCAGACTAACGCCGAACAAAGGATACCTCCTCCATTTGATATTTTCGAATCTTTTGGTACTGAAACTCAAAAATTACAAGTAAACGTCGGTTTTTGCTGAATATTTTGCAAATACAAAATGTTTATCTTCGTTTCTTTAACGTTAATTTCAAATTTTTGTACACTACTCGAAATTTAGCTCACACAGATTAATATCAAAATTAAATAAAAGTTTATATTATTTAATGCAATTGGTTTTTAGTCACTTGTACTAAACTTATACTCCCCGTTGGCACTTAATTTAAACTCTTACCACATTTCTAAATATTAAATTTATTTTGTAGGATATATTTTCACTATGTTATACAAAGTATTTACATTTTTGTTCATATCAACTGCCATCACAGTCGAAGGGAAATTTATTTTAATTTAGTTCTGTTTGCCTTGAAACTGTTTCAATTATATTTTCCAATGACTTTTCACTTGGCGTTTTTCTTGAACTGACATTGCATAAGGCAAAATTTCTTAATTTTCATCTTGCATTTTGCTTGCTACTTTGGCTACTGCTGCCTCTTCTTATCATGCGAGTTTTTTACCCACCCCTCCCTCTCACACACACACACACACACACACACACAAAAATAGTGTAAAAAAAGGAAAGTAATGGGGAATGGTTGGACGTAGGCAGAGATGTGGTGGGTGCAGGAGGTATAGTGAAATTTACATTGCAAATGCAAGCGAGGCAAATGCATGTGAAAATCTAAAGAGAAGGAAAAAGAAACAAAGCTTAAAATGTAGCTCGAAACGCAACATACAAAAAAAAAAAAGGCAAAAAAAAGAAGGAAAAAATGAAACGAACTGAAGCTAACGAAGCGTAAAGTTTGCCAAGCGGCTGCCATTTCCCCCACCCAGTACCAAACCCCTTTCAGCCCACTACCTCTTGGTCTGAATGTTTGCCTTGTGGCATTTTTTATTAAATATTCCTAATAAATTATGCAAAAATTCTTGTATTGCAACAGCAGAGAGAACGAGAGAGAAAGATAGAGAGAGAGAAAAACATTTTCGGCATTTTTTTTCTCAAACCGAAATCAAAAATGTGTGTCCATATATATGTATGTAGATAAATGCGTGTGTATGTGTGTGCGGGTGTGTGTGTGTGTGGCATAACTATCAATAACTTTTGGTCCAAAAATCGCTTTAATATCATAAAATGCAAAAAGGATCTGCTTGTGTATCCATAATGTATCTGTTTGTGTATGTGTGTGTGTGTCCGTTATCCTTTTATTTCATTTTATCCCAAATTTTTTCAATAAAATAAAATTGAAATATGGTTGCCAATTGACTGAAGGCAATGAGAGGAAACAGTTTCGAACAAGGATTCAAGGATGTTGTCCGTATTTGGTATGTATGCATATGTGTGTGTGTGTGTGAGAATGTTTATGAAAGCGTCAAAAGACAATCGATTTGTGTATCCAAATAAGTGGGCAAGAATATATATAATAAAAAAAAATATATCAATCGGCAAATGACAAAGTTAAAATTTATTTTATTGCAAATATTTCAAGGCTTACTTCCAACTAAAGAAAAAAACAAAATACTGTTTTCTGTTTTTTGTTTAAGTGAAAATTAAAATAGGTAAAAGCAAGTTTTATACTATTTTTGTAAAATATTTAAAAATTGAAAATACTTTTACATAAGCAAAAAAAAAATGTTTTAAAAATATTTTATACATAAAAATTGGCTAACTTATCAGAAAAATATAAAAATCGTCTCTTTATATCCAAGTTGCTAATTCAAAAGTGCAATAAATCTGTATATAAATTGTGTTAGGAAATTTTTCGTTTAAAACTTGCCAAAAATTAGATTTGATCACAAAATTCGTTATTTAATAAAAGCTTTAAAAATTAAAATGCAATGTAGTGAGCTTATTACAGTGTTTTTCTTTTTATTCAAAAAGAAATTTTATAAACAAAATTATAGATTGGGAGAGAAGGGAAACAGTAGCTAAGAATAAAAAATTTACATCTATGGATTGCTCATAATCTTTCTGTAATAATATTATTCTTTAAAAGAACTTACTATAGATAAAATGACAGCTTTTTGTGACCTTTAATAATAACTGAATTTTTCCTAATTTTTAAAAATATTCAAACAAATAGTCGACTAAAATATTTAGTTTGAACTAAGCTGAGCCTACTACATAAAAAAGTTACTCTTTTGTGGCAGTTAAGTTTACTCAACAAAGATGGAAAAACAAAGAAAATTGTGTTATCTAAACATTTCCTTTGATATTCGATCCACAAATCTGTATTAAAATTTCAAATAAATGTAAAATAAAAGAACTTATATCACAATAATACTTATATAATCGGCTTACCCAAACAAAACTTGAAATGTTTACTACAAAATTAAAACAAAAATAAGTAAATTCTCCTTGAAAAAATTGCAAATATGCTAAAAATGAAAATTACCCAAATATGTTGTAATTAAATTTATACAGCTTAAGCATCTTTTGTTAGCCACAAAAACTAAGCAAATCTTTTTGTTCTCGAATTCCCATAAGACCATTGCAAAATAATGCCAAAAACTTATTTTTACCTAGGTTAATGCTTAAGCAAAAGCCACAAGCTTATGAATTAATAAACAGTTTGGCCAAAGGGAGAGCGAAAGAAATAACGGAAAGAATATCACACATACGCCGCATTGCCCACACACTTAACATGTCAGAGGCCCAAAACTAACTTGTCAGAGATTTAAGCCCAAGAATTTTTCGGATTTCACTTGCCTCTCTCTCTTTCTCTGTCTCTCCCTTAGCAAATAAGGAAAACTGAAATTAAGTTTGCCGCCTGCAGCTTTATATAACACCAGCAAAACCAAAATGCCACGCCTGCCGCCCCTCCCCTACCAGCAGCAGCAGCAGCACCCTTCCATACCTACACACACACACACACCCATCCGACGACCACCCGCATAAAAACAACAATAAGGGAAAAGCAGTAGCAGTAGGCAAACCACCAGAAGGAAGAAAAGCAAAAGAATGTTTATCTGATTTAAACGTTGGCAACAGTCGGTGGCAACATTTACAGGCCCCCCCACCCCCTGCCCACTACTCCCGTCCCGCCTTTTTACCATTTCACCATTTCCATACTTATATTTGGAGGGCAACCTTTTTGCTGCGTGTCTTTGACTTCCACTTTGCCTTTTCTTTTACCCAAAAGCAAAAAAAACAACCAACTTATGTTTTCTTTCTTTGACTCCCCCAATTCTATTCACTTGGTTAATTTTCACAGAAAACTTTAATATTAATCATACGACCCGCATGGCCAAACATAAAAATGTAATATATACAAGGGGTCAAATTACAGAGCAAAACAGAAATACCAACTAAGCAGCAAAGATAATAGAAATTAAACATAAATCATAAGGGAAAAGTGCAAAAAACCAAAATTCTGTTTTAAACTTTTTAAAGAATTTTCTTCAAGTGCATTTAGTTGGTCGAGTATTCCCTGACTCTATTGACCATTGTGTATGCAACTGTTTGCTTTCTTTTGTTTCGGTCGCCAAACGTCAAAAGTTCTTAGTTAAATTCCAGTTCTTTCCGTTTTGCTAGCAAAAAAAAAAAAGAAAAAAAAACTTTTTCTCAAGTGGCTCATTGTGGTTAGCTGTGAAATGTTGACCCAACGCAATGGTGGGAAAGGGGAGGGTTTGGGGGGAATGAAGAATGAGGGATTGAAGAGCTATGGAGATAACTAACGCGCGACACTTGCTTACATTTCCACAGACAAGGACATGGAACTGTGTGTGTATGCCAGGGACTAGGACAACATTCAACATTCCACTAACTTTAGTTGTGTCATTGCCAAGCTCTTTGCGGTCTTTAGCTTACAGTTTTTCGAGAACCGCAACCCGCAACCCGCCACCGCCACCGGCTATGGCAATGGGTGGCTCAACCATCGCCCACACTTTTAGGAGAAATCCCCACAGAGACATGCAAAAACTTTTCGCCAAAGAAAACGCAAATGATTAAGTGCGTCGCGTGATATAATTCAACAAGACAACATTTTGGCTAGAGACAGAGAGAAGAGCGTAGAGTTGGCTAAGAAGGAGTAGGAGATATGCCAGTGGCGTTGCAATTGCAAATGACATGGCCAATGCTTGAAGGAGGATGAAGTTCACTTTAGTGCCAGAGTTTCAGCATGAAAGTGTGAAACGGTTTGTGGCAGTGAAGCCAAGATTACTTAGAGATAACTTTTGATTGAAAGGAATTGAATTTGATGTGAGATTTCTGAGAGAGAGAGAGAGATAGTAAAGTGAATGCTTAGTTAGGGATAGATTGGAATTAAAGTGATTTGAAAATCAATTTGATCAACTTTCTGCTTCATTCTGCGCATCTCTCCTTTTTTCTCCCACTCCCCCGCCTTTAGTTAGCTTATCAACTATTTGATTATGAAAATGAACGAAATGAACTAATTTGCTCTCCAATATTCGCATAAAATTTGGAAATTCAAATGTTTCGTTTAGGAAAATCAATATTGATGTGCGCGCTTCACGTTGGAAGCCAAATTGGATGAAAATGCAAATAAATTTCAATTTGCTGCAGTTTGTCATTCGAATTGGCTTGAACATTGTACAAAGTTGTTGAATGATGGCCAAGTGACAGGTGAAAAACAATTTGACATCAGTTGATATTGGCCTACTTTTTCGAAAAGTAATCGATTAATGATATCTCTGCCCCTTTTTGACCCCGTCACTGACCAAGTAAATCTCAGCTTAACTTGTTTTTCAGAGACACTTTCTCCTTTACCTACTCTCCCTCTTTTTGCTCGTTTTCTTCTTAGTTTTGTGTGTATTTTTCTACGTTTTTTTTTCTGTTTTTTTGGTTTTGGTTTTCATGTTTTCCTTTTGCAAGTTTGAGTTTTGCTGTTTAGCATTTCAACAACAACCCAAAAGACCACAGAACCAACAAAAATACAAAAAACAAGAAAAAAATAGAAAGTTGCTTGCTTGTAACAGCAATTAATATGTATCTTTTACTTGGCATGCTTTGTCCATGCTGCCGCCTCACTCCCCTTTACCCCCTGGCCATGCTACCCGCATGTTGTTAGACATCTTCTATAGCCCTTCACAAAAAGTGATATAGAATATGTCTTTAGGAAAAGTTTTTTCGGTTTCCCAGCACTCCTAACGCTCTCTCTCTCTCTCTATTTTGCCATCTGTTTTGGCACGTATCTCTATTTTATTTAGTGCTTGGGCATTTTGCACAGTTACACATTATGCCACTCCCCTTTTCTTCTTCTTCTTCTTCTTACTTGCCTTAGAATCTGAGACGGCCAGTGGCCAGACAACGCACATTTCTCAAGTGATTTATGACAGTAAAACTACATGGCGTATACGCAATTCACCCAACTACCAACCAACTACTTTTGCCATTTCTCTTCCCCTTTTGCGAAATGGGAGCACAAATGTGCTTGAGCTAAAAAATTTAATTAAAATGCACATTTCCTTTTTGTGTCCTTGACAGAATTTTGCATATAATTTATGTATGTATACATATATAATTTATATTTATATATATTTTTTTTTACTTAATTGGTAAGAAACGAAAACTGTAAAATGATGAGCACGCATTGCATTTGCTTAAGAGAATGCAAAAAAGAAATAGAAAAAAAGTAAGAAGAGTAAAGAGGGCGAAGAAGGGGGTAAAGAGGATTTTCGTGTCTACCCCAGTTGACACAGAAACTAAAACGAGCAACTAACATAAATATGACACGCACGACTAAGTCGAATTAGTTGAGACGGGCAAAGAAGGTGACACGAAAAATTTCATTAGTCAAACTGGCAGACAGGCAAAGGCAAAGCAAGGCAAGGTATGATGGCACAGGGAAGGGTAGGTAAGGGGCAGGGCAAAAAGACACAGATTGCCAACTGGGGGAAAGTTAACCAAGTTGATTATAGACAGTCGCAAAAGAGGCATTTCAACTTGGTTATAAGTTTTTGTGCGAAAAGCTTTCATAGACATGATTTAACAGCAAATGGGAATTGAATCTAATTGAATTCATTTACATTTTCAAAGTTTTACCCTGAATTTCACAATTAACAAAAATGAGTCACTTTTAAAATTCAATTAACAAGCAAAAAAAAAAAAAGAAAACTTAATACAAAATAATTAAATCTTCTTATAGATTTGCTAAAAGATTTTAAAATGGTTATTTTAGAGCCTAAAAACAAAGTAAAATTTCGTATAAAAACTTTAAATTAGGAATAATATTTAATCAATCTATAAACAAACTTTTTAAGTATTTCTCCAATATGAAACTCCGATTGAATTCTAATCACAAAAATCTTACAAGATTTCTTCAAATTGTCTTATTTGGTGACCTACTTTATACAGTTAAGTCAAAAAAACTTTGCATAGATAATAGAGAAAATAATTTTACAGTGCACTAATTCCCTTTGGTTATTGCTTTTGCTTTACAAAAAAATTGTAAATTTATTTCAAATTATTTAGTTATGCACTTGCAAATGCTTAATTATTTATTTACTCTAATTTATAGATATTTTAAGCTTCCCTTTCAATTTCATTTAACATTCAAATGTCTAAAATTTAGTCAATATACAATTTGAGGACCATTAAAACATCATTCATTCAGTGACAGATTCGTTTCGCTTCGTTTCCACTTTTGGCCCAATTCACTCAGCTCTGACAGTTCATTTGGGAGTGACATCAAGGTAAAAAAAAATAACGAAAACAAATGAAAAAGAAAAAAAAAAGTGTGAAAAGTGCAATACGAAAATATATGTACATATATACATAAGTGTAACTACATACTATATAAATGGAAAATAGTTTAAAGGCCAAGTTAACTTGACAGTTTGAAGCAAATAAAAAATGCAAAAGCAAGGCAAAAATAGTGCCTGGGAGAGAGAGAGAGAGAGAGAGAGAGAAGATGAGATAAAAGTTTCGGCCATTTAATTGTTTTGCGACGAGTGACAGAAGGAGAGAGAGAGTAAGAGGCAACAACAATTTTTTTTGTTGACACTTTGCTAGGAATCAAAAGTATATATATAAGAAAAAAGAAGCGAAATGTTTTTGTTAGGCAGACAGATAGACAGACAACCAGCCACTTATGCATGTCCTGCAGAAGCAGGCAAGCAAGCAAGCAAGGCATTCAAGTCCTGATGTCGAGACGAGATGAGACACGACAAGAGAGACACTAGGATAACAACAAAAACAACAACAAAAAAAAATATACAAAAGCGTGACTGCACATAAGTTGAGCCAAAGGAGCCCGTCCACCCATATTGCTCCTTCACCTCCTCATCATCATCATCATCATGAGCAGCATCATCCTTAGTCTCATCATCATCATCATATGCAGCTGCAGCAGGCTGGCTGGCTGGCTGGCTGACTAGCAAAACAAATCCTCATCGTCATATCCTTGTACGTATGTCTATGTCCTGGCTTATGTTTTGCTTTGTGTCCTTCCCTTGTTTGTAACGCCCTTTCTCCTTTCTCACCCACTCCTTGCTTTCCAGTACTCGCTACTTCCATTTCTTCTCTCCTCAAGCATGCAATGCAATTCTTCTGCACTTTTTACTTTGCTCGCTCGTTTGTAAGCAAAATCCTTTTTGGCACACACAAATTTGTATGCCCATCATAGAAAAAAAAAGGACAACAAGAGCTTCTTGTTGTCTTTTTCTTTCTTTCACTGTTTTCCCATTTACTCAGCTCCTTTCTTCTCCTCTCTCGGTCTGTCTCTTTCTGAGTAGTTATTTAGGTAAACATGAATACGTGCCAGCAAAAATGCACTTCCGCCTTAATACATCTTTCTCTACAGTTTTTCCCCATTTTTCTTCTCTTTTCGTTTTCTTTTTGTTTGTGGGATAGAAAATGCAAAATGCATATTAGTTTAACTTGATCTTTGTCCTTAGCCAGGATAATTGCAAAAATTGTAGATGACCTCATCTAAAGGGATCAAGAGAAAATTGTTGCACACAAAACGAAAATGAAAAATTACAAAAAACCTGAAAACAAATTTAGTTTTCCCACAGGATTATAACTATTGAGTGTGAAAATCCTATTGCCAAGTTACACATATTTAATGAAGCAAGCAAGTCGTCCCTGCCGACATTGAGTATACCCTGTACCAACTAGTTATATTAAATGAAATAGAATATCCTCGAAATCGCCATAAATTTCATGCAAAATTCTCTATAACATGCAGCAACAGCGAACGCATGCTGTCTCGCTCACTCTTGCCAGCCAATGTCGCCTTGGCAATTCAGTGCAAAACTCATATAGTTATATATCCGATATTTATTGCCCGATTTTGACCAAATTTGGTCAGCTGGTCCAGTTTTGATATATAATTAGGTGTGCCAAGTAAGAATATGATATCTTTAATACAGCTCTAGTAATACGTTTTCGCGATTTGCGGGGGCGGAAGTGGGCGTGGCAAAAATTTGAAACAAACTTGAACTGTCTATGCATTAGACGCATGTTCACACCAAATTTGGTAGCTCTAGCTTTTATAGTCTCCGAGATCTAGGTGTTCATACAGACGGACGGACAGACGGACGGACAGACGGACGGACAGACGGACGGACAGACGGACGGACAGACGGACAGACGGACGGACAGACGGACGGACAGACGGACATGGCTCAATCGACTCGGCTAGTGATGCTGATCAAGAATATATATACTTTATGGGGTCAGAAACGTATATTTCTGCCTGTTACATACATTTTAGCGACTTTAATATACCCTTTTACCCTATGGGTACAGGGTATAAAAATGACAAATGCCAACATGAATTGTTTTTGTTTCAAAACGAATGAAGCTGTGGAGTAAAAGATTAAACTCCAGAAAAAGTTTTTGAGACTTAAGAAAAAGGCTTCCACCATAAGTTGATTGAGTTTAGTAAACTTGCTCAATATATAACTTGATACAATATATGGAGAATACTATTAATAATGAAGCAAGCAAGTCGTCCCTGCCGACATTGAGTATACCCTGTACCAACTAGTTACATTAAATAAAGTCGAACACCATCGAAATCGCCATCAATTTCAAAGAAAATTCAGTTTAACATGCCGCAACAGAGCACGCATGCTATCTCGCTCACTCTTATCAGCTAATGCCGCCCTTAGTGTTTCAGTACAAAACTTATATGCGAATATCTCCGACAGTTGTTGTCCGATTTCGACTAAATTTGGTCAGCTGTAGCAGTTTGGCTATATAATCAGGTGTGCCAAATAAAAATACGATATCTTTCATACAGCACTAGTTCTAGTTTTTTCCAAATTCCGGGGGCGGAAGTGGGCGTGGCAAAAATTTGAAACAAACTTGAACTGTCTATGCATTAGACGGATGTTCACACCAAATTTGGTAGCTCTAGCTTTTATAGTCTCCGAGATCTAGGTGTTCATACAGACGGACAGACGGACGGACAGACGGACAGACGGACGGACAGACGGACAGACGGACGGACAGACGGACGGACAGACGGACATGGCTCAATCGACTCGGCTAGTGATGCTGATCAAGAATATATATACTTTATGGGGTCGGAAACGCTTCTTTCTGCCTGTTACATACATTTTAGCGACTTTAATATACCCTTTTACCCTATGGGTACAGGGTATAACAAACTAAAAGTGAAATAAAACCAAATTAAACATAGGATATACAACCTTCTTACGATTCACTTCCTCTTAAGAAGAACAAATTATATACATTGAATCTTTATTGTATAGATTACGTACGTCAGAATAGACTTGAGGTTGATAAAAATATAAATTATATTGAATAATTAATTTTTGTTATATTATTCTCAAATTACTAATTTGGTTTCAGGCTTTAAAAATTTTTTAAGTAATTGTTTTATAGAAAGTGAAAACTAAGAAAATCTAAAGACATGTTTAAAAAAATATCTGCTTTTTCATTTTCTCTATAGAATTTGAGGATCAAAATATCAAAGAAGCTAACTTCGGCCTTAACGAAGTTTGAATACCCTTGCAGCTTCACTGTATTATTATTTAATTTAAAAACAAAAATTTTAAAATAGTTGGTGTAAATGTTTAGCAAAATCATTGGGGACATAGCATGTGAGGTAACTTTTAACCATTACAAACGTTTAGGTGTTTTAATTGTTAAATAAAAATAAAAATTGCTTATTTAACGTTTTATTCAATAATTTCAGTGATAATTATCCGATTAGTCAAATTCTCAACCTTAACCTGCCTAATCAATTAAGGAACTTAACCTTTCATGTTTCGACCATGTCGTTCAAAATTTGAGGCCTACATCGTGATTTAAACAGACAGACGGACATGTCTCAATGGACTCGGTTGTTGATGGTGCTTAAGAATATATATACTTCATGGGGTCGGAAACGTACATTTCTCTGAGTTACAAACATCTGACCAATATTTTAAGACCCTCTGCAAGGGTATAAGAACGAAGTATTCAAAAAAAGATGAAATAATAAACTGCAAGAGCCATCGATTTACTAGGTCATGTATTCTCTATTTTGAACTCTAAACATTTAATTTTACTGCAAACATTCAGGACAAACATATTTTAAACAAATTTTTCTCGTCTAGTCAGTGGAATTAAAAGTCAAAACGTTTGTCAATTTTCTCTCAATGGTGATCAAGTTAACGAATACTTTAATATGGATTGTTTTATATATTTGGCGTTATTGAAATTCTCTATATTTAGAAAGACAAAAACACTTTGATATGCCTTCAAATGTATTTTACAACTTTTTAGCGCCAATTTTTATTGACACATGGCAAAGTTTTCACAATATATTCATGTCAGTCCATTAATATTCTACTTTAAACATTCTTTCTCTGATTTCCTCCACCTCTTATTTTCATTGATTTACTGCAGTTTAAGTAAGAGTCCGATTCATAATGACGTCAAGAGCAGCTGCTGCCCCACTGTTGGTAACCTTTTGTTTCGATTCCCCCTCCCCCCCTGCCATACCTTTGCCTCATGACAACCCTAAAGCAACAATGGTTAATTTAATGCCAAGCAGCATCAATAGCAGCCACAAATAGCATTTTTCCTGTGCAAGTGTAAGTGTGTGTGCTTGTGTGTCTATTTTAGTGTAATTTTCCACTTAAACGACTTTTCCCAATAGGAAAAACCCAGTGAGAGAAGTCATATGCAGTTGCCGCCAAAAAAGAAATGAAAATTATTGGTTTGCTTTTCCCAGCCGCAAATTGAGTTGAACGGTTTTTCGTGGCAGAATGGATACAGAATGGATACTCCATGAATGTTGCGGTGGATGGGAGGGAAAGGAGTTGGCAGTGTGGAATGGGGGGGAGTGGTGAGGTAGTGGAAAGCAAATACGCCCCGTAGTTTTTCACTTCTTCTTTTGGCTATCGATTTCAATTGTGCTGAGAGATAGACCGCTGTCTGTGCTCTTCAGCAGCCTTTTTTTGCACCTACTCCCGGCTACCACTTGCCCCTTTTGCAGCCTCATCATTGCTCACTCCTTTTTGGCTCACACACACACGCACACACACAACTTCAAAGCGAGTGAGCGAGCAATGAAATTGACACCCGCAGCGTTTGGTCTTGGTTCTCCTAAAGCCTGGGACCAGGCAATGGGAAACTATGGCCGGGCCGGTCGGTCTGTGCCATGTCGGTCGGTTTGGCCGGATGAGCAGCAGAAATATAAATGTGTAACGAAATGGAAGCAGTAGCAGCTCATACACGTTTTCGCCTCTCCCTTCTCTCTCTCTCTCTCTCTTTCTCTATCTCTATCTCTATCTGTATCGTTGGCTCACCCCTTTTTCTTTTGGCTGCCCCTTTTTGACTGGTGCCTTGGCAATAAAACCATTTTAATGAGATTCAAGCTTTAAATTTCGCGCTTTATTGACGTGAGTGTTAAACAGCGGCACGTGAGCGTCTAACAGCCCAATTCTAGGGGGAAGAAAAGGCAAAAGGGGGGAGGGGGGTAGGTAAAAGGCAAAAGCAAAATGGCAATGACTGTGGTAAATTTGCTAAACAAATTGAATAGGTTTATGGCAATCATTTAACTGTGAGTAGTTCGACTCTGAAAAGTTTGTTACTCTGTTTTTGAAAGCTAAAAAAGTCCCTTCAAATGTTTATAAACTAAAACTAAAATGCAAAATTGTTTAAATTGTAGTTTTAATTTCAAAAACCTACTAACTTTTCTTTATTTTCAATTGACTAAAACTTTTAACCAGTTTTCTTCTCGTAGCACGCTGAAAAGTATGCTATAATTTATTGTACTAGAGAAATTTACCAAAATATTTGCCCATTTTTAACTAAATTGCGTACCACAATTTATCCTTTTGCATCCTTTTAAATAAGCAAACACAACAAAAAAAAAAAGAGAGAGCGAAATGCGTTAACTTAATTATATTTAAGTCCATAGAGAGAATTTTAATTAAAAATGAGTGTGTGAAAGATTTAATTGATTCTTCTTTTTTTTTTTTTTGCTTTGCCTTGCATTCATTCATAGAGTTGGTTTTTTGTTCAAATATTTTAACAACTTTGTTAAAAAGAACAGACACACATACACACACACACACACAGACATATTTTATTATGAATGAATGAAAATTGCTTAGGCTACTTGCTGCTCGTCTTTCTCTTGCCCCCGCACTCAACTCGTCTGCCTAGATAAAAAGTTTACACAGTTAATAATAAAACCATTTAGTATGCAAATATTTATACTTTCAAGGGCCAAAACCGAAACTCGAATACGTAACCAAAAAATAAAAGTGAAGAAAAACCATTTTCAACTCATTTTTCACGCTCGCAGAGAATTTCGAGTAAATTTTGCAAATGCTGATGAATAAATCTTTTTTATCAAACCGATCTTTTTATGCACTAGCATTTTATATTTGCTAGTGCTAGTGAAATTTTATTTTTATTACAAGTATTAAAATGATTTTAATTTTTAAATATTTCTTGCATTTATCAACTATTTAGTGCACGTTTTCTACTCTTTGTAGACCAACAAAATATATAAAAATGCTCAAATATTTAATTTTTATCCTATTTTATATAGAGGCCCGATTCCAAGTGATTTCAATTGTTATCCCCCATTTAATAATGAGAAAGGAAATCTAAGAAATAAAAGTTTTTCTCCCTATTATAACCGATATGACTGATCTTACTTGATGAACCTTAAATTCTATATACCCTTTATGTCAGGGTATTGATACAGAAAAAAGTGGCAGCTGTGCTGGACTTGGCAAAGATGTGTGCAAGGGCGAAATGTGTTTGCCATTGGGGTCTATTTTGGTCTTATATATGCATATGCAGCTGACTTTTAGCTTTCAAAAAAAAAAAAAAAAAATTTTTTTTTACACATTTTTTTCATCTTTCTCTCAATTTTCTTGGTTTTTTAATATTTTCCTTTTATTTTTTATTTTTTTAGTGTTGGTGTTTTTTTAAGTTGACTTTGAGTGAACGAACAAAACGAAACGAACGAACAATTTTTCGTGTGTGCTATGAAAAATTAAAAAGGGATTTTGGTGCGGCAGCTGCTGCTGGTGCTGTTGAAAAGCATTTTGAATAGTAACTTGAACAAGTTTTCCCATTCCCCCCACCTCTCTTTTCAAACTATGTGTGTACTTGCCCTCTTGTCTGTCAGCATTTTTATTTTTTTCCTATAGTTGAAAGACGATCGCCACCCATTCTCACACCTCTCGTACACTCTTCTGTGTGGTGGGTTGCGGATATTTGGCTACTGCGGATGTGGGTGTGTGTATATTGCGTGTATGTATGTGTGTATGTGTATGTGTGTTTAGCCTAAAGTGGCGCTTAATTATGTGGTTATAGGGCAAAGCCAAAAGGCATTGGTATGTTGCGTGTATGTTTTCTGGCTGTGGCCTGCATTTAATTATGAGGGTTAAGTTTTCGGTTGGTGTAAGAACAGGCTAATTGAGAGAGGGTAACAACATTTCTCAATTTTTCTTCTTTCCGTTTCCCTTCTCTCCAGGCATTTCACTAAAACGTGTGAGAAATGTGTTAAATGAAAATGCCTTCTAGTGGCTGGAACATATGTTTTTTCATGTTTTCAACTTAATTTAGATTCGATTATAGTTGCTGTTTTTTAACCCGCAAGCGAATTGTGTTTCGGGTTTTTAAACTACATTTTGAAAAGAGTGAAGATTATAAATTAATAAATAATATTCACTCAAATAAACTTTTCTAATCTTTTTATCATTGAGGCAAAGGCCTTAGCAGCTGGATTTTGTTTACTATGAGAAGTTATTTGTACTAAATACAATCTTTTAAATAAAATAAATAAATAAAGTAGAAATAAGATAAACTAAGTAAAAATTAAATGTAATCTAAATGAATATATTAGGAAAAATAAAAATTAAATAGTACAAATTAATGAAATAGACAATGAAGAAATAATATGAAAAAGAAGATTAAAAATTATTCCACTAAATATATTAGAAATTTACTGGGGTAGCTCATGAGTGAGTGAACCAAAATGAATGGCTCACTGAACTGAGCCACTGAGCTTGTTCATTCAATATGGCTCAGTTTGGCTCACTAGTTCAGTTTGGCACACTAACTTAGTTAGCCACACTAGTTCTTATGGTTCGCTCAACTGGCGATCGCAAAGTGAACTTATAAGCTATCTACAAGTGAGCCAGTGAGCCATATGAGTGAGTTGGATCACTTCGACTAAAAGAACGAATGAGCCAGTTCACCTCAATGAGCTGCTTTTACCCAAGTATAATTAGAAATAACACATATAATAAACATGGTAGAAAAATTAACAATCAAATATTATATTGTTTATTTGATTGTTCATTTTTCTGCTACTATATATAATGTTTTCCTCATTTTTGTAAAAATTTTCCCAAATATTAGTTTCACTTTTTCAAAAGCACGTTGAAGTATAAATCTTCATAAGTTATAAATTTTATCTTCATCCAAATTGAACATTTTGACAAAAAAAAAGGACCAAAGATCATGGAATTAAGAAAATCAATTGTAAACTATATAAAATCTTGCTAATGGATATATTATCTATTATTTATATAAAGTAATTATGGAATTGACATTAAGGATTAAAGCTTATAATACATTTGATTTCCTTGATTTTAACTGCTAAGCTATAAGCCACAAACGATTTTCCAAACAAATTAGAATATGTTTTAGTAAAAGGATTTGAGTGAGGAAGTAAAAGAGTTTCAAAGAGTCAAAGACTTTTACCAACGTTTAGAAAATAAAAAAAAATATCAAAGAAGCTAACTTCGGCTCTGCCGAAGTTTGTATACCCTTGCAGCTTCATTGTTTTATTATTTAATTTAAAAACTAAATTTTTAAAGTAATTGAAGAGAAAACTCAACTAAAAATTTTCCCGAATTCACGGAGAATCGAACCCACCAATCACCGAACCATCGTGCGACCGATCTTTACGTACTACGTCACCATCCCCACTTAACTCACTTAAGCTAGTTCGACATACATATACATATAGCAAACGCATGGCATCTCACTCTTTAAATTTCGTTCTGTGCAACAACACAACGCAAATGTTTCTGTCTCTCTCACACACCGCGTGGTGACCAATTTTTGCATATGTATGTGTGTGTGTGATTGCTTGGAATTTGTTTTTGTTTCTTTGCTGCCAGAGAAAACTGCTATTTTACTCGAGGTACCTCCACGTTTTAGTTAATAGCTCTGGTGATAATTATCCGATCCTACTCATTTTCACACTTTTCATACTTCATAGATTAAGGAACTTAACTTTTCATGTTTCAACTATGTAGCTTAAAAATTTATGGTCTAAAACTTGATAGAAACAGACAGACGGACAGACGGACATGTCTTAATCGACTCGGCTATTGATGCTGATCAAGAATATATATACTTTATGGGGTCGGAAATGTATATTTCTATGCGTTACAAACATCTGACCAATTTTATAATACCCTCTGCAAGGGTATAAAAAGTATATTTAACTTATCTGAAATGAATTTATTTCATTTATTAACAGCCTAATAGCAATGCTTTCTAGTTTCAGCTGACTTGCCTTATTCTTAACACAGTAACAGTTCTCCCACAGTAACACTACTTAAATAATTCAATAAACTGATTTCATATTAAACTCTTTTTGACCTAGGTCAAAGTATCATTTCAAATCAAAATGTGCATAAAATTTGTAAACATTTTTTCCTTTTTTCTTTGTTTGTTTTATTTCTTACACATAAAATGAACTTACCTGCTGCTGGCAGATGCAATAATAAAAATTTCGTTGTAAAAAAGTCAACCAAATGTGAGTTGGCGACTCGTAAAAATGTTGCCAATGTTGATGTTGCTGCTGGTGTGGTTGTTGCTATAGTTGCTGTTGTTGTTGGTGTTACTGTTGCTGTTGCAGCTGTTGATGTTATATTATTGCTGGCTCTAGTGGAACTTTTTCTTGTTGTTTAGTTTATTTGAGTGTTGTTATTTTCATTGTTGATTTGTTGTTGTCCTCTAACATTTTGTATTAGCCAAAGAGAAATGTTGCTGATGGAAACGTTGCTGCTGTTGATGCTGCTGGTGTTACTATTACTGCTGATGCCACTTTGGTGCGACATTGTTTCGTTTTTTTTTTTGTTGTCGTTTTTGTAAACGTTTTTATTCTGTTTATTGTTTTAGACACTTTATTTAGAAATTGTTTTCTGTCTGCTTGTTGTTTCTTTTCTGTTTTCCTTTTCTTTTTTCTTTTTTCTGTTTTACATGAATTGTTTATAGGCTAAATGACTGAGGGGCGAACAACAATAACAACAACAACAAAAATGAAATATATAAAAAATTGAATTTTTGTTTCATTTCTCATCCTGATGCGAAAGCGAATGATGATGATGATGATGATGGGGAATGGCAACCCATATGTCAAAAGATTTATGACCATACAAAATGGTAAGCAAATGCCCTCCCTCCTACCCCCCTCCATTGCTAGCAATCTCTCAACGCCATGAATTATGCAATGAAATTTATTTCATTTCATCCATTGAGGCCAAGGCAATTGAAAATGTTTCATACACACATTGTTTTGTTATAAATTAAGCAAAGAATGAACACAAAAAAAAAAAAAAATTACAAAAAAACAAGGAGCAAATAAAATTTATTAAGTATTTGTTGAGGGTCATTAAAGTTCACCCAACTTCTCCTCGTCCCTGTTTTAAACACTTCAGCAGCAACCCCTAAGAAAAGTCAATGTCCCTTTCCTTCTACTGTCTTTCATTCCCTTTTAAGTTTCCTGTTCTATTTCGGATTTTTTGTCCTTTGTCTTTTACTCTTTGGGGACTTTTCTGTTGTCGCCCTTTACTTTTTTTATTTTTTTATGTGTGTGTGTGTGTGTGTGTAAGTGTTTTTTTTTTTTTTGTGTTTTTCCACTTATTAGTCTCTTGTACGTTTTACAAATATTTGCATACCAGGCACGTCTCAGACATTTCTCTTACTTTTTTTTTTTCTTCCTTCTCTTTTTGTTCTTCCCCCACATTTTTTTGTTGTTTTTGTGTTATTTTAAATTTTATTATTATTACAATTTTTGTTGTGTAAATGCGAGATTTCTTGGCACCACATTAACTCTGCCAGCAAAGAAAAGGGAAAATGCAAAATGAAATGAATAATGGCCACAGCAAAACGGATGGAAAATATTTCAAAACATAAAAACAGAAAGTCTTAATAGTCAAAAATATTTAAAGCATACTTTAATGAGATCTTTGTTAAGAGCATTTTGCAAAGATTTTTGTTCTTTTATATTTAAAATTGTTCTTTGGCAAGAAAAGTGATCTAGTTAACTTGATGCATCTACGACAGAGTTTTTAAGTTTAGAAATTATTGTTTCTATGAAAGGTTTCTATAAATTATGTTAAGAACAAATTTTTAAGTAAGACATTTCCTAAAATTACAGCAAACTGTTTATTGATAGAAATAGATTTCAAAGATAGATTTCAAATGGCTTTAAGACATCTTTTATTTTATCTATTTCATCTATTTTACAAGGTTTTTTGTTAAGCACAAGTTTGTCTACAAGTTTATTTCGATTAATCTAAATAGTATAATTTTAGAATTATTTGTTTTCCTCTTCTCTCTTGGACTACTCCTCCATTCCTATATGAAACTTTCTGCTAGTTTAACAAATTGTTAAACTAAATTCATTTGAAATTCATTTCTGATCACACTTATTTCCAACAAATTTTTAAGTTTAGAAAGTCGTTTTTTAAAAGTAAACTGATTTATTACAACTTTTTTTAAGAATCCAAAAAGCTAGTCAGATATGAAAAAGATTTTTATTCGTCTTAAGATCAGCAATTCTTAAAGATGCTAAGAGTTTTCTGAATTCTCTAGATGTTTTGGGGTTTGTTTGCTGTTTCCCTTAATTCATTTTTAAAAATATCTTTTTTATTTTATTTTAATTTTTTCTTTTTCAAAATTTGTACAAAAACTAAATCATTAATTTTTTTAAACAAATTTATTTTGATTTCACACAAAGTAAAAAATAGAAGAATATTTCTTTTAGCTTAATCAGTTTACTAATTTTCCACTTCAAAAATGTTTGAAAATTATTTCGAATATACCTTTTATATACTACTTTGTCTCATCTCTGTATTCCTCAGATGAAATGACTATATAGTCATTTTAGAAATTTATTTGCCCATTTTAAAATTTCTTTTTGCTTTTCTTTTCGTTTTCTTTACTTAACAATTTATAGAATGTTAAATTTTTTTGTGCAAATTGTGTAACTGAAAAAAATGTAAACAATTTTTTTTAAGACTTTTTGTGCTGTCATTAAATTTTAGTTGCAAATATCAGAGATTATCTTTTCGCTGATTTAGATATAAAGCCCAGCCGATGTATGTTAATCCTTGGCTTATCCTATAGATAACCCGCTAAATAAACCACTTAATCCATTAAATCGTAGGCGTGTTACTTTCCACCATCGGAAATTGAAATGAATTTAAGCCCACGCAATATTTCGTTGGCTTCCTCTTTACCTCTTTGCCGCCTGTTTTCCCCCTTTTCCCCCTCTTTCTTTTTTGTCAGATGCTGCTGCTGCTTCTGGTAGGCATTTTTTGTGTGCCTTCGTCCCCGCTGCTGCTGCTCCTGCTGTCGTTTCTGTCTACCCCATCAATTTGTAATTTGTAAATGAAATTGCTTTTGTAGGCGCAGCCCCTTTTAAACCCCAAAAAAAAAAACCGAAAACCGAAAAAAATGCAAATTTGTACAAATTGATTTAAAAGTCTTGATGTTGGCCAATTTAAATACTCCAAAAAAAAAAGGAAAAATAATTACATATGCACAGAGAGTGGCAAAGGATGTTGCCAAAATATTTAGCCTTCCTTTTGTCTTTACACAATTTTTTATCATGATTAATTTTAATTAATTAAAATTTTTGTTTTGCTTTCAACTTTTTATGGGGGCACTAAATATAATTTTTTTTTTTTTTTTGGAAATTTCAATTATATTTTTTTGTGTAAGAATTTTTTGAATGCACTCGCAAAAACGCACTTGAGGATCAATCGAGTTTTGAGGGAAATTTTTTTGAAATATTTTTTTTCCATTGAGGGAACACGAACGGAGGAGCAAAATTTGAATGCCGTTAAACGTACATCTTCACGCTTCCGAGTTGACTGATTTGCCAAACTGTGTGAACTTTTCCCTCTGTGTCAGGCCAAATGTGGCAAAAAATGCGAGTAAAAAGGAAAATGTATTGTAACACGAAGATTGCTGGTTGCAACATCGTGTGGCAGTGTCGACACGAAGTACTGCTATTTGGTTGCTTCTTATCAACAATACGATTATTGAAATCGGAAAATCTCACAACCATTCGGGAATTTCCCCTACAAAAATGCGAGAGAATTTCACGCAGACGCACAAATAAATTGTAGAGAGTTGAGAGAATTGCATTTAATAGCCGGCTTTTGTTGGTGTATTGTTGTTGAAGGTGAGTTTCGCATTGGTGAAACTTTTCTTTTTTTTTTTAGCCAAATTGTTGAATGGGCCACATGGCATATGAGTTTGAGTCCTCTTATCAGTTGGTAGATTTGTTTGGACAGTCCAAAGTGGGCAAAATGTTTATCGACGACGCCTTTACAGAGTCACTTCACATCCTATTTGCCTGAAGTGCGAGTAGCAGCATATAGGACACACACACACACACACACACACACACACATACATACATATATATGTATGTGTGTGGAAGAGAAGAGTGTTCGTTTGGCATGTGGCAAAATGTTGGGTAAACAAGAAATTTTTGGTAAAGGTCTCAGCTGATGCTCATACTAAAATTGACTCTATTATGATTGATAATGATGATTACGATAATAATGATTATGATGATTAAATAGTTAAGGGGGTTTGATACATATACAGCAACTAGTTGTGAGTAAGTTATAAATCTATAAATTTGGTAAAATCGAAAGGAAAGTCAATAAAACAATTTAATATTTAGAGTAGTTCTATGGGAATTCCTTTTGCATTCTCATTCATATACCAATTAAATTGATTAAGAGAGATTATTAACAGGTTTCATGGAAGATTAAGCATTACTAGCAGGATAATAAATCTAAAATTTCATCTATATCCTGTCGAAAAGTCAATCAAAATTGCTTGAGAATATCAGTATACCTTTGATATTCTTGGACATTTGGTCAAATGATCGAACAAATTAAAATTATTAAACGGAAATTTAGAAAAGGTTAGACCTTTTGACCAATTGTTGTCAAGTTTGGCGGCACAAGCTTAAAAAACAAAATAGTTCTGATGCGACGATTATTTTGCCCCGATAATTCCTATGAGAACTTAAACTTACTAATGATTTGATCTAGTCAATTCAAAATCTTAACTTACCTAAAAACCTTTAAAACTTATTCAACGAGCTTTGGTCGCTTAAAACCAAAAACTATTCGTTAAAAAACACAAAGAAACAGACAGAGAAAAATAGCTATAATGACTTGGCTATTAATGTTGATCAAGAATTTCATTGCTTCACAAACATCTAAACAATTTTTAACACTCTCTTTATTAGATTAAACAATCCATGTTTGAAATTTGAGAGATCGGTCTTAATATTAGTATAAGAACAGAACTTAAACGAAGGCCATAGTGCTTTATATTGTTTAGAAATGAAAAGGTAATTTGAAAACTGATTGGCTGTTTGGTAAATGCAAGACTTTCTTAAACGAATATCTATACTAATGAAAAGTTTGCAAATACATAAATAGTACATAATCTTATCTAATTAAGCAATTACTTAATAGTTCCCTGATGAAAAGCTAAATCAGTTACTGTACAATACAAATTTACTTTATTTTTAGAGATTGGTTACATTTTTAAAACACAAAAAGTTAAATATAGTGATCCGATGTTAGTTTAATCAGTTTTTTAGTTTTAATACAATACCAAATATTTTTCTTATATTCCTTGCAAGCATTTAAACACGACTAATAAGCCCATTTGTGCTAAAAGTAAACTGTTTCGCAAGCCTTAGTTAATTGTCTTCCAATTTGTTGGAACTGCACTCATTCATTGCAAATGAAAGTAATCGCTCCCAATTCTTACCTTTATATAAGTACATACATATATCTAACTATATTTATATTGGATATAGAATTATTTCAATTGTTTTACAATTATAAATTATCGAGCATTATTTCTGCGGTCTGCTGTATACTAATAAAAAGGAAAGGGAGGGAGGGCAAAGAAATGTGTCAATTGTGTTTTTGCTGTTCTCGTTTTCTCTCTTGTTATTTTCAATGGAAATCAATTAATTTTGCATAAATAAACTTGATTGTCAGCGTGGTCAGACGAGAGTTGCCTTTGCCTTTTGCCATTTTACCCTCTTTCTCTCCCTATCTTTACCCTTTTTTTCTTTCACCATGTCCGTCATCTCAGCAGGCACCACTCCTTCTTGCCACCACACTCAATCAACAATAAAATGGCAAGCATGTGCTTTTTTTTTTTCTTTTCTAGGAAAAAATAGCAAACAAATTGCAATTAATAATGCATAAGACCAAGAAGGACAGAGATTGTAAGAGCGGGCGAAATGATGGTTAAAATAGATGGAGCGGTAGTGTGTAGACCAAGTCGATACACTTGGCTTCGTGTATCGCTATATGCAATTTGCATAAATGCTATGAGGCAAAAGGAAAGACAGCGGGGTTGCATATTGAGAGGGGAAACTTGGTGTCAAACTAATGGCAAACTATGACAGGGCCATTGATTTATTATGCGGGGTAATTAGTTTGGCCTCTTTCAGTAACAAAATGTACAAGTGTACAAGAAAAGAAGCCAATAAGCCAAAAAGTGAACAACAGAACAAGCCAATTGAATCAACCAACAACAAGAAAACTGACAGGAAAAAAGAAAATTGAAATCATTGAAAAGTAGTTGTGTCATAGAGTGGACTTGAAGATGTGAAGCAGAACACAGAGCATCAACAGGCTGACAATAGCGCCATGAATGTCCAAATGAATCTATCAAAGTGACAAAAAGGAAGGAGACACACATACAGAGATGATGGAGACAACAATGCCAACGAAGCAGACAATCCTGGGGATAGTCAAACGGAAGTTGCCTTTGTGGGTGACATAACAACACTTGGACATGTTGTTTTAGATGCTGCTTAACTTTTATTATCTATACACTGGCAAAAAATAAGGGCGAAATCTGTGAAAGGTACAAAAACTGTTTACTATGTTGATGTTGAAATGATACTAAATGTAGTTAAATGTAAGTCAATTAGATGGGTTAAATAAAAATAGAAAATGAATTATAGTTATATTATATTTAGTTTAGATTGGATAATTAGAAGAAAAGAAAGCTAAAAGTTCCTTTTAAATATAATAAATTGGCTTAATATAGACACTTGAATGCATCTTCTCCTCAATCTTTTATCTTTAAGTTTTGATTTTGATTTTCTATTGTTTTATTATTTTACAAACAAAAACAATTTTTTTTCTTTTTCATTTTTTCTTTATTTAAATGTTGTATCTATGCATTGATGGATAATTATTTAAAGCTTAGCGAAAGGAACTGAAATATTTAAGCTAGTTTACGAAAGGATAAATCCAAGGGATGCATCCTTTTCAGTCGTCTCGTGGCAGTGCTGTTGTCTAGTAGATTGATGGCAAAGTTATTTGTGTGGTCCGATAATCTACTTATGTATTTGTCGCCGGTGGAATTTATTTCTTCGGCGACGAATTTGACCTTAAGTTCTTCATGAATCACTTTATTTGTTATCAAGTAATGGGCGTTTGAGATCTTGCGTAGCACTTTGCTTTTGCTTTGGAACTTTTGAATAGTTTCAATGTTTGTTTTGCTAGCTGTACCCCATATTAGTAAGCCATACGTCCAGATGGTTTTATACAAAAGCAATTTGTATCTCAGTTTAAGAAGGGACTTTTATGTGCTTCCTTTTTGTTTGGATGTGAAATTTCCAGGTTAGGCGTCTATCAAATGTTATGCCAAGGTATTTCACTTTATCGTACAAAAACAACGAGTAAAGCTTTCAAAATTTTTATTACCTACACAACAAAATAAAGGATTCTTGTTCCAATACCCACATTTGGTATGTATACATTCATCTCATGATAAAAATACCTCCATATCTGAACAAATTCTCTTAATTGTTAAGAATCCTAGAAATTTCCCTTTAATTATTCCCAACATTTAATTTAATCTCAAAAATATTTACATATTAATAATTTAAAAACGATTGATTTCTGTGAAAATTATATAGCTTAATAATAACAAATGTCATATCCCTTCAAAACTCACTTACCGCAATTGCCTAAAAAAATTAATTTTCTTACGCTCCTCGGTAACATTATTCATATGTTCATCAAGAAATTTGAATGCCAAACCAGTTTGAAGATCAAAATCGTTTTTGGGTAAACGATTAAATAGTAGATCGGGTGTCTCCTTTCGTTCAGCATCATTGATCTTTGGTTTACTGATCATTGGATATGGTGCTGAATATTGACGCATATAATTGGATACCATTGGTGGTTCCATTTCATGTTCAACATCGATGGTACCATAACGTGGACTTATAAGTTAACGGAAATTAAAATTAATGTATGACAATATGATAGATGAAAAGAAAACTCACTCATCCATATTAAATGATTGAAAATTTACCAATTTCCGTTCAATCAAACATACAGCATGTTGCGGCTTAGCTCCTTCTTCAAGCATTATTTGTGTGGTGGTTCTCATATCCATTTTGTCATCGGTGGATTCCCATAGACTGGTTTTCTTTTGACGTGACGACATATTTTCAATGAAATCTCGTTACTTTGACTTTCAACAATCCATACAACCGAATCAAAATGTATTGAGTGAATTTTCAGAGTAAATGTGCCACAATTGTTTGGCATTACAAACGGATTGTGTTGTTATATTTTGTATTGTACATAAGTGCGAATGTCTGTGTGTGTGAGAGAAAAAGCAAATGGTTTCTAAATAAATAGTTCGACAAATGAAAATGTGAATGAAAATCGAATAGTATTGGGTCAGTGTGTGAGTGTGTGTGTAAAAGAAGGGAGAATGTGGGGGTTTTTGTTGTGGCTAACCATTCTGTGGGGAACAATGAGCCAATAGAACAATGCACGGATTTCCATTTACCTCCCCTTTCTTTCTCTCTCTCTCTCTCGCGCTCTCTTCTGCCCTTGCACTTCTGGCTCATTATAATCAGTTGGCCACCTCTATTTGCCTTTGCCATGCAATGACGACATTAATACGGGCTAATTAAACAAATATTATGTGTATGAGCGAGCAGAAACTGTGTGAAAGTGTGTGTATGTGTATGTGTGTAGAGCGCTAGTTGTGGGTGTTAAAGTTCTATAAGATCGGTCCTGATCAACTCGTGATATGTAGCTATAGAAAAATTAAGTGTTTTAGTATTATTTTTAAAATACTTTATAACCTAAATCGTAACTTGAGCAATTTAAGTGTAGATAAATATATATAACAAATAAATAATATATAAATATATACTATATAATAAATAAAACCATATAGATATATATTTTATTTTGTTTTCCAACCTTAAAAACTTCTTTAGTGGCTTTTTCAAGAAGCTTCAAAAGTTTTCAATTGTATATCAAAATTTTGATTACAGAAACTTTTCATTCTTTGATAATTTTTATTTAATTAATTATAATTATTATTATTAACTCTTAATATAAGTAGGCCCAAAAAAAATTACAAAGTGTATAAAATAACAAAAAATTGTATATTATGATAAAACATTATTACTTTTTATACCCTTGCAAGGGTATATTAATTTTGGTCAAAAGTTTGCAACGCACAGAAGGAAGCGTTTCCGACTATATAAGGTATATATATTCTTGATCAGCACGACGAGCTGAGTTGATATAGCCATGTCCGTCTGTCCGTCTGTCTGGATCAACAGCTTCTCCTCCGAGACCCTTATAGCTACAGAGCTGAAATTTTGCACCCAGGCTTCTTTTTGCTGCAGGCATTGTATATCTCGGAATCATCCCGATCGGATGACTATATCATATAGCTGCCATAGGAACGATCGGTCAAGAATATAGTCTTAGAGCAATAACTTGGGTGTTTTGAAAGCGATTGTGACGAAACTTGGTTTTCGGAAGTATATATATATATATATATAGAAATGTCTGTGCTAAGTTTCAGACAAATCGGTCATCTATATGCTATAGCTCCCATAGGAACAATCGGGCCAAAAAAAATTTTTTTTTCGAAATACTTTTTTTTCTCATGCTACAAACATTTAATGTAGATTTGACTTGTTTTATATGCTTTCTAATGATTTTGTTACATTATAAATGTGTATATATTTAAATTGTTAAATAACAGTTTGCAAGGGTATACGAACTTCGGCACGGCCGAAGTTAGCCCATCCTTCTAGTTTTTTTAATAACAAAACAGTAAAAATATTATATATAAAATTATTAATATAATTTAATAAGACTTTTCATATGAACAATAAGACAACTAATTCTGTTACACATTCTGGAACTAATATTTTCGGAATATCGAAATATTTTTATAACACTAAATTTAAATGTACAAAGCACCAATTTATATATTGTTTAAAATAATTGTTTACACTTATTAAACATTATTTTTGTTTTTTCTTTTTTTTTTTGTAAATGGAGCAAAACAAGCACAATTTTGAGGGAAGACTCATTTTTTGTTATTTTTTCATATCAAAATAACTTCCTATCCAGCGAAAATCAAGCACAACGTTGATTGAAGACTTTTTTTGTTATTTTTTACAAATACATCAAAATAATAAATAAAAGATTAATAAATTGAATTCTTTTGCATTTAAGATTTAAATAACAAAAGATCTAACGATGTCTGTTGCTTTTATTTTGTTGTTTTGTATTTAAAGAAAAAAAGTTTGAAATATAGTTACAGATTTCCGAACCTTTTGACTTAACTTAGCAAACTTTAAAAGAAGCCTTCTAAATAAATTTAAAACCTTTTAGTAATATTTTAACACATTTTCACTACATAATAATATTATAAAATATACTTAAACAATTGATTTAATTGAGTTAACTTATCTTAGCTCTCTTGATTAAAATCTTAGCTTTGCGCTCAAGTGGAATCTAACAATAGTTTAAAGAACTAATGAAGAAATGATATATTATACATATATATTATATATATATGAAGTAATGTAAAAATTACTTTACTTTTACTTTATCAACTTCTTTTGAAATTTAAAAAAAATAGACTAGCATATACTTGGTTATTCTCTATAAACACGACAATCACGTAACATTCCGTTCATTTAGGTTAATCACGTGATTTGCTCCAGCCAATATATGAAAAGCTAATGTTTATACTATATCTTTGTATATATGTATACATATATGCATATCATATGGTATCAACATCGGATTCGTCGTTGTTGTCGATGGCACCAAAACAAATGTTGAACAACATAATGCGATAGCCCCCGACTAAGGAGCGAACAGCGAGAGGGAGAAAGAGAGAGATGCATATATACATACATACATATAGAGAGATTGAAAGATAGGAAGTTGAAGCAAATGGGTTGTAGGCGACGGCTGTGGATGCCGCATAAATTATGCCACCACAAATTTTGCATGCGTCTGCATTTTGCATCGCATAATTTGCATTTTTAAGCATTTTCACAGTGCATTGGGCATAATTAAAAGCCAACGCCAACAATTCCAGAACCGATACCAACTCCAATTTCAACACCCAACACAGTTCTCAGCGTTTCGCCTGTACTGCAACACTGCAAAAGAACAAATTGGAAACGTAATTAAGCCAAAGACGAGTGTAGCAGCGGCAATTTCTCTCATATTCGTAACTTGAAAATTTCTCTTTCATTTTTAACACAGTTGACTTGGCCAAGGTTTTAAGTTAGTGGGCAATGGTTAAAGGGTGTTCTCGGTTACTGCTGGTATCGGGGCTAGTAGGGGGCTAGGCAGGCGGCAGGCAGGCGGCAGGCAGGCAGGCAGCCATGGCGCACTTAACAAATTAATGTCAAGCCACAATAAAAGTCAACAGCTGGTTTTTAGCTCCTTCTACTTTTACCAGTTGTCGGCAACGTTGGGGTTGCAGCAAAAAGCAAAAGTTGAGTGCAATGTCATGCTGAGACTAAGACTTATGTATGTATGTATATACATAGATGGAATGTTTAAAGGGGGGCCCATTTGAAAAAGTCTCACACGTGCTGCAACTCTCTAAATATTGCAAAATGTTTCTCTACAGGAAATCTAATGAAAATGCAAATGTCAATAGTATTGTGCAGACATAGACAAGAATATTATATATGTATGTTCATATGCAGTGGAGCCTTTCCTAAGCGGACATCACCGTTCCAATATCAATATCTATCTGTTTGTTTCTTCGCAAATTTTAGACTTTAATTTTTAAGCTATGTGAATAAAAACTGGTAGATAAGCTTTTCAAATATCTACGCATAGTAAGATTAAAAACTGGTCGAATCGGAATAATATAAGATATAGTGACTAACGAAATAATTGTTGTGGAATATCTTCTGCATTTTAATATATTTTACCTATTTGTTAAAAAAATTACTTATTTTGAGCAAGTTGAAAATGTAATATCTAAGAGTCATTGCAAACTAAAGATTTTAGTTCTCTTTATACAACTAATAAGATAGATTTTTTAATCCACATTCAATTTTAATTGTCATAAATTGCATAAGAAATATTTCTTCTTGTTGCAAATTTGAGTTTCATTAGCTTTACATACATTAAAACAAATAAAACATTTAAGAGCAAAATCTTAGTTAAACTCCAGACTATTACAAAGTAAAAAAAACATTTGTTGGATTTATACTTACATTATCTATATAAGGAATAACTAAACAGCTCATCGCGAACTTAGTTAAAAAGAGTTTCGAAAAATATTGTTGGTAGTCAAGAAAGTTTTCAGAAAGGAAAAGCAAATGTTCTTTGACACAAATCCATCACTCGGTTTTGCTCCTTAAAAAGTAAAAATTTTTTAAATAATACTTTCATAAGTTGTTATATTGAAAAAAGGAACTCCGATCTTTGGTTATCTATGTATATATATTTTTTAAATCATCTAAAGACTATACGAACTTAATGGACAGGATCATATTCGTTTACATTCTTCTCGTAAAACTTAGACAAAATGTTATTCAAATTAAACCTTTTCAAAAGCTTATTAAATGTTGACTCTTTCAAAATTTAAAATAATAAATATTTAATGAATTAAATTAAATTAATTGAATTAATTTTGTGGCATAAATATGGACTTATTTCACTTAGAATAGCTTAGCTGCGCCTAAGCTCTCTCTCTTTCTCCCTCTAATTCTTTCTTTAGTAAAATATCTCTTCATTCAATTGTGAAACAAATTTAAGCTCTGGCCAAAGAGAAAAGAAACAACTAGAAAATGTCTAAATAAATGGCCAAGAAAGTAGACTAAAAAATCAAAGCATGGGTTAAGTCACAATTATGTCGCATAATTTTTTGGCAAGAATGTGAAATTAATTATGCGCAAGTTGAAAAAGGTTCTAGATGAAAAAGGGGCCAATACCGGGCAGTGAGTTGAGCGTCAGCTGCCAAAAATTTCGTTGGTCCTTCACGGAGGAGGATTATGTTAAATTTAGCGGTGACGACACAGGACACTTGGCAAAAGGTTGCCTTCGCTGGTAATAGTCCTTTTCTCTTCCACACAATGAGACCAGTAATTGCTCAAAGGGGGCGTGGGTTGAAGAAAAGCCTCCCATTGCATGATGTTGGTTAAGGACCGCAAAAGAAACTGGCGGCCCACAATTAATTGTTAGCCAAGTCAGTGCCAACTAACCAGAAGTCGCGGCATTTGCCAAGTCAAAATAATAAAATACTTTCTCAATGGAAAATCCCTATATTTTAGCCAAACATTTTATTTATGGTGTCGTTTTACATTTGGGGGAAAAATGATTTTGAAATAAATAAGAAATTTTTCATTTGGTTAATTTAAATATTTTTCTTTTTTTTTTTGTATTCGCTCAAAACTCAAATAGTTTCATTTGAATATTTGCACAGGCCTTTTGCTTCTGTTTCGCATTTCATTTTGAGGTTGGCCAAATATTTGCATTAAATTTGGCCAAGTGGCAAACGTTTATTCAACTATTTTTATTTTCTGTTTTTCTTTTTTTTTTCTGTTCACTCCCCACAGCATTTTTCTAGCCGTTTTCTTCTTCTCTATTTCCTCTTCATTTTGCTTTGGTTTGTTTTTACAGTTTTCCATTTCTATTTCTCCTCCTTCATGCAGTTGTACAACAATTTTCTTTGTTTGTTCAGCGCTTTCGCGGCGAGTTAATTTTGCATTTCCGCTCATTTAACGGCATTTCGTTTTTTTTTTTTTTACTCTTATTTCATTTGCTTTTTTCATTTTATTTTTTTGTTTGCTTTATTTTTTATTTTTACTTCTTTTGCTCAAAGTGCCGTGAAGTTGTTTTGGCCACAGGCTGCCAGCAGGAAGTTCATTTGGCGCACTGCAATAGCAGCAAGCTTAAGTCCTGCATACACACACAAACATACATTTGTACACACATATATAGATACATATGTATATATGTATGTATGAATCACAAAGAGTTGGCCAAGCTGAAAAAGTTTAATGTCGAAATATATATGTATGTATGTATAAACATATTCAGACATACATACATATGTATGTTTTTCTTAACAGAGAATAAAGATAACTTAACTTAAACATTAAGTCATCAGATGAAATTATATATCATTATCTTCAGAGTCAATATCTTTTAATTGATCTTAATTGAAAAAAAATGTACAACTAATCTAAATAATCTGCCCGATGTTCTACAAATCCGATGCCTTCAATTATTTTAACCCTTCTAAAGTGGCAATTTTCTTGAACAATAAAAAAAACTATTTTCTTCTTTGGGAAGCAGCCATTTTGTTGAAAATCAAACATTTTTAATAATCCATCGATTATTACATAGCTTTATTGATCTATGCTAAAAATAAAACTTTTCTTCTTTTTTTTTATTTAGGATGAATTGGATCAGAGATATGAGCATATTTTCTTCACTGCCCAACACCAATATTTTTCAAAATTTAACAATTTCTATAAATACATAAAATAAGCTACAGATATGTATGTATATTGATCTTTATAAGTTGACATGTACATATATGTATGTATGTACATACATATATTCCCCTAAAACAGAATACATATGTATGTATGTATGTATACATTAGGGCAGGTCACTTTGTATTGTATTGTATCCGTTGATATTTCGTAAACTTTTAATCATAAGTACAAATTTTTAAATTGAATTTTTGTTTGATTAATCGTTGATTATTGATGATTAATCGTTCTTTAAAAATATTTCATTAACATTTTTATTTCACGATCAAGGAAGTAGCTCAAAAATCTTTGTAATTTAAACTTTTCATTGCAATGTGCGCCAAACTGTCCACCAGCAATGCCAGACTCGCCAGACAATCAGCACAGGGTTGCCACTCGAAAAGTTTCTCCGCATACCTATCGATGTTACAAAAACTTTGGTTGCCATAATCAGATCTTTAAGTTAAGGAGATCCTGCGTCAATCTTTAAGTGCTTAAATAAATTATGACAAGATATAAAAATTATTTTTAATGTTGAATTGCTTTTCGAGTGCTCCCATTTATATCATAAAAAGTTGATCACTAATTCAACAAATTTTATTTAATGTGAATACCCAAAATATTTCATAAACTTCCAAGAAAAATTGTATACATGTGTATGTATGTATGTATATGTTTGTAAATTGGACATATGCACATATGTACATACATACATACATACATATGTACATACATATGCATGAGTGTGCGTTTTGTCAACTCGAGATCATTTGCTTCCAGTGAAAGAGAAATGTTTATGATTCCCCTGAAAGTTTATGCGCTGAAGATTCTTACATACATATACACATACATATACAAAATCAACTCACTTCACGCAAAGTTCTTTCTCTTCATCAGCAGACTTCGCAGAGGAAAGACGTGTCTCGTGGTTAAATTTTTCTTTAAATTAAATTTATATTGAAATCGAAAATGGATTCTGAAAATAATAATAATTTTAATGATCTCATGTGTAATCTCGTTGATTTGCCACATGAAGCAATTACTGGATTTGCCATGAAACGAGTGCTGCAGTGCATCTTTACACTAATGGAAAATAAAAATGTAAATTTGTCACCAAGAATATTTCAGAAATTAATATCAGCAATATTTGCTGAATTTGATAAAAATGCTGATGCTGCCTCCTCAACGGAGCATCGTCAGGTGGTGTCCAATATGTTGGAATGCGTTCAACTCCAAGTGACAAAATTTCCCAGCGCAAAAGGAAAATCGCTGCTGGAACAATTGTGGTCCCTCAGTTTGAATGAAGAGCATGTGCATCCCCTTGCTGCGCAAATACTTGTCAAGCTTTTTGACGATTTCATTCGTGATGTCGGACTGGAAAGGTGCCCGGAACTGTTGGTTGTCATACAACAACTTCTTCTATCAAAGGAGAAAAAAGAGCGACAGTCAGCCTACTTTCTAATGGATAAACTGAAGGATATCTTTGATGACGTTGAAGATGACATCAAGTGTACCAAACAGCTGTGGTCAGAGTACATGGATGCAGTTGAACAACTGGAAGAGGAGCAGATGCACGAGAACTTATTCCGGTTTTTTGAAGATTTCCAATCTGGTAATGATGACTTTTCTCCTTGGATACACATTTTATACAAGAGATCTTTCCAATCTGACAATATATCCATTGTCTATGAAACTGTCAAATTTATTGTGGACCATTTAAAGTTATCCCAATTGAAAGATTGGAATCTACTGGAAGACTTTCTAGCAGCAACCAATAGAACACAGTTGTACAATGTCGAAGATGATGACCGATTTTCTTCACTATTTCAAAACTTCGTCTCAAAAAGGGAAATAGGGTCAATTGTTGAAGCCCTGGTTAACGTTTCTTGGAAATGGAATAGTCTTCCGTTATGGAAGTGGCTGAAAAGTATTCCAAAAGAGGAAGAACGTCAACTTCCAAGCATTAGTAAGGAAATTCTTTTCAAACTCTGTTCAGAAGTCGAAGGATTAGCAAACAACAATTTCTACATGGCAGCCGCGCGACACTTGGAAAAGCTCTTCCAGGTACGTCATTTATTTCCGAACTTTTGTGAAATTCTTATTCATAATCATTTTCAGGCAACAATTGATAAGCTGACCCTGGGAGATTACTTGACGTTTATTGAGATGAATCACAAGCGTAGAGTTCACTTTTTTAATATATTCGAAACGTTGACCCGAAAAATAGCTGATTGTGATAATTTTCAAATGCAAATTAGTTATTTCAACCCAATTTGTTTACAAATAATATTTAATTTCGATGAAATTGAAAAAAGGTCCCAAGAATTTAACGGCTTATGCGTTTCTATTATTAAAGAATTAAGAAAGTTGCCGAAGGACCATCACGGATGGTTGCGATTGCTCATTGCAAATGAAATAATGTTTGGAGATTCGGACGAGATTCGTGAATTCTATTCTACTGAGTATGGAGTGGACGTTTCTTTTTTCCAAAATGGTAAAGATTTAAAGGCAATTCAAGAACATTTGCTCGATAAACTAAAGTGCGAAACGAGTGAAGAGAAATCATATCTGCTGAAAAATACCACGGAGTATTTTGTGAATAGAATAAAAAATTGGAGTGAAATCGAAGAATTGCAGTTGAATCCCGTCGAACTTCTTCAGCAGGGAAGTTGGAATATTCAAAGAGACTTGGCATATCTTTTAGGAAACTGTAATCAGCGATTGCAGGACGAGAATATTTTGCCTGCTTTTATCGCCTCCTTAAAAAAATATCCTTATTATCACGTGTAAGTCAAATCATTTAAGAAATTTTTAGGTTCATTAATTTAATCCATTTCTCATTTTATTTCGATAGAGCTTCGGGCATTGCAAGATATTCATCGAAACATTTGAACATTAAAGAACAAAATACATTCCTTTTGGATATTATAGGCGAGAATGCTAAAATTAATGGGAATGTTCTATGTGGAATATTCAATTCTAATTTAAAAGTGCCCGTACCTCAAGTGCTTAAAATAATCCTCGATAATTTTCCACCTTCTGAGGATGTATGGTAAGAGAAAACAAAGTTTAGTTATAATTGGAAAGTGCAAACAAATCTAATTTTAAATATTTGCAGGATTGAGGAGGCTTACGCTTTTTGTTCAAATATAAAGAGATATGAAATTTATTTTGTGTTGGATTCATTTCTATATTATGCAATGCGGCAATCTGGTTCCTATGTGAAAGAAGTCGGCGATGAATTAATTAAAATAAACAAAGAGTTGAGCAAAACCCATCCCAATTATCGGAACGATTCCAAGGAGCACAGACTTAAATTTTCCATTGCAAAAGCTTTGTTAATTTTGGAAGAAAAATATCAATGCTCAGATGAGCTTTGGTCGGCATTATTTTCGCAAAATGATCAATTAAACATTACTTGCATGTATGAACTGATTGTGGCTAGAACCTTACCCAGTTTGGAGCCACTCTTGGAGCGTTTGGAGTCGATCTCCACCCTTGAGCCGAGTCAGCAAGTGTCCTTACTTTCTGTTACCAATGTTTACCTCTACATAAATGTGTGTAATGTTGATTCTGAGCAACTCCAAAAGGTATTTGCCATGGTGCTGAGCCTAACAATGAACGACGAATCACAAGTGCGTCAATTTGCTAAGTTGATTTTAAAATCACTAATTGCAATGTGCAAAGAGAGAAGGTAAAAGATGAAGAGAACTCCACTCTGAGATTTGATTAACATTTGATTAAATCTTTTTTTCTAGCGTTCCCTTTCCTCTACCCAATTTGTGGCCGACAACTTTTGAAGCTGATTTGGCGAGTGTATCGGTTGGTCCGCAATTACAAGCTCATTTATTGCTACCTGAAATAATTTTACCTCTTCCTGAGCGCTGGATTAAACGCCATGCGTTTTGTTCCTATGCTTTCTTCATGTCAAATATGCAACCTTCTGGTATCTTGCCGAAAGAGTCAAGAATATTAAATAAATTTCGTGAAGCCATTAAATCGGCACTCTGCGAACATCAGCACGAAACGATTGTTTCTCCAATGAGCGAGATATATCCGAAACCCGATCTTGTACCAGAAAATGATGTTGCTGATCTCATTGTGGTAGCTTCTCTCATTGGTGATTCAACCACTTTAATTGAATTGATCCAAACGTGCAAAGTATTTGGGGTTCGAACTTTAATATTGAGCGACTCTACAAATTTAAGGTAAATGTTTTACAAAATATAAATGTTAATTACATGACTAATCTTATGAATGAATTACAGTTCAAACAGTAAGGATTTAAATATTGTAAACGTTAAACCGGAAAAACTTCAGGATTATTTACGGGAGAAAAAGAAAGAAAATTATAACATTGTTGCCACAGAAAATACTGGTCAAAATGTGAATTTCCTTAACTTTTCATTCGAAAAAAAGACAATTTTGATGTTTGGGTAATATAATTCAATATATGTATTTAAGTTTGAATAATGTTTCTTGTTTTTACAGTTACGATCAAAATGGCACTCCGAAGAATTTGAAATATTTAATAGATGAAAAAATTGAGATAGCACAAACGGATGCTCAAAACTCACAAAATTTTCTCATTTTAAAGTATTACAAACAATTTTTGGGAAATTAGACGAATTGGCAATTAAGGATAATAACTCTTTGTCAATTTTTCAAATGAATTGAATGAATGAACAACCTTTAATTTATATATCAACAAATATATAACCAACATTATTTTATAACTTTAACCAGTTATGTTGAGGATATCATGAAATTAATAAAAGTTTTATATGTTTAGTTTATTAATCTCGGATTGTTTAAGGCCCCATATAGTTGGCTGTGTATCAATAGTAACCAATCATTGTTTTTTGTATTTGTTGTTGGGGGAAATTACACAAAACACTAAAAAATATAATAGTTGAAAAATGGATACACCAGATGAGCAAGTAGGTAGTCTTTCTTATTCTTATAAAGTGAAAAATAATGGATTACTTTTCCTGCCTTTAGAGATCTTTGACTATAACCCCGAGCTGTTTATCACAAGTTATGAGATCCAATGATATATCTTCAGAGTCAATGTCATCATCTTTCAATTTATCGAAATTGAAATCAAATACGATGAGACCTATGAAAAAATTTACCACTGATCTAAACAATTTGCCCGATGTTCCAGAAATCGATGCCTTTAAACGTGGCTATCAAGTTGAATCGCTTTTGGATATGTTTGAGAATAATTTCGGCAAACAATATCTATATATAAAATTCAAGAATTTGTTAGATCCTGAATTAGTTCCCCTTGAACTGGCCGTAAAAAAAGTTGGCCATTTAATGCCACGTTTCTACCGGGACTATGTTAACGCTTGGAATAAATGGGAGGAAGCAGAAAAAAAGAGAAAATAATTCAATTGAATAAACATTAATCTCAAATATAAAATACTAAACTATTCCCTCTTGATTTTTTTTTGTCTCTGAATGTGCATTTTGATATAATTTTATGCCTATTTTGTTGTCCACATAAATTTCACATCTTCTTTGCCCATCATCGAGGAGTGAAAAAGTTGAAACTTTTGAGGGTGCGTGGAGGAAAAGTTTTTTCACAATAATCAAGCTTCTCACTCGGTTTTTTCTTTTACGCAAAAAGGATATATGAGGCACACACATCCATGAAGCAGCAATGCGAATGGCGACATAAAAATTATATATCAAGCGCAAAATCTCTGGCAAAATGTGGCAACAGCACGAACAGCAATTGGTAACGCATATAAGATACTCTGCACTTCAATGAAGTTTTTTTTTTCTATACTATAATGCCAACTACTGCGATTTCTTTTGGTTTTCAAAGTAATTTTGATATATACCAATCTATAATTGTTATATCCAAAATCTTATTCCTAAAATAAATAAGAAAATATAAAAAAAGCAAAAGGATTTCCCTGTTCAATTCTAACTAAAAAATTATAGAAAATTAAAGTATTGAAAACAGTTCTCTCTCTCTCAGCCTGGCCTAAAGTTGTGCCTATATTAGCCTAACTTAAGTACAGGGTATTAAACAAATGTATGTATGTACACATATAAACGCTTCAAGAGATATGAAGAGTTGGGTACCAAAAAAATAAAAACTGAATACACATTACGTATATGTATGTATTTACAAATTTAAAGTGCGAATATGTTTTTATATACAAAAAGAAAGAAAGTAAATGCAATGCTGCAAGTAAAAAAAAAATTATTCTACTTTCTTTCTATATCTTTATAGTTCGATAAAGGTCTAAGCAGTAAGTTACTTAAAACGAAATGGTAGAATATAAAGTGACAATGATCAAAATATTTAAATTTATATTATTTAAGTGTTTTTTTTTTTAAATGGGATTGATTGGAATTGATAATTTCGGTAGGTAAATTAATTACTTTATTTATTTATTTGGTCATCAAAAGTTAATCACAGATATATTATTGGGGAAAATTTCAGAAATATATTGTAAAATTTTTTAACACAAATATAAAGTCTTAAGGCTATGACAGCAACTTTTGAGTGAAGCCTCGGAAAAGGGTTTTATCACCAGTAGGCATTAAAACTCATCTTACTGACTCCTACAAAGCAAATAAAACCAAAGACAGTTGCATTAGTTAAGAAGTTTTTCTTGTTCATTTTTCCCGTTGAGTATATGTATGTTTGACTTTTTTTTTCAAATTTTTATTTATGTGATCAAGCTCTTAAATAAATATACTTAAAACTAAGAAATAGAATAAAAATACGTAACATTCCTTGGCTAAGTAAATAAACGAGAACTGTACAAAATTAAAAAAAAAAAATCATAAATGTAGATAACAAATGATAGTTTCCATCCATCGGAAAACTCTACTTAAGGCGCTCTAAGTATATCTCTTAATATTCTTAAAATAATTTTTTTTTAAACTCTCATTTTGGAAACATAAGCAGAAAGCAATTCGTTAAGTAATTTGAAGAACATTCGACTTAGTTCAATCATCACCATTTAAATTTCTCCCCTCTCTCTCTCTCTCTCTCTCTCTCTCTCTCTCTCTCTCTCTCTCTATAGCCTCATTTTTGGAATTGAATATTTTTGTCTACTACATAATTGTTCCGCTGTGAATGTTGAATCGATAACAATTTAAATCCATTGCTGCCAATAAACAATTATTGCAACAGCAGATGCAGCAGCGACCCTAACCCTATCCCCCCTATCCCTATTTGTCCCCCCCCAATCGCCCATACACATGGATCAAATGGAGCCTAGGACATCAGCCCCATTAGCCACAACGGCCAATGGCAATAAAAACATAAAAATACACAAAAAAAAAAAAAAGAGAAAAAAGAAAAAAAAGGGGACAAGGGCAGACAATTTTGAATGGCAAACCGTTGAGCTCTAGAACTGAGCTTTTTATCTTCATAAAAAACGCCGCCAGACAAAACAAAGACAGAGAGTGTCGATGGAAAGTCAGAGGAGGGGATAAGGGGAAACAGAGTCAGACACAGGACTCGATGAAACCGAAAAACAAAATTCATTGCATAAAATTGTTGAAGCCAAAAAATGGCAACAATGCAAAACTAAATAAAGTATGCAGTTAAAAAACTACTTGTTTGTGATTATGGCATAGACATTAAAAATACCCTGTAAATTATTATGAAACAAAACACACTACAAAGGTTATGTGCTTTAATTTTCTTTTATGATACAAATTTCTTTTTGATATTTTCTATAAAAATAAGCCAAATTTGTACTATCTCAATATACCCTAAGAATGCTTCTACTAAGGGGTATGGGCAAAAATTTCACATAGATTGTCACCCAGGAATTTTTATTTTTTCTTTTTTGAAAAGATTCAATGAAATGAAGAAACCGAAACAGGAAATTAAAATCGAATCGGTTGCTCTATATGTGTGCGAGACAAAAAATGTTAAAAAAAAAGTAAAAGAGAGAAGTAGATCCAAAAGTGTTTAATTTGATATGCCCCCAGGGAGATGTTGGAGGCACAGGGAGTTGAAAAAACTTTCCGCCTTTTACCTTGACTACTGAGAATTTATGAGCAAAGTTTGCCTCACTCTCCCACTCTCTCTCTCTCTCTCTTTCTCTCGTTATTTCCTTCTGTCTGTGTGTATGTGCGTTTCTTGTTGTTGTTGGAGGAAATTATGCAATTTTAACGCATAAATTTCACGACTTGCCACAAGAACTTCCTCTACAACTCGGCCCAAAATTCTCACAGTGAGTATCTAATTAAAGCGTCCAGCTGCCGCCCAAATTGTTCATTTTTCTTGAAATTCTCCGTTTGGTTGCAATTTAAATGCATTCAAAAATAAAAATTATTTAACTTTGCTTTATTTTATAACCTTGTCTGGCATTAAATGGGTATATTAACTTTGTGATTTGGGATTTTTTTTATACAGATTCAGTCATATGCTATAAGATTTGACTATAACTTATAAGGAGAGCTTATGTTATAAAAACAATAGTTTTGTTTTATGAGGATAAAGTTCTTATATTTGTTAATCCTTCATCGAACATGATTTTGATTGAATTTCTATATCTTACATATGTATGTAGTTTTTATATGGGGGTTACTTTGCTAATGAAAATGTGGCTTAAATCTTTTAACAATAGTTCAGAAACAAGAAAATTTACTTCTGTACTTTCTTTTCACTTTTTTCTTTGAAATTAGTTTTATATTTCAAATCGTTGGACAATGTACAAATTTTGTGAAATTTTAAAATCATACATTTAGAAATCTTATTGATCCCAGCCACTTGTGACAGCCGCCAATCAATCAACTTGTGGTCTAGATTCTAGATAGAAGGTCAAGAGGGTGATTTCTTTTGAGTCGCCTGATTTGTTGGCTATTGTCCAGAAGATTAAAAGTCAGATGGTTTACATGATTTTTGAACTTTATATCTAAGACTTTAAACTGTGCATCTCCAGATCTAAACCAAGGAGCATTCATAACTACAAATTATTTGATTGAGCAGTGGGCTCAATCGAAAGCTTAATAATTCTTGAAGAACTGACAATATCTTGAAAACGACTCACAAATTTACTTACAAAATCTTTGAGTTTAAAATTGTATTTTCAAACTTTTTCACCTGATTGAAATAAAGATTTATTAAGCTAAGTAAAAATGATGAATCTTTTTTTTTTCTCAATGAAGAAATTTAAAATTCAAAATAATAATAATAAAAGATCTATTCTATAAAAAATTTTGTTTTATTTATAATCTGTTAAACTTTTATGGGTATTCGAAAAGATTAGTATCAATAACTGTTAACGGAAGTATACTTCTTCTATATCTTTCCTAAATTTTAAGGGTATTCGTAAGCATTATAAACAACTGTTAACGGGAGTATACTTCTTCCTTAGTGCCAAGGATCCTAAATTTTGATTGTTTAAATTCTTTCAAATTATTTTCGATGCTTGGTAAAACATTTTTAAAAACTTTGTTTCTGTTTTCTCAACGGTTCAATGAGTTACTTTTTCAGACAATTCCACACAGTTCTTTCAGAATTAATTTTAGTTTCTTTAGAGCATGGTCTACCAGATACATGTAAATATGTATATATATGCAGACATACTTATATTCAAAATAGAAATATGAACAAAAAGAAAAAGTATGCTAAATCAAGCCAAAAATCCACTTAAATAAAGAATTCTTTTTTAATCTTTCATCAAGACAATATCTAACTTACTATTTATGTTGTTTTCTTATAACATTGAAAGCCGATTTCTACTTACTAAAACAATAACTATTTCCAATTCCCTTACTTACTGGCAGTTAAATGAAAGCAAAAATATCAACAGAACTTATAAACATATATCCTCTTGTAAAACAGATCTAATCAGTATTTCAATTAGTTGTAATACGTATGTATGAAGGGTATAAAAACTTCTTCTCGACATCTTTCCGACATCTTGTCTATTTTTTTTTTTTTATCCTTGTGGCCGTAAATATTAAAGTTGGCATCACTCCCCGGAGACAAATCAGTTTGATTTTGATTGCATCTTTTACGGCCTTTGGCACCTTATAACTTTTCTTTGGCTTTGAGTTTATGCACCTTCAAGCAGATGTTGGGCGCAAAAAAAAAACAAACAGGAAGAGGAAAATAAAAGTTGATATTATGGCTGCCGCTTGTTTTAATCCACCTTTGCCTATCCTGGCCCCTTCCCCCCCACTTTCACATAAGACCGTTTTCCCCTTTTTTTGGGCTACTGCAGTTTCTTTCTTTTTTGGATGGTGGTTTTTCGTCATGTTTTCCTCTTTCCCCCTCTCTCTCTCTCTGCTTGTTTCATTTTATTTCCTGGGATAAGCTCGCCAGGAGGAGGAAGCCGGCAGAAACTTTTATGCGTGCGTCGAAAAGGTGACCAAAAAAGCAAACAATAAAAGGCTCAAAAGAACAAAAAGAAAAAAAATAAGTCTTAAATATTTTCTGTTTGGCACAATTTAATGAGTAAGTTAAATAAAACAACTGTTGGTAAATGTAAAAGAAAAAAAGTGTCACACACACACATACACACAGAAAATGCTTTTACAATTGAAATGTCAATAATGTTTTACGATGAAAAAGAACAAACGAAAAAAAAAAGGAAAGAAAAAACGGAAAAAGAATTTCAAAGCACCCTCCATCCACGAAAATATTTTCATTTGGCTCTGACGAATCTCGACATGCAACACATGCAGCAATCACAAAATGGTATGAGGGGCATGCAAAAGGACAACAACATTTTGTGGCCTGTCTTGCGGTGTTTGACTGAAATTGGCCAGAAATAGAAAATTGGAAAGAGATTGTCCTAGGGAGAGAAAGGGAGAGAGAGAGAGAGAGAGAGAGAGAGAGAGAGAAAAAAAACAAGAGGTAGATAGCCATTGCAGCGGAATGGAATGGTTTTGTATGGGCGAAATCCAATTCAAAATGCCATCAGACATTCTAATTTCATTCATTTTTCAATACTATCAAAGGTCCAAGAACTATGTATGTAACTCAAATTCTACTACATCCTTGTCCATTTCCTTTACCTGATCCACTTGCTTATGCCGCATAAATTTTGATTGCGATAAAGTGAAACGACAAAAGGAGAAAACCAAAAATAAAAAAAAACTAGAAGGATGGGCTAACTTCGTATACCCTTGCAAACTGTTATTTAACAAAAGTCAAATCTTCATTAAATGTTCGTGGCTTAAGAAAAAAATGTAATTCGACAAAAAAAATTTGATCTGATTGTTCCTATGGGAGCTATAGCATATAGTCAACCGATTTGGCTGAAACTTATCACAGCCATTTCTATATATACTTAACTTCTAAATACCAAATTTAGTAACGATCGTTCCAATGGGAGCTATAAGATATAGTCAACCGATTCTAATGAAACTTGGTGGACATGCTAAAAAGTATACCAAACTCATAAACAACAAATTTTGTAATATTTGATTGAAAAACAACAAAGTTATGGAGGTCTAACTCTATTCTCGACCGATCGTTCCTATGGGAGCTATATGATATAGTCATCCGATCAGGATGATTCCGAGATATACAATGCCTGCAGCAAAATGAAGCCTAGGTGCAAAATTTCAGCTCCGTAGCCTTAAGGGTTTCGGAGGAGAAGCTGTTGATCCAGACAGACAGACGGACATGGCTATATCAACTCAGCTCGCCGTGCTGACCAATAATATATATACTTTATATAGTCGGAGATGCTTCCTTCTATGCGTTGCAAACTTCTGACCAAAATTAATATATCCTTTTTGAAAGGGTATAAAAATGGCAATAGAAAAGTTTTTCAGCCTAACCAAATATTTTGGTCAAGGAAAAAAATTGAATTTTAAGAGGGTAAGAAGTTTGCAGTGTTATTTTCCGATTATATGTTGCATATTTTGGAAATGAATATTTGAAATCACAATTTATTTTAATTTTATGTCAAAGAGAAATTAGCTTATTAACTTTAAAAGTTTTCTACAATGGAAATCGATGATCAACTTATTATTTCACCCATAAAACTTAAATATACTTCACCATGCAAGTGTGCCCAAAAACGTTTACTCACTTTAACTAATTCGTGTAATAAATCCATTCTATATCGTCTCAATCAATCTGATGATAAATGCTTTAGCATTGATAAGTCTAGTGGAAAACTCGAAGCATTTGATACAACCGATTTGGCCGTAACTGTGGAAGCCATTTATGATGACTTACCCCAAGGGCAAATTGAATTGAAATGGTTAATCAAAGATACAACTGCCGAAGAGAATTGGTCGAATGCAAAAACGGAATTAATTGATATTTGTTTCGAAACAACGATATCGGTGCAAACTGATAAGAATCATCTATTGAATAGCCAAATGGTAACATGTACTCAATATCGTCGATTGCTAAAAATGATTGATCAGAAGAGTCGTCCGGTATGTTATCAGTGTCCACTTAGGAATCAAAGAATGCTAACATGGAAACAATATTGGTTGAGGCAATTTTTATGGTTGATATTTATATTGCTTTTCTGTGGATTATGTAAGAACTGGAATTTTGGTTTAATTTTTTTAAAGAACAATAAATTTCTCTTTCTAGTTTATTATTATCCAATTGGTTCGACTTTGTTGAATGCTATAGACCCTTAAGACAATAGCATATACATATACATACATATGCATACATTAATCAATCATACGCCCCGTTAACTCAAGCTCTCTCCTCTTGTGGGTGTTTGGGTGATTAGTTAATCTACCACAAAATCGTTTTATTAGTTTACTTTGGCGCCTGCCGCATGACAAATACCCCTTACAAATATAGGACTTAAAACTATATATATATATATATGGAAAAGGATATATAACGTCTATGACAAATTTGTTGACTGTTTCGGCTGACTGTACATACACGTAAGTTTACAGTTATTTATAAAGCAATTATTGCCACAATTAATTTGTGATTGCATTCTGCGTTTACGTTTCTCAGATATTTGCGACATTGCTACATTAATAACAATGTGTAATTTGCTGCTATTGTTGTTGCAATTGTTGTTGCAATTGTTGTTGCAATTGTTGTTGCAATTGTTGTTGTTGTTAATTTGCCACTTTAATTAGTTTACAGTGAAACGAAATGGACGTCTATTTAGTATATTCTTGGAGCACTTGCTTTATGATATCAATTATCATTTTGCGGTCACAATTCAATTTCATACATCAACTATAAATGAACCCTCAGGGTTCAACAAGATGCATGACCTTTGCTCTAAGATGGGTCTCAGTTGAAGTGAATTCAATATTTGTGAAATATATTTTTAAATATTACTAAAAGAAAGAAAGTGAAAGAGAGAGATGAATGAAAAACAGTTAAAAAAATTTAAATAAATTGTTTAATTAGTTATCCTAATTTAATTTTTGTGTTCTGTTTGTATTTATAGCTTAAATGCAAAACAAAATGCTCATTTCGATACTAATACAAAATTAAATACTTATACTTAATTATATTTATACCCTTGCAGAGGGTATTATAAAATTGGTCAGATGTTTGTAACGCATAGAAATATACGTTTCCGACCCCATAAAGTATATATATTCTTGATCAGCATCAACAGCCCAGTCGATTGAGACATGTCCGTCTGTCCGTCTGTCCGTCTGTCCGTCTGTCCGTCTGTCTGTTTGTTCTGGCGTTTTCGAGCTTAAATTTTAAGCTACATGGTTGAAACATGAAAAGTTAAGTTCCTTAATGGTGTAGCCAGACCAAGTTTAAAAATTAGTCGGATCGGATAATTATCACCGGAGTTATTAACTAAAACGTGGAGGTACCTCGAGTAAAATAAGCAATTTTCTTTGGCAGCAAAGAAACAAAAACAAATTCCAAGCAATCACGCACACACACACATATGCAAAAATTCGTCACCACGCGGTGTGTGAGAGAGACAGAAACATTTGCGTTGTGTTGTTGCACAGAACGAAATTTGAAGAGCGAGATGCCATGCGTTTGCTATATGTATGTATGTATATGTATGTCGAACTAGCTTAAGTGAGTTAAGTGAGGATGGTGACGTAGTACGTAAAGATCGGTCGCACGATGGTTCGGTGTTTGGTGGATTCGATTCTCGGTGAATTCGGGAAAATTTTTAGTTGAGTTTTCTCTTCAATTACTTTAAAAATTTTGTTTTTAAATTAAATAATAAAACAATGAAGCTGCAAGGGTATATAAACTTCGGCAGAGCCGAAGTTAGCTTCTTTGATATTTATATATTTAAAATTTATTGAAAGAGGTATTTATAGAATTTTTTATTGTAAAGTTTTTATTTTATTTATATATACCAATGTTAATGTCTTTTATACCCTTGCAAGGATATATTAATTTTGGTCAGTAGTTAGCAATGCATAGATGAAAGCATCTCCGACTATATAAAGTATATATATTCTTGATTAGCACGACGAGCTGAGTTGATCTATGGGTGCAATTTTTGTATGGGTCAGTGAGATGAGTTTTGATGCTTACTGGTGATAAAACCCTTTTCCGAGGCTTCAATTGAAATATATATACGCCCAAATGATCGGTTTGCGGATTGAGCATGAATAAACTCAGTCAGCAAAAAAATATGATATGAAAAATATGAGTTCGTGTGCTTATGAATGCTTGATCGGTTGAGCCAAATGGCACGATTATTCGGCCAAGCCGAAATGTGTACCGAAGGCTGTGCATACACACAATTCATTTGCTCATCAGCATGAGCTGATTTTCATTTAACGCTGACTTTCGTTCAGTGAGTGGAATTGAGTAAGAATTTGGGCGTATGAGTAAATCAAAAAAAAAGGTAATTTTGCAGATCTCTGATGTGTACATACATACATTTAATTAATACCCTGTACTTAAGTTGGGCTAATATAGGCACAACATTAGGCCACGCAGAGAAAGATAGAACTTCGATACTTTAATTTTTATACCCTGTACCCAAAGGGTAAAAGGGTGTATTAAAGTCGCTAAAATGTATGTAACAGGCAGAAGAAAGCGTTTCCGACCCCATAAAGTATATATATTCTTGATCAGCATCAACAGCCGAGTCGAATGAGACATGTCCGTCTGTCCGTATGAGCCACTCGATCTCAGAGACTATAAGAGCTAGAGCTACCAAATTTGGTGTGAGCATCCGTCTAATGTCAAAGCTGATCAAGTTTGTTTCAAATTTTAGACACGCCCACTTCCGCCCCCGCAATTTAAAAAAAACGATAACTAGGGCTGCTTTCAAGATATCGTATTCTTACTTGGTACACCTAATTATATACCCAAACTGGACCAACTGACCAAATTTTGTCGAAATCGGATAATAAACATCGGAGATATGCCTATATCCGTTTTGTACTGAAATGCCAAGGCGGCATTGGCAGATAAGAAAAAGCGAGATAGCATGCGCTCGCTGCTGCTGCATGTAAAAGGGAACTTTGTTTTGAATTGATTGCGATTTTGAGGTTGTTCGATCATTTGTCTAGTGACTACGCAGATCAAAAAAGTTTAAAATTTTTGCCACGCCCACTTCCGCCCCCGCAATTCAGAAAAAACTACGTTAATGCGTTTTGTACTGAAGCGCTTAGGGCGACATTGGCTGGCAAGAGTGAGCGAGGTAGCATGCGTTCACTGTTGCGGCATGTTAAAGAAAATTATTTATGAAATTAATCGCTATTTCGAGGGTGTTTGCCTTCATTTAATATAATAACTAGTTGGTACAAGGTATACACAATGTCGGCAGGGACGACTTGCTTGCTTCATTTTAGTTAGAATTGATCAGGAAAATCCCTTTACTGTTGTCAATATTTTCTTTTTTTATATTTTTTGAGCACATTTTGGGAATTATATTTTGGATACAACATTTATAGATTGGTATTAATCGGCTTTATTTTGAAAACCAAATGAAATCGCAGTAGTTGGCATTATAGTATAGAAAAAAAAAACTTCATTGAAGTGCAGAGTATCTTATATGCGTTACCAATTGCTGTTCGTGCTGTTGCCACATTTTGCTAGAGATTTTGCGCTTGATATATAATTTTTATGTCGCCATTCGCATTGCTGCTTCATGGATGTGTATGCCTCATATATCCTTTTTGCGTAAAAGAAAAAACCGAGTGAGAAGCTTGATTATTGTGAAAAAACATTTCCTTCACGCACCCTCAAAAGTTTCAACTTTTTCACTCCTCGATGATGGGCAAAGAAGATGTGAAATTTATGTGGACAACAAAATAGGCATAAAATTATATTCAAATGCACATTCAGAGACAAAAAAAAATCAAGAGTTTAATTATTAATGTTTATTCAATTGAATTATTTTCTCTTTTTTTTCTGCTTCCTCCCATTTATTCCAAGCGTTAACATAGTCCCGGTAGAAACGCGGCATTAAATGACCAACTTTCTTTACGGCCAGTTCAAGGGGAACTAATTCAGGATCTAACAAATTCTTGAATTTTATATATAGATATTGTTTGCCGAAATTATTCTCAAACATATCCAAAAGCGATTCAACTTGATAGCCACGTTTAAAGGCATCGATTTCTGGAACATCGGGCAAATTGTTTAGATCAGTGGTAAATTTTTTCATAGGTCTCATCGTATTTGATTTCAATTTCGATAAATTGAAAGATGATGAGATTGACTCTGAAGATATATCATTGGATCTCATAACTTGTGATGAACGGCTCGGGGTTATAGTCAAAGATCTCTAAAGGCAGGAAAAGTCATCCATTATTTTTCACTTTATAAGAATAAGAAAGACTACCTACTTGCTCATCTGGTGTATCCATTATTCAACTATTTATTTTTTAGTGTTTTGTGTAATTTCCCCCAACAACAAATACAAAAATCAATGATTGGTTACTATTGATACACAGCCAACTATATGGGGCCTTAAACAATCCGAGATTAATAAACTAAACATATAAAACTTTTATTAATTTCATGATATCCTCAACATAACTGGTTAAAGTTATAAAATAATGTTGGTTATATATTTGTTGATATATAAATTAAAGGTTGTTCATTCATTCAATTCATTTGAAAAATTGACAAAGAGTTATTATCCTTAATTGCCAATTCGTCTAATTTCCCAAAAATTGTTTGTAATACTTTAAAATGAGTAAATTTTGTGAGTTTTGAGCATCTGTTTGTGCTATCTCAATTTTTTCATCTATCAAATATTTCAAATTCTTCGGAGTGCCATTTCGGTCGTGACTGTAAAAACAAGAAAGATGTAAACATTATTCAAACTTAAATACATATATTGAATTATATTACCCAAACATCAAAATTGTCTTTTTTTCGAATGAAAAGTTAAGGAAATTTACATTTTGACCAGTATTTTGGGTAGCAACAATATTATATTTCTCTCTCTTTTTCTCCCGTAAATAATCCTGAAGTTTTTCCGGTTTAACGTTTACAATATTTAAATCCTTACTGTTTGAACTGTAATTCATTCATAAGATTAGTCATGTAATTAACATTTATATTTTGTAAAACATTTACCTTAAATTTGTAGAGTCGCTCAATATTAAAGTTCGAACCCCAAATACTTTGCACGTTTGGATCAATTCATTTAAAGTGGTTGAATCACCAATGAGAGCTGCTACCACAATAAGATCAGCAACATCATTTTCTGGTACAAGATCGGGTTTCGGATATATATCGCTCATTGGAGAAACAATCGTTTCGTGCTGATGTTCGCAGAGTGCCGATTTAATGGCTTCACGAAATTTATTTAATATTCTTGACTCTTTCGGCAAGATACCAGAAGGTTGCATATTTGACATGAAGAAAGCATAGAAACAAAACGCATGGCGTTTAATCCAGCGCACAGGAAGAGGTAAAACTATTTGAGGTAGCAATAAATGAGCTTGTAATTGCGGACCAACCGACACACTCGCCAAATCGCCTTCAAAAGTTGTCGGCCAAAATTGGGATAGAGGTACAGAAAGGCTAAAAAATTAGATTTAAATAAATGTTCATCAAATCTCAGAGTGGAGTTCACTTCTTCTTTTACCTTCTCTCTTTACACAATGTAATCAGTGATTTTAAAATCAACTTAGAAAATTGACGTACTTGTGATTCGTCGTTCATTGTTAGGCTCAGCACTATGGCAAATACCTTTTGGAGTTGCTCAGAATCAACATTACACACATTTATGTAGAGGTAAACATTGGTAACAGAAAGTAAGGACACTTGCTGACTCGGCTCAAGGGTGGAGATCGACTCCAAACGCTCCAAGAGTGGCTCCAAACTGGGTAAGGTTCTAGCCACAATCAGTTCATACATGCAAGTAATGTTTAATTGATCATTTTGCGAAAATAATGCCGACCAAAGCTCATCTGAGCATTGATATTTTTCTTCCAAAATTAACAAAGCTTTTGCAATGGAAAATTTAAGTCTGTGCTCCTGGGAATCGTTCCGATAATTGGGATGGGTTTTGCTCAACTCTTTGTTTATTTTAATTAATTCATCGCCGACTTCTTTCACATAGGAATCAGATTGCCGCAATGCATAACTTATATAGAGATCCAACGCAATATAAATTTTCATAAATTTCATTATAACTGAACAAAAATTGTAAGCTGCCTCAATCCTGCAAATATTTAAAATTAGATTTGTTTGCACTTTCCAATTATAACTAAAATTTGTTTTCTCTTACCATGCATCCTCAGAAGGTGGAAAATTATCGAGGATTATTTTAAGCACTTGAGGTACGGGCACTTTTAAATTAGAATTGAATATTCCACATAGAACATTCCCATTAATTTCAGGATTCTTGCTTATAATATCACAAAAGATTGTATTTTGCTCTTTAATGTTCAAATGTTTCGATGAATATCTCGCAATGCCACAAGCTCTATCCAAATAAAATGAGAAAGGGATTAAATTAATGAACCTAAAAATTTCTTAAATGATTTGACTTACACTTGATAATAAGGATAATTTTTTAAGGAGGCGATAAAAGCAGGCAAAATATTCTCATCCTGCAATCGTTGATTACAGTTTCCTAAAAGATATGCCAAGTGTCCTAGTATCCTCCTTCCTCCCTGCTGAAGAAGTTCCACGGGATTCAACTGCAATTCTTCGATTTCACTCCAATTTTTTATTCTATTCACAAAATACTCCGTGGTATTTTTCAGCAGATATGATTTCTCTTCACTCGTTTCGCACTTTAGTTTATCGAGCAAATGTTCTTGAATTGCCTTTAAATCTTTACCATTTTGGACCAAAGAAACGTCCACTCCATACTCAGTAGAATAGAATTCACGAATCTCGTCCGAATCTCCAAACATTATTTCATTTGCAATGAGCAATCGCAACCATCCGTGATGGTCCTTCGGCAACTTTCTTAATTCTTTAATAATAGAAACGCATAAGCCGTTAAATTCTTGGAACCTTTTTTCAATTTCATCGAAATTAAATATTATTTCTAAACAAATTGGGTTGAAATAACTAATTTGCATTTGAAAATTATCACAATCAGCTATTTTTCGGGTCAACGTTTCGAATTTATAAAAAAAGTTAACTCTATGCTTGTGATTCATCTCAATAAACGTCAAGTAATCTCCCAGGGTCAGCTTATCAATTGTTGCCTGAAAATGATTATGAATAAGAATTTCACAAAAGTTCGGAAATAAATGACGTACCTGGAAGAGCTTTTCCAAGTGTCGCGCGGCTGCCATGTAGAAATTGTTGTTTGCTAATCCTTCGACTTCTGAACAGAGTTTGAAAAGAATTTCCTTACTAATGCTTGGAAGTTGACGTTCTTCCTCTTTTGGAATACTTTTCAGCCACTTCCATAACGGAAGACTATTCCATTTCCAAGAAACGTTAACCAGGGCTTCAACAATTGACCCTATTTCCCTTTTTGAGACGAAGTTTTGAAATAGTGAAGAAAATCGGTCATCATCTTCGACATTGTACAACTGTGTTCTATTGGTTGCTGCTAGAAAGTCTTCCAGTAGATTCCAATCTTTCAATTGGGATAACTTTAAATGGTCCACAATAAATTTGACAGTTTCATAGACAATGGATATATTGTCAGATTGGAAAGATCTCTTGTATAAAATGTGTATCCAAGGAGAAAAGTCATCATTACCAGATTGGAAATCTTCAAAAAACCGGAATAAGTTCTCGTGCATCTGCTCCTCTTCCAGTTGTTCAACTGCATCCATGTACTCTGACCACAGCTGTTTGGTACACTTGATGTCATCTTCAACGTCATCAAAGATATCCTTCAGTTTATCCATTAGAAAGTATGCTGACTGTCGCTCTTTTTTCTCCTTTGATAGAAGAAGTTGTTGTATGACAACCAACAGTTCCGGGCACCTTTCCAGTCCGAGATCACGAATGAAATCATCAAATAGCTTGACAAGTATTTGCGCAGTGAGGGGATGCACACGCTCCTCATTCCGACTGAGTGACCACAATTCTTCCAGCAGCGATTTTCCTTCTGCGCTGGGAAATTTTGTCACTTGTATTTGAACGCACTCCAATACATTGGCCACCAACTGTCGATGCTCCGTTGAGGAGGCAGCTTCAGCATTTTTATCAAATTCAGCAAATATTGCAGATATTAATTTCTGAAATATTCCTGGTGACAAATTTACATTTTTATTTTCCATTAGTGTAAAGATGCACTGCAGCACTCGTTTCATGGCAAATCCAGTAATTGCTTCATGTGGCAAATCAACGAGATTACACATGAGATCATTAAAATTATTATTATTTTCAGAATCCATTTTCGATTTCAATATAAATTTAATTTAAGGAAAAATTTAACCACGAGACACGTCTTTCCTCTGCGAAATCTGCTGATGAAAAGAAAAAACTTTGAATAATGTGAGTCGATTTTGTATATAAAAATCTTCAGCGCGCATAAACTTTCAGGGGAATCATAAACATTTCTCTTTCACTGGAAGCAAATGATCTCGAGTTGACAAAACGCACACTCATGCATATGTATGTACATATGTATGTATGTATGTATGTACATATGTGCATATGTCCAATTTACAAACATATACATACATATGTATGTATGTATATGCTATAGCTCCCATAGGAACAATCGGACCAAAATTTTTTTTTTGTCGAATTACTTTTTTTTCTCAAGACACAAACAATTCATCAAGGTTTGACTTATTTTAAATGCTTTCTAATGATTTTGTGAAATTATAAACACAGTTAGACCTCGATTATCCGGCCCCCCATTAACCGGGCACCCCTATTATCCGGGATGAAGTTAAATTTGTTTCATTACCCCTATTATACGTGATTTCAAAAGAATTTTTTTTCTAAAATAATAAAACGAATTCGGGGCTTCCCCGTTTTAGTTAGCAATCAATAAGAAAAACGCGTGTATGTACATACATATGTACATATTACATACATATTTTTGTGGTCAGTGTGCGTTTGAAGGTTGATCACCTAGTAGATTTAAAGATACATATGTTTGTATGTACATACATACTTATCTTATAAAATTTCAAGTACGAAATACGTGGAAATTTTGCTGTCGATTTACCGGGTATTTCGATTTTGCGTGATGGCTCTGGTCCTGACCGTCCCGGATAATCGAGGTCCAACTGTATGTAATTTTTAAATATCAGTTTGCAAGGGTATACGAACTTCTGCACGGCCAAAGTTAGCCCATCCTTCTAGTTATTAACTTATTTTCCCAAGTATTAGCTTTGCATTATTAAATTCAAATAATCTTATAAATTCAAGTTGATTATAAAATTCCATACAAAATGAACTTCCTAATTGCCCTCAACTTATCTCGTGGCTCTACATTTTGGCTACAAGCTACTTAATCTGTTAAATCACTTGTGGTTTTTTTGTAGTCATTATGTAAATGGCATTTTTCTGGGATATTATTATATTTGTCACATCGATAACATTATTAGCAACAAATGCCCCTTCAATAAACGTCCCCAAGTGGCAATGCCCAATTTTGTCAATTTTAGGGGCTGGCTAGCTGGGCAACCCTCGTCTTGTTTCTATCTCTTTCCCCCTCTCCCTCTCTCTTTTCATTTTCGTTTTCGTTTTGGTCTTCCAATGGCAACTCAATGGGGGCAATGGTCCTTGGACTTGGAGTGTGTCCGCTGTCAACAGCATTTGTTCAACGTTTTCATTTTTTTTCTTTGCTTTTTATGTTTCTACTGTTTTTTCTCTTTCTTTTTGTCTCCTTATTTTGTTGTTGTTGTTCCACTCGTCTTGTCTCTTAACAGACTTATGAAGAAGCGAGGACAATCGTTGACAGCAAAGTTTTTGAAACGAAGTTTCTTATCGCGCGGTAGGGGCTAAACCGAAAAAATTAAGACTAAAAAGTGTAACGACACTTTTACCGTTACCAACTGTTTTGTCTTTTTCTTTCGCATTGAACAGTGTACGAGTATGTAGACAGAGACGGACGCACAAGCAGCGATCGCGAGCTCGAGTTTGTGGGCAGAGGGACGCACAAGCAAATGCTAGAGGGGAAAGAGGAAGCGAGCTCGAGTTTGTTGGTTGAGGGACGCACAAGCAAACGCTGGAGGGGAAAGAGGTAGAGAGCTCGAGTTTGTGGGCAGAGAGACGCACAAGCAAATGCTTAAGGGGAAAGTAAATACGAGACGCACAAGCAAAGATTCTGAGATTGAGAAATGGTCATAAATGTGCGAGGCAGGGGTAAGAAGAAAAAAGGTCGCGATCGCGAGCTCAAAAAAGTGTGTCCGTCAGTCAAAAGTGCAACCCGCGCATTTACTTGTGCGTCTCGCTACCCACAAACTCGAACAAATGTATGTACATATATGTATGACCTCTGCTCGGATTCGTGGTCCCGACTCTGCCCGGATGCTTCTACAAGTAATAGCCGTAAACCTGAGTAGGTGTACATAGAGCCTGGTTGCGGGCTCCTTAAAACTGCTGCCAAGATATGTCAAAAACTCCTTAACCAATTTTACTCAAATTTTCAAAATATCTTTATTATATAAAAACCTATCTGAACTAAAATATTTGTGTTCGCTTTGTTGTTGCTTTTTTTAACTAAATAGTCTCTCTAAATGGGTCGAAAAAGTGACTTTTTTCAAGTCTGTAAAAAATTTATTTTTTGGAATTTTGAATTCTTTATAGTTTATCGTATGAGCTGAAGTCTTACAATTTAAATAATGTTTGGTTTTTGCAATTCGGATCAACGTAACCGTTGGCATTTTGGTAGCATTTGAGCTACTTTTTTAAATGGTTTCCTGTTGGGCGGAGTATTTAGAAATATGTACATACATAAGTATATTGTTTTTAAAAATATAATAAAAAATTGTTAAAGTATTAATTAAAATAAATTTTTTTTTCAAAACTGCATGAAAAAAGCAGCTCTCACCCCCTTAATCGAAAGAAACTTCGTTTCATCTGGGTGTCCCATGACACCTCTCTTCTTTTTTTTCTTCTTTTTCTTCTCTCTTTTCTATATTTTGAGGGATAGAAGTGTCGTGGGGGGAAGTAGGGGACAAAGTATTGTACGTAGTTGAACGCAGCTGCTTCAAAAATATAATAAATAAATAAACATAATTTATAAGTAGCAGATTTTTTACGTCTGTGTTGGCACAAAATGCTTAAGCAAACACACGCAAACGCACACACACAAAGACATTCCTCTAACGGTTTCGTTTTCACTATCCCCATAATACCCTGTAGAGCAATGGGTATATGTACATATGCATATAAAGTGAATTAATACATCAAATCTTATAGAACAGAGAAGTATGTTTCTGTTGTTAAGTGCATTCTCAAAGTTATAAGGTTTTATATTTCGTGTTAGATAAACAATTCTTAAACAATTTAAAAACAAAATAACGAAAATCTCTACACAATAACATTTTTGGGATAGTTTTAAAAACAAAACGGTTCAAAATTAGGAATATGGCTTGATTTCGAATCAAATATTTAAATTGCTTCATTTGTATTGCCTTATTTAGTTATTTACGTTACCATAGTTTAGCTTTTCCTTATTTCTGGAGGGTATCTTACAGTCGTTGCGGTGTCTTGCTTTCAGGGCTTACCTTTTTTTTGTTGTTGTTGTTGTTGGAGATGAATGAGCTGTAGCCATGTTGTGGGCATTTACTGCGGCCAAAGTTGTTCCAACTTCCATTGTTCCCCTCTTACTTAAAGGGAAATCTAAGACGTCATGTCAGCAATTTAGCGAAACTTTGATTAGGGACAAAAATTATTTGATTGTCCAATATTTATGTATGTACATACATATACATATGTATATGATTGTTTGAAATTAAAATTTAAAACTGTGAAAATAATTATGGCTTTTCTTGTTAGATTATAAAATTTTGAAAATATTTAAAGTCAGTGCCAAAAAATAGTAGAAAGTCAAATAATATTTTCAAAACAACCAAAACAATATGCCATGAAATTTTTATAGTTCTTTATAAACATAACTACTATTGGGTATTATGATTTCCATTTCATGTAAGGACTTTAGCCACAAATAAATAAAATAAAAATACATACTTAAAAACACAAAAAGTTTTAAATCTTGCAAAAATGTTTTCCCTTTAAAGTAAATTTCTTAAGCATTTAAGTCTGAAATAAAAAACTCTCGTACAATTTCATTGTTAACTGAAAAATCGTTAAACTTAAAGTAGTTTTGGCAAAGAACGGAGTTGGTGACTATTACATACAAAGGTATTTTTATTTTCAAGTCACTGTATTTGAGTTAAAACTTTACATTACGTTAACATTTTCTTTGTGCTTGAAACCAAACACTTGACCCACACACAATGCCCTCTCACATATTGCACTTTAGATTGTCAAAAACATTGGCAAACACCTACCATATTTCTTTTGTTTTTCAACAAAACCTAAAATAAGCAGTCCAAATGAGAAACAAAGAATATAAATATTTTTTTTTTAGAAGTCCTGGCCTAAACCGGAAGTCAAAAACATAAACGTACTAAAAGCCATCGTCGCACTCAGCAACAGTCCGTGGAATATGTATGTATATATATATATACATTTGCGACCCGCCCACATACTCAAACTCCTCTTCCTCTCTCTCTCTCTCTCTTTGAAAGAGGGGGTAAGCCCGCATTCAAATGGTTCCATATTTCTTGACAATTTAGGACACCATTAGCGAGAAATTATTACTGTGCGGCGTTGACTGCGCCAGTAAGTGGAGTAAGAATGGCCATGATGATGATGGTGGTGATGGTGATGGTGGGAAACCAAATACTATAGAAGAGAGTATGCTTACGATGGGAAATGTTAAAGGGAGGGGAGGGGAGGGGACAAGTTGGGTTTTTGGGTTTGGGTTCCGATTTTTGCCGGGCAAAACGACAACACAAGTGACAAGCAGGCACCACCGCCGAGCCTCTAGTTGAGTCTAGCGCCAGCAACAGCAGCCCTGAAAATGTGTTACAAAAAAAAAAAATAATATAAACGCCCAAAATTGAAACGAAATGAAGGGCTGCACAGTGGTTGAATCTGTGACAAACAATAAATAAATCTTAAATTGTTTAGCTAAAGTAAGTAGAAAAACTAGAAGACCAGGCACTTTCTGTAAAGGACTTAAAACTTAAATGTAAAGATGGAATCAATAATAAGATAATTTAGGAAGAATTTCGTTTGAACAAGAGTTCCAAAAGATCTTGAAAACTTATTAGAACCACAGAAAGTTTTAAAAAATTTTTTCATTCTATGGTTTTATGTGCTATATATAGAGTGGATAACAATAAAATTGTTTATACCATTGAGTCATCCATATATATTTAAATGAATCGTAAAATATGTTTTAGAACTGCTGCAACAAAATGGATGAGTCTTTCTTTTATGAGTTCCTTATTGTCAGGACAAGGTTGCAAATCAAAAAAAAAAAAAAATACAAAAATCTTTCATGGTTCGTCTAAATGAGGATGAGTGCAGATTTTGAAGTTCAACAGATTGTTTCATCAGTTTAACGTTGATATATACATATATCAAAATTGAAAGAGAACGTCTAATGTATGTACATTATACCGATATGTTAAATGATTATTATAAAAGAAGCTGAAATGCTACAAACCAAGCTAATTACTGACTAACATATTTTTTTCACAGGTCGAAGTCTGACGGGTTCCCTAGTTTTATAAAATGCATTTAAAATAAGTACTACAAATGAAAATCTAACACAAGAAATTCAAAACACAAATATGATTTGATTAATGTTAAAGCTAAAGTTAAGATATAATATTAATACTATATAAAATTAAGATATTAAAAATAAGCTTAAAATTTAGCTATGTAAATACATTATAAATCCCAACTATAGATTTGTGTTTCTAAATACGAAATGTTTACTTTATTACAGATTGTGGCACATATCACAGACACTAAGATGTACGCAGATGTCATGTAAGTTAAATTTTCATTTTTGAATACATTTTATTTAGATTTTCGTATACTATTTAGAACCACTGTGTTCTCCGGTGGTGTAACTTATGTGGGTGCTTAAGTGAACCATTAGCGCCGCGCGTCATTAAGTTGTTTCCGCTTCGCACAATTTCTTGTTCTGTTCTGTTCGGTTCATTTTATTTTTTTTTTTTTGGCCTAGTCCCCAGACACGTTTGCAGAACGGAATGATATTGAGGCTTGTGGGCCAACATCATTAATGGTTTATAGACTCCAGACCAGACACCAAAACCAAGTCAAGTTCTGTCCGTTTACCATTCATTTTTATTTTCTTCACTTTTTCATTTGGTTTCCTTTGCGGTTCATTGACCAGACCAGAGCAAGGCAGAGCCGAGCAGACACTGGCCAAAAGCCTAGAGACCAGAGACCCTTAGGCGTGTTGATTTATGGGTGGGCTTTTCCTTCTACTTTTGCTACCCATATTTCTGTTATTGTTGTTGTTGTAGTTGTATTTTTAAGTAGGCAGCGCAATTAAATGCAACTTTAGCAAATTGTTTGTGATAGTAGGGAGAAGGAGATGGAGAAGAAGGCCACGAGTTGGCCGCCGAGTGTCAAGAGTAAAATTCAATTAAACGCAAATCAGTGCAAAAATCACAACACTAAAATGCCGCAAGGCAAACAAACTACATGGCCATCTCAACTGGCTATCAATGTCCTGGCATGGTAACTAGTCCTGCCATTGCTGGTGCTGGTCTGCACGCCTTTGGCTTTGCTTTCACCGATGTGCCACTTAAACACTAAGTCCAGTAAACACAAATACATACCCCAGCACACTGCACTCACACACACATGCACACACAGAGAAAGGCAGACACCTCAATATAACGGTGCAACGGCCATACGTTGCAAGTGCTGCGTGCGCTGCAAATAAAATCCAATCGGTAATCCAAACGTTGGGTGGGGTAGGGTTTGGTATTGTGGTACCTCTAACCTAGGTGAAGATGGGGTAACCCATGACCATTTACAGGGTTAAATGGATCTGATGAGCGTTTATGTGCAGCATTTGGTATACGGAAAGAGGAGCCCAGGGATTTCCCTCTTCTAATTATGACAAAGTGATGGCCGTAACGACCGCCCATCTGCTTATATCACAGTGTTTGTGCAACATAAATGTTCAACCAGCTAAATGTTTTCAAAAGCAACAAAAACAATCTACTAGTTAGTACAAGTGTTTAATACTTTTTAATAAAAAAATAACTTTAATATACATATACGAATGAAGTTAGACTTTTTCATTCAATAAAAAGATAAAAAGAAGTTAAAAGTTCAAAAGTAAGCATATTACTCATACGACTTGTTGTCGAATTTAAAAATATTGAGTAAGGGAAAAGGGATTTTCTAAGTTGTAAACATTTTAACTACATAAAAATGAGTTTCTCACATTTTAATTCATTCTAAAAGCAAATTATTTATATATTTTTGGTATGTTCCAATTTGGTCAGTACACAAAACCATAGAGTGATTAAAATTTGAGCCAGTTAGTGTCTTCATTCTAAAAGGACTTTAATGGGCTTTTCCTGTAAGCCAAATTATTAGATATTTAAAGCATTTTTTATATAATTTTATTTTTTACTATATTACAAATCCTGGTTGTTTGCATTATTTGAATTGATTTTTATGACGATATCCTTTCACTATCATTTGCGTATATGTAAGTTAACTTTGTATCAGCAGTCAGGCCTTGTACCAGCGGCCACGATACACAAATCTTACACACTAACACTTTCATACTCCCCGATTACACTTCGACCTCTTCGCTGACTCTAACTCTTCTGCCAAGATCAGCTGCTCGCGCCTCGGCCAACGCTGATGCTGCCGTAACTGTCGCCGCTGTCGGCGCTGCCGCTGCTCCTCAATATATTTGCCACTGGGCATAATTGAGGGGAACTCCAAGCGGTTTTAACTTGTATATACATATATAATCCATGTACATCTATTCTTCCTTGCATCCAATTTATCTATTTCTGTTGCCAAACTTTATGTTTGTTTATCTCTTACAAACTAATTTGGCTATGTTTATACATAGCAATTTATATTATATTAAGGCAATCTGATTAAAGCTAAACATAATGTTTGATTAAACAACATAAATAACCATAAAAATAATACTGAATCTTACAGCTTTAATACGAGTACTTATAAATGTATATAATCAATTAAGATATTCACTTTTAAAGCTCGATGCGAAAGTCACTTAAATGTCTTTAAGCCGCACACATAACCAATTTGTAGCCAGACTTGATCAAAATCTAATCAACTACACTGCAATAAAGTAAAGAGCAATCAGTATGTGAAATTTTAAACTTATTTTTAATATTCTCTAAAGTTAAAAAAATTTATAAGTATACATCAATAAAAGAAGGGGATTATATGGATTATAATATATGTTAAGAATAAAAAAATAATTTTTATTAAAGTCATAAATTTTATTGTGACATTGGATTAGGTAATTGAAAGTCAGGGAACAAACTATAAGAAAACAAAAAAGTCAGAACGAAGTAAGGGAAATGGCTTCGACTAATTGAAGTTGTAATTCATTTATGTTTATAACACTTTCTAGATCCCTACAAAGAATATCCCAAGGTTTCTTTTATTAAGAAAGTAACCCCAAGACTTTAACATGTCGAATTGTAAAGTATTTTCTTCAAGTGTAAAGGAAAATGGAGTCTAAAGACCTAGTTGGCTCAGCATTTTTCTTGCATCTCCTTTTCTCCATGGCAATGTCAATCACAAATCAGTCGAAAGACATACATATAAACATATATATGTATATATGTATATCCATATACATATCTATTCTTGTACCCCATCTCAACTTACTCGTTTGCATACAAATTACAGATGCAAGTCACATTTGATTGAAAACAATTTGAAATGATATCGTCATTGGCATTGGCGCCGTGTGTATGTGTATGGTGGGGGGGGGGGGGTTAGGGAGGGCGCTCTGGTTGAATATTTTCCCATGACTGAGGAGTGGCTCTATTTGATTTGCCAGTTGCCAACTTCACCTGTGTGCTGATGCTGTTCCCTGTTTCCTTAGCTTCTCACTACTACCCTTTCTCTTTCCCTCTCTCTCTTTCTCTTGTTTTTTTTTTCAAAAGGTAAAAATGTGCACAGAAAAGAGAAGAAAGTTTATTGCTTTTACGTGCAAAATTGTTGGTGTGTTGGCGAGCATAAAAGATATCAACTAAATTGCTTGTGCAGGCTTTAACACTAAGGCGGGCGGGCTAAGAGTAGGGGGGATTGGAGGGCAATCGGCAATTCAGCGACTATTTCATTTCATTTGCCAGCTAAAAAGGTGAATCGAGTTGAGTGCATTGCATTGCAGTTTCCTTTTTTTAGTCCCTCCCCACACACCTTTCGCCTCAATCAGCTAATCAAAGCTATTTGACATGTGCGTGTGTTTCTCCCAGTTGTATTCCTGTGTGTGTGTGTGTGGCAATGTGCAAATAATTATCAATATGAGCCGTCAAATGACCACAACACACACACACACACACATATATAGACACACACAAATAGACACACATAAGGGCCAGGATCCTAGGTCCTGTCTACCACGGAAATTTGTGTCAATTGCTTTGTTTGCCAATATGTTGCCGGGGCAAAACTTAACCTGGCCTGCTGTTGTTGTTGTTGCTGCTGCTATCGTTAGTTGTTGCTGTTGTTATCCTTGTGCCCTAATTGTTGTCGCCCTTGTTGCTGCTGTTGCCCTGTGCATTGTGAGCCTGTAAATAAGCCTTAATTATTGCTATTGCAGGCCATAAAGCCACCGCACAATAAACATGCAAATTCTCTGCAGGTGAGGCAGGTGCTTCTAGGGCGTGGTCCACTGCCACTACCAAAGGCATACGTATGTATATATGTCTCTCTGATAAGCCAATTTTCCCTCTTGTCGGCAGCTAAACAAAGTGTTTAACAATGATGATCATCATCAGTGTAAGAAGAAGTTTTGATTTTGCTTTACTAAGTTAATTAATGTCTTTTTGCCCATGTTAAGCGACTTAAACTGACAACTAGACAGTAAAAATAAGTCTATTATGAAGCAAGCAAGTCGTACCTGCCGACATTGTGTATACCCTGTACCAACTAGTTATTATATTAAACGAATTCAAACACCCTCGAAATAGCAATTAATTTCATAAATAATTTTCTTTAACATGCCGCAACAGAGCACGCATGCTATCTCGCTCACTCTTGCCAGCCAATGTCGCCCTAAGCGCTTCAGTACAAAACGCATCAACGTATATCTCCAATATTTATTGTCCGATTTCGACTAAATTTAGTCAGATTATGCCCTTTGGCCATAATATTAGGTGTGCCAAATAAGAATGTGATTCCTCAAAAACTGCTCTAATAATTAGTTTTTTCTGAATTGCGGGGGCGGAAGTGGGCGTGGCAAAAATTTTAAACTCTCTTGAGCTGCGTAGTCACTAGACAAATGATCGAACAACCTCAAAATCGCAATCAATTCAAAACAAAGTTCCCTTTTACATGCAGCAGCAGCGAGCACATGCTATCTCGCTCTTTCTTATCTGCCAATGCCGCCTTGGCATTTTAGTACAAAACGGATATAGGCATATCTTCGATGTTTATTGTCCGATTTCAACAAAATTTGGTCAGTTGGTCCAGTTTGGGTATATAATTAGGTTTACCAAGTAAGAATACGATATCTTGAAAGCAGCCCTAGTTATCGTTTTTTTTAAATTGCGGGGGCGGAAGTGGGCGTGGTTAAAATTTGAAACAAACTTGACCTGCTTTTACATTAGACGGATGCTCACACCAAATTTGGTAGCTCTAGCTCTTATAGTCTCTGAGATCGCGTGGCTCATACGGACAGACGGACAGACGGACGGACAGACGGACAGACGGACATGTCTCAATCGACTCGGCTGTTGATGCTGATCAAGAATATATATACTTTATGGGGTCGGAAACGCTTCCTTCTGCCTGTTACATACATTTTAGCGACTTTAATATACCCTTTTACCCTATGGGTACAGGGTATAACTAGTTAGTATTGAGTTAAACTCAAAACCAGAACATAAAGGATTTGAATTTAAGGAATTATTGAGATACCACAAGAAAGTATTGCTAACTAACACTTGTTCTAGCATTAACTGAAGGGCAACCAAGCAGTTAAATGTTGTTTGTTGTTAATTAGTTAAAGATGTAAAAACAAGTTAAAAATTAACAAAAGTCTACTTAAAACTTCAACTTACCTTTTCGCATTATTAATTATTATTTGAAATTGAAGAATTTTCAAATGATTAAGTGACCGACTCAATAAACTGGGTCACTAACAAAGCAAAAGTGCGGCGAACCGTTCAAGAAGCAAAAGCGTCCATTACCCAGAACTAACCACTCTCTCTCCCGCCTCCCTCCCACTCTTCTTCTCACAGTTGAATGGAATTATGCAGCTAATGGAACAAAGGCTAAATGAAGCGGCTTACCCTTTGTGCATTCTCTCTCCTCATCCACAGGCAGATGCATCAACTACAAACTAACATAGCGAAAAGCCATCAACGTCAACATCATAAACAGCAAAATGCAAAACTCTACACAAAAAGCAACAACATTTTATTGTCCTGTTTGTGCGAGTGTGTGTGTGAGTGTGTGTGCGTGTGTAATGACCCCTACGAACTTACAAACTTGAATTGTTCTCTGGCCATAGCTGACACTTGCACGATTAAAGTAACATATATAAAATTGGATGATGTGTTTGAAAAGTTTATATAGAAATTTACTTAAAACCAGGAAAAAGTTTACTGGTTTTTATTGCCTAAAAGTATGCAATAGAAAAGACAAAAATAAGCTAACTTTATTCTATGAAAAAAAATGAAAATCTTAAAATTTGTAGATTTAGACAACCTGTCAAATTCAAACAATTATTTATTTATTAATTTTTTTAAAATAACTTTTTAATTTAAAGGATTTTAGTTGCAGTTTTTCTTATTTTCAAGAATAATTTATGTAATTTTTGTAAATATTTAAACAATTGATAATTGATAATGCTTCTAACAAACTTTTCAATTGCTCCTCTTGAATGTTTTTTTTTTATATTTAAATGTATTTTAAATGCGATACATTTTCATAAATGTATGTATGTGTGCATGTTTGTAATGTATCTATATATATATTTGTTATTTGTATTTACCAGTTCATAATGTTAATGAAATTATAATGTGTGCGTGTTAATTACTTAATGAAGCGAATTGTTTCAACAATTGTGTGTTGCTCCTGCTATTATATTATTGTTGCATGTCAGTGGCATCTTCATTGCACAGAATGGACAGCCACAAAGGAGTCATCATCATCATCATCATCTTTGGAGTCCATCTTCTTTTTCTTTTTGCCAACTGTCTCTCCTTTATCCCCTTAACGTGTCATGTCTCACGCATTTTCAGTTAACAAACGACTTGCTCTTGCCTGACTGCTTTTGCCTACTTTTTCTTGCTGTCTTCCCTATATCATATACACACAAATACATATATAGGTCTACCTACATACATATATATTTTGGTCCTTAATAGCCCGCGCGTTGTTTGTTTGTCTAGGCAAAGTGCTGGCCGCCGCTCATTAAAAATGGGGCAAAGAAAAAAAAAAAGGAAACCCTTAAAGAAAATTAAGATGAAGAAGCAGTTGCCGCAGTAACGAAAAAAAAAAAAACAAAAAGTAAATGAAAAACCCCAAAGAAAAGAAAGAAAGAATATGCCTTTTGTCTAGTGGCAAAAAGGAAGCAACATAATTTGAAATTTTCGCTTTCAAAACGAATTCGAAATGTGCTTTAAGAAATATATTTAGGAAATCAAATATTAGCAAAATTTAAATTAAGTATTTCTTAACAGCTGTTGAATTTAATTTTATTTTATTTATATAAAAAAATTCAAAGCATTTACCCATTGTTAACATTTATTTTATTTTATTATATTATTTCTATTTTAAAATAAAACTATTTTAAAGTAAGTGAAAGATGAAGATTCGCTTAAGACAAGGATTTGTCTTGTCTTGAAAAATGAAAGTTTCTAAAATTTTTAAATTGTTTTCCAAATTGTTCTTAATCCAAATTCATAAATTTAAATTTCAAATGTCTCTTTACATCTTCTAAAGAAAATGTTTCAAAAGTCTCTTTTAAATTTTTTGAAAAATTTCTGTTATACAATTTGTTTCATTTTTTTGTTTCTTGAAATCTCATAGACCCTTTTTCAATATAAATACAAGAAAAAAGAAAAAAAATATAAAGGACTAGCGCGTGCGTAAAATTGCATTAATGTTATTACCCGCCCACAGAGTGGTAGAAGGGGGTAAAGAAAAAGGAGTAAAAGAAAAAAAGGACACTTTTTGTAGGCTTAATTTCTGCTACCACTTGATGTGGTCTTTTGTTGTTGCTATCGGGGGGAGAGAGAGAAAATGTACTTAAAAGTATGAAACAAAAAACGAAAAGGGGAAAGGGGGAAAGGAGCCAAACGAGATTTCACTTTTGTCATTTAACGTTTATACAGTAATTTGTATCCTTTCTCTTAGACCAAAGGTAAGGCAAACTCTTAAAGTTTCTTTAAGGATTGAGGAATTCTTACCTTAAATCTACTCAAACATTTATATTGTTGATTTAGTTAGTTTCGGCACACTTGTTGCCGAGACTAACAAATTGTTATCCTTTATTTATGGAGGATTTTCGGTTGTAACCAAAAAAAAAAAAAAAAGAAAAGAATATTTCGGATAACAAGGAGCTAAGCGCATTAGAGAAAGACCTTGGTGTAATTTATTGAATGTGTGTATATATGTGCACGTGTGTGTGTGTGTTTGTGTGTGTGTATGTGGTGACAATGCGCTAATGTGCCACAGGGTGAACCATAAATTTTCGACTTACTTTTTCTCTTCTTCGTGTACTGCATTGGTCAACTTTTTTTTGTTTTTTTCTGTCGAGGCTTACACAAGAAGTAAAGTAAATCTAAATTGTTACAAATTTTTATGTAGACTTTTGTTCTGAACTTTCCTTTTTTGCTTTAACTGTCATTTCGAATTTAGTGAGATGAATTCTTTGTTATTTCTTAAAAGAAATGTCAAATTGGTTTTATTCGATTTAAAGGTCTGTGACTCTAGAAAAAGAGTTACTACTACTTGCCTCCATATAACAAATCTGTGGCATAAATTTTGCACGCACACAGTTCGGGCGTGCAAATAAAGACATTACGTATACGCCACTTTGTACCTGAAGAACAACAATAACAACAGCAACAACAAAATATATTAGAAACGGAAACAGCTCAAGGGAAACACTTGAAGAGGCAAAATACGATTACGATTACCCCCCGGGAAAACCAAAAACAGTGAAGAAAAAAAAAAGAAAGTAAAGGAAAAAGCCCCGCCGCCAACCTGGAGCAAAGGCAAAGGAAAAGCTAAGAAGGAAAACAATTTGTTGAGTGAGCCAAACGCAACAAGTAACCTGGGTAAAAGCAAACGAAGGGTTATAACTATCGAAACTAGGCAACTGTAACTGAAGTAAGAAGTAGTAGTAGATGTGTAGTACTACAGCGAGCAGGTATTGAGAGGCAAGGGTGGTGGGTAAAGGGAAAGGATCTAACATTCCATGCAGACGGCGCGCCGCATAAAAATTTATGATTATGTTAAAATGTAAAAGTGGCAGCCAAGGCGAAAGACGACAACGGCAACACGACATCGAGACTACGTTGACGACAGCCAGGCAAAACGCAGCAGGTGAGCGAAATTGTGTTAATGTCCTCACTGCAAGGATATATACCTAAAGGACTTTTGTCGCCATAGGGATGTGCTGCTGCTACTGCTGCTGTCAAGCTCACCTTTTGTGCAGCACAGGTTCAATTATTTTCATCAGAAATGTAATTACAGAAAATAGTTGAAGAAAACATAGTTTTAACTACATTTCAGTAAATGTTGCAAGAGCTAAGTACTTTTTTATTTAAATATAAACATTAAGAAGTACTTTTGTATTTAAATATTACTAGTTAAAGATATGCCAATATTTTAAATATTTACGGTTACAAATTTATAGGTACTTTCTGGTAGTAGTCTAGAGAAGTAATTGTCATTGGTGTTAGAAAAAGAATTCCTATAATTACTCAATTACTTATTTATGTGCAACTATTTAAAGTCTAAATTAGTTTGTTTAGTTAAAAATACTTTTGAATACAGAGAAAATTATTTCGCTTTAGTACTTAAAATATAATTACTTAACTTATTTAAGTACAAATAATTTAGTTTAATTTAAGTACAATTAAATTAGTGTAAAGTAGTTTCATTTAAATAATCATAAAGAAAATTTCTTGCCAATGCTCAACCTTTACCGTTAATTGTTATTTTTAAATACTTACAACCTTTTTTTAAGTAACGTATGAAGTACATATATTTTATTTTATGTATATACCTGAAGTATGCAATTATATCATTACTTAATGACTAACTAAATTATTCAAAAACTAATTACTAAATTTATATAGATAAGATTAAAAAATGCTTTAACTTCACGACTTAAAAATGCATACTGAAACTATTTAAATAGAAATAATTATTAATGTAAATGAATTGAAAATCTTTTAAGTAGTTTAAATAATTGCAAAGATAAATTTCTTGCCAAAGCTCCAACTGTTTCATTAATTATCTTTGTCAAATACTTACAATTTCTTCTAAGTATGTAAAAGTATTTGAATATAATTACTATTATAATGGTTTATAATTAAACCATTTCACATGCTCCTCTCTAATAGTAAGCAAAATAGAGGTCGGATCACTTGGATGCCACTTTTTGTGGCATACATAAAATATGATTCTTTCGTGCTTAAACAAAAATGCGACAAAACCTGATGACGATGACAAGACAACATCGCTGAAATTATGGCAAATAATGACAGTAACAGCAACAACAACAACAACAAAGTAGCTACAAAAAATGACAACATTCTGCTGCATTTTAGACATTTTGCTTTTTTTTTTTTGTACACTTCACTCTACTGTCTGTTGTTTGTCACCTTTTTTTTCTTGTTTGCCTGTCGTCTTAGGCCACTTCTTGGCGCACTTTTGTTGAACATTTCACTTTGCCATGGATTTATGTCATAGTTTTTTTTTTTGTTTTGGCATAAGAAAGAAAGGTAAGAAATAAATATTAAATAGCAAAATATGTCTAGACAATATTTAATTTATATATTTATGATCAATTTCTTTTTGTTTTCTGGTGGATCAATTTATTTATGTCTGACCCTCGCATAGAACTCAACTAATAATTTTCTATAGCAGTCAATGGAAACACTTATAGCAATTTGCTTTAACATTTCAGTTTTTTTTTTTTTGCCTCTAATGATTGGAACACACAAGACCGACACCACCACCGACCTTGTGGCAAACACACACCCAGAACAACATCCAAACAGACAGACAGACAGACAGTCATGTACATGAAGCTCTTGAGGAGAATGGTTAAAGTAAGGATGCACACAAAACTGTTCTCATACCTCTCTTGGCCGTCCTCGAAGCAATCGTCAATCGTCAAGTAATTGCATTTACCAGGCACGTATGTTGACGATAGTTAATTTTGTAAGTGTATCTTGATATCGATTTCAAGTTTTGGGGGCACAACCAGCAACAAGAAAACCCGTGGCAGGCAGCCAGGCAGGCAGAAAGAAGCGTAAAGCTCATGCTCAAGTTATTTACGATGGCAAAATACTCAAGGCTGCTGCAAGTCAGAGGCATTTCGAGGATGTGAAATCCAATGAGGCGAAATGTGAATGCCAAGGAAAGAAGAAAAATGCAATTGCCAACAAGGCAGCAACTACAACAACAACAATAAAAATTCCACTAAACGAAAATCCCCTCAAATTGCTGTTGCTTCTTCAAATGAATTCCAATTCGATCCGATCAAAATCCTTCGCGGCAATTATGCTGATTTCTTAAGCAAGTAAAAATCGTTTAATTGGTCTACAAATTGTAACTATGGAGCAAAATGTCAGAAAACGAGAATGAATAAGAATGATCTACTAATTAAAAATTATAAATTTGGAAATTTAACGAAAATTTGTGTATATGACAATAGTTTTCTTCAGATAATATCCACCTTAAAAAATAAATACAAAAATTTTCTTGAAATGAAATTAAACAAAACAAATAAAGCATAAAATATATATGTATTTATCTTATACAGCTTTACTTTTGAGTAAATAAGAATGATAACGATCTACTAATTGACAAATATTTTATAAATTTGGATATTAACGAAAAATTGTTGATATGAAAATAATGTTCTAAAGATAATATTCCACTTCAATTACACCTTTCTAAGTGCAACTTTCAATCTTAATAAAATACTTTGAAATGAAATTTAACAAAACAAATAAAGCATAAAATATCTATTTTTCCTTTGCGGCTTCACTTTTAATTAAAATTTTATAATGTCAGATGATAGTTAAATTTTCCGAAAGTCTTTAAAAGCGCAATCCTTATTTGATAGCATTTCTTTTTTACTATCTTCAATTTAAACACATAGAGAATAAATAATATGAACTGCAACTAGTTTAAGGCTTTTGTTGTAACTAATTAATGTCAGAATTCATCTTTTATATATACATAAATACATATATACAAATAAATATTTGTCCCTATGTCCTTTATAGAATCGTAAGCTATGAATATGATCATGTGATGATCTTTAGCAAATTTGTTGTGGATAAGCCAAGGAAGAATTCTGAGCAGTTTTAGATGCTTTCATATTAATGAATTTATTCATTTTTCCATTTTGAATTGAGTTTTAAGGCAGAACAATGAGTCAACTAGTTGCTTTAATATTGTAAAAATAAAGGTTTGCTTCGTTTATATCTTATTGATTACTGGTAGTTAAAACGAATTGGAAATTAATGTAAAAACTAGACAACAAATTATTTTCCAAGGTATTTCTATTCTACAGTCTAATTAAGCTGCAAACAATACCATTCTGTAGTTGTTTTGGGGGACAAAATTGTTACAGATCCTTATAGGAATTTCATCATATGAATCCTTGTTATTCCTCAAGGGCAAATTACCTACATATGTATATCAATCTAAATTCAATCAATTTTGACTATGCGTCGCGACTTCTTTCTTAGTTTTTTTCCTTCTTTCATTTTGTTGCTTTTCTTTATAAATATCTGAAATCAAGAAATCATAAACAGGATGTCCTGTAACGGTGTGCTTTCTTCTTCCTTGCTGGCTATAATGGTTTTTTAAAAACCAATTTCCGCTCTTTTTCAAAAACAAAAAGAAAAAAAAACGAAAAAGGGGGAAAAGAAGGAGAAAAACTAATAACCCGTTTCTCGCCGGGGGGTTGTGCGGGGTTAAATCCCTTTTAGGTGGTTTGGTTGGAGGGCCAAGGAAAAGCTACTCAAGCAGCTGCCAAGGAAATTGTTTCAATTTCAAAGAATGTTCACTTAAGAGAGGAAGAACAAAAAAATATATATAAAACAATAACAACAACAACAACAGTAAGCAACTCGCTCGGCGATTAAAATTCACTTTCGCAATATATTTATATAGAAACATTAAATTAAATTTTCGTTGCTTCGACAAGTTTTTTGTGTGTGCGTTTTTTTTTGTTTTGTATTCTCTCTCGAAACAATTTAATTTTACAAAACAAAGTAGCATCGCCAAACAAAAAAAAAATAAGAAAAGAAAAGAAAATAAACAACAAAATGAACTGCTATATCAACGAACTTTAAATACTCTAACATAATGTAAAAAAATTCTAAAAACTTTTCAAAGTATTTATTCGCATTCAATTATTCTGATGATCACAAAGAACTAAGATAATTCTACTATTTATTAACTTAAATAAAGTTTGAACTGGTTTTTCCTATAACTTAAAGTTTAGTGTAATTTGATTCTTAGCAAAAGCTTTGCTTAAATTTAATATACCCTAATTGGTAAGTGTATGAAAATAGATGAGAAAAATAAGCTGCACTTAAAAAATTTACGAGGCTCGCGCGTCGCCGCCATTGAGAAAGATTCTTGTGGCCATAAAGTGGGAATAAACTTAGGGCCAGGAGGGATGGGGGCAATGTTAAGTAAAGGGAAGTGGCCAAAAGTCAAGCTATTGACTGACTGGCATTAAGTTCCTATGTAGATATGTATGTATGTATTGCTTGTGTATTTGTAGGTGTTGCTGCATCGAATTGAAAAAGTTTAGACACCCCCCACAAACTTTATGAGCGCCCCGCGTGGTCGATCTCTTCTCGTTTTATGGCCACTTTTAATGGCAGAATAGCGGGCCGGGCCAAAAACTTTGCCGTCGGTCAACAGAAGCGGTTACAAGTCATGGCACAAACGTCTGCTGGCAAGGTAATAGCCAGGGATGGCAAAGAGTTTTCAAAAAAAACTAAAATCTATTGATGGAATATTAATAATATTTTATCTTTAATTGGAGAGAAATGATAATTAACTATAAAGAAACAGAAACATAAAGTATTAAAGCAATTTTGGGCCTATTTCAACAGAACTCAGTGGAGTTTTACGTATTTTGACAGCATTTTTCTACTTCTGTCTTATTTTAGGAAATTTATTTTGAAAACAAATCAGATTTTTTAAACGTAATTTTACTTAACATTCAAAAATTTTTATTCTATTTTTCAATTATCTTTATATATAATCATCAATATCATCATCAATGAACTCAAAAACTGCTGCACCGATTATTATGAAAATTGGTATACTATGTATATATGTATGTATGTATCTGTATCTTTCCAGAGAGAAGGTTTATACAATATGTTCATTGACGCCACTATAGTAAAAGTTTGTAGGTTTCTTCAGTTCTTTACCAAGAACATTTATCATATAAAATAAATTTTTAAAACAATTTTCTCATAGTTTCAACCAGAAAACGAAAATAATTGTAATACTTCCAAATTGTTTTAGAATTGAAGGAAATTTGCTTGTAATTTTAATAGTTAAACTTATTTAACCCTTTCGGGATGGAATTTTATTTAAAGGAACAAAATATTTACGAAAAATATTGTTTTATATTATGAATGGTAACAAAATAAATATATATCGCATCCAAATCCAAAAATCGCTGCAAAATTGATAAAAATGCAGAAGTTTGAATAGTTTGTAGTCCCGAAAGGGGTAAACTGCTAGAATAGCAGAATATTTGAATAGAAATCGCGAATACTTAAATTGTATATGAATTTAGTTAAAAGGTGATCAGCATTTGGCAATTAATTTACTAAGAATCATTTTCAAATTTTCTTCAGTACATAATTTGAATATTGTTTGCCAACAAAATTTGTTGGAACCGACAATTTTAGGCTATGTTCTCTGTACCGGTGACTTTTATATCTGAACATTATCTCAATGAAAGTCAAGTTATCTTCCAGTAACAGTTTTTCAATTGTTACCTCTAAATCATCAGAGATGATAAGAGATTGATGAGACTCAAAAAACTTCTTCAACTAATTACAAAAATATATTTTCCATTTGTTTTTGAGTGTTAAAATGTAAACTGATAGAATTAAGGAATTTCTAAATAATTTGAACTTTCGTTTCATTCTAAAACTGTTTTCCCCAACCCTGAAAAGAAGTCAAAGCAAAGGAGAAATGTAATAGGCAAAGGAAAGGCTGGCAGCGGCCGCCAAACTCAAGCTCAGCGTCAAGCCGCGGACGTATGTGAAACCTCCTAAATTAAACTTTGAGGCTCGCGGCCAAATGGGCCAAAACAGAAGCCAGCCGCCTGGCAGCTGCGAAAGTTGCGGTGAAAGTGGTACACAGTATTAGATCGGGTTGAAATATATAAGAGAGAACAGGAACAAAAAGAGAGAAGAGGAAGGGGATTGGGCAGTAAAGTCAGGCACTCAAAAGCCAAAGGCCGCAACAGGCAGACCGAAGCAAAAAAAAGGAAAAAAAAGAGAAAAAGGCAAACCGAAAGTCCAGTTGAGCGTTAAAAAAGCATAAGAAAAGGATATGCGAACAAAACGGCGAAAAAAAAACAAAGCCACAGGGGAGCCACAGAGAAAATGAAAGGTGGGGGAGAGAGAGGGAGGCGCCACGACAGCAAACTTCAATTTGGTTTTGCGCCATTGCGATTCAAATCGCAGTAGCTTGCGCGCCATCAATTCCCCCCGCAAAACCATCCTAAAAACGAGAAATGAGAAAAAAATGTCATCCTCCTCTAGAGCATTTCCAAACTCATGCTTCGACGCCTTTGCAATCGCGTTTGGCATTTTTTCTTTTTTTCGGTGGAAGTGCGGCGGGGTGACAGGAGCAGTGAAATTAATGCCAAAAATGTAAGGGACAGACAGAGCGAGAGAGAGCCAGAAAACAAAGAAACCGCATCGAGAGTTGCATCCTTTTTTTTCTACTTTTTCATCTTTCCATTCGGCAAAAAAAAAAAACAAAAAAAAAATATTCATTAGCCATCGATGTGCGATGGGGCACAAGGACTAGAAGTTTCAACTTTTGTCAGCTTATAGTTTGATTTTTTCCAATTTTTTTTTTTTTGTTTTTTTTTTTTGGTTTTGCTGGCCATAAATTTCCGGTATAGCTAACTTTTCTATATCCACCTACACAGACACATACACGCAGACACACACATACATAGATAACTTTGCTCACTCTCTCGCTCTGACTTTATCTTTCTCTCTGTCTCTGTGTCTGAGTGTGTGAGCTATTTGGGGAACAATTTTAATTAAAATCCCAGACAATTACACTCAGAAAGAGAGCACTACAGAGAAATAGAGATAGACGGAGATATAGAAGTTTCACTAAAGTGGATCTGCAATGTCTGTTACGTTTCCTTGCATGCCACAAAAATAGTAACATACATATATAATACTATACAGATATATATACATATAGATATGTCCAAGAAGGATTACTGACATTTCTCCTTATGCATGTCTGCTTATATAGCTGCAGGCTCTCCAATGCGTTAACTGAAATCTAGTCCTTTGAAACTTAGCTGTCGAGAAGGATTGAAATAGTTTGAGCAGATTTACACAAAATAACTACAACAATTGCATACAGAAAATTTTAATATTTTGTAACTTATTGAAAAGAAAATTTGAATTAACCAAATTGTTTAATATGTGATTGAAAATATATTCGAAAGTATTTTTAATTGATATTGAGAACAAATATGAGTTATACATTTAATTTTTGATTACTCTTAAAATTGGTTCCTTTTAAACATGGCATCAAAGTCAAACCCAATTATAAACATTTTTTCATTAGTTTTTTCGTAGTTTCTAATTTTTAACATTCCAGACAGAGTCGCAAAATTCTTCTCCAATTATAAATTTTTTACACAAAATTTATGCTCTTAAAAGAACACTTTTCATACAGTTTTTTCTTTAAGTTAAACTTGAAAATATAAAAAACTAAAAAATCGGACCTAAGAAGTCCTTAAGTTATCATCATCATTATTAATATATATTATTGGGGTTAATTTTGACAGGCAAAACTCAAAAGATAATCCGCTTTTTCTATTAAAATGTAATATTAATAACATTTTATATATCTCTGTTGCATAATCTTTAATTTTTTTATGTTTATAAGTATCACCTATCATCTCCATAGTGTTTTCATGATCTGGAAATTGACAAAGTGATAAGGATAGATCGATCTAGTTGCTTTGGATAATTGTTAAAACATAATTAACTTCATTAAGATCGAGTTCTGACATACATTTATGGCAAACAAAAATTCAATTTCTCTTAATAATATATAAGAAAAAAATACAAAATTCCATGATTATTATTATTATTTCATTCCTGTAAAGTCTGCTAATATATTATATTCGTTTTGAGGAAGCAGATATTTTCTATATTGAATAATTCGACGAATACTGTAGATAATATCTGAAAATCAAAAGGTCTTGTGAATTTTGAAGTTCTATTTGCGGTATCTCAATTATATTATCCAAGATAGGTTTTATATTCTCCTCCACTGTGGCATGTTGGTTGAGTCTGTAAAAAGAATTAACATATCAATATTATTCAATTAACTATTCAATTACATTCAAGTCTGATCTACCCAAATAGCAAAATTGTCTTTTTTGCAAATGAAAAGTTGACGAAATTAACATTTTGGCCAGTATTTTGGGTGCCAACAATATTATAATTCTCCAACTTTTTCTCACTCAAATATTGTTGCAGTTTTTCTGTTTCTATTTTCACAATATTCAAAGATTCCTCAGAGTTTGAACTGTAAGTATTAATTAATAATTTATTATAATAATTAAATAAAAAATTATTATAATTAAATAATAAATTATAATAATTTAAATCGCTTACCTTAAATTTGTTGAATCGGTCAATATCAAAGTTCGAACATCAAGTGCTTTGCAGGTTTGGATCAATTTATTCAAACTGGTCAAATCATCAATGAAAGTAGCTACCACAATTAGTTCAGAATCATTGACTGATACAATATTTTCCGGCATATGATTGGGTTTTGGATATATATCCTTTGTGGAATTAATATTCGTTTCATGCTGAACCACTGATTGTGTTTCGATAAATACCAATTCAATAGTTTCTCGAAATTGATTGATTTTTCTCCAATCACTCCTAGACAATTCATTATGTTGTAAATCTGCCATACTAAAACTAAACCAATAATACTCAGTGACATCAACATTGTAATTAGACAAAACAGAAAACACTTCGGGTAACAAAAGGCGAGCTTTTAAATGAGGTTCAACAGTTTGATCTGTGAAATTGTCCCCATCAAATGATGAGGTGACTTCAACGGTCATGCGAATTCTAGAAAGACAAGGATTTAATATATTTCTAAGCAATTTTACAATCAGTTCACCGATTACCCTTTCTCCATGCATATTTCATTCAGCGAGTGTAGAATCATTTTAGCCCATCTTTGAACATTCAATTCCCCTTTTGTTAGTATGGGTTGAAACAAGATGAAAACATTCTCTATTTGGTCATATCTTAAGATGTGCCAATTCCTTCGAGCGATAACAACATAAACAACAGAAAGTAAGGACATTTGCTGATGCGGTTCAAGAGTGGATATCGATTGCAAATGCTCCAAAAGCGGTTCGAAACTGCGTAAGGTGTAGGCCACAATCAATTCGTACATGCAAGTAATGTTGAATTGATCATTTTGCGAAAATAATGCGGACCAAAGCTGATCTGAGCATTCGAATTCTCCTGCCAAAAGTATCAAAGCACCGGCAATATCAAATTTAAGTTTGTGCTCCTTGGAGTTTCTCAAATAATTTGGTTTTTGTTCGGACAGCTGTTTATTCAAGAGCAATAGTTCATTAGCCACTTCGTTAATGCAGGATTTAGGTTGTTTTAATACATAATCCAAATACATGGCCATCTCAACACTGTAATATAATAATAGTAAGAGTTAGTTTTAATTTAAAACTTAAGCTTATTTTGCTTTTACCGTGCAACTCCAGCAAATTGGGAACAATGGAAGATTTCTTTAAGAACTTCAGGTATGGGAATCAATATAGAAGAGCTTAATATTCCATCAAGAACTTCATTGTCCATACGAATATGGTCGTTAATTATATCCATAGAAATTGAATTTTGTACTTTCGGGGTTGAATGTTTTGATACATAATTACCAATATTCTGAGCTCTATATATATGCAAAACAGAAATACATAACAGATATACATATCATAAAATTATTTCTTAATTGCATCAACTTACGTATTTTTACTTGGATATTTTATTAATAATGCAACAAAAGTACGTAAAACATTGTCTTGCAATCGATAATTGCAGGTTTTTAAAATTTTTGCCAAGTGATGAAATGTATCCGATCCTCCTTGCTTTAGAAGTTCCTCTGGTTGCAATTTGAATTCTTCAATTTTGCTCCAGTTGCTTATTTTATGCTTAACAAATATATCCACAGAAACTTTTTGCACAAAAGACTTCTCTACTCTTGTTTTGCACATATTTTGCAGGATATTTTCTTGAAACTCTTTTAAATTACTACAAAATCCGATCCAACTCACACAATATAAAGTCGAGTAGAAATTTGGAATAGTTTCATTTTGAGTGTATTTAGTTAAAAGGTAGTAGCGAAACCATCCATGATCAGCTTTTGGCAATTCCCATAGTTTATTTGCAATCTTTTTTAAATTGTCTTCATCACACGAGTCAAAGATTTTTTCCAAAAAAATTTTGTTGAAATAAACGATTTTCGCTTTTAAATCGGGACAACTAAGAATTTTGGAGACCAAAATCCTATGTTCTTTGTACCAATCACTTTTGTATCTGTACACCATCTCAATAAAATCCAAGTAATCTTCCAATGACAGTTTTTCAATTGTAACCTGTAAATCATCTGAGTTAAGACTTACGACAAATTATTCAACTAATAACATAATTACCAGAAAAGTATTTTCCATTTGTTTTTGAGCTTTAAAACGATATTCCACGATTTCCAATTGTTTGACTAATAAGCCGAGCTTAAAAAACAGTTCCTTAGTAATGCTAGGTAATTCTCCTTCTTCTTTTGGGATACTTTTCAGCCACTCACACAATGGAACACTATTCCATTTCCAAGAAACGTTAATCAAAGCTTCAATAATTGACGCTATTTCAGTTTCTGATACAAAGTTTTGAAATAGTGGATTACAACGGTCATCATCATCGCAAATGTACAACTGTGTTCTATTAGTTGCTGCTAAAAAATCTTCCAATAAATTCCAATCTTTTAATTGCGACATCTTCAATTGGGTAACAATATATTTAACAGTTTCATATACAATGGATATATTGTCAGATTGGAGAGATCTCTTGTATAAAATGTGTATCCAAGGAAAAAAGTCATCATCACCAGCTTGATAATCTTTTAAAAACAGGATTAAGTTCTCGTGCATCTGTTGCTCTTCCAGGTGTTCCACTACTTCCATGTAGTCTGACCACTGCTGTTTGGTGCACTCGATGCCATTTTCAACGTCATCAAAGATCTCCTTCAGTTTATCCATTAGAAAGTAAGCTGACTGTCGCTCTTTTTTCTCCTTTGATACAAGAAGTTGTTGTATGACAACCAACAGTTCCGGGCACCTTTCCAGTCCCAGATCACGAACGAAATCATCAAAGAGCTTGACAAGTATTTGCGCAGCGAGGGGATGCACACGCTCTCCATTTAGACTGAGTGACCACAATTGTTCCAGCATCGATTTCCCTTCTGCACTGGGAAATTTTGTCACTTGGAGTTGGACGCACTCCAATACATTGGCCACCAACTGTCGATGCTCCGTTGAGGAGGCAGCATCAGCATTTTTATCAAATTCTGCAATTATTGCAGATATTAATTTCTGAAGTATTCCTGGTGACAAATTGACACTTTTATTCTCCATTAGTGTAAAGATGCACTGCAGCACTCGTTTAACGGCAAATCCAGTAATTGCATCATGTGGCAAATCAATGAGATTACACATGAGATCATTAAAAATATTATTATTTTCAGAATCCATTTTTGATTTCAATATACATAAATTTAATTTAAGAAAAAATTTAACCACGAAACACGTCTTTCCTCTGCGAAATCTGCTGATGAAAAGAAAGAACTTTGCATGGAGTGAGTCGATTTATATCAAAATCTTCAGCGCTTAAACTTTCAGTGGAATCACAAACTTTTTTTTAATGGAATGGAATGATCTCGAATTAACTAAACGCACACTTATACAAACATATGTACATGCATTTACATATGTATGTGTAGATATATATGGATATGTGTTTGGTTTCTTGGAAACTTTTGAAATATTTCGGGTATTCACATTAAATGAAAAGTGTTGAATTAATGATGAACTGTTTATCGATACAAAAAATGTAAAAGATAATAATACTGACTTAAGTAAATGAATACTTACATACTTCTCAAATATTTGCCATTTGGGCATTTAGCAAATTATAATGAATTGTATTATTGATTGATTAAAGTAGCCTATCTTGATATCTGACAATGATATTTATAGAATATCGATAGTCAGCGGCGTAACCTATCGATTGGAAAAGCCGTTTGGATGAGAGTAGCCTTATAGGTTATAACTGATTGGCATTAGTAGCCAAAAAAAATATGGCAATCTCAAAATAATCCAAATAAATACCATACAAATTAAATACAGTGGCGGTAACCAAACTTCTACGTACAACCTATTTTTTTAAACAAATCATTTGAAAGGACAGCAATAATGCAGTTTTGTTTGAAATCTGTAATTATTTAAAAAAAAAATAATACATACAAACTCGTAACAAAGATTAATATGCGCTTTTTGCAAGGATATAGAAAAGCACTGACTAAAGTTTAGAAAAATTTGAGAAATAGCTGAAAAATGATTAAAATGTAAGAAAATTATTATTTTATTGGGACAGCACGTCGATAAAACAGCTGCTATATTTTTAACCTGTTCCACCTTTATAATTGGTCATTCCTCTAGACGGGACTTTTGAGAGGTGAATACAGTGCCCGTGGAGCATAACCCTGCATCCAGTTGTTTGGGGTTTGCGCTATATTGTAAGGATTGTTTTCTTTCTGGAGGATCTAGCTTTCACATAGGCTGCCAATTTTCTTCTAATATTCTCTTGTATTGTATGCGATCTGAAATTTTTTTTATCAGCGTCAAGGATTCCGTTTCTACCACCTCTAGAATGCCAGATAAACCAAAACCTTCAATGAAAGATTGGAATGAAATAGATTTCTGAAAATTAGTTTTATAAACAAATGATTTCGTTTCAACATATTTGGTTACGACGGGAAAGGCAAAGTTTCGAATATAATTGACACTGCAATGGATCATCATAATCTGATACTAACCGTAAAACCAAAGTCACATGAATTATGCTTAGATTCTGAGGCGCTCTGAGAATGAAAATGCAAGCGAAGCTTAATCGTATGCGTATATTTATGCACATATGTACATATGTTTTTTTTTTTTTTTTTAATTCCATTTATTTACTCTCATAAAAGGTACTTAAGCTAATATCTGTATATGTACATATGATCTGGTTGTAAGGGCGTGTTAGCATCCATGCTGTATGTAGGTAGGCTGACCTCTGCGGGACTGCTGTGAGGCATTGCTTCACAGAGGCAGTGGTTCCAATTATGTTGCTAACGCTCGCTGGCGTTCGGCGGCCCGCAGACTGCACATTACGGCCCCCGCAAATATGCTAACCGCATCCCATGTAGGCCGGCTGCTCACCATTTCTGCTACCAAGTTGGAGACCGTCAGAGTGACCCCAGCAATGGAACACATAGTGCGGCGTTCAGCTGCAAATCGGACGCAGTGAAAGATTATGTGTTCTGCGTCTTCTATCACGTCGATCCCACACACTGTGCAGTAGGCAGCTTTGTCGTGACCGAAGCGGTGCAAATACTGCCTGAAACAACCATGCCCGCTTAGGATCTGGGTCAGGTAATAGTTTACGGCACCATGTTTCCTGTTTATCCACATGGCGATGTCAGGTATTACTTTGTGCGTCCATCTCCCCTTTTGCGACTCGTTCCAACGCGACTGCCAGCATAGTAGACTGTCATTTCTAGCTGCAACCCTTGCAGCTCTCTTTTGTACACCGCTGGATACCGTGTTGGCGACGACAGCTTCCTCCTTTGCCAGTAGGTCGATAGGGATCATACCTGCGATAATTAAGGCGGCGTCATCTGAAACATTTCGGAAGGCGCTGCATACACGAAGCGCACATAGCCGGTAGGTGGATCGGATGCCTCTACTATAACTTTCAGTCGCCAAGGCGGTTGCCCAGACTCGGGCTGCATAGAGAATAATCGATTTAACCACACACATGAGAAGCAGCCTCCTCTCCTGCTTGGGGCCGCGCGTGTTGAGCATAATTCTGGAGAGGGCTCGTCCAGATTCTAAAGCCTTCACATGTGTGTTTGCCAGGTGTTCCCTGAAACATAGGCGTGTATCGATCCATACTCCTAAGTATCGAATGGCTCTTTTCGATACAACTTCAGTGCCATCTATTAGGATTTTTGCTGATTCAACTCTTTTCCTGCTGCTGATGAGAACGGCTTCCGTTTTGTGAGCTGCTAGTAACAAGCCAACTGAGCTCAGCCAGCTGGTAATTTCTACTAGAGCATTATTGGCGATAGTCTCCACGGTGCTAATTTGTTTACCTACTACCACCAAAGCAACGTCGTCCGCGTATCCAATTAAATGGCACGAACTTGGTAGAGCCAGTCTTAAGATTTCATCATACATGATGTTCCACAATAATGGACCCAATACAGATCCTTGGGGGACACCTGCAGAAACTCCGCGCGTGGTTGGACCATTTGACGAATTGTAGATCAGTAGCCTGTTTTCGAAGAAACTGCGTATGATGGCATGGAGGTAGGGTGGGACGCCAAAGTTCACCATCGCTGCTAGGATGCATCCCCAGTCAGCGGTGTTGAACGCATTCTTTACGTCCAATGTAATAACAAGGCAATACTCCTTTGTGCCTCCTTTCCAACGAGCGCCTTCTATTGCCTTTGCAGCTATTTTATACACCCTTTCAATTGCATCTATAGTGGAGCGAGACTTGCGAAATCCAAACTGGTTTGGTGACAGGTCGCCGCCTGCCTGGATCGCGCACAACAATCTGTCGCTTATTAGTTTCTCGAAGACCTTACCCATGGAGTTGATTAAACATATCGGCCTGAATGATGAGGCGTCACTAGTTGGTTTTCCTGGCTTTGGAATTAGCACCAGCTTTTGGGATTTCCACTGTATTGGAAATACTCCTTCCTGCAGACACTGTGATAGAGTCATGGCAAAAGCATCTGGGCACAGCGAAATGGCCAGTTTTATGGCGCGATTTGGGATGCCGTCCGGACCAGGAGCCTTACCTGGCTTAAGCCAGCTGGCAAGATTAGCGATTTCATCTGCTGAGACTGGTTCTACTTCAAAAGGGCCAGTCATTGTTGGGCGATTTGCAGATAGTGTATCAGGGCGCTGAGGAAATAAATCGTCGATTATTCTTACCGCATCAGCGCGTTCCAGTGGTGATATTCTTTTGTTTGCATTTATTCTTTTCACAGCAATCTTGTACGCTCTCCCCCAAGGGTCAGTTTCCGCCGAGTCGCATAGTTGCAAAAAAGCCCCTTTTTTGGATTTGGAAATTGCGCGTCTCAGGGCCTTTCTGGCATCGCTGAATTCTGTATGAAGTAGTACCCACGTTCTGTTCCCTCTTTTTCTAGCACGCGTGTACCGTCTGCGTGAAGCAAGACATGCCTTTCGCATCGCGCTAATGTCGTCGTTCCACCAAAACACCGAATGGTGATGCATCCTATATGCCTTGCTATGGCGCATGCTAGCATTGCAGGCAGTATCTACCATACGGACCAGCTCCTTCACCATTTCATCTGCCGCTGCAATAGGTATTTCTGAGTTGGTCAGCGACGCTGAGAAAGCCGCTACATTTAGCGAGTCAACAGCGAAATTCTTGCATTTGTACATATGTATAAAAGAACGTACGTAGATATGTTCATGTGTAAAAATCAAGAAATTTTGTTTACAAAGGCCTTTAAAATTAGCTTCGCTTATATCGGAACCAGAGCTGTACATACGTACATATATAACATAAAAACAACGACAAAAAATTTCATTATTTTTATTATTGTTTATTAAGAGGGACATTTGTACACACATACATCGAAAGTTTGCATTGTAAGCAGGAATACATGCATACATACACACATACATATGTATGTACAATGTATGTCTGCATGTATATTTAAATTAAAATAGTTTTTTTTACGTTTTTTTCCTCGTTTTTCATTTTAATTGCAAGATTTTTCTTAGTTTTATAATAATCTGCATACAGCTTTTTCTTTAAGGTGACTTGAAAATATAAAATGAATTTTTGAAAAACCAAATTTTATAATGGAAGCCAAGAAGTCGTTAAGTTACCACCATCCTTATTTTTATATCAATCTTATGAGGTTAATGTTTCTATCAAATAATAATAATATTTTATGAATTTTTAATACATATGCTTTAATTTTTATATTTATAGGTATACCCTATGATTTCGTAGTGTTTTTATGATCTGGAAATTGAAAAAGTGATAAAGATAGAGCGATCTAGGTGCTTTGGATAATTGTTAAAACATAAACAATTTTCTGAAGATCGAGTTCTGAAACACAACACATTTATGGCAAACAAAAATTCAATTTCTCTTATTAATATATAAGAAAGAAATACAAAATTCCATGATTATTATTATTATTTTGATTTCATTCCTGTAAATGAATAATATATTAATATAACTAATATATTATAGTCGTTTAAAGAAGCAAATATTTTCTAATTTGAATTCTTTGACGAATACTGTAGATAATATCTGAAAATCAAAAAATCTTGTGAATTTTGAAGTTCTATTTGCGGTATCTCAATTATATTATCCAAGATAGGTTTTATATTCTCCTCCAATGTGGCATGTTGATTGAGTCTGTGAAAAGAATTAACATTTTAATATTATCCATTCAACTATTCAATTATATTTAAGGTCTGACTTACCCAAATAGCAAAATTGTCTTTTTTGCAAATGAAAAGTTGACGAAATTAACATTTTGACCAGTATTTTGGGTGGCAACAATATAATAATTCTCCAACTTTTTCTCGCACAAATATTGTAGCAGTTTTTCTGTTTCAATTTTCACAATATTCAAAGATTCCTCAGAGTTTGAACTGCAATTAATAACTAATATTTAAAATATTTTTATACATTTTCTGAAACACTTACCTTAAATTTGTCGAATCACTCAATATCAAAGTTCGAACATCAAGTGCTTTGCAGGTTTGGATCAATTTATTCAAACTGGTCAAATCATCAATGAAAGTAGCTACCACAATTAGCTCAGAATCATTAACTGATGTAATACTTTGCGGCATATGATTGGGTCTTGGATATATATCCATTGAGTTAATATTCGTTACATGTTTAACCACTGATTGTGTTTCGATAAATGCTAATTCAATAGTTTCTCGAAATTCATTGATTTTTCTCCAATCATTGCTGGACAATTCATTATGTTGTAAATTTGACATACCTAAACTAAACCAATAATACTCATTGACATCAACATTGTAATTAGACAAAACAGAAAATAGTTCAGGTAACAAAAGGCGAGCTTTTAAATGAGCTTCAACAGTTTGATCTGTGAAATTGTTCCCAACAGATGATGAGATTATTTCATCCGCAATTCGAATTCTAGAAAAACAAGAGCTTAATACATTTTTAGCCAATTTTACAATTAGTTTACCGATTACCCTTTCTCCTTGCATATTTCATTCAGTGAGTGGAGAATCATTTTGGCCCATTTTTGCACATTCAATTTTCCTTTTTTTATAATGGATAGTAACAAGATGAAAACATTCTCGATTTGGTCATGTCTAAAGATGTACCAATCCCTTCGAGCGAAAACAATATGAACAACAGAAAGTAAGGACATTTGCTGATTCGGTTCAAGAGTGGATATCGATTGCAATTGCTCCAAAAGCGGCTCCAAACTGCGTAAGGTGTAAGCCACAATCAATTCGTACATGCAAATAATGTTGAATTGATCATTTTGCGAAAATAATGCGGACCATAGCTGATCTGAGCATTCGAATTCTCCTGCCAAAAGTAGCAAAGCATCGGCAATGTCAAATTTAAGTTTGTGCTCCTTGGAGTTTCTCAAATAATTTGGTTTTTGTTCGGACAGCTGTTTATTCAAGAGCAATAGTTCATTAGCCACTTCGTTAATGTAGGATTCAGGTTGTTTCAAAACATAATTCATATACATGGCTATCTCAACACTGTAATTAAATAATAGTTAGTTACTTTAAATTAAAAATTAAAGTTTGTTTTGCTTTTACCGTGCAACTCCAGCAAATTGGGAACAATGGAACATTTCTTTAAGAACTTCAGGTATGGGCATTAATATAGTGGAGCTTAATATTCCATTAAGAACTTCATTGTTAATACGAAGATGGTCGCGAATTATATCCACAGAAAGGGAATTTTGTTCTTCAGTGGTTAAATATTTTGATGCATAGTTACCAATATTCTGAGCCCTATATATAGAAAATGAAAAACATAATAGATATAAGAAAAAAGTTATAATCATCAACTTACGAATTTTTACTTGGATATTTTTTTAATAATGCTACAAAAGTACGTAAAATATTTTCGTCTTCCAATCGATCGCTGCAGGTTTGCAAAATGTTTGCCAAGTGATGAAATGTATTCGATCCTCCTTGCTTTAGAAGTTCCACTGGTTCCAATTCGAACTCTTTAATTTGGCTCCAGTGGCTTATTTTATACTTAACAAATATATCCACAGAAACTTTTTGCACAAAAGACTTCTCTACTCTAGTTTTGCACATCAGTTTATCCAGCAAATATTCTTGAAGTTCTTTTAAATTGTATGTGGAGAAGTTATAGTATGAATCATATGAATTCGAATAGTACACTTGACCATAATTATTTACAGTGTGTCGAGTTTTAGATAAAAAGAAGTAGGGAAACCATCCATGATCAGTTTTTGGCAATGTACTTTACTACCAATCTTATTTAAATTGTCTTCATCACATGAATGAAAGATTATTTCCAAACGAATTTTGTTGAAATAAACAATTTTTGTTTTTAAATCGGGACAATTATAAATTTTGGAGACCAAAATGCTATGTTCTCTGTACCAGTGACTTTTGTATCTATACATCATCTCAATGTAACTCAAGTAATCTTCCAATGACAGTTTATCAATTGTAACCTGTAAATCAACAGAGTTAAGACTTACGACAAATTATTCAACCAATTATATAATTACCAGAAAAGTATTTTCCAATTGTTTTTGAGCTTTAAAACGATATTCCACGATTTCTAATTGTTTGACTAATAAGCCGAATTTAAAAAACATTTCTTTAGTAATGCTTGGCAATTCTCCTTCTTCTTTTGGAATACTTTTCAGCCACTCACACAAAGGATTACTATTCCATTCCCAAGAAACGTTAACCAAAGCTTCAATAACTGACTCTATTTTAGTTCCTGATACAATGTTTTGAAATAGTGGACAAGATCGGTCATCATCTTCGACATGGTACAATTGAGTTCTATTGGTTGCTGCTAGAAAGTCTTCCAGTAGATTCCACTCAGTCAATTGTGACATTTTCAAATTGGCCGCAATAAATTTAACAGTTTCATAGACAATGGATATATTGTCAGATTGGAGAGATCTCTTGTATAAAATGTGTATCCAAGGAGAAAAGTCATCATCACCAGTTTGGAAATCTTCAAAAAACCGGATTAAGTTCTCGTGCATCTGCTCCTCTTCCAGGTGTTCCACTACATCAATGTACTCTGACCACTGCTGTTTGGTGCACTTGATGACATCAGCAACGTCATCAAAGATCTCCTTCAGTTTATCCATTAGAAAGTAGGCTGACTGTCGCTCTTTTTTCTCCTTTGATACAAGAAGTTGTTGTATGACAACCAACAGTTCCGGGCACCTTTCCAGTCCCAGATCACGAACGAAATCATCAAAGAGCTTGACAAGTATTTGCGCAGCGAGGGGATGCACACGCTCTCCATTTAGACTGAGTGACCACAATTGTTCCAGCATCGATTTCCCTTCTGCACTGGGAAATTTTGTCACTTGGAGTTGGACGCACTCCAATACATTGGCCACCAACTGTCGATGCTCCGTTGAGGAGGCAGCATCAGCATTTTTATCAAATTCTGCAATTATTGCAGATATTAATTTCTGAAGTATTCCTGGTGACAAATTGACACTTTTATTCTCCATTAGTGTAAAGATGCACTGCAGCACTCGTTTAACGGCAAATCCAGTAATTGCATCATGTGGCAAATCAATGAGATTACACATGAGATCATTAAAAATATTATTATTTTCAGAATCCATTTTTGATTTCAATATACATAAATTTAATTTAAGAAAAAATTTAACCACGAAACACGTCTTTCCTCTGCGAAATCTGCTGATGAAAAGAAAGAACTTTGCATGGAGTGAGTCGATTTATATCAAAATCTTCAGCGCTTAAACTTTCAGTGGAATCACAAACTTTTTTTTAATGGAATGGAATGATCTCGAATTAACTAAACGCACACTTATACAAACATATGTACATGCATTTACATATGTATGTGTAGATATATATGGATATGTGTTTGGTTTCTTGGAAACTTTTGAAATATTTCGGGTATTCACATTAAATGAAAAGTGTTGAATTAATGATGAACTGTTTATCGATACAAAAAATGTAAAAGATAATAATACTGACTTAAGTAAATGAATACTTACATACTTCTCAAATATTTGCCATTTGGGCATTTAGCAAATTATAATGAATTGTATTATTGATTGATTAAAGTAGCCTATCTTGATATCTGACAATGATATTTATAGAATATCGATAGTCAGCGGCGTAACCTATCGATTGGAAAAGCCGTTTGGATGAGAGTAGCCTTATAGGTTATAACTGATTGGCATTAGTAGCCAAAAAAAATATGGCAATCTCAAAATAATCCAAATAAATACCATACAAATTAAATACAGTGGCGGTAACCAAACTTCTACGTACAACCTATTTTTTTAAACAAATCATTTGAAAGGACAGCAATAATGCAGTTTTGTTTGAAATCTGTAATTATTTAAAAAAAAAATAATACATACAAACTCGTAACAAAGATTAATATGCGCTTTTTGCAAGGATATAGAAAAGCACTGACTAAAGTTTAGAAAAATTTGAGAAATAGCTGAAAAATGATTAAAATGTAAGAAAATTATTATTTTATTGGGACAGCACGTCGATAAAACAGCTGCTATATTTTTAACCTGTTCCACCTTTATAATTGGTCATTCCTCTAGACGGGACTTTTGAGAGGTGAATACAGTGCCCGTGGAGCATAACCCTGCATCCAGTTGTTTGGGGTTTGCGCTATATTGTAAGGATTGTTTTCTTTCTGGAGGATCTAGCTTTCACATAGGCTGCCAATTTTCTTCTAATATTCTCTTGTATTGTATGCGATCTGAAATTTTTTTTATCAGCGTCAAGGATTCCGTTTCTACCACCTCTAGAATGCCAGATAAACCAAAACCTTCAATGAAAGATTGGAATGAAATAGATTTCTGAAAATTAGTTTTATAAACAAATTGGTCCGTTTCAACATATTTGGTTACGACGGGAAAGGGAAAGTTTCGAATATAATTACAATGCAATCATAATCTGATACTAACCGTAAACATAGTGGCATGAGTTTTGCTTAGATTCTGAGGCGCTCTGAGAATAAAAATGCAAGCGAAGCTTAATCGTATGCGTATATGTATGCATGTATGTATGTATAAAAGAACGTATGTACACATGTGCATACATACATACATACAAATGTTCATGTGTAGAAATCAAGAAATTTTGTTTACAAAGGCCTTTAATATTAGCTTCGCTTAGATCGGAACTCTATAGAGCTGTACATATGTATGTATATAACATAAAATAAACGACAAAAAATTTCATTATTTTTATTATTGTTTATTAAGATGGAGATGTGTACATACATACATACATACATACATTGAAAGTTTACATTGCAATGTACAATGCATTGTAAGCAGGAATACATGCATCCATACACACATATGTACATATATGTAAATATGTACATATGTCTGCATGTATATTTAAATTAGAATATTTTTTTTTATGTTTTTCTCCTCGTTTTTCATTTTAATTGCAAGATTTTCCTTAGTTTTATAATAATTTTCAAACAGCTTTTTCTTTAAGTTGACTTGAAAATATAAAAATTTTATAATGGAAGCCAAGAAGTCGTTAAGTTATCACCATCATTATTTATTTATATATGTATGTATATCCATATCCATCTTATGGGGTTAATTTTGATTGGAAAAACTTGAAAGAAAAACTGTTTTTTCTATCAAATAATAATATTTTATATATTTTTAGTACATAGGCTTTAATTTTTATATTTATAAGTCTCACCTATCATCTCCATAGGGTTTTTATTATCTGGAAATTGAAAAAGTGATAAAGATAGATCGATCTAGGTGCTTTGGATAATTGTTAAAACATAAACAATTTTATATAGATCGAGTTCTGAAACACAACACATTTATGGCAAACAAAAACTCAATTTCTCTTAATAATATATAAGAAAAAATACAAAATTCCATGATTATTATTATTTTTATTTCATTCCTGTAAAGTCTGCTAATATATTATATTCGTTTAAGGGAAGCAGATATTTTCTAATTTGAATTCTTTGACGAATACTGTAGATAGTATCTGAAAATTAAAAGGTCTTGTGAATTTTGAAAATCCATTTGCGGTATCTCAATTATATTATCCAAGATAGGTTTTATATTCTCCTCCACTGTGGCATGTTGGTTGAGTCTGTGAAAGGAATTAACATATCAATATTATCCATTTAACTATTCAATTATATTGAAGTCTGACTTACCCAAATAGCAAAATTGTCTTTTGTGCAAATGAAAAGTCGACGAAATTAACATTTTGGCCAGTATTTTGGGCGGCAACAATATTATAATTCTCCAACTTTTTCTCACACAAATATTGTTGCAGTTTTTCTGTTTCAATTTTCACAATATTCAAAGATTCCTCAGAGTTTGAACTGTAAGAATTGATTAACACTAATTATTTCAAATATTTTTATATATTTTTTAAAACACTTACCTTAAATTTGTTGAATCGCCCAATATCAAAGTTCGAACATCAAGTGCTTTGCAGGTTTGGATCAAATTATTCAAACTGGTCAAATCATCAATGAAAGTAGCTACCACAATAAGCTCAGAATCATTAACTGATGTAATATTTTGCGGCATATGATTGGGTCTTGGATATATATCCATTGAATTAATATTCGTTTCATGTTTTACCGCTGATTGTGTTTCGATAAATGCCAATTTAATAATTTCTCGAAATTGATTGATTTTTCTACAATCATTCCTGGACAATTCATTAGGTTGTAAATTTGTCATATCAAAACTAAACCAATAATACTCAGTGACATCAACATTGTATTTAGACAAAACAGAAAATAGTTCAGGTAACAAAAGGCGAGCTTTTAAATGAGATTCAACAGTTTGATCTGCCAAATTGTCCCCATCAAATGATGAGGCGACTTCAACGGTCATGCGAATTCTAGAAAGACAAGGATTAAATACATTTCTAAGCAGTTTTATAATCAGTTCACCGATTACCCTTTCTCCTTGCGTATTTTATTCAGCGTGTGTAGAATCATTTTAGCCCATCTTTGAATATTTATTTCTGCTTTTGTTATTATGGATAGTAACAAGATGAAAACATTCTCGATTTCGTTATATCTAAAGATGTGCCAATCCCTTCGAGCGAAAACAATATAAACAACGGAAAGTAAGGACACTTTGTGTTTCGGTTCAAGAGTGGATATCGATTGCAGTTGCTTCAAGAGTGACTCCAAACTGCGTAATGTGTAAGCCACAATCAATTCGTACATGCAAGTAATGTTGAATTGATCATTTTGCGAAAATAATGCCGACCATAGCTGATCTGAGCATTCGAATTCTCCTGCCAAAAGTAGCAAAGCATTGGCAATGTCAAATTTAAGTCTGTGCTCCTTGGAGTTTCTCAAATAATTCGGTTGGTGTTCGGACAGCTGTTTATTTATGCGCAATAGTTCATTAGCCACTTCGTTAATGTAGGATTCAGGTTGTTTTAATACATAATCCACATACATGACCATCTCAACACTGTAATATAATAATAGTAAGAGTTACTTGTAATTTTAAATTAATAATTTAATTAAACTAAAATTGATTTTGCTTTTACCGTGCAACTCCAGCAAATTGGGAACAATGGAAAATTTCTTTAAAAACTTCATGAATGGGCATTAATATAGTGGAGCTTAATATTCCATCAAGAACTTCATCGTTAATACGAATATGGTCGCTAATTATATCCATAGAAAGTGAATTTTGTTCTTCGGTGGTTAAATGTTTTGATGCATAATTACCAATATTCTGAGCTCTATATATACATATACAAAAAAAAAAACATATTGGATCGGTGAAAAAAGTTATTTCTTAATTGCATCAACTTACGTATTTTTATTTGGATATTTTTTTAATAATGCAACAAAAGTACGTAAAACATTTCCGACTTGCAATCGATAATTGCAGGTTTCCAAAATGTTTGCCAAGTGATGAAATGTATCCGATCCTCCTTGCTTTAGAAGTTCCTCTGGTTGCAATTTGAATTCTCCAATTTTGCTCCAGTTGCTTATTTTATGATTAACAAATATATCCACAGAAACTTTTTGCACAAAAGACTTTTCTACTCTAGTTTTACACATCAGTGCATTCAGGAAATATTCTTGATGCTCTTTTAAATTATTTATGGAGAAGTTATGGTATGATTCATATGAATTCGAATAGTAGTTTCGGTTATATACACAAGCGCGTCGAGTTTTGGTTAAAAAGAAGTAGGGAAACCATCCATGATCAGCTTTTGGAAATGTTTTCACTTTACTAGCAATCTTATCTAAATTGTTTTCATCACACGAATTAAAGATTATTTTCAAACAAATTTTGTTGAAATAAACAATTTTTGTTTTTAAATCGGGACAATTATAAATTTTGGAGACCAAAATGCTATGTTCTCTGTACCAGTGACTTTTGTATCTATACATCATCTCAATGTAACTCAAGTAATCTTCCAATGACAGTTTATCAATTGTAACCTGTAAATCAACAGAGTTAAGACTTACGACAAATTATTCAACCAATTATATAATTACCAGAAAAGTATTTTCCAATTGTTTTTGAGCTTTAAAACGATATTCCACGATTTCTAATTGTTTGACTAATAAGCCGAATTTAAAAAACATTTCTTTAGTAATGCTTGGCAATTCTCCTTCTTCTTTTGGAATACTTTTCAGCCACTCACACAAAGGATTACTATTCCATTCCCAAGAAACGTTAACCAAAGCTTCAATAACTGACTCTATTTTAGTTCCTGATACAATGTTTTGAAATAGTGGACAAGATCGGTCATCATCTTCGACATGGTACAATTGAGTTCTATTGGTTGCTGCTAGAAAGTCTTCCAGTAGATTCCACTCAGTCAATTGTGACATTTTCAAATTGGCCGCAATAAATTTAACAGTTTCATAGACAATGGATATATTGTCAGATTGGAGAGATCTCTTGTATAAAATGTGTATCCAAGGAGAAAAGTCATCATCACCAGTTTGGAAATCTTCAAAAAACCGGATTAAGTTCTCGTGCATCTGCTCCTCTTCCAGGTGTTCCACTACATCAATGTACTCTGACCACTGCTGTTTGGTGCACTTGATGACATCAGCAACGTCATCAAAGATCTCCTTCAGTTTATCCATTAGAAAGTAGGCTGACTGTCGCTCTTTTTTCTCCTTTGATACAAGAAGTTGTTGTATGACAACCATCAATTCCGGGAACCTGTCCAGTCCCAGATCACGAATGAAATCGTCAAAGAGCTTGACAAGTATTTGCGCAGCGAGGGGATGCACATGCTCTCCATTTAGACTGAGTGACCACAATTGTTCCAGCATCGATTTCGCTTCTGCACTGGGAAATTTTGCCACTTGTATTTGGACGCACTCCAATACATTGGCCACCAACTGACGATGCTCCGCTAAGGAGGCAGCATCAGCATTTTTATCAAATTCAGCAAATATTGCAGATATTAATTTCTGAACTATTCCTGCTGACAAATTCACATTTTTATTCTCCATTAGTGTAAAGATGCACTGCAGCACTCGTTTCACGGCAAATCCGGAGAGTGCTTCATGTGGCAAATCAACGAGATTACACATGAGATCATTAAAATCATTATGATTTGTAGAATCCATTTTCGATTTCTAAATACAGCAATACAATTTAAAGAAAAATTAAACCACGAGACACGTCTTTCCTCTACAAAATCTGCTTTATGTATGTACATACATTCATACTTAAAAATCTTCAGCGCTTAAACCTCCAAAAGCATCACAAATATTTCTTATTCACTGGAAGCGAATGATCTCAAATTAAGAAAACCCACACTTATACATTTATACATGTGTATGTATGTACATTTATACAATGGTAAATATATACATATATACATATTTTCTTAGACTTCTTGGATTTTTAGTGTTAGTAAATTAAAAATTGTGTAAAAAGCTTGATTTGAACTTTAGTGTTGGTTAACGGACCGCGCCAAAAAATAGCGTTGCCAGTGCTTTTTCTCCATTTTTTTAAATATTTATTATTATCATTCAAAAGTCTCATGGCAATTTGTAGGTGTCTGCAGAAAATCAAAAAAATTTTGGAGGAGAATTCTGTATCCAAATAAAAAATGGGACTCAGAATTTTGCTGACACCGATGTGCTACAAGGGACACTGTTTCAAAAATTGATTATTTTGATATCAAATTATTTGACGATAAAAAACAGTTTTAATGATGTCCGTAAAATTAGCGACGGTCAGTTAGCGACGATCGGAACGGTGGAATTTTGGAACATTTTTATATTTTTATTTTTCAATTATCTGGACAATTAGGCACTTTTTTAAATAAAATAAAATGCATAATTGTTAAGAAACGCATAATCTATTGTTTTAATTTGTGTACAGGCGATTTGGGTCATTGCAGGTATTAATAATTTGCATATGAAAAATTGACTCTTTACATTTTGGAGCATATCTCCCTTCACAGAGTTTGTCGGCATAAATGGAGTAAGCCAGCTTATGCTCCACATATTCAGCTATATCCCCACCAAATTTGACAAAAATCTACCGCAGCTTTTTTGAGAAAATTGCTTATCAGTGGACCAACCTCTGGTTTTCCTCCATACAAAATGGTCATAAAAAATCATGATTTGATTGCTGGCGACATTTTGAGTCTCACAGAGTTTGTCGGCCAATGCACGCTATACCATATTAATTGGTCAACTTTCATGATGGATTTCAGAAAGTTTTATCAAAATCTACTGCAGATATTTTGAGAAAAAGGCCCAAATGTGGGGGTGCCTCAGGTGGCTAAAAATCATTGATAAGAGTGCCGCCAACTCCGGAGCCGGAACCAACCCAAAGAACCAGTGTTAAACAGTATATGCAATGTTGGCCAATACCGATCGTCGCTGGCTTTTTCCGAGTTTGTCGGCATATGCACGGTAGTGCATTAGATTAAGCATAACTTTTTATAGATTCTGCTGTATTTTTATCAAAATCTACCGCAGAAATTTTGAGAAAACCTAAATTGAAAAATATTGAGAACGTTCGTCGCCAACCTTATTCATCCATAACTTTTTCAAATATTATTTAAGCATAAAGCTGTCTGCTCTGATAGAGTTTTAATCAAATCTTATATGCGAATAATAAAACAAGAATTTATAAGCATTTTTTATTTATTCTATATTTTTGCCTTTAAATTATCGTTAGCCCGCCATACAAATGTCGATATAACTGAAAACGCTCGTAGCCCTGGAACAGGGCAACACGCACTTTGCAGTCGTTGTTGTCAGGGGCGTAGCTAGGGAAAATTTTTTAAGTGCTACATTTCAATGTCTTCCATCATTGTATACATACATATATAATGAAAAACATTTTAAGGAAAAGGTTATAAAAGCATGATGATCAATTTGTGCTCATATGTACATATATTATTTCGGTCCCTCTTCAGGAAAACATATCTATGCCCCTGAATGCTGAATCGTTTTTTGGCGGGAGGCATGAAATGACTGTACACTGAACAAAAAATTAGTTTCACCGAGAAAAAATTCTTTATTTTGCACCGTTATACTGATAATTGGCTATAATAATATAGCCAGGGTGCTGTTATAAAGAGTTATCAATAAATTCTTACCAGACTTACTAGCTTACTACATGTTTGTAGTGTTTCTTTTCTATTGTACAGAAAAATATAAGTAAGATTTTGATTATACCAATTATTCATACATATGTGTAAATATAATAAAATAGTAAATCCATATGTGCATGCTATAAAATAATGTTTGTTATTTAATGCTACACAGTTGCTATAACTAGCAGCTAACTAAGGGTATAATATTGTATTTTAAGTAAATTTTAATAATTAGTATTTCGAATTATAAATTTTAATATATTGAGAAAATTTTCATATATGTATATAAAACTTTTTATTTTTTGATGACATATGTACACTGTGCGGTGCCGTACAGCGACAAAGCATTTTAGCTATAAGAATAACTCTAAAGAAACGCACATGGGTAGAGTATTTATGGCTTCGCCCTCAGCAAACAATTACTTTTCCAGGGCTACGAGCGTTTTCAGTTATATCGACATTTGTATGGCGGGCTAACGATAATTTAAAGGCAAAAATATAGAATAAATAAAAAATGCTTATAAATTCTTGTTTTATTATTCGCATATAAGATTTGATTAAAACTCTATCAGAGTAGACAGCTTTATGCTTAAATAATATTTGAAAAAGTTATGGATGAATAAGGTTGGCGACGAACGTTCTCTGGCCACATTAAATCATTGCCCCCTATACTCGATGACGGCATTTTTAAACGATGGCGGCAATATTTTTCAATTTAGGTTTTCTCAAAATTTCTGCGGTAGATTTTGATAAAAATACAGCAGAATCTATAAAAAGTTATGCTTAATCTAATGCACTACCGTGCATATGCCGACAAACTCGGAAAAAGCCAGCGACGATCGGTATTGGCCAACATTGCATATACTGTTTAACACTGGTTCTTTGGGTTGGTTCCGGCTCCGGAGTTGGCGGCACTCTTATCAATGATTTTTAGCCACCTGAGGCACCCCCACATTTGGGCCTTTTTCTCAAAATATCTGCAGTAGATTTTGATAAAACTTTCTGAAATCCATCATGAAAGTTGACCAATTAATATGGTATAGCGTGCATTGGCCGACAAACTCTGTGAGACTCAAAATGTCGCCAGCAATCAAATCATGATTTTTTATGACCATTTTGTATGGAGGAAAACCAGAGGTTGGTCCACTGATAAGCAATTTTCTCAAAAAAGCTGCGGTAGATTTTTGTCAAATTTGGTGGGGATATAGCTGAATATGTGGAGCATAAGCTGGCATACTCCATTTATGCCGACAAACTCTGTGAAGGGAGATATGCTCCAAAATGTAAAGAGTCAATTTTTCATATGCAAATTATTAATACCTGCAATGACCCAAATCGCCTGTACACAAATTAAAACAATAGATTATGCGTTTCTTAACAATTATGCATTTTATTTTATGTAAAAAAGTGCCTAATTGTCCAGATAATTGAAAAATAAAAATATAAAAAATGTTCCAAAATTCCACCGTTCCGATCGTCGCTAACTGACCGTCGCTAATTTTATGGACATTTAAAATTATAATTTTGCTTTTCTTCGTACATTTATTCTCTTGTATTGTAAGCTAGAGCTGGGAATTTATCGATGGTTGTTCCACTCGATATTTTGTTATCGATGGTGCCATCGATGGTTTTCCCAGCTCTATTGTAAGCAATCCATGTTTTTTTTTTGCCGGATAAATCGGAATAAAGGAATGGATTTCTGAATATTGTAATAATTAATACTGCAATGGATTATTATAACCTGATACTTTGTATGTCTGTATGTACATACATACATACATACATATGTGCAAATGTAGAAATCAAGAAATTTGGTTTGCGAAGCTTTTAATAAATTTCGCTGAGATTGGAACTCTATTGAACTGTGTATTTGTACATATGTACATATGTATCATAAAGTAAACGAGAAAAAATTTCTTTATTTTTGTTGTTATTTATTCAGAGAGACACATGTACAAACATACATGTAAAGTTTATTATATTCTCACATTGTAACTTACATGAGTATTTATGTTAAAATAACTTTATTAAAGTTTTTATTTTTGCATTTTAATTGCAAGATTTTCTTTAGTTTTATGCTCTAAGTGCAGCAGCCGCCGCCGCCGAAAAAAATGCAGCAGCTGAAACTTATTAAGAAAAGGCAAAAAAAAAGCAACATGACGGTAGGGAGGGGAAAAGAAAATTTCTCAGCAAGAGGCTCTTAAAGTGAAAGAAAACTTTTCTTATTTTTTCCTTGTTTTGTTGGATTCGCCATCCCCTGGTAATGGCTTCATAACACGCAACATTACAGCAGCAATATAAGTGGGCGTGGCTCTTACAGCTAATATGCAACTATATATTATGAGACCTTCCCCGTGCCTCCTTTTTTCGCTCTCTTTGCTCGTTTTCTCTACTCATCTTTGTTGACTATGGCAGCACCACCTGCAAAGGAAGGAAGGATGTAGGGGGGCGGTAAAACTGGTTCGGGCAGCTGCCTCTATTTGAGCTTTCCTCAGCTAGGAAACTTAGTCGCCGTTAATATTTGTTATAGTTGTAATTATAATAAAACTTGACTTTAAGCACTCTAACATACTGCCAGCACACTGAAAGTATGGCGAGACGAAGGAGGGAGCTGTTCCTGGCACAGCTGTCAGCTAACGATCTACAATATTTGGTTGGCCAAAGTCAAGGATTTTGACTGCTGCCAACATGTGTGTGATACAATTTATGATTAAATTGGTACTTGATGTGATTATCCTGTAATACGGTACATATTATCAGAATCATTATAGTCCTTTGTATCACAATGTTTGTAAAAACGAGATCGATTGTAAAACAATTCAATTTTAGGTATTAGATTAAAATGCAGTTGTGGAAAAGCAAAGAAGTTTCATCATATGTATATTAAGACTTTTCTTTTAAAAGAATATATGTATATGTGAATTAAAGGAGGGATTTTCGACTGAATAATGTACGTACATACATACATATTTATATACTCATGACTAGATCAAGCTTAATCTGTTTAAATCTACACTGACTCCTTCAAGACTGCTTAAGCTATAATTCTGAAATTTTGCACATAGACATCTTTTTGTTGCATATCTCGGAATCATCGCGATCGGATCTCTATATCATATAGCTCTCATTGAAACGAACGGTTGAGCACAAAGTTTAAGATCAAAAACTTTGTTGTTCATCAATCAAATATTACAAAATTTGGTATCTGTGAGTTTGATGTACTTCTTAACATATCCACCAAGTTTTCTTAGAATTGGGTGACTACATCACATAGTTCCGATAGCAATGATAGGTTAAGAATATTCTTTAAAAGGAATAACTTTGTCGTTTTAACCTCGATTGTTGTGAAATTTGATACTTGTATGTTAAGGATATATAGAAACGTCTCTACTGAGTTTCGGAAGAATCGGTCGACTCTATGCTTTAGTTGCCATAGAGAAAATGGAACCAAACAAAATTATTATTAAGTTATTAACTCTTTCCTTAAGCCATACTCATTTAATTAAAGCTTTCTAATTATTCTGCTTAATTATATATAATTGTCAAAAAGACAGTTTAAAAGGGTATATGAACTTCGGCATTACCGATTACCGATGAATTTTCAATCCATCGAAAATTTTTGTCCTGTCACTGTTGCTAAATTAGCCTAAAAAGTCTATTTTATCCTTTTCCTAAAAACTCTTGAAGTCATAGTTTTCCATTGCTGGGAATTATATGTATAAATTCCGATTCATTTCGATCACCAGAATATTTCGCACTAATTCTTTTTTGATCATTTTTTGTCTTTACTTTTGTTTCATAAATTTTACAATTTTATTTTATTATATGCAATTTCACATACATAAATATTCTGCATGTGAATTTTTATTTACTTTATTCAAATGCAATCGGCCAATTCGCATATTCCATATGGTTTTACGTTTATTCTTAATTTTTTTGGTTTTTTTTTTAACAATGGAAATTTATGTCACAATTTTTACAATTAAATATTTAAAAATAAGACAAAAAAACAGAGAGAAAGTGGCGACCCATTTTAATTTATTGTGGTCTTGCTTGTTATATTTACTATATGTATATTGTATGTGTGTGTGTGTGTGTGTGTATGTACATATGTACATGTATTTGTGTATTGAATATATCCATTCTGTTGTCGTTGTTGTTGTTGTAGCCTGCGAATCAAATTGGGGCTAGCAACTGTTGGTAATTTGCATATTTGAGCTGAAAATTGTCAGGCAAAAGGAGCAAAACAGGTAAGGACTTTCGACATCGAAAGCTATAAAATATAGTAAAAATATTGTTAAATTGCCTTAATAAGCGAGAGCAAAATTCCCAAGAATTCTTTTTGAAATATTTATAGGAAATTTTAAAGTGTTTTTTTCAATATTTTTGACTCAAGTGGAAGACATCTTTACCTATCTTATGGTTTTTGCCATCTTTCAACATCTCGAATTATAAAGCCCTCCGTGGCTTACATTAATCCGTCCCTGTAGCAATCACCCCATACAATTATATATCGTCTTCTTGGCTTTAGAAAACTGAGTGATTTGACAGAGAGGGAGAGAGAAGTGGAATGTATGCCGCGCCACTTGGGTTAAAGTTGTAAGTGATGGAGCTGGTCGTGGGGATAAGCCTTTTGCGAAATTCATACTCAATTCTGAAATTGATTTATTATGCGGTAATTGTTTTGGCCCAGTTTGAATACTTGCCTGGCATATAGAATGAAGCCCTAAATGGTTCACTTAATGCCACACAATTAGTTCAACTGAATGATTCGTATTGAGGTTAATCGTTGGAGATATTTAAACTGCGTGGCATGCCCAAGAGCATTATAATATAATGGCTACTTAATCAGTGACACAAAAATCCAAATTGTCTGTCCATTGTAAATATAACTAACCATTTAACCACTTATATTCTTATATCCTTCATTCTTTATCCTTAGCTTCTATTTAAACTGAAAACTGTTTTGCAAGTTTCTCTCTCTAGGTTACTTATCTTCTCACTTAGCCTTTTCTACTAAATGGCCATCAAATTATGCAGAGACAATGTAAATTCTCTATAAAATTTTATTCTCCTTCCAATCTCTCTATCTCTCTTTTTCTCTTTCTCTCTCCCTGTGTGTTTGCGGTGGCTTTCCATTTGAAAATTTATTGTGTTTGTTCTTGTTTTTCTTTTGCCTGATGCTGCTGCCGCTGCTGGTGGAAAATCAACATGAAAATAAAGTTTTCTATTTACTTGTATTAAATAACCACCATTTTTCCACCCTTGAAGTTTTTTCCCCAAAAATTAAAGTTGAAAATGTAAAAAAAAAAAAAACAAAATTTGCATTTGGCAACAAAATTTACTTCTCTTTTTTTATGTCATTCAATCCGCGATCAATTGCTGAAAAAATTACAAAATTATACTATGAACTCTCAGTTCTCCCTCTTCTCTATATACATATATATTTCCCACTTGGCTTTTAATTTGGTTTAATCTGCTTAAATGGCCAATGGGTAAAAGAACAAGAGGTACAAAACGTGTATAACGAAGTTTTTATACCCTGCAAATAATAAATCGATTATTGATGACTTGTCTACTAAGGAGAACTTTAATTTTTATATATCAAAGATACAATAATTGCAATATAGAAGCTAATGCCTCCCTCTGGTCAAAGCTAATATACCCTTTTCGCTTAGGTAGGGTAACAGTAGTCAAATCTCCAATTTGACTGATTCAATTTGTACAAAATAGAAACAAAAAAAAAAAAAAGGAGTATGAGAAGTTGACATTCGTGCGGAAAACGTGGAATGGAAATGGACATGGAAATGGGCATGGAAATGTGTTTGCTAGTGTCTCGGCGTTTGTTTATGTTTTTTCTTTTTTTTACCATTTATTTAAATGTTTATTAGATGTGGCAAATTGCTTGTTTCGTTTGCATTTTTATTATAACATCTTTACAGTTTGCTCTTTCGCTTTTTTTTTGTTTTTAAAGAAATGAACAAAACGATTTTCTGTGATTTGTAAAGTTGAACTTTTATCTGAACTTGGAACTTAAATCAATCTAAATAAAACATTTTGGGTTAAAAGTTAAATTGAACAATGAAATTTTGTATTAAAGTTTATGTTGATTTTAAAAAGGATTTTTTTGTTTGTTTGCAGGTTAACAAGAAATTTAGTTTCGATTTCAACTTAAACTAAATACCAAGTTAAACTTCAGATATAATTCTTTTGAATAATTAATCAAAGTTTTATATAATGTAATTAAATCTTTGCAGATTAAGACATTTTGCAGTGTTATCTTCTGCAGGGCAAAGCAGGAAACTCAAAGAGTAGACATTGAATTGGAGATAATTAGATCTCAACTTGAAGTTCTGTTTATATTAAAATTTTAATTAAATTGCATTACTTTCTTTTACGTTTTTAATAAAGCAAAGTTAAAGTTTTCTTTAAATAGAAGTCTGTAATCTTTTCTTGATTAAAGTTTTGACTTTTAGTTATTTATAAACATAATTTAAGATGATTTATGTATATAATTAGTTTATATTTGTATTAAGGTTTTGATTAGTTCTAGTTTTCTCCTTCCTTCTTTAGTATTCTAAAACTTAAACTAATGTTCACTTATAGCAAATCTATGATTCAGTTAAGATTCCAATACATTTTAACATTTCAACCATATTTGAATTTACTTCCAATTAGGATGATTTATTCTATCTCCCATTATTTAGTTTATTTCATATAAAAATCACAGCTCCATAACTTTCCCCTCTGAACATTGAGTAATTTAAAGCAAAACTAACTTTAACTGTCAGCTTTGGAATATTGCCAATGCAAAGCAATTTTCAAATAGCACGATACATAAATAACAATTCAATTCATTTATTTATTTGTCTAGCATTTGATTTTTTCTGTTGCAATGCTCTAGGATAAAGAGTATTTTTACATTGTAAGGTAGTTTGTAATGCACAAAAGAGAATATCTAGGTAATATATAAATTGTTCTCTCATCCATATTATATTAAACAAGTGAAATAGTGAAAAGGATATCGAACAAAACCTTTGAAGGAACTTGAACTTACCAAAGTCACAACTAAGTTTAATTTTGGTCGGTTTTGAAAAAAATGTATAACTTCTTGTTTCTTGGAATTGCATTTCTTATTTGATATTAGAGTCAAACAACTTTTTTTTTTAAAGCGAGTTCTAGAATTTTGAAAGATGTAACAACTTTTCAGGAACCTGCTAATAATTTTGTATTTTCTAGTTTTGAAAATAGTTTTATTTCTAGTTTTAAAAATAAGAAAAACATTTTTAAAGTTGGTTAAAAGAAAAGCATGTCGAACAAGTCCATCGAAAGAATCTCAACTTTCCAAGGACACAATTAAGTTTACTTTTGATCAACTTTTAAAAAGAGTATAACTTTTTGCTTCTTAGAATTGCATTATTTATTTGGCATTAGTAGATGAAAAACTAATTTTCTACCAGATTTTTTAAATTTTTAACGATCTAACAAGTTTTTACGTCCTAGTCTCAAAATTAGTACTACTAAGAGCCTGCAGGACTTTGTTTATTTAATGGATTTGTATTTTGGCCATGTATGTTGACGAAAAAACGAGTGACAAAATACTTTAAGAAAAAAATTTATGCAGAATCAAAAAATTTTTGAAATTTTAAAAATTCTGCACAACATTTGTGATTGAAATCTGAAGTTTACTATATCTAATAGCTACCAAGCAAGTAACGAAAAAAATCCTCGTATTAAGCAACGCTTTAAATTTTAATTCTTATACTTCAGCAGCCTAAGTCAAGTCCTTTTAAAACGCTGCGGTAATTCAGTGTTGTAGAGTATACAAACTTCGGCATACCTGAATGGAGTTCATTTTTTCGTTCTTTTTTTCCTGCTCACTCTCAGCCTTTGCCACTATAGCAAATCCTGACACACACGAAATGGATTTGTCGTTTGACAGTTGATGGATGTAGACACAATTCAAATAGCGAAATGGCATAAAAAAGGACAACTACAAAAAAAAAGGAAAAATAGTTTTAGTTTCATAGTTGAAAAGATCGCTTACATAGCAATTAATTAACTAATTAAAATAATATTTTTTTATAAATATTTATTAATTTGCCGCTTATCAAACAATTTTTGATGCAAATTAAAAGACAAAATTTTAATGTGTGTGTGTGTGTGTAGCGGTTAGTGGACTTCATAGTTGAACAGCCAACTGCTGTTGGTGACATTTAAATGTGAAATTAATGCACATTTTTTTTTTTTTTTGGATTGTACTTTTCTTTCCACATCACGTGGCAATGTCACGCAGATGCACAACTACATTTCATCGTGTGGCACATAGAGAATGCATTTCATTTTGATTTGTCCTTTTTTTGTTTGTTTTGTTGGTATTTCTGTAAATTGTCTATGCAACAACCTGCTGTGTGCGTGCCGCAAATGCCACATGTTGCATGCAGAATAAATCACAAAATTTTGCTTATAAATGGAATGTAATGGAAAGTAAGTCAAATAACTATAAACCACCAATCGATTGGCTGAAACAAATTTAACATTTGGTAAATGATATAAGCAGAAATTTTTAGAACTAAATGCTAAATAATTTAATGAAAAAATTAGAAAATTAAATGGATTATTGCTTACTAATCTATGGCTTGGCTAGTTAGTTAGCCAAAATTTATGTCAAGATTCATTTCAAGGACATGAAACTTGTTTTGTAATTTACAATTATGCTGATGCTAATTAAGAATATATCGAAATATATATAAAATTATGTTCAATGTATTTAGGGCAAATTCCATTTTAACTAATTTGATGGCACAATGAATTAAAATATTACAAATATTTAAATGAAAAATCATTTCAAATTTTTCTGGTGTAAATAAAATTTCAATTATATTCTTATTATATGTACATAATTTAATATGAAATTGATATTTTTGCGTATTTTAAAATAGCAAATTAAATGAAAATATGTAAATTTTATTTTACGTTCATATAATTGCATTTACTTTTACAGTTATAGAAAAGAGAGAAAGGAGAAGGAGGAGGAAGGGGAAACGAACCCTCAACCAACTTTTGCTAAACCAAAAATTATATATACAAGTCTATATCTATATTATAAATCTCCTCTCCCTCTCTTTCTCTCTCACCAACATCCTTAAAAATAGAAAACAAAATTCTATAAATTTTCAGCATTTATAAATTGTGTTAAAAGTTGCTGCTTGCCCATTTTCCAGACAGCAAAAATTTTCCTAAACGAACACATTTTCACCATGCCATGCACGTAGCAACAGCTGCAGGGCCAGGAATGAAGTAGAAGAACGACTATTTGAAGGAAATGCAAGAGAGTAGGGTCGGATAGAGGGGCAGAGCCAAGGAGGAGTCAAAAGATGGCAAAGTCGTTGTCGCTGATTTTTGAGAGGGAATTAAACAGTGTGAAAAGGGAAAGAGAAGCGCACACATAGAGAGGAGAGGAAAGAGAGAAAGATAGTGAAAAAGATGTTCCTAGAAAGTTATTTGATATTTTCGTTCTAAATATATTCTAATTTCTACTTAATTATAAAGTTAAGTAAATGAATTTAAAGTTAAGTAAGTAACTTAGTCAAATTTCAATTTTAAAAGATTTAAAAGTTGCTTAATTTTAGAGAAAGTTAAATGAAATCGTTAGTAAAAGAGTCAAAAGAGCTTATGTAAAATTTAAGAAAGGATATTCCTTCTAAATTTTTGAAAAAAATTATATATATATATGTTTATATTTTATTTTGTGAATCCTTTCAAATTTCCACTCTATTGGAATGGAGAATTCCATTTTCAGAACTGCATAATTTCTCAATTTTATGAGTCCTTTATCTTTGCACACATACATTAACTAAATCTACTTTGCATTCGCAAAACGTTTAGCAATTATTTCATTTTCAAGTTGAAGTTTTATCCTTTTCTTCCTTCTTCTTCCACTTCTTCTGTACTCTCATGGGACAATTGTTGTTTTGGAGACAAAGTTTTGCGCCAAATGATTTCGAGTGCATTAAATTTTGGTTGCCATTGCAACCAAATGCGACTAATTAAATGGATGGAGACGATAACTTACATCACTTTGCCGTTTTGCTCTAAACTTTTGCTACCAACTTATAGGGTGGTCTTTCATTTTCCCCTCTTTCCTCTCAAATAACCACCATCTGACACCTCAAAAATCAGACAGGTAAGCGATTTGCTTAAATACGACCACATACCAAAATGTTGTGTTTTTGTTGCTCACGCACAATTTGTTAAAATAATTATCCATTTTTGGAATAAAATTCAAAGTGGCAACATTAAAAGTTTTTAGTTGTTCAGCCAAAAACTTGAGATGAATTCACTAAGGATAAAAAGTCAATAATTATGTGGGACATAGCGGAAGAGTCGGATACTGTTTTCTAGTGAAGTGGAACATTGGCCTGAGAGTTGTAAAAAAAACATCAAATGAAAATATTTATATATTTTCGGATAAAATATTAATTTTTTCATAGTTTACTGTTTCTTAAATTTTAATTAGTATACAAATATTAAAAGTTTTCAAAAAAGCACTAAAACATTTTTAAATCTTGTTTGTTTATTTTCAGATAGTTCATCAAGACTCTTTTGTACCGAGCAACCTGAGCGAGCTGATGTAGAAGTAATCACTTTCGTTCAGTCGTATTTTCCAGGATGGCGGTCAATACAGATGACAAAATTTGAGAATGTAGCATTTCCAACACTAAATACAGCTGCATTCAAGATTTTTTTGTCGTTACCTGAAAATAATGCTTTATTAGTTTTCTTCCATTTAAGTTCTAAATAAAAGGACTTAAAGAATTTTTAAATATTTTGGAATATTGCAAAAATTAGTTTTTAAGATTTGTTTGTTGAAATAAAAAATGCACTGTATTTAAAACTAAGTATTTATAGCTCTATTTTTCGCTGAACTGTTAAAACCCAGAATCAAGCCCCAGAAGTATGCTACAAAAAGTTTATTTCCAAATCAAGCTGAAAAATGGTAGAAAAACACAAAATCATTAATATCTCAGCTTTCCGCAGGACTATGGAAATGTCCTTTGGTCAGATGATAGTCCTTGTTTGTAAAAATTTTCTGACAGGACATTCGTCCTGATCCTTTGAAGGATTACCGAGATATAAGCAATTTTCTCTGGAGAGAAAAGTCCTTTTTTCTCAGCCGTTTAAAGGACCTTCCAGGATCTGACTTAACCATTCGACGTTAACCAACAAGGACTATCCCTGGGCCAAAGGACATCCCGATAGTCTTTCAAATGGCTAAGTTACAAGGACTTTTCCATTTTTATTACAATTTTGATAGCTAACCCCCTTACAAAAATTAAAAGGACATTTTTCGTAGTCTTTTAGCTCCTGTTTCCGCATATCCTGCCGCAGGACGAAAGGACATGGTTTGCTCAAATGTCTTCGACATTTCCCATCGTTTGGCATCAAAAAAAGAAGGGGTCATCTAGGAATCCAGGACTTGTAATTTTTGCAGTATCTTAATTGCGCCCCAAAAGTATGCTACACACATTTCTTATCCAAATCGAGCTGAAAAATGGTAGAAAAACACAAAATCCTTGATATCTCAGCTTTCCGCAGGACTATGGAAGTGTCCTTTGGTCAGATGATAGTCCTTGTTTGTAAAAATTTTTTGACAGGACTTTCGTCCTGATCCTTTGAAGGATTACCGAGATATAAGCAATTTTCTCTGGAGAGAAAAGTCCTTTTTCCTCAGCCGTTTAAAGGACCTTCCAGGATCTGACTTTACCATTCGACGTTAACCAACAAGGACTATCCCTGGGCCAAAGGACATCCCGATAGTCTTTTAAATGGCAAAGTTACAAGGACGTTTCCATTTTCATTACAATTTTGATGGCTAACCCCCTTACAAAAATTGGAAGGATAGTTTTCTTAGTCTTTTAGCTCCTGTTTCCGCATATCCTGCCGCAGGACGAAAGGACTTGGGGACCCTGATATTTTCCATCGTTTGGCATCAAAAAAAGTGGGAGGTCAACTGCGAATCCACGGCATATTAAATTCTGCAATTAAATAATTTGTACATAAAATTATGCAAAGGATCGTTCAGATACAAGACATAAAATGTAAAAAAATTGCTATTATAAAAAGTATTCCTTTTAGTGTGACATATCTGACAGTTAACGAGTTTAATTAAAACAATTTGTGGTTATTTTAACGTATTCGGATCCAAAATGCCTGTTTTTCATTGCCTCAAACCACTGTAGTTGAAATGTTTACTAATTTCCGGCTTCATTACCATTAGGAAAAGTTTTCAAACCAATCTAGTCAACTTTTGCACTACCAACTTCTTCTATTCTTTTGTTAGCTTCTCATCTGGTTCCGTCAACTTCAAATAGTTCATTCATTAGATACGCTGCAACTTTGTGTCTTCTTGATTCTGTTTGACATCATTTTCTTATTGAATTTTTGTTTTTTAATTCAATTGTTATTGCAAATGCATTAGGCAGAAGGTTTCAACTAACTCCCAAAGTGGCATCTAATTTTACCATGTTAGTTAAGGGGATTTGGACACCAAGAAAGATTGAGATTTATGCAGGCGTTTAAAGTTTCTCTTGGGGTCACAGATGTGTAGAAAATTTCCTGTGGTCAAACATCAGCTGCAAATGAAAAATGAAAAATAAGAAAATGTTGCAATAAAATACTAGTTTCAGTTATCCTTTGCCTCTTATCATCCTGCCATTCTACGACTTCCCCTAGCACTCGAGCAAAGAAAGCACACAAAACTGTGAAGTGTGAATTGGTCAATAGTCTGAAATAACAACAAGTCCATAACACAGGCAATAAGTTGTTAAAAGAAGAAGGACGGCAGAAGGAGCACCAGGGGCAAGAGCCTCACCAGAAGAGCCTCAAGTCTCGAGTCTCTCAAGTGGTTTGGTCAAGTGTTTGACAGAATATAAAACGAACCACTATGCCACTTTGACTCCCTACTCCAACTTCTTAATTAATTTTTATGAATTGCATGAAATTTAACGTTCAGCTTTTTTCGGCTGCCATGACAAGACAATGGAAAATTCACTCGGAACTCTCGAGTACATCAAGAAACGACCATTTTCACTGAGATGAAGATAAAGTGGCTACTCATCATAGAGTGAGAAAACACAAAGATGCTGCATTTAAATAGCCCTCCTTAGACAATATTTGATGTTGGCAGAAAGTCATCAAAGAGAGAGAGAGAGAGAAAGAAATATTATCAAAATTAAATACTCTCTAAATGTTGACTAAAAAATTCATTTGTTTTGGGTTATTTTAATAGGGTGTTAAGATAAAAAATTGAGAATTTAATTAAAGTTAATCTCGATTTCAAATATTTTCCAACTCTAAATCCGTTTTCATATGTCCATGCTTAACAATAAATTTCAAAATTTTTCTCTGACTTCAATTGCTTGAATTTGATTTACTTTATTCGCTTCTTTCTAGTCCTTCCTTTGCTTGGAATCCTGTGCTTAAACCAGTTCAGTGTGTTAACTGTAATTCAATAGCCGTTTACTTTGTGTTAGATGCGATAAATCTTGAAATGGTTACCCATAATTCCAAGCACCATTCAATTGGCAATCCTTTTTAGCGTTAAACGTTTTCCTATCTAACCCATAAGCATGATGTAATTATATAGACAAACATATAAAACGGATATATATGTGAGTGTTTGTAAAAGAGGTAGAATACCTTTAGTTAGTCATATCTTTTTGGCCTTATCTTTTGCTGCTACTGCTGCTGCTGCTGCTCTTTCTGCCCTGGAAAGTAGGCAAGAATAATAAATTATTTACATGGCTGACCACAAACAGTTGTTGTTGTTGTTGGTGCTGCTGAACATGTTGTTTTTGTTGGTTTTGTTGTTGTTGCTGCCACAGTCTGCTCTCTCACGTCTGCCATTAAACGCGGCGTAAAAATAGCTTGAAATATGTAATTTTCCGGTTCAATTACAAACGCCACATCAGCAGCAGCAGCAGCAACAGCAGAAGGCAATCCAACGAAGAAAGAGATGGAGAGGGAGTAGGAGGAGCAGCAACAGCAGGTCAGCCACATCCACATCCGCATCAGGTCAAGATGCATGTCCGCTGATAGCATTACGGACGCTCCTCTTGTGCTCTCTCTGGACAATTCTGAAAATGGAGAAAACTGGACGCGATGCGCGATATTTGCGATAGACTTTGCCTCCCTCCCCCCACTCTCCGGTGTAATTTGTAGTAAATCTCTGGAGCACGTTGCCCAAAAGTCAGGCTAAGCCTGACACTTTGAATGTGAAGCACCTCCCTCCCCCAACCCCATACGGGGCCATCTTCCTCTCCCTTCGTTCTCGTTGTGGTTTATTTTGAAAAATTCGTTTGCTGCGTGAGGCATTTTAATAAGTTGTATTTTGCCTGCCAGTGGTTTGATTTTGACATTTTAATCAGAATATATTTTTAAAGGTGAAAAATTTAAATATTAACACAATTGATTAAAAAGAAGAATGTTTTTAGGGAAATTTAGTAACTAAATTGTTAAGTTAATAAAGTTTTAGTAAAAATTAGATTCATAGAGCAAACGGAAAAAACAAAATGTTAACTTTAACCATATTATTCCGAAATTGGATATATCATACAGTAATCCGATCCGACTGATTTTCAAACTTGACCTGATGATACACCTTTAAGAAACTTAACTACGAAGTTTCAACTACGTAGCTTAAAATTTAAGGTGGAAAAGATGCAAACAAACAGACAGATAAGGCTAGATCAGCTCGGCTGTTAATGATGATCAAGAGTATATATACTTTATGGATTGGGAAACGTATATTCCTATGCGTTACAAACATCTGATTAATTTTATAATACCCTATAATGAAAGTAATTTCTAGTTGATTAAGAAGGTTTTCTTTAGCTTTAAACTTAAGTTTATTAAGGTAAATTAGGTTTTTCTGTTTTACTGCCATTTTATTTTATTAGTGTGTAGCCATAGCAGAAACTCTACGGTTAGTAGTCACACCTCTTTATAACATGTTGATGCGATATTAACTAAGTTTAGCTATGCGATTTAGCTATATATAGTCACTAATACTAGCTCCAAAGCATAGTCAAACTTAAGCATGAACTTTATAATATGGCCAATCAAAACTTAATTTTATCTTTTTTTATAATATAGCTAACCGATTATGTATATCGTTTTTATCGCTTGTCCAATTCTGTCTGATTTAACCAACAGTCGATTAAACCTTCACAAAGTTTGAACTACAAATCTTAGTCAAAAAAAGTCTTTTTAGCATTGACTTAGAATAGTTTTTCAGATTCAATTGGTAGCAGTTAGTTTTAAATACTTTTCTCGTACGATTTTGAAATATTAAGAATTAAGAATTTCAATGAGAACTATGCCAAAAATCTTTTCCTTCTCTTCAATAGTTTTGCGAAAACAAACATTAATATAAAAAAAAAATATTGGGACACAAAGTTTGACCGGAATTTGGTTTGAAAGACAAGGATTAAATCAAAATGGTGTCACTATTACAATTAGTAATTTTCTTAGAATTCCTACAAGAGTTTGATGAATTGTGAACATAATTCTCGAAGATATCATTTTTCAAGAGTAAAAGTAAGAGATTTTACATTATTTTTCACTATTTAAATAAAACAATTAAAAATAAAATCATAAATATATTACAGAGATATTTTGATTTCATTTAAAAAGAAAGAAATCCACAAAAATATTGACTTAAAATTAAAGCAACTCCGCCAAAGTGAGTAAATTTTCAACATTCGCACATGGCACATAAAAACCCTCCCAAAAAAAAAAAAGTAGAAAAAGGCTAACAAATGTGCGCCAGAGAAGGAGCAGAAGTTCAGATCTCTAGGTACAAGTAGAACTGCATTTAAGCGCCATATTTTATACACACTTAGAGTCAGACACAGGCAAAAGGACATAGATAGAAAGAAAGAGACAGAGAGAGTGAAAGAGAGACGGAGAGTGTCAGTGTCAAAGGCAAAAATGCAGGCAAAAAAATAAAGCCAGAGAGAAAGCAAATGGAAAACAAAAGGTTAAAAATACCAAAATGTGAATAGTGTGAAAAACTCTTAAACAAAAGCAAAGAAGAGAAAATAAACTGCAAATTGGGTTAAGCAAATGCCAAAAGTGAACTCACACAAATGAAATGCAGCCACGCCTTGGCTATGAATATTAATAAAAACAAAAAAATTGCTGGCATTTCCAATTAACCAAATAGAAGACAAGTAATCTAACAAAGCTCTTGCCAACATTTGGCCATGGCTAATTGAATTTTAATTAATTAACCATGTTTTGCAACAGAATCCCTCATATTGGCCATCTGGTCCGAGAAGTTTCCCTTCCTGGGCAAATATGAAAATTTTTGGAATTCATGTTTATATTGATTGTAATTGCTGCTCAATCTGCCACATCATTTTTGGGCTCATTAATCATTTGTTCTTGGCCATTTTCCATTTTCATTCTCTCATTTTCATTAGTTGGCGAAAATGAAAATCAAATAATAATAATAAATTTTTTTTATAGATTTTTTTAGGCCAAACTTTGGGCCATGAGAAATGGTTTTTACATTACAAAATTTAATGTACAATGAAGGGGAGAAAACAGGAAATTAACCAAAAAAGGAAAGAAAAGGAAATTCATTATAGCGGAAAGATAAAATGAAAAATTGACAAAAACCATTCAATCAATATTTGGAAAGAATAAAAACAATTTCGTAAATATTTCAAGGTTTGTCTAAACAAATGCAAAATTTTGTACTTTAAAAATAAAATAAGAATTAAGAAAAATAAGAAAAATTTAAGTTTGATTTTTTAAAAACTCAAATCATTTAAGACAACTATTAAAATTACTCAAAAGTTGCTGCTTTAGTTCAAAGTTTTTATAATAAAAATAAAAAAAACTTAGAAAATATCTTTGAGTAAAAGTTTGTGCAGTTTTCAATTCTAGAATTTTATTTTGCAAAAGTTTTTTCTTCTCTTTTTTTTTGTTGTAAAATGATTGTTAAGTTAAAGAGCAAACTTTTGTTGCTGCATTTCTTTTTTTTTTTTCTTTGGTTAATGCACTTTTAAGCCATTTGTACCATTTGGCCGCAAAAATGGTAGTGGCAAATTGTTGGCCAGTTTTCAATTGGGAATGGAAATTTTTCTGTGCATGTGAAGCACGTTTCGATGTTGTCGCCCTTTTTGAATGACCATTTCGTATTCCCCCATTTTTGGATATATGTACATGTAAGCCTATGTGTGTGTGTGTGTACAACTGGATGACAATTATCGATCAGAGGAGGTTGGTTGGGGGGGGGGCGAAAAATGCGCGTTAAGGACACGCATCCTTGGGCTCATTTGCATAAATGACGATGACGGCAGCCAACGACAATTTCGTATGTAAAAATCGGACAAAAGCATTGAGAAAAGAATACGAATTGAGCGTTTATATTGGAGGCATATGGAAATCGGAATGGTCTTTAATAATACAGAGGAAAGAAAAAAAAAATAGAGAGAATCCAACTTTTGCTGCCTCAAATCGAAACCCATTGAAATTAAGCCAAGCGACGAAAATTAAAATGTTAGCCTCAATGTTTTATGGCCAAACTGTCTAAATGAGAAGGGCGGGGAGAGGAGGAGGAGGCGGCATGGCAGCGGCACACACAGGATAGGAGAACGACCGTGTGTAATTGCCGAGTGTTTTATTGCCAAAAATTTTGCAGCATTTTCTTCAGTAACTTCCTCTTCTTCTTCGTCTTCTTCTTTGTGGAACATTTGTCAAGAAGACTCAAGGCCTTGCCATAAATTTTCCTTTTCTCTCACTTGATTTTCTTTCCTTCTTTCTCTCATACTATTTTCGGAGCATTGTAGGAGATAGAATTCATTAGAGTTTTGCCGAGACTCTCTGTGAAGTAAAATTAAATTACATTTAATTACTTTAGGACAAGAACTCATAACTTTTGGCCCAAAAAGCAGAATTGTCGTCTGGAACTGATAACTTTTCTACCACTTCAGCCATATGTTCACAGTTCAAAGAAAAAGAATGTCCATCTCATTGAAATTTCTTCGTTTCTTTTGGCCCCTGCAACTGACATTTGACAAAATATTTTTAGTTCATTTTCAAGTGGAAGATGCTAGAAGTAGTTACTGCCGCTGCTGCTGCTGCTGCTGCAAATGTTCAGTCTTAGATAAATGCATCTCATGCATTTTCCACAGGACACCCACAAATAGAAGGGAAACTCTTGAGATTCGTATATTTTTACCAAAAAATTCCTCGACTAAAAAACGATTGAAGCCCTTTTTTTTTGGTAATTTTCTTAGATGTTCAAAAATGTTTAAAAAAAACTGCACTTCTAAGTTAGTTGCTTAAACTAAAGTGCAATAAATGGCTAGAGAAATGACTTTGCTTTGATTTATAAGTACTTATAGTTAAAATGGTTAATTAACAACGTTTTAATGAACCTCTGGCAATCAAAAATTATCCTTTTATGATCCTTTTCATGTATTGCGTAGGTGCTTTCCTCTTTTATTTAGATAGCTCGCTCTCCCTCTGTTTTCTACTTGTTCTTACTTACTTTGAAGAAAATTATTTACATAAATAAATTTTGAAATAAAAGAGAAGAAAAAAAATTTCTAAATTAAACAATTTTTCGTTATTTTTTAATTGATTAAGTTTTATATGATTGTATTTTGAATAGTAGATAGAAAAAAAATGTCTAAACTGGTCTTTAGGTAGGTTTTCTTCTATTGGACGAAGATTTCTATATATGTAAGAATTGAGGAGTTTGGAGTTGATTGAGTTTCCAGTCCCTTAAATCCATTATCCTAGTTGGGACCCTTAAAAAGCAAATTGCTCTATTTGGTTCTAAACAAGTTTCCAAAAAAATTCGAAATAATACAATTTTTCGTAATTTTTAAATTTATGGATTTTTCATGATTGTTTTTTGAAAAGTAGTTAGAAAAAAAGGGTTAAACTGTCGTTGGGTTTTCTTATATTGGAGGAATATTTACAAAATAAATAAGAATTGGAATTATTTTCTTATCCCTTCAATCCACTATCCTAGCACCTTTAAAAAGCAAATTGCTCTAATTAGGTTCCCAACAAGCTTCCAAAAAATTATACTGATTTTTATTTGATTGATTTTAAATAGTAATTAGAAACAAATTTCCAAACTGTCTTTAAGTTTTCTTATACTAGACGAAAAGTTCTATATAAGAATAATTAGGATTAGGGATAAGTTTCTAAACCATGAAATTCATTATATACATATATCCTTTATCCATATTCCTTAAAAAAACTAGTTACTCCAATTAAGTTTTAAAGAAGTTTCCAAAACTTTTTTTTGTGTGAATTTCTTTAAAAACTTTTCGACAGCAAATATTCATATAAATAATGATAATAAACCAATTGGATCTATCATGTTAAGGTATTTAAACATTTTCTATCTATTATAATAAAAAAATATATTTTTGTTCTATATTTTTTTATTATCTTTGTTTTGCAACTAAAGGACATCTTAATGCCTTAACTTACACCGTTAAACTTAATTTCTTATTTAAGAAGAAATAAAAATCGATTTCAAATCAAAAAGTAAACCTGAATTACTTCTCATTTGATAAATAGTCCTATTGATAGTGCTCTAAGGACATTCGTACTAGTCAAATTTTGGATATTTTAAGAGGCCTTTTTGAAATTCTCAACCGAGTTGAAAAGTGAACATATGTTGCTGTTGACTTTTTGATCTTTTAACCCTCGACCAATTTAGGAACTTTACTTGAAACTTTCATGGGGGGGAAAAAGTAAAACTTTGGGCTGTCAGTCGTCTAACTGGCAACTTTCACCTTCTGTTGCTGGACGAGGACGAGACTTTTGTGGGCCAGCCGCAAATGGCAATGTTTATTAGCCATAATGATGCTGACGGGGCACAGGACAACAGAACAGCATGACAACAACAACGACAGCAACAGAGGAACCTAAAGAGAAGCAGAACGAGAAATATGTGCTGCCTGGTAAATGGGATGTCCTGGGCTACCCGTAACTTTGAATAAAATAGGAAGTTCTGCTAGCCTGCAACAGGACGAAGGAGCAAAAGGGAGAAGTAGAGAGAGCGGGAGGAGGGTAAATGAATCGTAAAGCAAACATAGCGAGAGACAGAGAAAGAGACCAAGAATCGTGTCCTGACAGTTCACCGTGTCTGGTGTCCTGCTACTACTCGCCTGTCGCCTGATGTCGCGTCGACAATTTTACTTGGACTATTTATAACTGTCGCTGGATCCACCTCACTTTTTCCTGGCCTCTCCCTGATTTGGCTCCCGCTCCTACTATTGCTGTTGTTATTGCTCGCGAACATCTTGATTCAGTTTTGTTAGAGGTGAAGCGCATCCTGTGCTCGTCCTTGTGCCAATCACTCACCGTCTGTGCTTTCGCCCTAGCTGGAGGACATAAATTGCGGTCATTTCTTGTTTGTCGCCTTCAACGTTTGGCGAATTGCATTAACAGGAAAAAAAAAAAATGAAAACACAACCAAAAGTGCCTAATTTGTCACTCTCAGGGACAGGGACAAGGATAAAGGACATGCTAAGTACTTAGCCAACCAAATATTTTCGATTGCTTATGATATAGATGAATATCCCCCAACGACTCGGTTGACTCGTCTGCTGCTTCTGCTACTTGTGGATCTATGTCCTTGGACATGGCTTTTTATTGCTGTTTTATGGAGCACAAAATGCAACTTTTGAGCTTACACAAAATGTGTTGCATGAATTGGCATTGTGAGCAGCAGCAGCAGCAGTAGGAGATGATGATGATGGTACTCAAAAGACAGAAAGAGAGAGCCAAAGCTAAAAGGGAATTGCCCCTCTTTTATAGTAAATTCTTAGCATAACAAGGCAAACTGTAAAAGTACAACAAATCAAACAATCAATAGTCGACCATGGAATATCCTAGAACTCTACGAAAAGAATGAACCATGTGAAATACTAATGAAATATATGTTGAACCAAATCTAAAGGTTATAAAATTTATCAAGTCATATATAATAATTTATAATGAATCTGTTGAATAGGAATAGATGTTAGGGGTAGCCAGAGCCATTTACAACTTTCAACTATATTCATATGACGGCTTTTTAAAGTTTCATCTATAAATAAATCGGACAAGAAGAATTAGTTTTATAATTCAACAAACTCGTACTTAATCGAAGCTTCTGTTCCTGTTCTTTAAAATGAAAAAAGGGGTTATTTTTTTACTTTTAGGAAAAACAGTTAACTGTTTTTTAAAAAATCAAAATTTACCTAAAAAAAAAATACTTCGATTAAGTACTAATTTTTTTCAAAACCTGTAAAAATTTCATAAAAATCTATCGAGAGGTTTTCGAGTGTTCACCAATTCAGTATTGAGACAAAGAAGTTCTGACTTTCGGAAGAGAAATATCACAAATGATGTGGCCTAACAAATTCAGCTATATCTCTGTAATTGTTTATTAGATAAACTTCAGATTGTTGGACAATATTTTTAAAATAGTAAACTTTAAATGGAATTCTTTTCAATTTCTAACTGAAACCAAACAACTTAATTCACTGTTATGTTACAGACAAACGATTCTCAAAATAATGAACTCAAAAGACTATATTTCAAACGAAACTCTAAACATAAACTTTAGAAGAATTTAATTTAAAATAAGTTAAGAAATCTAAAAGTAAACTTTAGAAAGAAATAAAAGTATTTACCATAAAGTCTATTGTTTCCAGAAATATTTCGAAATTCAATACAATCCATTTGTCCTGCCTGATATACCCCCATTTGTATACCCTGTATGTATAGCATTTTCATGGATAACAATTGCAAGTGAGTTTGTTCAATAGTTTGATCTGCTATTGGCCCCTTTTTGTATTGGCCTTTTCTACATACAATGCAAATGCTTGCCAAATGGCAATCTACCTCTTACCAAGGACTATTGCCCTTTGGGCAATTGGATTTACCGTATCAGAGAGGATAAACATTTCAATTTGACTTTTGGTTATCCTTTTACTCATTGAACTTTTTTGCGCCATTTGGGGTATGGAATTGATGTTGAAGGTGAAACTATTTTTAAATTAATTTGCCAAAATGAAAATTTTACCTTACCAACCAGGTAAAGGTAAAAATTTTCCATTTCAAACTGAGATTCGCAGTTTACTAAATTATGCAAATTAAAATATTGTGTGCATATAATTACAAATGTAAATCGCATTAATAATTACAAAATGCCAACTGACCCCCCCCCCACGCGACCATTCGTCCGAGTGCGAATAGTCCATATAAATTTGTGGTAAACATATCAAATTTTGGTTTACCTTATTTTATCTACCCAATGCAAATTGTTTATTGTATATTTTCATTTCAATTTCAATTTCGCTTTTAACTATTCGCTTCTCTGCATGTAGATGTTCACATATATATTGCATGCACTGTATGCATATATACATATACAGTTATTTTTTATGATAACCGCAAATGATTTTTATAGGCCCGAAGTTAATTGAGGTTCGTTGCGCGGTTTTTATTTGATTAACTTTAATAATTGGCCTCCAGCCATTGACACAAAATGTGCAAATATTTTGTGTCACATTACAAAAACACAACCACACATACACCTATACACACACACACACACACACACAAATACACCCGCACACACACTCACTTTGACAAAGATTTGCACTGAATCATTTTTCAATTTATGTTAGTTTCATTGGCCTATAATATAGTTCATGTTTTCCTTTCAACAAAAGTTAAATAAATATTGAACATATTTTTACAAAAATTTGATTTTCAAATATTTTTTTAATGTTTGTAAAATAAAAAGGGAAATTTATATTAATTAAAATCCTGTTTAATGGCCACCAAATAGCATAATTGATTAAGCCAAATATTTTATATTTTTAACATAAATTTGCAAATTGGTAGAAATATATCAGACATTTATTGTATGTCCTTCGGGGGAATCCACACGGATTAAAGGAGACTGTATCTGTTCATCGCTAACGCCTATATCCTCTCGCTATTCAAATGAATATCGGGCTAAACGTACCGACCACCATAATACAAATGTTTTGGGGAACAAACTCTTAGGAAACTTTTGCTTAATATTTTGTATAATCTTTAGCCAAAAATATATACATATATTATCGTAGAGACGCGGAGTACGATTAGAATAACCACTTATCAGTGAGTTTTCTCAATTTTATTTACTTAAAATTATTTAAAAAGGCTATTTTGAGCATCGGCTAAGATATATGTATATAAGAGAAGTGATTAAAAGATTTTTTCAAAATTTCAAAGCCTTTCAAAACTTACAATCGTAAATCGAAGTAAATAAACGAAGAGCATATGTATGTAATGGGCTATCACTTACTAAAAACACAGTTTTTTCTAATCTAAAAAAACTACCAAAAAAGAATTTAGATTTTACTCAAATATTCAAATTTACTCTTTTACCTATATAGCTAGATGGTAAATTACAATAATTGCGATAGTTTAAGTAAGTTTATAAATTCCCGAAAAGATGCAAAAATGTGAATATTTTTTCTAAAGTGTATAGCAAAAGGTATTTCCGATTTTATTTTGGTTCCATAAAGAGTCTAAGTCACACAATTCATTTGATGGTTGGTTTTTTTGTGATACAGATAAGCTGTAGAGCAACATTTTTTGGGTGATGAACCTAGAAATAAATCTCAAATATTGTTTTAATCAACAATTTTAATATCAACAAATATTATATAAAACTAAAACGTAAACTAATTTATTTAAATCGTCTCTAACAAAATTTATTCTTCAAAAATGTACGAATAAAGCAGCTGTCAAACTAAACAAATTAATTAATTAACAAAAATTGTTCGAATTAAAATCTATACAATACAATTAAAACAACTTCTCATCATTCAAATATATATATAGACCTCGCTTTGCGTCGTTTCGGTTTGCGTTTTTTCGAAGTTGCGTCGCTGATCAAATAACACTCATTTTCATTGTGCGTCGTTAGATTTCGATGTTGCGTTGCCCAGGAGTCCTTAACTTTTTTTTAAATACTCATTTTTCCCAAAAGGTGCCTGCACCTTTCGTCCTAATTGCGCTATGCTATCAAAACTGGGGAACTCCTGGTTTGTTGTATTGGCCCACCTTTTATGTAGTGATTGTTTGTCGCGTTTGTGTTTCTTAAAAGAGGCCAATAACTTTTTTCGTGTAGGTTCTGATTATGTATATGTATTAAGGTATGGAGGAGGCTGACATAAATTAATTGCTAACCTCAACCAAGAGTTCACTTGCACTTTTGCAACAAAAGAACTCCAAGGAACAAAACTTAACTACCGAACAAATTTCCAAAGCGATGCTTTTGATTGACGAAAGGAGTTTTAAAGTACCCCATGGTGCGAATATCACTTGCTTCAAGAAAATGTATTTTACGTTAAATAAAAAAAACTAGTCAGACAAGAGACACTCACGCCTTATGCAATAGTGATCAATTCAAATTTTTTGGTCATTATTGATAAGTTGAATTCATTATTTTGTTTTTACTGAATTAGTATCTTCTTGTGTTTTTAATCTATAACACGTTTTTAAATAAAATTATATAAAATATTGCTTGTTTTTTTAATGATTGATTTGTAAAATATTCATATTTAAAATGTAAAATTTTCGCAACATTGGAACCTATCTTCGATTTTTATATGGCTTGCTATAGAAAATCCTAATTCACTTTGCGTCGTTTCGAATTGCGTCGTGTTTTTTTGGAACGTGTCCCCGACGCAAAGCGAGGTCTAGTGTATATGAAATATGTATCATATACATATCAAATTCATTAGACTAAATACTGAGAATTTCTTTGTTTAACTATCAAGTGAAGTTTGCTTTAGAAGCTTTGTTAGATCTTCCCATATAGTAAAGATTTTGTTTTAATTAATATACTTCTATACATATATAACATATACAGTGAAAGCTCTACTCGCGGACAGCTCTTTTAAGCGGACAGCTCCCTTAGCCGAACGAATTTTATAGTCCCAAGTTTTTTAGCATGATTTTCATACAAAATCCCTTGGGCGGACGCTCCCTTGGCAGGACGCGGACTCAGGTGGACAACGATTCGCCGCGATGCTGCAAAGTGAACAACGATTCGATGCGGTTGCCGCCGTTGATCTTTTTGCAGCGTTTTTGAACAAAACTTTTATTTCAAATTTTGGGAAAGACAATCCTTGACCACAGAAGACGACAATATTCAAATTAATATAACTGATCAAAGTAAAGTTGATATAAGCGATTCAGTTGATGAGATTATTGTACAGCCATTACTTAGCGAGCCTTGATTTTATATCTTTTCAATCCTTCAACATTTTTCAAAGTCGCACTGAACACTTACATCTTAAGCATAAGCAAGAGAACTCTAGGCAGTCTACAATTGACCAATTTTCTAAAACATGAAATTGTTAAAAACAACGTTGAAAAAAAATAAAAATATGTATGTACATATATTAATAATAATAAAAAAAAAGAATTTAAGATAAATATTAATTTTGTCTACATATGCTTAATTTCTTCGACATCTCCCTTGGGCGGACAAAAATACTGGTCCCGTCGCTGTCTGGCCAAGGGAGCTTTCACTGTATATACATATATGTATATTTTTTAAATTATTTATATTAATTTATAGATTTTCTTTATATTTATATTTACACTTTCCCATTTTTGATTGTTATTTCCAGATACTTTTTGAACTTTAAGTGAATTTTTTTTTGCCAAATAGTTGATAAATATTCTAGTAGGTATACCCGTTCCCGTCCCCTCCCCCTGCTGCTCTGCCTATAGTAAATGTTATTATTATTTCACTATATGGCTTACACATATGTACATATATACACACATGCCCCCCTCTTTCCCTTCTCACACTCTTAGCCACTACTCTCTTACCATTGATATATTAGTTACACTTGCTGGCTTTTTGCGCAGTTTATTCCTTTTTTTACTCCTTCATACTGTTGCCTCTGCCTCCGCCCACTACCTCCCTCTCTTTTTGTTATTTATATGCGTATGCAATGCATGTGGAAATGGCAGCAGCAGCAACAAAAACAGCTGAAACATTGGCCGCATGCTGCGGTCAGCCACACACATCAACGACCGAGGCAACAAAGAAAAAACAACAACAAATATATATACATTACATACATAGTATATATAACAACTACAACCAAAAAAAAAATTAAAAAAAAAAAGCGCAGACCAGGCGAAAGTTATTTACTGCAAATCGGTTGAGTGAAGCGCAGATCGTAGCAACAGCAACAGCAGCAGCTGGCCCAAAAGTTAGCTTTTAAATAATGCCCAGCAACCGGGCCAGATATAGAGAGAGAGAAGGAGAGAGGGGAGCGGGAGGCAGTTCAATTAAAATTTGTGAAATTATTTAAAAAACTAACAAAATAGGAAAACTTTTATACTCGCCTTTCTCCTAGCACCATTCTCTTCTCTCGTCTAAAAATTAATTGAGGCCATGCCAAAAATTACCAAGGCACAAAAAACTTTCTCTGCTCTGATTTATATACATATATGTACATACATATATATATATTTCATATATGTATATCGAATTCACCATCGATTTGTATGTCGAGTGTCTGGCAACAGCAATTGGCCAAAACTTTTTGAAAACAAAAGCTTTTGGGGCAATCGGTATTTCGATTTGAAGTAATTAGAAAATTTTTTAAAATGGAATTCTTTTAGTTTGCTCATTTTTTAAAATGAAGTTTGACAGAGAAATCACCAAAATTATATATATACATATATCTATGATCCTTTGCAGATAATGCTTGATTAATGTGATATATGTGAGAGGCAAAATATCACAACTTAATCTACATTTGGTTTGCGCTTTGGGAAACTTTTGAAAGTGTCCTTAATTTATATTATATATTCAATATTTATTATTTCCATTAACAAAATTTCCTGAAGAAACAGACAGAAGTTGTTACTAATATCAGTAATGTAGTATATATTCATCACTTTCGATAACAGTTTTCTTTTTTGAAAGTGAACTTAAGCAAAAACCTTTCTAAGGCTTTGATTTTAAAATGTTAAAAGGAACTACTTCTAAACGTAGTATGCTACGATCGATTACTTTAAACTCTAATAACTTTTTCGATTATCAATCGATCAGCTATCATTGGCACTCATACCTCTCGATTGCTTTCTTTTTCAACTCAGTCAAATAGTTTAAAATAATAAAGGAAATAATGGAAAAGGCAGATGGATCAACTTTACTGTGATGTCATTGCAGTATTAAGGCTTATAAAGCTGAATGTAAAGGTTCAACATCAGGGATATAAAGATAGCTATAACATAGTTCTTAGTTCAATCTATCAGATAGATATACATACATACGTAGCTTGAACTGTTTAGAAGTAAATTAGAAACAAGTTGTAAACAAGTTAAGTAATTCAGTTAGTCAAATAGAATGAATGCCTAGCTAACAAAGTAAGCGCCAGCAGTTTTGCTTGAGAAGTCAAGCTTTCGCCGCCTTACAACATGCTATCAATAATGCCAACCCCACACCGAAAGCTTTCAGGTGAGACAACAGATCGTTTCCACGTATCAGCTTTATGTGTGTCAACAGACCGTTACCACATATACATATGCATTCTGCATTGGGGCATTTGAGTTAACTTACATACCAAGTTTTGGGCATTAATATACCGAAAGGTCAATTAGGAGAAAGTCCATTAGAAGACTATGCTGGCAAATTGAGATTCTAAACTCAGTTGAAGCCAAGAAGAGGAAATAGAAGAACATGCTTAAAGCTAAATTCAATTTTATTTTGTTGGGACCCATCTTAAGATTACCAATTGCTTCATTCAAGTCCCAAAATAGGGCGGACTAGTGCCCTAAAATGGTTTTTAGTTGTGTAGGAATCAACGAAGTCCTACGATGATCGCCTAATAAAACTAAGATTACTCATTGTTTATAATGACACAAGAACTCTCCTAACGGGTTTAATATGAACACCATTGTGATAGTTAGTAGATAGCTTATCAGTTGATTATAGAGGCAAGAGAACTTTTAATCAAATATTTAAATAGAACTTTCTTTCTATTTAAATCAACATTTCTCTTTTTGAAGGAACTCTCAACTCTTACCCCTCCTCCTTCTCTATTTGAAACATTTTCTGTGATTTTTCTTCTTTGTTTTTTTTTAACACCTTTATGCTTAACCACTTTGACATAAATTTGTATAAAATAAAAAAGGTCCCCTTTTATGGAGCATAATCCTTGTGATGTTTCCTTTCATCTGTCTTACATGTATTTTTTTTTGTTCGCCTTTCTGATGAATCACCTGCTAATATATCACCTAGATTATGTAGCCCCCCCCCCCCATTCAACCCCTCCCTCCATCTATTCTGTCCATTGTTGGTGAATTCACGCAAAAAGCACTCAACTTTGGCTGCATCCCCAAGTATAATGTGGCAAAAACAAGAAGTAGAAGTGTAGCAGCATGGGAGAAATTTGTAAGGGGAAATGATACAAGGATGCTGAAGGGGAATCGGGTGGGGGGGGGGATGGCAGCTTACCACTTGAAAATTGTTTGTAAATAAACCGAAACAAAGAGTAAGGATATATACTCGTTTCGCATGTTCAAGTTTTAGCATAATATATAAAGCATTCGAGTATAGCCTTAAGACTCATGTTTGTGCATAAACAAAATTAAGTTTTCCGAATGCAAAAGCAGCTGATGCCCAGGTAAGTGGGTTAGACCAGACACAGAGCGAGATAGTGATATAATGAGAGAGAGAGAGAGAGAGAGAGAGAGTGAGAGTAGGAAAAAGATTTAGTATATTCCTTCATAAATGCATAAAACCTTAAACTTTCATGTGTGTTTCTGTGTGTGTGAAGCACTCGTCAGCTTCTAATTAATTATGAAAAGTGCTAGGGCATATAAGCTAAGCTATGCCTGGTTTATGGAGCGCAATATAATACAAAATACAAAAAAAAAGAGAGAGAGTAAGAGAGGGGTAAGGAGAGGGAGAAAAAGAAAAACTGTTACTATAAAGTTTTCAAAAAGAAAATCCTCTTCTGCATGAGCTTCCGGCTCCCACTAGCAACTTTCCGACATACAGAAAAATAAAATCCGTTTAACACAAATATAAAATCTCAATTCGCGCTCAACTCAACTGGTTAAAGTTAAAAGAGGGAAAAACCCAAGCGGCAAATGTAATTACTTTAGTAGTGGTTCTATGAATATGTTACAGTACTTACAGTTGCATAATTACAAGTACGATTATTTAACATTAAAAGAGTTGTTGGCTTAACTAGAGGAGTAAATTTTGAAAAACTATTAAGCAATCAAACAATCAATTACTTACGTACTTACAACTAGCACGCTTAGTAATGGTATTTATATTGAAAAGTAATTAATTACTTAAGTTCCTAAAAACGACATGCTTAGAAATTGTATCAGTACTTGAATATTGAAATGGGAAGATTGAAAACGGTTTATCCAGAAATTTATACTCTAATTTGTAAATTGGGAAATTACTTATGTACTTACAAACTGCAAGCAATTGCTTAAGTACTTACAGTTTGTAATTGCAAGCTATAATGGTATATAAAATTGAAGGATTGAAAGCTGGTTTGATTTATCCAGAAAAGTATTCTCCAATTTGTGCATTTGAAAGTCTAGCTAAACAATCAATTACTTTAGTACTTACAAATTGCACGCTTAGTAATGGTAGTTGTATTTAAATGTAAGCAATTAGTAAAGTACTTTAAAACTGCATTTTAAGTTGTGGTATTAATACTTGAACATTAAAATTGAATGAATAAAAATGGTTTCGGAATAAAGTTTATCCAGAAATTGATTCACCAAAGTGTACATTTTAAAATATATTGAAAATTTAACCAATTACTTTAGTACTTAAACCCTGCAGGCTTAGTAATGTTATTTATACTTGCAAATTGAAATTGAAGGATTGCAAACTCTTTTGAAAAAAAGTATATCATCCATAAGGTGTTCTCCAATTTGTACATTTTAGAAACTATTAAACAATCATAGAATCAATTACTTAAGTAATTACAAACTGCAAATTCGGTAGTTGTATTTGTCTTTAGATGTAAACAACTACTTTAGTACTTACAAACTGCATACTTACTAATGATATTTGTATTTGAATACTAAAAATAAATGATTGAAAACGGTTTTGGAATAAAAAGTTTATCGACAAGGTATTCTTCCACTTTCACATTGATCCCCCATTCTGGCATACCGAAAAAAAACACCCCTCCGCTTAATGGTTATTCAACACATACAGATACATTTCGCCCCCACACCCACACAGACAAAGCAAATTGCTATAGTCAATTTAATTAAATTTGTTTGGTTGGGCCCAACCAAGCGCAGTGATTCAAAGTCAGAGCCAAAGTAGAGGAGGAGGAGGAGGAGGAGGAAGAGGAGTATATAGGTAGGATTCCAAACATCTCCTATACCAAAAAGCTAAACGTTCGCGGCATCGATACAAAAGGATGCGTTTTAACTCAATTCACTATTTACGCAGTTAGTCAGAGAAAGAAAGAGAGCGAGAGAGAGAGTGAGAGAGAAGGGAAATGGGTGGCAACCGAATGGGAATGGGACTGAATTGGTAGATTGTCTGACTTAAGTTGCCTTGAGGATATTTTTGTGTTGAAGCGCTTAACAAATGTTTACCCTGGAATTGTTCGTTGAAAACGAAACGTAAAACGAAACTTGATAGACTGAGGAAATTAAAGAGAGACAATTCTATGGAGTGGGGGAAGGGGAAATAAAAGAGGATAACAAGGCAAAATTCTATAGAATATTTTCTACTCACATCTATAAACATTCCTTTGCTCATTACAAAGCAAAAGAATTTGAAGAAATAGAAATAGAAACAGCAAGTGAAATAGAAGAGAGAGAGAGAGACATTTCTCTAAATCAAATTACAATTTCTTTTATATACATTTAATTTTTGTTTTTTTATGTTTCCAATTTACATTTTTAAACATTCCCCAAATGAATTTATTAGATTTTCTCAATTAAGCTCAACAAGTTGACACTGGCATTAAAACAGGCAAGGCTATAAAAACTTCAGGGGCGTAGGAGAATACAAATTTTTATATCCTTTATCCCTTGGCTAATAGAACTTTTCAACTACTTCACTGATTCTTAAACTAATCTCATGTGAAGGCTAATTACAATTTGACCCTTTTTCTTCTTTTCTACACACACAACAAATAATTACATGTGGCATTTATTTGTTTAATTGTCAAATAAAATGCAGCAATCATTTTTGTAAACATTTATTTCTATTTCTGTTTGCCCACTGGCAATTTACGCGGCGTATGCGCAATTTTTCGGAAGGGACGCGCAGGCAACATTGTTAGTCTGCTTCAACATTTATGGGCCAAATACCGAGTCCATTGTGGATTTTGTTTATAAAGCATAGAATTTGTTTTTGCCCAATTGACGAGTAAGTTCATGGATGTATTGTTTGTTTGAGCAGAGGGAGGGAGAGTGGGAGGTAGGTGGCCGAAGGGTTGCCAAAGTGGTCAACAACTGGAGGCGAACAATTGTTGATTGAGTCAGAATTGTGAAGGGAAACTGTTGAATTTTTATAACTTTAAATTTGGATTTATTTTATGTTTCTATAACTTTTAGTAAACTTTTCTTTTCTATTTTTTTATGAATGTAATTTAATAAAACAATTTAACTGAGAAATCTGTTTTTGATTTATACTTTAAAGAACATTTATCTATTATTATCTTAGATTGAAATTTAAAGTGGTTAATTAAAGTCATAAAACCAAATCGTACTTGAAACATTAAAAACTTTTGTAAATGCTTTTTCCGGAAATGGAAACAAGTTTTTCCTTTTGAGTGCAAAATGGAAGAATCTTAATTATAAATTTTCTTCTATAAGAAAGAATCCCATTGTTTATTGGGAATTTTTTCCTTAAAGGAACAAATTAACAAGTATAAAATTATCACTAAGTATTTATTTTTGGGGCCAATTTTCGATAGTTGTTAAATTTACAAGAGAAATGTTTTTTATTCGAAAGTTACTTACTTAAAGGCATATACATATGTATTATACTTGGGTAAAAGTAGCTCATTGAGGTGAACTGGCTCATTCATTCTTTTTTTCGAAGTAAGCCAACTCACTCATATGGCTCACTGGCTCACTTGTAGATAGCTTATAAGTTCACTTTGCGATCGCCAGTTGAACGAACCATAAGCTAGTGTGCCAAACTGAACTAGTGAGCCAAACTGAGCTAGTGAGCCAAACTGAGCTAGTGGGCCAAACTGAACTAGTGAGCCAAACTGAACTAGTGAGCCAAACTGAGCTAGTGAGCCAAACTGAACTAGTGAGCCAAACTGAGCTAGTGAGCCAAACTGAGCTATATTGAATGAACAAGCTCAGTGGCTCAGTTCAGTGAGCCATTCATTTTGGCTCACTTACTCATGAGCTACCCAAGTATAATATGTATACATATATGTCGGAGATTGAAATATTATTTAATTAGTAATATTCAAATAGAATGTAAAAACTAACGTATAACGACATGTTAAAGAAAACAGACATTCTTGAAAATGAAAGTCATGGCAGGACATTACAAAGATTAATGTCAAACTTAGCGGGAATTAAATTCGAGATCCATAGGGTTGTAACGGGCTAGGAGTGTGTAGTAAGACATGTGAAAAAGAAGGGCAGCAAGAGGCGACTTGCCAACGAGAGGAAATTCAATTTGGTAAGAGACACGCTCGAGACCAGTCGCGGCGACTCACTCAGCTCCTGGTAAGGAAGACAAAAGACTACAATATAAAGACGACTAACGACATAGATGCTTCTGAAGACAAAATAACCCATTTCCGACATATATATTATATAATATCTCATTCTCAACCAAGTCTGAACTGCTCATTTGAAGTCTCTTAACTTTGGCTTGTAAGATTGATAATTTTGACTATACAAGACGATTGTTAAACAAAACCAATTGAAGAAGCGTTAAATTTACAAAAGATCTGACAGGGAGTGAGTAATACAGAGAGTGAGAGAAAAAAAGAGAGAGATAGAGATAGAGACAGGGAAAGACAGAGGGATATTGATTCAGAGAGAGTGATACCTATTATACATATATGAAAAACCCGAAATCCCGAAAAATCGATTAAAACTGAGAATTAAAGGCCATGAAAAGTATTTTCAATCTTTCTGCCAAGAAAAACAAGATTTGAACCTCTGCAATCTATAAAATTCTTAAGTATCAATATAAATATATCATTTATAAATATAACATCCAAAGTTTCAATCAAAATAGTGTTAATTTTCCTATTCCATAACTTCTTGAATAGATTTAACAAGAAATAGCTAAATATTACATAATTTTATGGGAGAACTGCATTGTTTTTTATTATATAAAAGAAATTTCCTCATTTTTGTATGATATCCTGGCTAGTAGAATCAAAGTTGAACACATTTCTTTAGCATTATTAATCGACGAAAAAAAAACTTTTAAAATTATAAAAAATTTCACATATTTATAAGCATTTAGCAATTTCATCAATGTCCGGAAGAATAACAGAAATTTCACAAGATTTGAGCTCAAAAGGGTATAAAAGAATAAAAAAAATGAATTGTAAGCTGATTTTGTGAGTGTTTTTCTTTCTTTTTCTGTTTGTCACAAAATCTTACTCCCGCTCTCCCTCTCTCTCTTTCTTTTCCTATGCTTTTTTCTGGTTTTATTTGTAATATTTTTCTTTGCGATTTGCGACTGTTGGTAAAATTACTTCCTGGCAAGTAGCAACCATATCCGCATTCGCATCCACATGCACATCCGCAATGGGACTGGCAAATCGATTATGTTGCTATTACTTCCGCCAGTTGTCGCTAACAGATGCATTTCTCTTGCCTTTAGCTTGGAGAAGGAGGAAAAGAGAGAGAAAGAGAGAGAGAAAAAAAGAAAATGCCAAATATTTCAGCTTATTTTATGATTTAGCTTGCTCAGAGAGGAACAACATCTGCTCCTACTACTAGCTGCCAATAGATATCCCTTTGGTTGTTTGAGTTGTCACCACACACACACACACGCACACACAAAAGGCTATTAAAATTCCAGAATTGCCTGGCAGGTGGCATACAACTGACGCGCGCTCCACAATTCGATGCTTCTGTTTCACATGTTTTATCCAGAAAATGCTAAAGGGCAGGGATCATCATCATCATCATCATCGTCATCGACATGAAGAGGACATCATCAGCATCAGTATCAGCTGGGGGCCCTAGCAATTCAATTGCAAAATTCAATTGGCCATCGACCACACACAATCGCGGACAAACACACACACACATAGACATATATGTATATATGTATATGGCAAATGCATTTGATATATCCTCACACACAGATAGTGAAATGGCTAATTAGCTTGACAATGCGCTAAGCACTTGGACATTATCCCCCATTTTGGTCTGTTGTAGTTGCTGTCTGAGGACAGTTTTATACTGATTGATCACAAAATTGAGGAAAATGTGTGTAAAAATGTATATTATACACCCCTTTCCACCCCTCTCTTTCTCTCTGCTAGCCCAAAAAGGGGCGTTCTACTAAATGAAGTAAATGAGGCGCATTAATTAGGACAGCATTGCTCCAGCTTTCTCCCAACTTGAATGATGATGAAGAAGGCGGCTCGTCCCTGATGCTGCCATCTTACACTCAATTGATTTAATGACACAGAAACTCCATCCATTTCTCGGTGGGAGGGGTGGGGGGGAGAGCCGAATTGTCATCCGGTTTTCTCATCCATGTGTTAGTGTAAGTATCTCCAATTCTCATTTTATGCGTGTCACATAATAAATCTTATTTGATTTGTTTGTCCTTGCCTATGGGTCATTGTTTGTTGCCATTCCAGGCAGTCAGCCAGTCAGGCAGGCAGACAAGACAGGGAAGGCTAATTCGATTGGTCTACTTCATTTAAGTATCCTGGGCCAGCAGTTGGTCAATTTAATTAATAATCAAATTACGCATACGCCACGTGACACGATTTTGGTTTTTGTTTTATTTCTTGTAGGCAGTCAAAGCAAGAGAAAAACAAAGAGAGCTATCTATGTACATATACATATGTATGTATCTATGTATATAGAAAGAGAGATGGAGCTATATTCATATATAATTTATATCATGTGCAACTTATTTAATTCAATTAATATCTCTCTCCATCTCATTCGCTTTTGGAATGCGCATGCAAATGCATTAGAAATCCAATTAGTTACGGCTTAATATGTAAGCCTAGGTTAATTTTATCAATTTAGTGTGCATGCAGCTTAAATCTATAGATACATTTCACTAAAGCAGATAAATAATCTGATATATATTCAATTTGAAATAGATATCAAGTGAAAGTGATCCAATAAAATTTAACAAATAAACGAAAAGGAATTTAAATTTCCCATTTGCTTTAAGAAGAAAGTTGCTTAGTTGAGATCGAAATGGAAACCTTTTAACTAAGAAAGTAAGTCAAGTAAGTAAGACTTACTTGATTTATGAATTATGATTTGTTCTTATTATTTTTAGAGAAACTTTACAAGACTTAATATGACGAGGAATTATTATTGTTCTACACTATTTTTGCCATTTTTTGCTTTTGATTATATATTAAAGAAAAGATTTACTTGAACTAGATTTTCAAATAACGACATGTTAAAGGATATATAACTTAAGTTACATCTCTTAAAGTTCTTAATAGTTAACCTGATACTAAGAAATTTGAAAACGTTGTCTAACATTGTGTAATGAAATTGTCAACAATATCTCGAGTAAAACTTCATATTCCTAGCACAAATTGTACAGAAAACAAATATATTATATTAGAGTAGTGAAACTATTCTTTATTATCTAGGAGCTAATCATAATGATCCCCCCTGGATCCGCCACTTATCTTTATCCTATAAAACCTATAAAATATCCAACTGCTGGGATTTGGCCAACTATATAGAAAGCAGTTTTGCGAGTTACATATTCTTATGTATATATAATAATTATATTTATTTCCTAAAGGTTTAGGAATTTAACTTGCGCAATAAGACAGATTTTGGTTAAGATTGAAACAATTTCGAATGAAATTTGAACTTGTCTTCACAAAGATACATAGCGAACAGGTAAGCCAAGATGCCATGACCAAGGATACTAGATTCTTACTTGGCTTACTTATTGAGCTTCGTTTGTTGAAAAGAAAAAAAAAGAATTTGAGAAGCTTTTAAAAGCAGTGCTGAAGAAAAAGCAAAAAAAATAAAAAAATGAATTGTAGTGTGCCAAGGTACAGGATATCTGTCCCAGTCAACGTCCGGGTTACACCCTAACCGACTTATGTTCATGTCTTCTTTTTGATAATGCTCTTCTTGTAGTGTAGTTATACAATTTCAGCAATATCAACCATTAAATTGCAACTCGAACAAATCTTCGGTCTTCGATAACTTTGGGAATCAAATTCGATTTTAAAAAGTTCTATCGCCCGTCTTTATGTGAAATTAAATATTAAATTTCGATTTAATGGTGGAAAAGAAACTTCCTTGTTTTATAATATTTCATTTGGCACCAATCAAACAATTCATTCAACTTTTTGCCGTTCCAAATTCATATTTCAATTAGAGCAAACGAATTGACTCATCGATATTAAATTTCTGTTTAAACCTTTTATTAGGCGTGTTGGGAATCATTAAAAACTAAATAAAAGTGGAATAATTTTCAACATGTACACACCTTATTGAAACACAAATAATAACAAGAACAACAACATCAATAATTGCTTGGTAGAGATAACTAATTAAACACATTTTCGGTTTGCTTTGGCCCCCAAAACAAATTGCTTGCATATTTAAGAGAAATTTTAGGCCCACTGACCACGCCCACAATAAACACACAGACACACACACACATGCGTAAACACACACACATGGGGGAGTGGGTGATTTGAGGAAAACAATAACCATAAATGTTAACAAGAAGCTGCCGCAAAACTTAATGATGCCAAACAAAAAGGAAAAGGAGAACTCTGGTCTGGCCTGGTCTGGTCTAGGCCTAGTCTGGGCTTTGGTTAGGCTCTGTGACAGGTGCTAAGGTGTCTGTTCGAATACAATTTCCATTTCTCTCTCTCTCTCTCTCCCACTCACTGACTGTGTCTTTGAAATTAATTAGAAAACTGCGGTTACTGTGTCCTTCTTCTTCTTCTTCTATATGGCTTTGTCTACTTCAACATCTTCGTTAGAAGAAAACATTTGGCAACAACAAATTTAATTTGCGGTTTACTTGGCATTTAAATTTGCTACATTTGTTTTAGCCGGGCCAGAAAAGAGCCTGTTTTTAGATGGTTCTGCTTTTGATTTCAGATTTCAGTTAAATCTCAGTATTGAGAATTCTTGATTAAATTCCAAATTTCTCTAGCCAACATTATTTTCAACCATCTCAGGGGGGGGACGGAGGACTTTGATTGATTAACGTGTGTGAATTGAAAGTGTTAGAGGGAAAAGTCAAACCTTTTGGACACATTTTTGTTGCCAAAAAGGCAAATGACTGATTGTCCTACGACAATGTTTCGTCTACTTACAGAGGTATAAACATACATACACTGAACAAATATATATATATATACATATATATATCCATATCCATGCAGTCAGCAAGGCGACACGCTTAGCACATGAAAAATTGTTTCACACTTTCATCTCGCATATTATAAAACATATGCTTTAAGTAATAGCAATGGCAAGTGAAGTGAAAGATTATAAATATTCTACAACCCCCACCTCCCCCACACTCTCCCATTCCCGTATATCATGTAACAGATTGCTGAAGCAACAAATATATATATAGATGAACCTATGTTGGCTTAAGATTAATTTTTTGATTGACAGCTTTTGATACTTCAAGTAAAGCCGAAAGAATTTTCTTCGATTTCAGACAAAGCACACACATGAGGGAGAGAGAGAGAGAGAGAGAGAGAGAGAGGGAGAATTATAGAGTTAACTTTAAAGTTTAGCCATTTTTAATATTGCAAATATTAGAGTTGATTTGATAAACAATTCAATATTCTTCATTCGAAAATCATATAGAAACAATACAATAAAGAAATCTAGTTATATAGTCGATTGCTCATATTTGATATATATTTTAGAAGATGTTAGTTGATTCTTATTCTAGCCTGCTTATGTCCTTATCTGAATGATACCTTTTAGATCTGTTTTCTAAACTAATGAATATTTTGATATACTATATTTTAGTAGCCAATTTTTTAACAGACACATCTGTTGGTCGTAGAAGTTTTTTGCTGGACAGTTTTTTTAATTTTTGGCTCTATTCACCTTTTCTGAAGGGTATACTTGGGTAAAAGCATCTCATTGAGATGAACTGGCTCATTCGTTCTTTCTTTCGAAGTGAGCCAACTCACTCACATGGCTCACTGGCTCACTTGTAGATAGCTTATAAGTTCACTTTGCAATCGCCAGTTGAGCGAACCATAAGAACTAGTGTGCCAAAATGAGCTAGTGGGCCAAACTGAACTAGTGAGCCAAACTGAGCCATATTGAATGAACAAGCTCAGTGGCTCAGTTCAGTGAGCCATTCATTTTGGCTCACTCACTCATGAGCTACCCAAGTATACTGAAGGGACATCTTTCTTACCCAGGACACAATTTTTTTTAAATTATTAACAAAAAAAAACTTATTTTATGCTTTTAAACCCGAAAAAAATGTTGCACATTCTCCTATATTAAAATTTTGCACACATTTCTGAATTGTTGAAAAACTGCTTATTTTCTATATTTTGTATCGATTATAACAATCTTAATTGTAACGACACTTTGTCTCGGAAAGTCTTTTCTTTTCTCTGCTTAAGTTGCAGGCTTTGATTCTATTTTCGCTTCGTTTTGTTGTAATTCCCAACTAGTTCAAGTCTTGTCAATGCATTAGTAAGAATCGATGGGAAAAGCTGCTGAGGAACGAAGTTAAAACCTTATGTACATATAACAAAGCTAAGTCATGATATCAAGCTAGCAAATAATTTTTATTATAATATTTTATTAATGACATTTTGTATAAATACAATCAGAAAACATTTTTCTGTATAGATTGCGATCTTTCAAATCTATTGGAATTGTTCGGATCGGACGAGTATATTTTAATACTTTTATAAGATTTGTTAGACCCAAACAAAACACTTATTTTACGATCCGCAAAGTAAATATTTTTATATAATTTAAAACTGTTTTTAATAGAAAAATTATGATTGTTGCAGCATAGCAGAAATTTGTTCAATTCATTGATTATTTCATAGATTTATCTATTAATAGTCCCAATGTACATAAATCTGACTTCAGTTAAAATCGTACATTAAAACTAACAAGTTGTCTACAAAAACCATTTTCAATCTAAAGTTATACAAATAACAAGGCGGCTATAACAACTTGACAGAGATGCATTTTTTTTTTTTTGTACATTTCTTTGAAAATATATCTATCACATAATACTTGTCACACTGACTGCAAAAAGTATGCGCATAACTCAAGACTTTTTTTCTGCCATTTATTTTTTACACAATATGCATGCCTCAAGTGTTTACAAATAGGATTCCGATTCCGATTCGGATTTGGATTTAGAGAGAAAAATTCTTTCAACTTTTACGAAGGAAATAAAAAAACTTTTTTTTAGCTACACACACACACACACACAAGCACGCACACCCATGGACCAACGTCATACAAAATGCAACTTTCTTAGCAAAAAAGAAATAAAACTAACAGGTATAAAAAAAATATACGTCCATATATAAATATATATGTAGATGTATGTATATATGTATGTATATATGTTGCCAAAGTAAACGGAAACATTAAAATTTTATTTGCGGAAAAAGCGAAGGAAGAGCCAGGGAAAAAAAACTTTTTGACGCTTTGTGAGACATTCGACTATAAGTTTACCCTATACTAAGTAGAAAAAGCAGTCTTAACAAAAAAATAAACTATCAAACTGCTTCCCATTCCGAATAAACTAAAGAACTAGAAATGAAACGTTTCCCCCGAATAAAATTGTTTAGACATTAATTTAAGAGAATTTTCTAATATTTTTTATTCGACCGTTTCTCGTTTTTTTTCATGGTTTCATAATCAGTTCATAGCTTTTACAGTAGGCAAATGAACTACTCCAAAATACAGACCGAAAACGATTCTAACTCAACTTCGAAAAGTAAAACAATTGATATTCACTTGGAAAAGGTGGATTCACTCTTTAAAACGATTCGAAAACGAGTAGTGAACTGTTTACCTTTGCAGTTAATTTAAATAGTTATAAAAATGATTTTAAAACTGTTGTTGTATGTTATATCCTATTCTGCTTTTTTTTGCCCTGCAATTGGAAAGGTTCCAATAAGATTGGGATCTTGACTATTAATCTTATTGGGACAATAGGAGATATCTATTTATATTCAGTCGAAAATCCCTAACTCCAAGTGCCATAATCTTGCTGAAATTTTCGAGTTGCGAAAACTTTTTGTTAGAGAAGTGAAATTCACTACAGATTTCGCTTTGCTACCTTTCTTTTTTTCGAGTTAGCGCGAATTCGAGTTAGAATTTAGAGTTAGCAAAGTTTTACTGTACATATAAGAGTCGAATAGCAATCATAATAAGAAAATAACTTTCTTAATCTTGATTTTATTAATAAAATTTAAAAAAAAATGGTCACTTGCTCAGAGGTTTTCGATTTTTTACTGACACGTAAAATTTTTGGGTGTTCAGTCTTTGGGATGTTCACTGTATAAAGGGTTCGCTAATACCCAGACACAGCTTTCATTACCTTCCTTTAGTTATTGCATTTTGTTAAAACTAATATACCTTTCCTCCCACATAGTTACGAGGTATTCAAAAAAAAGTAAGCTTTGCCCGCAGACAATAGCACGCAAAAGCGGCATCAGCAGCGATTTGTAATGGACGAAACGACAAGTTTACAAAGAGATATCAGATTAAATGATATCTCAATTCCCCTTCCATTGCCCCCACCACTCTTGACCGGGGTCTTATCAATCTCGATTAAAGCTTCTCAAACCAACAAACAACGAACAAAAAAAAAAAAAACCAGTTGCATTCAAGTAAAAGACTCTTGTTGCAGAAAAAAAAAAAGGAAAAGGGAAGAAAAAACCTTATGACAAATGGCCAGCAGAATGCATATTTATGATTGCACATACACACACACACACTTACCCACTCAAGGGCAGACCAGTTATTTGTGTTGTTATTGTTGTAGGCACTTTCAGAGAGAGAGTCCTTGTACTTTTCGTTCTGGTAGTGTACTCGCATGGCTTGGTTAAAATGCCAGCACAAACTTTATACGCACGTAGTCAATTACTCATACCAGAAATAGTAGCAACAGCAACAACAACAACAACAACAACGATGTCAGCATCATCAGACTGTACCATGCCCACTTACAACAAACGCCCCATATAGCTACATATGTATGTACAAATATATATGTATATATATAGTCATTTTCCATTTTGACCACTTGAAAAAAAAAAAAAAATGAAAAGCAAAGTAGTACACATGATAGAAAATATACGTAAAAAAATATAAGACAAAGCGAACTCAAAATACTCTACGATTATAAAAAAAAATTTATAAATTTTAGTTCTGTATACTCGATAAGAGGCACAACTTGGTTTTTGCATCTACACAAAGGTCATTTTGTAAGAAAATAGTTATTAAATTAATTAAACATTCAAAACACTTTTTTTTTTTAACTAAACTGCAAAATTAAAGTAAGTTCGAAAATATCTCAAAATACTTCAAATCGCACTGAAGAACTGTTTTTGAAATAAGAATCAAAACCCTTCAAAAATATTCAGCACGTGTTAATAAAAATTTTAATTTTCGATGGATTGAGTTGTATGTTTCAAATTAAGTAGATAAAATCGTAGAATAATTGATTGAATCCAATTTCTGAACATTTATAATGTCGTTACTGCATGGCTATATGATACATTTTCGGTTTAAATTGATTTCACTTGTGTCCTCGATTTTAGGAAATCCCATCAGAATAAATAACTAATTTTGGTTAATATTTAAATTAAGATAAACTAAAGATTTTCCTATAAACCTTTTTGTTATTGTTTTAATTTTATCCCTAACTATAAATTACGATTGATTATTGTGATTAAATTCTGCTGATGTCAGTTGAAGAAACAGGATTTTTAGGCCAAAGCCACCAGTTCTCTTTGATACCAATTTAACCCCAGCAACAAATTTAAATCTACAAAATTATTTTCAGTTACAAATCAACAAGCTCTTGTCAGACAACACATGAGCTTTCGTTTTAAGAAAAAGCTTTTAAATTACTTATAAACTAAAACCGCCCATATAAAATTTGAAAATAAGGGGAATTTAAATTTCCCATTAAACAATCAGTTAATTTGAAAATAATTTACTATACAAAGCGTTGCTTGGGTGATAAAAACTTTGTTAATGAATTGTTTTTGAATATGACTAAAAAGTTATTAATCAAAAATATTAAAATCTTCATTTCACTTACCCGAAGAAACACGAGGTAGAAAATTTTCTTACACAATTCCAGCTTTGCGTTAATAAATAAACCACTTGATATCTTGTAAACTAAAGAAAGTTTAAAATGTTAATAAAAAAAAGAACAAAATTTATGTTAAACTTATACTTACATGCAGCAATTGGTGATTTAAATGAAACATGCAATGAAATGTGTATAAATGATGCTAATGATTATACCTGAATAATTAAAAAAAAAAAAGGTTTATAAATAGATTTTGGTTTGTCATTACTTATGGCTTACATTTCTTTGGATTGCAGCAAGTAACCAAGGAATTCTCCAATCAAATTTTAAGACAGGATACAGGAGTTAATACATACCACCGCTAATATATAGACTAATCACAACATTGATCGGATAAGTCAGACTTAACTTACATAAACACACAAATGTCAACACATTTTTGGAAATCGAAAGAGAAATCGCTTTGATTTTACAATTAATAGGTACATAAAGCAACAATTTATCATTTATTTTCATTATCATTTTTTTTCTTTCTATAGAAAAATAAAGTCATTTATGTATAATTATTATGTAGCTCTATCTATATATACGAATATATATCTATATATCGTGTTGTTCTTTCTTTACAATTAGTTTCGCTCAAGTTTGTTGCGAGGTGTGCGACATTGGTCGGATTGATACAATGTTCCCTTAACCGAAAACAATAAAAACCTGAAGAATACTTAAGATGTTTTTGTTTTTTGCTTTTAAACTTTACAAGTTCTATAACAACTTTATATATAAATATATATATAGATATATATAAATCTGTATGTAAGCGATATATAAATGCTAGAAAAATTAGTTTAAGCTTTTGTGTGTGTGTGTGTTGTTGGTTTGATGCCAATGTTAGAAAAGTCAATTGGTATGTGGATGTTTCTGTTTTCTGTTACAAACTTGTCTTAAACTAACTATAGCAAAGAATTAATTTAGCAAGTTTGTGTGTGGACTGTGACTTTTAACTTAGATAACTAATGTGAGTGGCTCATATAATAATAGTGTTCTCCCATCTAGTATTCAATGGGATTTGGATCACGAGGTTTGCGTGAATATTTCAAGCCCAAATCATCGCCAATTTCATCAATTACTTCCAAAGCATAATCCAATTGCTCTTTGGTATGGGCAGCCGATAGACAGAAACGAATACGTCCTTCCATAATGGGTGTGGCTGGGAAACCTGCGCCCACAACAGCTATATGACGGGTTGTTAAAGTGCGGACCACAGCTCTGAAAAAAACAAATATAAATAAATAAACAAAATATTCAAGTTTACAAACCCCGACTAAAACTTACCCAATTTTGGAGAACAAATAGACCAACATGGGCACAACTGGTGAATCCTCATGGCCATAGGTAATCACACCAATTTGGGCCAAACGTCTGCGGAAATATCTGGTATTACGAGCCAATTGCATTATCTTATTACGACCAGTTTCAGTGCCATCTTCACCCATTATGGTTTTCATGGACGTCAAGATCTGCTGGGTAATGGGAGGTGATATGGAACCAGCATAGCAATGGGCATGACTATTCGTACGCAAGAAGTCAATCAGTTTCTGCAAGACAAGTTAAACAAAATCAAATAAAACTCTTCTATTTTCTTATGTCTTTTTATAATTACTTTAGAGCCAGCCAAGTAGCCACCAGCACTGCCAAAACTCTTGGTAAATGTACCCATCAATATGTCCACTTCTTTCGGATCCACTTTGAAATAATCGGCAATACCACGACCATTCGGTCCCATGGCACCAACACTGTGTGCCTCATCCAAATACAAATAGGCCTTGTATTTCTTTTTTAGGGCAATTACTTCGGGAAGACGAACAATTGATCCTTCCATCGAAAAGATACCCTCGACAATGATCATTATTTTCGTCCAGGGGAGGCCACCCTTTTTAGGATTACCATAGCAGACACCTTCACGTAGAACTCGCTCCAAATCCTTCATACTATTGTGTTTGAATACTATAATTGTGGCACCCGATAGACGTAGTCCCAAAATGATCGAAGCATGATTTTTCTCATCGCTCACAACAAGACAATTGGGTCCCAGGAGAGAGGGTAAATTTAAGGCATTTGTGGCAAAGCCCATGCCAAAAACGATGGCATCTTCAACACCAAAATAACGGGCAGTCAATTTCTCCAATTCCTCGTGCTGTTCGGTGTTGCCCAATTCACAGCGAGAACTGCAATAGGCTAGACCAGCACTACGGGCACGTTCTTCGGATTCATCGGCGCATGGGCCAGTGGCGGCAGCAAAACCCAAATAATTGTATGATCCCAAGTTCAGGCAACGTGTCTGGGTCCCGGTGAACTTGAAACTCCAACCATAATCATCTGTGACACGATCCTTGAGTGTTAGCTCATCACCCGGCACACTGCAAATGGGACGATTCCAGCAATCCTTGACACGACGATACACATAACGCGAATAGAAACTCTCGAATGCATCATAGAGAGTGACATAACCCTCGCGTCCCTTCTCGCTGGCCACTTTCGGTACAAATAGCAATTGATTGATATAGCCCAATATCATCAGTAAATAGAATCCCAGATAGGTAAGGCAGGCGGTATGCAAGGGCACCTCCTCAAAGGATGTTTTAGCATAATGTTCCTTTTCGGGCGATAGTTTACCCTCTGCTTGGCTCGGCTTAAAATCGGGCTTCTCCTTAACTACATTTTGTTGGCCGTTTATTTGCAGATTCTTTGCAGGATGATAATTACTGGAGTTGGCATTCTATAGATAAGGGGAAAAAAATAATGGGAAAAAGATTTATGATTTGTCATTAAATTGCTTCGCTTATCAGTTGATTGACTACAGCTTATCGCTGAGAATCTACATAACGCTTGCTTTTTTTTATTTTTGTTATAAATAACTTATCATAGGACAAGTAATCGCATAATTATTCCCATATACCAGGGAGGACAAACAGGTGCGAATAGTAATTGATTAGAGAGAGAGAAAGAGCGAGGGGGGGAGAGTCCAAACACTTATCAAATAAGAAAATTGTTCCCTATGTTTTCTATATTGTATTTAAATTGAAATAAGTTTTAATAATTTCTAAAATTTTCCCTAAAGATCATTTGGAATAGTTTTCTAGTGCTCTCGGTTTCAAATTTTGAAAAATTTTTAAAGTTTCTCTTAATATAACTTTAGATAACTTTGTACTTTTCTTTAATAAAAAGTTTGCAAAAGTTTTTAATGAATATATTTTTGGATAATTTTGAATATTTCTTGAAATCTGATTTCACATTATTCTTTAATATTCTAAGAACATTTTAAATAATTGTTTAATTTTCTCTAAAAAAAATTTTAGATTGTTTTGTAATTTTCTTTGAATACAATTTTGTATGATCGATTATTAATCTGGATTATTGCTAGCAAAAACTGTTCTACAAAAACTAGTTAGGTCAACTGTTATACAAGAATAATACTTATGTTGAAAAACCTTTACAAACATAATAGAATTTGAAACCTTCCAATGACTTCAATATACTAAAAATGGGATTTTTATGGCATAAAGTCGACAAGAATTTTTTTGACACATTATATTTCTATAAACTTTCAGGTTTAACATAAATTGTCCGATATTCCTTGGACAAAGAGTGGTGTATCCCAATACTTCGATCAGCTTTTCAGTTCTTAACCTATAAAACTGTTCTAAATGCCAATTTCTTCCTATATAAAAAGATATATCGCTTGGAGTTAATTTAAACAAATTCTAGATACAAACGATTTTTATTTAAATTATGTTTTTTTTCAATTATCTGCAGTAATAACTAAGTTATTCATACGTATGTACATAATATACAGATATACTAGCATCTCACATTTTGCCTCTCTGCGATTTTATCAGTTAAAAGTTCAAATTACGCTTTCGTTTTCAGAGATATATAAACAAATGTGGTACAAATGCATAAAAGTAAAAGTATTTCATACAGATCGGTCTACTATATCATAGCAGTGATCACTTAAAAAGTCTCTGAGAGTGAGAGAGAGCAAGTAGGGGCACGGCCTAGCGGCCCTTTGGTCTTCTGTGATTTTTATCAGTTAAGCACAATGATTCAATTAACTTTTAACTCACACATACATGTAGACAGATACATAGATATATATGTATATAGATATTGTATGTATTAATAACTACATATAAACATACATACCTATGTATTTATATGTATATACATTTCTTACTCTCCTCACGTCTCTCTTGCTTATTAAAATGAAGTCACACTCAATATAAAATGAGAGGGGAAGCCATAAAAAAAACCAACAAATTGGCACACTTATTGTAGTAATGTTATATAAACATATACATATATATACATAGGGTTAGCTATATAACTAACAGACTAATTGTCGTAAGAATAACGTAATTTGTTTTATATTTTTATACACCTGAGATATGTATGTGTGTATGTATATATGATAACAATTATAATAGTAATAATAAACTTTTTTATGGAACAGGAACTATTATTGATTTTTTGACTGCTAAACGTAGGTCATACGATGAGTGAGAGATCCACCAATATTTGTATCTATCTACGTATATACATATGTATGAGTGTGATATGTATAACTATACACACACACATATATAAATCAACAACAATCATATAACAATAACAATTTGACAACAATGATATGCCATGTTTATTATCATTTTGGACTTCCATATTTCGTCAGAGTTTTCAACAAAAATTTTAACACGCGATTTTGGTTTATATTTAGATTGCACATAATGTTCATTGAGCAATGAAATCAGAATTGCAACTACAACCGATTGATTAACTCCCACAATATCATGCAACATTGGTAACTTCTTAAACGAATTGAAAAACAGAAACCAAAACCGATATCAACTTTACTTTAATTCAGTTGCCAAGTTAAGAAACGAAAACGGGTTGCCCTTCCCAAAACGATATGTCAGGAATCGAAAACATTGTCAGTCGTCTGAGCTGTCAGTCAAAATTTAGAAATTATTTTGACGTATCCGTCCGTCGTCCACTTGATTAGCCAAAGTGTTAATCGGTTCTATTTCAAAGTTTCCGGCTTTATTCTTTCGATTTGGTTAGCAAATCTTTATCGAAACTTTGTACCTTGGTTTTGGGCTAGTATGTGTTAAGTGCTTTAGTCTCTCTCACTAGTCAATCAAATTTGAATAATCATAAAATAAAATAAATCTAGCCCGGGGTTTAATCTTCAAGTACCGTACACTTGAGTTTAACACTTTTTACTTTATAATCTTATAAATCACGACACTTGGAATCCATTGAAAACGATTTTACTATATGTCTACGTTATGCATCAGTTTGCATATCAAAACGGAAATGTATAAAAATATCAATGCAAATAGAGTGATAAAAATATATAGAAGGAAATTAAAGTCGAACTTTTCTAACTCAAATTCTTTGTACTTCGAACAAAAATAAACTGCATTAGAGTGAAATATGTATAGAACTTCATTTCTTAAACTCGAATTCTCGATTATTCGAGCTAACAGATTTCGATTTATTTACTAAAATCAAGAGCTAGGTAAAATTTTCCTTTAGATTTCCTATTGGAATCAGATCTAGTTAACATTAAGGTGAATTTCCTATGGGAATCCGATCAAGTTAACAATAAGGAGTCTCCATGTATATATTTAAAGGCCTATAAATTAGTTGAAAAAGCAATAAAATCAAACTTATTTATACACCACTAAAACTGAACAACATAATTGAGCAATTTTAACAAAATATTCTTACAAATCAGAAGGAACCTTTATTATGATAAGACCATTTCAGACATAAATAGATAAAAATTTTACACAAATTCCTAACCGAAATGATCTAGATCACAAAAAATAAAATACATAACTAACAAATTTTTACCTTATCTTTTACAAATCACCGCCCAATGGAGGCACCCCCATAACACGCCAGATACCAAATGAATCACCCTAACCCACACTACGAGGTTAACGTAGAAAAAAAAACAAAAAGAAACATGGGCAATGCTGATAAAAACGTAACGCGTTGGGCATGGTTTGGGATCTAGCGCAGTTTCTATACACTTGCACTGAATTCAATCTGGTGGGATCCCTAGAAATCGTTGATAAAAACGGCACTCCCTAATAGTAGGGTTGCAAACCTATGTTAAAAATCAAATAGATCAATTTTCGTTAGAGTATCAAAACAAAAAGAACGGAAAAATTCAATGCGGCGGTGGCGGTGGGATGGTTTTCTTTTTTTTTTTTGGTAACGAAGCCAAACGAAAGGGAAAAATACTGCAGTGACCTAGAAAAAGAGGCAAACACTAACATCTGCACTCCAATTGCTTCATTTGCTCTATTTACTCTCGCTCTCTCTCCCTCTAACCATGCCGGTTTTCACTTTCTCTCTCTTTCTGTGTCTCTCTCCTTTGGCTCACCTTGAATTTCAGGGCCTGGGCCGCCTTGGCTGCACTGCGTCGTGTTCGTATTTCCGTATATGCCGGTGCCGAAAATTTTCTTTGATTTAGCATCTGAACCAATGCCTCACGTTGTTGCTCATCCACGATGGTGTTATCTAGCAGAAAATTCGAATTGGATGAGTTGCTATGGCCATTGGCTAATTTCCCATTGGCAATCCCATTGCCGTTTGTGGTGGCATAGCTTTGCTCGAAAGTTATTCCAGCATCGGTGTCCAGATTGCCCATTTTAAATTCCTTTAAATTTTTCTTTCTCTCTCTCACACACACGCGCGCACACACACCCGATTCGGATTCACTAGAATCGCAAACGTTTGTTGTTTAATGCTGAAATGTTTAATACTCGGTTATATATACTCGCAATACTGCAAAGCCAAGCAAACATTTCTCTGGCCGCTCAAGAAATCATAACCCAACAAGCATTTACAAGAGTAGAAAATGTCAATTTTAAAATTACTTACATTACATTACATTTACAAATTACTTAATGCGAATGCTCAGTAAAAACATGTATTCACAACACTGTTTACACTTGGCGCTTATGTTTAAAAGTATAGAAATTCTAGAATTTAAGGTCAATCTGTCGATATCTACACTATAATATATAAAACTTAACGCGAACTTTATGTAAAAGTTTTATTCGGTTCATTCACATTGGTAAATTGCAATCTAGAATCTATCATTTAAAAATCTTTGAAAGTTAAAAGCAGCAACTAATTCGAGCTTGGATCGAAACCCTTGTTAATCCTTATGTTCATACGCCGACAGAAGGCCTCCATTTCGTTTAATGAAAACATTTGTGTGTCGCGTTTAACACCTGCGGCGCCGATATCTTCAGGGACATTTTTACGATGGTGTAGATCGCTAAGTTTCTGACCACGCGTTATAGTAAATTCAGCCTCATCAAATAATTTTCGTTTGAGCTTGAAACTCATTTCGGATGTTGACAATGATGGTTGTTTAGTTTCAAGGATATTATTATTACTACGGCAACTTTCTTTTCCCAATTTCGTTATGAATGATATGCTCGAACCGCTGGAACTTAATTGCATTTGTGAACCTTTGGGTCGCTTTCGGGCCGCATTGATTTTAGCTTGGGCCATGCGTAAATGTGTCAAGAGACTTGGAGTATTTAGAGTTTTCTGGGCTAATGGAAATGGTGTAGCTGTGTTATTGGCCGCCCGTATAAAACCATATTCACGTCCACCGATTGGCATATGCGAAGTGGCCTCAACGTTTTTTTGATCAAAGCCGGCATTATTTTTAATTGGACGCGATTTGGTTACTTTGCTCCTGTACCGCAGAATTGATTTCATGTTTGTTTTCTTCACATTTGCCATTGCACTATACCATATATAACATATTAATCGTGGAGAGTTTATATGTTTATTTATATATATTTGTTTTTATATATATATATGTATGTCTATTTGTTGTTCCTATCTGGAATTCTTGTTGTTGTTTGAGCGCTGTAAAAACATTTAAAACGTTGACATCAAGAGCATTAGCTACTAGACACTTAGAATAGAAATTGTTTTATGTTTATATAGGAACAAAAATTTGTTTATTCCTCTCTTCACTCAAGGAAAAAAAATCACATTCACTGTATATATATGTATATATATAGAGATCCTTCCAAAGATTCAAGATATTTAGCATTAACAACCGGGGGGAACTGGGGGAGAACTTGGATCCGCCACTGAATATTGGATATGATGGACTTAGTCTCTTTCCGAATACTGTTTGTAAAACTTAAAAATCATCAATTTCTGGGCATGTTGATAATCACTTTGCGGCAATTCAACCGTTTGATCCAGTAAATTGTTTAAATTCGTCTGTGCTTCCTGTCGATTATGACTATAAATCGGAAATATATATAATAACATAATAAACTCCCAGTTCAACTTACCCAAATATCAAAATTGTCTTCTTAGGGAAAGTAAAGTCAACAAAGTTCGAATTCTCAGCAGAATTTTGATTGGCAATAATATTATAGTTTTCCAACTTTTTCCTAAGCAAATATTTAATAAGTAATTCTGGTTTGAATTTTTTTATAGTGATGGAATCGTCAGTATGCGGGCTGGAATGGTTTACAAATGTAGAATCGTATGTAATATATATATAATAAACCATTACCTCAGCTTTGTTGACACGTTCAATATCAAAGTTCGAACTTCAAGTGCTTTGCAAGTTTGGATTAGGTCATTGATAGTGGTTAAATCGTTAATAAGAACAGCAACCACAATAAGATCATATGATATATTCTGTCGGACAAAATCTGATTTCCCATATATATCACTTATGATGATGTAATGATATTGATGTAATAATATTCTTTTTTGCTACTCGCTCTGATTGAGTCTCTATGGTTTTTAGAGCACTTCGAAATTTCTTAAATGGTGTCATATCAATTTCGAGCATACTATTTGGTATACTATGTGACATATAGAATACCCAATTCTTTCCATGTAAATCGAATGAGACCTCTGATAATAAAAGCCGTGCTTCCAATTCAGGCGAAACCGGTTCGTTCGTAAACTGTGATCCTAGCGATTTCTTCAGAGCTGTAGCTGTGGGCAAAAGGATGCTGAAAAAAAAGAGCATAAATTTGAAATAATTTGTTTAAAAATCATATAATTCATTGTTTACCCTTCCTTCTCACATATGAAGATAAGACGTTGTAGAGAGACTAGTAACTCTTTTCCCGCTACAATGGGTAGCAATACATTGAAAATATCTTGGATTTCACTATATTTTAGATTACTCCATTGCTTTTTGACAAAGAAAACGTTAACAACCGATAATAAGGACATTTTCTGATTTGACTCCAAATTGGATATTGAACGCAATCGCTCCAAGAGTAACTTCGAATTCCGTATAGTTCCACCAACAATCAGTTCGTACATACAAGTAATATTGAATTGCTCATTTCCGGAAAATAATGCCGACCACATGTCATCTGAACATATATATTTTCCTCTTATGTTCAGCAAAGCTTCGGCAATTCGAAATTTATGCCTATGCTCCTTTGAGTTAATTATATAATTTGGATGATTCTCAGATAATTCTTTATTCATTCGCAACAATTTATCACCAAGTTCCATCACATAGGATAGAGTTTGGGTTGAGGCATATTTCATAAATGTTCTTATCACAGATGGACATTTTGAAGTGCAGTTCAGCTCAGCCCTATGAAAAGAAAAATAAAGATTTATTTTCACTCTACTCGATTATTAGTTTTTCCCTTACCAGATGGGCATTGTGAAAGATTGCTTGAATAATTTGATCAATTGGTACATTTATATCAGAATTCAATAAGCCCGTAACAATTTCTATTTCAAAAATATTATGAATATGATTGACGATCTTTCTTTTCCTTTGATTGGAATAATATCATCATAAATCTGAACAATTATTTGTACAGCAATGGGATGCACATTAGCCTCAGTTAGACCAAGTGACCATAGTTGATTTAGCAAGAATTTGGCCTCGGTACTGGGAAACTTTGTCACTTTAAGATGGACACACTCCAAGATATTGGTAACCATTTGACGAAATTCCGAGGAGTCTACGATATCATCATTTGCATTCGAAGCAATCACTAAAGCTGAGATCAGGTTGTGAAATATCTTTGAAGACAAGTTCACCTTTTTAGTCTGGAGCAGAGTATAGATGGACTGCAGCACTCGTTTCATGGCCAAACCTGAGATATTCCCCTGAAGTGTGTCAATAAGATCGGATAGCAAATCATTCATATCGGTAATGTCAATTGTTAGAGAATGAAGTGGTAAATCCATATCCAGTTGTTCTTTATATGGACAACGATTAGTACTCGGAATGCTACGCCTACGCGGCTGTGATACCAAACGTGGTGGTAACATGCGCGGGTACGGCATTGCATTTATTTTGATTTGCTCTCCAGTGCCGCAAAATCAATAAAGCAACACAGCGCACTTAATGAAAAAAAAAAAAAACAAAATTCCGACAGTTTGCAGTTTTTGCGCTCACAGCTGATATGAAAGTGGCGGGAAAGTGGTGTAGCGTTGCCAGTTAACATAATACTACCAGCTGCGCTTCAACATTGCCAGATCTGGCAGTGCGCTAGATTTAAAAGAATAGTTTTGGGATGGAAGAGCAAACTTTAGTAGTTACTTTTTCGTATAATCCCCTGTAAAAGAAATCTTTATTAAATTAATTCGTATTAATTAGTTTATAAAAAATAACTTCAAATTTACAGTAGTTCGCGAAAATATCAACAAAAACTTTTATGAAAACGAAACGAAAAGTAGTATAATTTTCTTGAAATCGCATTGGTACAGCTGCCGTATAATTCCGTTTGATTCCATCACACTAAACATATTAACAAAAACATTTTGACAAATGAATTATATTGTTTCATTTTGCCGCCAACTTCAGTAGTGTTGCATAATTAAAACATTATACCAACCATGCGTTGCCACACCGTTAATCTAATAACGCGCTAGATTTGAATGTAAATCTACAAAAAAAAAAGAAGTTGAAATTCTATCAATGTCTAACATTTATTCTTTTGCCCTATAAAAATATAATAATGAGAAAAAGAACTATGTCACCATTTAACTAATACAAAGGTGGCTCAAATCCTTTGTGAATACGAATGTTCATTTGGTGGCAAAAATCCTCCATATCCTTATATGATGTATATTTTGTATCCCGACGAGGAGATAGGGTCATGGCAGCCTCTGGATGCTTTATCTCGCTAAGCTTCTGTCCTCGAGTTATGGTAAATTCACCTTCATCAAATTGCTTTCGCTTCTGCTGGAATGTCATTACCATTGTTGAGCGACACTCAATACCGGGCGTGATTAATTCCTCAGACTTGATTGGTGTTGATGAGTTTGAGGATGTTGCGGTCGCTGCAGTTGCAATTCGAAACGATGAAGCACGCTGCCTACTCGTTGACTGGGCCTTTCTTAACCGAGCTAATAGAGATTTGGCATCAAATGATCCTCTTACCGCTGGGAATGGTGAAGTTGGCTTGCCTGTCCGAATGAAACCATATTCCCGTTCACCTAACGGTAAATGCGATGTTGCCTCCACGTTCCTTTGATCGAAACCCATGCGCCTCTTAAAAGGTTGCTCCTGGATTTCTTTATTGGCTAAGGTCATAATTGACTTCATATTTGATCCTAATGATTCTTGCGTGTCGTGGATAATGTTTAATCTATACTTTTTTAGTAAAAGATATCCTACAATTGTACAGTTATGTAGTTGTTTTTGATGTTCTTAGTTCAGTTGTTTGATACTGTTTGTTTTTATACACAATTTTACTCACAAAGTAATGAAGTATGGATCATGACTTACTTGAAGTACAGGGAAAAAAATATATTTATAAATATAGAAAAGAAATTACATTTTACACCACTGTGTCCGATAGTGTCTATACCTTATAGTAGTTCGATCTGTTCAGTTTTTAAACTTTCCTCGCGTACACATCTAAAAAGCTTCACTATAAAGTTTCAACCATATAGCTTTAAATTTAAGGTCTAAACGGTGCATAAATAGACAGATGGACGGACAAACGGACATGTCAGACTAATTTTGTTTTAGCCTTTGCAAGGATAAAATAAAGTGGATATCTGAAAGCTTCTTTTTTTAAGACCAACTATGTAAAAGAAACGCTACGTAAAAGATAAAATTCTTATTTTTCAGTATACATAAAGTGATTGATTTAAATGATTGGTGATATAATTAATAGTAAAAATCAATGTCATCGATTTGGTTGCATATTTTACATTGCTCCCGAATAAAATATAGATAAATAAATTAATAAAAATAATACGTATATGTATGTAATTTGTAAAAAATCATAAAGAACTTGCCTATTGAGAATTTCAAAATTTTAGATCAGCAATAATTAGTTTCTTGGTAGTTCACATAATTGTATAGCATACATTTGGGATTGCATATAATTTCTGTTGCATGAATTTAGGCTGAGAATGCAAACTTAAATTGAAGTTTAAATAGATGGATGAACATGCATTACTTAAAATATGAATATATAAATATGTAACTAGATGGCTTATGTATTATAATCATTTCCTAGATATACTTAACAGGAAAACAAAAGCCACAACAGAGTTTTTTTTTTTTCAAAAACAAAGATAAAATATTATATAATGTTACACCTGTTACAATGACAAATCTACATATTAGATCAGTATTAAATAAAATTCCATATCGTAAAGATTTTGTTGAGAGAACATTTGAACGGCATATTTCAAAAGTTCCTTGAGAGACAAAAACCAAAGACCAAAGTGCGTAAAGCGGCAATTGTAGTAAAATTCATGAGTCGAAAAGGCAAAAGTGCGTTGACTTCATCTATACCAAATAGGCCTATAGACTGAACTGAGACTGATCTATGGATAAATCTCCATTATTTTGTATGTGGATGTGGATTGTGCTTCTCTCTTATTTTTTTTTTTTGTCTTCTTTTGCGGAAGAATTTCAACAATTTGTAAATTAATTGAGAATGGAAATTTTGGTTAACAACAAGAATGAAAGGCTATTGACACATTTCAAGGATTTTCTAGACACATTTTAAAAACATACAAAAAAACATTGAACTCGACACTTTTCGATTTCGTTTTACACTAACAAAAAAGGAAAAAAAAACAACTAGAAAAAGCTGAAAAAGAACATTATGCAGGTTTAAAGTAAACAAGACATAAATTTCAATGAAAAAGAAGAAGTGTACGGAAAAACCTTGTTTATAAGCAAGTTAGAAGAGCACAATTTTTAATTAAGTTTTGTTATCAAATACCCTGTAAAAGGAATGAGATGATAGAATTGTCAATTTCTTATAGTTAGTCTTTGTTATCCTTCGACTTTTCAATAAAAATTAGTGCTAGCCTTAAAATAGTTGTAGGTAATTCTCTTGATTAGAAGATAAGAATTTTGCATCGATAGAGACGATCTTTAAAGACAGGTGCTCTCTTCAGAGGAGCAAAGTTATTGGAAAATCATCGGGAAAATCGTTTAAAAAATCAACTAATAAAAACGTGGTAGATTTTAGATAATTCTCTTTCTTTGATAGGTGATGTTTAGGTAGGTACTAATCTATCTTTTCTCTCTGACAGGTGAACTTTAGGTAATACCCTTCCTTTGACTAAAACAAAGGGATTATAGACGATAGGATCTATACATGAAATGGATCAGAGTTAAATGGCAAATTTTCCTAACAGCTTTAAAAATAATCAACCAAATAATAACTGTTCATATTTTCTCATTTTCTTTACATTTTCTAAAAGTTCTGAATATTTTTGAATGCCATATTTCAGGTTCTAGTTAAATGTGTCCAAAAATCAAAGATGTATAGGATATATTTTAATTCAGTATTCAATTTTTATACTTTGTCTAACAACAAGAAACTACGACACATTTTCCATGTTAGTTTAAAATATTTCAAGTTGAATAGTTTAGTTATGGTAAAGAATATTCAAAAGTCGGCATCTAGAATCAATATACTAGTATCACTAATCAAATGCCAGCAATATATATCGTTTCCCATGATTCTTACCAACGATATGCAAAATGATTGCCAAATTGTCGTTTAACGAAACAAAGTAAAAAAAAAAAAAAAGAAAAAATCTATTTAAAAGATGGCAGAAATTTGCTACTGCACGATCTAAGGGTGAATAAGGGGGAATTGTGGAGGCGGTTGGGCCCTTTTTTACCTTACCCAAAAACCGGGTCAACTTCAAATCAATGACAGCGACAGCGGCACCCAAAAAAAAGTAAAGTTAAACTGAATTAAAACTAAATATATGTACCAAGGATACACTATCTTATACTCTTTAATGGAATAACTCTATACTTCTGCTATAAATTGGCAATATATTTATTTATAAATCAAGTACCTAATTTTGCCTTTCTGTCCAAGGCAAACAACTCGATAATTTAAAGGGTACAAACAACAACTACCTTAAGCGATTTCTGTCAAAGTTCTAAACACTTCTTATCTCTCCTAAATCAAAGTTTTATTTTGTTGTATACTTATTTTATTTGGTGTCAAACTGTTTGCACTTTGAGTGAGTTCAAGTACAAACTTTGGCAATTAAAATCGGAAAAAATGTAAAAAACTTTAGGTCAGGGCATTGTCTTTGTGTTACCCAAATGAAAATTTATTTAAATTATTTTTACCAATTTTAAAGAAAGGAAATCCCTATTAATCTATTGGGGACACCTAGCAGGTATTTATGATTCTCTAAGAAATGGCTTGGGGAAATCAGACCTTAATTAACAATCAATCCGAAAGCTGTTGCAAAAAGGTCTACGCAATTGATAACATTTAAATTCAAACATTAAAATATTCTTTAATCCTTTGGTTATTAATATATATTTTATAATTTTTGGTACTTGTCATATCTTGAGGCGGCAAAGTCTCGAGGCAGAGTGGTTAATTTGCGTTTAACGACTTTAATATACCCTTTTACCCTATGTTAGCAAACTGTAAAAAGTTGTGTAATCCAAAGCAAAATGTGCATATACTGCCGCCCACTATGCCACACTCTTAACATCAATAACAAAGCTTTTTAGCATAATTACGACTTGTTGAGCTTCATAAATATGGAGAGTTAGAGAAAGAGAGAGAGAGAGAGAGAGAGAGAGAGAGAGAGAAAAGTGCAGTTAGGTCTGCAGGCTGGCACATTATGCGAGGGTTAGTTAAAATTACTGAGATAAAACATAAGAAGTTAGAAAAACGGGAAATAGAAAAAGTAAATTCAGTTTTGGTGAACTTAAATAAAGAAAAAAAAACAATAGTAATAAAAGTAAAATAATAGTAAAGTAATATGAGAAAAAAAATAATTTTGCTAATATAATATTCAATAGATTAAAAATTAGAAAGTAAAGTAACAGAACAAATATTTATAATATATAAAAACAGATTACATTAAGATTATATTATATTTTTTAAGTGTTATGAACAAATATTTTTTAAATAAAATATAATATATTTTTTTTTATGCTCGTTTAAAAAGTTTAAAACAATCTTTTTAGTCTTTATATAGCATTGGATTACATCAACACAAATATATAAATTAGGAAATGGTTTACTGATGTTTTATATAGATAGAGATATATGATATAGTATATATATTTTTGATATTATTGACAATAAGTAAATTATATTCAATATTGAGAGCTTATTATTAAGTGTTAGAACTAGGTCAAAGTAGATCCAATCCAAAATCTTACTGATGGACAAATAATTTATGTAAATTATGGAACTTCTGCTTCTTGTTAAACGAGGAACACAGATTTCTAAAGTATTTGCTGTTTTAACAGTTTCTCTGTATGCCATAATCCTTCTTAGAGGTTATAGATCACTATACTTAAAGCAACAAATATTTTTCGCTTCACTTGCAACTGTTTAACTGGCCCTCGCATACATGTGTTTGTAAATTTACAGTGATTTGTGACTCACCCAAGACAAGCTTGTAAACGAGATAGATAGAGCTATGGATAGACAGAGAGAGCCGAATTGGGGGGAAGGCTGTGCAAGTTTTTGAACTTTTGGACTTTGGATCAACGCCAACAACAACAAGCGAGAGAACAAAACATCGAGTTGACATTTTCATTATGGCACTCTGTTTGCAAAAGGGTATATTGACTATGAACAGAATCTTGTTAAATCACACTTCTATAAACCATCATAGAAACTGAAGGCTAAATGATCGTTCTAACAAATAACAGAAATCTTTTGTAAAAGAGTATAAAAACAGAGGCATAAACCATATAATTGCCTTGCACTTTCTGGTTATTGTCTTTTTCTTTTGTTTTTTCTTTTTTGTGCCACTGACAACATTCATTACAAAACAAGGGGGGTGGGCGGTCTTTGAGGCGGGGCAAAGTTAAACAATTTTCAATGCGTCGTTGACAGTTTCAGGTTGTCAATCGTTTTATGTTCTTTTGTCTGTCTGTCTGTCTGACTGGCTGTTTGCTATTCATGTAGGTGTTAAGAGTTGTAACCTGGTTGTAAGCATTTGTGCGATTAAGCTGTATGAGAAGTGGAGTATATATCCACACCTCAGTCCTCCTCCTTTATCTTTATTATTGGAATTGTCTCAAGATTAACATAAACAATAAAATTCATTTGTGAAATCATTGTCCACCCATTGATACAGACACAAACAAAAAAAGAAGGAAAACTAAACATAAAATTTCAATTAATGTAATAGTCAGAAGGAAGCCAATACGTACAATGAGTCAAAGGCTAAGCGATCCCAACCAACAAAAAAAAAAACCAGCTAACATCAGCAGGAAACTTAGCCAAATGTTAACGAACAACAAGTGTCTCGATCAGGACCGGTATAAGAAATTAAGAGTCATTTTGGGGCGTTAAAAGAAACATCAAATAAACTAAATCTGACTTTTCAGTATATTTTTTATAAGAGGCTATAATTACTTCTTTAGTTTATGAAATATATAAAAATTCTTCAACAAGTGGGGCAACATTTATTAGACAAGAAAAGTCCTTAAATCGTGTTAAAAATGTACATATATCCCAGAACAAATAAGTTTCTAAACTAACAATTTCGATGATTTCATAGATCAAAATTTGAAAGGAGTTGATATTAGATCAAATTAACATCCATTATAATATTTAAGTATTAAAGCAATTTTCCTAACGACTTAAAAGAAAATGCAAACTTTTTAAAGATAGTTTTACAGAAATGAGATTCAGCGTTACAGCTTTTACTATTTTATGCATAAATCTTTTATGTAAATCAAAATTATTTGTACTTATCGATTTCGTGAATCGAGATTCATCGTTTTGCACCTTTTACTATTTAAAACTGGATAAATCTTTTAAGTAAATTAAAAACGTTTCTTATTGATTTAATCAAAATATTTTCTTAAATAATTTTTTACAAAGCTCTCACCAAATATAAGTATAATGTTAGTAAGCTTTATATTTTAATGCAGTTTTATTATATTACTAATATATTTTAATGTAGTTACCCGATTTTTACTATGATCCGTCACTGTTTTCTAGATAAAGGCAGTACTACAAGGAGTAAAAAAATGAAAATTTAATATTAAAGTATATTCACTTGTAGGACAAGTTGGCAAAGTTTAAAAAAGTCAAAACAGAATTACTATAAAAATAGGTAATATTCTGATTCAACAGTTATTAAATTAAAAATTTATAAAAATTGTTTTAAAGTTAAAGAGTTATTAAGAGTAAATACTAAGTAATATATAAAATTGGAAAAGTTGATGGATCGAGGAATCAAATTAACCAACAACAATCCAATCTGGTTTGTAACAATTTCTCAAACCGAAAATAATGAAGACAAATCTGAACTATCCACAATTGTTCATTTCAATTTTCACTTTTATCGCAACTTTTCATTAAATTCTTCATTTTAATTTAAACAGATTCCCCATTTTCTAACAACTTTTTTTTTTTAACTCTTTGGAAAGAGCATTCAAAATATTGTTTAGTTAAAGTTTTCAACTTTTCCAAGCCAAAACGTTTTAACTAAATTTTCACATTGGGCAATTAATGTTTCAATAAACGCTTTTTACTACTCTACTCTCCCCTTAATTTTCTCTCTCCTGTCTGTTTGTCTGTCTGTTTGTGTTTAAGCAAATTTGTAAGTTGCCACTGCTGCCTCATGTTGCAGATACACACTCACACTTGGACTCTTAATGGCCAGATGGGGGCCAGTGGGAGCAAAAGGATGGGGCGTAGCAAATGTTATTGAAATTGGCTTTTTATGTTTGAAAATAGTTGGATAGGGAGTGGGAGCGGAGGGGACGGGAGGGAATTAGAGAAGATCTGCGCACTCTGTTTTAGTTTTTGGCTTCAGTTTACATTCAACTCTCTGTTAATTGCTGGCCATTTTCATTTGTATTTATGCTCACGCCTTGCTCACGTTTTGGCCATCAACAACAACACAACACAGAGGCAAGGCAAGGAAAGAAAAGCCCTTCGCTTGGTGCGTGGAAAATATGTGGAAAATTGTAATTGTGTAATGCTAATTGCCAATTCTATGGTCAATACCAAACACACAAAAATTATTGCTCGAGTTCTTGAAAAGTCTGGTAAGATGACACCGCAAAGAGAAGAAAATTCCAAGTACACAAACATAATTGCAATTTGTTATCAAGAGAATTTGTAGAGGTAGCATTAACATTATAAACCGATTGAGCATGTAATTCAATTCGTTTTTTGAAAATAAACAAACACTTGAAACAGTCATATAAAAAAGCGAAAATTTTGAATGAATAACTTTTTTTTGAAACGAATTCAAAAACATTTTCTATTGATGTTTCGGCAGTGTCTGTCTTCTTTCAAAGTGTTTGACTGCTTTTCGGGGTAGAAATCGATTATATTACCCTTTTCCCACTTCTCTTCTATGTACCCTCTACAATATCTATAATGGGAAAAACAAAACCCATTTCAAGTGCCACAGAAATCCATTTTTTTTTCTGATTTAAACAAGATAAATAAAAATATTTTTTTGTGGGCAAAACTACTGCGGCACGCCCACTACTAACAGTAATCGCAGTGTTTAATAAAAATTTTTTAAAAAATGTACAAAAATGAAAAGAATTTTTTAGTTTTTATCCTTGGCTTATCAATTTCAACAGCTGGGAGACTAAGAAAAAGAAGGTCAAAGGTGAGAGCCAGTGGCCAACTGCAACCATTCCTCCCCCATCCCCCTCTTTCTTTAGCTGATCTGCACGTTTCCCTCATTTGGCTAACGTGATAATAAAGTGCAAATAATATGGCTTACACACACACACACACACAGACAGACAGAGACAGAGACACACAACAAGTTAAAGTTGAAAACGAAAATTTTAGCTTATGCCACAAAAAAAAAAAAAAAAACAACAATTGTTGGGTCTCTGCACAACTTCGACGCCAATTCCATGGCAAAACAGTGATCAGCAAGCTGTGATAGCTTCCACAAAATGTTGGCAGCAGCAACAGCAACAACAACAGTAACAGTGCCAGCCAAGTTTTCCGCAATCGATGCAACAACAGCAACAACATGGCATTATCTACGATGGAAATGCACCTGACGCTAGATTTCATGAGGTTGTATATTATTTTTTTTTCCATTGGTCTATACCCTATATGCAAAAAGGGTATGATGAAAAGTGGTTAAGGAGGAGAGTTTGAGAAGGGGTTAAGGGTAATTAATCGAGTAGTTGCAAAAAGATTTGAAAGGAAGGTTCAAGACAGAGTTAATATATGGAGAGTCTACATAGAGAGACTATGTAAATCATATTGAAATAAAAGTCTTTCTATCTGAAATTGAAATTAAATTAATGAGCTGAAAACATATAAAGAAATCCATTGAACAAATTAAAAAATAATAATATTATTTGTCTATATAGATCATTTTCAATTAGATGAAAATATGTATATTAAGAAGTTCATTAAATAAATTAATGATAGTAATATTAAATTAACATCAACATTCCTGTACTTTAATATGTAGTCCAAACCCGATAATTGTAATATATTTTTAGTGTCACCTAAGTCCTCTTGCAGCCTTTTGCTAAAAAGGATCTTCCACTTCAAATTGCATTTGTTAGAGTGTAAGGACTTCGGCTAATATAAAATTATAGTCGAATTTAATTTTTTTTCTCTCATTTTAGTTGGGATATTTGCACGATTTTTGTGCTTCAGTTTGGGGCGTTGGTTAACAATTTTATGCTTATACAGACATATATATTAACCCGCTTAAAACTAGTAAATAGATTTCGATGTATTGTATGTATATGAACTAAATTTAAAGAAAAATTTGTATGAAATCTATAACAATTCTGTATGGCAGTAATCAGTTAGTGAAATTTTCTTATTGCTCTTATAGAGCAAGTAGCAAATAACTAAAGAATGATTAATTATTAAGATTAGATCGATCATTGTATTGTTATAGAGAAGAATAAAAGAGAGAAAAAATAAGAAAAACAACGCGAAAAAAATTATAAAAAATATATAATTATGAAAAATAAAATGCGAAAATATTTAAATTTAAAAATTCATTTTTCTGTTTCTGTACTCCTTTAAAGTCAAAGTTGTGGTAATGGTGGTCCGTACCATAACATATTACGATAATTGGAATTCACTGTACTGAAATAGTAAGTAACTTGTAGAGTATTTTAGTTACATAATCTATGAAGTAAGTTAATTCCAATTATCATAATCAGACACAAGACTATAAGTTTTTATTAAAAATATATATTCTACATAGTATATAGAAATGCATAAAATATGTAGTAAATTTTAAATAAATACATAATATAAGTATACATTTATTTATATTTTAGAATAGTATTTATTGCTGGACACTTTATTAGGCATTTTTGTTTTGTGAAAATTTAATTATTTCAAAGTTAGTTCTTTTTAGAGCTTTGTAGTTTTAGAATCATATATTTTTATACCTAACTCTTCTATCAAATTTCTATTGAATTGTTAACTTCTAAAAACAAATATTCAGTACTTTACAGTACTTTTCTTTTTCAAATTTTACAATAGATTCATGTACTTATTAGCTGAATTGGAAGAATAAATACATTCTCGTTTTCCAAATTTCAGCACCAAAGTATAAAATATGATATAAGACCATAATTCCTATTCAACACACCAGGTGGCGCTAAGGGGCCATCAAAGAGGGGTGAAATACACTATGTAAAATGATTAAATTAGCAAAGACTTTCGTACAACTTCGTAATTACTTAAGATATGTTTCCTTATGTAAGTAAGAAAATTTTTCTCTCATTATTATTGTATTCAATATATCAAATACTTTAATTACAAATATTTTCAAATAACTTGGCATTTTCTAGGGTTAAAGATTTTTTTGTTTTTTAGTGTTTGTTATGCCCTGCATATTACAATCTGAACCGCTTTGGCGCATTCTAACGCATTCAAAGTTGTGGGGGCAGCAGCAGCAGCAGCGGCAGCTAGTCAAATCCCACTCCAATAGAAAATTCAACTGCAACTTCAACTTCAACTGCAACGCCAACTTATTTACCCTGCAGGCTCGACATTTGCCAGTTGCTTTTGACTTGGTTGCTGGTTTTAGCTTTTTGTTGTGTTGTTGTTGTTGTTGTGTCTGCTGCTTACCTCGTTATGCGGCAATTACTCGACAAACAATTTTTACCTTTAGCCTCAAGTTCAAATTTCAAAATCAAAATCAGGCAGAGAGAGAGGAGACCACAGAAAGCAGGGGATCACCAGAGCAGGACAGAAGGGGTGGATCAGGGTAATTGCTTAAAGATTTCCCATGGGTAACCTGTTCCATGGCGACGACCAACGACCGACATCCAACTCAACTGTAATCACTCACTCACTCAAAGGCAAAGTTGCTTTGGTCCATAAGGTGTTAGGGCCAAGCAAGTTTCGCATAGAGGGACACGAACTTCAAATCAAAGCCAAGTTAAGTGCTAGTTGTGGATCTAGGAGTAGGGCCCAAAAATACAAAAAAAACTACAACTGAACTCTTTTAGCCAGATTTGCATGTGGCAACCAACAATGCTTTTTTTCTTTTTGGAATGTGGCCAAATTATACATAAGAGCAGAAGCATGGCAAGAAGTAGGATGAACTACTTGCTTAGCCTTGGAAAATGCCTCCATCATTCCAGCATCACAGGTTGCACCACCACCAACAGCACCACCAGCACCACAAAATGATCAGAAGGCCACCGACAACTTAATTGCAATTTGTCCAGATGAACTGGAGGAGCTTCAAATGTTGCATCAAAAAACGTTATAAGAATCTTAAACCTCTATACTAAATCTATCACTAAAACTAATAAGTAGACAAGTTAAGGGTAACGAATTAAAATCTAGTAGAACCTATTAAAAAAATTTGGCAATTTATTACGAAATATTAAAAAAATGTATTTTTTTGGCAAATTGTGATTTGAAAGTTTTAAACTTCTAACAAAAAACAAATCTTGGTAATAAATATATTTTCTGTATTTTCGTATAACTTGTATTGAAGGTAGATTATTGGTTTCCATATCTTTGGAGAGAATGAACATTCATTATACTAGTTATTATTTTCTTGAGGTGTTGTAAGATTTTTTTTAAAATAGTTTTAAGTTAAAATTTTATTATGTCAAAAAATAACAAATTAAATTTTAAATAAATATTGCATTTACATTTATTAAAAATATTCATCTTCGGTACAAAAATAAAACTTAACCAAAAGTTCCATTTTCTAGTTCAAAAAAATGTTTAGAAAATATTTTCGAAATAAAATATACAAAGATCAATAAATTTTAAATAAATGATCTAAATATGATTCATTAGTTGTTATATGTATCAGTTTTTGTTCTACCAAAAACCTAAAAAAAATTTGTAAACTAAAACATAAAAATTATATATGTATAGTCAGATGTATGTATACATATGTATATCGGTTCAAATCACAGATTTTTATTAGAAAATTTGTTGAACGCTGCTTTATTGTTTTTGCAAATTGAACTTAAACAGTTTTTCGAAAGGTTGCCAAAAGCATTCCATAGAGTCTTTAGAATGCATTATAGAGTTTATATGTATATATGTATGAGGGTTGCAGATTCCAGATCAGCATAGGAGTACGTTATAGTATATTATATTAAGAGCTTATCTTTTCAATTCCAAGTAAAGTATTCAGGACTTGTTTGTACTATTCTAACTACAGTAGAGCCTAGTTTATCTAATGAAATGTAGAGAAGAATGGAGTACCTAAAGTTAAGTTTAAAATGGATAAAGCAAAGAAATAAAATGTTTTGAAATATCAAAGATTTTCTTTAAGTATTTTTTATAATTAATCTTCTTTCTTTCAAATTCTTTCACATATTCCTAACGAATTCTAAGCCATTGACAACGCAAACAAATCCCGGATAACAAGAGGTCAGACAACCAAGGCACTACATTATAGAAAATTATTTAAAATCAGTTCCTTTTGATCTTTCAAATCAAAATATGAAATTGAATTTTTAAAGAATAAAAAATCTTAGTAATTTATACTAAATATTTAACTTAGTTGATAGAATTATTTTAATGTTTTATCTTGGACTTACACAGTACTAAATCAAAGAATTCGTTTTCTAAAATAAAACTTCCTTAAGGACATCTTTAAGCAACTTCTACAAGCCTTTTTGTCTAGAATATGACACACTTTCCTATGACCTTTTTTTTTAACCCACTAACATAGATACATTTCTTCTGCTTCGTTTTACTGTGCATCACAAACATGAAAGGCAACATTATACCTATTGCTATTATTCTATTATCCTTTTGTATACAACTGGAATTGGTATACCCCCCCTCAACTACCGCAGTATCACGCAATTTGGGTTTAGAAATTTTTGCCATAGCAACCGCTGCCATCAATCATTATATTTGTCCCTGAAATCAAACGCAAAAAGCATCCTTCGAGCTAGGCAAACAGAAGTTGGGAGAAAGCGAGATTTCCGGTAGGATAAGAATTTTTGCAAAAGTCGCAGGATACACACAGATAGAGATAGATACAGTGAGAGAAAGAGACAAAGTACAGAAGAGCTCAAAAGTGTGTCAAGGGTCAGACCAACAGAGAGACGGAGAAAGAGATACCGTGAGAGATGAAGAGAGATAGAGAGAGCATTTAAGAGCGAGAGAGAGGACATAGAAGCGCGCAGCTGCTAGTGTCATGGTAACATGACATTGTGGTCCTTCTCTCATTCATGCTCTCTTGTCCTGCCTTTAATTGCTGTTCGCCTGGTCGACGAAGGCGCCAAAATTCAACATTTTCACTTGTGTGCGTGAGAAATCATCATCATCAGTGGTAATCGCAGGAGCAGGAGTAATGATACCAGCAGGTGAGGCAAAAAAATACAACAACTTTTGAGTGGTGGATTCTTTTTTACCCTCGAAGTTGGCCACTCACTTGAGGCCATACCACAATCAAGTGGAGTAACTCTTTTAAAGGATAATCTCCCCCCAAATTGCATTGTGCGCGTGGATTTAAATTGTATATACATACCGATATATATTTATTTCTCTCTCTCTATATATATATATATTTTTATAAGTGTATATGAAACAACTTAATTCACTGTGTGTGTGTGTGAGAGAAAGAGAAAAGATTGGGCTCAAGTTGATGTGTGTGATGAACATGGCGTAGATTTTACTTCTCAAATGTATTGGGCTCACAGAATCATACAAATGGGGTCGCCGACCGGGATAATAACTGGATTGCAAGAGAATGACAGACAGTATCTTTTGTTGCCGATACTAGGATGAAAGAGTCCCGCTGCACACATTATCACAACGTTACGCATTTTAGGCGAACAGGCTAGCAAAACGACGAGCAGCATTACGCATACTAAACTAGTGGAACAAACCAACAATTTTCTCTATATCAGCATCATTCCAGAGCAAAACAGAAAAAAAAACGGAAAGAAAAACGGGAGGAAATGGGTAACGCACACGTGCTGCTCCTTTCTCCCAGCGGTTCTCCCATTCCCACTGGCTTTCCATGCAAAGCAGCACACAGACACAGACACACACACACACCCACTCATTGTGCTCACTCACTCATGGACTTTCTCTACCTCACTCACACTCCCTGGTCTCTCTCTTTCTCTCTTTTTATCACTCTAACTGTTTTAACGGCACTAGCTATCCTGACAGTGGTTTTACACGCACACACAGGGAGACAAACTTGCGGATGGTGTAGAGATGGTAACAGAGGCACAGCTTGCGAAAGAAAGGAAATCACTGGGTCCCGATTTTCCATAGTTGTTACTAAAACATCGACTGGGTTGATATCCTGTTTACTGCGTTTGTATAAGCACCGTTTTGGATCTAAAAGAGATAAATGGAATTAGTGAAAAGAGAGAGTTTAGAGTTTGCTTTGGAGAGTTTAGTTTTACGCAATTCATTCTAATTAAGGTTAGAAAAGTTCATCCTTCTTTAAATGTTTAAACAACTATAATTTAAAATTCTTATAAGTTTGCATAATTTTATCCATTTAAAGGTAAACAAGTTTGGATAAGTTTATTCTTTTGAAATTTTAAAAAATTAGAAAAGGTGATTTGTTAAAAATTTTAAAAGTTTTGGTTAGGCTTATCCGATTGAAGTTTTCAGAGTTTATTCTTTTTAAAGTTGAAAATAATTGGATAAGTTTATCCTCTTTTTGAACTTTTAAAAGTTTAGATAGGTCTATCTTTTTGAAGTTTAAGAAGTTACGTATGTTTTATCTTGTAAAAATAAAAAAGTATAAATAAGTTTATTTTTTTGAAATTTTAAAAGTTTAAAAAAGTTTATTTGTTTAAAGTTGTAAAAGTTTGGAGAAGTTTATGCGTTTTAAGTTTTTAAAATTTTATCCTTTTAAAGTTGAAAATATTTAGATTAGTTTATCCTTCTTTTAAAGTTTTAAGAGTTTAGATAGGTTAATCCTTTTCAAGTTTAAGGAGCTTAGGTAAGTTTTATCTTTTGAAGGTGAAACAGTTTAGATGAGTTTATCTTTTTGAAGTTTTAAAAGTTTTGTTAGGTATATGTACATATATAAGCATTTCTCCAATGATGATATATAAAAGGATATAACCATTTAAAGTTTTCAAAGTTTAGTTAATGCTTTTTACGCAGCCTAATTAAAGTTTTTACGCAGAATTTGAAGACTCATGTCTCGAGATTCTTTGGAATTTTGTAAGTCGTTCAATTTGTATAAATAATAGTTCAGATATGTTAGCTTTTCGCTATGTTACAAACTCAACTATTGGGAACTTAAATACTATAAAAAATACTTTCTTTGATTACTGAGATAATATTAAAAATGTTTCAGAAAATGTTATATGATATCCCAAAACAGTACGTTGGTTTTCCTTTCCCTTTCAAAAAACTTTGTTCCACCCCATCAACAATTCGAGCATACTTTCTTCATTATTTTCACAATGGGTATACGTAACTGTGGGTGGATAAGTGAGTACCTTTTGGTTTGTCATAATTCGTGGTTTGAGAGAATTTCATTCACAACAGTTTCACAACCCACAAGATGCCCGATAACCACCCCTCCCCCTACATAAGAACCTTGAGTAAAGTGAGGGCAGCATTCAGGTTGCTTTTACTGGGCACTCAGCCTCAATGTGGAAGGGGCTCCCACTATTCCATCTAAAACGCAGTCAAATGTTCCTGTTGTTGCTCCTGCTCCTGGTCGACGACGTCATCAACATGCGTAGTTGCCTTTTTTTGTTTTTGTTTCTCGTAGTCCATCGATTTTCACACGCCTCTTGGGAAATGATAAGAATGCCAAAAGTTTCAGGCAAACATAAAAATGCGAATGTGGCGGCCGGGATGCTGGAATATGAGATACATACCATTTGGTTGGTACCAAAAAGGTAAAGCCGACTACCAGTCGATCGATAGAAATTTCTATATACTATTTACCAGCTGTTTCTCATGATAACACACACACTGTGTGTGAGAGAGAACAACAACAAAAAAGAAAAGGAAAACAAAATAGAAAGAAATGATAAGATTACTTCAAGTGTTTAACACTTGAAATTATGTGATAAAGTCGACTTATTTGACAATACGATTTTAATTACGATAATTGAAAATAAATTGTATTTAAGTGTTAAAAAAAATTCTATTTCAAGTACGTTTTTTTATATTAAATTTTTGGAGATTATCAATAGATAAGTCTTATCTTATAATAACTTTCCAAGGAATTGGTTCTACCTTCCATTGAGTTATTAAAATTATCCAATTAAATTGTGTACAAGTTTCATAGTTCTGAATGAAGCAAAACTTATGCCAGATATAACTATTTGAACAGTTGTAAGCTTAGAAGATAATGATAACTGAAGATTACATATTTCTTTTGCTAGTATATGAAATGAATATATATTAATAACAAACTAAAAGTGTCATTCAAACAGGAGCCAATATATGATATGCTTATGCTAGTGATAAGGTAGCAACGTAAACTAGATGACCGATTTGATATACATAGCTTATGAATAGAGGATTTTATTAGTAAAAGAGTGCGAATAAAACAACCCTCTAACTGAGGTTTTAATAGGTATAATGAATGACTAATTGGTGCCGTACTAATAGTGAGAACAATGAACAGAATAAAGATGACCAACAATTCTATTTTGAATAAATGAATTATTTGAATAATATTAAAATCAGTTTGATAGCGGAGAAATGAAGAAAAGGTAAGCCTGAGCTGACCCACAAGCTAAAGTAAGATACAATTAACAAAGGGTGTTTAAATACTAGTTAGATTCACATGATAAGATACTATTAAAATGAATATTATATCCCAGTTAGACTTACAGTCATAACAGTAGACCACCTCTCGTCATAGCATGATCAAAATGAAATCAAATTGTGATTAGACATAGCTGTCATATAAGGATCTGATTGTAAAGAAACTTACCTGACACCAGTAAAGAGCCAACCAATTAAGTTTTGTTATACATAGTTGAATATCTAAGAGTAAAGTTAGGCAAATTAGGGAAATATTAAAGTTATCTTTTTTGCAACTTTTAATTTAATTAAGTCCTCATGACAACTTTTTTAAACTTCATTGATTGGTAGCTTCAATGATTAAAACAATGAATAAAATGATCTAGCTTTTATTTTGTTAGAACACTTTTATGATCATCAAAGAGTGGTGAAGTTACAAGTTAAAAGATAGTAAGTCGAGGAACATAAAATCTAAAAGAAACAACATCAATAACTTGATATTTTAAATAAATTGCTTCACGCTGAAAGAACAAAATGTTACTTACTTTTGTTGTCCAAATCCCCTTCGTTTAATATAATTTTCGCTATATGAGACTGATACATAGAAAACAGAGAACTATTTGAGATCAAAGAAGTTTTAAGACTAGCCTTCGTGACATTTAATATTAGTTCGACTTAACTTAGAGCAGATAGTCCCATAATGCTTTAAATTCTTCTTGAAAAACAACAAAACAAAGTTCAAAGAAAGTTCTAACAAGAAAAAGAATGGAAAGGGTTCTTTTCCTCTATGATTGGTCTTCCGGTTAGTTTTTCTTTTTGCGTTTTTCTTAAACATTAATTTAATTTAAACGCCATCAAATCATTGGCAAATTATTCACTGTCAGGCAAAATGCAAATTTAAGACCAAAAAGATTGTAAAACAAGAAAAAAAGCAAGAAAAAAACTTAAAACGAAATATTATTACCAAATGCTTTGATTAGTTGAGACTGATAAGAAAAACCACAAGAAAAATCGAAAACAAATCGAGAGGCAATTTGAGTTAAGCATTTTGTATTGTTTTTTGTTTTTGTTTTTGTTTTTGGTGTCTTTGTCGATTTAACTATTTATTGCAATTTTCAAGGCAAGTAGCTTCAGGTCCTAACTGAGAGACTTTAATTTGTTTTATTGAACGAACTAAAAACTAAAGTTGAAACCGATGCCGTTGATAAGGTGGTAGACCGAGAGACATAACTAAGCAGGTCAGGGCTGAGGTCTAAAATGGGAAAAAAAATCTCTAGCCTTATGTGTCTACACGTTGTATACTTAATCTGAGAGAGTTTATATTGTTGTTGTTGCTGCCGCTACTCGTTTGGTTTTTGCATAACAATTGAACACATTTAACGACAACGACAAGTAGCTAAAGTAAAGAGAGAAAGAAAATCAGATGTATCGTATATATATATATATATATATATATATATATAATCACTTTAGGAAGTCACTGGGGGCATTCCTCAGACATTTGACAGACAATGGCCAAGTGGATATTGGATAACAAAGGCAAAACTATACACAACAAAATGAAAAGGAAGATCAGATCATTATCTTGCCTCCTCTCTCCCTCCTTGTCGTAATGTTTCTCTAATGTAAATTACCTGCCATAATCATGCCAAAGTCGGTCGTCGTCTTCTGTTACAATAACTGCTAGAAAATTATATAAAAAAAGAAGAGAAAAAAGAAAAAAAAAAAATTACTTATTATTATTATTATTATTGTCGAAATGTTTTAATGACAAACTGTTGATGCCATGTCACGAACTTTTACCAGTTTACCAAACCAAACCAAACCAAACACAAAAACTAGAGAAAGAGAGACAGGACAGACAGTTCACGAGTTTGTAACAGATATCGGGTAAAAGGTTCATGTTATAGTTAGATTCGAGCGGGCGGGGAAGGGAAAAACATTTGAAATGTATACGTTTTTTTTTTTGTCTTTCGAATTTTGAAGAAAGTGCAACTTGGTGATGATTAATGTTTGCCGCCTTGAATCTAGATTGAAAGTACCAAAACGACAGACACCTTTTCCTGCTCTCTGAAATGGCTCAAAACTAAGAATTAATGCTTTGGTTTAAGACTTTTGGCAATGAGGCAAATGAATCTTTATATTAAATTTCTTATTTATCAAGGTTTAGGCGAGTTTATATATATATGTACATATTTTTGTTATTAGCTTTGACTGCTGCTCGATCTTGTTTACTTATATCAATTGAATCAATCATTTGATTATCGAGTTAACTAAGTTTTTCTATTCATTTATTCACATTTTTGTGCTCAAACAAGGCGCTACTACACAAATACACCGATAAATAGCTATAAAAACTAAACTTTTGAATTTAGTTGTATACACAGATAAAAATTCAGAAAAATTTAGTATTTGTATTTAGTTTTGGCATATTGAGAAGAAAACGGAATTATTTCGGCCCGCCATTTACAGACGACAATCCGGAATTTTTGACTATGGAGGAATATTCTCGCGAACCATGCCCATTTCGCATAGTGGACGATTGTGGGGGAGCCTTTGCCATGGGCTGCATTGGTGGCGGAATCTTTCAGGCCCTCAAGGGTTTCCGCAATGCTCCCCAAGGCATGAAACGCCGCATGATTGGTGGCATGATGTCTGTTAAATCCCGTTCACCATATATAGCTGGAAATTTTGCAGCATGGGGTGGTGTCTTTAGCATAATCGATTGCACATTGGTGCATTTGAGAAAGAAAGAGGATCCATGGAATTCGATAATTAGTGGTGCGGCTACTGGTGGTGTATTAGCTGCACGAAATGGTGTTGCCGCCATGGCGGGTAGTGCCCTAATTGGTGGTATACTTCTATCATTAATTGAAGGTGTTGGCATTATCTTTACACGCATATCGGCCGAATCATTTCGTAATCCAGCACCAACATTGGATCCACGATTCGCTCGTGTATCTGGTGCTAGTCCTAGTGACTTTATTGATGTGGATAATATGACATCATCAGCTTCATCTGTGGGAGAATTTCAATAACTATAATCCTCCGTGTTAAATGACAAAAAAAATGTACAATAAATCAGTCACATAAGAAATGGAAGATGGATGTAATTACCTTAATAACAAAACGTTTAAATGCCACTAAATAGTTGACTAGCAGCAACAGGTAGTGTTTACACACTTTACACTTCCATTTCCTTTTCACACACATAAACCACAACAAACACCTGACACGCGTCATTTGACTAGAAGACATTGGCGAATAATAATATTGTGTGTTTGAGGTGTTTTTGTTTACCTGTTCTCACCTCAACGTTTACCTGTGCCTCTATATCATCGCGAGCGAGGAGAGTCTGCGCCGGCGCATAGAGTCAAGTGTTTTGGTGTGTGTCTGTGTGTGTGCGTGTGGAAGGTGTGGACCTTCTTTTGTCCACTTACCACTCACTGCTCACTTGTCCACTTCAGATGCAACACAGTTGACTGCAAGTAGAAGGACTTTTAGGCTAATGATGATCGAGATGATCGAATGAGCTGAGAGCGAACTACTGACTGACCGAACGATCGACCAACTGACCGACCGATCACACGTGTTGAAACTAAGTGGGAAACTTTTCCCATCCTCCATCTTAATATTATGTTGTTGTTGTTATACCCTTGCAGAGGGTATTATAAAATTGGTCAGATGTTTGTAACGCATAGAAATATACATTTCCGACCCCATAAAGTATATATATTCTTGATCAGCATCAATAGCCGAGTCGATTAAGACATGTCCGTCTGTCCGTCTGTCCGTCTGTCCGTCTGTCTGTTTCTATCAAGTTTTAGACCATAAATTTTTAAGCTACATAGTTGAAACATGAAAAGTTAAGTTCCTTAATCTATGAAGTATGAAAAGTGTGAAAATGAGTAGGATCGGATAATTATCACCAGAGCTATTAACTAAAACGTGGAGGTACCTCGAGTAAAATAGCAGTTTTCTCTGGCAGCAAAGAAACAAAAACAAATTCCAAGCAATCACACACACACATACATATGCAAAAATTGGTCACCACGCGGTGTGTGAGAGAGACAGAAACATTTGCGTTGTGACAGAACAGAACGAATTTTAAAGAGCGAGATGCCATGCGTTTGCTATATGTACATACATACATATATGTATGTCGAACTAGCTTAAGTGAGTTAAGTGAGGATGGTGACGTAGTACGTAAAGATCGGTCGCACGATGGTTCGGTGATTGGTGGGTTCGATTCTCCGTGAATTCGGGAAAATTTTTAGTTGAGTTTTCTCTTCAATTACTTTAAAAATTTAGTTTTTAAATTAAATAATAAAACAATGAAGCTGCAAGGGTATACAAACTTCGGCAGAGCCGAAGTTAGCTTCTTTGATATTTTTTTTTTCTTTTTGCTAGGAGTCAGAAGTATTTTCCACATTATCTCGGGGTAGGTAGTGTGTGTGGGAAAAAAGGATCCAGCCCAGTTATAAAATTGACGTGGGAAAATGTGTTATGGAAATTTCCTTGAATAACCATACGGTTTTTAGATTCTGGAAATATATGCCAAAAACATATGCAACTTTGGCTCGTGTGTTTTTTTTTTTCTTTTTGTTTTGTTTTGCATCGAGCGCCGGGTCTCCCGATAGAAAGAAATTCCTTCCCATTTTCACGCCTGGCGCTACGGGAAAATCACAGCAAAAATAACATCATGGCATGGGAAAGGTGCGAGAAGTAACATTATATTAGAACGTACGTTTAGTACGTGCTGTTGCTGGTGGCCAGGACACATATGTGTGTCCTTGCCCTGCTGCGCCATTCTATGATACGCTCACAGTTTGTTTTTCCACCAAAACCAATTTTAGTCAGAGAAAATACAAAAAAGGTAAAGGCGCTAAAATTTGCTCTAAAGGCTCTTAATGGAAAATAGCCTCACATGTTTGTCATAAGCCTAAAAGAAGTCGAAGGTGGGAAAATAACACAAAAGTACCAAAAAGGCAGAGCAGCTTTGGGCCAAAAACAAAAATAGTTATGGGAATGTTAAGATAATGAAGAATACTATCTATTCTGATAACTGAAGAATAAACATATTCTAAACTAACTTTACTAGCATTACAAAGGTGTTCAAGTTTTTCTCTATAACGATTAAAGTGGTTAACAAGTTATTGTAGCATACTTTAGGGAGCTTTCAAACTATTTATTCCATTCTAGAGGTTATTTTCTAAACGTTTCATGGCCTTAAAACTGCTTCTTGCCTATATTAGTAAACTTATTCTTACTTTCTCCCCCCCTTTAAAAACATTTTCCAACCAGACTAAATCAATTTTCTCCATTCCTTAAGCCTTTTTTTTCCTGGTGGACAAATATTGTAATATCTGTCTGAACACTTGGCACACACCCATCACACAACACACTCACACACACTCACAAATTAACATAAGTTTCCAAACAACAACGCACGTGAAGCCAAAACTATAAAGTATCTAGATCAAAGATTGAGCAAGAGTCGAGCCGTGTTCGGGTACATCAATATAGCAAGCAAAGGGGTTGGGGGGGAGAGAGAGGGATCTACTGGCAGGGCAGAAGCTTCATTGGTCACAAAAGGTTAAATAGCACAAAAACCCATAAAATTTTACTGACATGACGCGCAGCTGTGGACAAAACTTTTTTTTCCCTAAAGACGCAAAAAAAAGACAAACGAAAAGAATACTGAAATTGAGCAAACGGTGGGAAACGGAAACAATGAGACCGATTGTCGTCGTAGTCAGACCAAGATATAGGTATATATATATACCTTTATATATATATATTGAGATAGAGTAGATTGCATGCATAATTATCATACGAACATAATCGTAGACGACATCGGGAAACACACACACAACTGTGTTTGCTTTTACCTTACCTTGTTTTTAGGAGTGAGAGAGGAAGTGGTAGAGAGGGAGGAGAGGGTGTCGCGTCGTCAACAATCCAATTGACAAATGAAAGTGAAACTCTTCAACCCACCTGGACACACACATCGATGGAGCGCCACTGATTCAGAACATATATATATATAACCTTACCCCACCAATTCGATACACTCCCCGCATTGTCGTCTTGTCTTGTCAAGTTGACATGTAAATCGTTAGAACGTGTTGGATTGATTGTTCTCACTTTAACGCATAGATGAAAATGAAGCGAGGGAAGGGGGGCAGGCTTTTCATTACGATTCCATCTGATTCAATCATTTGTCAATGGCAAATTGTATAATTTGTAATTGTAAATATACTTGACAGAGATTGTCCGTAAGAACAAAAAAGAAAAGGATTTCCAATGAAATCTTTATTTTGTTTCTTGTTTTTTTTTTGTTTGTTATAGGGGGAGTTTGTATTTGATCATCTCTGGTGTTAATGTGGGCACATTATGTTTATTCAAACAAAAGGATTGGCAATTTCCAATGAAGGATTCTCTGTTTTTCCCCCCTCATCTGCAGTAAGTTCCCACGAATTGGGTGGAGTTTCCAAGGAACTTACAAATTATTTTAGATGGATAACAAAAGTGTCAGCTAATAGTCATTATTTTCACTTTTATAATCGAAGGATGAGGATTTTGTTATTGGGGAAAGTTCTTGAGCAAAGATTTCCAAGGGAGTTGAGCATTAATGTCCCAAAAATTAGTCATCTTGGTACAAAAGTTGGTATTTTCTTCAAGTCAATTCAAAATTCTCACTGAAAATAGATCACTAAATATCCTAGAATTTAATTTTATTTAATATATACAGATTTTAGAGGGTTTGAGTTTGATGAGAATGATATTTCAATCCTTTGCTTTAAGCTTCTAAAATTTTTACATATAGACAGAGTATAGATGGGCATCTGAGTGAGATTGATTTTCCAATCGCTTGCTTTTTAGTTTCTAAAATGTTTCTGTTAAGGAAAAATTTGCTGAATTTGTTAAATGTTAAAAAAATCAAAACTAATATAAATTAGTTGCAATTAGAGAGATTAATTTAGGATCATCGCAGGATAAGTTCTGTTAATCTTTCTCTAAAGACGTTAAAATCCTGTAGACTGTTTTAAAGTATGGAAAACTTATACTCAATCTTAGTAGCTTCAAAAACTTTGTTAACTTTTACTGATCAATTGAAATGTTAATGCCGTCTAATTTGGTAGGCAAACTTCAAAAAAATCATATTAGCTTTTTTTTTGAACACAAATCCAAAACAAACAATAACTTCTGTTTTCCAAATAAAAATTTGGCTACTTAATCGTTTTGGGGGGTAAACAAAATTCGTCATTTCTGTTATTGTAAATGAATTTCGATTTTGTTTTGCTTTGCTTTAGTTTTTCGGTAAACTCTTTTCAAGACATTTTTCCCAAGAAATTTGTTCTTTTCCCAAGAAATTCTGTCAATTTCAATTATGCATTTTATCACCTGAGATATATAAAAAAAAGGTGACTTGGTCCCTTGTTTGCAGACAGATTTCAAAGTAAAGTAAAGACAATTTGCATTGCGCTTTCAGTTTCATTTCATTTCATTATTAATGAGGGGAGAAAGAGGCAAAGATATATATGTATATAGGTTCAATGATATTCTGATCGGTTATATTTCTGGGCTAAGGTCAATGGATGAAATGCATGATATAGGATACAAACTGAAAGTTAAAATGATGTCATCATCTATCATCAAATTTGTGCAATGCAAATTATATAGAGAAAAAGTCATTAAACTATTGCAAAATTCAGTATAACTCTTTTTCTCAGATCAGAGGGATCATTGCACTAGAAGCTATTTCAAGGATGCAAAAAAAAACGAGAAAAAAGAAACAGAAGAGTTCCAGAAGGTACAGTCGTCGTATAGCGTGATGTTTAGGTTTTTTTTTTTTTACCTTGAACTTGCACTGACCGTTGCGCCTTTTGTTTTTGTTTTTATTTTGAAACAATAATTTATACACTAAGCACTTTTTGGTTGTTCTTTTCATTAGCATATATTCTATTCTACAAAGATAATCAAATGCAATTTTCGTCTTCGATGTCTGTTTCTGTTTTGCTTTCTGCCTGCAGGCTAAAATCTTTTAAAAGTGTGTTGAAAAATCTATGTCATATATGCATGAGATATTTGGCGCCAATTCAAAATTCATCGGCATCGAAAATGCAGAAATCTAAGCACTAGAATCGTTCCACAAAAAAAAAGGTGCCAGCAAGTCCGCGGAATTCCTTAAAATGCGTTTCGCCTCACTCCATGTGGGTGTCCGTGTGTGTGTTTGTGTGTGTTAAGTGTGTGTACGGGGTTCAATGTTTGACATTGACATGTGCCAAGGTTTGGTGCGGTGCGGTGCGGGCAAAAATCAGAGAATTGTAGAATTCTCATGTATTCTCTCTGGCTTTTTAGCGCCATGCGGGCGCAGCAGCATGCAAAATTCACAATTCACAATATCACAACAAATCCAACATCTTTCCCATATGCCGGACACATGTGTGTGAATCTGTGTTGTGTGTGCGTGTGTTTTGGAGGTGTGAGAGACAAAGGATTGTGCCTGTGTGAAAAGTACAATAACAATGTTTTTCGGTTAGCTCTCTTTGATGATGAATCTAGTAAGTAACATTTATGTATGTTCATAGTTTAAATATTGAATTCATCTTTTTGAGACTTTAATTTAAGAAGAAGTCCAATTCATTTGAGTTGGTTCTATATAGTTTATCTTTTTCTGTATGAATAGCTCCAATGGTAATATATACAATAAACTTAAGATAAAGGCTAAGACGTTAGAATTGTAATGTACTTATGATGATAACATCATAAAGTCGAAAACTTAACCAGGTAATCGCAAGAGATTTGTTGGTTGTACATATGACTCTTTCAAAGATTATCTGGCCAACAACAACTCATTATTATTATTAAGAAAACAAAGCTGTTAAATACCAAATTTTTTCTCTAAGAGAAGAGTTCCATAATTTGAAGCTATTTATTGGAGAGGTGCCTTAGAAGGCCTACAAAACTTTCCTCCTTTTCAACTGACTAATTGGATAGAAAAGGCAAATCTCCCAGATAGCATATTTTCATGAATATGGAGCCTAACTCAATGGCGGATCTTCAGATTAAAATTTTGTATTTAGGTGCAACTATACCCACGTCTGAAAGAAACTCCCAAAAGTTCACGGATGTGTGTTGGCGTTTTGTTATTTGTTTATGTTTTACTTTAAATGCCAAATTTATTTAAGCCAACAAGATTATTTGGTCGTCCCAGTTTAAACATTTCAGAATGCCTGCGTAAAATGTAACTCCAATTTGTTTCTTTCATATAAAACATTTATCAAACAAATTACCAAATAATATGCCATAAGGTTATCATCTCATTGGCTTTCATTTATTTATATACATCGTCGCTCAAATTAGCTACTAGTCAAGGACTAGCATCCAGGGGATACCACGTGGAGGCTGCTTATAATGGCAGGACACTTTGGTCTAAGAGTCGACTTGACTGATGAAAGGATTGCAGATTAAATCTATAAATCAGTCCGTTTATCCCCCATGCGATCGGACAGACAGTTAAAAAGAAAATATGGAAATAAAATATAAATCATAAATTTAAAAATGTTTAACCGTAGGAAATTAGAGTCGAAATTGTTAGGGTTCGTGTCCCTTGGCAAGCCACACACAAAGTTAGCCCGCCTTTCTGACAGCATTTTTAGCACCTTTTTGGACTGGAAGCAAAAAAAAAAGGAACAGGCAGAGAGATAGGCAAGACTAGGAAAGAAAGAAAAGGTAAGGAAGAAAAAAACTGCATTGCACCGGGCGGATAGCGGCGTTGGCGGGTGACAATGCAATGGAAAACCAAAAAGGATCCTGGGCATCTGCAAGAAGACAGGACAAATCAGTTTTGAAAAATATTGTCATACCATAGAAATGAGAGAGACAGAAGCCAAGACAGAAAGGATGTAGAGGGAAAGAGAGAGGAACTGAGGGTGGCGCATTGCTCTTGGCAGCTGCTGCACAGCTCCTACTCTTCTTCGATGTCTTCGGCGACGTTTTGGCTCTTGGTTTGGTTTGGGATTTTTGTATTTTATTTTTCCTTTTTTTTTTTTTGGCATGCATCTGTTTATTCAACGGACATTGACTTGCATCTGCGGGCCATATACAATGGCAAGGACCGATCCTGATCATCATCTTCATCATCAGGATCATAACAATAGTGCACTATGCCGAGATTTCTTTATTCTTTTGATTACATTTGGCGGCAAGCCCTGGCGGAGTCGTACCTGGCAAATCATCATTTCGCCTTTTGTGTTGTGTTCCCTCTTTTTCTTTTTCTTCTCCTTTTTTTCATTGCGAGTTTCAGTTTTCCTGATGGAGCTAAACCGCAATTGTTCGCCTTGGCGTTTTGGCATGTGCACGGGACAGGACCTTATAGTAGTAGAGCAGAACAAAGACCGTGTTTAGGTAAATGAGAAAGTTTTTGTCATGTTCCAATTTTAATTTTATGCAGATGTAGACTAATATATATGAAATTGTTGCATCATATATTTGTACACAGCTGCGAGTTGGGAAAATGAACAAAAGTCCAGTTACTTTGGCAAAGAACAAAAGTAAAAATTTTAAATTGCAACAGGAAAACTGAAAAGGGAAATAAAATAATATTAGGGAAGATAAGATGGCTGTTCTATGGAGAAGATGCATATGGTTGCATTATTCTGAAAGAAATTATTATAATAATAATTTTAATTGAGAATCAAGTTAGTTTTGTTAGGGTTAAGAAACGTTTTTCTCTATATTCTTGAAATTTGAAAATAATAAGGTTATATACATTTTTTAAACTATTTGTGTTTTCAGATATATTGGGAAGCTGTTTCAGATTTAATTATAGTTTATTCTGTAAAAGTAATCAGACTTTCTTTTTTAGTTTAGTTTTTCATAGTTATATTTAACCCCAAAAAAAATCTTTTATGAGAAAAGAAATCCAATGAATTTCATCATCTTCATAATAATTATACAAAGTCCATCCACTTTATATATTGAAGGAACCGGAATATAAGATCAAATTGGAATAATGTGACAATGTTTCGATGTATTTTTGATTATTTTTTTGCCCGTTTTCCAAATAAGATTCGAAATTTGTTATCAAATTAGGAAAATTTAACATTGTTGTGCTCTACTTTTGATTATTCCACCTCTCTTTTTTCAAACAACCAAAATTGTTACATATTTCTATGGGTAAAAGGCGATTCTACTTCCATTCAGAATTCTTACAGCTTTACAACCAAAATAAGACTAAAACTTTAGTCGAAGGGCGATTTCTACTTTCTTTTCATAGTAAGTCTTAAAAAGTTCAAACTCTTTTTTTTTATTTATTTACCTAATTAAGAAAACTTCCCTGGAAATAGTTGAATACAAATTTTTATAATATTTTCGTTTCACAATAGACCCATATGAAATATCAACTATTTTAAGTATAATTAATTATGTTTTTATTACGCCTCTATCATGATATATTTCACAAGATTTAACACACTTTCTTTATAAACAATTTAGTTCTGATAAATGGTGACCCCGACGAGACGAAGATCCTTTTAGAATATATAAAGTTCTCTTTTTTTGGAAAGATTGAAAAACTTAAGAAATGTCTTTCTCTTATTTATTTTATTTTCCCGCCGTATTTTTTGGCTCACCTGGTGCACCTTTTGCCAAAACCAACAAGAAAATAAAAAAATATCGAGGGAGAGGAGAGGGGGAGAGAGAAATACCAGCAAAAAGAAAAACAATCCTTATGTAGGACCCAAAAAGATATACGATGTGTGATCTCGTTGACAATGAATGGTTTTTGGTTGATTATTATTACGACACCACTACTACCCACCCTCTCTCTCTCTCTCTGACAGTTTTTTCTTCGATCTCCCTCTATTGATATGGCCAACACAGACAAAAGAAGAAGGAAAAATCACTGCCACGGGCCGGGTGCAGCCTAAGGGCAACAACAACAATAACACATCATTGCACAATCGAAGGATAAGAGAAATAAAACACACACACACACACACACAACGAGACAACAAGCGAGAGAACATTGGAGTAAATGTTTTGAAAAGCCAGCAAAAGGAATTGCTTCCAGGAATCCGCCTGCCACCATGGATATCAATGTCCTTTAGCCCGAAAGAAATCAAAAAGTTGGATCACCTGGCCATATCTGATGATTATGTGCGGGTGCTGTGCTGCCGTTACCTTAACCTTTACCTGTACATAAGCTATTGTTCTTTGCCAAAATAATAAAAGAAACGAGAATACATAGACTTCTGAATGACCCTCTCTCCCCCCAACACACACGCACACACACACACATTTGCCTTGGGTATAGAGAGAATATGCCGACATCCCCACAAGCAGTAAAAGAAGAAGAAGCTCTTGTCTTTTGTATTGCACTTGTGCCAGCTGCCTTGTGACTTTGATTCGCGCAGGTTTCTGTTTCTTGTGCCTATTCATGCTTCGTTATCCTGTCAATGGCCAGAAGCATTGTTGTCAACGTGTTGTCATCGGCATCGACATTGTTTTTTACTCTCTCTCTCTTCCCTTCTCCTTTCCTAGTTCTTTGTTGTACTAAGCTGATTAGACTGCTGCCAGGCTGCCTGCGTGTGTCCTGGCTTTCATTTAAACACTGTGTTTAGCCTATTAAAAGATGTCCTCGTCTAAATGAAGTGTGTAAATATTTTTTAATTCTGTTGCGGCGATTAGAGGTTATGGAAAGAAAGAGGAAATTGTAATCGAAGAACAGGATATCCTTTTAGGAAACTAAAATTTATAAAAAAAAGTTGCAGGAGAAGTTTCAGAGATTGTAATATTTTTAAGTCTTTTAATTACATAGTAAAAATTTCTTAGCAGAACTGTTCCAAAAATAATATATGCAATATTTTCTTATATCTTTATGGTTTGAGAAAAATAATCATTGTGTCAAGTAGCTAAAGATTAGACAGTAGATTTATAAGAATAAAACTTCATCAATTAATTATCTATTAATATTATAGTCAAATTTATCAAATTGCAGTTTAAAAGAAGTAGTTTTGAAAAGGAAATTAAAATTTAGATCTTTGTGATGATTTTGACAATTTTAAATTCTTCTGAGTCAATACGGTGAAAACAAATTTAGAATAATACAAATATTATAATATATAATTCAAATATTATTATTATAAATATTATTTAGTTAAATTCGAGACGAAGGCCGCTGCTGCTATTGCTTCGGTATTAAGTTAGTATTCATTTCAATTATTTCTTACTTTAGGAAATAAATAAATATTTTTGTTATTAAATAATATTTGAAAATTATATATTTCTTTCCTTTTTCATACTCTCCCCTCTTCTTTACTGTTTTATTACTATTACAACAGTTTTGTTTTGCCATGATCAGAAAAGAAACATATTTAAAAAAGTATATCGGAGTTTCAAAAATAAATCTCAAAATGGGACACATTGAAAAGGTTGTAACTGTGTTTCAAAAACAAATTTGATCTTATTGAAATTGCTGCCTGTGCAAATAGGTAACAAGTAAATGTAAAAATATGCCCCTTAATTAAAAGGGTTACTTGGAGATATATGTATGAAAATAGAGCCAATAAACTTGGTTACCTAAGAACCTGTATAATTCACACAACACCTGGCATGTTGATACATTTAAAGGTCATATTCAAAAGGGTTTCAAACGATTACATTTTGTTTAAGTCCCCATTAGGTAGATTTTGCTTAAAGGTACAATCACTGGAATAAGATTGCAACAAACAAAGCATTATTTAACCTAAAAAATAAACTACACATTGCGCAAAAGATTAGGATTTTGCAATAAATATTTTGTTCTTGTTCTTTTAAGAATCAGCTAACTCATCAGCTGACCCAGTTTTCTTCTATCTACAATACTCCACATTGCTCCGAGTCTTGTCTTCTGTTAACAATACAGTTCAGTTAAGGTTAAGATATGTTCAGTTCAATGTTCTTCTATACAAAAACTATTGTCAAAATTCAAACAAACAAGCCAGCACAAGGTGCAAAAATGGGACGTTCCTATTGTTTGGCAAAAATTGAACACAAAAAAAAAAAAAAAAAACAAAAACAAAAATCTTCTTCCCTTGCATCTTTGGATGTAGGATGATGATGGAAAATCATTTCGACTGGGCACCTGCAAAAATCCTAAACATAATAGAAATTCCAAGTGAAAAAGGGTTTTTCCCCCCCTTCTCGGGTATGAATGAATCCGCAAAATGATAATTTTCCCTAATGCTAATGAGCGTGGGCCAAACCCTGTATCAGGTACTTGAAAATAAAATCAAAGTGTACCTATATATATTTGACAAGTGCTTAGACGGGGTTTTCTACCCGCGAATGAATGAAAAGAGGGAAGAAAGGTTAAACGGCGTGTGGGTTTTTATATTTTGGGCAATTCCATTAGGCGGCTATTAGCATAGATAGGTTCAGCTTCTTCTCCTGCTATTGGTTATGATGATTAGGTAGATAGAGAGAGAGAGCGCATCATGGTCATGGTGCGTTAATTGTGCGGAATATCAGACGTAATAACCAAGGATATTTGTGAATTTCCCCCAAAACATACATATATGTATTTATATTTGTATATATTTCGATCACAGGTAGCGGATTATGATCGTGAGATTTTCCGCGATATGTTGTTATTTTGGCAATGACTCGCGTAATTGGATAATCTGGGAAATTACTTTAAATCCAAATATTGTGATCCACATCCGGAGATGTCTAAGAAAAGAATAGAGAAAAAAAAAGAAAGAAAGGGAAATCCTCTTGTATAGGAAAACACATAGTGGGAAAAATTGAAATGCGGGTTTTCGTATCTCACAGCATTCTCACACCCAGTTGGTCAGTTTTGCTATATTGGAATTTTACATTTGGAAATTCAACTTTTTAGTTTGGGTTTATCAAAACTTTTCAGTACTCTCGGCGGTTTTTTTTTTTGTTCACTTTTCATTTCGTTTTTGTTTTCCGGTCGGTCTTTGGGCAACATGATATTTTCGTTATGGTTTTTTGCTATCGTTAGCTGGGAAAATATTGAAAGAGGGGAAACAACTTGCAATGTTCCTTCTTCCCAGCCAGTAAGTCTCTAAACAGGACAAATTGTAAGCCTTCCGGTATGGGTTAATATTTGGTAAGTTAAAGGTGGTCATGGGTTAAATTTGGGTAGATAGTGTGAGTCTGTGTGTGCTATAAGGCTGAAGCTCTAGTTAAACAATTGTAGGAGAGTAATAAGATAATATAGAAGAACAACAATTTACCATAGTAGAAATTTATGATAATGATTCGAATCTTAAATATAAGGAAATTGCGTCTAAATTTTATAAATTTTATTTGTTAAGTTGGAAAGAATTGCATTTGTTAGAGAATATTCATAATAAGTTTAAAGTCACAGCAAAAGTGACTAAAGTACAATCCTTTGTCGTATGTCTAACTTAAAGTACAACTCGTCGTCTTATGAATTGTAAGATCTTTATCACAATTCATTCTTAATAATATTAAAGTTAGAACGGAAGTTATCTTACACATTTTCATATATGTTTACTTAGTTAACTTTTAGACCGGGTTAACTTTTGTTTCGAGAGAATCTTTTCGACTTTCCGATCACTTTCTCAAAATACAATTAAGAAATATACTACTGTGTCCAAAAAATAAGGTGACATTGTATTTATTTTGAAAATTCTTTATTTATTCTTCCAAATCAATTTCATCCCCTTCAAAGTAATCCCCTCCCGACACAATGCACTTCTGCCAACGTTTTTTCCAATTTTCGAAACACTGGTTGTAGTCACTTTCCGGGATGGCCTTCAGTTCCGTCTTCGTTGCGGCTTGAATCTCCTCTATCGTGTCAAAACGGTGTCCCCGGAGCGGTCTTTTGAGCCTGCTGAACAGCCAGAAGTCGCACGGTGCCAGATCAGGTGAATACGGTGGTTGCGGAACGATATGGGTTGAGTTTTTGATGAAATGATCACGAATTACGAGTGCAGTATGGGATGGTGCATTATCGTGGTGCACAAATTTCGACATTGCAAAAAACGAGAAAATCACTTTTAGCAGCTCACAAAACGACGCGTATCTCAAACAGTAATGAATATTTTCACATGAAATTTGACATAGATGTCACTCACAGTACTACCAACATAAAAACAAAAAGAATTCTCCTAATCCTTCAAAGCGCGCAGTTTAAAATCAAATGTCACCTTATTTTTTGGACACAGTAGTACTTCTCTTCATAATTTTACATTTTATACATAATAATATCCTGTGCAAATCCGAAAAAGCAAACTTTCTACTTCATCTGGAAACTGTTTAAGATTTTCCAGTATTTAAAAAATATCATCATTTGTGGCTTATAATAATAATTTAACTTTAAACTTATCTAAGGATCTGTTAAACACAATTTTTAGTTTTTAGTTTTTGAATGGCAATTGATTTATATATTAAATTTCTAGCTAAAAGGTTTTTTTTTATTCAAAAGTAAATATCCCAAAAGTTCTTCGTTTACAGAAATAACTATATTTCAAGCCAATCTCAATTAAAAAATCGTTCATTTTCGTAGCCTTGCCATATAAAGATTTTGGTATTCCTGAGAAATTTCATGTCTAATTTGAACAATCTTCACCGTATGTGAAATTTTCAATTTAGGAGTTTGATTCAAGTAAAGCGTTATTTTTGATTTTGTGGGAATTTTCGAATTTCGAAAGTTTGGCAGCCTGTGTAACATGAAACGGCAACAATAATGCACTTTTGGGCCTCATAACTTTAGTCCTCAACCAAATGAAGAGTACCCCATAGAGTTTAGATAGTGAAACTACCTACTCTGAAGGCTAATCAATTGACTAAGACACTCTTACGCACTACTATTTATGGATCATAGGAAAGGTGTCAATTTTAAAGCTACTCAGATTCAGATCTCCTTCCCCCTCACAATTCACAGTATCAAGAGTCAGACAGATGTAAGGTAAGGAAAAACCAACCCCAAAAGGAGATATATGTATATATATATATATAATACTAAGTACACGACACTAGGAGGAAAAATGCCAATAGTTAAAAATAGATGGCATAGTGCACAGTAGTGAAAGACCTATGGGGAAACACTTTTGACGAGTTATTACAGGAGGGATGTGTGGAAACTGTAGAGTGAGAGGGAGAATGTTAGGTAGAAAGGGAGGGGAGAAGCTGCCTGCCAAAGGTCAACAGAAGGTGCCTTAAGTTATGTTGCCAGAGTGTGTGTTGGTGTATACACATCTCTGTGTGAGTGTGTGTGCCGAGGGGAGCTTGGGATCATTACCTGGCATAGGGAGGGTAAGCGCCTGCGTTGGATGCTTAACAAATATATAGAGAGAGAAAAGTCGCAGAGAGCAAGAGAGAGAGAGAGGTAGGTAGAGTAAACGAGGGCAGGTAGAGCCCTTTATAAACGAATGGGAAACACGCCGCGTGCAGAGCAATAAGGGTATGGGAAAACGTTGCCTATATATGTAATAGTGGTAGTGTTAGGTACGTACGTATAACAGGCACACGTGCGCACCTCTGCTCGCACTTTTCCATCTGTATGCGTGCCTGTGTATACATGAGTGTGTGTGTGTGTGTGTAGTGAAGAAGAACCAAAACCACCACCGAAAAAATGGTATAAAAGCGAGTGCCTTGAAACTACGACCTGTCACACACATCTCAGCGTTCGTTGAGTAAGCAACATCAAAATATATATATAACTCCAAACTATTCTATTCGTATCGTGTCTCGTGTCTCTCGAACCGATCTTTGGAAAACGCGATCTTTTTAACAAACTCAAATAATATACAAAAATTTTATCATCATGGCTGCAAATTACAAGAGCTGCCCTTTGAAGAAACGTCCCATAGTTTTTGTCAACGAAGAGGCAGAACAAACTGAAGCCTTGGCTCTAACCAAAAGGGCCTTGGTATGTGAAGAAGTTATTGCAGAAGAGATGCAACCACAGGATTTATCATTGAAACGGAAAGCCAATTTTGAAGAGGATTATGTGATACCAAGTAAACGTGAATATGTCTTGAATCTATCAAAAAGTTCTGAGGAGATGCCATTAAGTTCAGCTTTGCTATCACCCCCCATGGATATACATTTAAGGGGCATGACAGCGGCAACTATGGGTTATACCACAACCACTACCAATTCATCGATCCCCAGTGAGAATCCTTATCAATCTGCCTTTGTTATGGCTGCCGGTTGCAATCCAATTTCGGCCCTATGGAGCAGCTATCAGCCACATTTGAATAGCACAGCATTTCCATCACCGGCATCCAGCATCAGTAGCAGCAGCAGCAGCACATCCAGCAGTAGCAGCAGCGGATCACCACGTTCCCTATACAACTATCAGCAATCCATGATGACACCACCATCGAGTCCTGGCTCCGATATTTGTCTATCGGAACCCGAGGATCTCTCAGTGCGTAATGATATACCATTGCCAGCTTTATTCCACCTCTTCGATGAGGCGAGGACTAACAGCAGCAGCAGCAACAGCCACAGCAGCATCAGCAGCTCCATCAGCATGAAGACCAACAGTTCCAGTTCCATCATCAACTCTACACAATCGCCTCATCATGCCATGTCGAAGAACTATCGCTACAAATGTGATCAGTGCCAGAAAATGTACTCAACATCGATGGGTCTCTCCAAACATCGTCAATTCCATTGCCCGGCAGCCGAATGCAATCAGGAGAAGAAGACGCATTCCTGTGAGGAGTGTGGTAAACTCTATACCTCAATTGGTGCCCTCAAGATGCATATTCGTACCCACACATTGCCATGCAAGTGCCCCATTTGCGGCAAGGCATTTTCCCGACCATGGCTACTCCAAGGACACATTCGCACACATACGGGAGAAAAGCCATTCCAGTGCCCGGATTGCCCACGTTCATTTGCCGATCGCTCAAATTTGCGTGCCCATCAGCAAACTCATGTCGAAGTGAAGAAATATGCCTGCCAAGTCTGCCACAAATCGTTCTCAAGGATGTCTCTGCTCAATAAGCACACTAGCTCCAATTGTACCATTACCATAGTGTAAAAAAACAAAACGTTGACGTTCATCTACTCTTGAGGTACACACACACAGCCAGCCAGCCCACCACACAACATTCCGCAGGACAGACAATAAACACACTCAAAAAATTAAACAATTCTCTACTCAATTGATGCTCTCTCTCTCCCTCCTATAATTATGATAAGTCGATTCGGTTTTGGTGCTAATTTATTGATATTTTTAATCTATTATAAGTTCATGTATATTTCCCCACATCATCCACACAGCATTTGACCAAAATTAAAATATTCATTTAATTTATATATTTAATTAACGAAAACATATTATCTTGTTAAGAGTTTTGCTAGTTTTAGTTCATACAGTACAATAATAAAATATTTTTAATATATAAATAAAATTTTATACAATTTATTGAAAAGAAATTTGATTGACTTTTTATTTTGAAAAAATGAGATGGTGCTTTAATTTCAGGACAAAGAATCAAAGCACTAGGACTTTGAGGATCACAATATTTGGGAAGCCAAGCATGCTAAAAACTAGGATTGACAATAATGTGGAAATTTGGAGTAATGTGAAATATTGCTATAATTGTACTTTTTTCTCTCTTATATATAAAAAGTTTTTTCTTTTATATAGCTGATCAAATTCTTCGAAGTTTTTCGGGATCTTGGGAAAGGAAATGATAAAGTTGGATTGGCTTTCAAATAGAAATATTCTATATTTCTCTTAAAAATCGTTTACTCATCGCTTGAATCATGAAGATTATAAGAAAACTTTTGAATAATCAAAAGACCACTTTATAATCTTACTCAAAATTAAAGATTGAACAATGCTAAAGGAACGGATTTGAGCTAGTTTAAGCATTAAGGTTCTCCTTCATCTTAATCCATCTTCAATGACCTGGAACAAGGCTGCTATTAAGTGATTATAGTATAAAGTAAAATATAGTCTAAAAAATAGACTAAAAAATAACACGATGCCAAATCACTTAAAGATTCTTTTGGATCTTCACCAATTATTATCTAGGATTGAGATTATTTACTTATACATATGTACATCTAATTTCCAATGTTGTTGTAGAAGAAGCATTGCAATGAATTTACTTTAATACTATTATAATTATATATATTGTACTATTCAAAACCGGAAACATTATGAACTCCTTTTCAAATGACAACTTCCTCCCTCTACTTCCCTTCTACTCCCAAAAAGAGATCAAATTTTCTACAAACTATAAAAAAAAGGGACACAAAACACCTTTCGTAAACTGTCATCTCAATCAATACACTTTCCATTTTCGAGGACTTCCTTATAACCCGCCCATCATCAGCTCTCTTGCAAATAATACAATAATATTTCATCAAACCATATCGAATGATGACATTTTGCACCTTTCGTCAATGCAAATATTTAATTAGCTGCAGTCTGTGTCCCCTTTTTGTGGCACAATCCTTTGCCAAACATGTTTGATTAAAGGATCCAAAGCAGTGCAGGTGATAGACGTAGACAAGGACAGGGACACGACGATGAAAACGGGCGGCGGCTGTTGCTGCTTATCGACAGGATAGAAAATTTGTTTAACTAACAGCAGACGGTAGACGGTTGAATGATTGAGTTGAGTTGTGTTGAGTTTTTGTAGGTCATTGATTGAAGTTTATCTTTATCCTCTCGTAGCGATTAGTTTGTTCAGGTTTTCACTTCTTACCTAGACTAGACAGGTACCTAGGACACTTATTGTATTTACCCAATGCTCGGTCACGTAATGTTTAAAAAGTAAAGGACATCGATTAGTGAGATTCCTGAAACACCTTCAGGCCACAAAAACCCTAAACTGAAACAATGAAAAACCATAGTTGAAGCTGAAAAATCAGAGCATTTGCAAAAAGAAAAAGTGGGAAACACCTTGCCCACACCTTGAAAAATTCTCTATAAACCAAAAAAGGAAAAAAAAAGTCACAATACAATGTCGTCAAAATGTCTACCCAGTGACCTAGTCCACTGTACTCTCTCTATACACTACTCTGTGATCTCAGCCGCCTTTTGTATTCTAAAACAGAAGCGGTGGCGGCGGCTTCTTTTGCCCAAGATTTTCTTTTCGGCTTAGTTTTTGTATTGTTTTGTGTTCTTTCTTTTTGCAACCACATGAAGTCAAGCCTGGACTTAAATCCTTTTTGATTGACCGAAGTAAAGACTCGACTCATCCCATTAGAGTCGATAACAAATTGCAATTGACAAAATGCTAAAGCTCACAGTGAAGTGAAGTGCAGCAGTGCAGCAATGGTGCAGTAGAGCCAAAAGAGTCAACTAGATGCCAAACGATTTGCGTTTCCAATTCCAAATGCTGTTGCTCTCCATACAAATCGATGGCGATAGCTGATCATGATACAAGTCGCAGCATTTGTAATTGCCGACAGCAAACGACGAAAGGAAACGAAATACAGTGGTTAAGGATAGTGAATAATGTAATTTCAATAAAAATAATTATATAGAAACAGTATGAAAATAAATAGAATCTCTTTTATCATAATATTTATAATAAATTAAAAAAAAAATTGGCATAAAAATCGTTAAGTTAAATCTTAAGGTAAGCAAGAAAGTGACACTACGCTAAATAGTTTTGAAAATTCAACATGTATTTGTACCACAAGAATCAATGTTTTACGTCATTCAACGAAGTAATGTAAGTGGCTTTCAGATTTAACCATAAGAAGTAAAAGTTTTGACAATGTATCTGTTTCAAAATTAGACTTTTGTTTATTAAATTTGGAAAAATAACTTTTATCCTAATCATTTTAAAAGTTTTGCTTATATGTGTACCACAAAAACCAATGTTTTGCGTCACTCAATGAGATAATCTAAGTTACTTGCAGTTTTTACCCTAAAAATAAAAAGTTTTGACGACAAATATACCTCTAAATTAGTTTTTTGGGGATCTGAACAAAAAGGAATACTTTTTCCGGAAACTTTTTGATCAGTAAAAAAACGTATGTCAAAAACGTATCGAATCGAAAAACCAAAGTTTTTTCTTTTCATTCTTAATTTTTATAGTCCTTTTTCCAATTCCAATTTCTCTTACGCTGTACGTAATGCAGTCCCCCAAAGGCACAGTAGCAAAAGCTTTCCTTACTATGTAGTTTTCTTTTTTAGTTTCAGAACCACGGTGCACTTCGTCACTCAAGGCGGCCCAGGCAATCAGCAAGCGGCGCATGTCACACACAACAAACAAACAAACCAAATAGCAAAGAAAAAAAAAGCTCATGCAAAATAAACATTAGGAAATCCAATACCAAGTGCTCCTCAGAGTAGCAGCAGCAGCTTCAACTTCTGCAGCAGCAACACTAGCCACTTAGGCAGTCTCCATCGTTGGAGACGTCGTTGGAATCGTGGTTGTGGTTGTTGTTGTTGTTGTTGTTGTTGATACGTCGTCGTTTAGGACGTTTGAGATTACAACCGATTACGAATTTTACTCCAAATTTGTATGCAGTTGTAATTGAAAAAGCATCAACATTAATCTTGGTTTCGATTTTCGGATTTTGGTATTTCGTAAGTGCAGACAGAGACAGAGGAGATAGAAAGATAAGGAGAGTGAGAGAGAGAGCAAAAGAGAGAAAGATTCGCCATACAAGATAGCGGGTGTATGTACCACACATATTGCTTAATCGTTTAATGCTCAAGAAATAGAGTAGAGCACACACGACGACGACGATGCCGACGTTGTTAAAAGACATTTGGCATAAATCAAAAAATAAACAAAAAAAGAAGTAAGAAATGTCTACTTGGCATCTCTCTAAAAAGGCACGACAACTGTCCATCTCCATTCCATCCCATCTCTGTCTCTTTCCTCTATGCAAAATGATCGTGTGGCAACCTGTCAGCGATCAGCGACCTTAACTGTAAAGCCAAGCCAAGAGATCTCATCCACATCCACTAGATTCTAGGCTGAGAGTTTTGAGTTACATGACCATGGGCAAAACAGAAAAAAGAACCATAGCAAGAAGAAACGTCGTGGCGTTAGTTGTCGCTAAGTTTTAGAGAGACTCAACTTGATGATAGCCAACATCATAGCCAAAACCACCTTCTCCTCCGCATTCTCCATTTGAGTTCGTGTAGATCTTAAAGCGTTGATAAATGTTGTTACTTGTCGTTTCGCTATGTTAGAGACTTTTCTTTTACTTGTCGATCGATGGGTGGTTATACCTCTTGACATGTCGTTGTCGTTGCTGTTGTTGTTACTGTCGTCGTCTCTCTGTGGTTTTCTATTTCCTTCTACACGATCGCCAACGAAACGGTTAATTGTGGTTATGATTTCTTCTTCCAACTATAGCGACAGATCAGTCAGTCAGTAAGTCACTCTAATTAGGCTCATCGTCATCGTTGAACGACGTCGTCATCACTATCGTTGTCGCTGCCTTATCACTTCCTGCTCATTCAATACAAAAAAAAAAAGTACAATTTGAATTTCCAACTCACTTTAATAAATATTACATAAAGGTACAGTCAGAGAAGAGGTAGAAAGTAGCATCTTCTCTCTTACACCACCCACAACTTATCCCCCCTCTCTCTCTCTCTCTTGCAAACTGCCAGAAACTGTATTCTGTGCTACCTCCTCGGCTCCCCTCCTATACCCATATCCGATGCGATATAATTTTGCAGGCAAATTGATTCCATTTTCTTTAGGTCTTTTTTTTCCTTTTGCTTGCATTTACTTGACACACATCGCACGCAAATCAATGCGGTAGCATTTACAAAATATTTACAACAACCAAGGGGGCAAAAATCAAAAAAAAAAAAAAGTACCCAGCGATATCCAAAAATAGCTAGCTATATGTATATACAAATATATATATACATGTAAAGGCGGGGGCGACAGCTCACCCATCGATGGCAGTTGAAGCAATCTACAGCTGAAAAAAATGATTTATGTATGGGAGAGACGGTACTTTCTTTCGAGCTTTTCTCATAGGCCTACTTCTGATTTGAAAGTTTGCGGTCTAATAGGTAATCCATATGCCCTACAGAAACAACAATTCAAGACTAACCACACTAATTTGAGCTAGTTCAAACTTTTAAAATGCAAAGAAATGTGCTTTAAAGTTTAAGAAAGGAATAAGAGTAAACTGATTTATACTATTTTATTTGCTCTTGCCAAGAAAAAGTATCAAAGTTTAAGATAGAAAGGTAAAAATTTTTGCGTTTAAAATTTTATTCTTTGGGTAGTTTTTGGCTAGTAAATATCTTTTGTAAGAAAAATATTGAAGATGTATTGCTTTACAAGGACTAAAATCCTTGTCCTAAATATGTATTGCTTTGCAAGGAATCCAATTCTTGTCATAAAAGTTAACAAATTCATAAGGCATTGTTAGTTGAGGCATGTTTCAAACAAATATTAAAATTATAAATCACTTTTAAAAACCGAAAAATTTAAAACAAATAGAAATAAATCATTGCCTACATAAACCTAATACATATGACACAAAAATGATTATTCGGTTGGAAATATTCAGATTTAATAGCAGTGGAACAATTCCATCATCAGCAATTCGATCTATTCTATTCTATATTCTAGTTAAGCTTATTTCAACTAATAAAATTTGACTGATTTAAAAAAAGAGCAATTCAAAGCCTAAAAGTTATTCAGTAAAATCCACACTATACAAAACTACACTGGTGACAATTGATGTTTCAAGTATTTCCCTTTTCGAAAATAATAGGAAATCATAAAATTTAATTTGAGAGAATAACATGTCAAGGTCAAAAAGGATCTGAGTTAAACGTTTGGTAAGAAAATTTTAAAAAATATTTTATCGTTATGAACACAATCGACTTTCAACGGGCAGATAAACAAATCATGATTTGCAAATAGAAAAATAAGAATTTCTTTATTCTTATTGATATTGAAAATTCTAAGTACAAACAATTTTTGAGAATTTTCGAAAGACAGCCCAAACATAACAAGATATTTTGTATAGTTCTGAGGGAAATATATACTGATACATATATATCAGCTTTAAAGCTTTCGACTTAGGAGCAAAAAGAGTATCAAAAATATTTGGTACTAGGTAAGTTTATTACTAATCCATTTTATTTAACGTAATTGAATTAGAAACAGAACAGGAATTTGTTAACTAAGCCACCATTAACCTTAAGATTTACAAGATGTCAATTTGAATAATGGTTTCGATCTTGCCTTTATATTTAAAACTCAATCAATCAATTGACTTTGCAACTTAAAAATGTCAAAACAGCAAGAAAATCTGACAACATTAAATCAATTTAATCAGTAATTCTTTCAATCTTTCCGGCTTTTTTAAAAGTACGCTATCGAAAAACACTCTACAGCCCCTAAACTATAGTAACTTTTATTCAAGTAATTCACAATGCTATTAATAGAAGGGCATCCTTTGTATGTATATATCTAACCATTAATTCAAAATAGATCTTACTTGTTCATTCCATCAATTGCTATGAAAATATATGCTGATTGTGTAAATGTTGCAAGCGATGTGATGTGCTCGTTCACGTGTTAAACCTTAGATCACATGTGGCAAGCAATTCAAATCCACGAAGATGCTTCACTAAATAACCGTTGGACCTCCCAATGGAACCCGTTGCTATGCAAATCGATTACCCCAGAGCTTTGTCATTGCTGTTCCCTACTCCACCAACCTCTCCTTCTCCCCTTTTACCATTGCTGACGATGACGTAGTAGTAGTAGCCACACGATAAAAAAAAAAAGCTATTGAAATATTTATGAGAAGAAAAGAAAGAAAGACTTTCTTCCGTTTCCGTTGAAGATTTTACGAGCTGCAGAAATGAACACCACATAAAACTAACACTACACTAAAAAACAAAACAAAATAAGTAAGAAAAGAAAACCAATTAAATTTATCACTTCGAAAAGTAGACAGAAGTAAACAACTGTTTAGGCCTTAAATGTTCATCTACCTGTTTTGATTTGAACCGTTTTATTTTATTTTTTTCTTCTCCCTTATAGAAAGTGAAACCGTAAATTTGGAAAATCAAACATCAGGTGTCGGGGGCGGCGGCGGCGGCGGTGATATCTCTCTAGTAATTCTACCTTAAGGTTATTCATTGATTACCAAAACTGCTGACTCTCTTGTGTCGGCAAATGATCAAATTTTGGTCAGTTTTGTAATTAATTTTCAAAAATAGATACATCTTCTACTGGGACAGGACACCATATGGCATGGCAGCGGCAGCGTCGGTGGATAGTTTGTTCGCCTACCAAACAAGCGCCGATAAGAAGAAGGTTAACCATTCCTACCCCTCTCTCTGTGCGTCTCTCTATTGTGGCATTCTTCTCCTCTTAGTTAGTGGCAATTAACACGACACGCTTCAACTCGAGACTGACCGCGAGCCATTCGTGTGCCCAGTTTAAACCATCATCCAAAAAAAAAAAAAAAAAAAAACAACAGTTGGTCAAAATGCTATACACATATATATGGGTTTGGTTACCTTTTTCGGTTTTTCATTTTCATTTCAATTCGTTTTATACAAAAAAAAATTCATGTAGTTTTCCCTAATGAATTCATTCGCTTCACTTTCTGGTCTATATAGAAAGAGAGGGAGAGAAAGAGGGGTTCATTATCCTGATGATCCCTTATGTTTCATGTTCATTGGAAAATGTTGGAAAAAAAAAGGATTGTAAATTCCTTTGAATTTATTGGGTGTGTCGTGTACTAAAGGGAGGCGGAGGCGGTTGGTTGGTTGGTTGGTTGGTTGGGGGCGAGTTGTTTTTCTCTTTCCCCTTTTGACCACAATTATTCATTTGCATTTTGCCGTAAAGGTCAATGGAAAACGGAACTAACAACAGAGTTGTTATGCTTGTTGTTATTGTTCTTGTTGTTCTTTACTTTACTTTTGATATATATCCACCTACACTTACATCATGCCTATACAAAATATATCTAAGATTCAGAGTAAAACTTGGCGCCAGAGTTTCGTTTCGTTTCGTGTGCCAATTCAATTAAAATTCAAATTGATGCAAAACAAGTGGCGGCCAAGCCTCTCTCTAAACACAAAACTCAATTGACAATGCACACACACAATATGTCACGCCCCCCAATCCGCCTACATATTGAATTGGGGGCGCTGATTTCTTTATTTTATTATTTTTTCTCTCTTTGATATAAATATATATTTTTCACCTTATAATAATAATAACTGGAATATGACTGTCAATATCTGATAATATCATCTAAAAATAAATGGTCTTTATGCAAGTAGATTTGCCCCTGGGATTATGTCTGATCTTTGATCGGATTGAAAGTGAGAAAAATATAATGGAAGTTGGAGTTTTAAAGTTGAAGGTGAAAATGGGGTTGGGTTTCTGTAGCTAGGATATTTGCTAAATGAATCAGTTTCTCAATGAAAATGTGAAAAAAAATTGAATTTATATTCAAAATATATTTAAGCCACTTAATTTATTTGAATGGAAAAAGAAGACATTTCTTCATTTCATCCTTCATTATTCCTTTTATTTTATGGAATTTTTTATGTGGAATTTTTCTATATTAAATTCTAAAACTTGTAAATTTTCTTGTGGAACAAAGTTTTCAAATATCTATCTTTTTTTCTGGGCTTTGATTCTATGTTTAACCAGGGTTCTGCTCCATAGTTTTCTTACAAACTGATTCAAAAAGTTTCGAACTACTTCACATACTTTTACATTAACTAAACTTTTAAACTGTTTCTAAAACTCATCAAACTACTTTACATACTTTTTTTGGCGGCAATTTCAATTGTTCTTTAAATTTTTGAGATCTCAGATATTTATATAAACAGATCTTCGATATTGAATCAAATCTTATGTTAATGTTCATCACATATATATATATATTGCGTATAGTATTTGGAAATGCTTTCTTCTGCCTCTCATATACATTTTCATATCCATTTATTTTATATCCATTTATCTCATTACTTAAATTTACAAAAATATTTTGTACACAGAAAGCATTTTCTATCTATCAAGAAGCATCTTAAAATACTTTTTGCATTGCCTTTTATCAAAAAGTATTTCCATTTTTGGTTGAAAACTTTCGCCTTTTTTCGATAATGACCAAAAAGAAAATTTCACTTGAATTTTTGCTCTCCATTTGAGTTTGATTAGTTATATGCCAAACTAAGCATAATATATGATCAATGGCCGCCAGTTGGATATTCAATGGGCCTCTTTGACTCTACAACTCGAGATCATTAATCATCTGAGAGAGAGAGAGAGAGAGAGAGAGATAGAGAAAGAATGGGAGGAAAAGGATGATTATTGGTCTTGTAATTTTTAACTATTAGTAACATTTTGCGACAGGAATTGAACTCTCTTTGTGAATCGTCGTCTCGTTTCTCTGTGCAAATTTGTGACAGGAAAAATCAATTTGAAAATAATTTTCCAAGAGCCAAAGAGACATCGTAGGCGTGGATACCGCCAAAAGAGGAAACGCCAATATGACACGCTCAGTGCTCAGTGGTTGAGAGACTTGACTTCAGAGGTCTTCGTCTTTGTCTCATGTTACCAAAAGAGCTTCGTGCCGGACCAAAAAAAAAAAAAAGAAGGAAAAAAGAGCAACAACCACCACATTAACCAGCTATCGACGCATTCGACGCTGACGGATGGCCGCCTTAGCCTTCTTTTTCTGTTTTTTGCATACCCTCTACGGGAAATGGTAAAGGGTATGCAGAAAATTTGCATATACTTTATCATTAGCAATTGAATTCATCTAAATATTAAAGAAAGAGAAAAATTTCAGATCAAAAAAGCAAAAGGCAAAGATGTGAGTAAAGCTTAAGGATAGCTCAGACTTATCATTATACCCTGTACCCATAGGGTAAAAGGGTATATTAAAGTCGCTAAAATGTATGTAACAGGCAGAAGGAAGCGTTTCCGACCCCATAAAGTATATATATTCTTGATCAGCATCACCAGCCGAGTTGATTGAGACATGTCTGTCTGTCCGTCCGTCTGTCCGTCTGTCCGTCTGTCCGTCTGTCCGTCCGTCCGTATGAACACCTAGATCTCGGAGACTATAAGAGCTAGAGCCACCAAATTTGGTGTGAACATGCGTCTAATGCATACACAGGTCAAGTTTGTTTCAAATTTTTGCCACGCCCACTTCCGCCCCCGCAAATCGCGAAAACGTATTACTAGAGCTGTATTAAAGATATCGTATTCTTACTTGGCACACCTAATTATATACCCAAACTGGACCAGCTCACCAAATTTTGTCCAAATCGGACAATAAAAATCGAAGATATAGCTATATGAGTTTTGCACTGCATTGCCAAGGCGACATTGGCTGGCAAGAGTGAGCGAGACAGCATGCGTTCGCTGTAGCTGCATGTTAAAGAGAATTTTGCATGAAATTGATGACGATTTCGAGGATATTTTATTTTATTTAATATAACTAGTTGGTACAGGGTATACTCAATGTCGGCAGGGACGACTTGCTTGCTTCATTTTAAAATGCCTACAGGGTAACTGTTAGTCGCATAGTCGCAAAATAGTTATATTTTTTTGATATTTTTGGTTTGTTTATTTTAGTTTATTATTATTTTTTTTGCTCTCTAAGATAAGGCGCCGCCTTAAGACAAATGCGTCTTGTGGGTTCATCGCCATTTGGCCAAAGATTATGATGATTTTTCATAATAAATTGTGGCAAATCAGGCTCACTGGCATTATAAGGCATCATTAACAACGACAACAACAACAGCAACAACGGCACGCAGCAGGCGAGGCGCAAGCCTAAACGCGTTAACAAGACTTGGCCAAGAGTTTTGTGCCTGGCCAACAAGTGGGAAGTGAACGAAGCCAAAAGATCAAGCCACCACCAAAGTTGGAGGAGTTGCTGGCGATGGTGATGGTGGTGCGTGGCGGCATAAAAACGTTTGAAGTTAAATTTTTTTTCTTTCTACTCTTCGTCGAAGGAGCCCGCCTTGCATGTGCACAACAAACTATTGGAGCAGAAGAAAACGAGGGAACCCAACTCCACCAAATGGCAAACTTTAACTCACAATTCCACAAAACTCCACCTAGGCCAAAACAAGCCAACGCATTTGCCACACATACCCCCACCCCCACCGCTAATGCACTGCCCCCCCGCATACACCGTTTACTTGTCAATTTGTTTTTTGGTCAACATTTTTAAATAATGAACTCATATTTGCAACATTTGCCTGGCGTTTTCTTTTCCTTTTTTGTTTATTTGTTGCACATGCGGCGCATGTCATGTTGCATTATGACTTAAGGTCGAAACACACACACACACGGAGTGAGAGCAACAAGGAGGGAAAGACAGAGAGAGAGAGAGAGAGAGCATATAGCTTAGACTGCACTTGCTGTAACTTAATTCCAGGAAGACTTTTGACCGACCACAAAAAAACTAGGAAATGTCAGTTTGTAGACAGGGTAAAGTCAAGAGAGGCAGCCACGAGAGGAGTGGAGGAGAGAATGGACTAGGTTGGTGGTATCGGTTAGCCATTGCACTTCAGTAGCCAAGAAGCGTAACAAATTAAAGATTGGACATGGAGCGAAAGTTGCTTGATTATGTATAATAAAACACAAAAATGTTACCACAACACAAGTGACAAATTACTAGGCTTAAGCTAGTAAAAGAATTACAAATCTTTGCTTCCTCCATCTCAAATTAGTGCAGTTTTCTAAGCCAAAACATTACTCAATTTTTAACCTATTCACATCTTCAATAGTAAATTATTTTCTTTCCAAAGTCGTAAAATTCACTAATATACTAGTTCTCTTTCTGCATAAACTAATTGATTAGGTAGTAGTACTTTCTCATTGCTAAAGAATCTGGATTTTCTTCAAATTGTAGTAGATGCTGCTACTTTCTACACACATAAGCCTTAATAGGTTACTTATTGAATACATTCTCTATGTGAGACTTTCTTTTTTTGTTGATTACCTTTTAACCAATTTCTCCTCATATAAATAAGTTATCCAGCCTCGAAGTCATCCTCCTTCTCGCAGTCTTGGGACACAGTTGGGACACAGTTTATATGTCACTCAAGACGAGGCGCAAAAAGTCACCAAAGGGTTTATTATGTATGAATGTAAAACATCATGTAAACTAATTGTCTATAAAGCTACTTTGAGTTCTCAAAAGCAAACTTTTTGTATTACAATCCACTTTATCAACGCTTCAGCTGGTTGTAAATTATTGACTATCAAAAGGCTAATAAGAAGCTAAGGTATAGAAAGTCTCTGTTCTCTCTGTTAAATCCGTAAAATTGAAAAGTAGAAAAAGTAGTAGAAGAAACAACATAAAACAACATCAAGTAAGTCTTTATTGAATTTCAGAACAACGACAAACTCTTTCCCACTGGATTTGAGCCATTTAATCCTTCAAAAGTGAAATTTAAACATTTAACAAAGTCTTCTCTGGAAAAAAGGGCTTAAAATAAGCAGAAAAATGGCAAATGTTAAGGATTAACAATTACTTGTAAGGATATTATGGAGCGATATTTCTGTACGATCTTGCAAATCCTTTTTGTTAAGTAGAGAACCAGCATTACTTAATCTACATTGTCGTTATCAATTTCGTGTACTCTCATTTCACTTTCTCCAAATTCTTTCTAGGCTTCATTTCTATTTTCAATTTCATTGCCTCTCACCCATGAGGTGATCCCGCCTGGCATAGATTTACGATCACTTTCTTTGACAATTTATATTGTCAGTTTTTCTCCAAAAATACCAAAAGCAATACCAAATCATTAAGATGATCTTCCATGTTTACAGTTTTCAATTGCAAAATGGCAGCTGTGTGGCCTTTTTCCTTGGCCGGGCCGATCCATTACGTGAACAACACAAACCTTATGACATTTTTATGTTAATGCAACTTTGATTTGAAAATCTTCCTTCTTGAATCTTGTAGAGGCGGCGGCGGCGCCTCTGTCCGATCGCGATGGCAATATTGATGATGATGACGATGACGATGATGATGACAATAATGATGATTTTTATTGCCTTCTAAATGTTGTTGCGTTGCGTTAAGTCCGCGGGCCATTAAAAATAAAGTCAAATGGATCTGCCGTATGTTTACAGATTTGTCGTTATAATTGCTTTTTAATGCCTTATCTATTGATTGCCTCTAATTTTGATCTAAGTAAGGCGCCGAGTTGTCGTTTTAATTGAGCTTTTCAAGGCGCATGAGCTGCCTATAAGAGAGAACTTTAGATACCCTATAAACAATAGGAGAAAGAGTATGATGGAGATGATGGTGTATAGGCAAAATGCATTGGCAGTGATGGAAGTGTTTATTATATCTTTCATTTATACCAAATTTGGTCTATATAATGTAGATTTGTACTTTATTTTAGGTTCTCTAATGAAACTTATTAATAGAAACATTAGATTTTTCTGCTTCTTAATAGGAAAGTAATAGTAGAATCTTAACTTACTACAGGGTAACTAGAAGTTGTAACTCTTTTCAAATGCTTGCTACTGATATTTCATTTCAGCTCTTATCAAAACAAACCGATCATCTTCGATTGCCCGTTTGTCCGTTTTACTGGGTGTGTGGGAAATCATTTCCATTTACTGGGCAGGGGGGTCTTGGGGTAATGGGAGTTAAATATGTGAGGAGGATCACACAAAACAGATGTTTATGCTAATGTAAAATCTTTCAACTCTTCTACCTACCCTCCCTCCCTCCTCTCTCTTTTCCCACTAGTCACATAAATCAAGTCTCAAACAAAAAAAAAAAGAAAAAATTAAATCTTAAATTCAATCCGCTTAAATTGCTTAATTAGCACTCGATGGCTATGTTCATTTCTTACCTATATTTTTCGGGGTTTTTTCAGGCTCAGTCACTCATATTAATTTCAATTACACACCAGCTACAATGCAATTATGCGTTGGTTGCAATACAACCAGAGGTAGGTAAGGGGCTGGAGTTATATCTACTATATGGTTGAAACGGACTCTCATGTCATGTAAAGCGAACAAAATCTGGCAATTTATGTGATCAGCATTTGCGATTTCAATCAGTGTGCCGCAGCAGCAGCAGCAGCAATCGAAAGAAAAAAAAAAACTTACAACAAAAAATTACTCAACACCTTTTCGAACCCAAGGAAAAGGAGGAGGAGTTGGAAGAGAACAGGAGAGGAAAAGGGGGGCTTTTGCTTGCATCTAAGCCCGTTTCAAATTTCTTGTCTGGCCACTTTGGGCCAAGTGAAACGGCAAAGTAAACTTTAATTAAAGAACACCATAAAAGTGTCGCCCGTGCGATCGTAATTATGAATTTAATCTCAATTAAAGCGTTTATCTTGATTTTCCATGTGGCCGGGCCGGGTCGGGTCTCTCTGGTCTCTGGTCACTCGATTCGGTTGGTCTGCTGCATGGCAATTTGTTTGGCCAGTGAATTTATTTGCATTATCCTGAGAGCACGTTCCTCCACCGACTACACCTCTCCCTGGCGCCTCGTCTTTGGTATATAATTTTTTTCTGTATTTGCTTGGACATGTGCAAACACCTTTTTTTTTTTTTTGTTGGTTTGCATTTAAACAGATAAACATTTTATGTGGTTTCTTTTCTTGGTTATCAATTTGGTCAAATGTAGTTTTTACTTCAGTTTCTATCTTTATCTGTGTCTTAAGCGAGTTTTGTAGATGTTGTTATGGATTTCAATTTGTCTCGAATCGATTAACTTGTGTGTATGTCTATATGCTTGGCTATTAACGTAACCAGACAAAGACCAATTGGCCAATTTGAGCTTGAAATGGTTGGAAAATGAAATTAGAAATAGAAACCATATATTCGATTCGGTTTTGTTATGTTAAAATGAAAATTCATCTTCTTTTAAAATGAATCAGTCGTTCTAGTCGCCCATAACTTTGGATCGTATGCAAATATTCAAGCAAGGTATTTATATATAAGGATTATCCAAGAGATCTAATAAAAAGAGTTGTTACTATTTTTTTTGTTAATATATAAAATAAGGTGAATAGAAAATTTTGTAAAATAAAATGCATAATAATATAATCGGTAGCACCGGTAATATAATCGGTAGTTCTAGTAGAACTATGGAAAACTTCTCAAAAACCCATTGAATATCAAAATTTAGTATTCTTTTGGATTAGATATAGGTAAACCATTAGTGAAGTCTATAAAAAACTTTATCAATTTATTCTTCCTAGTATCGGCAAATGTTCTTAATTCTTCAACTTAAAAGTCCTTCATCAGGACTGGGTGATAAAAGGACCATAAAATCTTATAATACAAATTAAAGTAAATCTAATTCTATACTTAAAGAGAAACTTCGTGCTAAAATTGTACAAAAATTACAAATGTTTTAAAGTTTTGGGATTACGTTAAACAATTGCTTAACTTATATATTTGCTTAAGTTAACATTCCTGTACAATACAAAATGTTTTCTGGAATTTCTAATACAAAAATATATAAATTCGCTATAAATAATGACATAAATTTTCAGTTATTTGCTAATAGGTGGGAATTCTCTATTAGTTTAAATTGGTCTATAAGCAAAGCCAAGTGAATTCAAAGAGAATAGAACTATCGGTTCTACCTTACATACAAACTATAAATTGTTCCATCTGAAAGTAAGAAAAATCCACAATATAAAAAGAGTTCAATGTGCCCCGATAATAACCATGAATAGTTCTAATAATAGAACTAATACAGCTGTCTGAAATCAACCCTTCGATTTAGGATTTACTTCCGATATATGGATTTCCTAGACTCCTTACACAAAAACAGGTGTGAAAGGTCTTTTGTTTGTCTATCTCTCTCTCTTGTTCATTTAAGCCATCTCAAATCACATACGCGTGTACAACTTGTGCCTTCATCTTGCTCGTTAGTCAAAAATAGCTGGGCGGCACGACATCAACAGAAACAGCAACAACAACAACAACACGACAAGAAAATAACAGCAACTCAAGTGACACCTTTTGCCTACATCCATCCACCAGCCAGCCAGCCAGCCAAACGGACCATCAAGCCCAATGCATCTGCACAATTACTGACTCTGAGCAGAGCCAAGTGAGCTGGGGGCCAAAGTATCAGATTTCTTTAGAAGAAGGAGAAGAAGTAGGCGCAGGCGGCACCAGGCACCAGCAGAAAAATGCACACACACAGACAGACATACGCACACAGACATTGACACGAGGCGAACTCCTTTCTTTTATGCGCCACTGACAAACGGCACATTGCACATGTCCATGTCCAGGACGAGAACGAGGACGAGGACGCAGGCCACACAATCACAATCAGTCACCCCCATCAGAAAGGCAGCAGCCAACAAACTGTGAAACTAAAGAAACAAAAGGCGTGCGTTTCAGATTTAGAGATGACATCGTGACTAGCAATGTATGAGAAGCGATAGTTAACTAATTTTGTAATTATTATGTAAGGATTTCTAAACCTTAAAACTTAGTTGATATATTTAGTATAAATAGAGGCAATTAAAGGTTAATAACAGAACTAATCCTTAAAAGGAGAATGTAAAAAAAATGGGAAATTTCTGAAAGTAGTAGAAAAGTAGTATTCAAAATATAGGATTATATCCGATAGCACTGTATTATTAATACATACATATGTATATACATATAAGTTATTAATGTTCGAAATGTTAAAGCTAATTTTGTTGTGAAAAGAGAAGTTGGATATTTAGGATCAGTAATATCATAATATTAGGATCAGTAATATAAAAGAGATATACATACTTAAGACTTATTTTAGTTATTAAATAAGTCTTAAAATATAAAATATCCTGAAACAACCTTAAATTTTATATATAATGTAATAATATTCTTGTATGAGTAAAGATCCCAATTTCGAATGTATTTGAAAAGTTATCTCAGAGTATAAGTTAGTATTGAATAGCTTTTTTTTGCCATTTCGTCAATTAGAAAGCAAATTCGGTAATATTTTACAGTTATCTCAGAAAGAATTGTAAACTAGTCATAAAAGTTACAATTTTGAGTTTAGAGATAACAATTTTGCAAATTTCATGAAAATTTTCAAAATATATTTTAAAGAATTTTCAAACATTTCAAACAATACTTAACAACATTTGAGAGACACACTAAAAGAATAAAAATTGGAATGTAGCTTTTCATCCCATACTTTCTAGGTTGTGATTGTCGACACGAAACTAGTCACGCTGTCATCTCTAAAGCACCTTTTTCTCAATATTGTGCGGGTGTTTTTCGCCTTGGCCTCGGACTCTGCCACGGTATTGATTTCATGTTGACGCTGCAATATTTTTCTTAATGAAAACAAACAAAAGGAGAGAGGTTGGAGGATGATGGTGAACGGTATATAGTGGATGGAGGAGGATGCTGCCAGCGGGCAATCAAGCTGTCCCAAAACAAAAAGACAGCACACACAAAGTGCGTGTTATTAATATTATTGGCCCACAGGCTGCTGCTTGTATGCTTCTTGACTTGGCCCACACACACACACACACATATGTATGTAGAGAGAGAGAATGAAGAGATGGCAGATAATTGTGCCAAGCAGGTCGTGCCAAATTCCACACAATCACATACTTGGCAGGAGCAGAAGGTTCGGGGTGTAGCTGACTGGGGCGGAGGCCAATTTAAAACCAATTTAAAGTTTAATGAATTCATAAAGAAATCAACTCCATGGCGCTGCTGCTGCTGCTGCTGCCTGGCACTTTCAAAACATAATCTACCGACACATTCTCTTGGAGGGAGAGACTTGGCGTGCCAAATCTCATAATCAGTCAATAACTTTTGCCGCCTTGGCTAGCACGTGGCTGGCTGTCTGCCTGACTGGGGAGTCAGTTGGCGCGGCCTCCAAAGAGCAAGCGCGACCTGGAGTTGAAGCTGCTGCTGCTGCTGCTGCACTTCAAAGTATTTTATGGGGCAATCGAAGTGAAATCAATGGCATTGCCATTGCCTGCCTGCCTGCCTGCCTTCTTGGCTGGCTGGCTGCATGCCATTAACACGAAAGTCGCCACAACCAACATTGCGAAATCACTTTGAGGCCATCATCATCATCATCTTCGTGGTCGTTGTCAAGGAAGTGAGAGACCCAACCCAAAATCATCTACATCTCTACAGTCCTCCAACGCCTCCTCCTTCTCCTTTTCACATACATACTGCAACGTCTTTGATTCGTTAAACAAATTTTTTTGTTTATTATTGAACAGATTTCCCAAAAGCATGACAGTTATTAATTGCAAATATCGCTTAATTCATCGCTTAAAAACGACAACACATTGGCATAGTGAGAGAAGAGAGAGAGAAAGAGACAATCCTCCACATTTTCATCCATCTGCTCCTCCATCTTTCATTCGAAACAACCTGTAATCACGACACGATTCAAGCAATGAACATTCAATATATAGGTAAAATTATGGCCAACTTGGCTTTGATTTCGCTGAGGATTGTTGGCCAGAGATTGTTGCGACTTGGAATGGTGAATTGTTGGAATTGAAGGAAATGGGGGAATGTTGCTGCTTGAGAGTTGCTCGTGTAATTTACATGGTTGCATTCCATTGACACTGATCATCAGTTAATTTGTTTTTTTTTTTTTTTTATAGCTAAAACCTTAACCAAACAAATAAAGTAAGAAAAAAAAGTGAATGGGACACATTTTGTTATCCCAAAAAGCAGTTGTAATAATTGTTGGTAAAACGAATTAAGGAGAGAATGGATTGAAGGATAGAATAGAAAGGTATTGTATAACATTACGAAAATGGGATTAAAAAACCATTTATTATTTATATAAAATGCTTTTAATGTCTATTAACCTATTAAAGCTTGCTAAATAACGAATAAAAAGGAGAAAAGTGTTAAAGATATTCATAAGTTATATTTTTATTAGTTCTGTTAATTAATTTTATATGAACTTTTTCTTTTTCAAAGAAGTGATTTGATTAGATTGAATAAATTATTCGATTAACAGTAAGTAATTAAATATTTGAGTGTACAAATCTAAAATCTGTTGATTAAAGATTGGTAAAATATTTGGGAAATAGGTTTGCAGCTCCCATTCAACTTCAAACTTCAAAGGGAAAGATCTTTGCTCCTTCAAATAAATAAAGATGAATATAGCACAAAAATGCTGTTTAAAAACCATTCACAAATCACTCACAAATAATCATAATTTTTAAACCACAAGAAGTTCTCTTAATAATACTTGTAAAAACCCACATTAAGTACCTTTCAAAATTTACCATTTCAATTACAAACTATTGCATATTGACAATATTAATTGAAGGTATCAAAACCAATTACATTTTCTTCGTGGACTGTCACAAACAATTTGCCTCATTGGGCCAAGTGAACCGCATAATCAAAATCATTAGTGAAAGGTTTTAGGGCACTTGATCGATCGAGCATAGCAACGTTCGATCCTTTGTTCGTTGTTAAGAGCTCCTAATAAATGCTTTTAATGAATAACAGAAACAAGACAAATATTTGCACAAAAAAAATACACAAAAAAAACTACAAATTGATTGTGTGAGGCAAAGTGCCTCCGCCCCTCCCCCCTGCATCTACGACAACCATCACATCAAATGCAATTGGCAAATTTGAATGTTGTTGAGACAACGGTGGCAACTGTGCAACAAAAGTTGCATTCTGTCCCCTCGTGTCTCTATCTTTGATCGTGATGGCCCCGTTTTATTGATGGATTAAGGGCGATTATGCGATAGACAAGACAACAGAAAAAAAAAACAAGAAAAAAAGAGTAGCCAAAAGGGCCAACAATTTGTGATTTTTTGTTTGTCCAAAAATCTCCTGAAGATCTCTTGGCGATGCAGTAAAGTTGCGCAATCGATAATCATGGAGCAGAATTGAGCTGTCATGTCAGGCGGCAGTTAATCAATGCAAAGCGAAAAAAAAAATAACGAAAAAGAAAAACATAATCAAATTAAACCGCCAGAAGAGAAGATAAAGTCAGGACGAGAAAGAAGTAGAGAAAAATTTCATAAGTTTAAGAAATGTTCAAGACTTAAAAAATGCCCTATACAAAGTAGGACCCCATACAAAGTGGGATCAAATTGAAATTGAGTGAAAGAAATGGTAAAAGGTTACACAACAAAGCAGACTCAATGAAAGGACGAATCCGACGAGTGGATTAACCTTTTATCTATGCCATTTTCTCCTTGTTTAAATGATGTATACCTTTTCGTAATATATCCTCTTCCTTTTACAGGGTATACTATAAACAAAAAGACAGGGAATTTTTCGCCTATCTAGGCCAGAGACAAACAAAGTTGGTCGAAGTTTGATTGTCTAACAATCTTGTCTTCGCTTTAGGGCGGTAAATTGTGTGCTTGGAATCTTGGCTAGTTCCTGACGCTGACGCTGACTCTGACTCTGGCTCTGTGGCCTCCCGTCTCCAGCGCCACAACTCCAACTCCAACTGCAACTTTGACTCAGTTCAAACAAGTTTCCCTTGCGGGAGTTATGAAATAATGCATTATAATTTAGCTTTGCCAATTGGCCAGGTTGAGAGGTAGATGAGATGCACCTTGTGTTTGTTTGCCGCTCACTAGATAATTGTGGGAACTAACCAGCGGGTTTTGCATCTTGCTTACTTTAAGTAGGCTAAGGTTCGTTATGGCATTTTCTTCCGTTGTACTACTCTCTTAACCACTTCCCCCCTACCTCTTTTCCTGTTTTTCATTTGTTTTTTTTTTTTCTTCTCTTTCGTTTGATAAATTGTATAAGCGATCAAGTGACTTCATTGAAAGGAATCTTTCTTTTTCTTGCTGTGAGAGTGTGATTAATACACACTTGCCACAAACGTAAAGGATACGGCCTGAAAACCAGTTCTCCTCACTTCAGTTGGCGCCCCTTGTGTTTTCTTTAAAAAAAAATCGCAATCTTTGGGTTCATTAGCCCAATGCTCGCGCCTTTTTGCTCTGCTAATCAATTGTCGTCCGTATTAAGGTCGCCTTTCTGGCCAGAATTGTCTTTATGTGCATCAGCAGTCCCCTTACTATCAGCGCTTGATTTTAAATTCATGAAAATATTTCTTGGTCAGTCAGTGTCATGCAATGTGACTACGAAATGCTCTTTTACTAGTGACCCACAATATATGATTAATATTGATGCTTCTTGTATAACTCAGTGAGGGGATATGCATTTATTCCTTTTTTAGTTTGATGAAAAAGGAAAATATCTATTTCCGAGAAAGAAAAGATGACATAAATGCGATTGATAGTTCTTTACTTAATGCAATTTATTTTAAAGTTTCAGTTTCAGAAAACCAATCTGTGTGGCAAGTGTTGCGAAACTTCACTTAGTTAAAGAAATGTTGCCTAAGTTTGAACAATTTTATTTAGAACGTTTTGGTTGACATTCGATCATGTCCTTAACTCTGTAAGAATATGAGTTAAGTTTTTTTTTTACCTAGAAAGAAAGTTACCTAAGAAAGAAAGAAGAAATAAATACGATTGGCAGTTCTTTACTATTTTCCTTAACTAAAATTTCAATTAAGTTTCGTTTCGGAAAGTTCATCTATGTGGCAACGATTCATTGTGATACTTCTCTTAATATGAGAAAATTTGATGAAAGTTGGTTAAATATGAAAATTAAACTTTGACAAATTAAAAAGGTCCAAAATTGGATATAGTATAAGTTATCCTTAAAAAAACTAATAATATTTTTTATAAATTTTGCTACAACACTTTTCGAATACGCATGAAATACTATAGAAATCTGACATATATTGACTAGTAGATTATATATACAAATAGTTGCGGTAGTAAAACTCCATTTGGAAATATTTTAAATGCTAATGAAATAGTTTTAAAATCTATCTTACACGAACTAATAGATTCTACACACAAATATTTATTGTACTAAAACTTCATATGTCATAATTTTCAAAATTTTTACTTTAACCACAAAATCAATTTACCCCAAATGCAAAAAAAATATTCCATTTCATTGCATTTCATTTAGTTTGGTTTTATACTTTTTGGTCACAACTAAATGTGACACTGAGGCTACTGTTCGTAATGGTGTTGGCATTAAAATGGATTACATATTGACTAAAAGTAAAGAAAGAAATAAAAGCAAGTTGCGAGCAGAGTCTGGGTTTGACTTGAGTTGAGTAGATTTAAGTGAAGTTGAGCTGAGCTAAGCTTTCGCCTGGCCCACTCCTGAATCTGAATATGGGATGTGGCACCTGTGGTAGCAACTGGTTTATATATGTATATATGTAGGAGAGGAAAGAAAGAAACAACAAAAACAAAAATAAAGGTGTTCCTTGTTGGTGCGTCGTCTGTGTCTGAGTTCGTTATGATGCATTGGGGATGGGGTTTTTTCTTAAACTTAGTGCAAAGCGGCATTTATTCACGGCATTTCGATTTCAATTACGATACAAATTGTCATTAAATGTTTTTGGGAAAGTTGTTTATTTAGTTTCATTTGATTGAGTAGAATACAAGTAGCTGGGCTAAGCTAGTGGATAAACACAGCCAGCCACTGCCACTGATCGAAAAACCTGTGTCACATTTGATTGACTTTCTGCCTGGGTCTTGATTACATTATATTACGGTTCCGTTCCGTTTTGCATATGATATATATAAAGCACAATTATAACAATTTTGTGACCACACCTCAATAACACACAAACACACTCAAGTAAGAGATCTTGCTTGACTTGCTGCTTGCTTGTGCCTTTATGATTTTCTTACTCATAAATAAAACATTTTTTAATTTCCCATAATTTTCGAAGCAAATCAAGAAATTACACACACAGACACACACACCCAACCCACAAAAAAAAAAGAGTATGAAAAATAAAACAGAGCAATTCTACCAACTTGGGTCACCGTTATGCCTCAGCGATCATCTTCCCCATTCCCTCCACCCTGGCCAACCATAACCGACCGATCGGTATACCACCTTAAGTCAATATATTGAACGAACGTTCATTCGGACAGCGCCTTAAAAAAAATTTGTATTTGGCTTGCGCTGTCAACATTGTTGTTGTTGGTTTTTTTTTCGGCATTGCGTAGCAAAGTTCCATCCTATCCCATCCCGATCCCGATCCCGTACCATACCTTTCCATACGTCCGTTTATTTGTATTTACCTTGTTCAGTGTTACGAAAGATGACAGCGGCGGCGACGACGACCACGACGACGATCGGGTGCGTTATTGAAGCGAAACAAGTGTTTAGTCACCCAAACAGAGAGAGACTTTGTGGGGCAGGTAAAATGGGTGCTCCTTCTTCATGTTCCTTCTCATCATCATCGTCTTGAAAGCGTGTGGAGTGCTATGTGGAAGGAGCGAGCACACCCCAAAGCTGTCACAGGTTTTGCCTTATTTGGTTAGGCTTCATTGATGGTGCACCTTTGTTACGCTCAATGAGCGATATATGTAAAAGCATTCTTCTGTTTTTCTTTCAAGTCTTGGCTTAGGGTCGCCTCTTGGGGTCAGAATGTGAAAGCTTACTTGCCGTTAAATTAGAGACATAATTAATGTTCCTCAACGTATTTCCGGTGGAGTAACTAGTGGCGGGGTTAAATGAAGTTCGATTAGCTACCAACTTCATTTAAGTTTTAAGATACTTTTGAGATTGTTAGATCTATAGCTAATATAATGCAACCATTGAGATTTAAGATTGTTATATCTACCTTAAATACAACCAACTAAATTGAAAATCTAATTCTTTTGATTCTAAGATTTCATTTGTTTCTCACGTTCTAAAGCAATTAAAGAAAAATATATAATCGATTGCATTTAGTTAAAAAAACTAAACCAAAACGTGCATTTAATTCGAGGCCTGGTAGCTAGATTATATAGAAAATTATATTTTAAATCAAATAACAGAAAAATAATATAAACAGCCACCCACTCGAAGGACGTGGCCATTTGCTGGCGGCGCCAACGGCCAAATAATAATGATCTCTCTTAGTTCAAGTCGAAAGACACAACACAAAACCAAAAAATAAAACCAAAAAAAAAAAAAAACAATGCTAACCTTAGCCGATCAAAGCGACAGTCGCTGTGGCACCTAACCCGGAGGGCAACTTCAACTTTAAATGAAATTGAAATGGTGGCCACACAATTATAATTTAACTTGGTTTTATTTAAACAGATTCAACTTAGATAGTAAGGTTTTTTTTTTATTTTTTTGGGGGGGAAAACTTATTGATTTGACGATGACTACGATGACGATGATGCAACCAGCCAACAGAGTTTGGACCACAAAAAACAATGGCCTAGCACGTGCAGACCTTGTCAGACAATAAGAGAAAAACATTGTATAATAGAAATCTTAAAATCGACTTTGACTTATCCTGTAACGTCAGAAAAGGAATAACAAGATATTTTCTTTATTTTTACAGTGGATTCAAATAGCAGCTGACCATTTATCCTTTTTGACATAAAGGGTCGCGTGTCGTGACACGAGTTCTTGTGGCTAAATGCATTTTTTAAATTTATTAACAAAAAGTTAAGAATCTTTCTAATTTAACTACGTGGGCAATTTGTCAGTTATTATATTTCAAATTATGAAACGACTAGAATAAGGATTTCGAAACAGTGGTTTTTAGTCAAAAAGCACAAAGAACTCAGAGGTAAGAGGACACTTTGACCATGTATTTAGCTTAATTTGAACCCTTTTTTAGTATAATGACCCTAACAGATATAGTTCTATTCATTGCTACTTTAGTGCAAATGGTTTTGTCTGAATTGTGAAACTACAATGGATATAGTTGCTTAATATACAAAATCTCTTTTAGGATACTCTAAAAACAAGATTATACAGCTTAGGCCTATATCAAGAAGAACTTCCTCATCAGAACTTGATTGAAGTTATCTCTAAGACAAGTCCAATTATATCTATTTTTTAACAAAATTTTGTATTAAACATTGTGGTACAAATACTAAACGAAGATGGCAATTCAATCCACAAGGCAAATATCAAATGCTTCCACCATTTACTTTAATATCTACGACATCAATATACCCCTGGCCAATACGTTTGAAGGGTATTTTTGTGGATTAAACAAAAAACTAAAACTGGATTTAGGTAATTTTCCAAAGCGCTTTTCATACTTATCTCTCTCAACTCGTTGGCAGCATCTTTTGCATTACTATTATTATTATTATTATTATTTTTATGGTCATTCACAAAACTGACAGACTGTATTTTTGTGGTTTTTTTTTTAGTTTTTGCATCTGCTTTGGTTACTGCTGCCGGGCCTGATGTCAAAGTTCAATCAAATGAATGGCACCCACAACATTTAATGTTTTTGATGGTTTTATTAGCCAATTGATCCCCCTTCACTGCCCCTTCACTGCAGCACTTCTCTTCCCTCCGTTTCTCTACGAGAGATCCTACGTGACTCATTAGTCCATTGTTAAGATGAAGTTGTTTAAATTTTTTTATTTTTCGGCCAGCTGCAATTTCATTCACATTGATTACAGATATTTTGCAGCGAAAAAACTATTGATTTTTTTCTTCTCTTTTTTTGTTTTATTACATTAATTTATTTAGTTATTTTTGTTGTTGTCTGCAATTTGCAACTCTAAAAATAAATTTTTGTATAAGAAAAAGGAGAAAAAGTTCAAGGTTTTTAGTATTTAAAAAGTAGCTCACCAATAAAAAAGAAGAAAAAAAAAACAAGTAAATTGATTGGATTAAAGATAATAATGGATGATCAATACTCAAGGTTAAGATTACTCCTGAGGGTCCAATAAAATTTTATTCATTTGTCCAACTTTGTTTAATTCGAGTAATAAAAGAATTTTTTTGGAATTTTGCAGAGATAATTGAAGAATGTTCAAGTTTAATTTGCAGTTTGGATAAGAATGCATTCGAACAGAAAGTTTTGTTTAATTTTTCTTTTGTTTTTGTTCAAACAATTAGATAATGTTTTTACAAAAGCCATAATTATTGTGCTTTGTCCATGCAGCATATTTTTTAAAAATATTTCTTTTTTCACTTTCCATTTCGAATTCTGTGTAAAGTTGTCATCTTTGTTTATTAGTGTAATAAAAAATGATGTAAACATCTGTTGTTAACTCATTTATATACAACAATGAACTCGAACAACCTTACCCTATGCCACCAACACACACACACACACACACACACACACACACAGGCAGGCACACCCTCTTTCACACCGCACACACCATCATGCCACTCCAATGCATTGCATTGCACTTCACTCCACTTCATAACAATCCACTCGCTCAACGTGTTAAACGTCAATAAAGTTGCTAAAAATCAACAAAATTAGAACCCGCTTGCTGCCAAATGGGTGGCGAGACGAAAATAAACCCTTTTGGCTGGCTCTCTCTCATGTCTAGGCAATTAATAAGGGCCAGGAACAGGGGGTAATTATGTCCACGAGTTGGTAATGGTTAAAAAGGGTTGATTGGTTAGAAGGGCGCCAGCTAAAGCAAACAGAATTAACTAGTCGAAATGCAATTGGGTTAGTGGTAGGAGAATGATATAATGAGACTTCAATATTAATATATTTTTTCTTCCCCCCTCCCTCACAGCACCACAAAATGTCCCCAAATTGAGGGAAATTGTATTGAATCCACCGAATCGTGTGAAAAATCAGCTTTAAAGGATGCCGCCGCACACACACACACCAACACACAGCTGAAACAGAGGTGGAGTAGACACACGTGGCATAGCCTAGAGACACACTAAATCATCGCCAAATGTTGCTGCTTATGATTACAATTTGAGAAAGGGAACTATACTACTAGGTAAAGATCAGTTTATCTATGTATAGTATAGGCAGCTGAATTCTATATATAACTTTGGCCCTTGCCTTGAGTTCTATGCTCTTGCTTTGGTTTCATTTTTGGTTTTTCTCTTTTTTTTTAATTAGAAACATTTGAAAGCTATTGTCATTTTTTGGATCCCCCCTCAAACACTTGTTAGCAGCAATCATTAGATATTCCAGGGGATTTTTGAAATGGAACCAAAAGAGAAATGAAATCTTAAGACAAGGCTCACTAGCAACAAATGAGCCTGTCAGTGGTTGTTGGGGGGTAGGGGAGGAGCACTAAAAAACTCCCCAAAGCGGAAGTGAAGCAGCCACCAACAACGAAAGGGATACATTTTCCAAAAACAAAAAAATAAAGTTTTTAAAAATGTTTTTCTAATTAATCAAGATGATCTAAGGAGGAACCAGCACATCTAGATATTCATATTATATTATATCATAGGTAAAAGACTTGTGATAAGTTTGAAAGGAAGATTGGGAGTATCTTTCTTTTACTTACCATTCTGATTTGCTGTTCTTCTTTTATCTCTTATGTAACAGTCAATAAATTTGGATCAAAAGTCGAGTATCAATATTCGAATACCATATTTCCACTTTTGGATTAGTATATAAAAACATTATACACTGGTAAACTATGCAATCGAAAGGTATCCACTTTTGCTCTGTGAGTCGGATAACTTAATAGATTCGTCCTATCTCTCTATTTCAGATTAAGGCAAAATAAGACTTCGGAAAATAGAGTACAAATTAATTATAGACTCTAGATATAGAACAATGAAAACCCGATATAGAAAGCGATATCAAAGCGGGCCATGCATATATGGTTCGATAGGATATGTAAAGGATCGACCAATTCATATGAAACTGTATTTTTGGCAAAGTAATTTTTCTACAATTAAATTTCAAAGTTAAATTTCAAAGTTCAAATAAGAATATGTTTAAAAAGTGGAATGTACTTATTTATGTCTGTTCATTTAGAAATTTGTATAAAATATAAGCTTAGTTTGTGCTTCTAAATTCGATTCTTGAATCTGATCTTTAATATATACATATGTGTTTACAGGGAGGCATACAAAAATTTTAAATCTTATTTAGATTTAGTTAAAACAGTCTACATGTTTGTTATTTTATGTGGTGCTAACTATATACATATGTACATATATGAGATCGTATCAGATCAGATCATATAGGTACTTATACTATTATTATATAAGGAAACATATCTAACATTCTTTTAACCTGATTTCCATCCCAGATCATTTAAATGACCAAGAAAATCTTTCATATACCAATTTCTATACGAAATCAATAAATTGGGGCTTCAAAACCATAGAAATACCTGGCATTTCCGGTTCAAAGGCTTTGATGATTAACTGAATTTTGGATTACCCATTGCCATCTGCCATTCATCAAAATGTTTAATGAAACTCATAAACCGAATACCAAAGTTCAAGAACATTAAACTTATTCACCTACCCACTACACCGGCATACTCATTCAAGTTTTAAATATATATGTATGTTTATACATATATATTTACAAAATCAATCCATAAGAATGTTCTTACATGTCTCCAAAGACTTCCCTCTCCCCGTGTAATCAAATGTTATGTTATCTTTTTTTGATGTTTTGTTAGCTGCAAACAGACAAACCGATCGATATATATCCAATAAGCATGATGATGGGTACCGCGATCCCCCGGTATAAGCGCAATGAAAATTGTCTTCACATCGGGTCTGGTCTCTTAGCCAGGCGGCGGCAGTCGGTGCAGATAATAAAACAATAAAAACAAACTTTTACGATATACGAAGGGCTGTAAAACTTGCCCCAAAACAATTCGTCAAGAGGAGGCAGTGAAGAGGAGCACGAGCAGCGGCAAAAGAAGGTGAAATAAAAATCAAAGTCTTTGGAAAAACGCATTTTGAAATGGAATCAATTTAATCGCAATTAATGCCAAACGAAAAGACGACGAAATGATGACGACATCATCTGAAAAAGATTATAAAAATTTCCAATAATTTGGAAACCCATAAGATTTATGCTCTTTGATGAATTTTTGATACTCTTGCTGATTTGCAATTGCAAAAGGTTTTGTTAGTTTTAAAAAGTGCAAGAAATTTTTAACTGATGTAAAGAGAAACCTAGAAAACTATTTCTTGGATCGAATGAATAGTTAATAGACAGATTTATTATGAAGTCATTAGAATTTTGACCTTATCTGTACATATATAAGCAAATTAATCGGGAAATGACAAAATAGAAGAACTCCAGAAATAGAACAGATTTACATAAAGCAAAATTTGAGAGATTCAAAAAAATATAATATGATAATACAGAGTCGGATATACATATTATATAGTCTACAGTCAACTAAAGAAATCGGACATTACAGAATCATATGATTGTAGGTAAAACTTATTCATTTTCGATCTATGAAAATACTGGAATGACATTATATAGTGTAAATTATAACGATGTTAAAGAATCTTATCCAAGTTAGTAGAACTTATTGAAATGCGATCAATTAACTCAATTCAAACATTCCTACAGACACAAATGAAATTCATATTCCATCAATAAACTATTTGCCTTTAGCAGAATTCGGCCTCTCAATGCATATAATTCATAAAACAAACCAAATGGCTGACCAAAACTAATCTACCCTTTGTAAGAGTAACCAATAATGCGACAGAAAGAGAGGTAAGTATGTTGAGTGAGAGCTTGTGTCGTATAAGGGAGCCCAGCCACCGAGCGAGTTAAGTGCGCCAGGGAATTGATTTAACCGTATGGATTTTTCTTATGCTACAACACCTTACCTTGTGCCTCCCCCACTAATTAGTTGTATATTTCTCTACTTCGTCTTTGCCTCAATGATATTTATGCCTCATTTGGTGTCACTTGGCACATAAAAGTTCTTCTCTTGCAACTTGCAGCTGTGTGTGATAAAAACGAAAGGGGGGAAGAAAATGAAGAAACGACAAGACAAAATTAGAGACAAAGATGAGAGGCAGACGACGATTAACTGCCTGCATTAAGTTGATTCTTTGGCTGATTAATACATTGAATTAGCCAGTTTTCAGAAATTGATCTAAATCCGAAAAATAAAATGATCTATGCTAATACGAAAATGAGTTTTTGGGCGGAGTTAGAGCTGCTGCTGCTGCTGCTCTTTACTTCAATTCATTTCATACTCTAAGCTAAATACTGGACAAAAGAAAGAAAATAGAGCTTCATGTCTACTCGTTCGCCTGATCGCCTCAATGTATCACGATGGATTTATAGTTTAGTATGCACGATCAATCAAAAATCGTGAAATGCAAGCACACAGCATAGCAAGAGTGAGCGAGAGGTAAACCAAATGGACGGAGAGGGAAAGGAGATACAGAAGAACTTCCAAAAAAAAAAAAACAGCACTTGAAAAATTTAAACGTCTCCTGCGTCTAACAGTAAATGACCATGATGCTTGAGTCCTCCCTTGTTAGAGATGTGAGTTCGAGACCACGATAGTTGTGATAGCTACTTTTCAAAGAATTTAGAAATAATATTCTAAATATTAATACTATAATGTTGCTGTTTATGTATTATTTGTTATAAACTCTTTTTCAGGGCTTTTAACTTTTATGGTATTTGAAGGTAAATACCAATTAGATATTAGATTTGAAAATAGGTTACTAAAGTTTTGTTTTTCATAATTAAAACCACTTATAAATGTTAAAAGCAAAAATTGTTTTCAAAGTGCTTATAAATGTTTAAAGATAGATGGTTTTAAAAGTTCTGAACGATTGTTTTGCATTGTTTAAGTGTGTTATCGAATCTTTTATCGAATATTGAGTGATAAGCTAAAGGTTCGCATAGCGCTATTTGACAAGATAACGATAAGATATCGATTACCATAAGGATTCATATGACGAAATCAAATGAATCGAATTGAAAAGTGTTAATAAAATTCGAAAACCTCATTTACGGGAAGATTACAAACTTTAGTAATATATTTTACTCCTTTTACAAAGTGTTTGTTGCATTTTTTGTGCAAACCTTCTCCATATATCCTCAGACCCTCTCCCTTCTATTATATATACATATTTGATTGACCAACTTTGACTTGAGACAACCAAAAAAGAATAATCGTGTACTATAGTCAATCAAATTAAAAAATGTTGCGTTAAGTTCATCTCTAGGCTTTCCGTCATCTTTGTAGTGATTCTTCAACTCTGTCGGGGCATATTAAAAGAAAGTATTTTTTTGGACGACGAAGCGTTGCCAATAAGAATTATTACACCTGATTGGAATCTGTTGCTACAGCAGCTGCTGCCACAGAAATAGCCAGAAAAATAGTCTTAGCCACCACAGTCAAAGCTACAGCCACAGCAGCAACTTGAACTTGACCATAAACTCGAACTCTTGTGGGTGGGTCTCGGGTCTCAGCTAGAACTTCCATTTCTTTTGGCCAAGCGAAGAGGCTGCAGCGGCAGCAGCAGCAGCTACAATCTCAGTCGGTAGACTGTTGGACTCGTGGAGAAGTCTCTCAGGCTGCATTTATTAACATTTTGACTTTGTGACCAATATACCGAATGGTAGATCTCCTCCAACTCCTCTTTTTTTTGTTTTTGTTTTGCTTCTACTCAAAACTATATAGCCTGGTAGGCGTACTTAATCGATCGCTTGTTGATAGGCAAATTGGCAACAGCAATAGCAACAACAAAGAAAAGGTAACCTGTTTTTCCTTATGGCTTTTACTAACTTCTCTCTCCTCCTGTGAAGAAAAATTCGTGATGAGTAAAGACTTTTTTTTGCCTTAGTTCTTTTTAGCCCAATGTCCCGCGTCATCGTCCGACTCTGACTGTGTGATCTTTATCTTGGCCGCTAGAAAAAAAAGGCATTTTTTTTTTTAGGGCTCCATCGTCTTGAAGTCATTTACATTTGGCGAAATGGTCGGTTGGTTTCTGGTATAACATCGACATCTGACAGTTTTTCCAGAGCATTGCAAAGTGATCGTTAAATCACGAATATTTAATTGTCTTCATCACCTGAGGGTGCTTGAAATTAGTTTGGACTTGCACATTTTGAGCATTTCTTTGTGGCAGTTAGAAAATGGTTTCAGCTTTCCAAACTTTAACAAGTCTAAATGCATTTCTTCTATTTTTTTCTCCCATTTTATTTTTTTGGGAGGGACATTAACCACAAATTGCATGCATAGATTTGGCCTTTAATGAGGCAAGTCTAAGACATTTTAGTGTTAATTTTATGGCTTTACAGATTGACAATCAAAGTGTTAAAAGTTCAAGGTACGTCAATAGATAATGGTTAAAAAAGAAATGGTGTGAAATCCTGGTAAATTCATCTGATGCACTTTATTTAGTGAAATTATTAGTGTTATGTTATGTTGAAATTTGTTAGTTTTAAATTGTTTTTAGCAAATTAATAGAAGAATATTTAATTTATTTATTTTTCAGCAAAGATTTCAGTTTCATTTAGGTTTTATTATTTGTTGTAGACTTGAACATCATTTTTTCATGTCATTCGTTTGGTAGTTAACCAACTTTTAAGAAGAAAGCAGCTTAATTTCAACAATTTATTAGAAATCCTCTCTCAAATGCGTTTTATGTTCTTTCTCTCCTTTAAGGGATCTTTTTTAAATGTTTCACTATTTTAGTTCTAACTCAAGCAGTAACAAAATAAGGCAAAGGCTTGTTAGAAGGACCCTTATCCCTCTCCGTCTTTTGTAATCCTTTGTGTCATTTAGTTATTGGTGTATAAAGCCATTAAAAATCTGTGATGATGAATTTAAATGCGAATCGTATAATCAAATTATTAAGGAAAAGAAAAAAAAGAGAACTACAAACTAGTATAATTGCCTAGAAAATAATGATGATCTAGGTGTGTAGACTTTTTGAAAGTCGCTTCCGAATTTTGCTTAATAATAAAACATTTAAACTAAAAAATCATTTGGCTCTAAATTTCCGACTTAGTAATTATGTTAAAAAAAAAGGTAAATAAAATAAAATTTCGCATATAAACCTAAGGATAAACCTACAAAAGGGTGAACTACACTGCTTTTGCAAGTTTTGTCCTCTTTTTTCGTAGTCATTAACTGCAATTCCCAACTGGTTTTAGCGCTGGTATAGTGGGGAGACATTAGCACATCTTAGAGATTGGTTGTTTTAGAATTTTCACTCATTTTCATATTTTTTCCATCCACATTTAACCACTTTAAAAGTCAGTCAAATCATGAAAATTTCATTTAAAATCAATTAGATAAAGTTAAATTTCTGCAGACAAATAAAAAAGCGCAAATTTAGAAAGAACCTAAAGTACAGTTTGATCAACGACTATTAGGATAAAAGCTCATTGATCTTACCCTCACATGACCACATGGTTTATGGGCCAACCCTTCACATTCTTTCTCGCTCTTTTTGCTTATGCCTCTCTCTTCTTTTAACTCCCACGAAGGTCTCTTTTTCTTTAGGACACACACACACCCACATCCATCACATGACCATACACACTTCTATATGCGCGTGTCCCTGGTCAACCCACAAGAATAAAAGAGATGGAAACGATATGGACGCGTGTCAGCGTACAACAAGTCAAACCGGAAAAAAGCGGACGATCCCCGAGCGTCGAGCCGCAGGACCTGCATAAAAGCACTACTACAACAAGTCGTAAAATGGAAGGTGGAACGTGCAAAGTGGAAAGCGGGAAGTGTGGGTCACGTGTCACATATTAAGAATTGAACGCTGCTCACAAAACGTATGTCAAATGTCCTAACCATCCAAAAATACACACAAGACAACAAAAATAAAGGGCGAGGGTGTTCACCTAACCATGACCCAAGTGCAACCCCAACACCAACCCTCTCTCTGTCGGTCTGCCTCTGTCTCTCCCTTGTCTCTCATCCTCTTGAACTCCCTTTCTAAATTTCCATTGACTTTGACTTTTGTTTGACTGTTTTCGGTGGCCAGCCAGCAGCAATTATGCGATATTTGAAAAATGTTTTTTTTTTTCCTTTGGGTTCGAGGTTCGGAGTTCGTGGGTCGGGGTTCGGTGTTCGATGGTTAGTGGTTCTGCTGGGGTGACGTCAAGTAAATAATATCATCAACGTTTGTCGCTCATTAATGGATGTCTGTATATATACTGCAATTCGAGTTGTCCACCCTCTTCTATAGTAGATCGAGGCGAACTTCATGTTGCTATTTAATTTGGCTTAATTTAATTTTTGCTGGTAGCCCTTCACATAAGTCTCTCACTGTCTCTCTTTCTGACTATGTTTCCTTTATTTGATTTTGACAATTTGTGGGAATCTTTGTTAATGTACAAATATGGCAAATGTCATCAGATTCTCCCCTCACATCTCCCTCTCTATCAACACCAATAAACTTGTCCTATTTGAGCATGTGCAATGATGCATGACTGGGAGAGAGAGACCTTTCTCGATATATATTCCCATTATTGATGCGTAGTGCTTTCTAAATATATGAAATAATAATAATTGATAACTGTTTAGTCACTGGGTGATTTTTGTTTTTCAATTTAACAGCCACTCCCCCTCTCACACACACTCTCTCTCTCTTTCTTACTATCTATGAGGAGGTTAGAAAAAATCCCTTTTGAGCGTGAGAAGTTAATGAGGATTGTTCTAGTGGAACCTTTTGCCAGCTATTGAATCGATTCGAAAGAAGGTGCGATCGTTACATCATTTTTACAATATTTTTAACATGGGAACTGAACAGAAATCATTACAAAATAGTTTGTTTGGGAAAAGTTCCCATGATAAAAACAAAGTTACTAATAACTTAATTGATGAAATTCATAAAACGAAAATGTATAACAACAAATTTATTTGTACAAAATGGAAAAGTCAATTGATCAGATGCGGGTCAAGGGGTTTAAGAACTTTTCCATGCATGTGAGCACTTAAAAGGAAAAGCTAGAAATATAAAGCAAGGAATGGGAATAGGATAGGGAACAAGATGAGAAGGAGAAATAGGATGAGGAAGAGAAATAGGAGAAGGAACAATAAGAAGTATAAAAGGAGTGTTAGGAAGAGAAACCAGAGGAGAATCTAGAAGAAATATGTGGAGAAATAGAAAAGCGGAATAGAGTAATATAAGCAAAATAAATATTGAGATTCTAAATGGTTTTCGAAATAAGAGAAGCATAAGAAGACAGGAAAAGATGGGAAAAACAGAATATGGAGCATCGAATAAGAAGAAGCAGAATTGGAGACAGGAAGAAATTGGAACTATAAAAGGAGAACAACGATCCAGAAACAAATCATTAGCAGGAGAATTGACAAGTTGGAATAGGAAGAGGAGAGTAAATTTAAATAAAAGAATACAAATGACTAGAACAGTAGAAGCTTTTGAAGGGTGTCCTAAAGTAGGATTAGGATAAAAATCAGAAAAAGGGACTAGAAAAGGGACAAAATCACAGAGACACCCACCCAGGCGCAAAAAATAAAACAAGAAAAGGATAAGTAATATAAAAATTTAAAAGGATAACCAATAAACGAAGGAACGATTTCCATGACGAAAAAAGGAAAACATTCAGTATCAAGCTTGCAATTAAGAATTGGTATAGAATCACAAATAGGGAAAAAAGAATACAAAAGATTACCAAAATCTGCATCAGGACTAATAGCAAATATGGTATTATTCTGTTTATTCAAATAAACTATAAAATCGACTAATTGATCATTGACACAATTATTTTTTTCATTGACTAAATGTTTCAATTTAATATCTGCACAAATTTATTTCTAAAATCAAAACGGAAATTCTCTTCTCACCATAGTTTCAACACATCCAATCCATATATATGTATTTATACACAGATAGATAACAAGTTCAACATCGTTTTGAGTTTCAGTTTTGGCTTGTCAATTTGTTGGCCACAAGACGAACAAACAATTACATGAAAATTGCCAACGATTGATGGGCAAAGTGAAAAGCAATGCCGTGACTTCAACTCCAACTTGTACTTCAATTCCAGCATCGAATTTAACTTTGAGTCAGATTCAGAGTCATGGCCTGACAGTTGAATCACCTTCAATTTTTAATGGAGACAAGTGTCAGGTAATTTATGCACAATCAAAGGGAGGGGGTCGGGGATGAAGCACTCAAACAAGTACAGAAATTGATGCGCAAGTTAAACAAATTAAAATCGATTGTCGAGGGAGAGAGCGAGAACTGAACCTGAGAAGAGCTCCAACATCAAGTCAAAGCACAGCATCAGCATCAGGGTCAGCGCAGCTGTCGTCCTCCCTCTACACCCCGCACCGTTCATTGTCTGCAATGCGTCCCACTTGGGGTCAATGTGAATTGTATGAATTGTGTGAAAATGACCAGCACTAGAAGAGAAAAGATCTCCTTTTTTCGACTTGTAAGCGATCTTGGCACTTCATTATTCACGCGCGTGCTTCAATTTCAAGGCTTGAGGCACCATCAGCGGTTACGGCCAACTCATTGGCTTTGGCTAGGCTATGGCAATGGCTATGTCCATGTCTATGGTTTTGGGCCGTGTGCCTTGCCTGCCTGCCTGCCTTGGCGGAAATGTCAATAGCAAATCACTTAATTTGTATGGCAATTTTCTTAGCAATAGATGGCAATAAGAAAAGAAACGTGCAAACTGTTTTGCTAGAAAATTGTGGTTAGACCTCACGATGTGAAATAATGTAACAAACATTATGGCTATTGGTAAGTAAAGCTAGAGATTGAGAGAGAGGGGGGAAATATCGACTCACTTGAAGAAGAAAATTTAGCTCTTGATTTGATTTCTAAAAGCTCAATGTTTAAAACATTAATTCAACTAATTGGTGAATGCATATAAAAGTTGTATGCAACAAATATAAAGTCTTAAATCTTTACATTTTAACTAGGTAGATAAATCCTTTGTAAGATGATGTCAGACTAAATCTGTAAATTTGGCAAAGAATCTGAAAACAATTTAAAAATTTAAGCAAACATTTTAATCCTCTTTAATGAGTTGTCTATAAAGTCGAAAACTTTTCGCTGTTGCTAGCATTGTTCTCCTTTTTTGCTTCTTTTGATTATATTTCCTAAATAGTTAGAGCTTAATAGAGTGTTATGGCATTGGAGTCCTGATGACCTCACCAAAGCCTGCTAATGAGAGAGGTGAAAAGGAAAGATAAAAGGGGAAGAATGATCAAGGATAGAATCATAAGCAGGAAAATTGAGAAATTAGAATCGAAAGAGGAAAACTAGTAAGTAAAAAGCGAATCAAGATTAAAAGCATGGATAGGTGTAAAAAGAATAAGGAATAAACAACATAAGAAGCTTTTGAATGATGTCTCAAGCTAGGATTAGTATAAGAATTAGAAACAAGAATTGGTAAATGCAGAGAAACCCAGAGACAACTAGGAGTAAGAGTAAAGAAGGAGAAAAAAGGAGAAGTAAAAGAAAAAGAAAAGTACAGAGCAACAAAGGCAAAAATAGAAACAGAGTCAGATAATAAGCAGTCAAAAACTTTTTACAGTTATTAACATTGTATACTTTTTCGCTTCATTTGGTTATAATTCTCAACTAGTTGAAGCCTGATAAGATGTTATGGGATGGAAGTCCTGGTGGCCTCACCAAAGCCTGCTAATGAGAGACCAGAAAAGTTTCAAAAACATTAAATACATAAACTATTTCAAATTTTTCAGGTGTATATTCAAAACTGTATATCGATTTAGAGCATAAAATTCTCTTCGATTTCCTTGTCCTCTTATATCTCCATCACTTTCACTTTCCTTTCCTTTTGCTTTGTTTTTCTATTCAACAAAATCAATAAAAACTTTTTTTCTAAGTAAGCTAAATTTGTAGTAGTCAAAATTTTAAATTTGTTAGAGTTTTGGGATCGGCTTTTCAATGTCTCATGGCTATGAATATCAATGGCATCCTGGAATGATGAGATCATCCATAAGGTCGACGGCGACCGAGTACTTAGATGTACCCACACCGCGACATTCATTGCTTTCCGGACGCTTTAAACAGAGTTTTGCCTATCTAACACTAAGGACACGAATGCCCGGCATAATGCAACAAATAATACAACATTTGCAAAGCAATGAACAATTCTTGGAGCAAAAATATGGTATGGAGGTACAAAAGGATATACAATCCATAATAGAGTTACTTGAACGATTGAAAATGGAATTGAATCGTGATCGGCAATTTCAACAATTTCGTGGCAATGAACCGGATAAGGCCGAATGGAATGCATTTATATCGGAATTACCCAAACCGAAAAGGACATTTTTTCGAGCTTGTTGGTTGCATGCAGAATGTTATCTGTATAGAAGAATCTATTCATTCTTTGAGAATAGCAAATTACTGAATGGCTACGATTATTTTGCCAGTCTGAAGCAAGAAGATCTACAAATAAGTGATAGGGCAATGAATGCATTAACTTTGGCCACTCGTGGATTGGCCAAGAACTATGCGGCATTTAGTAAATTGATGCGCATCAATCTGTGGAGTAATCATTATGAAATTCAATTGAATGCCTTTGTCTTTGCCCGGGATGAGGATCTATTCGATAAAGCTAATTATGAGCCAGAGAACACAATTGATGTATTGGCTCAAGTGGCAGATTTGGATAGAAATTTGCTTGTAGATGATTCAATTTTAGTATGGAATTGTCTAATAAAACGTAAAATTGCTAAGGAAGCAATTATTGTGGATTTGATATGTGATAATGGTGGCTTTGAATTCTTTACCGATATGCTGCTAATGGAATATCTAATTGATAACGGTTTGGCCACCCAAATCCGTCTGCATGTTAAAGCAATTCCCTGGTATATATCCGACCTTACCCGAAATGATGTAGAATGGACCATTAATTATCTGCAGCAACATCAATCAGAAACTTTATCAAACTTGGGTCGCAAATGGGCCAAACTGATGACGGATAAAAAGATTCTTATTGCACCAGAATCACATTTTTGGACTGGACCTCATCCATATTTCGTAATGGTTGATTCCGATTTGGAATTGTATAAACTCTTAAGCACTGCCTCACTATGCATCTTCAAGGGCGATCTGAACTATCGTAAACTATTGGGTGATTACATTTGGGATTCAACGGAGGAGTTTATCACATGTCTACGAGGATTTCGTCCAGCCAATATGTGTGCCATGCGTACAGTGAAATGTGAAGTTGTTTGCGGACTGCCTGAAGGTAAAGCCGATCAATTACTTAAAACGGATCCCCAATGGATGATATCAAGCTCCTATGGCCTAATTCAATATACAGATGCTCTAAAATGTAGCTGTTGCCTTATTGGAAATATATCAACTGAATGTTCTGTCCATTCCACTGCAAGGAACTCACAGTGCGCTTTGCGTTTGCAGAAAAATAAAGGCTCATAAAAAGAAAATATAAAACTTAAAACCTTAGCCTTTGGCTAGACCCAATCAAGAAGCTGCGAATTTTTTTTGCACCCACTGATTTTGGAGTTGTTGTTGTTGTTGTGATTTTTCCAATGTCTTAATTTGCATTTAGCTGGAGGCATAGAAAACTCTGGAATAAATGGTATGAAATTTGTCAGCTTATCACAAAACGCCCACCGCAAAAAAAAAAAAACAGTTTTCTAGTAGTGCCTTTTGGGACAAGTGCCAGCCAGAAGCCCCCTCCCTCCCCTTTCCACCACCTGCAATTTCTATTAACCATACTAAAGGCAAGTGAGTTGACTAATGCTGTTGATTTTATTGATGGGGTGCACATGCTTGGTCATTTGTTAGCAGCAAATTGAAAAAATGGAAAGTTTTCACAAATAAAATGTGTGGCCAGAAGCTCTGAAAGATGATAATTGAGAAAGAGAGGAGGGAAAGAGATGCCAATTGAAAGGTATACGGATAAATAAAATAAAGATATGATATGGAGAACGACTATTTCTTCAACTATTTAATCATAGCAACAACAATTCTGTGTATGAAATATGTTTTAAAAGATTTTTGGTTCATTAAATTAAAGTTCTGTTGAACAGATCCAATTGATCTTCAAGATTCTTAACTTATTCTTTACATTGCTTATTAATAATAATAAAAATTCAAAGGCAAAGATACAAGAATTAACAGACAAAGATTGTTTAAGAAGGTTAAAGATACAAAATCTAGACTAAAACTTTTTTTTTGGAATTCCAAGCAGAGAAGTCATCAAAAAATATGAGATTTGTAACTCATTTGGCACCTTTTCAAATTTATTTTATTGAAAACTTAATCCCACCCTCCTGCTGATAATGTAAACTAAATCTTAGTTTCTAGTCACTGATTCCATTCAGTGGACAATTTCCACTTCGATAAAATTGAAAACCTTTGGGCATTTTCCCAAGAAGTTTCCTTGTTTGCTCCTTTTGCAGGCCACTGACCACCAACAATTGAAACTTTTCAAGTACTTTTTTTGGGCTCACCCGCAGAGATTTATACAAATGAAATTTGAAACAAAATTTTATTTCTTTTAAGTGAGCAATTTGCTGTGGGCAATTTAGTTTCATTTCTCAGGATGAAAAGAGCAACATGAGGTTGCTTGCAGCAAATTCCGATGATCGTCAACATACGATCAAGTACAGTTTAGCAATTTATCAAATCAAAGGCAGAAAGAATTTTACTTTCCCACACACAAAAACCACCCCAAAAAACAAACAGCTAAAAGCAAGAGTCAGGACATCATTGCGCAGCTGCAGGATAACAGGCAACAGCTTCCACTTGGTGGTTGGGTGTGGGGTGTATCAAATTCGCACGGCCTTGAAAGAGAAAAAAGCCGGCAAACCGGCTACTGGCAACCAGCAATCCGCCACCCGACTACCAGGTTATTATCATCATCATCATCATCATTCTTGTTGCTCTCCGCCTCTTCAACTACTCTACTGCTGGTGCTTTTGTCTCTCCTCTGATTTGTTGAGGGGTTGTTTTTGTTACTGAAATCTAACCAACAAGTTTTTCTCACCCAAAAAATGCTGTGATTTGTGATTTTCAACCACCACCACCACCACCGCCAGGCGGCGGCCGGCATGGAAACACCACCAAAATAAAGGTTTATGCGCAGGTATGCGTCATGGTACCAGCTGGCATTTGCCATGTTTGGATAATTCCACAGAAGCTTTTCGATATAAGCAAGGTGCGCACAATTCCCTCGTGCTCTGCTCTCTATCGCAAGAAATGATTGGCACAATTTTATTGAGTAATTGCATGAGGTAAAAGGTGTTCTTCTACGTGTAAGCAAACATTTACTCAATTGAGGGTCAATTTTGAATAAAGATTTTCTTATATACAGTGACTCATGGGTGAAGCCAGCAATTGGGGGTTTAGCAACAGGAAGTGATATGACCCTATTTTCTGATCAATCAAATATTACAGATTTATCATTTTTATGACTACTGATAGTTATATCAACTGTTGTCTAGTAAAGGAAAAAAAAAGTGGGCGCCAAATAACCGACACTACAAACTATTTGACTTTTAAACTTTCAAAAAAAACTATTTGGCTAAGCTAACATAAAAATTTATTTACCTTAAGTCGATTCAATCGAATTTAAGTTAATGAATGCATTATACATACTTTTAAACTTTGGAAATAACCTGGTTGGTAATTAATTTTGGTTAAAAGTAAATTATATTTAATTTATAAGAAACTTGAAAAATAGAATAAAGAAATATTCCAATTGTTAGCTAAATTATTTACTTTCTTAATAGTTTACTATTTAATCCTTGCAAATGGAATTTTGTTTTAAATTTATTCAGCAAAAAAAAAAAAAGGGTTGCTCGTTTATTAAATTTAAGTTATTCGAAAATGTTAAACTATTCACACTCTGTCTAGTTAACTACTCAGTCTTTGCAAAAAGAATTTTATTTAAAAGTTTAATAACAATTTAAAAAGAATGTTTTGTTCTTATTTTGTTTAGGAAATATTCTTTAAGCAATAAAACTAAAGTATTTAAAACTTTACATTTAATATTTAAATGGACTTTGATCACATATTTTATTTCGTTAGGGGAATACAATTTTTTAATAATTATCTTTTTATGAGCCTATACGGTTTCAAAATGTTTATTTTAGATTTTCAATAACTATTCAATAATTGAACTATATATATATTAGCTGACTATATATGTATTAGCTGACTTATTTTTTTCATTTGTCATGTTTTTACGTTTCTTTCTTTAACTCTTCTCTTTACTTCTAAAAAGCTTTTTAGAACCAAAGTAATTAAAAATGATATGTATACTTTCATTCTTTTAATTTTTGTTTTCTTTAATCAGTTACCTTTTTAATATAATTGTGATCCTAGATTCTGTTTAAACTTTTATCACATTTTACTGAATACATCTGTAAGCATTTAAATCATTTAATAGTTGTGTATTCTTCTTCTATCTTAATATTTTGTTATAAACATGTTTTGGATGTATCTCGAATTTAGCTTCGTTAGGATAAGGCAATGTATGAAGTATTATTTTTGATTTTTGATTGATTTGGTTTCTTGTAATTCAGGCAGAACTATATTTTTAAGATAGGTTTTCTTAGAATAGTTCCTAATTTTATTCGTTTATCTTTACAGAACTGTCACCAAGCCAAAGAGACTTTTGCATAAACCTTTATACAATGTCTCATACTCTCTACTAAATTTCTTAGCTAAGTCTCCATTAAGACTCAAATATCTTGTAGCTATAGCTTCATTTACGATGAGCTGTATATATTTTACTATATTTTATATTGCACCGGGACAGAATGCAAATTAAAAAACAAAATGTCATTACTTCTCAATCATGTTTCAGATACTTCGGATCGCTGTATAAATCATATTAAATTGTGTTCCCCCTTAAACTCACTTTAACTACTTTTAAATTAAAAAGTATTCTATGCACATTTCTTTCTCCAGATACTTTTTATTTTATGACAAATTCCTCGACCCCAATCCTGAAATTGTGTTACTACCCGCCCATTGCAAAGTTTTAAAGGGAAATCGAATGCTTAAAGTGAAACTATTGGATTTACAATCCCTCAATGATTATACATATATTGTTGATAAGCAGGAAATGGGTTTTACCTCCTTCCCCACTTCTCTGATATTAAGCTGAGAGAGTTGCCTAAATTATGGGCAAATTAAATTGAACTCAATTTGTGTGCAATTATCATAGAGCGCTCTCCCCAACGAAGTTGACATAAACCTTTCGCCGCCAAAGGCGCTGACAAGTGGCAGGCCAAATGCGCGGTGGTTTATTTTGCTATATAGTCAAACTAGCCAAACAGCCGGCAAAAAGGTCAACATTTCGTAATCAGCTTAGTGGCTTTTGTATAAACGTAACCATAGCCATGCCCCATGCTCTCCATGTTCCTCTATGTCCCATGTCATCCTGTGTAGAAAAAGATTGTGGGACAACATATAGACACTGGCATATAGACGACATTCCCCTTTCGCCTCTTGAGTCTCTGCTGTTGATTGTGGCCAAGTGGTCAGGCGGCTGTTGTATACAACAACTATCACCCGCTAAAATTCAAATTCAAATTTGCTTTTTGCCATACCGAAAACGGAGAAAAAATTAGCCACAAACTTGGGCGCTAATCTGGTTTTAAACTGCGAACTATTGCTGCCGCGATGCGGGTGTGTACCATGTACCCCGAAAAAAAAAGGAAAATATATAAAACGCAATCCCAAAAACTTGGACTCAAGTCTAAGGCAGGCAGGCAGACAGCCGGTCGGTTGGTCGGTCTGTCGGTTGATCGGTCGTTCAGTCGGTCTCGCTTCCATTTGCAACCAGTTTATCACACAGAGTGTGCTTGGCACCCGCACCTGGCCAACTGCCCAACTTACTGGCGGCCAGCTGCCGATGGACAAACAGCAACAACAACAACAACAGTCCTGCCTTGCCCTGCCCTGCCCTACCCTAAAGTGTTCAAGTACTGTGAACTATACCAAACTGGACACTAAAAACTAGCCAATGAGTTGCTATTGCTTGAATTATATATTCCTTTTTAAACATTTGTGTAAGCATTCGGTGGTAATGTAATGCATTTTGGAGACATGAAACATTAAAATGAAATAATTGAAAAGTACAAAAAAACATTCCCATTAGTACTTTTATGTAGAAAATAACATTGTTCAACATATATAAATAGGTTGATATAATAATTTATAATTGAATCAAGGAGTAACCTGTGTTACCTTAAATTGTCTTTGAAATTTGAGATCTGAGAACTTATTAGACTTACATTTCTTTTCGCAATTCCACTAGAAAGTAACTTTATATAGTTTGACTAAAATTTCTTTAAGAAATCATCGAAATCCAATTCATTATCTATTTTTCATTCATTGTGATTAACTTTAATTTGTCTTTAATCAACTTAAAAGTGCTTTAAAATCTAAATACTTCTAGTCTTTATTATCATTCTAAACTACTTTTCACTTCCAATTTAATAGATTTTAAAAATAATGATAAGAAAAATAAGTTTAAACTTATATTTTATACAGAAATACAAATATGCAAAATAATCGTAACAAAATTTATATCAAATAAAATCATTTATGATTTTCGATAAAGTTCTCGATAAAAGTTATTTTTACGGCCATTTTCTGGTGCACTTTTATTTAATATAATAATTTGATAGAAAATTTGCAGTTAACAATCTTAGCCATCTGCATAAATTTGTTCATTAACGCGAAAGTGGAAAAATTTTAAGTATGGCAAAAAAGCTTTAAATATTTATGCTTAAAAAAAAAATGTGGGTTTATGATGGTGAAATTTAATGGTGGGTTAATAAAGAGACGACGAGGTGTTATGACCAATAGAAAAATAGCGTTAATGGAAAAAATACGGAAAATTTAATATGGATACATCGAAGATTATACACTCTAACAAATGATGGAGCTGTATGCATATGCATATAAGATAGACATGGGAAATAGATTATAATTTATAGAATCTAAAATTCAGTCATTAAGGAGCGACATAGACAAGAGGATACATATTTTAAATTGGATTAGGATTCCAATCTTATCTTATATCCTGATCTATAAAAGTATGAATTCTTTGTGCGGCTGAATATATGCTTGAAATCTTTTTATTTCTTAGAGAACAATCCAATAGAAATTTTATCTCTTAGAATATAATCCAATAGAAACTTTGAAGAAAAGACTTTAGATCTTAGATATCCTATTATAGCTAAGGATTTTCTTATTATTTTAGATCTCAGATTTCCGAATATTACTGAAAAGACAGTTTCCTTTCTTAGTTTGATTTAAAAAAAAAGTTCCTGTTTTTATAGATCTAAGATTTTAATACTTACATTTAACATTAGTAAAGAGACAGTTTCCTGTTACCGCGTTGTAACTGTAGAGAGATTCTCCCATTATAATAGATTTTAGAGTTCTTAAGAAAATTGAACATATATCACTCTGAATCCATAAGCGAAATTTGTTTTATAGAATATCAACTACCTTTTCTATTATTCCAATTCATTCCATTCCACAACTGTTTTCACTTGTTAGCAAATACATTCAAATAATTTAAATAGCACATGATACTGAGCTTACTCTTACATTCAAATTTAGAAATTGTAAAGAAGAAAACCAATTACATGATATAGTTACATAGACAGGTTTTATTCCAAAATTAACACCCTACAAGCACTTTATGTATTCAAAGATAATGCATTTTCAATTACTAAACATAAAATTTCCAAAAAAATAATAAACCTCCTGCTAGTAGTATACTAAAGATAACTGTTTCACAAGGTGATGAGTGTGTGTCGCATGGCCTTACCTTTTACAGTGGGTAAATAACAAAAGCAAACAACAGGTTTAAAATATTCAATTTTCACCTCTCAAAAATAAATATGATTTGCTGATTAGCGGGCACCAAAACACAACAGTCCAGCAGTCCAATAGTCCCCTCTTCCGTCATATTCATATTCTGTGGAAACTCCAATTACAATGCTTTGGAGACAAGACAAACGGCCAAACAGTTGCAACAATTGCCTGATCTGGCCACGTGAACACCCTTATGCAAAAAGACAAATCAAAACAGCATAAAAACTCGTAAATCTAAGCCAAAAATACAACAACAACAGCCTAGCAACAACAACAATAACAGAAAAAAAAACTTTTGCCGGCTGGAGAGCATGTGCCAAAAGGAATGAAAAGCAAAAAAAAAAAACCTCCAGCCAAGACACTTGGCCACTCGAGACGACGACGGCGGCGGCGACTGTGATAAAATATGAGACAGTGGGGCAGACAGGCAAACTGCTTTAAAAAAAAAAGGAGGAATGGTGGAGAGTGGGGAGAGGGGGGCAAGCACCCTGAGCCATGCATGATTCAGTGCACAAATAGCCAAAATAAGTAGAAGAAGTAGAAGGCAAACACAGAAGAAAAAAAGAAGTAAGGCTAAGTATATATAACTCGTATATAACTGACCAGACGACAGACGGCAGTAGCAAACGCAGTCGCAGCGGTGCCACCACCGCCACCACCAGCACTAGACGCCACCTAGCGTATGAATGGATAAAAAAAAGAAGAAAGAAAAAAAAACTAACCATAGCTTCAACCTGTCAGACCAAAATATGAAATGTTATGACTTAGAGATGGGACAAGAGATATGCGATTAAATTTCAGTTTCAATATGGTTGAAGATAAGGAAGGGATTACAAAACAAAGAAGAACTTATTTAGAAAACTTGCCTTATGAAGGATAATGAGGACCTAAAACTAAATGTTATAGATAAAAGACCTTTAATACAGATGTATTAATACTTTGAAAGTTTTACGGGAGCCAGAAAAGAATTCGATAGTTACAGGAAGGATATATCTCAGGGATAGTTCTTAAATGTAATCGATAGTACCTTAAAGTATTTTATTCAATAGTTTAAAAGTTATTCGATAGTTGGAAAAGAAATTATAGTTATCAAAGGTATTCCATAGTTACTGTCATAATACAAATGATACAGATTTTTACGATAGTTCTTAAAGTAATTCGATGGTTCCTGAATGTATTCTATTGATAGTTTGAAACTAATTCGATTTCCTCAAAAGAAATGCTAATTTTTAAAGCTATTCGATAGTCACAGTCTTAAGAGAAATAAAATGGATCTTTACGATAAGTCTTAAAGGTATTCGAACTATTAGTTCTGAAAAGTGTTCGATAGTCACAGCCAAACTAGAAATGATACAAATCTCTACCTTTACAAATACATTTTAAAGATGATAAACATTTTTTCCTAATCTTTTTGAAATTTGTAAAACTTTTAAAAACCAAAACCTTGTAATAGATCATTTTGGTATTTATTAACTGAAAATATTTCAAAAATTCAAGTAAAGTTGGGTAAAGTCGGAAATTTTGATCATACTTAATACAAAAACTAAACAATTACAAGTATTCTTTTTAATGACAAGAAGCAATAAACATAATAACCTTTAAAATAAGACATTTACTGCTAATAAAATAAAAAAAAATAACTCTAATCTTGCATTATGGTAAATCCTTAATTCATTTTAAATGGTTTAAACTGATTTTGCCAAAATAGTCGTTGAGCCTTGTATTTTAATTACCCTTAGTATAAAAACATTTAAGATAGAAAATTTTTTATAAATTAAGTTTTAACCATCACTAAGGCTTAAAGATTATCAAAAGAGACACTACTCTGCTTTATATACATAAGCTGAATGGGTTTCCATTTGTATTATTTGATACCCTTTAAATAAAGAGTACAAGGATATTTGTTAAATATAAAAACATATTTTAGTAAGTTTTAAATTTCAAAAAACCGCTTTAAAATGGATTTTTCATGTATCATTGTGAGTTGAATTTTCTTGTTTTATTAGGATTTATATGTATGTATATATATATCATTATATATATTCTCAATTAACATCAGCAGATAAAACAATAATTATCTTAAATCAATAAACTTCTTTGATTTGTTATCAATATTAATATAAATAGAGCAACATTTTCATTCAGTCAAGCAATAACTTTCTAAACGGGCAAGACACACTAGAAAATCTGTTTACAAAACAAGGCGTCAATAGAAATATAGCGCTAGAGGGCGCCAGGTTGTTCATATAGGAGAAAGGAAGGAAAAATTATCATCAACTCAGAACCCATAGACCAATTCAACAGAATTTCAGGCAAATCACAGCCCATAAATAATTTCTTTCATTTATCAAACTTCTCATATCTATGATAGGGTATCACCTAGTCCATACCCACCAACTCAATGTATCTTTTTTCCAAATGTCATGCATTTTTTTGTTTAGTTATTTTTTTTTTCTGAATATTTATTTATTTGCCATACATTCAGTCGGGCATCGAACGAGCGCCAATGCATTAGAGGCAATAAAATAAATAAAAATTGAATTTGACTATGTCAGAAAAGTTTTGGCATTTCATATAATGCATGAGTTTTGATTTCCTCGCGACGTTGCCAAAAAATACAAAAAAAGACCAGAAAAAAAATCACTTAACTTTCGGCCAGGGATTTATGTTAACTACTCGACTTGTTATAATTGGTATATTAAATGATTTGCTATCCCAGCAAATATAGAAAAAAGAGTTCCCAAACACACAAAATCAATTCACTTATTCACTTTCCGTTGAATCTAAGAGCCAGACTTAAAGAGTTGGGGGAGCGCGGTGGTAAGGGGCAACCAGTTGTTAATATTATTTATGAGCCTGACCATATCCACGTAATAATCACGCACATAAATGGCCAGTTTACAGATACATATAAGTCCATATATACTCTCAAGAGAGGAGGCCGAGACAACTTTGCCATTTTCATTTTCATATTTCTTATTGCAAGCGAAGTAAATGAAAAGGAGTAGAGAAAAAAAAATAAAAATAAATACAGAATTAAGTAATAGATTTTGTCATGGCGATAACACAAAAAAGTGCTAAAATATTTCAAAATGTTTCAAACTTAATTTATTGGTATTAATTTCTTTATATTTTTTTCTAACAAATTGACAGCAATTTAGCGAGCGATCACCACTAAAGCAAAAGAGAAGGTTGCTCAAGATAAATGCGGTGTGAAGAGTGAGGGAGTGGGGCAGGAGGGTGGAAATGATAAAAATGATATTTGAATTTATTTTTCATTAAATGTATTCAAATCCGAATGAATTGAAATCCATTGTAACGAATTTCTTATATGAAAAGTATTAAAACATTTAAAAGTTAATTGATTACCGGATTGTATTCTATATCACACAAACTTTGAATTGTTCGAAATTTGGTTATTTGGTGGAATTAGTGATCTGAGCAACTTTAAGCTTAAATCATTAAAAGTGCACTTAACTGACTGACTGTTTGCAAATTTTATAAGCAGTGTTATATAATGTACTTTATTTGTATAGAACAGAGGCTTTAATATTAAATCCGTTAAAAGTCTAGAAAGTGAACGTAAGTAGATTGATAGTTAACGCCATTAAATGTTGATTAAAGATTTGAAGAGTGTAAGTTTTATAAGAAAATTTAAAGCAGAAGTAGAGAAGGATTTATTCCTTTTAAGAGAAACTTTTCATTTCGGATGAAAAATGTTTCAATGTAACAATGAAATTTTATAGCAAACTTTAAGAATAATTTTTAACAAAAATTTGAAATTTGTAAGGTGTCTTTATCATAAAATTTTAAAGCGAATTAAGGAAAATTTCATAATTACAATTCTATTTTATATGAATAGAAGAATATAAGAAATAAAATCGGTGGTTGGATCGAACAGCCCAGCTTCATCCATTAATTGTGACTATTTAGTATAGCGAAGTTCAGATTTCAGTTGACGGTAAATAAAAAATGATGATAGACCAGTTCACATACTCTATAATTAAATTTTTTCTATTGTTTGCTCAAAAGATGTGTCCATCCAAGAGAGGAGAATGATAATGACAATGAGGTATCCCTTAGGGAGTTTTTACTGTACAAGAATAATTAAAATATAAAGAAATAAGGTAAAGTCTGAGTTTGAAATGTTTTTTATTGTATTTTACATTCCTTTTCCATTAAGCGATTAAAATTTTTTATGTGAATTTATAATTAATTTGATTTAGTTGTTAACTAAAAAACTTTATGCCAAGTAGTTTAGTTAGAAGTTTTGATTAAATTGTATAGCTAATGGTTTAAGTTATTCTTATTTACTTGAAAGTAATAGGAAAGACTGAAAATTTTTCTTTTATTAAACTAAAAATCAATGTAAAATTTACATAAAAGCTGAAACTTTTTTATTATTGAACAAGTTTCTATTTTTTATTATTAGGTAATAAACACAAACCAAAAGTAAATTTCACATTTCCATTTCAACCCACATTAGGGCGAATTTATTTGTCTGACCTTCTGTTTTTTGTGCAAATAGCCAAAAATCAATCCAATTATAGATCCATTGAGTATAACTAATAGAACTATTCAATAAAAGCAAAAGAAAAAAAATGCAAAAATAAAAATGTTCCCATGACCAGAGAAATTTACAAACTGTTTTCACCAGCCCAACCCAACTCAAGCCAAGTGTATGCCCCTTGGTAAAGTGATGCTGGGCCGAGAGGGTGGGGAGAGAAGGCCACGAAGGGTGTTAGTGGTGCAACGTGAAGATTTTTGACCAATATAAATAACTTACCCACGCTCTCGACGGGCAGCAGAGTTCACTCATCACTCATAGAACTCATCTTGAATGCGGGTTCAGGGGATGATCCCACCTCATGGACGGGTCCTGTGTGCATTATTTGTTATTTGAATCACGTGACAAGTTGCAGGAATCGGCAAATGGAAGTGGAGTAGGGGAGGGTAAAGTAAGCGAGCGAGTAAGACGACTTTGGGAACCCAAAACAAAAATCATCCCACGGGATTCAATTTATGCGTGTTTGAATGTTTTTGATTGTGCGTTGCTAATTCAAATAAAATTCAACTGCGTTGCAGGAAGGAGCAACCGAGACCAGAACAGACCAGCACACGAAGGACCTGGCATATTGTTTTTGTGGCCAGGAGGCAGGAGTCAAGTTGCGTGCTTCCATTTCCTGGTGGTGGTGGTGCAATTTCAACCTCATTACAAAGCATTTCCACCTCAACTCAGGTCCCCTTCTCCTCCTCATACCTTACTTCCACACTCTCTGCATGTAATCCAATGCCGCTGGAGGGTTTATCAATTTAACTGACAGCTTTTTTTCTGTTCTGTGTTTTCTTTCTTCGACATTAATAAAGTCAAAAATAAAAAAAACAGAAGAAAAAACAAAAAACGAAAACATTTGTTGGGCCCCCACAAGGGAATCCCAATTAAACAAAATATGCTTCGAATAAAAAAATGTGTAAAAACTGCATGGAAAATGTCATGACTGATTATTACAAATGATTTTCAATTTTTATTTTATGCTAATTTACTTCCAAAAAAAAAATGAGGGAATTTAATATACAAATGTGAGGAGATTATAATAACACAGTTTGTTTGCATGTTGACAAAAACTAAACCGTTTTGGATGTAAAAAGAAACAAAATAGTTTTTGGAAACGAAATAGTTGCTACTACGAAAAATTGAAATTTTAATATTTTCAATATTTAACCCAGATAAGATCGTCCACAGAAGTATGACCTAGTAGTATCAAGAATGTTCTCGTTTCTGATTAAAAAAAAATATTGTAGCCAGTTCTCACTTTCGATTCTATGCCAAAATATTTGGATGTAAGACAATTTTAACTGAAAGCCTTTAAGTTAAGGGAAAATAATACCAATTTTCACATAAATATATAAGCGTTTTATTTCTAGATATATTTGATATAATTTTTTTATATGTTGTGTTTAATATTGTTTATTAATGGATGAATTCGGTTCAGTAATTTACTTGAATTTTTGTAAGCAGAAGTACAGAAAAGTTGTATGAAAAACATAGCAGTCGACTTTAAAAGCAATTGGAATCGAACCGATATGTTATCTGATCCATTCCTTATGATTCGAAATGAATAACTCAAAATTTTTGGGTTGTCAAGTACCTTTAAATCCGCAAAAGTGAAATTCGTTTTTTCCTGTGTTGAACAGTGCTCAAGTAAATACATATTTATCGGTTATCTAATCAAAATTTGATCAAAAAAGTTTGTTTCTGAATGTGTTTATTAAAATTTGCATATTACAGAAGCTTTGATAATGGCTTCTTAATGAACTTCGATAACTCTGAGTCAATAGGTAATGCCTAAGCAGCTGATTAAGTGGGTGAGCCAATTGGTGAAGGAGTAAAACCGAAGACGATGCGTTAGTTATATCGAAAAGTAAACCGATTGCTATTTTACTAAAAAGGAAGATAAGCAATTCAAAATCGGTAAGGATTTGAAATCGATTTGATTTACCTTTTACGCTAAGAAAACAAAGAAAGGGCTATATGTATATAACAGAATCAGCTTAACTAAACTAATCGAAGACTAAATATGCAGAAGTTTAGCCTTTTGAAAGGTAAAAGTCACAAATTTTGTATAAATAAAAATTTAAGTATTTTTTATTCATAGATTAAGTAGCAAAAGTTTCGTACTCCTCGAGAAGCAACTTTTCGGATCTATCAAAAATCAATTCTTATAAAGCGAATTCTTATATTCTGGAAGTATTTCTACAAAAGTATTGATAATTTCCAATATTAAAATCAAACTCTTCAGAGCAGTTCACTAAGCTGATATCTCAATAATAGCTACAGACTAAAGTGTCCCAGATTAAAGCTTTGTATACCATATCAGAATTGCTTAAGAACAGACAAAAAATTAAGTAAAAATATTTTTAGTTCAAAAATATTTTAATTTGAAGAATTCTTATAATTCTCATATATTTTCATAAATTTAAACTATGAAAATTTTTGAAATAATTGCAAGAAAACTCCAAAAGTGGATATTAAGAAAAGAAAACTTTTTCAATTTCCAACCCAATGTCAATCTATCGGCTGTAGTGCGTGCACCTGAAAAATGTGACTTGAGCAATCTATAAATATCGAAAATGACCATATAATTGATTTATGGCCAATGGATTGCTGGCACTTTCAAACATTTTTTCCCTTCAACCTCTAAATATAGAGAGAAAACGACAAAACAACTAATTTAGTGAGAGTGAGAGATGTTGTGTTGGGGGGAAAAAAAAATTGAAAGAAAAACGAAAATGTTCTTTAGTTTTGTCACGTTTTGCATCAGACGAACGACACTGATGATCATGATGTTGATGATGGGACAATGTGCCGTGTTGTTCGAGATGGCCCCCCCTTTGTTTTGGCTTACTTCTGGTAGTTGACGTTGAACTCTCAAGTTCGTTTTGTTTGTTTTCCTTTTTGGGGGTACCGCGTCAGCCTACTGTCACAATTGACACTGACAATGCGGCAGGTACATATGCCTAGATCACAACAAAATTTCGATACCATATGCATATATAGAGACATGGACGTGCCGTTAAGTTGTCATTGGGTGGGTAGAAAATAATTCTACCTAATTTTTTTTTCACTAAGACGAAAGATTAATTGAACGTGCGCCAGAGAGTTATTAATCTTGTCGAGCTTAGGTCCGCTTTGCTCTTGCTCTCTCTCTCTGTAAACTAAAATATTGTAAGTTGTTTGGTGTCAACTAATGGGGGCCCGCCACTTGAGCCTTGATTATATAGGCATATATAGTTTTCTATATAGTTTTTACATCAACTTCTCTATGCAGCTGCTGTTGTTCTGCTCTTTTCTTTACTTTATGTATCATTCTTTTGGTTTGTGTTGCCCTCTGTGTTCTGGCTACCTAATTTGTTTATTGCTTTGTTAATGCAATTTTTTACTTGCCATAGATTCGAGTGTCGGGGGGCAGGGGAACTGCAATAACATAAATATATTTCACTGATCTGGCGGGAGCAATTACCGGGTGAGCCATATTTTGTCACCATTTTTTCTTCTTTTCTTGTTCCTCCTTTTTGGGTTGGGTGAAAGTTGAGGCATTTTTATGGTAGAACATAATTTTTGAAAACTGCCAAAGCATTAAAAGTAAATAAATGTGAAATTTTAATATTACTTTAAGTTGTTTATTACGTTTCAGCATTTTGTTAATGAAATAAAATAGAAAGTTTAACTTGGCCATTAAAAGTTTTTACAGGGAAAGACCTTGACCAACTATTATCAGCTTTTACAGGGGCGACTTTTACCAAGGCGACTTGGCAAAGATGCTACAGTTCTGTAGTTTTATAGGGAACCACTGGAAAAAAGTTTTGGTATCCCTCAATTTGATCCCCCATGTGGCATTGCAAACCAAAACTGAGGCTATATTAATTTGGATCACTAATAGTCATTGTTTCTACGCCGGAAATTCACATCACTTTACTTTCAGTTTAATTCTCGATTCGTCCATATCAAGCTTCAGCTGCTTCTGCTTGTTGTTGCTTTCTAGCCATCTCTTCTTCTGCTTCTTGTTGTTTTTTAGCCAAGGCTTCTTCTACCTCTCGTTGCTTTCTAGCAATCTCTTGTTCCTTTAGACGCTCCTTTTCACGATTTTGTGCAAATTTATCCCAACGTTTTCGTGTCTCTTGGAACTCCTTGAGACGCGTCTTCTTTTCATCATCCGTTTCACCTGTCCCTTCATCAACTTCATCCTCATAGCCTACTGGTGGTATGGCATTCCAATGCTTATTATGAAAGAACGTATGATTACCATCACCAAAATAGAACGGTTTATTACGTCTATACATATAAGGATAATGAATAAATTCTGGTCGTTCACCCTCCGAGCGTGTGCTTAATACGGCTAATGAAAGTATGGCAATTGTTGGAATTGCAAAGAAAAGTGAAATCTTTTGCCAAACACCGCCACCATGATCTGCTGCCACAGGAGCTAAAAAGGAGTAAAAGCAAGAAGAAGTTACAAAAGTGAACAGTTGGAGATGCCCCACATGCATCCTTCAGGCCAGAACAGACTCATAAAGGACCTATCTGGTGTCTTATCTTACGTTTTTTTGCACAAGGACTAGGCTTTCCTCCACCTCGTATAGCTGTTAAATCCTCATTTTTTGTTTTCTCCACCTTTTTGTTAAGCAACTTTTCACAATTAACTGGTTTTGCTGTTTTCTTTTTGTCATCTGATGATTCTTTAGATTTTGCTTCAGGTTCTGGTTTCTTTTTAGATTCGCATTTACTGCCTCCGCCACTGATTTGTGTTCCTTTATCTGAAGGTTTCTTTGGATCATTTGACATTAGCCGTAGATTTACATTTCTTTTGATTGTATTGCTTGGTTTTCTTACCAATTTCATAAACCGAAATACTTGAAGCATTTTTTGTTTTTTTTTACTTTTTTATATAATTTTTATGGGAATGCCGAGCCGAAACGTGTGAGTTTAGTATGATAAAATGATAAAGTTCTATGAAATGAAAGAGATTTAAGAAAGTCGGGCTACTTTTCAAAGTTTTATACCCTTGCAAGGGTATATTAATTTTGGTCAAAAGTTTGCAACGCACAGAAGGAAGCATCTCCGACTATATAAAGTATATATATTATTGATCAGCACGACGAGCTGAGGTGATATAGCCATGTCCGTCTGTCTGTCCGTCTGTCTGTCCGTCTGTCTGTCCGTCTGTCTGTCTGGATCAACAGCTTCTCCTCCGAAACACTTAAAGCTACAGAGCTGAAATTTTGCACCTGCACTTTTTTTTGCTGCAGGCATTGTATATCTCGGAATCATCCCGATCGGATGACTATATCATATAGCTCCCATAGGAACGATCGGTCAAGAATAGAGTAAAACCTCCATAACTTTGTTGTTTTTCAATCAATTGTTACGAATTTTGGGGTTCATAAGTTTAATACACCTTTAAACAAATCCACCAAGTTTGACCAGAATCGGTTTACTATATCATATAGCTCCCATACGAACGATCGGTCAAGAATATTGTTTTAGAGCAATAACTTGGGTGTTTTGAAAGCGATTGTCACGAACCTTGGTTTTTGGAAGTCTAGTAAATATAGAAACGTCATAAATCGGTCATCTATATGCTATAGCTCCCATAGGAACAATCCTGCCAAAAACAGAGGAAGTAAGTATTTGTATGGCTTTTTAATTGATTGTAGCTTTTAAATATGCTTTATTTTTCTCTCTATGGACTTGGGTCATGTTTAAGGCAGTAAGTAAAGTAAGGAAGTTGGAAAACTTATTGACAAATTTAAGAACCAAAAACCAAAGCAATTTGCTGAGTCGAAAATACTTTGACGATGTTTGTGAGAATTGCAGAGTGAGAAAACTTCATCGGTCCTTTAACATCCTTAAATCTGTTCAAACGTTATGGAATAAGAGAATCAAATTTCATAAAAATTTGATTTAAGAATCCAAAACTGTTTGAAGAACAGTCCCACAATTGGATTTCTTCAGCGAAAAGATTATCTAACAGTCTATTATCTAACGAATAGACCCTCGGTTTTTGCCAGATTTAATTGAAGTTGTTAAGTCGAAAGCTTACAAAAACGGCAAGAAATATGTTTTTCCATTGTTAGGTGTTCATATATTATATATCTATATACTAATCTCTATATTTTGGAAAACCAAGTAAATAATGTAATAATATATAAATAACATCTTATACTTCGTTAATCTAAGGAAATTTAATATTTAATAAATAAGATCTTATACTTCGTTAATCTAAGTAAATTTAACATTTCTGTCATTCGGATTTTAAATGAATACCCATACATTTCTTTCGCCTTTAGAGATATTTTTTACTTCTCAAAGATTCCATATTTACATAGTTGATCACTGCTTAAGAACTGTGGGAATACTCTTAACCTTTCGCTACCATTTTAGATTGTTTCTTCCTTCCGCTTGTTGTTAGTTGCCCAGGTGTTTGGTGGATGCATGTCCAAGTGTCATTTACACTTGAGAAATAATAATAATTTGCATATTCTCGGTATGCCCTTGATCTTCTCTTGTTCCTGATTCTCGCGCACACACTTGCACCGAAAGCAAACCGGATGTACATACGTTTTAGGGTTTCTTGTGGAAAAGTGAAAATCATAACACATTAAGGGTTAAAAAGTGAATGAAAGGATGATGATGATGATGATGATCATTAAAACATTTGCATAATTTGTCGCATTTCGTAAGTAAACAACAACAGGCAAGTATTTTGCCTCCTGTGGGAAGCAACTAGATGAATGCGACGATGTTGTTGGGTTTCGTTAATGCTATGCTAATGGGGCAGGTAAGGTGTGCACTTCCTTTGCTCCGTGTTTCCCTATCTATTCAATTCGATTGAATGTTTATTAAAAGCGGATGACGCAAAGTGTTTAATGATATCTGTCTTTACTTTATTCTTGATTTTATTATTTGCATTTGACAAAACTGATATGATTTCGAGTATATGGTAGATATAGGGAACCCCTCAATTCCAGGACGCTCCCCTTCTATAACACATTGCAGACTTTAGTGCGTCAAAACATGAAACTTATTAGCCCTTGCACCTTAGAAAGAAGTAAGGCTACGTTGTTGTCGCCGTCGTCGTCGTCCAGGTGTTCCATAGAAATTGAAAACTTCCCCTCGTGGCATACCGGTTTCGGAACTTCTACTTAGTGCTTAGTGGTGCCATTGGTGGTGGTGGTGGTGACTCGTCTTCTGTCTTGGTTTTTCGCTTTACTCAAGGTGTTACATTTTGCGTTTCATTGCGCCATTTTTAGCTCTCTTTCTGTGCCTTGTCTATTGTTGTTGTGGAAGACGTTACTATTTTTTTTTTCTCTTTTTTTTATGATTTACTTTCCAAGGAGTGATTGTGAAATCATTTGAGAAGCAAGCAGCTGCGTCGCAATTGTAGCAAGTTTTTGGCTTGGCATGTGCTACGCAATTTATAAAGGTTTTTTCTATTTCGGGGTGAAGTTTTTCGGCAGGCAGGTAGGTAAACCATCACAATACAAAAGAAAACATAATGAGTCATATCAAAATAACATTCCAATTGATGAGCTTCCAGGGAAAATACATATAAGCAGAAGTATCTATTACAGTGAATGTATTTCAAGATATTAGGAAATTAGAGTTATTTCGATACAGTTCTAGAAATACGGGAAGATACTTAATGAAGCTCAATCAATGGAATTCTATACAAATGCCATGTCTAGGAAAGCTTTAACAGATTATCAAGTTGCTCAAGATTAGGAAGAAGGTGGAGGAAAACCCCAATTCTCTGATATAATTAGAAAATATACAAAATAGGAACTTATAAATTTGACTGTTGACCCTTAAATGCTAATCTGTATATAATATTTAGGAGTTCCTTCAATGGATCTAGTTTTTATCGAAATTGTAACATTGCATTTACTTTTAGCTAAAGTTATTAATAATTAATTATTAATAATCAATTTCACTAATAACTACATAGATCTAAATACAACAATTTAAAGATGCACATTCTTCTTCACATTCGGCTGGCTTTCCTTTGTAAATTTCTTTACAAGAAGTCCAAAACCGCAAAAACGTTAGGTGGTTACTCCTCATTCCAAAATGTTTTCCACCTTTGAGTGCCTCACTTCAAAGTGTCAAAATGCCGCATAATGAAGTGCAAAATGTCATTAATTTGTGCCCCAGCTGCATGGTCAGGCCATACAATGGCAAAAAAAAAAGAAAAAAAAAATAGAAAAGAGAGTCGGGAAAGTGTAAGAAAGAAAATGCATTGCAGAAATACAAAACCAAAGCCGACATTGTCACGAGCTGAAACATTATTCAAGCGACTGAACACAGAAGAAAATCGGTAAAGAAAAGATATAGGAGAGAAGAAAGGAGGAGGAAAGAAAGGTAAAAAGAAGAATGCGCGTTGGCTGGATGCAATCAAAACAAGATCTTAGAACTATTGGCGCCGCGCATCCAACTTGGACCCAGGTCAGTGAACAGACGACTGACTGAGTGAGCGAGTGAATGACGCCGCTTTTGATATCTGATATGGGTTATCATCAGACGGTTGCTCTTGCTTAACGGTAATTATAAACAAATAAAAGCACACAAAAGCCCCACACAAACCAAGATTGAAGTCTCTTCGCCCCCCTCCTCCCTCCACCCTCATTCTCATTCTTTTTTTTTTGTATAATGTCTCGTCTATCGCTTCCGACGCCGCATAAATTAAGTCAATCTGAAAATTGGTAGCTCTTAACTATAATTCAAACTAATTTGTTTTATTGACAGCCTTGTGAGTCTCAGCGATAGAGCGGCCCCCCACAAAGTCAAAGGAATATATAGAGCTGATAATGTCGACTGGCAGATACCCTGTATAAAGAGGGTAGCTTAGGATTCGATGACATTAGGCTCAAAATCCATGGTTGATTGGCCTCTAACATAGGATTGTTATGATGAATGGACTAACCAATAAACTGATATATGTATTGGATTTATTTTACCAAAACTGATGAACAAAGAGATGAACGATCAGCTTGAATGTATTAAGTGTTAGCTTCCTTGATGAAAACAAGGACGAACAATGAATGAACTAATGAACTAGCTATCTGAAGAACTTTTTGACAGTAACAACTATTAACAAACTATGTCATAAACGGAAGCATATATCACATGATTTAAAGAAAATCATGCAGCCTGATGAACAGTCCGATGTACAGACTGATGATCAAACTAATGAACAGACTGAGAAACATACTGAGAAACTGACTGATGAACAGACTAATGAACAGACTAATGAACAAACTGATGAACAGACTGAGAAACATACTGAGACACTGACTGATGAACAGACTAATGAACAGACTTATGAACAGACTGAGAACAGACTGATGAAAAGACTGATGAACAGAAGGATGTAAAGACTGATGATCAAACTGATAAACGATTCGTGAATAGAGTCAATAACTGACTGATGAACAGCCTGTGAAACATACTAAGAAACATACTGAAACACTGACTGATGAACAGACTGATGAACGGTCTGATGAACAAACTGATGAACAGACTGAGAAACATACTGAGAAACTGAATGATGAACAGACTAATGAACAGACTAATGAACCGACTAAGAACAGACTGATGAACAGAAGGATGAACAGACTGATTAACAGACTTATGATTAGACTGATGAACAGACTGATGAATAGATTAACGAACAGACTGATGAACAGTCTGACGAACAGACGGATGAAAGGACTGATAGGCACTCTGATAAATTGACTGGTTAACTGATGGATTGACAGAGTGATGAGATGAGAGTGAACAGACTGGCAAACAGACCGATTAACAGAATGATGAATGGATTGACGAACGACTAATCAACAAATAAATATACGAAACCAAGTTTGATAATTAATGGTTCTAATAACAATCTAGGTAACGCTTTTAGCACGGACTATAGACTGAGATATTCCGATTTTTCAAGAACATAACAACAAATCGCCCTTATATACCCCATACAAAATTCGCTGCAGGGTATTGAAACAGAAACCACAAATTGGTCAATCGTATCGAGTCGCAAGGCGTGTTTCATTAGTTCAACACGATGTGACAATAAATTTAGTTTTCAACTAATTAAATATTAGTAAGAGACTGTAGAGATATTCATCTACTAAATCGGATGGGAAGAAGCTTACTAACTTACTCCGAGAGAGACCACCGCAAAACCGACCACCCGTTCATCTTCGATCAGTGATCACTGATCACATCGGTAGCTTTTTTTCTTCGACTTTTTTTTGTTTTATTTGGTTGAGCTTGACTAATAATAATTTTCATTAAAATGAATCATGATAATGAATTGTTTATGTTGATGTTGGTGGTAAGTTCGCTTTAGTTCAGAGTTGGTTCATGGGAAAAAGAGATTAACATCAACATTTATGTTAATACCGGGCATCATAAAAATGAAATATTTGCCGCTTTATTAGGTTTGATTTCGGTTTTTTTTTTTTTCTTTACCATCTTTCTTTCTGATTTTATTTTGGTTATTTTTTATTTTTTTTTTTTTTTTTGCGAGTTGCCAATGTCTGATTCACTTGCAAATATTTGTAGATCTTTCGAAATTTTTTAATTTGCTTATCAGGGACAAACATCCTCTTCTCATTTATTTTTTTTTTCTTTTTTTTTTTGTTGAAATATTTGCTGAAGGTGAAGGGCATTATGACAAAGTTCAAGTTCTTTTTTGTTAAATTTTGGCTTGAAGTTGGCATAAATTGTCATGTTAATTATTTCAATGAGTTATAATTTGATGTTTGAACTAGTTGAGAATTGCATTCTGGTGGAAAATAAAGATATTTTGAATACTGGAATGGAACCTTGGGGTAAAGTTCTCATTGTGCAATAGAAATAAATAGTCCATCATAATTTTTCGTTTATAGTCCTTACATGTTTTTCATTGTTAATGCTTTTATACAGATAAGGTATATATACATATGTAGTATAAATCCAATAGTTAATAGAATATTTCAAACGATAGATCATTGTCAAAAGAATATTTGAAGTTTGTTTTTTCAAAAAATCAATTTTAAAATCAAAGAAATATGAATAAAAGGAATTTAAATATAAGGACCAAGATCGATGTTTGTAATAAATGTTTGCAAATCAATCTAAATGTCTTCCGCCTCGGTTAAATAACACAATCCAGACAGAAAATTAGCATAATCCATTAATTATCTCCCAAATTGAAAAACTGTCTATATATCATTAGAATTAGATAACTGATCAATTACAGAAGCAAAGGCATATAAAAATCACGTAGACATTCTGCCCCTCGGCTGGTTCAATTGCCACACCGGTTTCACTTACAACAAGCAACACTTTTTGGCGCCAAAATCATAAAATTCTCCTTGCCTTTGGCAGGACAAAGGACATGCACATCATTCAGAGAGAGAGCAATTGGATTTTTGGTACGTGTCCTCCAAGTCAGGCAGATGCATAAATGCTGCAGTGCTGCCGACCCCTCTGAGATTTGTTGTTTTCAAGATCAAGACGAAGATGCCAACCCCTAAGGAAAGTAACGTCTAAAATTAAATGCAATTTCCAACCACTGGCACCACCAGCCGCCAAGGCAGACAGCAAGCAAGCAGCCGGAGCAGCAGCAGAGCAACCAGACCAACATTTTGGGGTGGGATAAGGTTTTTTTCCAGTTGTTAGTGCTGTTGTGTGCCAGGTAGTTTTGCACATACCTTTTGCTCCCTCCTGCCCCCTTCCCCCCGGCACATTTTGTTTTGGCGCATTCCAAGGCACTTCTCTCTTCTCTTCTCAGGTATCGGTAGAATGTGCGGCGGTGGTGGTGGCGACCCTTTTTTTGGGGTGGTTGATTCTGCAACACACACACACAGCTGGCGAATAAATTGTAAATGAAATGAAATTTCATGGCCGTTAGGGGTATTTATAGTACATATTATTGTTGTTATTTGTTTTGTTGTTGAGAGGCACCTGGGCGGTGGTGCAGAAGGGGCCCAAAACAATGCCACGATCACAAACAACAACAACAACAAAAAGGTTGATTTACTTAAAAGATTCTTTTTGCTGGCTTCTCGTAGTGATTAATAAAAACTTTCTGTGGAATTTTTTCTTGTTTAGTTTTTGATTTGCCAAGTGATTGTCACGTGCTGAGAAGATTTCCATCTGGGCAGCTGGTTTCACATATGTAGTTCCTTTTCAAGATCACTTACTGATTCCTATTGATTGATATGTAAAATTTAAAGATCGCTTTTTTTTTGGGAAAAGCTAAGACTTTGCCCAACTTATTCCATTTGAGTGAACTTTATTTAAAGATCTTAAATTCATTTGGTTGGAAATTATTTATTTGATCATATGACTTGAGTTGAATTATAAATATGATTGACGTTTTCTTGATTGAAATGATCGTAGAGATCTCTTAAATGAAACTATGCTTAATTTGGAATAAACGATCTTATTCTAAGATGCTTTATAGGAATATGATTTGCATTTAACCAATATATTTAGAAGATCACTTTTAAGCAAATAGAATGTAGAATTCAATAAAGCATCTTAATAAGTGATCCTCATTTTCGTTGAAGTTTTTAAAACTTCAAATTGATAATGTCAACTCTTTAGGAATGTTGTCAAATTATATGATGTATTAAAGTTCTGAAAGAAAAAAATCTTTTAAAGCAAAGAGAAGTTAGATTATTATAAAACGTATTAAAAAGTGATCCTCATTTTCCTTTCCTTTTTGTTTATATCAACTCTTTAGGAACAATATAGATCAGAAAGAGAACATCCTTTGAAGCACAGCTTTTAATATTCATTATGTAGAAGTTCCTAGTAAGATCATTAGTTTTCCTATAGTTCTAGCTACTTTCGATCGGTTTAAGCCAAGGTTGATCATGGACCAATGGGACCAATTACTTATTCAAACATTTTGCAGTACTTCTTATTGAACAAAGCAATTCCACGGTTTTGCAATCGAAACTCTAAATATGATACTTAATTTTTCTTAAATATTCTTAAAAATTCTTTTTCATAAAAAGTCAACCAAATCATAAACAATTTAAAAAAAAAAATGAACCAAGAAAAAGGGTTCAAGAAGTTTAAAAGTCATCACAAAGAAACAAGTGAAGTGTATCTTATCGATTGGCTTTTAATACTATTTATCGTAAACAAATCTTTACTATAAAATTCAATATCTTTTGATCTTTTATTTGAAGCTAATGTTTTCCGACTCTTTTTTTATGCGGTAAACTGATCATCATTTAAAAAAAAAAAAAACATCAAAATATTAAAAATCAAATACTGAAATCTTAATAGTTTTTGACTTTGATCTTTGGTAAAAACGTAAATGTTTCAAAAGATCATTTAAGCAGCTTAGTTTTTTGATTTGCTCTTAAGCTTAAGTTCCCCCCATTCATTCTTGGGTTACAAGCGGAATCTGAATGGAACAAGAGCGCCAACAGTTCCCCAAAGAGAACTTAACAGTAAACACACATAGAAAGAGAGATCGAGAGAGAGAGGGAGAGCGCCAAAATATTAACCAATTGGCAGCAAGCTGCTCCAACTTGAAAGTTTCTCTTTGATAAGCACAAAGAGAGCCCCTAAGCTCACCTGCCGTGTAAGAAAGAGAAATGCTTTAATTTTTTTTGTGTGAGAGATAAGCAGGAGGCACCACCCATATAAAAGATACATATGCATACGTATATGTTGTATATAAGCTCACACACCAGCAGCTGCCCCTACCTCACTCACACACACACACACACACACACACAGTCAAAGGCACGCACACGCATGAAGATTGACAGAGAGTGCCGATCAGAGGGGAAATCTCAGTGGTAGTGGCAGCTGGTGGACAGTGAGAGAGAGAGAAATCTTGTTTCGTTTCGCTGTGTATGGCACGTGCTAAAGCAGAGATTTTGTATTGCATTTGTTGTTGTTGTTGTACTGCTGGTGTTGTGCAGCTGGAGGAGCCTGAAGAACCTCTACAGCTGTTACGAAAATGGCTCGTGTGGTGGTTGATTCTGTGCCACCAAAAAGGGATTCCTTTTTGAAAATCGGAAGTAGGTACATTTTTAGTCTCCGGTCATAGGTAAAAAGTGGGGTTGATCTGATGTTGATCGTCATCACTTAGGGATGATCTTTATAATTCACATATACTCCTCTGACGGAAGAGAGTCTATAAATATGGAATGTATCCTGGCAGCCGGGCATCATTCGTAAACGAAACGACCAAGTAGAAGGTTGGCTCAGCAGCAGCACTACAGTACTACATCCTTGAGTCCTGGAAAGTGGATCACAGTGATCATAGTGCAGAAATATGGATACTAAACTCAATTATAGTAAATGTCCGCTAAAAAAGCGACCCATACAGTTTGAAGAGCCATCAACCGAAAACGATCATTTGAGTTATGGTGAGTACCGAATACCGAAACAAAATTTGAATTGATCGTGGTAGTGAAAATCAAAGTTATAGGAAAAGAAATATACAAAAATGTGCAATGAACAGTGATAAAAGAAAGTTATCGATAGTTATGTATGTGTTAAGGCTAAGGCTTTTTGTTTTAGTAACCAAAATAAAGAGAGTTACTAGAGTCAATGCCTTATAACCGAAATGGCATTGAAAGTTTTATATATATAACCGTTTGTAGCTTTTCGGTACACGGAATAAATAGTTCTTTTGAGTTCCATAAGTAACAGGAGCTTAAGAAACACCAAAAAGTGATAAAATCATTTCTGAAATGCAAAAATTTTAGTACTACGTATACGGAAACAGGAGTGAAAATATCAGAAAGAACTTTTGTTCCTATAAACCGAAACGATGTTACGATAAACCGTAACAATGTTAGGATTAACCGAAACAATGTTGGTAAAATAAACAGGAAATTTAATATTAAAGGACCTTTAACTGATGATTAGTATATCAATTCAAACAAAAGTCTGTGTTAAAAATTGAATTGAAAAATATAGAACCGAAATAATCTCTTAATCATAGTCCTTACTTACATAAAAATTTAAAACATTTGATAATGGAAAATCATTTCTTAATTATAGATCTATAACCTATATAGTAAAGTACATATTTGTATTTCTAAAGAACACCTAAATCAAAAGGCATTCTATTCAATTTTATTATAGTTTAATCATTTAATCAACACACATTACATTATTTAATAATATTTAATTTTTATTTTTCAGATGAGGGACCCGTTGATCTTAGTAAAGCTTCTGCTGAGATACCAGTTCATCATCCAATCACAATAGCTCAACAGCCAACAGCTGCCACTGATTTGCGTCGACGTTTCGATGAGCATTTGGCCAAGCGCATTTGGCAAGAGACACGGGAAATAGCTCGTGCTTTTCCCGATGTATTTACACGGGAAGAGATAGCCAAAAGTTTAGCACGTTTGGGCTATGGTGACTATGAATTGCCTCCAGAAGATGAGGTGATGATGGATGGGCCTGAAAATGAGCCGGAAACACAAACTATAGTCAAGGAGGAACCGGAACCAGAAGCCGAACCAGAACCAGAGGAAATCTTACCATTACGTAATTACAACAATAATTTAATGAAGAGCATAGCAGAGTATGAGGATTGCATGAAGTTGAGTCAAACATTAGCACCACCACCACCTCTGATCCCAGAACCAGAAGATTTGAGTCAAAATCGACGTCAAGTGCTAAACGAAAATGTTAGTCTGCATAATGTGGCAAGAGCTTTGCTCTCGATGCAACAACAGAAACCACAACATCATCATCATCAACAGCAACAACCCCAGCTGCCACATCATCCACATCCACCCTGTGACGAGTATGAGAACTTCGAGAACAATGAGAATCATCCGAATTTCAATCCATTGAAGATCAAAAGTAGTCACGATCTGTATTATCAATGCCAACAGTGTAATAAATGTTATGCCACCTATTCCGGTTTGGTGAAGCATCAACAGTTGCATGCCTACGAGAGTACAGAATATAAGATAATACGTAGTCATCCGGTGAGTGGCATTATACAAGATCAAACGGAATTCTGTTCGGATCAGGCATCGGCACTGATACAAGCGGCCAATGTGGCCAGTGCCCAATCGATGCAAAAACCAGTGGGAGTGCCACGTTATCATTGCCAGGATTGTGGCAAATCATATTCAACCTATTCGGGTCTGAGTAAGCATCAGCAATTCCATTGTCCATCAGCGGAGGGGAATCAGGTGAAGAAGGTATTCAGTTGTAAAAATTGCGATAAGACCTATGTGTCCTTGGGTGCCCTTAAAATGCACATTAGAACCCATACACTACCCTGTAAATGTCCGATTTGTGGCAAGGCATTCTCGCGTCCTTGGCTTCTGCAGGGACACATAAGGACACACACGGGAGAGAAGCCCTTCAGTTGTCAGCATTGTAATCGCGCCTTTGCCGATCGTTCCAATCTTCGAGCCCATATGCAAACCCATTCCGATGTGAAGAAATATTCTTGCCCCACTTGCACCAAATCCTTTTCCCGCATGTCTTTGCTGGCCAAACATTTGCAAAGTGGCTGCCAAACGGATCAGCAGCAATCACATCAAGAAAAGGAACATCATCAACAGTTTAGGGAGGATCAGGAGCAAATCTTTTATGCAGGCAGTGAGGAAGATGAAGCCAGAGAATTAATCTATTAGTCAGAAGCCATTTTTTGTAGCTAGTTTGTTTGTTTTAACCAAAGAAGAATTAGTCAGTGCCAAATATTAGTCGAGGCAATTTTATTGCCTCTCTTAGGGAAAAGAAAGGAAATTAAGTAAATTAATTTAAATAATTGTTTTCGTTTGTTTGTTACATAAAAAAAATATATATTTTAGAAACGTTTTTTTCTATATAGAAAAATCGTTATGGTGCCAAAATGGAGTCTTAGTCTAAGTATTTAAGAATTTTAAGTTTAAGTTTAGTTCATTTCGATTTTAAGTTTATAACTTAGCTTACCTTCAAATTATATTTTCATATTCAATATTTATTTATTTAATTTATTTTGTGTAAATAGTTTAGTTTAGTTTGACAAAAAAAATAAAACAAAAGCTAAAAAAACACATTTGATATATACTTTTTTAAAGCTTCTACAAAAGAAAAATTTCTATGGGAGAAAAAATTTATGTTAAACAAGTTTTCCGGCAGACTTCGTACTACCTCAAATCGATAAATAAATGATCGAAACTTTTGTATAAAGTAATTTTCAAAGAAACATAGCGAATCCGTATTCAATATGAACAGATATTTTGAATGAAGTGCATTCTATGCTTCTGACATAGCAATACGACTATTATCTTGATAATGTTACGTACATTTGATACTGGTTGGTATTTGACTTCCAAATTGGGCATTTCTGTATTGTTTTTATATTATTTATATATTTTCTTATTCACTTCATATTTGACTACATTTTTATTGCATTTTTTTAGGTTAAAAAGACAAAGTAAGTTAAAGACGCTAACGCTTCCCCCATCCCAATAATTAGTTATAATATTATTAATTTTAATATAGAGAAGTTAATTATTTAAAAAAATTAATAAAAACACAAAGTTTAAACTGTGTTAAGCAAAATATTCTATTTGAAGTCATTGGTCGGCTTTACTCTTTAAGCATTTCCCTTCTAAAAATGCTTAAATTCAATTTGAATTATTTTATATTTAAAACTTGTAAAATCATTTCTTAATTGAAACTTTTTATTTTTTGATTGTCAATTGTTGTTTTTTTTTTTTTTGTGGGTGTCATCATCAGTTTGTTGAAAAGAAACATTCGCAAAGCAATTGTCATAATCAAAACCAGAATCTCAAAGGCAAAGCGCGCAAACGGCAACAAAAACGAAACCTAACGAAAAAATATCAAATCGCTGCTTAAATCAAAATTAATTGCCAGAATAATAATTGTTTTGAACGTAAAGCGCCAGAGATATGTAAGTATAAAACCAAAAAATACAAAAAAAAAAAAGGAGAATTGGCTGCAGCTGCAACTGCAACTGCGTCACCCATTCAACCAGCCAGCCAAACAACCTAACAACAAAGCAGCAGGCGGCAAGCGCCAACAATAACAGCAGCAACAACAACAACAGCAACCAAAACGACGACGTACGACAAACGTCTAGCATTTTATACAAGGGGGGGAGCAAAAGGCGAAAGGGGTAAAAAGGGGGGCAACAAACAACTTGCGATGAATCATCGATTTTTTCGGGGTCTGCCACAACGACAACAAAATGAAACCAAAACACCAACAACAATAATAGCAGCAACAACAAGTTGTCTTATAAGCCGGCTTTTAGTTTGGCCTCTAGCAGCTAGATGGCGCTGCTGCTATTTTAGTTCAATTAAAACGCGTTTTCCTGCCAGTCTCGATTTTCCGCACTGTGGATCAACAGCAGCCGCACCTTACTTCATTGCTATACATATAAATAAATATATATATATATATATATACACACTCGATTTATGCCATGATTTTAACTCTTGCCGGTTTGCCCAGTATTTGGCCTGGCTTAAGCTTCACTCGCATTATCATTATAAATGCCGTCCACGCAGTATTTCTAACGCTCTCACAACAAACTTCCCCACTTGTACACTTTTTTTTAGACCAAAAAAAAGGTCACTTGAATTTCATGAAAAGTTTGTTTCTAAAAGAAAAGTTTAAAGGTAACATTTGAATACCTTTTAAATTCAATTAGCATTTAACAATTTAACGTTTACTAACATGTAATCAAAATCAGTTGAAACAGTTAACAAAAGTTTGAGTAAGATGCAATGCGGCTCTTTGGGTGTGGCATTTTCAGTTCCCAGTGAGAATGAGAGAGGGGTAATCATTTTATATGGTAGACCATTATTTAGATAAAGTAGGAGGTGATAGATTTCGCATTTTATGATTTAAGTGTATTATCTTATATTTCTGTATTTTTATGACCAAAAACTTTGTCATATACATATAATTGTAAGGAAATTTTATATTAATGTTGTTTGAGGTAAATTTCGACTTGTTTCGAATGATAATAATTGTTTATACTACGGAAAAGTTTTTAGTTAACTTTGCAGCTAAACTATTTCCACTAATTTTCTAACAATTTTAAATGCATTTTATGGTTTAGCAATTTATATTTGGATTTATTATGATTTGACTATCCAAATTTGTAAAATTTAGTAGATTTAAAACTTTTTATAAAACATCTTATATGTGTGCATCACATCACATGGAAATTTTTCATAATACTTTGCCAAGAAATTAATAGATAAATATTAATTTGTACATTTTAAACACTAAATATACCAATAGAAAGGGATAAGAGTAGGATAAAAACTTTGTTATACAAATGATTATGATTAATATAAGAATGTAAAAAAATAATAAAATAAATTCTTATCAACTTTTTGACATAAAAATATTTGTACAAGAACATTTTAATACATCAATTTAACATATAAATGTACTTATGTAAAATATGATATGAAAGAAATAATTTTCGGCAACATTTTAAATTTATAAACATGGAATTAATCTTTAATAAGGGCATAGCCGGAAGATTTACTATTAAAAGAGCCCGCAACCCAAATAAAGTTTGGATTAGACTATCAGACTATACATATCTTAGAATTGACAATGTAAAAATTGCTATTTTAAATTTAAATTTTTATACCTTATACCCATTGGGTAAAAGGGTATATTGAAGTTGCCAAAATGTATGTAACATACATTTCTGACCCCATAAAGTATATACATATATTCTTGATCGGCATCACTAGCCGAGTCCTTTGAGACATGTTCGTCTGTCTGTCCGGATGAACATCGAGATCTTGAAGACTATAATAAGAGCTAGAGCTACCAAATTTGATTTGAACATCCGTCTAATGTCCAGGCATATCGAGTTTATTTCAAATTTCAGCCACGCCCACTTCCGTACGAGGTACAAGGCACAAGGTATACTTAATGTCGGCAGGGACGACTTGCTTGCTTCATTTTTATGCTCTACAAACAATACATAGAAAATGAGTAAAACATTTTACCACTGATTGTCTTAACTTCTTAAATCAGCTGGATCGGACCACTATTTAGCCACACGGACACGGACAGGGCTATATCGACTCAACTTATCGTGCTTAAGAGCAAATAAAATTATTTTAGTGGTTGAATGTTTTGCAAACTTTTGAACAACATTGATATACCCTTTAAAAAAGACAGATTGCAAGGGCATACAATATTCTACACTTCTACTCGTAATCATTTTTATACCCTGTACCCGTAGGGTAAAAGGGTATATTAAAGTCGCTAAAATGTTTGTAACAGGCAGAAGGAAGCGTTTCCGACCCCATAAAGTATATATATTCTTGATCAGCATCAACAGCCGAGTCGATTGAGACATGTCCGTCTGTCCGTCTGTCCGTCCGTCCGTCTGTCCGTATAATCACCTAGATCTCAGAGACTATAAGAGCTAGAGCTACCAAATTTGGTGTGAACATCCGTCTTATGCCTAGGCAGATCAAGTTTGTTTCAAATTTTAACCACGCCCAATTCCGCCCCCGCAAATGAAAAAAGAAAATTTTAAAATGAATTTACTAGAGCTGTATTAAAGATAACGAATTCTTGTTTGGTGGACATAATTATATAGTCAAACTGCACTAACTGACCGAAATTCGTTTAAATCGGGCAATAAACATCGGAGATATAGCCATTTGAATTTTTTTACTGAATTGCCAAGGCGACATTGACAGATAAGAAAGAGCGAGATAGCATGCGTTCGCTGCTGCTGCATGTTAAAGGGAATTTCGTGTTGAATTGATTGCGATTTCGAGGGTGTTCGAACTTTTGTTTAGTGCCTACGCAAATTAAGATAGTTTAAAATTTTTGCCACGCCCACTTCCGCCCCCGCAATTTAGAAAAAATGAATTACTAGAGAAGTTTTAAAGAAATCACATTCTTATTTGGCACACCCAACAATGTGGCCAAAATGCATCATCTGACCAAATTTAGTCGAAATCGTACAATGAATATCGAAGATATACGAATGTGCATTTTGAACTGAATTGGCAAGGCGACATTAGCTGGCAAGAGTGAGCGAGATAGCATGCGGTAGCTGCTGCTGCATGTTAAAAGGAATTTTGAATTAAGTTGATGCCGATCTTGATTTAATATAACTAGTTGGTACAGGGTATACTCAATGTCGGCAGGGACGACTTGCTTGCTTCATTTTCATTAAGTTTTTCAATTGTTGTTGTTTTGTCCAACTTTGACGGCACTACACAATACAATTTATAATTGGCTATATTAGCCACTTGTTATCAATGTTTTTTTTACAATGACTCAGGCGATAGATAAGGTTTCTTGTTAATTTGCTTTATCAGTTGAGCCCCATTAATCTTCAGAGTGTCGAACATTATATACCCTTCCTAAATTTAATGAAGCTAAATGATATATCCGAGTTCCATTGGTTCTAAGATAATGCAGTGTATATAAGAACATAAAATCAAAAATTTTACAATGAAAACTTAAAAACTGAAAAGCAATTGATGCTGATTCAGACAGGCCAAAACTGCTCAAGAAGATACTTTTTATTGTCACGAATGCGTTTTTCGATGTGCTGCTAACTTCCAAAAGTTAATACACCTTTTTGCAAGGGTATGAAAAAAGTTCCAAGTGAGCTTCTAACTTAAATCTGTTCATTTCATAAAAGGAAAGTTCTTAGACCAAGAAGGTTGTGCGTTTTCGCGTAGTTTCATTACATGGTTAAAAACAAATAACCAATGGATAGTGCAATTCAACATCAATCGATCAATATAACCGATCTCAAGGATCTGCTATATGATCTTGTTAAGTTACTTCAACAGGAACCTAAACTTTTAGCCATGAAAAGGTTGTTTCAATGCTTAAGCCAGGAGAAAAATAAAAGTGGGGTACTTTTCTTTAGTCTATTAAAAGTGGTAAACTCAGCACTCAACTCTGCCAGTGATTCGATTGATTTGAGCGATCTTAATAAGCTGCTGTGCAATCTTGTTGATATACTACAGACAGAAATCACTGGCCTGGCCATGCGGCCTGTGCTGCAGTGCATCTTTAATCTGATGGAGCATAAAAATGTAAATTTGTCACCAAGTTTATTCGAGAAGTTAATCTCAGTGATGATTGCTGTTTTTGATGCGAACTGTGGGACTGAGCTCTCGAGTGACCATCGTCAGTTGGTGTCCAATATATTGGCGTGTGTTCAACTGCAAGTGACAAAATTTCCCAGTGCAGAAGGAAAATCGCTGTTGGAACAACTGTGGTCACTCAGTCTAAACGGAGAGCGTGTGCATCCCCTCGCTGCGCAAATACTTGTCAAGCTGTTTGACGATTTTGTTCGTGAACTCGGACTGGAAAGGTGTCCGGATTTGCTAATTGTCATACAACATCATCTTCAATCAAAGAAAAAAAAAGAGCGAAGGTCGGCTAACTTTCTAATGGATAAACTGGAGGAGATCTTTGATGACGTTACAGATGTCATCAAGTGCAACAAACAGCAGTGGTCAGAGTACATTGATATAATGGAACACCTAGAAGAGCAACATATGCACTCAAACCTTATCAGGGTTTTTAAAGATTACCAATCTGGTAATGATGATTTTAAACAATGGATACACATTTTATACAAGAGATCTCTCCAATCTGACAATATATCCATAGTCTATGCAACTGTCAAATTTATTTTGGCCCATTTGAAGTTGTCCCAATTGACTGAGTGGAATTTAATGGAAGAGTTTCTAGCAGCAACCAATAGAACACAGTTGTACAATGTTGAAAATGATGACCGATCTTATCCACTATTTCAAAAATTTGTATCAGAAAACAATAAGTATTCAATTATTGAAGCCCTGGTTAACGTTCCTTGGGAATGGAATAGTGTTCCATTGTGCGAGTGGCTCAAAAGTATACCTGAAGAGGAAAAAGGAGAATTGCTGAGCATTAGTAAGGATATTCTTTTGAAACTCTGCTCAATAGTCATAGGACTAAACAGTCAAGATTTGTGCGTGGAAGCCTCGAATCTGTTAATAAATCTCTTCGAGGTATGTTATTTATTTCTAGACTTTTGAGAAACCGCACATTCTCATTCATGATCATTTACAGGCAACAATTCAAGAACTGCCTCTGGAGGATTATTTGATTTTTATTGAGATGATGTACAAAGAAAGAATGGACACTTTCATTAACCACAAACATTTGACTAGCAAAATAGTTGCTTGTGACGAGTTCGAAAAGAAAATAACTTATTTCAGTCCATTGCGTTGTGAAATTATATTTAATAGCGTAAAGCAAAATTATAGCGATTTTTTCATTGCTATAATTCATAGATTAAGAAACTTACCGAAGGCTCAACACGGATGGTTGCGAATTTTTAGTGTCTATGGAATAATGTTCCAAACTTCTGGCGAGATTCAGAATTTCTATTCTACTGAATATGGAGTGAACGTTTCTGCGGTCCGAAATTGTAAAGATTTAAAGGCAATTCAAATACATTTGCTCGATAAACTAAAGTGCGAAACGAGTGAAGAGAAATCTTATCTGGTGAAAGTTACCACGGAAACTTTTGTTTATAGAAATATAAATAGGAATCACATTGAAGAACTTCAGTTGAATCCGGTGGAACTTCTTCGTCAGGGAGGAAGGAAAACACAAATATATTTGGCAAATTTTTTGAGAAACTGTAATCAACGATTACATGACGAGAATGTTTTGCCTGCTTTTGTCGCCTCCTTAAAAAGTTATCCTACCCATTTTAAGTAAGTCAAATCATTTAAGAAATTTTCTGGTTTCTTAATTTAATCACTTTCTCATTTTATTTGGATAGTGCTCGGAGCATTGCACAATATGCATCGAAACATTTAAACATAGAAGAGCAAAATACAATCTTTTTGGATATTATAAGCGACCATCTTAAATATAATCGGAATGTTATATATGGAATATTCGACTCTAATTTAAAATTAGGAGCACATCAAGTGCTGAAAATAATCCTCGATAATTTACCACTTTCTGGCGATGCATGGTAAGAGAAAACAAATTTTAATTGTAAGTGGAAAGTGCAAGCAAATCTAATTTTAAATATTTGCAGGATTGAGGCAACATACAGTTTTTGTACAATTAAAATCAACTATTATTGTGCGTTAGATTTCTTTATATATTGTGCATTGTTGCAGCAATCTCGTTCCTGTGTGAATAAAGTCGGCAATAAATTAATTCGCATAAACGGAAAATTGAGCGATACCCATCCACATTATCGGAACAATTCCAAGGAGCACAGACTTAAATTTTACATAGCAAAAGCTTTGTTAATTTTGGCAATAAAATGTCAATGCTCAGATGAGCTATGGTCGGCATTATTTTCGCAAAATGACCAATTAAACATTACTTGCATGTATGAATTGATTGTGGCTAGAACCTTACCGAGCTTGGAGCCACTTTTGGCTCGTTTGAAGTCGATCTCCACTCTTGAGCCGAGTCAACAAGTGTCCTTACTTTCTGTTACCAATATTTACCTCCACCTTAATGGGAATAATCTTGATTCAGAGCAACACCAAAAGGTATTTGCCATATTGCTGAGCCTAACAATGAAGGACGAATCACAAGTGCGTCAATTTGCCAAGTTGATTTTACAATCACTACTTACAATATGCAAAAAGGAAAGGTAAAAAAAGAAGTGAACTCCACTCTGAGATTTGATTAACATTTATTTAAATCTTATTTTTTAGTCCTCCTGTAACTCTATACAATTTATGGCAGACAACTTTTGAAGGCGATTTGGCGAGTGTATCGGTTGGTCCGCAATTACAAGCTCATCTCTTACTACCTGAAATGATTTCATTACTTCCTAGGACCTCGGAAAATCTCCGTGTGGTACATATCTCCTTCACAAGAATACTAACTCATGATGGTATCATTCTTCCTACGACCTTGAGAAAACACCATGCGTTTTGTTCCTATGCTTTCTTCATGTCAAATATACAACCTTCTGATATCTCGCGGGAAGAGTCAATCATATTAAATAAATTTCATGAAGCCATTAAATCGGCACTTTTCGAACATCAACACGAAACGAATGTTTCTCCAATGAGCGATATATATCCAAAACCAGATCTTGTACCAAAAAATGATGTTGCTGATCTTATTGTGGTAGCAGCTCTCATTGATGATTTAACCACTTTAAATGAATTGATCCAAACGTGTAAAGTATGTGGAGTTAAAACTTTGATTTTGAGCGACTCTACAAATTTGAGGTAAATATTTCAGAAAAGAAAAATGTTAATTAAATGGCTAATCATATGAATAATTTACAGTGCAAACAGTAAGGATTTAACCATTGCAAATGTTAAACCGGAAGAACTTCAGAATTATTTACGTGAGAAAAAGAGAGAGAATTATAATATTGTTGCCACTCAAAATACTGGTCAAAATGCCAATTTTGTTAACTTTTCATTCGCAAAAAAGACAATTTTGCTAATTGGGTAATATAATTGAATATATTTAAGTATCTTTTTGATTAATATTCAAATATTTGTTTTTGCAGCCCTAAACAAAATGACACACCGGAGAATTTAAGAGATTTTTTGGATAATATAGTTGAAATACCACAAAATGATTTTCAAAATGCACAACAACTTTTTATTTTCAAATATTATCGACAGTATTTGGCGGAGGATTAAGCTAAAAATACTATTTATATATAATATGCAGATTGTAAGTTCAATAATCAAACACTAGACTAGAACTAAGGCAACCGGTGGCTTAGATTATGACTAGATAAAGTCACCTCATTTTTGGAATTTATTTAGAATTAGATTAGAAGTGCCTTTTCTATTTTCATTAAACAATAAAATTAATTTGTTGCCTTCTAAAAACAAAGAAGGAAACTTTTTTGGAATCTTAAAATTGAATTTTTGCCAATGTATTTTTTTGAGTATTAGATGATATGATATTGTTGGAGGAAAAAGAAAACAGACTTTATTTTCGCTTCTGCTCGGTTTCGCAACTTCGCAACGACTGACCCATCGCCTTACCACGCTTATGCTCTCTTCTACGGCTCTCTCTGCGGTAAAGTGACCGCGCTTACTCCTCCTGCTACAATATTGATATATCTATTATGCAGATCAGTATTCTCTTTTCCTCTTCTATTTAAAAACGATATTAATTTTTTGTAATTTATCGGTAAATATGCAACTGTATTTACTGTATGCTCATCCGCATTCCTTATGTCAGATTGCAATTAATTTAGATGACATCTAAAAGACATTTCCCTTAACGATGAAAATCTACTTTGCTAAAGACCACATCACTTCCACCGCAAAAACCGTCTTTTTTGTCAACCCAAAAAATAAAAATTTTTTCTTAATTTCAATGATTGTTGTTGGCTCGTCTGCATAAATGTTTTATTATATTACACCCAGTGAATGAATGAACGAATACATGACAACATTTTTTGCTTGAGGGCAACACACAAAAATGATGGAAGGAAGTCAAGTGACTTTTCCCTGCTGACATTGAGTATACCCTTTACCCACTAGTTACATTAAATAAAGTAACAGTTAACGTATGCTGCTGTCTCGCTCACATTTTACAACTTTCAACCTAAACATCATGATCCAAGTTATGTTTTTTAAGAGTATTCGAATTTCGTTATTATTATTATATAAATAATGTATTCTATTTTATGCTTCCGAATTCATTTTCTTAGCCGTTGACTGCCACTTGAAAGTCACATTGCATTTAGCCCCAGTCTCGCAGACATTTAAGACAGGCCAAAAGACAAAAAAAAATCAGATTTGTCTCGCGTTGTTTTTTTTTTCGACTTTGATTTTTGGTCTCGGAGTGCGCGTGCTGCCACGCCTCAAAACAAAAATAAAAAAATAAATATAATAACATAAAGCCAAAAGCCGCCCGTTGAGAAACGCAATTTGAGTTCTTTTTTGGTAGCGCGGCATTTGGTCAAAGGTTAAATTAGAAAAACACAACAAGAAAAAAAAATACAAACGACCTGGTGACAAGTGCCAAACGTCATTTAATGGTCTAATTTATGGACCACCAAAAAATAGTAAAAAAAAAAAAGAATCGAAGTTTTGATGCACTTTTTGCATTCAATTATGAATTGATGAGAATTGGCATATATAGTAAATATCTATATATGTATATAAAATTCTCGTGTCACAGTTTCCGTTGGCATACTCATCCGAAATGGCTTGACCGATTTTGATAAAATTTTTTGTGCTTATCCGGTATCTATGAGAATCGACCAACATCTATTATTCATATCCTTTCTTTCTCACTCCCTACCACATTCCTGCATACATACAATATACACATTCTAACATACATACATACTTACAATAAGTAAACTATTTTTTGTCTACACTAAAAATTACTAGAAAATTATTTGTATAGCAAAACAACGTTTGCCGGGTTTTCTAGTATACATATACAAATTGTGTGTCAAAGTAGATAAACCCTATTTGCCAGGGTATTCAAAATAGAACTTGTGCTTTGGTTTTCATTTTTTTTTTTTTTTTTTTTTGTGTGCAGAATTTGGTTTTAATTGGCATTTTTGGGTTGGCAACACGTCCAAGCCCCTTATTGCCTTCTAGTTTAGTTTAATTAATATTTTATCGCTAATAAAAATTATATATAAAAAAAATAAGCAAAAATTCATTATTTAAATTTGAAAATTCATGGCACGTTTTGACTTCTTTTTGAGTCATTTTTTCAATCATAATTTTCGTTTTCCTCTTTGTTCAATGAAACAAATTATGGAATATGATTACAAGGCGCCAGCTGGGGCTATTGGTAGATCGATATAAAAAATATAGAGAGGGAGAGAGAGAGGGAGTCGATTGTTGTTTTTGTTGTTATTGCTCTTTGTACGTGTTGTTTGCTTAACGCTTTGGGTGTAAATTAATATTTAATTATGATCGTTTTCGTTGTCGTTGTGTTGAGCAAAACGCCAATTTTCCGTATTAAGATCTAATCGTAAAAAACTTTTAAAATAGAATTGCAAGCTAAGCTTAAGAAATTGAGAAATCGATTTAAGCTTCGTAGTTGTTGTTGAGCAACAAAATAAAAAGAGAAAGATAATTTTGAAATATAAAAAATTGAGAGTGTAAAGTAAATTTTTAGATGCCTTAGGTTTAGATAAATTGCTTTTATTAGGTCATAGGAGATTATACTTTAGTAAATATATGTATTTAACTTTCCAAAAAGAGAATAAAGGAGGACTTTATCTATTGTATTCTATTGAGAATGGTAAGTTTTGTTCTTCTCCGCTTCTATTAGAAACAACGACTTCACTCATCTAATTGTATCTCAATACATACATGACTCCTAGCTTTCTTAATCATCCTTCGTCCTTGTAAATACTTACGAATTAAGTTATTTTTACAGTATTTTTGTTTTTTGTTTGTTTTTGCCACTTTCATATTTTTAATCCAAGAATAGTTAATTGCTTTGTTTAGTTGACTTAAATAAAATAAGGAAAAATAAAATAAAATAAAATATATTAAAACAAAATAAAATAAAATAAAATAAAATAAAATAAAATATAATAATATAATATAAAAGAAAATAAAACAAAATAAAATAATTTCAATAAAATAAAATAAAGTCACAATTTATTGTTCAAGGAACTTAAATAGTTTTCGTTTTTCTACCATTTTACCAAAAGTAAGAAAGATAAAATAAGTCAAGAAAGAACAGTATCCCCTATATTGAGGGGAAACTAAGTTCCAGGTTCCGAAACGACAGTTAAAGTCACCATTTAACATGGCTTTGCGTACTTTTTTATATTATTTTCAAAAGGAATTCCCAATTTGTGGTTTGAGTTTAACCAGAGACGGATTCAAAACATATTTATAGGGGTGTCCGATAAAAAATGTTCAGTTTGAATGGCTTTACGAGAGCTTGTCGTTCTTCTTTGTATTTCCTTACATGGTATTTCCCCTACTTGAGTTCAGTCAGAGACGGATCCAAGTTATATTTACAGAGAATATCCCCTTACAAATGACCATTTGGTATTCCGCAGCACAAGTTTCAGATCAAGGGAAACCAAAAAGGTATATGGTCTTTTCTGCGTGTGTAGACGTGTAATTTTGCAAACTTACCGCCTCTGAATCCAATCATTAAATTAAGCGGACATCATTTAGGACTAAATTAGATGAAGGACAACAATTTCTGCGCCTGAAACTTTATTTCAGAGACAGAATTTAAATCGGCTTATTGGGTCAACTTAATCAAATATTCTTAAAAGCATTTTTGGTGTAGAATGAAATCGAAAAGTAATGCTAAATTACATAATGCCTTATAGATAGATAGGGATTAGAGTATATATAGTCATCTTACTTGTTCGTTGTTCGCCCCAAAAAGTCACTTATCTATTCAACTGTAGGTCACTTGTAAGAAATATCAAAAGAAAATAGTTTAAATACCCTACGTCAAGCTACTCTCCTGATTAACTTAATAATATATTATGCTTTAATAATCAATTATGATTATCTTGATATTCGCCAGGCCACACACATGCAAGCACAGACAAAATCAGCAAATTAAACAAGCGCAACCAACCAAAAATTTCAAATAAAACAAAATGATCTCGAAAATAACAAGTCATAAATCCGTAGCCAATGTCATGCAACTCTCGTCTACGTCAAATTAATCAAAAATAAAATCAACCAAAAAAGCCGAAAATGCAAGACACACACACAAAATTAACTAAGCATCAAGCTCAAGTGGCTAAAAAAAAAAACCACCAAAACCAAATATGAGAACTTTTTTCCCACAGTTAGTTTTCTGTTTTCAGTTTGGATCAAAGCTAAAACCGAAAATTTGAATTAGGCAACGCCCCTGAAAATGAAATCGATATAATTATTTGCATTATTAATAATTACCATTGTGTCTATATCTCCCCCCCTCAAGTTCTCCGCTGCTTCCTTTACCCTTTTGTTTGTTTGTTGTATTTCGAGTCAGACAAAGTTGAAAAGTTGAGATACAAATGCGTTGGCGTTGGTTGGTTTGTTCGTGGACCGCACAGAGACAAAAGAATGGAATATAAAAATGAGCTATAGATAATTAATTCCAAACCGCAAAACAACAGAGAACAAATTTCAATACGGAAATAAGCTTAATTTGTTGTATGTAGATATATTTCTGTATCTGTATCTTGTATTCATATTTGCGTTTCTTCAAATTCAAAACTGAAACTATAACTAAAACCTAGCATAAAAAGGCGCCAGCGGGCACATTGCAAATCTAAATCGGAGGTCCAAATCGGCAAGAGTCCATGTGTGGGCCTCCCACACACACTCATACACACACAAACACACCACACATTACATACAGCAAAAATGGCAAAAGTCATTTTGCAATCCGCCCTGTGAGATGAATGAGTTGATGATGATGATGATGACGATGACGATGACTGACTGACTGGGTGACTGACTGAACTGAGCTGAACTGACTGAACTGGCCACGCAAAAAGCCGCCTCAACTTGTCAGCACTGGCTAAGTGCTTTAAAGAAACCAAAAAAATAAAAAAGAAAAAAAAGGTATTTTGTTTTCTTATTGTAAACTCTGCAAGCTTGAAGCAATTGTTCTGCTTTTTGGGCGCAACCCGCACAGAGCCACAGCAACCTGTTCACTTGGCAGCTGAGAAACGGATTTATTTTTATTACAAAACATATACAAAACAAAAAAAACAAATAAATATAAAAAAAAATATGGATGTATAAATGCGACAGTCGCAAGATTTAATTGTGCTCGTGCTCAGTATTAGTTTCCACACTGAGAAATATTTACAAAGAAACGAAATATAGATGCTCTTTCTTTTAATGATAGAAATTGCATACCTACAGGCAAAAAATTTAAATATTTCACAAAGCAAAAGTTAAAAACATAATGATAAATAATAAAATATGTATAACTTCATTTAATTTAAATACATAACTTCCAAATATAAAACATGAAAATATAAAACGAATAAAGGTTTCTATCACTACCATTTGCATTTGCACTATAGTTTAGTATAAACAAATAAATAATAAAATATATATTCCAGACAATTACTTTTTACTTATTGCTATCCCTTTTTTAACAATATTTTTTATTAAAGTAGTTCAAAATTACTTCTTTTATATGGGCGACAGCCGATAAGCTTATCAGTCGTAACATTAAAATGCTTTTTTATAAATTCTTACTTTTGATATTTGAGAAATTGACCATCAACTAAAGATTTCCGAAATGTTTTAGTAGTAGGTTAATATGAACCGATCTTATCTTGATCTTGTATTGTTAATAAAATGGGTGATTTTTCTCATATACACAAAACATGATAAGAAATCTAAATGGAATATAAACATTTCAGAGAACTAAGCATACTACTGTTGGGGAATAGCTTTAAAACTATAATAGCCTTCTATATAAGCATCCAGGATCTCAGTGTCTCTCTGTCTTTCTCTCTCTCTATGTATATCTCTCTCTCTATCTCTCTCTTCGTTACGATTGCTAAGATACTACAATACAAGTCTCTCTCGTAACAAATATCCTACTTAATAACACACGAAAGATATATTAAGATATAACTCTATTTACAACATTTATAACAAAACAATTTCAGAATGTAAAATGAAGTTCTTGCAACCTTCTTTTAGTTGATTTGCCAACTTGTCATTATAATGCCAATTAAGTGTTGAAAGGGTATTGGGTAAGGTCTGCCATATGTCATAAAGGTTTATCCTATATATACATACATATATATTTAGAAGAGTTTGATGCTGTCGTGGGTGTCTTGCACGTTGCTGCTGTCTGTGTCTCACACTGTTGTCAACGCCATTGAGAGGGCGTCAAAAAAGACAAAGCAAAAGAGGAAGAGGGGGGTAAAGAGAGGTAGGGATACAATACATAATGGTTGAGTTGAACCAGTCACAAAATTGACATTTCGCTTTCAGCAACAGCAGCAAAAGTTGGCACCATCAAAAAACAAAAAAAAAATCATATTTTTTTTTTTGCACGATCAAGAAAAAACAAAAGACTTAAGCAACGAACTTCAAACTCTAAAAGGGCTTTCAACCAAATGCGAACAAGACAAAGTGTCAAATTGCGCAAGTCAGTTTCAGTTTTTTTTCTGTTTTTTTTTTTTAGCCTGCAGTTTCCTTTTTAATTAAACCGACGACAGGCACTAAACATGCCCCATTATCATGTCATATCTAGGTGTACTCTATATACATACACACACATATATACGTATATATTCTCTCTGTATAGATATATGAAAATCTGCATGAGCCTGGAACTGACTATCATTGACGATGGAGTCGAGAAGTCGAAGTCGGAGCCTCTTTGGAGTCTCTTGGCTGACATAAACGCTGACATTAATTGAGTAATTTATGCTGCCTGCTGCTGCCGCCGCCACCGCCACCGTCGCCGCCTGCCTGGTTTGCCGACATCAAAAAAAAAAAAATAAAATAAAAACAAAAAAAATTGGCTTGAGCTCATGTCTTGAGGCTGAACATGATATTGTTATTATTATTATGAGACATGAATTCAATTAACACTTGTCCAAGATGGGGGAACAAGACGATCAACTGGCATAGATAACTTTTGCAATTTTTTTTTTCTTTCTTAATTTTTCCCTCCTATTTTTGGCAAGAACAAAATGTTGGAGAATAGGACAAGTTTTTATACACTTGCCAATAGATTTGATTGTTCTGTACAAGACAGAAAGAAAACGGCTCTGATTGTGAAGATCTAGATAAGACCTTTTTGGCAATTAGTAGTAGAGGTTAAGGGCAAAGTTCGCTTTAATTTGCAAATATAAGAAATATAAGAAGTTGACAGATTCTCCTTTTTTTTAAAGTAATTGGAGTACAGATAAAAAATTGTGAAAAATTAGTTGTAAATTATAATTTATTGGAAGGAAATAGTTGAAGATGTAAAAGTCTTTGGTTAGGAGAGTAAGTATTTATAGTATACTTGGGTAGCTCATGAGTGAGTGAGCCAAAATGAATGGCTCACTGAACTGAGCCACTGAGCTTGTTCATTCAATATGGCTCAGTTTGGCTCACTAGCTCATTTTGGCTCACTAGTTCAGTTTGGCACACTGGCTCAGTTTGGCTGAACGAATGAGCTGGCGATGAGCTGCTTTTACCCAAGTATAATTTATAGGAATGCTAATTGAAAGGGATTCAATTATGTTAGGACTCGCTGAGATCGTTCTCAGCTTGTAATTCGTTAACTTAAAATTAAAAGAAACTTGAAAAACGAACTAGACAAAGTATCTTATGTTAATGAAATATTTCATATTTCGTAGAATTTGGAATCATTTTCACAAGAAAAACAAAATGGAATCTCCCACAAGCTTAATCTGAGATCGTTGTGTACTCTCCCATCAGCATTATAGCGATTTGGGTTAAAAGGATCTTCTTTGAAGGCATCTGTTAAAGTATATTTCAAAAGAAACCTCCAGCCAACTAACAAGAAGGCTTGTTAAAAATTCTTAAGGTCCAATAAAAACATTCAAATATATAAAGAAACTTATTTTGAAATAGAAAAAGTTTCTTAAATATTTTGAAGCACTGTTTCGACATGTGATTGATAAGTAAAAGCGACAGAAACGCTGTAAAAAAATGTATAAAACAATTTTGAATCCCAAGTCCTTTCAATTGCAAATACGCAAGAGTATAGAAACTTTGTCAAGACCAAATTTCTATTTGTTTTGTTTGGCCCTGCTGATTTTCGTTTGGTTTTACTAATGAGCCTAACATCTTTCCCTCTAATACTAAAAAAGGTAAATTAAAAACAAGAATCACGACAGGTTACCATGCAAACTTCAGCTAAAACTAGCAAACTTCTCCTTTTTCTCTATGCAAACATCACAGGGAGAGAAAAGTCACAGAAAAAAAAACCGCCGACACCAAATGGAGAAAGAAAAAAAGGCCATTTACAAGTGTTAAATGCGTGAGGCCACAAATACGGAAATGGAAAAAAAAAAATGGGAAAAAATGGGAAGGAAAATAGACAAATGAACTCAGCGAGACAGAGAGATGCTGGTCGGGGGAGGGGTTTGTGTGGTATGTGTTAATGGCATTCGAATTTGACCAAATATGGCCATGTCTTCGTCTGCCGATTGTCACTTTGCATGTGACTGGAAAAAAAACCAAAAGAGAAGAGAAGAAAAACTGAAATGAATTTTAACCAAATCGTGTCGACAATACGCATTGCATCAATCGATTGCTTTAGCTTTTGGGGTTTTGCGATTGGGATTTGGGTTTTAAGTTTGCGTTCGCGTTTGAGACTCGCCCGCATTAAGGTCTGTTTTTTTTTTTCTGGTCAGCTTTCTATATACACAAAATTCAGTTCGTGACTTGTTTTTGGCCATGCGGATGATCTGGCAGTTGACACATTTCTATTGGCAGCAGCCACCAGCGGCAGCAGCCGCAGCAGCGAAATTAGCTTGAAAACCGTCACAGAAAAACAAAGTTTCAAATTCAATAGCGGCACGAAAATGTCAAGTGTTGTGTTTGTGTGTGTGTGTGTGTGTGTTTGGGAAAGTTGTAAAAGTCTTGTAAAACAACTATAATTTGATGGTTATTAAGAAGCTATGGTAACTATTTTACGGTGTATTTTGAATGATTACTTATAAAGGAAGCCAAATCACTTCCCAATTGCAAAAAAAAAACTTGTCAGCTAAGTTTTTCCCATGGCAAAACGATTTCAAGGAAGTAGGACAGATTGATCTTCAGTTGATTAGATCTGCATTGATCAGCAATGAAAAGAATTACCTCATAATTTTCTCTACATTATATTATACAAAAGATTTCTTTTAGTAACATTTAAAGGAATGGTTTACTTAAAGCATCCTTCGGAAGCCTTCATAATTTGGAGCAGAGCTCTATTTGCTTATAGCAAAATCTCCATATCTCTCCAGACAACACTCCAAAATCCTTTTGTTTTGTTTCAATTCGATGTTAATATTGTTAAGAAAAGTCTTTATAGAACATATATGAAGTAAGAGTATGTGACAGAGATGGAACAAGAATAAACTTAAAGGACATGGAGTGCTTGAACTTAAGCAATATCTTTTGAGAGTAAATTGCCTAAGCAATGGCCATGTCAACAGTTCACAATTCCATATCGAGCATATTTCTATATACAAATTATCTAAATTCAACAATAAATTTCAAGGGTTAATTTATATTATGAAATATTCATTACTTTTTCCACTAAGCCAAAAAATTCCTCATTAAGCCAGAGTTATTTCTTTCAAACAATTGTTTTGAATAATATGTTCAATATCGATGTTATCGCTCTCCGAATATATACATATATGTATTTTTTTTTCTTTGACATTTTACTTCAACTGAAAGTCGAAGATCAACACGATTTCCCTTTATCCCACTCTTTAGAAAAGAGAAAAAAAAAAACAGCAGCCCCAAAATGATTTATCACTCGAACTGGGCAATCAACATATACAAAACTCCAAGATGAAATAGAAGAAAAAAAAACCATAACAGATCATGTAGCAGTACCAGACAAAACCGCATCAACCCCTTGACCATAGTATTCCAACACACTCACACACACACACACTCACTCTTACACCTAACCGCACTTCAAACATAATTCCAAGTCTCTTTGACTGTGAGTTTTGAGTACGCGGCGACGACGACAGGTGATTAATTGTTTCAAACGCGACTCGGCGGTTACTTAACTACTTCCCCTCAGCAGGTTCAAACCTCAACCCCCAACAACCTCAAAAACTCAACAACAACAGAGCTTTTTTTTTTTTAATGTCAAAAACCATATATGGTGGGGCGGGAGCTAGACAAGGCGAGAGAACAAAGCCAAGTTGCATGAATGGCAATAGAGTTTTTTTTTTCTATTTTTGAATAGGCACCTGAAACAAAACAAAATACTTCATGAGCAATGACAGGCAGTTGAAGTCATGTTTCTCGACACCCCCCGCAAATCGTCGTCTCTCCTTTTCCCCTCTTAACCACTTTGGCGTGCGTCGTGGCTCACCTAGAAAATAAGTATTAAATTCAGTCTTATATGTGATCCACTGATTGCTTGATTATTATTTTGATTAATTAGCTAAGATTTGGCTAAGTTCAAACTAGACGACGGCCCACGCCTCAAGCTGAAACGATCCGATATGAACCATTGTATTCAAGTATGTTTTTGTGGCTCAGGTTCATATTTCTATGATTGATTGAAGAGTTTTTTTTCTCTCTCTCTCTCTCTCTCTCTCTCTCTCTCTTGCTCTGCTGATACCTCAGAGAAGCAGCTTACAATTGAGAAATTATTTACATGGCGTGTCTATAATTAAACTTGTTTGTTATTGTAGTTGCCTGTCATTTCAGAGATCTAGTCTGGTTTTGGTTATTGAACCTCACTTCACAATTGAACTGTGTGGGCAAAAACGATCAACATGGGCAGCCATATACAAGTTCATCAAGGAGGAGGCATGATTTCATAATAATCAGGTTGAAATCGCAAAAAAAAAATTATAAATATCTAGATTAGGTAAGTTTCTTCTACTTCCGCAAAGTTGGGCCAATGAACCCTTCACCTACGCCCATGGGGGCGAAGGGAGGTGTGGATGTTAATTGCTTAAGGGCCCTTTGTGTCTGTCAGTTGATTAGCTTGATATGTTTAGCATGTTTAGATCAATGAGTAGACAATATTTTGGCATAACAAAAAAATTGGCATCTTTCTTCTCTAACCTGTTTGTAAACTTATTTAAAATTTTCTCACTTTTGTGAGCAAAATGCAGCTGCTTCTGTTTCGCTTTCACTCTTCGTTTTGAAAAAAAAAAACATAAAATCAATTCAATTTAAAAAAACTTTTGCAAGAACTTCTTCTTCTCTCTTCCTCTTGTCGGCCTGATGAACTCTGGCCCTCACGCAATCAAAAGGAATAATTTCACCAACTTTCATTGAATTAAACCCTAAAAATATGAAGGCTTATCACAAATCAAGAAGCATTCGAACTTCATCACCTACTTTGAATGTTGGCTACCTCAGACAACGTTCATTCCGATTTGACCTACATACATAGAGGCAAAAAGGATGAGACGAGAAGGAGGAGGATGTGTGCCCAATGTGGTGGTGGTGGTGTATAAAGGCCTAAAAATGCAATATTCGTTGGGTCTGCCAAAAACAATTTAACCAATTTATGTTGAAATCTTTTCTTTCTCACTCTCTCTTCTCTCTCACTCTGCCTTTCTGTTGGCAAATCACTAAATTTATATGTTTTCTGATTCAAAATATTTATGACCAAAAAACCAAACCGCTCACCAAATCCTACCCAAGAAAAAAAAAAAAAAGAAAAAAGAAGATACCCAAAAAGGGCAACCACCAAAAGTGTTGCTCTTCTCCCTACAATTCTTGTGGTGCACTCGTCGCAGTGGTTCCAATGGTTTGTCTTTCGCGGAAGTTCGTCGTCGTCGGTGCGACGACGCATCGTTCGAAGATGTTGGCGTTGCGCCTTCAAATTGACTGAAAAAAAAATGGAGGGAGGGAGGACATTAAAATTCACCAAATGTATTTATTACGGCACCAAAGAGCAGCAACAACAAAACCAGAAAATGATGCCCACATAAAGGACCGAAGCGCAGATATTAAACAAAACACTGAGAGAAAAATAACCAGAAAGAAAATTAAATTAATTTTAAACAATTTTAATGGTCGATGTATAATAGATAGGACTTAGTTTTTCATCCTAAATAGTTGAGAAATTGTTGAGCTAATTCATTTCTTTACCAAATTTAGTTCTAGTTATTGATACTATTTGAAAATTGTTGAAACATGTGTTCATATGCAGTAAGCCTATGAACTAAGATGAGAAACAAGTTTTGAAGATATTGAAATTAGGTAAATATTCCAATTCCAGGAAACAGTTCATAACGAAAAATTTAAACTACTTAAAACTATATTCTGGTAGGTGCCTGCCCTGAAATATTTATTATTAATCAAAACGGAAAAAATATTTGTATTACTCTGTTTTTGTTTTAGAAACCAAAATACAAAGCTGATTATTTTAAGGTAAAAAATATCGGGTTCTGGTATATATATATTCAAAATCTGTATCTGTATCAATGGAGAAGTTAATCGGTTTCTTCATGTGAACGACTTGAACCACTAAGATTAGGGTCGATTTTACTATACATAAAGCAATCCATCTCTATATAGATAAAGTAGATGGCGCCAGGTTGTAATGTGACAAAAGTAATTCTAAAGGTTAAACAAATGGATACCTTCTATATAACCACAATCTTGAAATTCTTGGAATGAGGTCAAGATTAAGGTCTTCCCATCCGACTTTTTTGAATTGCTTGAGTCTTATGGGTTTTTTTTAGCCGGACTGCATCTCCTCCTTTCTTCTTCTACCGTTAGCATAGAAAGATAGGTAAATAGATAGATGGTTAGATACACAATTACTTCAGTTCAAGTTCCTCACTTTTGGAAATTCTGATTAAATTTACATAAATAAAGGAAGAAACATCTTTTCACATATTGCTGACATACTTTTTTCTGCAGTGTAGTTCGACATCCACTGGCTGTTTTTTTTAAACATTTTTTTGGGGTCTCCCCTTTATACACTTGGCTTGGCGGCATGTTTGCAGATTGATTTGCTGCGCCTTCCCCAAAAAGACACCGAAGACACTTGCCATGCACACACACACACACACACACACACACACACACACAGAGTGATAAAGAATGAGAGGGAGAGAGAAAAGAGTGAGAAAGAGCTAAAACGCAGAAATCAATTGCAATGGCAAGGCAAAGGCATTTAGTAGTTGAGCAATCAAAGGAGCCTCTCCATGGTGCAAATGGGGCTAAAAGCAACGAGAGTGCCTAGATGGTGGTGCTGCTGGTGGTGGTGGTGGTGCAACAACGAAAATAAAATAAAAATAAAATTTATTTGTTGCCCCCTCTAGGTGAATTATTTAAACCGACGAATTCAATTAGAGACAGTGACTTGGTTTTTGCGCCCAACCAACCAACAAAGAAGAGGAAGAGCCAAGAGGGGAAACGGAGGGGTTCAAAAGGAGAAGAAGTTGAAGAAGGTAAGGTAAAAGTTCGAGTTTTGCGTTGGCGCTGAGGGCGAGTCCAAGAAGAAAATAAAATAATAAAAAGAAGAGAGAAAAAAAAAAAGCATCGGCGGGTGCGGCCCCAACTGAAACTTCACGCAAACGCAACTCTACTCCTCCTTCTTCTTCTTCTCATCGAGGAGGCGTCGATTGAGACAAGTGGAACAACAGTGCCTCCTCCTTCCTTCTTCTTTCGTTTTCTCTGTCTATCGCTCTCTCTCTCTTTCTCTCTTTCTCTTTGCCAGTCTTTAATTTGATTTAATTATATGCAGAGCTTTACTCTTCTCTCTCCCCCCCTTGCTTGAACTGGGGCGTGTGTATTTTTATATTCCTCGACTGTGCCCACATTTAATACCCTAACATAAAGGGTACATTTATTTCAAATTGATTTATTGTGCTTTCTAACAACTGGAAAGTAAATCTAAAGCTTTTTGTGGCTTTATTTTACAAGAAGACTTCCGTTAGAACGATCGTTTACATTGATTCAATGATCACCTATAAAGGTTAGGGTATCCTAATTTCATCTTACTTAAATCTTACATCTTACTTTGGCCCTCTGTTCTTTTTTTTTTTTTTTTTTTTGGTTTCCCACCTCTTTCGAAAAATGTGACGTATTTTGGGTTGGGGGAAAAGGTCTCTTCCCCTCCTCTTTATTGCACCACCTCCTGGACTTGGTGATCATTTTGCTATTGTTGCTGGTTTTCGGTTTTTTAAGAGATCTTTTAGGAGTGGCTTGTTAAATTTCACTTGCATGTCAAGGCAACAAACAGTTTTATTCGACAAAGAAGGTGTTGGGCGTCGATTTATGCGCTTTTCACTTGTCTGGAGCAATAATGGAGGCGAGACATAGAAAAATTGAGAAGGTGGAGCCGATTAGAAATCGCTTTAGAGAAAATAAAGGTCGATGCGTCGATCGAGTAAACCATAGAAAAAGTAAAAGACAAAAGAGAAAGATTGTCCTAATGTTTGAATTAAGATTCTTGGGAAATTTTTTCCCAATTTACAATTACTTTGGACCTAAATAACTTGATAATCTGCTGATCGATATGAGAAAAGAAAAATTGCGAGCATTGCAAAGGTGTGAAAATTTGATATTATGATAGAAAATTATAGCAATTAGATATACATATGAGTACAGTGGAAAGTCCAACATTTTGGCTCCAGAAATACTTCATGTTAAAAAGCTTCTCAAATAATTGAAGGCTCTGCAAAAGAGGTATAGGGAAAAACTGTTGTTTCTTAAAGTTTAGATATTTGGTTATATTATAATATAGTTATTTTTGGCATTAATGTAATTTATCAAAAGTACTGGAAAGTGGTGGAGTATCTTTCTCTCTCCAGACCAATTACCATAGATCTTAATAACAGACTAATTGCTAAACGAGTCATTGTTGGATACATAGCGAAGCAAGAATAATATCCATTGCAACTTGTAATGAAATCTTGCTTAGCAAATCTGTAAGAAAACAACAAATTCCTAAGGATGGAACTTCAAATTGAGAAAAACCCATCAAAAGGCGGCAATGTAAAGCACAACCCCACTAACCCGCATAGGAACTTCTAATCAAAATTTAAAACTCTTTTGAAATTGAATGACTTGGACAAGAGTAAAGCTAAGACTGTTTTAAAGCCCTAAGCTCAGTCTTAAGAGAATATATGTATGTATGTCCTTAGGGAGATATTCAGTTCAAAAACGTTGTAGGGTCATGTGCCTCTTAGATTGGACTGACAAGATCCAAGAGGTATTAAGAGGTATTGTATATTGCAGTGACTAGATCTAGGGGATAAAAGGTATCAATAAAGTGGACTGACTAGATTCAGTGGGTAAAAGGTATTACAGAGTCTGGAGTTTCTAATATTGCAGTGACTTGATCCTAGTGGTTAAAAGATGGCATTAATGTAACGAGGATCAAAAAGTCAATTTAGTAAGTGAGGAAGAAAAGTGAAGTCCAGAAAGCAGGTATGAAAAAACAATCGGTGGATAAGAATGTGAAGGCAATAGCAAGAAGCCAGTCAAAATAAACATTCTTATTAGCATATTTGACTACTTTCAGTAACAAACATTGCCGCTTAGAAATTATAGAAAATAGATTATATAGAAAAATCAGCAGTAAACTAATTCCTATATAGTAAATTGTAGTACTTAAAAAAGGAAACGCATAGACGATTAGAGTACTTTTAGTTTCATTCTTTGATTTTACGTCGAAATTGATTTGTTTTAATTTCACTTATTCTTTTACATTCCCACTCCAAGCTTAAATTACACCTTATAAATTTTCTTATTAAGCAATATTTCTCTAATTTTTCTTTACTCTCAGCTCAAGTTCAACTTATTAACGCTTAAATTATGTTTCCGTTAAGTGGGCGTTAAATTCCAAACACTTTACTTTACTCTGCCTACTCAATTATGCCATTTGGCAAAAGAAAAATAAACGAAAAATCAAACTATCAACTTTGACACTCATTAGCGTCAAATTACCACAGCGGAGCGAAGAAGCTACCAAACTAACAATAATGGCGCAGCCAACCAATAATAAGAAGAAGAAAAACCCATCCTCGTAAATCCATAAAAGCAATCGTAAATTTTTATTGTCATGCCACCTTGCCAACGAGTAGAGTAAAGAAGAAGTTGGCGGAAAATGCTTGAGAACTTTTCTCTCTCAAGGGGAAAAAAAAATACTCAAAGCGAAAAGCAAAACGACAGCGGCGGTGGCGGTGGCGACGCAGTTCTCCAATTGGTGGTGGTTGGCATATTAAACCACGGCGCACATATTTCATAATAAAATTTATGAAGGGCCATTAACTTTAAGAATCTTTTTGGGTTTCTTTTTTGCAATTTAAGAGGCAAGCAAGCGCACAGTGCACACCGGAGGAGCATAGAGTGGTGTTGCGCCAAAGTAGCGCCAATTTTTCCGTCTAACAATTGGACGACCTAATGCCCCGTTTGGTGGAGTCAACGGAAAAAGCCAGCTAGTGTATAGCCGTTAAATTCAATAAGAAGTTGAAGGAGTAGTGAAGGTGGAGTAGGAGTAGCAATAGAAGAGAAGTAGGAGGTGGCTTTTGGAGTTTGCCAGGTAGCTAGCTACCATGGAGGAGTTCACATGAATGCCATGAAACAATAAATTATGTTATTAATAAATAATAAATGTAATGGTTAGCAGAGGAGACACACTCAGTTACTGAACTGCATCGACAACGACGACGACGCCACAACGATTGCTGCCGTTGAAAGGTAAAACTGCTACCTGTTTTTGTTTTTCTCTCCTTTAACCCTCCTCCCTCTCTCGCTCTCTCCTTTGAAAAGCTCAAACAAAATCCATTTTTCCATCGTTTTCATTATTATGATTATTATTTTTTTGCCTTCGACCGACAACTAACTACTATGTCAAAAGGTGGTAATAGGTAAAGTGGAGCTGTTGAATACCCTTAATGAAGTTGTAGAGGAAAGTTAAAATTGCAGTGGAAAATATTATATAAAGTCTTAAATGTTGATTGTAGGCAAATAGTGATTAAATATTTGATTAGTATGAATAAGTTATTGTATAATTTTTATAAACATAATAAAGAAAATATTGATGATTTCACAGATTGCCTAACAATGGTTAATTATATTAATAAGACTAATATTTTGTAATATTAATATAAATTTTCACATGTCGTTCATGTATTCCATAAGAAATTGATCCACATATATATATACATATCTATATATCTCCCATGTATTTAATAAGAATGTGATATGTCAGAGCATTGTCTAAAATTGATTTCAACCATTGAAATGATTTGAAATCTTATTGGAATAAAAGCATAGAAAGTGAGATCCATATCAAATGTAAGAATATTCGTTATTCAATATAATTTTCTTATTATTAAAGATAAAGATTAATAAATCAAAAGCAAAAAAAGTGGAATCCATATATCGTATACAACTATCTGGAGTTCAATATATTGTAAAGCAAGTAAAGACCTTTAATTATATTCTAATTCTCTTCTATATAAAAGTGGAAACAAACCCACAAAATACATCGGAACTGTTAAAGATAAACCAATTTAATCGTAGAAAGAAATGAATAAGAAAAACTATTTAGATAATATTCATTGAAATTGTCTTTCCATTGCATATAAAAATAATCCTTAATTCCATTTATTGTTATGTATTAAGATTTAAAGAATTAGAACTAGAATAAAGTAATTTCCCAGCACTGCCTTGGAAGAAAATTTCCTATTAACCACTTCCAAAACCATTTCAGCTAATGTACCCAACTTTTTTACCAACAATACAATAAACTATTTCAATTTTTTTTAACTGGCAACTTGTTGAGTTTTGTTCATTGACAATGGTTGGCAATAGTTTAGAGCCAACATCACGCGATATTTTATAGCCAGGAAGAAGAGTTGCCGGCATCATCATTATAATCATAATCATCATCATCATCCTCGTCGTCATCAACAACCTTATCACCTGAAATTGTTAATCACCTCGATTGCTCGTGATCTGTAAGTAATTGAAATTGCATTTTTTTTTTCGATCAATGAAAATTGCCAAAGTGCCAATTGACGATTGCAATTAAAAAAAACACACGATATTCACATGTATGTAAAATGTATGAAGAATATATTTCTTTTGAGTCACACTTGTCGCTTATAGAGAAATTTATGTGAAGGGATTATATAGAATGAAGATTTTGCAAGGATATTGCGCTCTAGAAGAGAGTTGCGGGTGGGTGGTGGTGCTACGGGGGTTAGAGGAACTAGCTTAAACAGTAGCCAACTCATCGTCACCGCCGCCGCCGCCGTTGATGCCAAAAAGCAAAAAAAGAGAGAAAAAGAAAACAAAAATTGCAGAAGGCGGAGGATACCAAAAAGCCAGCTGCCCGCACGCGCATATATTTAAATAAAACGTGACTTAAGAAATGGTCTCCATATCTTTCCCTCTCTTCCACTCTTCTCCCTCTCTCTTCTCCTGGACACTTGTGTGTGCCATATCAGCGCCGCTACCTGATATTTGTCACAGTGTAACGAAAGCTTTAAATATTTCTAGAATCTTTTCAATTTTAAGGAAGATTCTAAATATGATAATTACTATTTCTTTATGATAATTACTATTTCTTTACAATTCGATTTCGATTGTTAAGATTCGGTTTTAGAATCATATAATCCTTATATTGTGTGACAGTATATATAATATATGTAATAGTTATAGAATCCTTTTTCATAAAGTATCAAAGAGATAAAGCTTTCTTTCATAAGGATAAAAAATAAGTAGATGCATTTAAGCCTTGTTGGTTATTTTATTTAGGAACTTCAAATTTGTCCCATTTTTGTTTTTATGAGTTTCAAGTTCCAACGGGTTGTTAAAACTATATTACTATAACACTGACAGATTCTTAATATATCCCATATTTTAAAACTGCAAAACATTTAACTCAAAAATATAAACAGAAGGAAAGAAGCAAAAAAAGAGGTTCTTCTCAAGTTAGACGTTTCTAAGGGCAAGAAATGCATACCTAATCGATAGGGAAGTGATTTATTTGTAGATTTAAGTTACGAATTGTAATATAGAATTACTTTTCTAGTTTAAAAACCAAAAAGAAGTGAAAACAAATTTAGAAGATCTTAACATGGCTCCAACTTGCTCAAAGATAATTAAAGAAATCTTCAACAGCATCAACATTTTATACATATGAAACCAAACCTTCAAATGGATTTGCCAGAACTTTTTTGGCATCTGGAAGCTAAGATATAATAGTAAACAGCGGCAGATACAAAGAGGATTCATTACTTTGATGGAAACCAAAAAACTTTACAATCTTATACTTTTTAGTTTTACTAGAATAAATTATTATCACAAACAAATATAAAAGAGATAATTATCGATAGTGAAATCTGAAATTAATAAACCATTAACAAGGCAAAGTGGTCAGAGCAAGCAAAGGTCACAAAAATAAAGGAAAACAGTTTCTAAAATATGAAGACTTATTGATAGTTTGGAAGAAGAAATGCTACAAATTCATAAAACTTTTCATAATTTGATGGACACCGAAACACTGTATTTGGGCCTTCAGTTGAAGAGGTTTCTTCATCTGTTGTTATTGTTGGCATCCTGCTGCGAGAACTGAACTTTTCGCCTATGTTCGACTGCCGAGGCTGCTGGCTGCTGCTCAATTCATATATAGACAATATAAATATTTCATCTAATGCTGGCAATCTGCACTTGTGCCATCGCCAAGAGGCACAAGGATTGGGTATCTTTTGCTTTAGAGGAGACTCTTCATCATCATCTAAAGAGTGGGTTGTTGTTGTTGTTGTTGCTGTTGGTGGTAGAGGAGCCAGAGAGAGAGAAAGATGCCGTTTCAATGTTGGCGTATCGCGCTTTTGATTTAATTTTTAGTTGCTTCTTTCTTCTAGTGCAGCAACAACAACAAAGATGTCGATGATGTCGAGGATGTGGGTAAGGAAAACAAAAAAAAAACTAAAGGCTAGATGCGATCTAAAGGCTGCTGCTGCTGCTCCTCTCTCATGTAAATTAGCACACGTTTCGTGGGTTAAGTTTATTTTCCTAAATGAACTCATATGCAAATGTTGTTTGTTGTTGTTGTTGTTGTTGTTGCTGATGCTGTTGCCTGTCTGGGCCAAGTGGTGAGGTTGCCATCTCTGCTGATATGAGTAATTTTCAATCGAAATTCAAATGAAAATCGCCAAAAATTTATATGACGCATCTAATCCATTTAAAGCGAAACTCAAATAAAACAATAAAATGCATATGAAACAATCAATTGGAATGAATCTCTTCCCCTTCTCTCTATCGTAAAGCATAGCTCAATCGAGAAGTAACATCATTTTGTAGGGATTTACCATGGTCGGCATTTATCTAAAAGCCACTGAAGAAGAAGCAATTAAAATAAATTAATATTGTCACTCCCTTTGGTAGTATTATCTCCTCTGTTACGCTTTATCTTCTGTGTTCTCTGCTCTACTCACAAAAGGTGGCGATTGTGTTCTTGAAAATGGGGAATATTGATTTTTTAATGGATTATGTTTGTGAGATATAACCAAAAAAAAAAAATATGAATGAAAAGAGAATGAAGTTGAACTCTGTTTGAAAAGTTTATTTTAGGCAAGGGTTTTAAATTAGTTTATGTGTAACCTATAACATCATTTTTTTATAGATAAGCTTAAACACTTATTTTGAAATGATGCTAACGATTTCATAAAATTACAAATTTTGTTACATTTCTTTAGGTAAATATTATCGATCAAAAATATCGAAATGAATGTAGAATAATATGAAATGTAAGCCAAGAATTTATATTATATATAAAATCCATTAATAAACTAATTTGATAAACCACTTCTAATTTCATTAAACTGTTTTTCAATACCGTAAAAATGGGAAAAATGCAGTAAGTCAGAAAAATGTTGTAACGATTTTTTCAACCTTCCTTAAGCTAAATGTTATCGAAGAAAAATAACCAAATGACAATGGAATAATAACAAATGCACATCAAAAATTAATAACGTATATAAAATCCATTATTTAACTACTTTGATAATCCATTTCCAAATTCATTATACTATCTTTCAATACTAGAAAAAGAAAAAAAATTCAGTAAATCAAATAAACGCCTGAACGATTTTTTCAACCTCCCTTTAGCTGAATGTTATCGATCAAACAAATTGGAATTGAATATGCAATAACATGAAAAAAAATGTGAAAAAAATAATAATATATACATATAAAATCCATTACTAACCTTATTCGATAATCCATTTCCAATTCCATTAAACTATCTTTCCATACATTAAATATGGAAAGATGCACTAAATCAAAAAAGTGCCTTAACGATTTCTAATACTTTTCGATAATTTTAAACATATTTACTCAAGTAACCTGAATATACATACATATATAAACATTGACAAGAATAAAGAATCATTAAAAAGATTGCCCTTAATCAAAATAGTCGAATTATATAATAAATGTAAAGAAAGCACTTAGTTCGCAGATTTATTGTTAATTAGCCATTATCGATAAATGTAAAAAGAGCATCCCAAAGTCATTATGACCATTTAACATTTATAGAAATTAAAATCATCTTTTGATGCTTTTATTTTGACTCTTTCATTATCTTTCTATATATGTTTGTTGTTGCGCTTATTTTCATATTTTGTTTTGTCGATCTTAATCAATAATTTAAATTTGTTATTGTTGCTTTTGTTGTTGTTATTACTGCTGCTTCTGCTGCTGCTGCTTGTTGATTTTTTTTTTTATTTGAATTTTTATGGCATTTTGTATTTTAATTATAGGAGCTGCCGTCGCCGCTTTGCTACAGTTTGTATTTAATTTTAGTGTGTTAAGGTTGTTGTTTTTAGTTTTATTTGTGATATCTTTTGTTCATTTGCTTTGTGGTTTTTGTTATTTTAATTTTTTATAGTCAAAAGATTAACTCCCATTGGCAGCAGGGCAGATCGGGGTGGCACATTAATGAAACTTTGTAGATGAATTTATAAGACATTAAATTACTTTATAGTCGGTCAGTCATACTACTCACTTCTAATAAGATTAAAAAAAACTTTCAATGAAATGAACTAAATGACGCCAAATATGAAATTCGTGTGAATTTGTTGGTTTAGGGTCAAGCAAAATGAAGTATGAGAATAAATTTGGCCATAAAAAGTAAGTTAAGACTAGTGGAAATTTTAGTTTGAATCGTAAAATATGATAACATTGTTTAATAAAAAAAAAAGGAAAATAAGGATCAGATTTATCATTTCTATGATAAATTTAGGTACAGAAAAGTAAATTGAAAGAAAATTTTCACAATTATTAGACTAAAGTTTAATCAACCGGTCAAAATATAGCAAAAAGTACAGTGGATAGAAACTTCTTTAGTTAACTTAGTACAAAATTTCCTGATTTGCCTACAAAAAGTCTTTAAAGAGTTTCATAATAAGAATAGTAAAGAAATCCTTTTATGATTCTTACGATAGTTTTCTTTTAACATATAGAGTTGTAAAATTTCTAATGGAATCTTTGCGCTTTGACTTACTTCCAAATGGTTCATGAGTAAATCTTTATTTTAACCTTGACGAAAATTCCATTTAAAATTCCTTTGGATCAAATTTTAGGTAAATTTCCCACGCCACAGACAAATTTCCGTGTTACACATTTCCTCAATCAACTAAAATAAAAAAAAGCACTAAAATTCCTCTCCACTTTCTCCAACTACCTGCTTATTTTCCACCTCCTAATCATCGGCTTATACGTTTTTCCTACATGTTGTAGGTGTTTCTCGAACACTTGTCCTCTCACACACACACACACACACAGTCCGTACAACTTTCAACTAAAAAAAAATTTACACAAGATTTTGTCTGCCTAAAGAGCAAGAGAGAGAGAGCGAGAGAAAAAACAAGTGGCATATGCTTATTAACATATCACAAAAGCCTCAAAGTCTTCAACATCATCGTGTGAGTGAGTCCCATGGACATTAACTTGTTGGACTAACGAGCTTGATCCATTTGAGTTTGTAACAATTCGTTATGCCCTCCAACTCAAACTCATCGTTGGCAGAAGCCGCAGCAGCATCAGCAGCGCGCAATAGCAGCATCACCAGCATCATCATCATCATCATCATGATGATGACGTGCTCACAGTTATCGCTTATCACAATCAGTGATAATTTTAACAGTAATCAACCTGTCCCAGACACTGACAGCCCCAACTCAACCCAAAACTCCAAGCTCTCCAACTTCAACTCTTCTTCAGCGGACAACAACACAGGTTGGTGTTCAGGTTTGTCTTGGACTTGAAGCACTTTTAGCTTTTGCCTCCATCGTTTCGGCTTCTTCATTGTGTATAATTTTCAGTGAAATTGTTTAAATTTCGTTTTAATTTAATGATGACGGTTTACCTCTTTCAGTTTTTTGTTACGGCCAGGAGTAGCAGCAGAGCGCCAGTTGCGCAAAAAAACAAAAAAAAACAACACAACACACAGAGGGGGGGAAAAAAAATAAACAATATGAAAAATGTTGCTTCATTTTGGACACAAAAATTATCAAAAGGCTGCCGCATTTTGGAAGTGCGTCTTGTGTTTGATCTTGTGCTGCTCTTTGGTTTTTTATTTGTCAGAAGTGTGTGTTTAAGGTAGTTTCGGTTATCCCTTTAATAAAGAGCACTAATAAAGAAAAGGTATATTGAGAGGGAAAGTTCATTAAGGAAAAGGTCAAGAAAAATCAGAGATAATAGTTAAAGGGAGATTATCATTAACAAGGGCAATTTATGATTAAACTTTACATTATATCCTTTGTGAATTAATGTTTTATATTATCAATCCAATTAGGTTTTTGAAGTAGAACAATATATTGTTCTGTATATTTCTCTAATAAAACAGCTTTGAAATCTATTTCTTATACTTCAAATATGGATTTATAAAACTAACGAAACCTTCTTCCTGAATCATACTTAGAAAGCGATTTGATTAACCTAAAACTTTTTAAAGTATATTTCTGTAATAAAACCGCTTTGGAACTTTCTTTCTTATAGTCCAAATTTAGATTTTCCTTCGTTTAAGCTTAACCAAAAGAAATCCCTACGAGAACTTCGCTCTGAAACTGACTTAGAAGTTATTCTTTCTTATAGTCCAAATTTGGTTTTAGCTTTGTTGGAGCTTAACCAAGAAGCCTTTTGAAAACTTTTTCCTGATTTAGACTTACCAATAGATTTGGCTTAGCTTAAACTTTGTTACCTCACTTTTTTCTTACTGTCTAGTTTTAACTTACAGTTAAGTTACCATTTCTTTTCTTCCATTTTAAGGGATATCCTTGGGTCGAATATTAGCATTTGAAACACTAAACCAATTCCTACTTGTTGTTGTTACCTGCTTGATTTTGTGCTGTTGGTGAACTTGTTAACAAACGCGGTTTTCATACCGTTTTAGTTGTTTTTTTTTTCTGTTCGTATCTTCTTCCACATTTTATTTATGGTCTAAGATTTGGGTCTCTCCTTCATCGAGGTCTCTGAATTTTTGTTGTTTTTTATGTATATTAATTTTATTGTCTCATTCGATTTGAACATTGCGCTAAAAAGTTTTGTGGGAACTGTTTAAATTTTGCTCATCGAGCGAATCTCGTCCGTCCGCCCGTCCGTCCGTTTTTGTATCTTGCTTGCCAAATCAAGTTTGTTGCCTAAGTCTTTTGATTTGTGGTTTGAGTATTTTCTGTTTTTTTTTTTTCTATCTATTTGAAATAAATTTTTAAGTTTTTTGGAATAGAAAATTTGTTGAACTAATAGCTACCGTGATGGCAACGCCCATTTGTGGTAGAAGGTACCTGCTTTTTGCCCTTTTTAATTACCACACGCCGAGTTAAATTATATTTCCTGTTTTGTGTTTCTCTCTCCCTCTGAACGAAAATCGAAAATCATTTGATTTAAGCCGCCAACAACAACGATATAGAAAAAGAATCTGGGCTATAGCACTGCCACGCCTACTCTCCCCTCTCCACAACAACCAGCGTAAAATGTAGCAACTTTATTGGCGCAACGGGCGTGCATATTAAATGAATCAACAACATGAATAACATAAACAACGAAAAAGAAAAAAAGTTCCAAGCGTTGAAAGATTCTCAAAATTTTCAATATGAATTGAAATTAGTGGGGAGAGACTTTTTGGGTAGAGTGTTCACACGCCCTCTGGTGCTAGGTGAATGAAACTTTAATTGGCATTGTCCAAACGAAAATAAAAGAAACTTGAGCACTGTAAGTAAGGTGTTTTGAGAGATTGTGACATATATGTTATATATTTAATCCTTAGTCAATAAATGTACATTCTATTGCATATACAGCAAATAGTTAATCATTTAAGAATATTGAACATTTTTATATAATGACAATTGGAAGAATTTATTACTTATTTCTTACTTTCAGTACTGTTTCCTAATGAGTGTACATAAGTGAATTTTTTATGACCTGGAATCAAATCAAATATTTTAGCCAATTTTCTAAGGTTTATTCAGCTCTACAGCAGTGGTTTGCACACTTACAGTCACAATTTGTCACGAGGTCCCATACGTTGCTTGCTTAACATTGAAAAAACAGATCGAAAGTGTCCTTGTCTAAGGCACACGTCAGGGGCGGTTCCAGAGGCATATTTTGGGGGGTGTCAATGTGTTAAAATGCTTCATTGGAAAACATTGTATTCTTCGTGTTAGAAACCTTTGGGGGAACTCTCCCTGTATTCGCTACTGGCACACACTCTAGGTGTAATGATAGCTAAACCCTTTGCACAATGCTTAGGCTATTCAGAACAGTAGACTTGAATAAAAAGTTTCATTTAAAGTATCATTAATTTGGAAAAAGCCAATTGTACTTAATATAAGCATAAGCAACAATTGTAGTTTGGTTTTCTTCTTTTTTTTATTCCTACTTTAAAAGTAACTTAAAAGTAATGTTGAATTCAAAAGTATTGCTTACTTATTTTAGCGCCTAAGAAGATTGTTTGTACTTTTTAAAACCTTATAAATTCCAACACAAAAATATTTTTTTCCAATAAAAATTTGTGCACTATAATAAAATTTTAAAATAACTAAGCTAAGAAAATTAAATGTAAACATTTCAATTTTTAAGTCAAGTAAATGTTTGGTAATATGCAAAATAGAATCCTATGTGAATTAAATGAGTGCAAGATTTAGTTCTGTTGTGGCAAATATCATTTAATGTGAGAATATTTCAGAACAAAGTCAAGGCAAAAATACTTATCCAGAACTCTTATGTAATTATAGAAGGTGTAGCTATTCGAGGGAATCATACAAATGTAAGACAATAATTGGTTTACACTTGAATGAAAAGTTGAAATCAAAACTTTACAAATTTATGCAGAAAACTAAAAACTAAAAAAGGGCTAAAAGTGTATCCAAACTACGAGTAATTACTTAATTCCACGAGTTTTGGTTAAGTTAGTAGAAAATAAAACAAGTCAGCCAAAAAATAGAAAGATTTAGCTGAAATAAAAACTTGACTTGATTTAACACACTAAAATTCATCCAACGAAACGTACAATTTTTTATAACCACGACAAAAGTTTATTAATAAACCCGAAACACCGTTCGATATATTTCTAAGAAAACACAAAAATTAGTTTGCCAGTTTTTTTTTTTTCTGATGCTCCTTAAAGCTAAAAGGTGGCCTCCATTCGGCAAACGATACGAAGAAGCTAAGAACGGGTAAGAGAGCGGGAGATGAGGAGTAGATGCGATAGAATATTGTTTTGTCAGCTTTTTATTGGCCAACATGGGCCATAAAGCTACTCAAGTAGTATTTTTGCGATAAAATACAACAGAAAACATACAAACTGTAGAACACATAGAAAGAGATAGATAGATACAGAGCGAAAAGGAGAGAGGGCAGGGACAGCAAGAGATAGCAAAAGGTTGGCGGTATAGGTATACGAATCCAGAGACGTTTCTTAGGATAAAACTCTGGGACAAGCTACAAAGAAACATCTACAGAAAAAAAAGGCGACAAAAGCAACAACAAGCCGAAGCACTTTAAAGAACAAAAAAAAAAAAAGAGAAAACAAGAAAAGGAGAAGAAAGAATCGAACACATAGAGAAGAGGCAAAGTAACTTGTAAAGTTTTTTTTTTGTTTTTTTTTTTTCGATTCTTTCGCGCGGGTGTAGACACTGAGAACTTGTATGGATAATTGGCGTAGCCATGGATTCTGGACCAGGACAAGCAGCTGCCGTTCGTATTGCCAAATGCTGTGTGCGGCGGCAACGGGCGGCGTTGGCCATGGCCGTTGCCGCTGTGTCTGGGGTACCTTGGCATTTTGACCATAAACGAGCTAAAAATTTGTACGAAACGTTGTCAAGTGCACACAAAGTGCACAAGGGCACAATATTGTTAGTTTCTGTAGTGATGGCGGTGTGGTAGTGGATTTGGTTTGCTTTTGGGAAAGCTTTTCCTAAACATTTTCGCTATCATTATTTATTAGACAAAGACAACGAAAAACAGCTAACCGCTCCCTTCCCCACGCATTCACTCAGAAGAAGGCTATCATCAACAAGGAGCCACCAACAAAGGCAAACTTTGTTCGTTTTTTTTTTTTTTTTGTACAATGAATAGCGATAAAGTTAGGATTTATTAGACCAGAAGACTCGCTCTAAAATCAATTATGCCGGAATGTGGAACGTAAAAGAGTAGGAGAGAGAGAGAGAGACGCCGGCGAACACCCAAGCAGAAGGCCAAAAGAACACAAAAGATTATGCAATGCCAAACACTTGCAAAAATGCAAAAAGTGTTAACTCGACTTGCGAGATAGCCTAGAAATAATTAAGCAGACTATAGAAATAGGTTTGGAAGTGTTTTGAGAATGATTTTGAGAGAAATTGGAAGAAAGGGATGATGTTGACTAAAGACAAATGAATTTGCTGGATTTTGATTTATAGAAACAAGTTGAAATAAGGGAAATGCTTTTTGAGAAATAAAAAAAAAAAAAAATAATAAATTTAAATAATTGTAAAAACATTAAAAAAACAATAAATAAAGTAAAGTTTTTTTTTAACTTTTTCTGAAAAATGTTGTATTTTATATGGATATTTAGAATACTTTGGTGTTTCTATTATGAACTAGTTTTTAAGGATCAATATAATCAATAGATCATTATGGATCTGGAAAATGTGACTATAAATTAAAATGATTTAAAAAGTATTCAACAATTAAGACAATTATTATAATAATCTGTGAAAATAAGATTTTTAAACGTTTTATTTATTTGTTGGATCTGTTATAAGACTTGTGAGACTAATAACAATTTTCTAGTTTTATTCTAATCTAACACACGTAACCTAACATCTGAAAGATGCTTTATTGAAAATGAGATGAACTTCATTTAAAATAAATGATATTTATAGTTGATAGATGAAAGATTTTATATTTTAATTAAACAGAAAACACTTTCCTAATAGTTATTTGAATTTATTAACCAAATATAAGCGATATTGGGAACAATAAGAACAATAGGTAGAATATTTAAATTGAATTGAATAATGATATAAAATATATTTACATATAATAAATGCCATTGGAGTGTTCACAGTTTCACAATAAAGACGCAAGTAATAATCAGTTCTATTTAATAATTTAATTTAAAAACTAAGAAGTAAACCATTTTATTCAAAAGGGCAACAGACATATTTAGACATTCATTAAAACTTCTTTCTGTAAAGATTCTTAAGATCTATTTCAAAAGTTCCACTTAAATTAAGAACTGAGAGCTCATTCATTTCATTTTTTTTCTTACATCAAAATCAATGAAAACAAACTTTTAGCTAAACGAAAATACCCTCTCTTTTTATAAGATTATAAAAGTATCTAAAATAAGGTAGCCTTAACCCAGGTCTAACCTCTACTTAGCCCCCAACCCCAAAAAATAAGCAGCAGAAGAAAATAAAGAGGGGGTGCGGGGGGGCAACAACAAACAAAAAGAAGAAGGCTATGGCTATGGGCCTTACCGACATCTCTCGCCTTGTCTATGGATGATAAATTAAAAGCCTAACTTGACAATCACTTAAGCATAGTTTGTAAGGCGTCCTCATAGATTTTAAAGCTGCCGGTTGGCTGCTTCCAACTTTGTTGCTAACCCAAACCAAGGGAGCGAAAAACAGGCAACAACTGGCACCAGCGCCCGCCCGACCGACCGACAGACAGACCGACGACCGACGGCGACATGAACACGTTCCTATTAGTGGCGAAAGATCAGCGAAAAATAGAACGGCGGTTCATTAAAATGAGAATTCAGGAGGAGTAAGGCAGTAAGGTTGGCTGGTAGGTAGGTAGGTTGCTTCGATCGTTGCCAGTCGGCGGCGGAGGTCGTTCTCGCCGAGTTTAAAGAATAATGATAGCGGTATTCTCTCTGAGCTATAGTTAAAGGTAAAGGCAGGAGCAAAACAGCCAACGAGACAGTTTGGATACTAGCCAACTGGCATAGGGTAAGGGGTGGTGCAGAAGACGATTGGGATGGAGATTGGTTTAGGCTGGGGTTGGTTCACTGTTTCGCACTGAAACTACACTACTGCCGCCCGCTCTTTACTATGTTTTTGTGTTTTTTTTTTTTTTTTCAAAACTGTGAACATACAAATTCACTCAGAGTTGATAGTAGCCAAAACAGCAGCAAAAGTTAAACTAAATTTAATGAAGAAGACTAAGCAATACACTTAAAAAGGATTTGTCGTTGAAATAAACAAGTGTAAGCAAATAATAAAGAAAAGAATAAAAATTTGGAAAACCGAATAAAGTTGAATGGTTTTTAGTATTTGTTAGTTAAACTATTTTAAAAGATTTCTCTTTATTATTTTAAGGTTTTGAAAAAATATTTGGTTTAAAGCGAATGCATTGTTATTTTACGGATTCTGTTTCTTCTGTTTTTGTTTTTGAAAAGAAATATTAGTAAATATGTATAGTAATAATATAACATCGTAATAACATAATATAGTAAAAATATAATATAATAATAATAATATAGTATAGTAATAATATAATATAGTAATAATATAATATCTAAACGCGTTTCAATCTGCATATTATATAGATTAAGATGGTTTTATACTTATCTAATAAGCAATATTCAGTAATACGAAGTAGAAATATGAAAAAGTTGTTTTGCCAATGGCACTTAAGGACAAGATAATCTGAAACCATAGATAAGTTAGTCCCAAGTTGCTTTCTTAATGGCTGTAGACTACAAGGAAATGAAGAAATATAGTTTAGTTACTCTTATATGTTCCCAAACTAATAACAGTTTAGTTGGTGGTCTAATATTATCTCAGAATAAAAAGATTATGTATAGTATTAACTTGAATTGAAATAACTAAAAGTATTTATTTTTTTCTATATGAATATATACGATACAATACGAAATCAAAGATTAAGTTAAGATAATGTAAATAAATATTGAGGAAAAAGGCGAATAGATAAGCTTCTATAAGATAAATATTCACTTAGATGAAGAGATTATCTAGTTTATGGTATTAGATTAATGTGGAATCAATTTTTTCCTAAATTCTTTCTTTGTATTGTTAATATGATATAAAAAAAAGGAACTAGCACAGATTTGTATAGTTCGACATATAAAGAAAGATATTCCCAATTTTTGATTCACTTTTCTTATCTTCAAATTTCGTTATAAACAAGAATTACTATTAAAAATACATATATTTACAAAAGTTTCGATAAGGTATATTTAATCCATAGTTACGATTTTATATCGGACTGAATAATAAATCAATATTAAGTAGATAAAACCTCAATAGGAAAGCTCTTATATTAACTAAAATCTTATGTTTCGGTCAAGTATATAAAATTTTAATTTATTATTAAAGTTGAGTTGAATTAATGCTTAAAGAAATTTGTAACGATAAATGTCCAAGTCTTTCAGGTCAAATATATATCAAATATATAGTTTTAAGACTGATTTTTTCCAATGATAACTTACAAATTTACACTTTTGCCTCAGAAAAAAAACGAAAAAAGAATGCAAATGTTGGCTAAATCCAACCATGGATTTAATGATACCCCACAATTTCCTCTTTCCTCTTACCACTTTTTCAGTTGATTGGAGTTTTTTGGGGGCGTTTCTGTTTTTGTTGTTGTTTTTGTTGTTTGCTGGGGCGTGTGTATGAACAGCATTTGGCAAACAAGTTGGCCGCATATTTTCGTTACCAGTTCAAAGTTCAAACCAAAATGCCCGGGGGGAGGAGGGAAAGAAAGAGTAAAGATAGGAAGAAGCGATACACAAGCCAAAGAGAGTTTAGCTACTTGGCCACTTGTCGTCGCCAGTTTAGTTCAGTTTCATGTAGATTTGTTCATGTTGTCATTGTCACATGCCTCCTCCAACCAAAAAAAAATTGCAGCTTCTTTTGCCGCCTCTGCCATTTGGGGTTTGCAACGTCTTCTCCAGGCCTGCCACATATTTCGAGTGTCAAACGAGCAAATTGCATACCAAAAGTCTATTTACATGTTCTCTTGTAGGCGTATTTAAGATACCACAAATACCAAAACTTGGCTTTAACGTTTTAAAAGCAATTTGCTTACCGTTTTTGGTAAAATGGAATTTCGTGAAAATTGTCGCTTCCCCCCAGTTGCAGCAAAGGACAGACAGTCAGACAGACAAACAACCAACCTGTTGCTGTTGGTGGTGCTCTCAAGCTGTTCCAGAACTAATTTCGAACCAAAGAGAAATTATCAAAAAAGAAAGGTGAAATGTTGTGGTGGGTAAGCGCAAACAGATGAACACAATTAATCATATTGTTCGACCGCACACACACATCTGACAACAAGCCGCAAAGAGATGAGAAAAGAAATTTAATTTCCTACTTGTTACAAGGATTCAATATGCTCTAACTAAGGACCAAAACTCTCGCCTCCCCCCCACACACCACCATTAATAGCCATATGCTCTTTGAATATTCCATGAGCTAGACAAATTAAAAACAGAAAAACAGAAAAAATATATACAACACAGACTAAATATAGGTATGAAATTTCAAGGCACTTGATTAATTTAGCGTATACAATGATTAAGTACTTTTTTCTCTTTTGGGTTTTGGGAGAAAGGTTTTCTCTCTGATCCTTCTGGGTCAACCCCTAAAATCAACAACACGGGTCAGTCAGCTGGTGAGTTAAGGAGTGCAGCAACATTTAGAAATTGCATTTCCACTATAAAATTTAAAAAAATTACATTTTTATGCATTTCATTCGACAGAGTGAGGGAGTAGGCAGAGGAGTTTAGCTTTTTATGGCTGTCAGTTAAATTTACATAAAATAGACAGAGAAAGAGAGAGGGAGGACGACTACACCCTCAAGGATAATAATGCAACCCTATCTTACACTTGGAAAAAGGTATTCTTAATTAGAAATATGTGGTTGAACTTTCTTTGTTATATTCAGCCATTTCTTTCAGTGTACTACCTGTTGGCCAATCCACTAACAAATGGAAAAATTATAATTAATGAGTCCACGAGCGCGTCAGAAGGTGAACAACCAAAAAAGAAGAACTTTCAATTAGGCATGAAAAGTTCAAATAGGAAACAGGGTGGTTCAGTGGTTATTTGGACGCGTGCCCCAGACATGGCTGCACCCACAGTCTGGCACATCCTTTGGAAAATAACAAAAACAACAACGATAAAAACCAGGAAGAGTACCAAGGACCGCATGACGCATTTGCGCAACGCGAGTTATATATGCCCAAGAGTGAGGATGTGATAGAGAATGAGGATGCATAGCAGAAGGAAGGGGGGCAGCAGGCAGCCAAGCGAGTCACGCAACATGCAAAAGCGAAGAAACTTTGTTTGGCCCAATGCATTAAAATTAATAATAAACGATTTCTGTGTAATAACAATAATTTTAACCAAACAACAACAACAACAGCAGCAACTAACGAAATAAATTTATTGCCCCGTTTGCATTTGGTTAACGTTTTTGTTTTTCTTATTTTGGGGTGTGGGCGGCACAAACATTTGAACACGCAATTGCCTCCAAGATACAAAAAAAAAAAAATGTTTATGATGTGGGCGTTGCAATTAAACTGGTGAAAAGGGGACTAAAGGAGGAGACTGTTTGAGATTTAACAGGAAGCTGCTGTCTTTCTCTCTCCATATCCCACTTTCTAACCCTCTCCGACAAATAATTTTTTGTTGTGAAAGGGGAAATTCATAACAGTAATGGGCACATTTATTTCGGTTTTTTTTTTCGGCTGTCATTTGTATTTCAAAAACATAAAAATGTCAAAGTTAGAGTTAAGATTTAACACAAGGCAGACGTATAGGAAAATACAAACAAATATTTCAAATAAACTTTTGACAATTTTGAAATATTCTCTATCTCACAAATGTTTATACATCAAAGAAACTATCTTACAATAAACTTAGTTAGTCATTTTAAAAGTTAAACTAATCTAAACAACAATCAAATATTGTATTATATTGTATAACGTTAAAAGTTGCACAAGTTAAAGATTTCTCAGTCAATTTGAGTTGAAAAAAGTTGTTTAGCAAATTAATCAAGAAATTTTTGGAAAAGTTATAATGTAATAAATTCATCAAGAAATTAAAATATTTTTTTTTATTTTATTTGCATTAATACCTCTATATTTCGGTTAAAAGTCGAAGAGACTTTCTTTGCTAAAACAGAGGCTATATAAAGGATACTCATGTGGCTAAAAATCATTGTTAATACTTATGTTTCTGAATATCTTTCAAAAATATCTAAGCTTAAGCAAGACAAAAGGAAACTTCCTTAATCTGCAGGAAAACACGAAAAATTCCGTACAAGAAAGCCTAGAAAAACTGCTAAAAACATCTTTTGTCACTTGATTGAACATATCTTAAGTTAAAAGTGTACCAAAAATACAAAAAAAATCTACTAATTTCCATAAAATTTCAAGCTCGTTTAGCAAAAGAAATATGACAAATACTTGAAGAATTCTTTGGCTTTGCCATCCTTGACCTTTGTCTTGTGGCTTCAAGTTGCATAAATCTCAACTATAACAAATGCCCAGACCCAGATCAGACACCCACACACATGCACACACACACATATTATTCCTGCCACAGTGCAAATGCCACAACACCAACACCAGAACCAATAGCAAGTAACACCTACACCCACAACAATCAGAATCAGAGAATAAGCCACAAGAGCTTTTCAGAGGAGACGTCAACATTCCTTTTTGGAATCGCCATTATCGCTGCACGTCATCGCAGCAGCCACAACGATGGAGAGAAGAGATGGCCAGAGAAGTGTATGGCAGGTAGGCAGGCCAGTCGACAGTGGGTGGGGGCATGCGAGGGGCCACCGCCGCCCGTCGTCACTTGTCTGATATATCACCTGTAGTCAGTCGCAAAGAACAATCCAAATTGAAAAAGAAAAAATAAACCTTCCACAACTCGCTCAGACAATTGTCACACTTCAGACAACTGGCGTCTCTGATTCGTTTCTTTTGCTCTCAAAATGCATTAATCCAATTTACGCATACCAAAATGAAGGACAGACGGAGTGAGAAAGAGAGAGAGAGAGAGCGATAGAGGGATAGCAGACACTTGCTCCAGAATCCATAGGCACTGGAGGAGTACCACTTCCCCGCCCGCCCGTTCCAACTGATGCTGTCAGAAAAATGCAAAGCAAAAAAAAAAAGTCTATAAAAAAATATGTAAAATACTTAACCAACATTGTGGTTGCTTTGCCAGCAGATTTCTGTGTAAATTTGCAGTGAAAAGTTGGCAGCACAATTTAAGAGCCAGGCCAATCAAGGAGCCACCATCTCTCTCTCTCTCTCACTCCCAACTCCTTTTTGTCAACCTCTCTCTTTTGGCCAAGTGCAAACCGTTGACAATTTTATTTATTTACAGTTGGCCCCAACTGTCTATATAAATTGAGTCCGTTGACTCTCTCTCATTCTCTCTTTATTTTTCTCTACTTGATGTGGGGTTAAATCAGCAGAGGTGAAGTAGGGGAGGAGTGATGGTTTTAGAAGAGACGAGAGATGGTGGGTGGGGGGAAGGGGATGGACAATGTCAACATAGTTGCAATTAATTTGTAACCGATTATCATCTTCAGGTGCCAAATAAACTTCTCAATGTGTTGAGTGTACTGTCCCTCAGTCTCTCTCTTTCTGTCTGTGTGTGGATCCTTCCTTTTGCGCGTTTTATCGAGGTATTTCTTCTTCCTTTTTTTTTTTTTTTTTTTGGTTTTGTTATTTTACATGTTCTCCTGGCGTCTGCTTTATGTGCCTTAAGCTCACATAAACAAGATCAATCCGTTGTAGTTGCTGGTGTTGCTGCTGGTCAGGTCTGGGTGCGATACTTGTCCAGCAAAAGGAGAATCATTTTCAGTTTTTTGCTATCTTAGCGATGAGACCGTGTGATGAAAATACATTGAATGGCAAACTATTGCTAAAATTGTTATACAAACTGTTATCCGAAATCTGGTAAGAAAAACTCAGAAAAACTTTTATACAAATTGCTAACCAAACTGTTAAAAACCATTATACAAACTTTTAGACAAACTGCTACACAATCTGTTAGACAAAATGCCACACAAGCTGTTATTTAAGCCATTATACAAACTGCTATACAAACTGTTATACAAACTGTTATACAAACTGTTATACAATTTGTTATACAAACTGTTTCACAAACTGTTAGTAGCCGTTACCAATTGTTATATAAACTGTTATACAAATTTTTATGCATACTGTTATACAAACTGTAATCCAAACTGTAATACAAACTGTGATACCAGCTGCTATATATTTAGTTCTACGATCTGCCATACTTACTGTTATACAAACTGTTGCACACACTGTTGAGCAAACAATTATACAAACAGTTATCTAACCCATTAAACGAAGTTTTATCAAACCTGTTTTTAAAATGTTAACAGCAAGCAAAGGTTTTTCTATTACATAGATACAACTAGGAATATAATATTTACACATATGCATTCCAAAATCTGATTTTCATATTTTTTTTTTTACAAATCCAATGACCATAGAATCAGAAGTCAAAAAATTGTCGTATTTCTTGTTTACCTGTTATATGATACTGCATAAATAATACATAACTGTTATACATTTTTTTGAGAATGAAAGTTTTCTTTCTCTAGAACTAGGTTGAATACAATTTTTTAAGATAATGATTAATTTTACTTTTGATTATAATAATGATTAGGAAACATTTTATAAATATATTCCCTATAAAATCAATACGACAAAAGCTAGTAAATGTTCTATTGACAAAAAAGATGCAGAACTAAGTTTTAAACGATAGTTCTTTGCAGTTTTGTATTGCGTTAGGCACTAGTTTACATTCTCAAATTCAAATCCGAAAATTTGCATAATTGTTCTACAAAATGAATCTATTTGTTGTATAGCTTTCATAAATATAAGCTCAGATAATTGTGCACTTTTATTAGTTGTCATATGAATCGACAGGCTTATAAAAAAGTATCTATATCAACCTGTTGCTAACCCAAAAAAAAAAGGCTACATAAAGGGACCAAGAAAGTGAAATAATACAAAGAACTCTTTCCATGTATTCTTAAAGCTAAGTTTTCTGCTATATTACTGAAAATTCTGCATCGCAATTGTATAAAATTAAAAGCAAATTGCAAACAAACTTGTGAGCTAAGTTTGCAAATTTGTAATGCAATTCCACTTCAAATGTCTCACTTTCAACATTATATAAAGTCACATCACTATATCAAACCAAGGTGACAGGTTGACCATGTTATAGGTCGTCCATACTCTTGCATTCGCTTTCCTTGTTCACTTTTTGTTTTTCTTATTTTTCTTTGCCACCAAAAACACTTGACGGATTTAATTATTTCGATTCTGGCACAAAAAGTTGCGTGTCTCCCCCGGCTCTTGTGGCTGGCTGGTTGGTTGGTTGGTTGGGTCCATGCATTCCAATTCCACATGCATCATGTGTCCAATCGTAATGAGAAAATATGGCATTTGTGATACAATAAAGTGTGCTTCGCACTTAGGTTACACCACGACGAGTACCAAAAGGGGGAAAGGAAATACATGGAGTACATACACCACTTGGACCGAATTGAAGGAGATTGGGTACTGGCTTTTTTCCTCTTTTTTTTTTTGCATGCGCCTAAATTATGTTGACAACTGTCTGTAGCGTCTCATTGCTCTGGCTGCTACTCACTCATTATAGCAGCCTAGAGGAGAGATTCGAGTACAAGTCCCGAGGCCGAGTCTTTCGAGTCCACGTATCATATCGCTCGCTGCTCATGCAAACATGCAACTTGACTTAACTTGACTTGCTTCTTCTCTGGTAGTAGACGACTGTTGTTTGGGTCTCTAATGCCTACGCCATTTATTAAATGTCTTCACAGTGTGACAATAACTTTATCAGAACGAACAAGAAGGAAGCAACAACAAGCGGCATATCGCAGAGTACGTGTGGAAGCCACAGAAGTGGCACGAGTCTTCTCTTTCGGTCTGAAGCAGATGAGTTTGACTTTGCATGTGGCCGGCGGTTAAAGTGAATTAATAGACTCCAAAACGACACGACAAGTGAAGTACATAGTAGCTGGTAATGAAGGAATTTCTCAAGTGCGGTAGAATCAATTTGAAATTCTTCGACGGCAGTAAAAATAACTATCGAACTTTGTTTATTAATTGTATATTGATTATATCGATTATATCGATTGGGTATAAATTTATCTGACATTAGGGATCTAAAACTATTCAAATTATCATTGTTTAAGCTAGGTTTATAATTACATAAGAATGTTTAATTTGATATACAAAGAAATACTTTATTTTGTTAAAAAAGAGTTGGGGTTGACCATGTATGTTGATGAAACTTTTTGGATAAAATATTTTGAACAAAAAAAATTGTTAAAATAAATCCATAAAATGCGTCATTACACATCCAAAATGACTCTGAACAAGTCTGAACGCCAATTTCTTTTGAGGTTTGTTTGTTTGTTTAGTATAATAAAAATTATATTTCGTTTGGAGTCAAGTTTACATATGTTGATTCGACAGGGTCCAATATTTGATTTGGCAGACTGCTTTCAATAATTTTACACTACATTTTTTTCTAATAGACAAGGGTTTTTGGCACTCAAATAAAAGTCCAGTGTATAGCCCATTTTTTTGAGTTTTCCCAGTCATTTTTATACCATGTACCCATACGTTAATACACCCTTAAAGTCGCTAAAATGTATGTAACAGGGAGAAGGAAGCATTTTCGGCCCCATAAAGTATATATATTCTTGATCAGCATCACCCGCCGAGTCGATTGAGACATGTCCGTCTGTCTGTCCGTTCGTCCGTGTGTCCGTCCGTTGGAGACTATAAAAGCTAGAGCCATCAAATTTGGTGTGAACATGCATCTAATTCATACACAGATCAAGTTTGTTTCAAATTTTTGCCACGCCCACTTCCGCTCCCGCAAATCGGGAAAACGTATTACTAGAGCTGTATTAAAGATATCGTATTCTTACCATATATTATATACCCAAACTGCTCCACCTGACCAAATTTTGTCCAAATCGGACAATAAACTTTGGAGATATACCTATATGAGTTTTGCACTGAATTGTCAAAGCGACATTGGCCGGCAAGAGTGAGCCAGACTGCGTTCGCTGTTGCTGCATGTTAAAGAGAATTTTACATAAAATTGATGGCGATTTCGAGGATATTCTATTTCATTTAATATAACTTGGTACAGGGTATACTCAATGTTTGCAGGGTCGACTTGCTTGCTTTATTATGCTCTACAAACAATATATTGCAAAGGAGAAAAACGTTTTACCACTGATTGTCTTAACTTTACAGCTGGCTGTATCGACTCAACTCATCGTGCTAAATAAAATTAAAAGTAAATAAAATTAATTTAGTGGTTGAGGATGTTTTGCAAACTTTTGAACAACATTTATATACCCTATAAAAAAGACAGATTGCAAGGGCATACAATATTATACACTTCTACTCGTAATCATTTTTTTCATTCAGTTTTTCAATTGTTGTTTTTTTTGTCCAACCTTGACGGCACTACACAATACAATTTATAATTGGCTATATTAGCCAGTTGTTATCAATGTTTTTTGTACAATGACTTAGGCGGTAGATAAGGTTTCTTGTTAATTTGCTTTATTAGTTGAGGCCCACTAAACTTCAGAGTGTCGAACATTATATACCCTTCCTAAAATTAATGAAGCTAAATGATATATCCAAGTTCCATTGGTTCCACATAAAACCAAAAATTTCACAATGAAAACTTAAAAACTGGAAAGCAATTGATGCTGATTCAGACAGGCCAACACTACTCAAGATGATACTTTTTATTATCACGAATGGTTTTTTCCTATATATCGCAAAATTCTCAAAGTTAATACACCTTTTTGCAAGGGTATGAAAAAAGTTATAAGTGGGCTTATAGATTAATTTTATATAAAGAAAGTTCTTAGACCAAGAAGGTTGTGCGTTTCCGCGTAGTTTCATTACATAGTTAAAAACAACTAACCAATGGATAGTGCAAATCAACATCAATCGATCGGTATAGACGATCTTAAGAATCTTTTGTATGATCTTGTTAATATACTTCAACAGGAACCTAAAGTTTTAGCCATGAAAAGGTTGTTTCAATGCTTAAGCCAGGAGAAAAATAAGAGTGATGTAATTTTCTTTAGTCTATTAGAAGAGGTGAACACAGCACTCAACTCTGCCAGCGATTCGATTGATTTAAGCGATCTCAATAAGCTGCTGTGCGATCTTGTTGATATACTACAGAGAGAATACACTGACCTGGCCATGCAGCCTGTGCTGCAGTGCATCTTTAATCTGATGGAGCACAAAAATGTGAATTTGTCACCAAGTTTATTCGAGAAGTTAATCTCAGTGATGATTACTGATCTTGATGCAAACTGTGGCATTGCTCTCTCGATTGACCATCGTCAGTTGGGGTCCAATATATTGGAGTGCATCCAAATACAAGTAACAAAATTTCCCAGTGCAGAAGGAAAATCGCTGTTGGAACAATTGTGGTCACTCAGTCTGAATGGAGAGCATGTGCATCCCGCCGCTGCGCAAATACTTGTTAAGCTTTTTGACGATTTCGTTCATTATCTCGGACTGGAAAGGTGTCCGGATTTGCTGGTTGTCATACAACAACTTCTTCAATCAAAGGAGAAAAAAGAGCGTCAGTCAGCCTACTTCCTAATGCATAAGCTGAAGGAGATCTTTGATACCGACAATGACGTTGCAGGGGCCATCAAGTACACTAAACAGCAATGGTCAGACTATATTAAAGTAGTGGAAGAACTGGAAAAGGAGCAGTTAAACTCAAACTTTGCCAGATTTTTGGACGATTTCACATCTGCTAACGACTTTTTTCCCTGGATATACATTTTATTCAAGAGATCTCTCCAATCTGATAATATATCAATTGTCTATGAAACTATCAAATATATTGTGGCCAATTTGAAGTTGTCCCAATTGACTGAGTGGAATCTAATGGAAGAGTTTCTAGCAGCAACCAATAGAACACAGTTGTACAATGTCGAAGATAATGACCGATCTTATCCACTATTTCAAAACTTTATTTTAATAAAGGAAAGACAGTCATTTATTAAAGCCCTGGTTAACGTTTCTTGGGAATGGAATGGTGTTCCATTATGTGAGTGGTTGAAAAGTATTCCAAAAGAGGAAGAACAAGAATTGCCGAGCATTAGTAAGGAAATGTTTTTTAAGCTCTGCTCAGTAGTCGTAAAAAATCGACAATTGGTAGAGTCATCCTTAGTACATTTGGCAAATCCCTTCCAGGTATGACATTTATATCTGGACTTTTCTGCAATGACATTCTTGTTACCGAATTTTTTCAGGCAACAATTGAACAACTACCCCTGGAGGATTACTTAACCTATATTGAAATGATGTACAAAGAAGGTATGCAACTTTTTGAGGAGCACCGTCGTTTGACCAGCAAAATAGACGATTGCAACAATTTCAAAATGAAAGTGACTTACTTCAGCCCACTGTGTTGTGAAATTATAAGTAGCAACATGATTTTCAACAGAGACATCTATGTTTTCATTGCTATTATTCATAAATTGAGAAACCTGCAGAGGGCTCAGCGTGGATGCTTGCGATTATTCTGTGTATATGGAATATTTTTCAGTAATTTGGATGAGATTCATGATTTCTATTCTTCTGAATATGGAGTGGACGTTTCTTTGGTCCTAAATGGTAAAGATTTAAAGGCAATTCAAAAACATTTGCTCGATAAACTAAAGTGCGAAACGAGTGAAGAGAAATCGTATCTGCTGAATGTTATCACGGAGTCTTTTATAAATAGAATAAAAAATTGGAGTGAAATCGAAGAATTGCAGTTGAGTCCCGTGGAACTTCTTCAGCAGGGAGGAAGGAGGATACTAGGGCACTTGGCATATCTTTTAGGATTCTGTAATCAACGATTACAGGACGAGAATGTGTTGCCTGCTTTTATCGCCTCCTTAAAAAGTTATCGTTGTTCTTATATGTAAGTCAAATCATTTAAAAAATTTTCTGGTTTCCTAATTTAATCTCTTTCTCATTTTATTTGGATAGAGCTCTGACCATATCATACTATGCATCGAAACATTTAAAAGTTGAAGAACAAAATTCAATCTTTTTGGATATAATAAGCGACGACCATCTCATAAATCACTTAAATATTCTACGTGGAATATTGACTTTTCTTTTAAAAGTGCCCGTTCATCAAACGCTTCAAAGAATTCTCGATAATTTACCACTTTCTGAGGATGCAATGTAAGAGAAAACCAAATGTAGTAAGTGGAAAGTGCAAGCAAATCTAATTTTAAATATTTGCAGGATTAAGGGAACTTACAATTTTTGTACAAATATAATGAGACATACAATTTATTTTGCGTTGGATAGCTTTTCAATGTATACATCGGGGCGATCTGATTCCTATGTGAAAGAAGTCGGCGATGAATTAATTAAAATAAACGGAAAGTTGAGCGATACCCATCCACATTATCGGAGCGATTCCAAGGAGCACAGACTTAAATTTTACATAGCAAAAGCTCTGCTAATTTTTTCAGAAAAATATAAATGTTCAGATGAGCTTTGGTCGGCATTATTTTCGCAAAATGAGCAATTAAACATTACTTGCATGTATGAACTGATTGTGGCGAAATCTTTACCCAGTTTGGAGCCACTCTTGGAGCGTTTGGAGTCGATCTCCACTCTTGAGCCGAATCAACAACTGTCCTTACTTTCAGTGACCAATATTTACCTTAACCTTAACCGGAGAAAGTTGGATTCTAAGAACTATCAAAAGGTATTTGCCATATTGCTGAGCCTAACAATGAAGGACGAATCACAAGTGCGTCAATTTGCTAAGTTGATTTTAAAATCACTAATTGCAATATGTAAAGAGAGAAGGTAAAAGAAGAAGTGAACTCCACTCTGAGATTTGATTAACATTTGTTTAAATCTCATTTTTTAGCCTTCCTGTACCTCTATCCAATTTATGGCAGACAACTTTTGAAGGCGATTTGGCGAGTGTATCGGTTGGTCCACAATTACAAGCTCATCTCTTACTAAATGAAATGGATTCATTTATTACTAGGACTTTCAGAATAACTCATGCATTTTGTTGCTATGTTTTCTTCATGTCAAATATACAACCTTCTAATATCTCGCGGGAAGAGTTAATAATAATAAATAAATTTCGCGAAGCCATTAAATCGGCACTCTGCGAACATCAACAGGAAACGATTGTTTCTCCAATGAGCGATATGTATCCAAAACCAGATCTTGTACCAGAAAATGATGTTGCTGATCTTATTGTGTTAGGATCGCTCATTGATGATTTAACCACTTTGAATGAAATAAATTGATCCAAACGTGCAAAGTATGTGTAGTTAAATCTTTGATATTGAGCGACTCTACAAATTTGAGGTAAATATTTCAGAAAAGAAAAATGTTAATTAAATGGCTAATCATATGAATAATTTACAGCACAAATAGTAAGGATTTAACCATTGCAAATGTTAAACCGGAAGAACTTCAGGATTATTTAAGTGAGAAAAAGAGAGAGAATTATAATATTGTTGCCACTCAAAATACTGGTCAAAATAGCAATTTCGGTAATTATTCATTCGAAAAAAAGACAATTTTGCTATTTGGGTAATACAATTGAATATATTTAAGTATTTTTATGGTTAATATTCCAACGATTATTGTTTTTGCAGCCCTGAACAAAATGACACACCGGAGAATTTAAGAGATTTTTTGGATAATATAGTTGAGTTACCACAAAATTATTTTCAAAATGCACAAAAACTTTTTATTTTCAAATATTATCGACAGTATTTGGCGAAGGGTTAAGCTAGAAATACTATCTATATATAATATTTAGATTGTAATTTTAATACCTAAAGATTAGACTAGAACTAAGGCAAACGGCGGCGAATTATGTAACTTAGAAAGTGTTAATGCCTTTTCTATTTTAATTAAACAATAAAATTAATTTGTTGCCCAAACAACGGAAGTAGACAGTTTGCTTTAATCCTTCTAAAACCAAAGAAGGAAACTTTTTTGGAACCTTAAAATTGAATTTTTGCTAATATATTTTTATACCCTTGCAGAGGGTATTATAGAATTGGTCAGATGTTTGTAACGCATAGAAATATATGTATCCGACCCCATAAAGTATATATATATGTGCTTGATCAGCATCAACAGCCGAGTCGATTGAGACATGTCTGTCTGTCCGTCTGTTTGTTTGTTTGTTTATGCGTTTCGAGCTTAAATTTAAAGCTACATGGTTGAAACATGAAAAGTTAGGTTTCTAAATCGATTATCCAGACCAAGTTTAAAAATTAGTCGGATCGGATAATTATCACCAGAGTTACCTCGAGTAAAAAAAGCAATTTTCTTTGGCAGCAAAGAAACAAAAACAAATTCTAGGAAATCAGCCGTACAAACACGAAGGCCCAGGTTCGATTCCCATCGCCGCGAAAAAGCAATAAGTATAAATATTGTTTTCTCTTTGTTACATTTAAATTCATTTCGTACCCATACACCTTACACCAAGTTTGAACAAGATCGGATTATCAAATTCTCAAGGTTACAAATCAATTTATTTTAACACATGCAAAAACATTCACCACGCGGTGTGGTGAAATATTTGCGTTGTGTTCTTGCACAGAACGGAATTGAAAGAGCGAGATGCCAAATAATCAGCTCGATGGCGTAGTAGTTAGAGATCGGTTACACATTAGTCAAAGGTGTTGGCTCCGACTCCCGGTTAAGACGAACTTTTGGAAAATCTTTTTTGCTCTGTTTTTTTTTATTTTCTAAAATATTTATGCCAATCAATTTAAAATTTTGTGCTTAAATAAAATAATTAAACAGTGTTAAGCTGCAAGGGAATACAAACTTCGGCAAGGCCGATTGCATTTCCTGTGAAATATATCAACGTTTGGCTTATTCGATTCAAGGTTTCTTTTGCTTGTTTTGTTGGGATGATAAGGAATCGAAATGAAAACCAAAAAAGGGGGTTTGCACTTAAAGTTTTATTTATGTGAGGGCAAATACACAACATACTCTTATCACAACACGAAACTAGAAATAATCCTCCATTTTATTACCAATTACTTTCCCTGAAGTGCGAACACTTAATAAAAGGCTCAAAGAATAATATTTAATAGTTTAATACCTGGAAGAATTGTTTAGTCACAACAGGACGGAAGTTATCTTCTTTGATATTTTTAATAGTTGTTTCTTTAGTCCAACTTTGACGGTACTACACAATACAATTTAAAATTAGTTATATTAGTCAGTTGTAATCGATGTTTTTATACCCTGTACCCATAGGGTATAGGGGTAGGGTATACCCCATAAAGTATATATATTCTTGATCAGCATCACTAGCCGAGTCGTTTGAGAGATGTCCGTCTGTCCGTCCGTCCGTATGAACACCTAGATCTTGGAGACTATAAGAGCTAGAGCTACCAAATTTGGTGTGAACATCCGTCTTATGCCGAGGCAGATCAAGTTTGTTTCAAATTTTAGCCACGCCCACTTCCGTCCCCGCAAATCAAAAAAGAAAATTTTAAAATCAATTTACTAGAGCTGTATTAAAGATGTCGAATTCTTATTTGGTAGACATAATTATATAGTCAAACTGCACTAACCCACTAAGTTTCGTTCCAATCGGACAATAAACATCGGAGATATAGCCATTTGCATTTTGTACTGAAATGCCAAGGCGACATTGGCAGATAAGAAAGAGCGAGATAGCATGTGTTCGCTGCTGCTACATGTTAAAGGAAATTTAAAAAAAAATGAAGTAAGCAAGTCGTCCCTGCCGACGTTGAGTATACCCTGTACCAACTAGTTATATTAAATCAAGATCGGCATCAACTTAATTCAAAATTCCTTTTAACATGAAGCAACAGCTACCGCATGCTATCTCGCTCACTCTTGCCAGCTAGTGTCGCCTTGGCAATTCAGTTCAAAATGCACATTCGTATATCTTTGATATTCATTGTACGATTTCGACTAAATTTGGTCAGATGATGCATTTTGGCCACATTGTTTGGTGTGCCAAATAAGATTTCTGATTTCTTCAAAACTTCTCTAGTAATTCATTTTTTCTAAATTGCGGGGGCGGAAGTGGGCGTGGCAAAAATTTTAAACTATCTTAATTTGCGTAGGCACTAAACAAAAGTTCGAACACCCTCGAAATCGCAATCAATTCAAAACGAAGTTCCCTTTAACATGCAGCTTTCTTATTTGCCAATGCCGCCTTGGCAATTCAGTACAAAATGCAAATGGCTATATCTCCGATGTTTATTGTCCGATTTAAACGAAATTTGGTCAGTTAGTACAGTTTGACTATATAATTATGTCCACCAAATAAGAGTTGGATATCTTAAATAGTAGCTCTAGTAAATTGAATTTAAAATTTTCTTTTTTCATTTGCGGGGGCGGAAGTGGGCGTGGCAAAAATTTGAAACAAACTTGATCTGCCTGGGCATAAGAGGGATGTTCACACCAAATTTGGTAGCTCTAGCTCTTATAGTCTCCGAGATCTAGGTGTTCATACGGACGGACGGACAGACGGACATGTCTCAATCGACTCGGCTGTTGATGCTGATCAAGAATATATATACTTTATGGGGTCGGAAACGCTTCCTTCTGCCTGTTACATACATTTTAGCGACTTTAATATACCCTTTTACCCTATGGGTACAGGGTATAAAAATAAAAATTAAGAAAAAAAATAAGATAGTTTAAAATTTTTGCCACGCCCAGTTTTTGGGGAACCACATTCTTATTTGGCACACCCAACAATGTGGCCAAAATAAATCATCAGACCAAATTTAGTCGAAATCGTACAATGAATTTCGAAGATATACGAATGTGCATTTTTTTCGCTGGAAAGAGTGAGCGAGATAGCATGCGGTTGCTGTTGCTGCATGTTAAAAGGAATTTTGAATTAAGTTGATGCCGATCTTGATTTAATATAACTAGTTGGTACAGCGTTGGTACAGCGTATAGTCCATGTCGGCAGGGACGACTTGCTTACTTCATTTTTATTAAAACAAAAAAAAATCAAACAAGAAATTGTAAAAAAAAAAATTTAAATATGTAAGAATATCTAAATACAATTTCACAAATCATTTTCAGGATAACTCCCTCATAAAAAAATTTCGGGATTATGGTTTACGTTCCTTTTCTTTACCTACATCATTCTCACCTTAGTTAAGAAATTTTTTAAAGATTTTTGCCCTCATCTAAAAATAATTTCATCATAAAGTTCAGTTGCCCATAAAATGGTCGGCCATTTTGTATAAATTTATAAGTTAATTTGTAAATTTTGGCATTGTGTTGGGTGTTTTTTTTTTTTCGTTTGTTTTTCTGGTTTTCATTTTTGTTACACAAATTAAACAAGTCGCACACAAAATTGTATAAATTCTAAACGAGTTTGCTGGGCAAACCTGTTGAAAAAATCTTTAAAAAAATCCAAATGGCGTGCATATAAATATATATATATATATATTTCAGATCGCCTAATGAGAATTTCGTGTTGGCATGCAAATATACGAATTTGCCGAGTTTATTTGCCATAAATTCAAAGAGTTTATTTCCCCATTTTACTTGCCCGAGCAGCAGGGTCAATATTTGCGTTAAGAAAACAAAAATGTGAAACACACGCGCACACTCAGAGAGAAGAATCCTTCAGTCATTTTCAATATAATCATTTGACAATATAATTTCGGCAACAAAGTTGGCCAAAAAAAAATATACCAAAAAAAAAAAGAAAAAGCAAATAAAATAAACTTGCTTTGCAGGTTCATAAAAAAGTTGAACATAAATTTGTTCGGGTTTTTTTTAATTAGTCGGCTACTCTCTACCATCCATAGTCGTTCAACACCAAGATGCGACACTTGTCGCCATGGTCACTATCATCATTATCACAATGATCATCATCATCATTGTCGTCTCGGACATCATCAATAGAGTTGACAATGATCATTAGGCCTACCGACGAATCACAGGTGTCGGAGGTTTTGCTACCAATGGCGTCTAAATTATACATTCCACTAACCACCACCAACCACCAGATTCAACTTGTTTTCCAATCAATTTTCTGTCATTCAACTATCATAAAATTTGTATAATTTTTACGGTTTTTTAAAAGTGACATTTGTATAGAGGAGAGGAATGAGTAGTGTCGTCGTGTCGTGTCTGTTTTTTTCTTTTCTTTGATTTGCTTGCTCGCATTTGTATTTAAATTTTGATTTTATTTCTTCAGTTTCTTTGTTTTGTATATTCAAGTTGATTGTTTTTTAATGAAGTTTCCAATCGAGGCAGAGTTAGAGAGAAGTGTAACGAAATTTGTGGATGGCTTTTAATTGGTTACAGATTTAACCAAAGTAGGTATTTAAGATAAAATCGTTTTTCTGTCTTGTTTGTAAAATTGATTGAAATTGGAGCAAAAACCCATAGGAATGGGCTAAATTGTTTTTTTTTTCGAATGAATGAATGAAATTTTCATTAACACTGTTGGAAATTTTTAAGAATTGTTTATTGAATTTTTTATTTTTGGTTGCATAAGTAATTTTATTTTCTTTTGAAATTTTCTATAATGAAATGGTTCTGGAAAGAGTAGAAAATTTAGGTGAATAAATGTGAAGCGATAAAGGTTTAAAATATATCCAATAGTTTGGGTTAACTTAGCAAATTTGTTGAAGAACAGAAGTCAATTAATGATCCTCTAAAAAATTTAAATTAACTCAACTTGTCTCAGCTCAATAGAATATGCTAAACGAATGCTTTATTAGATCTTTCTTACTTAAAAGTGATTTCTGTAAGTTACTCATAAAGTGGAGCACATTTTGGATAAATTAATGTTAAATCATTAAAAATCATTTTTATAATGTATAGGCCTTACCTTCGACTTTTTATCAGAATATTCAAATTCCACATTAGAACGATTAAGTACGTTTTCAGTTGAAATTTGTTTGATCATCATATAAAAGTCTGAAAGTTTGAACCCTTATATCAATAAACTAGAAGGATGGGCTAACTTCGGCCGTGCCGAAGTTCGTATACCCTTGCAAACTGCTTTTTTAACAATCACACATTTATAATGTAACAAAATCATTAGAAAGCATATAAAACAAGTCAAACCTACATTAAATGTTCGTAGCTTAAGAAAAAAAAAAAATTCAACAAAAAAAATTTTTTGGTCTGATTGTTTCCGATTGTATGGGAGCTATAGCATATAGATGACCGATTTATCTGAAACTTAGCACAGACATTTCTATATATACTAAATTCCCAAAAACCAAGTTTCCTGACAATCGCTTTCGAAACACCCAAGTTATTGCTCTAAAACTATATTCTTGATCGATCGTTCCTATGGGAGCTATATGATATAGTCATTCCGAGAAGCTGTTGATTCAGACAGACGGACATGGCTATATCAACTCAGCTCGTCATGCTGATCAAGAATATATATACTTTATATAGTCGGAAACGCTTTCTTTTATGCGTTGCAAAGTTTTTACCAAAATTAATATACCCTTGCAAGGGTATAATAAACAAAGAATAGTATTGAAATAAAGAAGAGAATATTGTTAAATGGAACTAAATTAATGTAGATTAAAATTGAATTGAGTGAAATATCACCAGCCTATGATGTAATATACGTATATGATAAGCTTAAATCATTTTTGCGGACAATTTTGCAGTCTTTAATTCCTAAATCGTTTTTAATATAAATTGGCATGTAATAATTAAATTTTAACATTTAGTCACCTGAGCAACTTTCTGCTATGACATCATATACATATATTAATTTATATTTTTTTTATCACCTTTCCCATTCATTTTTGACCCAGTTTTTAAGTTTTTTCATTTTTGGCCAACAATCATTAAGGTTTTTAAAAAATTCACACATCATTCCAAGTATTTTGCCATCATCATAATTTTCACGCCACATGCCCATATACCAAATATGATGGGGAAACTATCTGCGTGAAGCCTTTTCTTTCCCCCCGTTTTCCTTCCCTGGCGCACGGCACACAGATCGAGTTATGCCAGGCCTTATTAGCACATCATTTAAGCCAGTTACTCGACACTTCTGTCTCTCTCTCTCTCTCCTTCGTTCTCTTCCTCTGCCTTAGCGTGGAGGATGGATGGTGGGGGGGGACTGCTCATTAAATTTGAAAATATAGCCACTATTGTCATATAAATCTTGTTTCCATCAATATTGACCTGTCAATGTCTGCGCGCTGTCCACCAAAAGGGCCGGTTGCAAACACGTATCAAAAATTCAATATAATCACACCAAACGCATCTTCCTTCCTCTGCTGCTGATGCTGCTGGTGCTTCTTGTGCCACTGCCACAGCTACTTCTTTTTCTCTTCATCGTCTTTCTCGTTTGGGCAATTATTTTTGATTTTGCCATTGTGCACTTGCCCAGCAAACAGAGAGAGAGAGAGAGAGGGAGAGAGAAAGACTGCGTAAGAAGCTGTCAATAAGCCAACAAGAAGAAGAAACTTGCTCCCGATTCTTTATACCCTTACGAAAAAAGAACATTATGGCATGGGCAAGTAGTTTAGAATGCATAGACAGTAGGGTCTCATCTATTTTATATATGTATATATACATTGGAAATTTGATTGCAATGAATTGAAGACTTAAATTTATTAGAATATTGCGTGAAGTTTTAGATAGAGATGACTCTTAAACAATAGAAAGGACATTTACTTCTGAGAACTTTATTTTTTAGTTAAGATCCGACTACCATATGTCACAAGATCTTCATTTCGCCAACTGAAAAAATAAAGGTCCAGAACTCAGTTAAGTAAGCCAGATCCAGTAAAGTACTAAATCCAAAAAAGCATTATTAGCATTTTTAAATAGAAAACATGAGGTTCGTTAAATTGTTATTCGTAAAGGTCCACTAAATAATTTTCTAATTTAACAACACTTTTTATTATTCAGGCTCCAATAGATTTAAAGGATTCTCTTATTTCAAAATATATTTAATATTTCAAATCGAGTAAATAAATATGTAAACAATTTTATAAAGACGCTAAAAATTGATTAAAGTTTCATTTTAGAAACATAGTCCCATTTCCAATAATTTGATTGTTCCAATAAGCAAAAAGATCATTGATTTTATATCCAAAAATTATAAATACTTGAATCAATATAAATACTTTCTTTACAAAAACTGTATCTTTTTTAATCGTTCCGATCAAATTTATCCAAATTTATATGACGTAACGCTTTGAAAACTTTCTTAAAAAAGGCATATGGACAGACATTTTCCAAAATACAATAGTTCTTAGTTTTAGCAAATTTAGCAAACCATATCGTAAAAGGACAAGTTAGTTTTTCCTCTTCTTTTCATTTTTTCCCTATTTATCTACTAAATTTGTTTCATTTTACACTATTTATTAGACGACAATTGAACGAAAAAAATGAAAAACTTAGCGAATTATTTATTATTATTTTATATATATATATATTGCACATCAAGGAGAGAACAAAGTCAGAGTTAATATGTAGGGGAAAGGGTATATCAATATTCAACTATTTCAAAATATGCATTTTTAGTATCTTTTTCTACTCCTTTATGTGTCTGCTTGCTATGGCCCGCCATTGATGTGTCAGTTGATCTGTTCTTTTATGTCATCATTTCACAGCTAAGTGGCACCTACTACTCCCCACCCCCTCCCGCTTTTAGTCCACATTTCTACTGGTGCAACTTCATGTGGCAAGTGTAAATTCAAATACATTTGAAACAAATCAATTCAAACGAAAAGAAAAAAAACAGTTTTCTTTTCTTTTTGCCAATTAGATTTTTCACGCTCTCTCTCTGCCTCCCTCTCCGATTTTTGGACGCCTAATTGACATTTCCAGTGCAAGAATTTATTAGGCCCAAAGCGTACATAAGTTATTCCCTTTGGAAATGAATACATACGAGATATAAAACCGAGTGTGTGTGTGTGTATAGAGGAAGACTTGCTTAGTCTTTTTTTTCTTTTTTGTAGAGAGGGGGTGGAGGATGGTCGTGGACGTTGTGGTAACCAAGACTTGGCTGTCCTGTCCTGTACTGGTCGTCTGGCTTGATCTGGCTAACTGCGTGGCCATAAAGTAACCCACAACATACAACATATAGCAGCAGAGACACGAGCTTGAGAGTGAGAGAGAGGGAACAACAGTCGCCACATCTCACCCCCACGCAACATTTGGACTGTTGCAAGTGTTCCATTGTATTTGTTGTAGGAGTCGTCTCAGCAGCAACTGCAACTCTAACTCCTTACCCCCCACCATACAACCGAACACATCAGCGGGAATAACAGCAACAACAACAACAACAACAAATGTCAACAGTAGTTTATTGTTGTTGTTAGTGTCATTTGACTTTGGCGACTGCCTTTTGGGCCATTTTAGACAGTTGGCAGCGCGCTAATTTGTAAGCCTTTTGCTGCCTTTGGTCAAATGATAAGAAAACACAACATATAAAAAGACAAAGACACAGCCATTGCAAGAGATAAAGATAGAGAGAGAGAGAGAAAGGGAGAGCGAGAGAGGAAGATCTGCTTGGTGGCCATATTGGAGGTGAAACTTCTCTTTTTTTCCTCTTTTTGGCTTTTTTGTTAGTGTTTGCCCATTGGGCGTTTGATGGCCCCAACGTTTGATGTTTGGCGACGAAGACGAAAACGACGATTCGACAACGACGACGACGACGTGCATCACGAAGCCATCAAATGTCAGTCAGTGTGAGCAGGCAACAGCTTCTCCATGTGCCCCCATCATGTGGGAGAGAAAATGCTTGGGTCTTGCCACAGGGCATAAAAAAAAAGTTGCAATTGGTGTTGGAGTCACCTCTCGTGGTGGGCGGAGGGGACAGTTAGTTGACATAGTCAGTTAGTGTTTTTAGTGGCCATTAGCTAATGTCTTGTTGTCGATTATAATCTTTTTTGGTTAGATTTTATGAAATGGAGCAAATTTCCTGCCATTTCAGGAAATGGTTTTAACTACCCCACACACAACAACTTTCTAGCTTTGCAATGGACATTAGTAATAAACATTTAAGACTCAGTTAAGAAAGTAAAATAAATATTATAACAAAGATCCTGCTGACCTGCAGATTGAGTATACTTTCATGTACTAATTTAGTTTGGAAACTTGAAAGTAAGATAGCTTGAGGACGCTTATATGATATAGAGCTTCTCTGTTTATGTATTTGAAAAAGCTTTTCCTTTTATTTAACTCCCTTTTTAAGTGGAAAATAAAGAAATGACAAGAGAATTAACTGATCAAGAAAATGTCTTTATCGCTATTTAACAGATGCGGATTCCTTCGTATAAAAGATAAAAAAAACTCTAAGCTTATGTTATACCTAAACAAACTCTATCAACAGACTTTGTTTCTAAAACTGGCAATGCTATTTTACCTTATTAAGTGCGAACCAGTTGGGAATTACAAACTGCTAAACCTCTGGAAAGCAAGCATAAGGCAAGCCAAACCAACTTATCAATCAAAAGACTTAATGGATCGAGACAAGGTCTTCATCGTTTTTAATCATTTGCCTCGGATTCGTTTAAGTTTATTTTAGGTAAGTTTACAAGCGTATGGATCGGATTCGATCTACTAATCTTATATAGTATGTAAAGCTCTAATATATCGAGACAAGATCTTCATCGTTCGAACGATTGAGTTGGATTCTATCTAGCAAATAGTATAAAAGCTCTAAGGGATGGGATGAAGTCGTAAGCGGTCAATAACTCTAGGCTAACTGAGACGAACCATTAACAATAAGATGAATGTAATCCTTAAGGCCTCTATATTACTTTACCCGTTGTAAACTTTTTAATAGATCTGTGGATTTATGTCAACTTTGTCAAGTTTTTCGTTAACGTATTTAGTTTTATTTTGTTCTAGATACTTTGTTAAGCCCAGAAAGCTTATCTCTGCCGATTCCAAAATGTAGAACTTTTCTAAAGGTTATATTTTATGAATTATAAAAAATAGTCAGAGCAATATATTGATATACGCAAGGTGTTAAGGCGCTAATTAGTGTGGCAACCCTTTGGCAGTGATAGAAGGAAAAAAGAAGCAGAAACAGCTAGTCATAGTAGTTGATAGCAGTCATACGTAAAGTTGACAGTTGAATAAAGTCGTCATTAAAGTTGTCATTACAGTTGAAGTAACTAATTTTGTAAACCTGTTATATGTACATTATCTATCTCTCTGTTAATAAACTCCTCACATGTACACATATATAGTAAACCTTTGAGTAACTATAATGAAAATGGATAGAAATAGGAGGGCAAGCATGGAAACGAAAAAGGTTTCTATGAAACGAAAGGACAATATAGGGATAATAATAGTTAAGCTTAACATAGATAATTTGGTCTAAAAAAGACTTAAAAAGAAGTCAGAGGAGTCAGAAATATAAACATATAAGCTACTACTTAACTAACAAACTATTTAAGAATATGGAGATTTAATACACTAATTAGTTGAACTTCTAATTTTACACGGATGCTGACTACGAATATAGTATATCGATAAAAAAAATAAATATAATGGTCAATAAATCGATTCAATAAATTTTTATATTTGAAAACTTAGCCATCGATAAAAGAGTATAAAAATAATTATAGAATTTCCTGATTGTGCAGTTATATAGATCTCTATGTATACATATATCCGTCTTGTGTCCATAGCTGTATAAATTAGCTGTAAAGTATGTACTCGTAAACACTAGTCGCATATGCATTGGCATTCGCCATAGTCATTTGCACATTGACAACGACTTAATTACGCCAAATTCAACGAGCAATTGCCATCAATAACATGGCCTATTAATATTCTTCTACCGCCAAAAGCTTGTTTATTACCACTTAAAGCCACAATTAAAAAAAAAAAAAACAAAAAATCAAGAAAAAAAAAAAAAAGAGTCAGCAACTGGCTCAAACTCTGTGGCACACACATAAAAATTTGTAGTAATAGCAAAACTATGTAAATAATCAAACAAGCGCAGGGAGACCAAGAAGAAAAACAGAGAAGAAAAAAAACTACACTCCATGCGTGTGTGATTCATGTTCGGTTCGATTCGGTTTAGTTCAGTTTCCCCCCAGGTGGAGTGGGCCAGAAAATCACGGCACGAGTCCGCTGCCACAGTGGGCAAGAAGAAAAATCTTGACTGCACACACACACACACACACACTAGTTTTTCCAGCCCATGCGCCAAATGCGAAATGCGAAACCCCAAACCAAACCAAACCCAACCAAAAATAAAACTTAAGCAAAAGTATCGTCCGTCGTCGTCGTCAACAAAGCGGAAATGCAAATGAAATTAATGTGCTGACAACTTCAGGCGCGCATGCGCGTTGACACCTATTTTCTATGTGAGTTTTCTTGTGACTTTTCTTTTGCCTCTATGTATATAGAGTCCAGTGAAAATTACAATTACATTTGGCAGCATGTGCCATATTTCTCTTAAGACTGTGGGTCGTCGCCGTCGTCGTCGTCGTCGCTGTAGTTAGTTGTCGTCAGCCTTGTTGTCAATGTTGTTTCTCATCTGGTTAAACAGGTACCTACTACTACTTCTACTACTACTACTACTACAACGTCGGCGACTAGGACTACCAATTACACTTGTTAACATTGCCTAACAGATCGTTGCCCTTAAATCAGATGATGATGACGATTGCACAGATGATAAAGACAAGGAAAAACTAATGAAGAAAAAAACGTGTAGAACTCATAAATGCAACGTGGCCAAAAGGCTAAAACTGTTTACTAGACTGGAGATTACTTTTTTCTAAAGGCTTAATTAAACAATTTTATTACCTTCAATTTAATGATGAAAGAATTTAATAATTAAAACCTTAACTAAAAGTACAAGCACATAGAGTATTAAACGTTTAAATAATGAATCTGAGACAGACAATTTTCATATCTTGCCTTTGAGCGAGCATTCCATGTCTGTTTCTTAAGAGAAGACAGACTCATTATCTTTCAAATCACCTTCAGCAATAACTTAAATTAAGGAACAAGAAATCGAATTATATATAAAAATAATCAAAATTCAGATTCTTATCCACCTCTGGGGAACGATTCTGTTTTAATCGTTTAATTCTCCCAAACACGAGTCCGGAAATTTATCAGCAAAAATTTGTCTAAGAGTTAAAAACCCTCATCAATATATGACTTTTCTAGTTGAAATTGCAAGTCCATTTCCGGATCGGATAGTGGATATAAACAGACTTCCACTCAGAATTTACTTTATTAGTTTAGAAATTGATTATTCATGAACTTTACTTCAAAGTTGAGCAATTTGGGGCAAAGTGGAATCTATAATTATTTAAATTTTGTCCTGTCGTCATTTATAATGCAATCATATAAAGAAATTTTAAAATCTATCAAATTGGCATGAATAATTCCCCTCAATTATGCCCTGTGGTAAATATACTTTTAAGTATACGTCTTCCACAGTGGTTTTCAAATATTTTGGTTATTTTTTTACATTTATAGCATACGACCTATTACACTTTACTTCAAGCACTTGTGACTTTTCTTTGGATAAGGAAAGAAAAAAAAAGAAAGAGAAATCTCTTTTTGCGTTATAAATTTTACAATTGTATATAAAAATAAACCTCTTCTTTCTAATATTACTTTAATTCCCATGTCAAAATCCCAAAAATAAATTATATATTAAATAATCCACTGTAATAATTCAGAAAATAAAAGACATAAAAAGGTACAACGAACCAAACATTGAAGTAAAATTGTATTAAATTATTTAATGGCCCCGAAGGGGTACAACGATTTCATTTTAACATTATGGTTTTTGTCGAATTGAAACTAGTTTTAAGCATTTTAAAGACTAAATATTGCTTTTAATTTAGACTAATTTAATTAAACTTAATTGTAACAACATTTTCCAGAACTTTTCAATTCTACTTAATTAATTTGTAGATAAACTTTTCCATTAGTTTACGCACTATTACAAGGGTAAGTCACGTTCTTCAAAACAAAATGCCTTCTATATCAATTAAATAGTCTCCAAACATGTCTCTTTGTTGTTTGTTTTAACCATAATAATAAGCAGTAATAATAATGATAATAATAATCACTTAATATCATTAAAGAATTGTGGGCATTGCCACGAAAATGTCTGTTAAATTAAAAAACACTTTAAGGCAACATAACATAATAATCATTAAGTTATTTATCTTTATTAATAAGGAGAAAATTGGCACGCACAAGTTGAAGAGACGACCACAAAGTGGACGATGGCAATGGCAACGATGACGATGGATGGATAGATGGTTGAATGGTTGGCAAGGGACGGAGAGAGGAAGGGAGGTAGAAGAACGAGTAAGAAGCTGGAGCAGATGGAGACCGTTGCCGACCCTCGACAACAGAGTGCCTAGAATTCTGACAATTTGTGCTACGCAAAATGCAGACATAAAATGTCTGCTGTGCCTAAAGGATGAAGCGACGATGATCGTGGTGATGATGACGATGATGATGATGATAAAAATCATTGAAAGTGCAGACACTTGATATGCCAATAAATCAAGCAATCTGCTTAATTAATGTTAAACTTAGATCATTTAGCATCATGTAGGGATAATTTATTAATTTATTGAGTTTTTCTCACTCTCTCTGGGGCGTTGCCATTATTCCATGGAGAGCTTGATTTAAATTAGTTAGTTAGTTACTCCACAATCTCTTTTTTTTTTTTTTTAGTTCTTGAAGATTTACGACTTGACAGGCGTAAAAACTGTTAAGTAAGTTGACAAAAGTGCCAGGCGACAAGCTTCTGGGTTCTAGTTTCGCATTCGCATTCGGATTTCAAGTTCAACTTCTAGTTCCACCTGCCTCTTTGTCTACCGCCAGGGAGCAGTTACTCTCAAGTCTATGTGTGTGTTGGCACATTCCATGGCGTATCTTAATTGACGTGCACATTTCGCTATCGCATAATGTGGAAAATGTTGCCTCTGTAGAGGAGGCTCCTCTTCACATGATTTACGACTTACTAGTCAAACTGGCTGCAGCATCAACTTCATCTCTCTCCCTTCTCTCTCTTCTCTCACTTCTTGTGCTTCTAGCTAATTTCTTAACACAATTTTAATGTTATCATTAGGAGAAGGCCGTAAGAACATAAGAACAACAAGTGGCCCATTGGCCATTTATGGGTGAAAGGTGCCTGAAGGCTTCTTCACTTCAATCTTACTTCGCCGCATTTGATTTATGTTTAAAGTTGTCGAAGAAGTTTGTCTTTAGTTGATTAAGTATCTTGTGGTAGACCGACCAGCAGGATATGCCAATGTGTTGATTAGTTGCTGTTATCTGTCTAATAAAACAAAATCGATAAAACATATTCTTTAACATTTTTATTTTATTGTAAATCTAAACTTTCTAAACTCATCAACAACATTCATAGGGTAATCAAAACAATGAACTACCAAAAAATAGTAAGTAATATAGAAAAAATAATAAAAGAAAAAGTTAATATAAATAAATGAAACATTTGGCAAACTAAATAACTTTGGCAATTTCTTAACTTTTAAATTCTTCAAAATTTACTGGACAGACATTTTATTTTAAGCTTAGTTTAAATGAGGGCAGAGATAGTTTTCTGATTTAAAAGTAATTTAGTTGAATTTTAACCTTGACCTAACTTATAGAATATGTTAAACAAATTGTTAAATTTATCCTAGAAACATTGCGAGATATAAAAAATTGTTTCTGTTTTTTCTATTCCAAATGTACAAAAACTTATTATTGGAAACCCAAAAGTTAAGATAGACAGAGTAAGAAAAGGATTTAAGACTAAAAAACGAAAGAGTAATCAAAGAACTGAGGCAAAACGTAAAGGGAAGCTTAAGAAACATAAATGTAGATTATATCATTTACTCCCACGTTTTCCTATAAAGCTCATTTCCTATCCTTGGAGCTTCCCTTCAATCTCCTTATTCAGCCATAACCACACAACACACCTTAATTCTTTCCTGTTTTCTTGGTTTTTGTATTCTTTTCGCTTTTAATTTTTTATACTTCCTTTCCGCCACTTGAGTCTGTCAATATGAGGACTAAGAAACGATTATTTAACAACTGTTTAAACAGAAATTTATGTTTATTAATAATATCAACAACAACGTTTAATCAACGCAACATTTTTTTTGTTTTGTTCACATTTTACACGCGGTTTTTGGGTTGAGCCTATGAATCAGCAACAGCAACAGCCATAGCCGCCGCAGCAGCCAACGGTCCGGATCAAGATCAAGTGGCCAGACGGGCGGCTACATTTATATATATATAAATATATATAGATATATATAATATATACATTCATATAAACTTTTTTTTTCTTTGCTGTGTAACAAGTTTTTGCAGCGGAGGAGTAAATTCTCGTTTCTACTTGAAAAAAAAATTCAAGGTTAGCCGCCGACGCCGCAACTTGGCACCACCGAGAGAGGTGGCAGAGCGAGAGAGAAGGAGAGAGAGTGAGTGAGACCCTTGAGGAGGAGACGACGACGATGATGATGATGATGAAGCTGGAGGAGTGGTGCTGGAGCTGTTGGTGGTGGTGGGTAGGACAAATGAATTTCATTATATTGAAACGCATTCGTGCATTCTACCGCACACGTAGGAAACCGATGTAGGTAGTAGAGGCACCATCCACAACAGCATCCAAAAGGTGCAGTCCAAAAGGGACTTGTAATCAGTTGACGGCAGGCGAACGCATAAAGTAATTGCTAACCATTTGCGTTGGCACCGCCGAGACTTCCTTCATCCTACATCTACTCCCCCTCCGCAAACCCTCTCCCCAATTTGCCCCTTTTACACTCATCACTGCGCGGGCGTTCATTAACAGCAACCTGTTGAGTTGCGGCTGAGTTGGGGCGACAAACGTTGCCTTTTGTGGTAGTTGCGAACACTGCAAAGTCCAACAACTACAATTACAAAAAAAAAAAAAAAAAAAAAAAAAGAAAACGAAAACAAAAACACATCAACGGAAGTTAAGAATTGACTTGAACGACTAGAATTTATGGTGTGCAACATCGTTTTTTAGTTGGTAATACGCATTTAAAAAGTTGTAAATCATTTAAAACAAAATTCTCTATAAAAACTATAATTAGGCCTGTAATTAAGTAAAATAAATTGAATTAAATTTATTTATAAATCTTAAAAATCATCAAAAAATATCTACTAAATCGGTAGCAAATTTGATACAAAAATAAAAGTGTTTCTTACAACTGCTATTTTTTCCTATATTTGAAAATTCTTTAAAAACTGTTTATGGAATTCAGTGAGGAAATTAAAAAAAAAAACTTTTTAAAAGGTTCCAAAAACAATTATTAAAAGTTCTTTGTTTAAAATTAACTTTTCTTCATTTGTTATTATGTTTAAGTTTAAATTAGTTTATATAAAATTCTCTTCTATTCAGGTCTTTAATGACAACAAAATTATTGTTTAAAGAAAGTTTAAAGAAATAATATTAAATATTTTTAATTCAGTTTTTGTTTATTTCATTTTTCTAAAATCTATTAACTCACAGAATTATGTAGACAGATTTGTCCTAAGATGACAACTTCACTTTTAAAGAATCGCAAAATCAAGCTTAAGTAAAAATCACTCTAAAGTAATTGATTTAATTGAAATAATTGTAAAAAAAGATCATTTATGTTGTTTATAAATTTAAAGATATTATTAAATTCGTCAATTCCGCGATATTTGTTACATTTGCAAAACCTGAAACAAACAATTGTTCAAAATATAACTGTATTTTTACCTTAATGAAATCGATAAATTGTGCTCAGATTATTTTCGAAACTAATTTTGACATTTTTTTAAAAAAGGATAGCTAGCAAGCTAACACTCTTACCTAATGTAAAAGACATTTTATTTTATATGATACCTTTTTAAATAAAACAATACAATATTTCAAAACAAGTTTCAATCACAAATGCTATTCTTAAAAGACTTCAAATAGATGAAATTTTTGTTTTTTCAATTCAAAGATCAAATTATAAAAGCTTTTTAGTATCGATTCAGTGCTATATTTTCAATATTTTTCCCAAAATATAATGCATCCCCAACACTTTTTTGATACCCTCTGCAAGTGTCGTGAACCTTTAAGAACCAACAGTCAGAGAGAATCTTTAAAGTCCTCAGCACGAGCTGCCGCATTAATCAAGTTCAACGCAAAGAAAAAAAAAAAGAAGAAAATGAAAGAAAAAAAAAAAAAGAATTGGATAAAACGAAACGAAAAAACAAGTGGCAAAGCCAAGAAATCGAAAGTCCATTGCACTTGTCTTGCTTACTTGCTGCCGCGTTGCTCTCTCAGATCCCAACCATAATTGGCCAAATTGATGTTTATAAGCAAGACTGACTTCGGTGCAATGCAAGTCAGACAGAGATTGGGTTTATGGTCAGTCGCAGCAGCAGCAGCAGCAGCCGCATCAGAGGATTATAACATTGACAGGTCTACGCAGCGAATGAATCCCAAAATAAGTAAAGACAAGAGAGAATTTATTTTTTTTATTTTCGTTTTTTTTTTTCCTTTATAAACTTGGTAAATTTACGTGCCTAAAACTTGTATTTCGATATGCCTACGGATTGAAAACAATTTTTATATATTTTTTTGGGTCTCTTTTAATTAAAATACCATAAATTCGTGTCGAGGAAATTATCATTAAAATTTCGCTATAAACAAAACTTTAATTTCTTCCTTATGGTTGCTGACGGAACAGGTTAAGGCAAGTTCCTTATGGCAAGGTTAAAAAATGTTTGTGTAGAATACTATTAATAGCAGAAACGTTTAGTGTCAAGATACTTTCTAAAGATAGTTAAATAAAGTGACAGATCAGGGTTAAAGAACTTACAAAGCGGAACTGAGCGAAATCATTTTTGGTAATCAATATAAGTTTTTAATGCTTAAAGTTTTTGGATATAAATGCAAATGTAAAATAATTTAGTTTGAAGCTATCTAAGGTTAGGTAAAACTATGATGGTGTTGGGCTGGGTAAAGTTAGGAAGTGTAATTAAGATTAAAACTAGTTAATTGATAAGTTAGGTTATGTTAGGTGGAATAAGGTTATATAAGGTTAGGATAGGTTACTTTAGGATTGATTAGGAAAGTTTAGGTTAGGTATGGTTAGGTTAAGTTAGGTGGGATGTGGGGTTAGGTTAAGTAAGGTGGGGCTAGTTAGGTTGGGTTAGGTAAGAATAGAAAAGGTTATGTTAGATTTGGTTATGTTAAGTACGGTGAGGATAAGTTAGGTTAGGTTAGATTAGGTAAGGTTAGTTTTGGGTTCGGTTAGAAAAAGGTTACGATAAGTCATTTTAGGTTTTGATTAGGTAAGTAAAGTTGGGTAAGCAGAATTTAGATTTGGTTGGGTTAGGATAGGATAGGTAGGATAGCTTACGTTAGAGTGGGTAAGGTTAAGTTAGGTTACCTTAAAAAAGATAAGATGAGTTTAGATAAGTTTAGGTGTGGTTAGGTTAGGTTTTGCAAGTATCGGTTAGATTAGGATAGGTTAGCTGAACATTGGTTGAGGTAAGGATAAGTAAGGTAAGGTATGGTGAGGTTAGTTAAGGTGAGGTTAGTTAAGGTGAGGTTAGTTAAGGTTATGTTAGATAAGGTTAGGATAAGTTATTTCAGGATTTGGTTAGGCAAGGTTAGGTAAACTGAGGTTGGATTAGGTTATGTAAGGTTAGGTTAAGTTATGTTAATTATGGATAAAGGTTAAGTAAGATCAAATAAGGTGTTAAGTAAGATCAAATAAGGTGAGATTTTATGCAAAGGCAAGGTAAGGTAATAATAAGGTTTGGTAGGTGAGCAGCAAGTCGAATTAAAGAAAATTATACAAGGATGCGTTAAGCTAGAATAGGTTACTAAGTGGAAGAATACGCTTGTTAGCTGGTAAGATTAGGATACGAAAAGTACGGAGTGTAGGCAAGTTATGATAAGCAGGTTGGTTTTCGTAAGGCTGCGTTAAGCTAAGCCAAGGGCAACGTTCAAATGTACGTTAGATATGGGATATGGTTATTTATGCTTAACCCGATAATATGAACTAAAAATTGATACACAAAGAAAAAGTTGGAATACAGCTAAGGAGAAATCTATCACATGAGTGCAAGTTTTTTATTTTTTTTGAGTTAAAAAAGAAATCGCAAGAGAAGCGTTACATCCGCTCTTTACTTTGAAGCACGACTTTCCGTTTAGGGTACTGAATACTCCCTAATTTTCAATAGATTATTAAATTTTTTGTCAGGCTTTTCTCTCTTCTTTCTATCTACTTTCATACTTTTAATGCATTCTCACCAATCCAAACATTCTTTAAATCGAATAGGTAGCCCCGAACAGGTTGAGTGCCTTCTCCTATTGCAGCACCCCTGCCATAACCATCGCCTCGCATTGCAGAGATCACCTTTTTCGATGAACCCATAAAGATTACCTCTTGCATTATGAAATATTCTTCTGTTTCTCTCTGCTGATGCTGTTGCTGCTGCTTTGGAAAAGATGAAGCTTATCCACTTTGTTGCCATTGCCGCAGGTAGCTGCCGGTGGGATGCGGGCGCAACACGAATTACATACATCAAGCACTAACTACCGACTTTGGTTTAAGATTTGGTATGGGAAAAGCAGCAGTCGGCCAGTTCGCCACCCTCCTCCTCCTCCTACTACTGCTTTCCCTTCTTTTTGACTATACTCCTACTGATTGTACGTAATCTGCAGCCGAAAGCTAAAACCACGTACGCATCTCTCTCCTACCCAAAGAAAAATTGAAGGAGCACAAAGAGGAAAGGTGGAAGGTTGGGAAGCGTTGGGTAGAGGTAGCAGTCGTAGGAGCATGTTCAATAATGTTGCCACTTTTGTTTTGTAACCTGTCGAAGGAAGGTGTTGAAGATGATCATGTCTGCCTTTTTTTCTCTTTCTACCTCTCTGTGGCCTTTGGAACAATGAATTGCATAAATGTGAGGGCAAAAGAAGAAACAACAACAATAACGAAGACTTATACACACACACACACACAACACAGACGAAGAACAACAATTGAGCCGACATACAATGATGATGATCGCTGGCCAAATACAATTGCCACCATAAAGCCTCCATCTCCATTCCAAAAAGAACCCATCCCATTTCCAGCCTCATCCATCGATCGTCTTGGTCGTCGTCGTCGTCGCCGCCGTCGCCTCACACTTCATTCTCGATTGCCGCGATCAATGATCTGAGTCTCTACGTCTGACTTGGACTTGGCCTCCTCCTCTGCTAGCTACGCCACTTATACACTTGTTGCTGCGGGTTTGCGGTCGTCGATCGCATTTCGGTTAATTTTTTTTTTTCAGTAATACTCTTACAGAAATGGAGCATATTGAAATGGGTGAAGTTGAGAAAAATGGAAACAAAAATGGCCATATTCAATAGGTTACAAGGATGAACTAAACAAGGACTAGTGGAAGATTATGCCAAACTACAGAGAAGGTTTTCTAATAAGCTTCCTTTTGGAAGTGATCCAGCTTTGGTTTTTATCAAGCTTAGCTTCTTTTTCTTATAAATTTATCCATTATTTAATTTATTTCAATTGAAATTCTAGAGTATTAATAGTTGTCAATTTTTTTCACTTTTCCTTAGTTCATTTTTTGTTCTTCTTCGTTGCCTTGGTGAAGAAGCGCACTTGAGTCTACGCACATTCATTTGCGGGCTCATTGTGGTCAGACTCTTATTTTCTTATATTTTTCTTGTTGTTGTTGTATCTAGAAGTGGCTGTGGCATCAACATCGGCATCAGCATCGACATCACCCTCACCCTCATCACATTTTGGCTTCAGTCGCGCTTTTGTTCTTTGCCCTTGCGCTTTTATTTATTTTAAACTCATTTCGGACTCTTCTACACAGTGAGGTTTTTTTTTCTGTTTTTTAACGACCCAAGCCAAGAGAAGACGTTGGAGATGGAGTAGGAGTAGACTGAGGGCATTCTTTTATAATTCTCCATTTCGCAAGAATTATCCAATGGACGCCCTTGGACCAAGCTAAACAGTCGAGAGGAGAGAGAGAGTTTGGCACGAAGTCGTCTTTTTTTTTTCTCTCTGTTTTTTCTGTGTTCCTCTGGGTTCGTTCCATAGAATCTTCTCCTGCGACTTCAACCGCAGCGCATTGTGTAAAATGATGGTGCGTGGATTATTGGTTCGTTCGCGATACCGACGAGGGCAAACCCCATCCAACGGACTATAGAACCAACCTGTTGTTGTGTTGTGGTTACAGGTCCCTCAGGTCTCCTTTAAGGTCTTGAACGTGATCTGATCTTGTTGTTGATTTCACGGGGCGGCAGCGACTGCTGCGGCTGCCTTAACCTTCGTCTACAATTTTCGTTTCGTTCGCTTGGTTGGTTGTTCGCTCGCTCACTCATTTTCCTCTACTTTGTTTAGGGGCATTTTTAGGTAATAATATTTATATATATGGGACCTCAAGGCAGGTTCATTATATGCGGGCACTACAGGTGGAATATACATACTTATATACAGCAAAAGATGCTAAACCCTTTTTTGTGGTCACTTGACATTTTCGACTTTTTTTTCTTTTGTTATTTTGTTGGTTCATTGGTTTCCCCCTTCTTCATTTTTTTTTTTTGACAGTCCAATTACGTAAAGCAAACACTTCTAAATACAAATTGAAATATATTATAAACATTTCTCGAGTGTATATACTTGGAATTTTTAGCCCACACTCGTAAACCAAATGGCGGAAAAATGGAACTTGAAATTAGAATAAACAAATGAAACGACATTAGAATATATATAGTCAAAAGTGGCCCAATGTGAAACCAAACAAAAAATCACAACATAAAAAAAGGCAAATAAACAAATCAAGAAGCTGAGAAGAATTTCAATTCATAAAATCAAAACTGAGATATTTCTTAATGTCACACACACAATATCAACTTTCAGGGTGGTCGAAAAATGACTTCTTATCAATTGGCATAGAAGGGAAATTAAGTTGGTTTTTTTTTTACAGTTCATAAATCACTCGTAAGCTATTAAATCTCTGTCGGAATCAAAAGAGGAGTCAATGTTAATGCATACTCTCTATAGTCGAGATGATAAGACAGTTGATTATATTGAAATGCTGTGTAAAAAATAAAAAAATTATGCTCAACTTAACAAGTTTATAGGACTCAACTTATGGAACTTGGCTTTGATGCTATTAGCAGTTACATACTTCATAAGAAAGTACTCGGACTATATAGGCAAAGGTCAAAGTAAGTAACCTCGATCATGTGTGTAATATTTTTAGGACAATCCGAGCAAAGGACATAAGCCATAATGTCAACATTATATAGCCATATACTAAAACGATCAGAGAAATAAGTTCCAAACTTATTAAGAGTTTCGCCTAGATAAAGTTAAAGTCTTTTAACCAAGAACTTGACCATCATTCAAGTTACTAATTACTTTGGTTAACAATTAGAACAGGTCAAAGAGGAACAGAGAGATTTCTCACGCTCTATTAAAACATCATTAATCTAAAAGCAATAAATGAAGAATAACTTTTGCCATTTACAAGAAGAGACTTTCGGAACTAAAACCCAACAAATTTTTTTAATTTTCAATATTCTATACGAAAGAAAAAGTCGGATTAACATCAAAGTGGCAGGCCAACAAAAACAAGTGCCAAGTGATTTGTGTTGTAACAGTTGCCATTCAAAAACTAATTAAAAACTGTTTTATATTCAATACGAACTATTTTTTTCTCTTTTTTGTTTTGTTTGCTGTTTTTGTTTTACAACATAATTCAAAATGAGGCAAATAGGCCGTGAAATGATTTGGGGCGCTACGCCGCCTATGACTTAATAGTTCGTCCAGGTTTTGCTGCCACCCAAGACTATGGCAGGTCTAAAAAGTCTGTAAAAATAGTTGGTAACGTGGTTGTTGTGTCTGTGTGTGTGTGTGTAGTCTCCAATAAAGGCGCCGTTGGTGGTCAAAATGTTGCAGACGACTGACTCTCAGATTGCGGCTCGACTCTTGGCCAAGACAAGATCATTAAGGTGGCATATAACATGGCACTAAAAGACACTACACAGACACATGCGCCGCCGCCATCATCGCCATCATCACAATCACAATCATCATTGTCGTCATCATGATAATGACGATGATGATGATGATGGTCGTCATGAAAGCGCGAAAATGTACCTGTTTCTCGCATTGGTTCCAAGTAACCAAACAGCCTTTGGGCTAGTTAGTGTGACTTGGCTTTTAACTTAGTTGTTGTTAGCCTCTTTGAGCAGCTGACACTTTTGATTGAATTCCCACTTGCAATGCATGCGTTTCTTTGGTTGGTCTCCAGGACTCCTACTCTAACTCCAACTTGACTTACTCAGCCCCCTCCTCTTTCCCACCAAAAACTCACTGGCGATTGTAATCAACGCGTTGCGATCAATCAGTTGAAAGAGTTTTGCAGTTCAACTACAGAGCTCATGGGGGCTCTCTCATAGTCTCCGGCAGCCACTCAAATCAATCCATCAAACGTATCAATCATGATGACAGGTCCCAGGCCACAGACACAGGCTATTACACTTGACGAAAAATCTTTAGGCAGAAGCCATAATACAAACATCAGAGATGCATTTTATTTGTTTATATTCCAAGCAATTTCTTGCAGTGTAACAATTTTTAACATGACTAGTTGCACAGACAAGTCTCTCATCTCATCTCGTGACTCTCCACGCGCTGCCTCTCCTTTTGCCCATTAAATTTGAATAATCTTAGTTTTTTTTTTTTTTTGCGCAACTGTCGCCCGCTTGCGTGCTGCTGCTGCTAAAGGAGGAAGAGGATTTTGGATTGGTTGGTTGCTTGGTTGCTCCACTAAACGCCACACTTCTTGGCCACTTGCCCACTACTAGCCAGCCAAACTGGCCACTGGGCGGGCATGACAGCAGAGATCCAACTCCATCTCCGAGACTGATTTGAAATTCTAAAGTGATTTTGATTACTTGAGGTGTTGATGTTTTGACTTGTACGTTGATTAGATAGTTGAAGGCTTGTTAGATGCATGTCAGAGCGAAACAGAGGCAAATGGACAGATGGACTGACAACGAACGAGAGAGAATGGAGAGAAGAAGGCGGCGCTTCGCTCCTTTTCTTCATGTTGATTATAATTTAATTATAAGCAATCTGTAACAAGTTAATAGGGGGGGAAGTACCCACAACAAACTGCTGCTCTTCAAAAGGAATTCGTTTCAGAGTTTAGTTTTTTTCTTCCCTCCTTTCTTGGGGCAGGTGTGAAATGGCTATATTAGCTTAAAAGTCCACTCATCAAATGGAACTTAATAATTATAGTTGATTACCTAGTTGAATGTTGAGTGTGAATGATGCTGTTTTGCTGCTGCTGCTGCTTCTGGTGGTGGCAAATCACCTCAAACCATGTGATTTTATGATTTCAAGTTATCTTAAACGAAATGATAGGCCAAGGAGAAATTTTTTTGCTTAAAGGCAAAACTGAATAGCTGTAAGTGGGCCACATGATAATAGTTTAAGGTTGCAAATTACACATGATCGAAAATGCAAACTGCGCGATAGTAAGGAGTATCTATGTATATATGAGGTGGTTTTTGTAATTGTTAATACTCATATGTCTGAATCTTTCAAACTAAATTAGTTAGTGATGAATAATCAAAGTTTATAGAAACCGCACAAAGACATACAATTGCTTAATTGGAAATGGTCAGATAGCAATTTAGTGTTTTAATTAGACAAAGAAATATTAATTTTCATATCAGTTGGCAAGCGAAAACTGGTGATTTTTGGATTCCCACAAGACACTTGTTTGTAATAAGACCTACCATGCAACGCTTTTTCAATGGAGGCAATTGGTAACAGATATCATAAGGACTCCTATACAATCTACTTACACATTTGTGGGGAATAAACAAGTAGGGATCATAAATTTATTGTTTAGCGATAATATTTTATTTAAATGTTTATTTTACCAAGTGTTTATTCCTATTGTTTTACACCACACTTTCGCTTCACTCATTAACTCTCGACTCTCCGACTGACCAACTCACTATTGACTTTCTGATCGACCAGAACTGACTGATCAACTCACTCTGTTTGCGTTGTCATACATCTTTTCCTTTCTGATCTTACCGCATACCGCATCTCCTGAACAAAGACCAGACTCTAATTCTCTAAATTACCATATCCTAGACACATTTACATAATATTTCAAATATTTAATGTTTAAGTTATCTTTAATATTTCACGAAACGTTTTAAATTGTTTTCCTATATTTCCAATATTTTCTTCATTTTATGGAATTTTACAATAGAGAAGTTTGACTTTACTTTAATAACTATAGCAATAAGTTACAGTAATCTGTAAGAATTTGTATTCGACTTTGACCTATGTATATCCCCTGCCTCTTTTGTATTGTTTTATGTGAATTTGACATAAATTTTATGTTTTAAACGAAATAATATTTTGAGTTCAAATATTCATTGAAATTAGTTTATTTTCATTAACTTTAAACGAAAAGCCAAAAAACACTTATGCTATAATAGTTTATGTAGGTATAACAACTGATTAACTCTTATTAAAACATAAAAAGAATACACAAACTTAGAAGAAAACTAAATGAAAACTCGATCATCGTAACCGTTTAATTACATTATTAAGCTTAACAAAACTTGGCCGAAAACTTGAAAACTACACAACTACAACTACAAAAACCAAATTAATCCCACAAATTTGAAGTTATATTTCAACTGCAAATCTTTAAATATAATTTAAGCCCTTACCAATCAAGATATAAATATATCAGGCACACTTTGAATATAATAAAAATTTTACATTCTTGGTATATACGTTACATATGTATGTACATATATCAGCCACATCTAAAGCCCCCACCAATTATCCTAATGCACTGCCGGCATGGCATTTTTCAACTTACCAACTCTCTCATTGCATCCCCCTCTTAAGCACCCCTCTCTGTTGACCAAGTGTCCCTTTTCTTGGGTTGAGAAAAATTGCGCCTATTTAATTTATGACATAATAATTCTCAAAGCGCAAACAAAAGCAAATCGTAAAAAGCCAAAAGGAGCCAGACAATAGACCACGCTTCGCTGGTTACTTGGCAATGGTGGCGGCTGCTTAGACTTGGCCTGGTCAATGGAAAATAAAAAAATCAAAGCGCCAAAAAAGACAGAAATGAAAAAGATCGACAATCAGCCAGAAGGGGGGCGCCAAGTAGTTTCTTTGCAGCTGTCATACATTGGGCCACTGTGTCGTGTGGCAAATGGTTAAAAATGTACACCTCTATATACGATAAATATGTATATCTACATACATGCAAACATATATCCATATATTTCTATTTGTATATATTTGCTTATATTATATGATTTTTTTGCATTATCTGGCTATATAATTATGCGGCGACTGCATTTGGTGGTAGTGCTGTGACTCATGGACTCTATTTGAAAAATCACTTGCAATTTTGTTTTATCAATTTGTGAAAATTATAAAAAATATGCATACGTTGAATATTTTTGGCAAAATCATTTGTATATGCCGCACCGATGCCCACGCCAATTGGGAATTATGGAAATGTGGCAACACCAGCCCCACCAAAAGGAAAACAAAACCTGTGTAGGCTTATTGGCCAACTCTTTTTTTCCAGTTGTTATTTCGATTTCTTTTATTTTTTTTTTTCTCCTATTTTATTTCATTTCTGGCAAGAGTTCATCTAACCATTTTGGCCATTCGATACACTTGACTCTTGAAATGAAATGAAAAATAATGCGTCGTGAGTCAAGTTTGGGATTTCGTTTTGGTTGGTGGGTTGCTTGTTTCAACCGAATATTCGTGATTCCTGATAAGAATCACCATTTGCACATTCAGCATCTTTTGCCGTTTGTCGCTTCTTGTTTACTTCTCTTTCTGTCTGGCGGACATCACCCTCTCCTCTCCTCTCTCTCTCTCTCTCTCTCTCTCTGTCTGTTTTCCTATCACTAGAGTGCCAAATGTAACTATTTTTTTTTTTTTTGGCTTGTGGTTTTTTCTGTTGTGCTTAAAATGCGGAAAGCTAATCAAAAACGCCAAAGCCAAGTTCAAAACAGCAAAAACAAATTCGCATTAGGCTGCCGGTATTTCACTTGCTATTCAAATTAGGTTTAAGTTCGGGCAAGTAGACTTCTGGTATACACTAGCAAGAGCAATAAAGTCTCCAAAAATGTATGATATTGGGCAAAAGTGCCACTCCCCCAATCATCGAAGTATAAGGTATATTTTAGATTAAGAAGATTACAAAATTTTAAATCAAGTAGAATAAGTGTTATTTTACGTTGTAAGAAGAAAGTCTCCATAACTCTACAAGAATAAGTTTAAGGGTTATAGCTCACAAAAAACATCTTTGATCAAATATTTTACAAGTCCAGAATCTATCTTTTAACACAACTGGTATTCATTTCGAAAGTAACTACGACTACCAAAAGTCTCCAAGATTTTGTAGAGCTTACAACTGAAGACTCAAAAGCATTGTAAAGTCTAAAACTTCTTTGAAGTAAACGTCAGCATACAGACTTCGTCTTACTAATTCGTTTATATGATTGAAATAATGTTCAATAAAGTCTCCACAAGTCTTTAACTTATTTATTTCGTTGTCGGAAAATGATGTCAACCGATTAGCAAAGTTTAAGAAGTCTCCACTATCAAATAATGCATAGTTGCCTTAACATTTCTTCATTTAGAAGTGTGAAATTTCCAATTAAACAGTTTTGTAGAATAAAATACTTAATTATGACAATTTTTAAAGTCTCCAATATTTTGGAGAGTCTTAAAACTGCATCCGCGTATGAAATTGAAGCTTTTTTTACTTTAAATAAGATACAGTAAGAGTATTGCAACATCTCTACAAAGTCTCCACAAGTCTACAAAATTTGCATTTAATTAAAGATTTCATGATTTTAATGGTCAACATTCACATTTCAGCTTAACTTATTACTTTTGATACACATAGTTTTAAGTCTCCAAAAACTGCAAAAGTCTACAAAATAAATAATAATAATTCTGTTAAATTCATAGCTTTCAAGATTTTAACTGAAAACATTTACATTTCAGCTTATCTTAATACTATTTATATAGCTAGAAAAGTCTCCGAAAACACAGTTTGCATCCAGACACAGACTTTAGCAATGAATAAGAGACCACAAACCCTCCAGTAATCTCCAAAGTATCACATTTTACATTTGTTTGTAAAACTCAATTACTCTTCTAAAGAGTGTATAAAAACAGAAAAGAAAAAACAAATCACTAAAGAAACATTAACCGTTTTGTACATTTTCTTGTCGCAAGTCTCTCCTCAAGTCGTTCGATTTCGTTCATGTGACTTATGTGCAACATTAGTGCAACGTTCTTTGCTTAATTACGTAAAGTTTGTTTTACGTTTCAGTTGTTGTTTTCAATTCGTTTCTCTTTTTTTTTTTTGTGTTGTTCGAGGAGTTGTTTGTCTGTTTGTTTTGGCTTTGTTTGTTTGGTTTGTTCTGCATGTGTAGGACAAGTTTGTCGTGTAGTAAACTTTTTCCATGAAAAGTAAAAGACAAGAGTGGGAGATGAAAAATCGGACAATTGCAACAGGTTGTTTCCATAGAATTACAAGGCAATGAAAGGAATTTGTTTGCAATGATATTAAAAACTTTTCATTTGCACTTTGCATATTGGTAGGAAAACGCCCAAAAGTGGCGCCCACTATTACTCCCCGCCTACCTCCGCCACAACTATACGTATATTTGCCCTCTAGCCACGTTTTGTTCGTGTGTTACCAACAGAAAAGAAAAAAAAAGTCTGCACACAGCTGTCTGGCGGGCACTAGTTTCTCCTACTTCAATTTAGGTGACTCATTGAGGTCTTTCAATGCTGAGCTGTGGTGTCTGTCTGGCAGCTATTTGTTGCACATGCAACATATATGATTTTTATTAGTTCAAATTTTGTATGTTGTTAACAAATTTTTCTACAAACTAACCAAAGAAAAAAAACACAAAAATAAAAACAAGCAACCAAATAAAAAGCTTAAACAGCCGGCGGTTATATGCACATATGTACATATAAATGTACAAAGGTAAATTGATCGACTGATCGAAAGAAAAAAACCATAAATATGCATTACCTCGAAGCTCTTTTTGGGCTCCTTATCACACATTGGCCATCGTCAACTTTAAATGACCATTATTAGCGGTAAATAACTAAACGGAAAACTCACCTGGTGGCAGGCAGGCACAGAGTCCGCAGCAAAATAACAAAAACCAAAACCTTTTGCAAAATGCCAAAAGGAAAAAAAATCCCAAAGAAACATAGTCGGTTGTACTTACTGCAAGAGAAAAGTAGCATTAAAGTAATAAAAGATCATGTTTAACACAGAAAGCAGGAAATTTAATATTATCGACTAACTAATACTCTTAGTTATCATAAATATTATAAAGACTTCAATGTTAAAAGCTAATTTTCAAATTTTATAAGTTGAAGAAAATCAAATTTTCGGTTTATACTTTATTTCAAATATGAAAAATCTCAAAACACAAATACTATAGGCGGTTCTTATAAACAAAAAAAAAAAAACAACTCAAATCTTTTAAAGATCATGTTCTAGTTGTGAACTAGTTCTGTTTTGGTTTTCTATATTATAACCAAAATTATTTTTGAATTAGAAAACAAATTTAAATAAAGGCAAAATTAAAACTATTTTTTTGAAAGAAAAGTTATAAAAACTTGCCAAGTCGAATAATAGCAAAGTTACTATTATTGTTAAAAATAAATAAAAATAATAAAATAATAATAATGGAACACAAGTCTTAAAAAATAAAAAAGAACATATTTAAAAAAATTTTATTACTTATTATAATTTTTTAAAAAAGATCGAAATAAACTGATAATTTTTCAATTTTTTTTCGAACAATTCTTTAGGTGGTAACTTTTATTCAAACACTCACTTTTTACTGTTATTTTGATTAAATATTTCTCGCTAATAACTTTTATTTTTTAAGTTTAATTTTTAACAAATAAAATATGACCATGCTTTTATTTTTATTTTGAAATACAGTTTGGGAGAATAAAAAGTAAAGTTTAATTTATTTTATTCAATTAACATTATGATAAGTAGATATTGACTATATAGTAATCTATAAACTGAACAAATTTCAGCTTATGAAAATGTTCTCATATAGATTTACCTGCCCCAGTCATGACCCAGTCCCACATTTATAGCGTAAGTAACGTCCTTGGTAAGGGTATAAAACTAAACCTGCCAATGGCAATGCCAAAGTCAAAGCCGGGCCAAAACACAACAAACACAAAAAAAAAACAACACAACAGCAAAAAAGAAGGAAAAACTTACATCTGATAAATGATATAAGGGGGAGAAGACAGAAGCCAAGGAAAAATATTGTCACAGAGCAAAAGAAAGAAGAAACCTGCTGCTGCTGCTGCTGTTGCTGGAAGTTAAAGCTGTTGCAGTTGGAGGAGCTGGGTCTTGGCCATTGTTCTTCTTCTGCCACTGGCACTTCTTATCGGGGCGGGAAAAAAAGGCTCTTATGCTTTTTAAAGCCAAATGGTTAGCCAATTAGGCGACATTTTTTGCACCATCTTTTTCTTTGACTTCGCCTTTTGGCAATTATGAAAATTGCAATTTTTATTGCTCGCCAGGGAAGAATTCCACACTCCACCTACCAACAGCCTTCCTCTCTCTCTCTCTGGCTCCACCACTCCACCCCGCATCTCTTTGTAATAATTACACTAATTGGCAGCCAGGTGCATGATCATTACTTTTGTTGGCCTTAGTTTTTGGTTCGGTTTGGATTTTGTTTTGGTTTTTTTTTTCCCCGCTTGTTGATCTCCTTAGAGGCCAAAAAAATTAATTTCTTATGCTATTGCACGTTTGGCAAAATATCTCCTAATGGTCATAGAGACCAAGCGTGATTCACTTTGACCTTATCCCCGCCGCCAGCTGCACACCCCACCATACCTCTGCCTCCTCGAGCTCATCATCATCATCATGCTCCAAATCTACATAAATCTGTAACCGAAATTTTTCTGCTCATGTGTGTTGTTTTTTTTTTTGGTCTTTGTTAAAATATTTCTTCCATTTGTTTGCGGAAGAATGGAGCAGGCCACGATTTGTGGCGATTTATTAGAAATGAATTAATTTGAGAATTTCTTTCTTTTCATTGCCTTTTTATTGGGCTTTTTGGTTCAAAGCGCACTGTGGCATTTTAATGATGTCTTAGCCAAGTGGAAGGAGAATGAAACATTCTTTTTGGCATTAGCATTTCGTGGTTTTTATGCCTTTTTGGTAGGTTTCTTAGTTAAGAAAAGGTTTTCAACAACAATTTGTTAATTAATGTGAATCGTTTTATAATTGGGCGATTAAGATGAGATTGAAATACTTCAATTACTTATAAAACTAAGTATTTCAATTACTATTGGCATTCAAAAGAAATGCCAAGCCATTTCAGAAAGATGTCTCAATTAATACTTAATTAAACGAATGTAAATCAACTAATCCTCGAAGTACTTAATTATGAAAATACTTGAATAAGTTCAATTACTCGTTAAAATATTCAAATGTGTACTTTTCTATATAGTTTACCAAATATCAACCAAATATCGAATAACTTAAACAAAGTCAACTAATCTTTTGTATGTTAGAAGTAACTCTAAATATCCCTTTTACTACAGTACTTAATTTTCGGTCTAACTAATTACTATTCGCATAGTATTTTCTCATAATTCTCATATTTGCAAGCAATTTAATTACATCAGCACATGTAAAAAGTATTTAAATATTTAAAATATATTTATTACTAAAGTAACAATGAAAGTAATTATAAAATTCTAATATAAATAAAGTAATTGCATAATTACATTATATAAGTACATTCAAAAAAAAATTTCTTGCACTTTTGATCTGAAACATTTTCTTAACGGCTAATTCCACTTGTGACATTCTCCCAAAGAAAATTGGCTGAGATTTTGTTTGTAACTTTCAAATACTTTTCATGATTTCATTTGTTCGTTGTGTACAATTCAAGAGAAAGTTATCAAAAGGAAAACCGATATGCATATGAGACACCATCGATCACACAATTTGAAAAAAAAAAGAAATACACAAAAAAAAAAAAACGAAAAAGGGACAGCGTCAAGAAAGTGTTTTTACCCTCTCCTCAGGCCACCACCCAAACTGCATGTATCCCCCCTCTTCCTCCCACTGACTGCCGCCAAATGCAATGTAATAAATTTACTTTAATTTCTCATAAATTTAAGCTTTTGCATATTTCTACATTTTTTTCTCCTATTTTTTTTTTTGTACTTGAGGAGATAGAAAAAAAAAAACAATAGGTTTCTGCGCTGGGCCAACACCCGCGCACATTTACATGCAAATGAGGATGGAGAAGGAGCTGGAGATGGAGTATGATGGAGCCAAGGAGTGGGTGCCGCCACCGCCGCTGCTCAGCTAAGCACCTAAGCAGCAAACAACCTTTTTTTTTTTACTCTCTGCAGATCTTTCTTCTTTTTGGTTTTTTGGCCACTTGGAGGACTAGGCGACATTTTTATCTTTTTTTTCGTCGTTTTTCTCAAGTCGCGACAAGATGTCCATCAACGCCTGCGTGTCTAACGAAGTCGCCACAAGTCGCCTAACTTCAAAGCCTTTGGCGCCAGGTATCACACACACACACAGGATGCCAAGGAGACGAGACGAAGACGATGACCAACCGGAGGAACAACGACGAACGGGCGTCGAGGCGAAACTTTATGGCTGACACCAATCAACTTTGCGTCGAGCCTCTAGACGCCTTGTCTAATGCCTTTGTTTATGATCTTTGGACCTTACGTCCAGTCCAGCATTTAACATTCAACATCCTGCATCGTTGTCGAGACTATTATTGCCTTTAATTTATTTTAATGATTCTTTAGCTAGTCAATTCTCAGCCATTGACACCCACCTTAACGTATTTGCCATAAATGTGGCAGCATCAACCACCCCCCCACCACCATCCCTTTTGACCCTTATCACCACTTTGCTCTCCATTCGAAAAAAGAAAAGTTTTGTGGTGTTTATTTGCTCATTTTTGTGCTGCTGCTGCTGATTTGACAAATCTCTGTGGCTGCTGTCAATTTTATTAGTTGGCAATTTCTATTGGCCACGTGTCTTTAAGACGTTGCGGAAATGACTGGCATTTGTTTGTAGCCCAGTCATTTTTTTCTCTTTTTCTTTTTTCCTTGTTTCCTTTAACGAAGGGTGGCGTATAGGTACAGGGGGATTTTACAATTCGTGCACACTGAGAGAAATCTATGGAAAATCTTTGACATTGTATTCATATAGAGAATATTTTTTTATAAATGAAAACTTGAAAAGGTTTTAAGAGGTTTTGTTTTATTTCAAAGTAGCTAAACCATGAGCTATCTGTCAAAAATTGGTCGTACTAACTCAGAAACCTTTGCTTATATATACATGATCAAATGCATAGTTTAAGTTTAAATAAAGGATATACAGACAAACCTACATTGCTATATGTATAGTTTGAAATTTAATCAAAAGAAAGTAATTTCATTTCAGTTGAATTTTTTGCAGTTAGACTAATTATTTGTATATATCTGAAAAACCGAAATGCATCTGTATAGTAAGTAGTTTCAATATTAAATTTATTATTGATTTTGCTATTAGTAAAATGACGAATTTTTGATGGAAAGAATCGATAAATATAATAATTTTTGTTTTAAATATATAAGCTACATATGTAAAGTTTATATTTTTTCCCAATTCTCGAAATTAAAATGGTTTTTATATACTCCATATTTTCCCCCCAATTACCGAAATGTAAAAGTTATATAAAATCCATACTTTCTTCCAATAACCGAAATATTTTACATGTCACAACACTGTTCGATAAAACAGAAAATTCTCACAGACTAATAATAGATATATAATTTTATTATTTACAATTAATATCAGATTAATCTATAAGACCACAGAGTAAATAAATAAATAAATATAATTTTATTAAAAAAATTTCATAAAATGTTTTAGGTTTTTGCATTAGAATAAAGGCAACCATTGAATCAGAGCAACTTATATAATAACTAAAATAATTATTTGAAATACATATATTAAAATGTATAATTTTAATTAAATTTTCACTAATATTCAATTCGTTAACAAAATTTTAATCAAAATACTCCTAAGTTACGTTACGCTGTCTTCCAAGCCGACATTTATCTTTCAGTGTATAATTTTCAAATCCCAAGACTACCCTTCGTTTAACAACAACAACCAAAAAAAAAAAAAAAACAAAATCTTGAAACCAACTTTTGTGGCAATCTGATCACTGCAAATACTTTCGTATCTTGTCGAGTGAATCTGGGTAAATATAGAAAAACCTCAATGCGTAAAATGCATGAAGGGTAGAGCGAGACAATATTAATTTATATTATTTGCAATGCAGCAGCCTCTGCCGCATGCCGCAAAGTGTGATTGTGACAGGTACTAAGGGACAGCAGCGCGATCCTGTGAGTCGTCTGATATGGCACGTGACCAGACGACTCGTGACCCGTGCGCAAATAAATATGCATAAAAATCTAAGATGCCATTGGTCACACGGCAAATAGTATACACAAAGCCATTAAAAGCACGAGTCGTACACACAAAAAGCATATGCTGGTCTTCACAAGGATCTTCTTCTCCATTTTGTTCCTTGTTTTGTTGTAACCACCAAACGATATATGGAGAAAATTCGATTGTAAAACTCAAGTGGGCATGGGTCCATGTGCAGAATGCAATGATGATAAGTGCCCAACAGCATTGAGAAATTAAGGACTTGCACGCATCACTCCCCCTTCCCCGAAAAAACCATTCGTTTCCCGCCCCGCATTAACTATAAAATTGATGGCCAGCAGACGTTCGGTGTCTGGCACAGAGTCTAAACACAAAAGATGCAAAGATACAAATGTATCTTTCATCGTCGTCAAACCGCTGGGCGCACTTGAGCTTAAGCGTTTCCCACGACTCCCGTGTTTCGTGTTGGAAGGGTGGTGCTCTTCTGCTGTGTGTGGGTATAGCGCCCCGCGTTTTAATTGCCGCCCCTGGGTAACAGTAGCCACTAACCAACAGCACCCAACAGAACAGCAGAGCGGCTTAGCAGCCGGATCATCCCTTAGCTTGGGTTTTATTTTTCCCTCCTTTTAGCCTGTCAGCTTCATTATTTGCTATTTTAGCAATTTGATGGTGAAATTTTGACAGGCTTCAGATGCTACTGGTACTTGCTTGCTGTCGATGACAGGGTAGGCAAACGCAAACGGAAACGCAAACACATCTCCCACACACAACACAAAGGACACGTTGCTAGTTTTATGCCTTATTGTCTGTCTGTCTGTGTGTTTGCCGGTTGCCGTTTCGGTTTCCAAGGGGTTTCCATTAATTTAGTCGTGCCTGGTCGATTATTATTAATTTGTTATGGACCTGGTGGCTTAATGCAGCATTAAGATGAATGAATACCTTGACCTCCCAACTTGGCTGGGCTAACCAACAGATGACGCTTGCATTTTGTTACCATAATTAAGCCGCAGACCTTTTCAATAGGCTTTTCTTTTTGGTGTAATTTTAACTAGCCATTATTTTGATTGTTAAAGTACTTGAGCAAGTAATATTTCATTGCTAACAAACTATTATGTAATTGCATATGAGTAATTAGATAATTACTTATTTTGCCATTACATCCCAATAGAATTTCTGTTTAGGTATTCGCTTAGAAATATTTTTCAACGAATGTGCTAATTTTATATTTTTCTTCATAACAACTTATGGATCCGCTCTATAATCTGACAAAATGGATGATTTAATAAAGAAACTTCATTCTATAACAAGCTGACATATTATTTATTGAAATAATTCCCTGTGACTTTACTTTGCATTGAACAAATGGATCAAAGAAAGGTTTCCAAAAATCAATTACAACAGAGTTGTTGAGTAGCTATACAGACAGAAAATAAACTTCACAAAAGTTTAAGGGCAAAGCTCCTTTTCTGATCAGTTTTCCACCCAAGGGTAAACACATAAAAAGTTGAACTCATCTGCTTTTTAGGCTTTGTCTTTCTCTCCTTTCGCTTCATTTGGTTGTAATTCCAAACCAGTAGTGGAAATCCATTGCAAATCCTAGAGTGGACAGCTAAGTTTGCAAAAGGAACATCTGGATGATTCTCAAAGTAGCTCTCAGTAGACAATCTGCTCACCACATTAGGTAACCTAGGAAAACACCACACATTAAGCAGGCTTAAACCAAACTCTTGATGACACGACGAAAAACTTGTCAAATACACCTTTATATAATTATGTAGTAAAATTATTCCTCTGATTTCGACAATTTGAAGAAAATCCTTGATATATTTATACAAGATTGACCAGAGAAACAAAAGTTATATCTTTATAACACCTATGACAAAAATTGTTTTGCAATCTGATAGAGGAAAAGTCCAAAGAAATTTCTTTTTTCGACAAAAAGTAAAGTATCGAAGTTCTTTGCAGAATATTTCAATGACCACCTTTTGGAAAAGTTTTTGTATTATAAAAGTAATGGCAGAAACACTTTGGCAGTAATTAAAAGTAGCTCAAAAAGTTTTTGTGCTCCAAACCTAAAAGCTATAAACATATTCATTCCAATTAGTTTACTTTTGATGGCAGTAAGTACTATAAGAAACATTATCGTCCAAATATAATCAAAATCCAAGTTAAAACCCCATTTAGTGTACCTTGAACCAAAACGAAATTAAACTGCCTCTAAACATGCTCAAATTGGGTACATAACCAAAGCATTTCACACACTTACACATATAAACACTGATCGCACATAAAAGCTATATAAATTATAAAACAACTGACTAAAGAATTGCATAATTTGAATCCAGAATCGGCATACACATGTATGTATATGGCATACTGCTTGCTTGGCATACTGAACTAGATCTTAAAAAAAACGTTAACATGGCCAATCATTCGGTCACACCCACTTGGTAATCAGCAGACAGACAAATCATAATCCCCACAAGTCGAACTCTATATGTACTGTACAACCCACCGTCCCTCCTCCTGCGAACACCTGATGTAATTTGCCAATTGCAAATGAAAAAAAAAAAAGAAACTATTGGAAAATACATTTCGATTGGAGTCAGCCAAAAACAAAATTCACAATTGCTTAGCAATTTCACACTTTCAATCGTTGGCCCGTCGACGGATTTGAAACCACTAACCCGTCGGGCAAAAACGACTTTTCATATGGATTGCTACCCACTGTGCAATTAACACCTCAGCGGCAAGAAGCAAAAAACACAAAAAGAGAGAGAGAGAGAGAGCGAGAAAAAACAACCTAAATTATAGATCCCATATAGTCGAATGTTATTGCAGTTAGCCCAAAAGTCAATTTCTAATTAATAAAAATATCGATTGGCAGGCAAATAATATAAAATTTTATTGCCAATGCACTTAAATAACTCACAACAAACAAAAAAAAAAAAATATCGGCTAAAAGGCATTCTCGACTTCGTATAGGCAATCAATTTGCCCAATCAATAATTTGGGTATATTGGTGCCAGCCTAATTGATTTTCAATTAATTTATTGTAAACACTTTGTGACATAATTAAAAGTTTGTTTTTTGTTTCGTTGACAGAAATAAGAAGAAAAAAATAAATAAATAAACATAAAAAGTTGCATTTGCTGGCATTTTCCTTTTGGTTAAATGATTTATATCTAGGCGACAATAAATCACAGTTCCAAAAAGGCTTTGCGATAAAAAATTAATCACAGTGGTCACACTTTAATGCCAAAAACGGAATTTCGACAATTTGAGATGGCAAAACTAATAAATTTTTTAAGGTTTAAAGATCTTTATAGATCAAAATTGCTGACATTTGCTTTAGATCTTTTCTATGAATTTTAAAGCTCTCAATTTGAAAAAAAAAGTTTGAGGCTTTAAATTTAGCTATTAAATTATTGATACATGTGGAATATTCATCTGATGAGTAGGGGAATTTGTTATCTAAAGGAATTGCAGCATAGGCAGAAGAGTAAAATAAGCCAAACTAACCATTTTCTATAATTTTGTAAGATGTTTGATGAACTTAAACATTTTATATAATATTCGATCTTTAATTAATCTATCAGTTTCTATAATATTCGATTTTTCATTTACTTTTCGATATTTAATTTATTTATTCGATCTTTTATATGTAATTCTATAAGTTATTAGATTTTTCATTTACTTTTCGATATTTAATTAATTTGTTCGTTTTTTTTTAATCTAAAAATTTCTATATTACATTTACATTTCGATAGTTTTACCTCTTTTTCGTTCTTAAAGCTAAAAGCAAACTCTCTTGATGCAAAGCGAAAACAAACTCAATACTAACCTCCATAATAGAGGTTCTTCATAAACTTTAAAATATTGGAAATTAAGTTTCCGAAATTCAGATTATTAGTTATTTATTTTATACCATTTCTAAAAGAAAATGTTATTCAAATTATTCCTTTTTACGAGAATACCGCGAAAACGAACTCAACACACTAAACTCCGGAATAAAAGTTCTCAGTAAATTTCAAAATATCGAAGATTGAGTTTCAAAAATTGAGATAATTAACTATTTATATTTATATTATTTATTTTATATAATTTTTGAAGAGTTGGTTCATCATTAATCATTATTTCTATAAAGAAGTCATACAAAAATTACAAAATTTGATCGAAAATGTTTTGTTAATCAAATATAAAAGATAATAATAAGTGATTGTAGATTCTATACCGTTAACCCATCCAAAATGCATAAATTACAAAACAATTAAAAGACACTCACGGTATCATCTCTAATACACACTTTTGGCATTAGATAATCATGCATATGGTCATTGTGTATTTCTATATATCCTTTCGCCTGATTTTATATCTATTCATACATAATTTTTGTGAATGTGTGTGTATGTCCGATGGAGAGACCCCTCCGGCTATCTATCTCTCTAAAGAATGATGTGGTGGCAACGAAAGGGGACTAAGGAGTGAGGTTGCCCCATTGTCAGACACAAAACCACTACGTAGACGATTCCGACAACGACGACGTTCAGACTCCACTCACTTTGGCATATTAGTTTCAATTCATTTTAGTGTCCAACTCTGATTTTTGTGGCTTTGTTTACGTTCGTTTCCCTCCCCTACTCTATCCTTTATCTTCTTATTTTGTGGTCGTTTTCAAAGTGTTGCCAGTCCAATTGACAGTCGAACTGACAAAGCCGCCTGCAGGCCGTTTTGTCGGTCGTACGGTCGGTCATACAGTCGATCGGTCCCAGGACTTTTATGGTCGTCTGTCTGGCAGCATTTGAAGCTTATAAATTATTTTTCTCTCTCTATCTCTCTCTCTCTCTCTCTCTCGCTCTCTCTTCTGGCGCGCAGCACTTGCCGTTGCCATTTGGAAATGAAAAGTGACTTGGACTTGGATTTGGATTTTTGTTTTTTTTTTTTTATGCTCGATTTGGTACTTATGTGTGTGCATGTTTCAATATGGGCTTCTCTTTCTATCCTCTGCCCCTCTTGCTTAGCTTATTACCTAATTTCATTGGCCACAAACGTCATTGACTGGTACTGGCACAGCTTTTGGGTCGCATTTTGGCATTTTAAGTGCCTTGTATCATGAATGCAAAGAAACATACATATAGATTTCTTTAATTTTAGTTTTGCCATTTGGCATTTGATTTGAACATGGGCAAGGGTTAAATGTTAAGGAAAGCATTTCCGGATATTAAGAAAAAGGGGAAAAAAAAGTTTATTAGAAGGAAATTATTAAGTTACTATAACAAATTATTTAAAATGTTTAGGGATATATGTATGTATATTAAACTAAGTCTCAGTTCTTAATATTTCTTTGGTTTCTTTTTCAAGTCCAAAGAAGGACTGCCTTTAGAAGGATCAATTAATACATTTGTAAAACGTTGACGAGTTCTTTTGGTCGTTAAGTTAAGCAGATTACAGTTTTCCCCGTTTTAGCCCAACGACTTTTGAACTTTCATTGACAACAGAACATAATAAAATCAAACAATTCTGTCTTTACCACCCTTTAGAATGAATTCTTACGTACTTATCGAGGAACTTTTAAGATTTTCATTCTATTAAATGTTGTATGTCGTATAACGAATACCAATTTGCAAAGAATATTTTTCAAGACTTCCTAGAGCACTTTCCAAAGAGGCGCCTATAGAAATTAAAGCAGAAGAAGTCGAAATTGGTTTCAGCAAATACCAAATATTTCCACTACTACACTGAAACATGAATTTGTCCATTTTTCAACATTAATACTTATAAAACTGTGATTTGCCCCAAAAATTAATAATAATAAAAAACATAAAAAGAATTCGACCAGGAGTTTCCACAACTTTTACACCTAAAGCTGGCATAGCTTATAAATGAATTAAAACAAGCTGCCGTAACTAAAGTTAAAATTTTAAAATTTATTGGTAGTCTTACTCAATTATCAACATCTAATAAACGAAATCCATTCAGTTCGTGAGTTTAAAAAATCTTCTGGTGGCCATTGGGAAAATAGGTAACTGCATATGTGAACTTTAAAGAAATGGAGGATTGATGGAATTAATCCTCGATACATTTAGTCATTAACAAGTAAACAGATTGTATAGCTTAAATTTGCAGTAAAGTCTTAGTAAATTCTTGCAAATTACATACCACTCTTTTAATGCTAGAACAATTTGGGAATTACAACTAATTGGGGAAATTAAGGAAGAACTAGTCAGTGTAACAAACTTCATTCTTAATCACTAAGGCAAGTGACTTGAAATTTTAATGCAGTAATTTGAAGAAAATGAAAACAACGATAACTTTCTTTAATGTAAGTAGCTATTATTTGGAATAATGGACATTGTATATGTACCACATACTCAAAAAAATTCGTTACTTTCGAAACAAAGTTCGAAAAAATTATTACTACAAACACTTATACTCTGATATCCAGCAAAAAAAAGCTTCGTCCTCGCCTTCGAAGATCAAAATTATTTGATTTGAAATCTATGTATATACATACCACCAAATTCCATATAGTAACACCTTTAATTAAAAAGATCAATGTATTGATCTAAAACCTTCTAAAACCAAAAATGATTCTACAATTATTTATTTTTAATCTTATATAAACATACCAAAATTCCATATAATTACATCTCTGATTGCAAAGGCTGCAAACCACGATCAATCTATATGTCTACATTAAAGCGTTTTGTTATTTTGTGTTGCTTCCCACAAAGTTTACCCGCAGAGAAGCATTTTCAAAATGAAGCTTGCAGATCTCAGACATTAAACTCATCATTTGGAGACAGGTGCACGGTAAACGTATAAAATGTAAATTTATGGCCCATATTAATTTCTATAAAAGAAATCACTAAATCAAATACAAACTCATTAACAGTTTAAACTTAAATTTATCCAGGCAAATTGATAGAGTGTCTCTGAAACATTCCAAAGGCATTCCAATCCAATGATAAAAACTGATGTGGAGCTCCTTTAGGCTTACATTTCACCTTTACTGGATCCATATACATTTAGTTGAATGTAACATAATGCTTGATTCTTGTTATATTCTATTTTTTTCCCCCTTTTTGTTTTTAGGAATTGCATAACATTTGGGAAATCGAACTATATATAGTTGAAAAGAACGTAAGAATTTGCATATCAACAATCAGACATTTTCACATTGTTTCATGTCAACCCCACCCAGGGGTAAAATTCAAGCGACAACCCACATTCACAACCAGCATCCTTTTGGAAGTCCCCCTCCTCTCGCCACAACACATCCCCTCCCTCTTTCATGTTCCCTTCTCCTGCCAGAGTTTTGTCTCTAATTTAATTTGCATTTTAACAACTTTTTGCGTGTGGCTTTTTGTTTAGTGGACAGCGGGCAAGGCTTGAAAAGTTGGGCTTGGGTTTTGGGTTTTGGAACTGCTGCTAAAGCTGGAACTGAGGCTTGAGTTGGGGCGTGACTGCAACATGCGCCAAGTGCGTGAAACGCCAAAATAACACAAGCAACCTGCCAAGATTTTTGTACCTGCGGGCCGGCCGGCCGCGCGCACAAATTAAATTAGTTTGAATAAACAGCGAATGGAGAAAAAAAAAAATAAAAAATAAGAAAACGACAAAATAAAACCAAAAAATGTGCATAATAAATGAAACGAAACTGAACACTGCTCTGAACCACTGAGTGGAGGGCCCAGCCTAAAAATCACCATCACCCATAGCCTTCTCTGTACAAGCAGAATGAGGAGCGTCAGCAAGAGCGAGATAGAAGCCGACAAATTCAAGGCAAAGGTAGACAGACGACGACCATGACAGAGCGTCGGACCCATCCCAATGTGCCCAAACCCAAAAACAAAAAAACAAAAAAAAAAAGACCATGGCCAACTGCGTGGGCGCAAAAGCTTGCGCAGGTGATTTTAATCGCATGCCAGGAATCTGGCATAAACAGGTGAACCTCGCCTCGACTCGACTCGACTTGATGAAGGCGAAGAAGAAGACGAGAAGAAGGCGACTCCTTCCTTCTACAAAATTGGACCGCAAGGCATAAAATGGCAAAAACAAAAATTAAATCAGACACAGAAGGAAGAAGGTTTCGGTCGCAATACTTTGACTCAATCTTCTTTAACTACAAAGTCTGGTGTTGGCATCTCATCACTTGGGCCGTGACACGAGGAAAAAAACAAAATGTATGCAAAAGTGTTAAGTGTTAAGAATTAAAAATTTAAAAATCAAATTTGTTTATATAAGAAAATGGATAAATTTCTGAATACAAATAGCTTTAAGAACTTTTGATTTTTGTAATAAATTTAAAATTTTTATTAATCCTTTAAATCTTTTTAAAATAAAAAAAGCAAAAGTGTTGGCATTTCTTTAAGTAAACTAATAATATTTAGAAAAATTTTTAAAATTTACTTTAACAAAGTTGAATTAAGCAAAAGGGTATGTATGTTTTTTTAAGAAATTTTATTTCAAGAATTTTTCAAATGTTAAGTTTTGCATGGGATCAACCGAATGATATCATTCAAACATACGTAACTGATTTAAACTTGTTTCGGTATCAATACGATAAAAACGGTATATTTAGGAAACGATCAATAAGAATTTCATATAAATTACGAACAAATGTATTAACAAAAACAAGATGAAAAGAAACTGAAACTTTAATTACTATGTATAAACACTTCACAATACCCAGAAACTCTCTTAAATTTTAAAGAAAACAAATATTTTATAAACTATTCTTCTATTTTTAATTTCCCTGAGAAATTTTTCAAAATAAGTTCTAAAACTATATGGTTAAAGTCAAGAGGATAAAGTTCTTTGGGTTCATAAAGTAGTGCTAACTTCCAGAAACATTTACAAATCTTTCATACTGCAAAAGCAGAATCGTATGTCCTTCTTTCCGCTATACAAATCCCTTTTAAAAACATTCGAGAAATAGTGAAAAATAAAACGATTTCTCATATCCAAACAGTTCCACACTTTTAAAGACAAAACAAACGAAAATAGTTTGTCAATTAAGATTCATTAGAAATCACTTTTATTCTTTCCTTTTGATTCATCTCGTGTTTAGAACTTGATCCTCTCTCATCACTGTGAGGAGCCATCGATGATCATCGTCAAAAAGGACGCCAAGGAAAAACGTGAAACGAAAATTGTAAATCACGAATTTTGCTGCAAGATATGCAAAACCCAAAAAAAAAACAACTCAAAATATATAAAAATAAAAAAAGGAGGAGAAAAAAACGGCCGGCGCACATTTTGTAGCAAATTGAATTTTCAGCGGAAAAAAAAAACCGACAACAACGAAATCGAGTGAACGAAAGAGAAGCCTTGTTAAAGGCGAAAAAATAAGAATCAACCGCGCGCGCTTGCGCATAAATTTCAGAAGAAGCAAGCAAGCAAGCAACAACAACAACAGGAACAACCAGCAGCGACAGGTTGCAACAAGTTGCAAGCTTTGTGTATAAGCCACCAATCTGCATATACAAGCCCATAAAGCAATTTCCATTTGTGCACCACAAAAGAGGAGACGACTCCAGTACTACGAACCAAACCACCCCCGCCCCACAGAAAAAAAAAAAGAACCACAGTAACCGCGCACCAAAAATGAGCAAGGGCGAGGCCTATGCACACACAAACGAAATGGGCAACCTTGATCCTTGGAACTTTAATAAGTTCGCAGCTTCAGCTCCAAATGGCAACGACAGAGAAGATTCTGTTCTGATTTCGCATTGTAGGTACCACTTTTCCTCTTCCTCCCCTCCCCTCACCCCACACGTACACACTCGATTGCGCACGCATTTTGTTGTATTTTATTTACTTGATTTTTATGCAAATTTTTATTTTTATTTGTTAAAGGCAAAAATGTGCACCACAACAACAACAACAACGACGACGACGACGTCCACAACGACAATGACGACGAATTCATTTTCGTTACTTTTATACCCTGCATCTAAGAAATAGAATGGGGTATGTTGGGATTGCAAAAATGCATGTGGTAGAGATGATTGTAGAGGCATCTGAAGAATTAGAGAAGAAGGAGGCTAATGATTCTATATGAACTATAAAAGACTAGGGAGGTCTATGATCCTATATGAATCGTAGTTATTATTAGAGACGAGGGAGGCATACGATTCTATATGAATACAAGTATCTGACGATTATAAAGGCATATGATCCTAGACGAACTATAAACTACAAGAAGGAGAATTTGTTTCTATGTGAATTAATGGTAACATATGATCTCATGTGAATAGGTAAAAACGAAGAATGAATTTAGGTATCTGTCGACTGTAAAGGCTTATGATCCTAGACGAAATACTTATAAAAGAATAAAGAGGCATTTGATTCTTTACGAATTCATATATCTGACTATAAATCTATATGAATCAATACAAGCGAAGGATAAATCATTACTTAGCATTAGAGATGAAGAAGACATATGATCCTTTATGAATTATAAGACTTGAAGGAAGCATACGATCCTAGTTGAACCGTTAGTTATCATTAGAGATAAAGGAGACATTTGATTCTATTAAAATGCATGTATCTGACTATACAAATAAAATGCTTTGATGCTTTTTGTATTATATTGGTGGGGGACTTTCCAATTGCATACACCCTCTATCAAGGACACTGCAACCAAGAATTTTTTAACCTTTGAAGTCTATATAAATATATTTATTTATCTTTCTTGAAAATCAATTTAATGGCGTTTAAAACCAAGCATAACCATAAATACGATTACTGTTTTAAGACTTCAATAAAAATTATAAAATATTTGACTCTTCAAATTTTTAATCATCTTGGTCTTTCTTAAATTGAAACTATTGGTAAATATAAACTGTTACTATATATATTTAGATAAAAAATTTTCTTGATAGCTAAAAACGTTCTTTTCCACGACACTTTGGATAAATTTATAAATAAAATGTAACTTTTGTAAGTATAATTGATTATAACTTAATTGTTAACTCGACTATAAGATGTTTAACCCAGAGAAATACTTTTCCACCTTAAAGAATTTAGAAATCTCTTATAAATTACAAATCACAGGATATTTAAAAAGTCGACAATACCATGTAAACCTGCTCAATTTATTTTCTTGATATTTTTTTTTCTTTTTTGTTGTATGCAAAAATTGTTATGCTTCTTCTAGTTGCACAGACCATTTATAGCTAGCTTCGTTTTTTTCCATTTTTTTTTTTGTATTTTCCTTCAACTATTTTCTTTTTTGTTTTTTGTTGTTGTGTGTTTTTTCGTTTGCCAAATTAGTGAATTTACATGTTGAACAATGATCAATGTTTTGTTAGCACATGTTCCTTTACCACAACCCATACTGAAGAGGAGGGGGAAACACACACACATACGTCGTATCGTATAACAATCCTCAAGATACATAGGAGAAAAAAAAAACTGCCGCACCATTCCTTACAAAAGGAGATAAACAACAATGAGATAATTTTTGTTAGAGAGATGGTTAAAGTTATGGTATTGTGGCATATTGTGTGTGAGAGGTTTTAACAAGTGTACTTTTGTGTTTGTGTTGGTTGATATAAAGCAAAAAAAAAGTGTGTCGAAATGTATGTAAAGTTGGTTCAAAGTGCGCAAAAACAACACGACAAACTAGGTCAACAATAGACATATCAAATTTTATGGGTATTATATAGAAAATAAAGAAAAGAAGTTGTAAATACTAATTGGTGACCCCGATGAAAGTTAAAACAGAGGTACAGTTACAGCAAAATAAAAAAAGCACCAAGAGAACAATGAATATAAAAAAGAGAATTTACAACCAAAAGATAAAATGAGAAACAGGTTAGATTAAAATTTTTGAGAAATGAAATAAGACTACTTGAAATACTTGCAAAGTGTATGTTGATACTAAACGATAGAAAGATTTATTAGCTTTGTAATTTCAACTAAATATACTTATTTTCTCTTTATTTTGAACAAAAACTGTTTGTGGCAAGTTTTGGGCTTTGTTTTGTTTTTTGGGAGCGATTATGCAACACCTTGGAAGACAAAACAAAAGCGGCACAATATCAAACAAAGCCACAAAAACAAAAAGCACATTGCACAATGCAATGCAACACAAGCCAAGCAACAAAATAACAAACCAAACCAAACTAAACTAAGGCTAAAAAGATGCTACCCAAAAATGGTTATAAAAAAACCAAAAAAAAAAAAAACTCTTTCAAGGAGCAGCAGCACCCACCACCACCAACGTTAACACTTGTTGGCTACACAGCTAATCGACAAAGAAAAAAACAAAATAAAACAAAAAACTCAAGTTAAGAAGAATTTTTACCAAATCCAAATTCATGAGTCAAGTATCCCAAGAAGAAGGCTTCTTATGACCTCGTTTAATACCCTAACAAGGAGAAGGTTAGATTGGATTTAACTTCTCCAAAATGGCAATCACCCAAAAGGACCAAAACTTTTCATAGTCCCTTGGTTAAAAAGTTCTCCCTTGGTAGAAAAATATTTCAGCTAATTTTAGCAGTGAAGTTTTTGCAGTTTGTTTTTCAAAAGTTGCGAAACTTCTTGTTAATAAACTTCAATTTAAATCAATTAACAAATATAAACAAATATTAACTACACCTTTACAAGTGCATAAAATCTTCGTTGTGATCTCAGTTAGTTTATCCCTCTGTGATTTTCATTTCGTTTTTTTTTTTTTTTTTTTTTGATTTGTGTGGAGCTTAATAAAATACCAAGAAGTCGTCGAAGATTGGGAAACAATGAATGCTTCCGCTGTTGCCGTAGCCGCTGTCAATGAATAAAAAAAAATAATATATATATATATATTGGTATAAATATAACACACAAAAAAAAAAGAGTAAAGATTCGTGTGTATTTGGTGATTTATGTGGCTTGTTTTGTTTGGCCAATTTTCAGAGTTAAATAATGCGCTTCCAAGAACTAAGAAACAAAAAAAAAAAAAACAAAAAAAAATTGTTGCAACATTCCTATGAATGAACCTTGAATATTTACCTATATGAGTACACACTCACTATTCACTATTCATAATTCGTTATTTGTCATTGTTATATGTATTTGATGCTTGATTTCATTTGAAATAAACATGTTGATTTTCTAAGCAATTAATTTGATTAACTGCCAAGTTTTGCGGGCACTGCGGTTTTTTGATCTAATCAAATTGAGGAATGAACACAGGGAGGTATATATGGTATATATAGGACAGGTGAGGAGGGGAGCAATAAAAGTTGAGCTGAATCGCTGTTGAGTTATGAGTAGCATTAAGCTAGCTAATTGTGGCTATGATATAACTCTCTTGATATTGAGAAGAGGAGGATTTCTAACAAAAGGAAGAAAGGTAAAAAAAAAATAAAAAGAAATATTGTAGAACTCATTGAATCATACAATTTTGTCGGAGAAACATCAAATGAAAGTAAACTTCAAATCAAAATAAATGTAAATGATAATGATAAATATTAAATTGTTTAACTTTTCTAAATTCTAAATTCTAAAAACAATTTTATTTGCTTCAATATAGAGATTATTAAAGTATTATTTAAACTTTAAATTATAATATTATTCATTATTTTTGCCCTATTTGAACTGTGGCTACAACTTTTTCATTCACTGTAATAGACTAAAAATACTCATATCAAATGGTTAGCTTTATGTTCTTCTATACATAAGTCAAATATCAGCAATCCTGCAAGATCTAGATAACAATCAGATAGCTTTAGTCACATATATTCCAAAAACACATTTTCTAAATTAAACTAAAATTCAACTTGTTGAAAAATAAAGCAAAAGTTTCCAATCCCCAAAAATTCCATATACAGAGAATAAGCAAAGGTTGCTCTGTTTTTTGTTTTTTTTTTCCCCCATATTTTTCTCTGTCTCTGATGTTATCCCAAGTTGACCACCTGCCCGGCCACTCCCCACATTTGTTTGTGGCGGGGCGTTCTGTTTTTTAGTATTTCAGCTTTTTCCACTAGATTAGCCGTTTGTAGCAATAAAAAAAATTAGTAGCTCTGCACGAATATGCTTTTATGTCCGTATTAGTATTTTTTTGCATTTGCCTGTTGAAAATTGTTTTAGTTTATATTTTTGGTTTACTATATTTTTGTTTTCCTATGCCTGTTAATTAATTACGATTTATTGACTTGAAAATTTTGTGTTTCGTTGATTAGACAATTGACGTGTTGTTGCCACACAACAACAGCGCACAAACACACACACACATACATACTTACATACAGTCAGTTCGATTTGCCTGCCTGCCTGCTGCTGGCAATTGTCGTCAATTAATTTTACTTTGATTTCGTTGATTTGATATGCCGACGCCGCCGCCGCTGCCGCTTTGCAGGTGGCATTGGAGTTGAATATATATTTTTTTTTTTTTTTTGTTTTTGTTTCTTTCTGTTTTTGGCAAATAGAAACCGTATCAATCATTAATAAGGCATATAAATTGTAACTGTTTTCGTAACTGAGTATGAGAGAAGTTCAAAGTTTACAGATCAATGAGAAGTTTCATTGGATTGGTAATCAATTTTTATAGCACGAATTTTGTTTGAAAACGAATTTTTATTATTTACGAGTCTTTTTACACCTCACTATATCCGTTAACTTTTCATGGAAGTTGTAAACGAAGTGCAAAGCATAAAAATGATTTCACTTCGCATATAATTTTCCAGCTTTAGTAACTTTTAATTTGATTCCAATTTAATTTGTTTAACATATACATCCATATCTTATGGCTCATGTCTATTGATTCCGAATTCAAAAATCTTTAAACTTCAATTCAAAATGCATTCATTTGAATCTTCAATCAATAGCAAAGTTTCTAATTATTTACACTCTGTTACAGTCAGTTGAAAATTTACTTCACTTGTCGTTTGAATGATGATTACCAAAATCCGTTTCAAATTTAAATTCAAAAAAAAAAAAAAAAAATGTTTATAACAAAAGACTTAGGCAACGAACTTGACTTTGGACTCACTGACAACAAGTGTTGTTAAACACATGAGGGTGTTGGTGGTGAAGGGGATACATCACGAGAAATTTCCATAGATCTTCTTTCTTTTTTTTTTTGTAGATGGTGTGAAATTCCAAACAAAACACAACTCCTCTCCCTACATAGGCGAAGAAGCATCAATCAGCCGAAGCCGGCAGCAGCAGCAGCAACAACTTAAATGCTGCATCATGACAAAACCATTACACTTGACCAGGGAGAAAGAGAGAGAGAGAGAGAGAGGGAGAGAGTGGGATAGAAAAGGAGATGTCGGCATTTGCTCAGAGAAAAAAAGAGAGATGACTAGGCTTCTGCCCGGCATACAACATGATTGATTGATTGGCAGCGTGAGGTTGGTTGAACCTGGACCAACCTGACTGACTGACTGACGCTTTTGTCTAAAAGCCGTTTAGAATCACACCAAAAAAAAAAAAAGAACCAAAAATGAGGCTGAAATGCGCACCCACAATGAACAAAATTTTTGTAATCTTAGAATATTGTTTTGGTTTAACTCTCTGTTGATTCTACCCCTCGCTTTTAGTGCCTTTGGCTTGGACTTTACTTGATTGCACTGTAGCCTTTTTTTGTTGTTGTTGTTGCCTTCATTATTATGCCAAACTGTGCCTTGGCATTCGTTGAATTTAACTTTTGCAATTTGCTCTCCTCCTGACTGGCTGCTCGCCATCGTTTGGGGCATTAAAAATGAGCTCGACGTAACAGGTGGATGGCCAAGATGCCGACGTGATTTTCGCCAAATCGTTTAGATTATTTTCAGATTGCTTGCGCCGGCCGGCCGGCCGGCAGGAGAAGGCACACCACTTGGACGTTGGGGCCAGGCCAAGCCAGGCCAGGCTAAGGCACCTTGCTTTTATTTGAACTTGAAAAACATTTCATTTTGTTGCTGGCGGCGGCGGCGGCGGCAGCTCGATCGATTAGTGGCATTCTATTGCGTTCAATTTTCCATGTGCAACAACAGCAAGACAGCGAGAGAGCGTACAACCGATCGTCGTCATCGTCGCTCGTCCATCGAATGCCGTTGGCACAATAAACACGCGATTTATTTCATGCCAAGCATTCAAGTGCCGCCTCAGTCGGTCAAAACGCCGACCAGGAGAGTCAGATTCAGGTCCAGTTCCATGTTACAGGCCATGCCATACCTTGCCTTGCCTTGCCTTGACTTGGCTATGGCTTTGCTTCGACTGGTATGTGATAATGGGATGATGGTATGATGATGCATGCCCAGCATACACAACAATAACAACACCAACAACAGCAAACGGGCATCAATAAGTGTAGGAAATCGATTAACAAACTAAACCGAACCCTAAATACACTCGATAAGTCAATATGAATGGTCAATTGGTTAGGCGCCAGCTTCATGTCATTATATATCTAAAGCACCAGTAGACAAACTAAGACAGAGAGAAATTTATCCTCAATTCATATTAGTTTTAAATATTTCTTTAACGTTGGGCGCCATGTTTTCAATACTAGTCGTAAAGAAGTAAAAATCGATGAAAAAGAGATTTCACTTATAGAGAAACATTTAAATTGTTAATTAGAAGTATTGAAAGCTCTTTATTGCATTTGATTCCCAAAAACTAAAAGGCAAGCCAAAGTATTTTTTCTTTTTCGTTGGGCGCCACTTTTTTTTCCTACTTTCAAATATTCCCAAAGTTTTTCCTAAGATTGATTCCTAATGGAAGTTAAAGAACCACTCGCAATTGTTTCCAACTTCGAACTAAATTAAGCGATATTCAGGACCCGATAGACCCGAGGATCATTAAAATCAGTTATATGGCGAGACTGTGTACCTTAAATTTTTCTTATCATTTTCCCTAGCAATCATCTTATGTATAAACTTTAGTTTATAGTCCAAGTAATCTGTATTCAAGGGTATACAATAATAATAGCTGCCCACTCTGTTCTTTTTTGTTGCTAGTTTCTTAAACTAGTGGCCAAGGTTAGTTGGTTTGAATGTATGTATGTACATATAGAGAAAGGGAGAGAGAGAGGATAGAAAAGAAGTCAGTTAGTATCCCTCCTGCCCTCTTCTCCCTCTTCTAGATATAGCCTCATCGATGCTCACTCGTTGCCGCATTTTAGTCAGTAATTGCTTGTGATGTATGATTTTGAGTTCTAGTTTTCTTGCCTGGGAATATATTTTTTTTTAACGCTCCTTTCTCTGTTCGAAAAGAGGAGAGAAGATGTGGTCGAAGGAGAAGGCTTTTGACCGATGCCTATATATGCGGGTGATGTATGTTATATTGCTACAGGTATATGGCATATGCCATAGATATTGATTTGACAGGCGGTTGAGCACAAAAATCTTGTCACACTTTCTAAGCCACAACAGCAAAGAGCACTTTCACCCAATTAGAGTAATATGCAGCAACAACAACAGAGCAGCAGTCCGAGATCATTGAGCCAGGAAATATGCAAAAAGGAGACTAAATAAACCAAGACTCGATGACAATCTTTTTCTTTTTGTTTGTTTTCACTTCTGCAGAAATAAAAGCCATAAAGGATAAATTGTGAGTTGGGTCATATATATATATGGTTTATATTTGTTTGTCGACTGTGTTTTTTGGTAGCCTCCTTATTGAACTCTTGGCATCGACAAGTGCACAGCAGGGAGTCAAGCGGTAACAGATTTTGCCCAGATAGTAAACCCCGCCCCATCATTTGCTTTATACACATAAAGAGATGAAGAAGAAAGGAAGGCAATTTCGTTTTTCATTGTCTTGTCGGGGGTAATATAAACAATTTGGGCCAAAGAAAAAAAAAATATATATATATGTATATATATAAAAAAGTTTTCAAACTCTTCTACTATATGTACTATGATTGATTGACTACAACAACAAAAAAAAATATTCTTTACATAAAGAAAACAATTTCTCTCCCACTGAATGGACTCTGGCCAAGTGACGTTGAGCTATGTCTTGTTGTTGTTGCCGTTGTTGTTGCTGTGCTTTTCATGCCATTTCGATACGGGCCTCATTTTTCTTGACCACAATTAAGAAGAAAGTTGGCAGCAATTAGAAAACGCACATCGATCAAAAAACACTAGCAAACATTGGCTACATACATATGTCATGTGAGTGTACCTAATTTGTATGATGTGGGATGCACGTTTGTCTAATCAATTGAAGTGCTGCCAACTCGCTTTAAACATATGCATATAGAAATGGAAACTGCCTAGATATGCAGAACGAATCAGAGAGAACTACTGCGACACTGTGGAGGAAGAAAGTTTGCTTTGAAAATTTTTCCTTTCCATTAGATTTCCAATTGTTTACGGGAGATTGGTTTAGTGCTGCCAACTTTATCCAGAAACAAGAACCTAGAAAACCACAAGATAAGTAGACGCAACAACAACAACCTACAGATAGATATCAATCTAACGTAATAAATTTCATTTAATTTTTCTGCCGCAGGGCTGCCAACTTATTTGAAAGAATTCATAAATAAGCAAAAAAAAAAACCTACTTTTTTGGCTTCTTGGCCAATTGATATTTAGATATAAGTGGAGTAGTTCGACTGCTCGCAAATCTACTATTTCCCGCCGACACAATGGTGGCTCTAGATGTGGGTGGTGCTTGGGGTATATTCAATGATACGGCCGGTGATGGTGTTGCAGTTGATTCTACTTTAGGTACAGCGGGTGTTTTGTTGTTTGTACGTCGCCTTTGATTACCACCACGACGCGGGGGTGTTATCTGTAATGGAACCGGATGTGAACCCGATGGTGATGGTGTAGTTCCTGTGCCAAGCAAAGAGTTTCTCAACTGTTGCCTTATTTCGGGTGTAATTATTCTATGTCCTTCGTCGGTGCTACCAGCTGCTGATGCTGTTCTACCCGGTGGTGTTACCGATAAGGCACTACTATTCGTTGTCATGCCATGTATACTTATGGAACGACTTATGTCTTCGGCTTGCTGATTATTCTCATTATCTATGGTCCTAACCATATTGTTGATCCTTTGACGCATTTCACTCTCCTGGGTCAAGCGACGCCTTTGAATATTACGCATTAATTCATATTCTTGCCAGAAATTATAGGTCATCTCTTGAGTATTACGCACAATTTCCTGTTGTAGTCTTTGGACAACATTTTGATCAGGCGGCTGTGCACGTTCTTTGATAGACTCCTTGGACATGATGTTCGATAATGATTCGAGTAGGGCAGTTGTTTCAATATAGAAATTTGGATAGAGATACAGAGACACACTTGGAATAATTATTGAAAATTATAATGAAATGAACGCAAAAATTTAAGTTGACAGCCCTGTCAGAAAAATCTAAATCGGCAAAACCATGTTCTATATCGTTAAGGATCAAAGTAGCAAGACACATTTTAACAATTTCTTTACATTGTGCTTCAATTTTCTACTTTATTGAATTATTAATAGTTTTTTCCGCACCGAACTACAGTTTTCTTGTAGTTGCATTCTTAAATCTTCCAAATCCTTCAATGGGTTAGTGAATTCCTGACCCGGAGTCCTATTTTATCCTAATGACACTTTTCAATAGAATGAAATGGATATGAAGAAGGAAATGGGGCTTTATTTTATAGGTTTTGTTATAATTTCAACCAAATGAATAAGCAGCTCTACATATGTATTGATTGTTAAGAAGCATGATATATTTTAGCAGTTTCTTTACTTTGTGCTTAAATTTTCTACTTAATTTAATAATTAAAAGGTTTTCCCGCACCGTCCTATAGTTTCCTTGTTTCATTCTTAAATTTTCCAAATCCTTGGATGGATAAGTCAGTTGCTGACTCGGAGTCGTATTTTATCCTAAGCAATGAAATGGGGCTTTATTTTAAAAGTTTTGTTATAATTTACTCCAAATTAATAAGCAGCTCTACACATTCATTGTTAAGAAGAAGCGTAAAGGTTAAGTCTTTATCATAATAATTTCTGTTTTGTTTAGCGGGACTTAAAATATGAAACTTAATAGTTAGTTTAACACAGTCAACATTACCATAAACCTCCATTTTAACAAGTGGACAGGTACAATCGTTACTTCACTCATAAAGTTGGCAGCCCTTTAACCATAAAACAACTAGCAATAGTTTTACTAACTGTACAAGTACATTTTCGTTACAAAAATAAAGGAACCCCTTTATCATTTATTACTCAACAGCCACTTTGTTCCATTCGCTACAAGTTGGCAGCCCTTTTAACTATCCAAATCGATTGAAACCAATAAATTTAGCAACTTATATTTGCCTTCACCTGCTGTCACTTGAATCATCACTATTATCAACATTCAAATGAACCCGCATAAACTATGCCACTCTCAATTTGGGCCACCCGTTGGGCACTTTGCACTATAAATTCCAAAAAACAAAGCAAAACAAAAACAGAAAAAAAAAAATCAAACATACACAAAGAAATCAAGAAAAAAAAAAGGAAACGAAACAACCTTTTGCAAATTAATTAACGGTACATTTGGCTGACTGAGACCCCCTAAAACACTCTTCAGACACGCAACACACACACACACTCCAAGCACTCAGACACCTGAGTAATCAACTTTATGTGGGCATGGCTGGCATATATTGCGACTCTTTTTGTGTTGAACTCTGCTGGTTGTACCTACTTCTTATAAGCACCGACAATAAATCACGGATCAGATACATACACATATATATATATATATATATATATTCAGCAACAACAACAACACACAATACAATCAACATCAACAGCAAATGTAACGTTATTCATCACAGGTGGTATAAATATTTTTAACTCAAACTGACAACAAACGCGCGCGCTGATTCTGATACTTAAAATAATTTACACCCATGATTTCTGGGTCACAATAATTAATAATCAAAAAGGAAACAAAAAAAAAAACAAAAATTCACGAAAAATGTTTAAACAAAAGCAAGAAAAAAAGAAAAAAAAACTTGGTCGACTTTTTGGCGCATGACTTGAAGGATTTTCAATGCCCATTGCCATAAAAAGAGAGAAACATTAGCTTCGCTTGATCTGAGAGAAGATAAAGAAGAACATTTCTTCTTTTTGCTCATCATTAAAGTTAGAGCTATTAAATTTAGTATAAAGTCAGCGCTCATTTGCAAAGCAGCTTGACTAAATGTCCCCATCACGACCTACCTGCGCACCCGCCCAGAAAATAATTTAAAGGAAAATTTTCATTACACATTCTTATGAATTTTCCAAGAAGACTTGCTACAAAAGCTGTTACTAATTGCTAGTTATATCCCCATTAAACCACAAATGGTTACAGGGTATCGTTAGGTCGGCACCCTAATTTAACTAAAGTCATTTAAGGTTTTTTTTTTTTTTTTAAAGTCAAAAGTTTTGTCATCGCTTTGGCGCATGCGAACAACAAATAATCAATCAAATTGTCTCTTAAAACAAATCACTCGAATTTCATGTGCAACTACTACAAACGAAAAGAAAAAAAAAAAATGAAGCCAAATTACAGACAAAGAGACAGAATGTCCGGGGACTGACTGACGGACGGACTGACTGACTAACTGACTGGCAAGTTTGGCAACTTCTCTTTGATGGACGTCGGTCGTCGGTCACGATTTGCATGTGCGACAACTGTTGCCAGATTCCTACCAACAATCAGCCAGAGCCTACCAACAACAAATCGCCAGCACATTGAACTGTCATTGACACCGGCACAACTTGGTGACTTTGTAGAGAGTTTGAGAACGCTGCTGCTTGCCGCTACAGTCACACAACAACAGCAACAATAACATCAACGTCTAAGCGAGAGTCTCTAGAGACAAGACAAGAGACACCTGTAGCAACAAAATACAACATAGCACAACAGAAAAGTTGAAAGGCAAAAGGCGAATTGCGGCACGCGCACAGTGGTTTAAGTGTTGATAATTATTGTTTGAAATAAGAAGACTAAAAAAGATCTTCATAACATAAAGTTAAATGTCATAAATGCTAAGCCATTTGAACCATTTTTGCTTTTGTTTTCACTTCAATTGATAAGTTTCATATTATAAACAATTCTTTCGAAATTCATTCAAACATTAAGGAATATTAATATTAATTAAAGTGTAGGATATATCAACCTAACTATATTTTACAAGCACTGGCAACTAAGGCCTTCGGCTTAGACGAAAAACTACATCCATACACTAGCCTGGGATTCGAACCCGGAATATATATTTTATTACTAAATGAAAATCAAAAAATTTAATACTTGAATAGTTATAATTATTTGATCATATATTGAATTGACCTCTGTTCAATTTGTATTATAAACAACAGATGTTAAAACTATTTTATATATCAGGCAATATTTTATATATCAAGGGTTGTATCTCAACTTAGAGGGAGAAAAAGTTAATTGCAATAGTTATTGTAAATTTATATAAATATTAGAAAACACGGAGAACACTTATTGCACATTAAATACTATGTATATTGATAAACTTTTAGGGTATTTTCTATATAACAAAAAGGTACGAGGAAGCAACATAAACTGGACTTGAGAACAGCTGATCGAATTCAAGCCAACAGCTGTTTATCACATAGACAAATTCGAAGAGCTTCATCACTTCACAGGTTAAAAACAGCCAAAACTGGAAATTATATTGGTTAAATATTATTGTTGTGTAACGATATGAACGAAAAGCAGCTCTGAAATCTGTAATGAGAGAAGTATGTATGCCAACACAGACTTTACTCTTAAAGTCTTGTCTCTACAAAACGTTCTACAAACCAAGGACCGCCGCATAAACGAAGATTTCCCAATAAAAATATTATATTTCGAACTCGAACAACTTCGAATGAAATTATTCTAAGCCCGTTATCGGAAGCATATTCAGGTAAGGGTTAAGAGGTTTCTGAAGCCCTTCAAGTACTGTGCCTAAAAGATTTTTTAGGGATGTTTTCTACTTTTTGTCTGACGAACGTTTGCTTTTCCACACACTTTTGCCTCACTGTGCCTCATGTGCTTCTTTGGGTGGGTGCGGCAGTCAGTCAGTTTTACCAGTAGCCAACAGCTGGACCTGCCTCTCTGCTCTCCCCCCTCTCTTCAGTCATCATGATGTGCAGTGTTGAGGGGTCTTTTACCAGGAGTCTGCGCGGCCAATTACTGGAAACAAATTCGAATTCGAATGCGAATGCGCATTGCGCACATTGAAAATTGTGGCAAGGTTGGTAATTTAAGACTCACGCCCCAAAGAGTCAGAGCGCCGAGAACCGTTTTTTTATTTTCCGTTTGTTTTTGTTTTTATTATTGGTGGGTTTTTTGTTGTTGTTGTTGTTGTTGTCGCACACATTTGGAAATCCGTTTGGTGATTGAATTGCTGATTTAACGGTTGCTGTTGTCAAATTAATGGACATTCATTCGGGGCGCGAAACACCAACTGAGAGAAAAACGTGGCTAAAAAGGAAAATAAAATCAAACGGTAGTTTCATTTGATATTTCTTGCTTGTTCTTTATTTTTTTTTTTAGCTCGTGGTATTACTACTACTACTATTATTATTATTATTGCTGGTTTGTCATTTGCTGTTATTAATGTAGTTATTAAATATGTATTTACAATTGCCCCTTCTGTGCGGTGGCAATTGAAGTTGCAGTGGTGCAGCAACCAGCGGTGCAGCCAGCATTGGGTGCAGTATTTTGTTTTCTTGATAGGGTTCACAGTTGGGTGTCAAAGTTTACCAAAAAAGTTCTTGTCATTATATTTTGTACTTTTGTTTTGTTGTTTCAATTCATGTAAAGTGAAAGGAATTGTCTAGTCTGGCCGCCTTGAAGTTTTTTTTTTTTCTATTTTTTTGTCGACTTAATTAATGACTCTTTTAATATAATTTAATTAGTTGTTAATGATTTCGCTGATTGCAATTTGAGTTTTGCATTTGCAACTGATGATGGCGCGGTGGCACGCCGCCACAAGGCGGGTGGCCCAAAAAAAAAACAGTTAATAGGAGAGTCCACGATGTCAGGGTCGAAGATAAGTAACCTACTATCAAAGTAAATGCTAATGGAATGGTTTAAGAATCGTTATATATCATGAAGATATAACAAAAAGATATGCCCAACAGACAGAAGAATGATTTCGTTACACATTTGAGAAGACAAACATAACTAAATATAAAATGAATTCAGATTTGGTCAACTTATTTTTCTGCATTTACTTTAATAATTCCTTACATTGATTTTTCTGTCATTGACCTCCGACAAATTGACCTAGTTCTCTAGACGATCTCTTAATGAAAGTGGGCGATAACAACAAATAACCAAGTTAAGGCCAATTTAAACATGAGCCACAGGCTAGACAAAATGTTTAATGTTTTAATGTTTAACAAAAAAAAATAAAATAAAATAAAATAAAACAAGTCAACAACAAGTTGCGTGAATTTTGCGTAGACAAATTTTTTGTTGTCAGCTGGCCAAACCCCAAAAAAAAACCTATATGAAAATATGATGGGAGGGGAGATGTTGCAGGGGGCAATTGCATTTTGGTAATACCTTTGCCAATTAGTCAAAGCTTATGAAGTTCTGTTATAGAGAGAGCGTAAAAAGCAGGAGCTTAACCATAGAAATATATATGTATATAGAAAATATTTACGCCAGATGGTGGCTATGCGATAAGAAGAGGGGGATCTATTGATAAGAAGTGGCACCCAGGGATTTGAGTGGGCTTAACCAACTAAAACGAGAATTGGGGCCCAACTCTGGTCGACCTGCCAAAGCACCAAATGATTGATTTTCGATTGAAGGAAAAACTCAACTCGAATATCGTTCGTTGTTGTGTGCCGTGCCTAAATATCATTTTTCCCAACATTTTATTGCTATGGCCAGGCAATAATCTAAATGCTCATATCAAAAACGCATGTCCATGGACGATCGGCACGCAAAGAAAAAAGTTTTTGGTTTTTTCTTTTTAAAGGAAGTTGCTTTGAATTATTTTTGTGCATTTTTTTGTTTTCTTTGCCGTTTTGGACATTTTGTGTGGCAGGAGCGGTAACTCAATATTTAACCACTTACACGTTAATTTAGGCACAAATTGAATTAATAAACCATGTTGAACATTGTGTGCGGTCTTTGGGTCTCTCTTACTTTGCAGTAAGTTCCCTTCCCTGTATGCCAAAACTCCTTTCTCCATATTTCATTAATTTATGCACGGGAACAAGGCAACTCAATGAACCACAACGAACAGCGAAAAGCAAGCAAAAATCAGTGCTAGGTGCTGAGTTAAAGCAAAGACTTTCGAATTACCCTTTACGAAGTGGAGACTAATAAAAAGTGCACTAAACTTTAAGGACTAAAGAAGCTAACGAATGGATAAAGAAAGGATACTACTAGTGTCTAAATTAATAAACTAAGAAACAAACGGAAGGGAGAAAGACTAAAACTAAATTAAACTAAATCGATTCAGTAGTTAAGAGATCATTGAGAATACTTCTATACCTTTCCCCATATATAGTAAAATTCCATATAGTCGGACGTGCGAGTATCTGAATCTTAGTAATATAATTTATGTTTAAATATTTGAAAAGTTAAACTTATAACTTTTTTTCGTGATGTGCTTAAGTTAACTTAAACAAATATTAATGGAAATTATTGTTCTTTAGTAAAAGTTTTGAGAACTTTTATAATTTGAAAATTAAAATATTAGTGCTTGAGGTCAGAAAAGGATCTACAAACATTTTAATTCGAAAACTGGTAAGTTCTGTCATCAGCAGTCTTTGTGCCACTCCTAAAAAGCTAAAACTAGTTGAGAATTGTAAGAAAACGAAGCAAAAACGATAAAAAACAGTTGTCATTGTTTTTTATTTTCTTAAAAATGGTAAAAGTTCAAACATAACAGTTCATTGAGTAATAGAAAAACTGATTCAACAATCCTTCTGCCACGTTAGCATATGCCATCCCTAATATACCCTCTCAGCACATTATTTACAGGGTATAAACACTAAAAATTTGAATTTACAAGCACGTAACTTGCCTCCTCTTCTTTATGTACCTCCCATACTTCTGATTTAAGCTCTCCTGCACATTCTGGCAGTGATTGGTTTCGACATTTCCCCCCTTTTTTGCTAAACTCTCCTCTTTTTTGCCACTTGTAAATTAGAACACGAACGAAAGCCAAAAAAAAAATGCACTAAAACAAAAAAGGAGGATATGTTGCGTACACAATTTTTGCATGTTTGGTACACCCCATAAAAATTATTCTCCATGGTGGCTTAACCTCCGGCAAGTGTAGGACACAAGTTCAGACGACACGGAAAATGTAAAAGAGCGAACTTTTGTGTTTTTTTTTTTGGTTAGGTGCCTAAATATGACTTTCATTTACACCTTGATGTATGGTAAGAGATCCTGGGTAAGTTTTTGTAATATAGCAAGTGCTCCTAGGGCTACAAGGTATTCTTTGATGTAGCCGAAATTTCTTTTAAAATAACCTAAAAACCAGAAAACTTATTTATTAATATATATTGACAAAGGAAAAGAAAACTGTAAGTGAAAAATATTTGCTTTAAAAGAAAAGCAAAGAAAAGAAAAGTTTTGTAGAATCTAAGTGCCTAATTATATCTGTTTAGAAACAATTATTAAAATTTAAGCATTGCTTTCATATAATTTTGGAAATTTGTATTAAGAAGTTGTCATATATTTAATGAGGATATAAATTTCATAGAATAGAATAGAATGTATAGAAACATTTAATATTAATATACGGTCTATATTAAATGACAATATGTCCATCAGTTTTACACTCTTAGAAAGAATAGAGCTAAAAAGGTCCTCTTTTTCCCTTTAACTTTTGAACAAGAGTGTAGAAAAAGAATTAACTTGGCATTTAAAGAAATAAAAAAATATATCTCATTCCTGGACAGTCGTGAACAATAAATTTTTCCCCATTTTTTACTTATTCTTACACCTCAATGTACTTTTGTACGCCTTTCCTCTTTTTTCTTAGATTTAAGTAGATTTTTTTTAGAACATTTTAGTACTCGTAAAAAGCACAAGAGTAAAAGTAAAAGTATCCAAAATTCATCTGGTTCGCCTAGTCGAATAAAAGAATTTATTTCAACTAATTGCCTTGAACTAATTTGTGCACTTAAACACATTTTGTTCTAGATATTTTTTTACACTTAAAAAATTTAGAAAGAACTATAAAAAAATGCGTTCAATATGTTTGAAGAAATCTATCTAAAGCCCTTATTTTATTATAAAAACTTTTCAATCCATTGCAAGTAAACAAAATTATTTATATTTTTCTATCAAAAAAGTTTTATTTAATTACTCTTAGAAACTTTTTAAATTTATAAAGAAGTATAAGAGTTAAGTAATTTATTGAACTTGACAACAAATTCTTCTTAACGTGACCAAAAAGTTTTAGCCAATAACTTTTTAAAGTACTCTCTCTTTCACTCTCTCCCCATTAGTCAAATTTATTTCCTACAATGCTTTAATTCTGTTTTTTACTTTATGACGTGCACGGTCTCATTAGTTTTATACATTTGACTTGATTTCCATTTATAGTGCCATGTCTCGAGCATTACAATCCTTCTTTATAAACATTTATTTCTTTCTAACCAACCAACCAAAAAAAAAAGAGACGACGAACAGAAAAATAACGAATTCCAAATCTTCAAAAGAACGGTGAAATAAATCATTTTAGCCTGCGGCAGGTCTTGTCGTCTGCTGCACCAGATTCAAAAACTCAGTTCTCAGTTTTGGCTTTTGTTAATGGTGTTGCCGTTTGGTAGTGGTGTCGCTCGATCGTTCGCTGGCTGACTGAATTGTTGTTATGACTAATAAAATGTTAACATGCAAAACATTCGCGCAAAATGCAGCAAAAAAACTGAGAAAAAAAATGTCAAAAGCCAGCAACAAGTTTTGGGTTGGATTCTTCCAGAGATTGTGTGAGTGTTTGTGTGTAAAAGATCAATGGTCAAGTTGCCAAAAGTTGTGATTGCATATGTCGAGAAAACAAAACGAAACCCTTTTTTTCTTATACTTCCTCCCCCCTCCTCTCTGACCACGCTGACCGACGACACTTATATAGGCATTTAACCTGTTGGCTTGGTAGCCTCCTCATGATTCATTGGACATTGAGTTACGAGTTTGTGCCAATTCTTTGATTTCAGTCTCTGAATGTTATTTTACAAAGAAATCGTGTCTCTTATCACACAATAAGCAACGGCAACTGACAAGGCCCACTGCTGCATCTCTCATTCCCAAAATCGTATACAAATGATTGCTTAAGAGTATATTTACTACACATTCCACAATGTAAAGTCGCCTGTGCTTTCTCCTCATTTTCCAACTATCAATTAAAGCCAACAATTTTCCTCAACCTCAACTCAATTAAAACTCATTAAACCATTTACCATATTCATAAAATAACAATAAGGCGCAAAGTTGAAAAAAATACTATAAAAAAAAAAAAAAAACTTAAAATGCATTTGGTATTTTATTCCACCTCCGCATCCCAGCCATACCCCTCCATGGTCTCTCACTCTTAATGCATTTGTCATGAACCTGCCAAAGCAGCATCAAGCAGCAGCAGCAGCAGCAACTGCCTCAAATCTACCGACCGACCTGCTCTCTATTGTGCACATGATGAGGCTCTGGCTCTGACTCTGGTTGGAGGAGGCTGCTGCTGATGCTGATGCTAAGACCTGAGACCCATGGACCTCAGCAGACCTCGGCCACGGCCCCATTGGCGGCCTTTTTAAGGCTTACAAGTACACGCTAATGGTCAAACAACTAACCAAAAAAGAAAACCAACAATGAGGTAAGCTTTGGAGGGGCATTAACTTCACACAAACTATTAGACGACTTTGTTGATATCCTATATAAAAAAAATCAAATGGAAAGTAGAAATTTTTTGACTCATTAAATATAGAGTCGAGACAAATAGAAATAAAAACTAAGAAATATTTTTAATATATTACTTAAACTTAAAATATAGATTTTGAAAGATTCACATAGATGGGAATTCGAAATTACTACTAAACAGGGGGGAAAAATAGAAAGTCGAACTTTTTACTTTACAATAAATGGAAAGAAACTACTAAATAGATACTAAATATCATATTTTGAGGAATAAATGTTATCCTAAATATATCCTAAAATAACTATCTATATCTATCCATATTGGAGATTATTATATTGTTTATAAGTTTTACTTTTAAAGTTTTGAATACTGTTGTGAGTTTTTACCGATTTAACCAACTAAACAGTCCAAGAAGAGGATAAACTATTATTTAAACATATTTGTTTTTTGCATTAAAATATTAAACGTAGTTTTACATTTTTATATATATTTGGTTTCCAGTGGATATTGTCTTTAACTTTGTTGAAAAACTTCAAAATTCAAAGATATTTTTATTACTAAATAATAAAAATTATAAGTGAAATAAGAAATAACCAAAAAATAAATGCTAATAATTAAGTAATTTAAATATTTTATAAAAATTAAATGAATTCGTATTTTACTGCATTTCAACTTTTTTTTGGAACTCCACCATCTTGTAGAAGAATGTCTAAACTCATTAAAACTTCAGTCTAAACTCAACAAGGCATTATTTTTACTTATGTAAAATAATAACTGTAATAAAATAATTTTAAATCAAAAAATTGAATTTTAAACACTTGAAATCCATTAAAAAAATATAAAGAGATTTTTGCATAAATAAATCAGTTACAATCTACTCCCCTAAAACATAAAAATAAAATACATTTGTTTGTTGAGAAATTGTTTAATAAACAAACAATAAAATTTATTACTATTGTTCAATAAAAAATAAAAGTGTGCTTACAATTATAATAAGTAAAAAATAGTAAAAAAGATACTGCAAATGCAAAATTTATGTACTATTAAGATAAAGGCAAAAACAGAGCTTAAAATTGATACAAATTTTTCAATATTAGCTATGAGAGGTGGATATTCCTTAAATGAAAATTTCCTTATTAAAGTTTATTTATAATCAAATATTGAATAAAAATATACAGCCATGCAAACAAATAAGATATTGGCCAAGAAACTAGACTAATGTATCATATCCCCATGCTAAACCCGAATCTGAAGTCACAATATTCAGATTATCTCGTTTTCGGTAGATATTAACTTTCGAAATGTCGAGATTTTGTTTAGTTTTTATTAAATTGTGTTCCAAAAAATAGCCTAATTTCAAAATACTAAGGTTAGCTTTGATTTCAGCTCATGAAAAAATGACAAACAATTTCAAAGAAATGGAAAAATTTTGTATTAGCGTTTACGAAACCCAAATATTGACTTTTATAAATTTGAATTAACAATTTCTTGAAGACAAAATTGTTTTAAAACATTTAATATTAAAATAAAATAAGTTCTATTAAACTTTCAACAAGTTAAACTAATTATTAATTGAACAACTTTCATATAACTTTATATAAATCACAAACAAAGATCGTTATCTTCAATACAAAATCCATCATATCCCATATATACTCATTTTCTCTTTGTCCCGATCCTCCTCCATCCTCTCTTGCTTCGTCTCGGTTTAAGTACATAGCCTAGCCGCCGCACGCTGCCAACATTATAAAGAAATTGTAATAACAATAATGGCTCAATAATTTATTGATAAACCTCAAAAAAAAAAAAAGCAAGCGGAGAAGTTGAAGTCGCTTGGGCTATTTGGGGGGAAAATTGTATGGCAGGTCACCTTAATTCTATATAAATACATGTAGGAGAAGACGTAGACAACGGTACTTGATTTGATTCGATTTTCAGTCATTTTTTTTCTCCTCTTCTTCTTCTTCTACATTTTTGTGTGCTTTTTGGTAACTTCATTTGATTCAAAGAGTTTTTTTGGAGAGAGAGAGAGCAAAAAAGAGAAGAGAATCGTGACTCCCACATTTTAACCCTTGACCTCTGGCCACGAGCGAATGAAGTTTAAATTCAACTTTTTTTTTCAGTATATATATGTATATAAACTTATATTTTTTTGATTTGGGCACAAGCCGACATCATTGAGAAGAATAAGAGAAAAGCAGAAGGAAAAGATGGCAAGGTAAAGGAACAGTCCCGACCCTCACAGTTTTTGCTTTCTTTTCAGAAATTTTGGTTGAACAATCATAAAATTTATTACCTTTTTGCTTCATTTTTATTGTGCAAATTCTTGAACTCCAAAAAAAAAACAACTGAAACAAAAAAAAAAAAAAAAAATGACAATAAATCATATGCAAAAAAAAAAATAAAGAAAAAAGTCAAATATCGAAAAGGGAGAAAAAAATGTACGGCACGAGTCGGTACATTGTCTTTTAGCCCAAAACTTGATGTTTGACCATGATCAAAAAGGGAACTCTGGACGAAAAATTGTTACATGAAAATGAAATTTTTTTGGTTATGGCATTTCACCAAACTTTTGGAAGCTTATTGTTTCTGTAAACAGAAAAGCATGAAATTTGATGCCAAAGCCTGAAGCCAGTTAAAATAAGAGTGATTTTTGCATAGTCTACTTATTTTCAACAAAAAAGTTAAAACAGCAAAAAATAAACATGCAAATTTGTTGGAAAATGGTTCATAATTTAGTTTAAAAAGTGTATTCTGCATTTTCTTTTTGTTATTTTTTCTTTTTCATTTTATTTCTTATATCTTCGTTTAAAAAAAAAACAGCACGCAGTCGTCATTTCTTAGCTTTATTAAAGTTTATAAAATAAAAAAATAAAAAAATAAAAAAAAAATCTTAAAATTTAGGATTGTCGAACATTAACAGAATGAAACTCAAAATTGGTGAAGAAACAAAATATAAAATTGTTATTTTGTCTTAGTTTTTTAGTATTTTAATTACGACAATAAGACCTTGTTTGTTATATCCTTATAAAAAAAAATCAATCTTCGTTTGTAATGTGGAATTTGTAAAGCTTTTTTCTATCATAATCTTAATTCCATCAAGATTCCGCAAAAAAAAAAAAGAATTCTTTTTTAATGGACTTGTCACTGATCAAAGCTGATTTCAAGTCAAGAGGGAGCAATGACAAAATACTATATAGTAGAAGTATAATGAAATACAGTATCAGTCATTGGGAATCGACTCTGTGATATCCTTGAATATGTAAGAATTATAAAATTAAGAACTGAATTGGTAAACTAATGAAAAATGATACATTTTAAAGTGCTTATAGTTTATGAAAGTAATAAAAAAAAAATGACTAAATTTTAGAGTCCTTATTGTTTTTGAAGGTTTTTTTTTAAGTTTTAGCTATAATTCGACTGACTAGTTGACAAATATTTGGAAATACTTTTCTATATAAACTAAAAAGGGCATATACAGTAGATGCCGGCTATAATTAACCTAAAGCTTATAGCGAAGAACTATTTGGTTGGTTTTCATACAATTTTGTATGGATGCACAATCGGCTATAACGAATATCGGTTAAAACATTGCTATATTGTAAGTCCCTGAAGTATCGTTATAACCAGCATCTACTGTATACTTATTTCCCTTACTCTACATACTTATTTAAGCATAGTCTTGAAATAAATGCTTTACTCTTTGTAACTTTTTCAAGGTTTCAGTTAAACCTTTTACTAAAGTTGGTTGGTTTTGGATAGATAAATCGCAATCAATTTAAAAACTTATATCTAACTTCTATCTGAGGATATCTTGTGAACTATATACAATCATACATATATGTATATACTCATTTCTCTTAGTCTACATACTTATTTAAGCATAGATTTGTAATGATTCTTTACCCTTTGTCCTTATTTAAAGGCTGAAGGAAACACTCTTCTTAACGTTGGTTGATATAGGAGAGATGAATCGAAATCAATTTGAAAACTTATTTGTAACTTCTAACTGAAAATATCTTATAAAATCTATTAGTCCTCAAAGGACATCATCAACTAACCTAATGACTGACAGGACCAACGCAAAAACAATCGGATACCCTCAAATAATGATGCTGGGCACTTTAGAAAAATGCAACTTTTATTTTTTATATTCAACCAATTTATGTAGGTATCTACATAACCTTAACTAATGCCAATTCCAACTCCCATTTCTCATATTCAATCAATTTTAGTATAGCCTACATATACTACACACATTACAGGGTACCCCAAACAAAAAGGAGAACAAAAGGAGAAACAAATAAAAAGAGAGAAAAGAAAAAAAATCACATCAGTGTCAGTTTTTAACCTGTTGCAGGGAACGAACACGAAACACACCTCCAATAAACAAATGATCCAATTGTCTGTCCTCTTCTGCATGACTTAATATTTTCTGAACAACAAATTTTTCAAACGAAAAAATCAAAAAAGCCAAAATCAACATAATAAAAAGTAAAAAAAAAAAAAAAAAAAAAAAACACAAACCATGACGAAATCTTTTTTGATGTGGGAAATGTCGCTTTTGAGCCAAACCGACAAGTGTGTGTATGTGTGTCCCTTTCCCCACTAACCCTCTCTAAGGTCCAATCAGTAAACCGGCAGCAGCCAGCAATGGAATATGAGATGTTGCTGGGATTAGCCCAAAAGCATTCGATCAACAAAAAAATTTAATCCTTATTTGGTTTCTATTTCTGTTGTTGTTTTATAAGTTGATTTTTTTTTTGTCGGTTAATTGGCGGCGACATGTGTTTGGGTCACTCAAGTGTGTGTGTTTGTGTGTGTGTCAGGAGGAAGTGTACGCGTATATCTAGGCTTGGGAGATTTATTTTGATGCCGGTTACATCAAATGGACCAAAAGTTTGACGGATTTTTTTTTTGTCTCTTAGCCTCCTCCTCTCTCCACATCGGCTTTTGGTTTGATCCGCTTTTGCAGCAGAGGAGGGCCCCCAAAAAACAAAACAGCTGAAATTATGTTTTAGTTTTCATTTTTTTTTTTTTTTTTGGGTGATGGGAACGTATTAATGTTTTTTTTTTTTTTTTGTTGAGGGGATTATAAGTTGGATGCATAATTATGTCGCCATTGATAGATGGCTCAAAAGTTTTCCATGAACTCGATAAAATGAAGAGAGAAAATAATATATGTAATAATAATGAAAATACAAAAAAGGAGCAACGAGAATTAAATGTATTTTGTGTCTTTATACAGGAGAAGTAAAAGTGTTGTAAGGCCTAATATGAAAAATTAAACTATTTTATTTCCTTTGAAGTACAAGCTTGGGCAGATAAGTTATTAAAATAAAAATGTTTAATTGAAATGAGCTTTATTTTTTAATATTATTTTATTTTCTTAAATAATTAATACTTTTTAGAAGTAGGCAAGCAAAAGAATTTTAAAAATTTCCATAAGGAAGATGTGAAAGAATCATAAAGGTCTTAAAATGTTCCATCCTAAATGTGATAAGTAACTTTGGCGTGGAGAACATTCAAGTTTGGCGGCTTTGGCTGTTAAAGTAATAAAGTAATTAAGAAACCTAAACTCCATTCATTATAATGATTGTACATCAGTTATATCTCAAACTGAAGCATAAAAAAATGACTAATCGTTCAAGTGACAAACTTGATAAATAATTCACTACAGAACATTTTAATGATATTTAAAGAATCAAATATCTGAACGTGTCGAACAAGCCAAGCTTACCTTTCCTTCAATAAACCAAAGAAGTTAATCTATCTTGATTTCTACTAAAGCAATTTAGACAAATTATAACAATATGTAACTAGTTTTGTGATATACAAAACAATTTTATAGAAAGATTTGGAATTCAGATTTGGAAAGATTTTCTAATCGGTTGTCATTTACTATACATAGGTAAAAAGGGCATCAAAACTTTTAAGAACCAAATGAGACACATTAAAAGTAATTAATAGTTAAAGAGCAATAAACAAAAGGTGAAAAAACAATTATTTCCTTATAGGACACTTATGTAGATAACATAATAATACGTCATCTAAATGAAATTACAATTTCTATAATTATGTTTCAATTTTATAGAAACTTAAATTGCTTGTTTCTAAGATAAGAAGTTTATACTTGTATAAATCTAGAAATTGTATAAATTATGTTTTTATAAATCTGAAAATTATATTTTGTAAACTCCCACAAAGAATCTTTATTTTGCTTATTCAAAATTAGAGCAATTATAGAAAATAGCTCAACTAAATGCCACTCAAACTAATAAAACTGACAAATAAAGTCAATCCTTTACTTTCAAAAGATGGTTAAAACACGATTAAGACTAACTTATATAAATCACCAAATATATATTAAAAGCTTCTAATCTTTTACTTTAAGGTTATCAAGATGAAAAATCTTTTCTTTTTTTTACGTTTTCCACTTGACAAAGATTTTGTGGTCACACAGTTCAAATGCTCAATAATTGAACCTGTTCCACCTTTCTCATTTAACTCCATCATCTCCATCATTTCCGTTTAGTTTTTATTGTACCAATAAAATTAAACAATCATAAAGCAAATTTACTGCAACGTGCAACAAATTAAAACATCATAAAAATCCAAGGCAGATCCAAACGAGATCTTTGGTTAACCGAAAAAAAAAGAGTAAAGACGCCGCCGCCGCCGTGCCAAAACGCGAACAGAAGTTGAGCGGCGACCACAAATTAGACGCCGCCTCCTACTCCTTCTCCTTTTTTTTCCTTGGCTCCTTTAGAGCCAAGTTGAAATGAAGCAAAGTTAACTACTAACTAACTCCATAGCTAATGATGACCTTTTCACTGCGGCACGACAACTTAAGGTCATAAACAATCAAAACGCCGCTGCTCCGCACTGCTTGTTGGCTTCGTTGCTTGGTGGCAATTGGCATCAACTTTACACAGGGACTCTCCTCTTCTCTTCTCGACTAAAGTCCACCAAACTTACAGATGTCTGAGAGAGACTCTGTCTTAGCAGCAGCTACCAACACCAAACACCGTTGCTGCTAATAGTTAATAATAATTATTATTTCATTTTGTGGCAGCAGAGCAAAGTAACTCCCACCAGCTTGACACCAACACTAGCCGCCAAAGTTAAAACAATAAGACGACAGGCCCACAACCGAAGGAAGTGGTAATGGTAGTGTGCTTCGAGGACAATGGGATATATAAGTGAAAGTTTAGTTCAAATTTAACTAAATTTTCAAATAAGAGAAAAGAGAGAGCCCGAAGAAGAAGGTAAAGTCGTGGACTGATAGATTAATAGTAATTTATCAAGTTTAAAAGAAGCTTAATTTTAGGAAATGAAACAAAAATTACATAAAATTTACCACAAATTAAAAAAGGAGGATACAGAAAAGACCAGAAAAGAAAATAAAGCCATAGATCGACAGATAAAAAAGATTTCAACGAGTCTATAAGATGCTAAATTGTACAAAATAAGCCAAAAATTACATAAAATTTACCCGGAATTCAAAAAGAGTATGAAAAGCAGACAAAAAAAAGAAGATAAAGCCAATGATCGACAGATAGAAAAGATTTAACAGGTCTATAAGACGCCTAAACATGGGATATTATCCAAAAACTACATAAAATTTACCCAAAATTCAAAAAGAATATTAAAAGGAGACCAAAAAGAAAGGGAAAGGCAAAAAATGATTGATGGGAAACTGTTCATTCAGTCTGTAGATTGCTAAATCTTTCTAATCTTATATATGCCCATACCGAAAGGAAACATGAAACGATCCTTAAACCGTTTCAGTTTTGAAAACCAAGACAATGATTTAGTTTTAGAATTGCTAAAGGTGAAATGAATTAATGTCAGAAAGCAAAACTTCTAAACTGTTAAGGATAAAGTGCAAAAAAAAAAGGTAAGTTTCTTCATATTTCAGTTATATTCCTTTAACATTTTGAAATCACAACAAAAGATGTAGCTATTAACATACTAAAGTTATCGTTCTTTATGACATTTTTAAGATTCACTATACAAAAACGAAAACGAGAATTGAAATAGCAAAAGAAAAGTTAACAAAATTTAAACTTCCTCTTTTTGTAGGTTATCACAAAAGCGCCAGAACTAGTTGAGAATTACAACTAAATGAAGCAAAACGATTGAAGCCAAAAAGCAGACTTTCAGACTCTTTAACATCAAGTATTGCAACCTTTACAAATATGAAGTAAAAATAATATTTTCCGCCACTTTTTGAGCCATAACTTTCCATAGTCCTTGACTGAAACACACAACGGTAACATGGCGTGTTTGTTTATTGCGCATGCCCAACCGACAATCGTCGCACTGGCATCGAAAGCCAACTCCTCTCCATCACCTTCAACTGCACACAGACACCCTTGCCCACCACTCCCTCCTTTTGCATTGACTTTACCATATTTGCTGCTTCACTTTAGCCCACTTAGAGGCGGTGGCGGCAGCGGCAATAGCGGCAGATCACCAAGTCAGGATCTAACGTTAAGCCCTCTCTGTTGGCCCTCTCTCACGCGATAGTTATCCTAATGGTTTGACTTTCGTTTGAGGTTTTCTGAGCTTTGTTGTGTGTGTGTGTGTGTGTGTGTATGTGGTTAGTTTTGTGGCCAACATCTATCAGAGAGCGAGGTTGTACATTTTTTTTTTTGTTTTAAGTGAGATGTTGGTAATAAAGCAGCAATTTGTTAACTTTCCAGCCAGGCCAGGCTAGAGCGCAGGCCGGCGCAGGCAGTCAGCTCATTTAGCTACCTCATTGGCGGCTCTTGTTCACTCGTTGGCGGTTGATCGTGATTGTTGTGGGAAAGATTCCAATTCGTTCCTCCCCCATCTACTCCCCCTTTTTTCCATTCACTCACTCTCTAGCTTAGCTCATCATTATATGCATTCTACGTACTCTATTTAGTATCCATTGTTCTTAACACTGAGTTTGTATCAACTTGAAAACGGTAGCCAAAAGTAACTCCACACATGTGGGAAACATTTTAGAGCATTAACACCCAAAAGGGATTTTGAATTCCCCTCCAAATGTTCTCTCTCTCTCTGTGTCTTTTTTTCTACCTACGATTATGACATAAAGTGCACGTTTTGCTTTTCTGATCGTTCCTTCTTCTGTTTGTGTGATATATCTTTTGGGGCAAGCAATTGACACTTTACACAACATCTTACAAGCCTATATATAAACGTGACCTAGACAAAAGAGAACTTAAAAAGCGAATCCCATTTCCCATTTGCATGGGGCAAATGTTAAAGAAACAACGAAGCAAGAAATACTCTGCAGAATAGTCTAGGAAAGAGTTTTAGAGATATAAAGAATCAAGATATATACTAGGAAATGGCGAAATGTTAGTTAGAAATGGATTGAAAAGATTTTACACTCTGTTGGCTTTAAAAATAAACTTTTAGAGAAGGAAAATCAACTATTAAATGAACTGATATAATGGTAAATTGACTTTATTTCAAAAACAGATTCCTTATAGCTATTAATTAATATCATTAGAAATAAAAAGGTTTATATCGGTTTGCCCCTTTGACAATAAACTATCCCATTTTAGAAAGTCTAACTTGAAGTCAATATAGTATAAAGTGTTAATTATCTTTGCTGTTTATTTCTTCTTATCGTTATCTTCTTTCAAATATAACTAACCGAAACTTTGTAACCTTTTGTATTCTTTTCCTGATCTTCTTTCGCTCTTTCACATCATCCATTTGCCATTGACATTTCTAAACTAAGTTTCCTCAAAAAGAAAACGAAACTGTTCGAAAAATAACCGTTAGCAGTTTACAAATTTATATCGGTTAATGTTAGTTTTGACCTTTTCTGGGATATCTTTATAGAGTTCTAAGGACTAGCGTACTCTTATCCGATGACTTTCCTTACAACAAAAGTTTACCCCTTTTGAAGAACTGCTAACAATATAGAGATTAGTTTCGGTTAATAGCCATTTGTTTTTAACCACCTTTTTTGATCAATTTTTCTGTATTGAATTTAAAAGGCCTACAAAAAAAATAGAAAGAACCCTTTTAAAGGTTCATTTCGGTTAAAGGGTGTTCAAAAAATGAAGATTAATTACGCTTAATGGATGTTCCATTATAAACTCAACCTTTTTTTTTTTACTTCTAATTCATTTTCATTGTCTTTTCCATGCATAACCAAGTCTATGTGCAAACCGTTTGACATATTCATGTAACTCAATGAAAACTAACAAAATAATCTTATCATAAAATTCAGTCTAAAGATGCGTTATGCAAGTCAAAATCTCCCCACCATAACCAAGTTTAAGGACACAGACACGATCTGCAAACCAAAAGAAAACAAAAAAAAAATTCTTTATTCGCAATGGGCAACAACAATAAAAATATGAAGCGCTACCAAAAAGTCGTGTAAAGTCAATGTTAATGTTAATGTGCCTATGCCTGGCCTGGGATATGGTGGCTGGCTGCTGCAGTTGCTTGGACTTTGCCAATGTGCCTATTGTTCCTATATCCCGTCGTCGTTGTTGTTGTGGTGGTTGCTGTTGCTTTTGCTGTTCATGGTCGTTCGTTCAAACGACTCCTACGGACTCTCCTCCTCACACACTAAACCGAAATCCAAAACACCAACAAGCACCAAAAAGACCACAAAGATTCCAGAAAATTATTGGCTCTGCGTGCGGAGAAAGTGCACGTTTTGCTTGTTAAAAAGCACGAATTGTAAATGAAAACAACCTGTTAATCTAAATATCTCACTCGATTGTTGTAGTTGTTGCCGGTAGTAGTAGGAGTAGTGGCAACAACAACAACTATTATTATATATAGTCTAGTCGTGTGCATATAACTAGTCGTACATACATACAAAAATCTAACTGTGTTGGCAAACAAATGGCACAAATGTCGAATCTTATTAAAATATCATAACCAGGCCAACACACAAAAAATAAAAAAAACTGGAAGAATTGCTATCTATCAAGATGGTTAAAGAGAGTGGGGAAGAGAAAGAGGTAAAGAAAGAAAGAAGGCGTAGAAATATTGTTGAAAGTCATTTGTTCTTGTCAAATTGTTGCAGGTTAAGGCAAAGATATTAGTTGTATGTTGCATGTGAAGGTTAATTGTAATAAGTGAAGTCAAGTAATAAGATATTTGAAATAATCACAGCTTATAAGAGAAAACAATCAGTTATGACAATATGTTGTTATATATCTATATATGAACACTTCGTGCCAATTGCTTACTAGTTCATTGTGCTTAAATTGGTCATTAAACTTTTAACTGTTAGACATTGTTAATTGAAACGATTTTCATTGGCAGACTTCTTTTCAATGGTAATAAAAGATAATATTTAATTAATGTGGCACTAATACTTACTTATTGATACTAACACTAATACTTATACTAAACACAAACAGAAAAACAAAATATAAGATTCGTTATTTAAGGAAGAGAAAAAGGTTCAAGGAAAAAGGAAAATTACTTAAATAATAAAGTGTTTGAAATTACCGTTGTATCAAAGCAAAGGAACTATCTGTCATCTTTCATTTAATTCGCCTAATCTTGCAACACGGTAACCTTAGTTCATTAGTTTGCTCTGTACTCTGTTTGTACCATTTGGAAACAAAAGAACTCTATATATTATTCCCACACCAAAGTCTTTCATATGTATTATTGCACGACAGCTTACTGCATGGTTGGTTAAAATTATACTTGGGTAGCTCATGAGTGAGTGAGCCAAAATGAATGACTCAACAAACTGAGCCACTTAGCTTGTTCATTCAATATGGCTCATTTTGGCACACCAGCTCCTTTTTGGCTCACTAGCTCATTTTGGCACACTAGTTTTTATGGCACGTTTTGCATTCTTCTCAATTGGTTCACCTCGATGAGCTGCCCTTACCCAAGTATACTTAAAATCCAAACATAAAGCGTTATTTGCCTTACCAGAAAAAAACCCTTTTAAAATAATTATATGCAAAGAAGCATCCTTGTTTTGTTTTGAAATATTATAAAAATTATAAAAAATTTTCATGCTGCCTACATGATTAGCTTTGCATTCAAGTCTCAGTGATAGTAGAGAGTAATCAAATGATTGAATTATTTGATGTGATCATGAAAAAGATATTCCAGTTACAAATAATAGAGTATTATCTTGGTGTTCCCCAATAATTATATAATTGTAATGTATATTATAAGAAATAGTAGACTATTGTTTGTATGAATAAACAAGCTGCCAGTAAATATTGATAGAATGTCAAATTGACGTCTCATTTAAAATAAAATTATCTTTTGTTAAGGAAAAGGACAAAGAGATTTTACCAACTTAACTTCAAACAAGAAACGGAAATAAAGGCGCTGCTTCTGCTAAGTAAGACTGAAGTTTCCAAGCTAGACTTAAAGTCATTAAGAAAACTCACGAGTTTGGCAAAAAAAACTTGTCTCAACTAAGAAAATCAAAGCTAAAGTCACCTTTAAACATAACAATCTTAACTTAACATTGTAAAGTCATATCAGTAAAAAAAAAAATTCTTTAAATAAGAAATGAAATTCTTTACTTCAAGCTAATTTACAAAATTGAGAGCTAGACACAGAAACAGATTTCAGCTATCGAATGACTCACTTGAACAACAACTTGCTCTACATATTTCGATATGTATATATGGAAGTGTGGCGGCTGCTGCTACCGCACCAGCCAGTACACAACTCGGTCAAATCTGCTCCAACTCCTTCAACTCGTCCATTACCCCCTATAACACCTTCTTCACCTCCTTTTGGGTTGTTCCACAAAATATTATTGCCATGTCATAGTTGGAAAGTGAAGTGCCAAGACGTATGGCTCGTACGGTCAGTGGATTGTCCAATTATGTTTAACTCTTTACGGTGGCAATTCAACACACACTCACACTCACACCCATTGAACCATCCACATAGATATGTGTACACACACCACACAATATCAAAATCTCTCTAATGAAGTTTGAAGATCGTCGTCGAAGCGCTACTGTCCAGAGACGCGTAATTTACCTTCTAAAGATTGCGGGTGATTGCCAAGATCTATGGCTCGAGACAATGAGATTGAGAGAAAGAGACATAGAGGAGAAAATTCCACAAAAAAAAAAAAAAACAAAAACAAAACGAGAAAAAAATACCCATTTGCAGGGCTCCCCTCCCTCCTATCAAGTGCCTGAAGCGATTTCATATATACATATCGAGTGCACTTCACACAATTCAACGATTTTTTTTTTTCTTAAATATTTTGTTTTGAAATTGAAAGAGAATCTCTCAATAAACGGGGCAACAGCAGGTTGAATTTGGAGCAAGCCAACAAAAAAAAAAAAAAAAAAAAAAATTAAGAAACAGAAAACATGAAAAAAAAAAGCAGACAAGGCAATTAATCATAAACAACAAAAACTAAATTGCAGAATAATTGTAGAATATTTTTTTGGTTTACTTTCAAAAATATTCAACTAATCGAATAAAATAATAGCAAGCAATTTTTTTTAACAAGAACTAGTTAAATGGAATTTAAAGAACTTGAAAGGATTTATGATGGAATGGAAATTTAAAGGTATAAAAAATGTAATACTATTAGAAATATTTACATAAATACACAAATAATTTTAAAGTGACTATAAAAATGTTAAACTATGCAAATAAAGTTTGTTTCAAACCTTTTCAATCAATTAAATTAATCTCATTGAACTTAAAAAAAAGCAAATAAAAGAAAGTTAGTTAGAAAATAGACAAAAAAAAAGGTTTGAGAATATTGCAAAATTTAACCAATATTTTAATTCAATTTGAAACAATGTTAAAATTGGAGAGTAGGCACCAAAGTTCATATATGTACTAAGAAAATTGTTACCAAATGGCAAGGAAATTGAAAATTAAAATTATTTCGAACTCTCCGCAAATTTAAGATAAATTGAAAAAAAAAAATGTAAGAAAATTTTGACAAAATAAAACAAACTTTTTAAAACTGTATAAAAAATATCAAAGAAGCTAACTTCGGCTCTGCCGAAGTTTGTATACCCTTGCAGCTTCATTGTTTTATTATATAATTTAAAAACAAAATTTTTAAAGTAATTGAAGAGAAAACTCAACTAAAAATTTTCCCGAATTCACCGAGAATCGAATCCATCAAACACCGAACCATCGTGCGACCGATCTTTACGTACTACGCCACCATCCTCACTTAACTCACTTAAGCTAGTTCGACATACATATACATATAGCAAACGCATGGCATCTCGCTCTTTAAATTTCGTTCTGTGCAACAACACAACGCAAATGTTTCTGTCTCTCTCACACACCGCGTGGTGACCAATTTTTGCATATGTATGTGTGTGTGTGTGATTGCTTGGAATTTGTTTTTGTTTCTTTGCTGCCAAAGAAAACTGCTTATTTTACTCGAGGTACCTCCACGTTTTAGTTAATAGCTCCGGTGATAATTATCCGATCCGACTAATTTTTAAACTTTACCTGCTCAATCGATTGGGGAACTTAACTTTTCATGCTTCAACCATGTAGCTTAAAATTTAAGCTCGAAAACGTCTGGCTAAACAGACAGACGGACAGACGGACGGACGGACAGACGGACATGTCTCAATCGACTCGGCTATTGATGCTGATCAAGAATATTTATACTTTATGGGGTCGGAAATGTATATTTCTATGCGTTACAAACATCTGACCAATTTTATAATACCCTCTGCAAGGGTATAAAAACTAAAATTAAAATTGAAGTTGAAGTTGAGTAAAAAAAAAAAAGGAAAGTTTGCCTTCTAGAAAAAACCTTTATATCAAACTAATTTATTTATTAATTTACTAAAGTTGATTTGAAATTAACACTAACGTATTACTGAATTTAATACTAATAACTGAAAACTAATTAATTTAAACAAAGATACTTATAACAAAAATTAAAATTGAAATATAATAAAAAATTAAAATCAAATACAAGGCAAACTTGTATCAATGAAAACTACTTAAGTTGAACTGATATAAAAATATTTATATTTTTGGTTTTAATTATTTTGGTTTAAAATTTAAGTGATATTAAATTTTAATTCGTTTCGGAAATTTTCAATAATAAATAATTATTAATAAAATTAAAAAACATTCAAAAGGGGAAATATACATGTAATGAAATTTTCACTTTAATTTAAGTGCCACGAAAAAAATTTAAATAAAATATAAATAGAATTCTATTAATTAAAAATTAGTATTAAATAGATATAAAAAATACACAAAAACAAAAATCAAGTTAAGTAGTTTTATATTTTGTTGTTGTGCTCCTTTCGTGCTAGACAACATTACGAAGGTCAAATTTACATAGGCCAATAAATTCACAATGATTACTTCAATTTTTTTTTTTAAGTTTTCTGCTGGTACTTTCAAATATGTCCAAGAAAATTATACTCAATCGTATGCAAAGATTTATGGCTTGATTATTTGCTTATGATTTGGAGAAACAAAAAACAAACCTCCAGCTAAAAACAAACTAGAGAGAGAAAAAAAACCTTAACTTTAATTGGAACTTATCAAAGAGGAATTGAAACGAATGGGAGGATATTGGCAAAAGCTTTCTTTTATGGCCGCCTTTTGTCTCTCGGCATTTGTTTTATTTCTATTTTGTTTTTCTTGCTCTTCTCGTTTTTCTTTTCTTTTGCCTGAATTTATCACCCACTCAAAACAGCCCAAGAAAACTGTTGAGTTGGAGGAGTCCATGTACCTGCCATAGACAAAGCAATAATTCAATAAATCTATTGCCAATGCATTTTATTGGCAATATGATGATGAGGCCTACGGATCGAAGGTTCCGTATGAAAGAGGGAGAGAGAGAATGCAGAGCATGCTAGAGGAGTAGAAGTGGATGAGAGAAGAGCGAGAACCAGCCCAACTTGACTTGAACTTCAACTTCAAACTTGAACAACTTCAACTTGACTTTGGACTTCAAGAAGTCCATCAAGAGGAGTTCAGCAGTCGATGCTGCTCGCTCTGTGGTTTATTTAATAATTCTTGATGTTCTTTTCCTACATACCCTGTAATATATGAAAAAGTTGGGTATATGAAGATTAACCAAAATCGTTTATAAGATTAAGGGTATACGGAAAGATACAAAGTGAAGAAACGAAAGTAGCCAGGGTGTTAGTTGAAGTTAATATTTCATTTAAGTTCATTAGAAATCTAAATTTCTTAATACAGAGTACGATCAAGTCGACTTTTGCATTTCAAATTTAAACTGATTTTTATTTCAATCGAAAGGAGAAGACGGAGGTGGAGAATGCAAATTTGTTGCCCACTCGACTACCCCTTTTTTGTTCCTCCTCCTGATGAAATATTATTCATGGCTTTGGCAACTTGTTTCTAAAATAAAAATAAGAAAAAAATAACAAAAAAAAAAATCTGCATATGAAAAATTATTATTGTAATCCATTTGAAGAGGAGAATGCTTCTTCTTCGTCTTCGTCGTCGTCGTTGTCTTCTTAGCCTTCTCTTTGGCAATGCGGCACGTCAGAAAATTATGCAGCATTTTGTTTTTACTAGTTGAGGCCCCCAAAAGAAAGGCGTCAAGAGATTTATGTTTCAAGTTTCTTTCTTTTTTTTTTTTTGTTTAAAGGTTTGCCAAAGTCCTAGTCTGATTTTTTCTTATGTTGTCCGTTGGCGTTTCCCATAACTTACTATTCCATCTCTCGCTCTTTCTCTCATACTCTCCATATCTATCTTTTTCTCTATCACTATATCTTTATGTCGGCGTCGGCGGTCTTTTGGGTGTTGAAATCATTTGTAGTGTAAATTTTTTGTGTGTGTAGTGTGTAGTCCGTCCATTCTCTCTCAATTCTTGTCTGTGATATATGTGGCAAGTGTGAAAATATATTTTGATCAAATAGCCAAAGTTTTGTAGAGAAAGAACAAGAAAGATTGAGATTAATGGTTTAACAACAAGCTGACTTACTAGTAGAAAGGTTCTTTTGCAAAACTATTGCCACAAAATGTTGAAAATATGATCAAATTGGTTTCAAAATATATGAGGCTACGATTGATTATTATCCAAAGGTGAATTATATTTAAAGTTTATGTCATTTTTGGAGAGTTTTTGGGAAAATTCTGAATATTCAAAGATTAAATGGAGACTTATTGTGAAGTATGTAAAGTTCTTATCAACTTTATTCAATTATTGCTTTCCTTTATTTTTCGAGTTTGAGAAATTCGCAGGCTTAAAAAGTTATGGAGACTTTGGAGACTTTTTAAAATTTATCAAAATTGCAACAGTTAGGTTTTTAAAGCAACGATTATTGCAAACGATAGTTTTCTAGCTCCATTTTTGACAGGTTAGAGGCTTTAAAATATTTTGGAGACTTTGGAGACTTTTAAAATATTATGAATTATCAAAATTGCACCAGTTAAGACTGTTAAAGAACGATTATTGTAAAGGATAATTTTCTAGTTCCATTTTTAAAAATTTTGGAGACTTTGGAGACTTTTTGAATATTATTAAAATTGAATTAAGACAGGATTTATTACCTGAGAATTCTTTTCAGCTTGTTTATAAAATCTGTATTGACACTTAGCTAGTTCAAGAGTTGTGAAAATAGACTTCAGCAGTTGTAAAATTTTCGTGTTTTATTGTATTTAGAGTTGGGAAGACATCTCTTAAGTCGTTTTAAACACCAAACAAAGGAAGCTGTGTGAAACTTATACATATTTGGAGATTTAAATCAAATATTTCTGAAACTCGCCCAAAACTGCCATTTCCTGGAAGGCAGCAGTTTTTCTAATTGTTTCTTTCCTTGATAGTAAACAATTTGTTTTATTTTTTAAAAATTGCAAAATATCTTTGTAGAGATATTTAGCGGTAACTCACCTAGTGGGATGTCATTTATAAACACTGAGCTAGCTATCAAATGCCAAAAACTTTCATTTATTTATGGATATATACAAGGCAATCTCTCCACTTTTCTTGAAAAATAAACATACTTAGCCCCGAATCGAAAATTTAACCCACTGTCATAACTCAATAAATCATTTAGCCATCAACAGCTTTAGCTTTAGCTCTAACACCTACCCAACCCAAAAAAAAAAACAAAAATAACAACAAAAAAGTTATATAAAATTGACTTCAGGTGAAATTTTTATTATTTCGCGCTTACTCTGCCATAGGCAGCACAAAGGCATACAAAACAGAGGAAGGGGTTAGTGGAGTATCAGAGGGTATGGTAGTCAGCCCGCATCCTCTAAGCCTAAGCCGGCGCCACAAACCGCAGAGAGAGAAAAAAAAAAATAAAGAGAGACACTTGAAGGTCTTCCAAAACTCGACAACTTTTTTTTTTTTATTTCTTTCTTTTATTTTTGCTTGGCCTGAGCTAATGATGCGACACATTTGCTAATTTCTATTTGAAGCCCACTTGCTGGTTAAGATGGCATAGATGATGATCATCATTATGAAGATGATCATGATGAAGTCAAAGTCGAAGTAGATTAACCGCAGAAAGAAAGATAGCTATAGGTAGGAGGGGGCAAATATAAAAAAAAAAGGAAAACAGGTCTCGAAATACCACCCGAAGCTTTCTTTTGAAATTAAACCATGTTGAAATTAATTAAATGAGGAGAACAGTGTAGAAATAACTTTAAGCCTTTATTTCAATACATATGTATGTATGTATATATATATAGATATCGTTTTCTGAACTGTCCATCAAGTCAATCAGTGCAAATGCTTCGAGTCATTGGCAAAGAAAAGAAAAAAAAAATAAAAACAAATCCCACAGCAAACTTAAAGTGTGAGACAATTTGTATACCCTTACAGTGTGATTTCTGTTGCAAAAATATATTTAGAGTAATTTTTAATTATTTTGGAAAATAATTTAGAAATATTAGAGATGTGAAATTCATCGTTTATCATTTTTCAAAATATACTAACATATAAATTCTATTCTAAAGAAACTTTTTGGAGTCTATAATCTGTTTCATAGTTAATAATTAATAAGATTTCAGATTTATACATCTTTAAAAACAAGGACCGAAATAAAATTTCAGTATAATACAGAAAATGTTTAAAAAAAACAAAGAAAATTTAGTGAGTTTTAACTAATATCTCATGAAAAATTGGAACCGAAAGCCTAAAGTCAAATCAGAACATGATACTCTTTAATGTGAGCTTAAAACATAAACCAGATCAAAAATAACACAAAAATGTCAAACAGTTGCCGAACTTTCGCCTAAAACAAACTTACTCTTCTTCGTAAGGGTATACCGAAGAAAAAAAGAGACATAAAATACAAACACCGATCACTTTATGGTTTTTCAATGTCTGATTTATGATTTGCATAAAAAATTCGTTTGCCAATTCTTCGTTTATTTTCATTTCTTTTGTATAACTTTTACCTTTATTTGTTTTTGTTTGACTTTCGAGTCTCCTTTTTTTTCTTTTTTGACATTTTGAACTTTTCACCCAATCGAAAACGTTATACGAATAATATTTGTATCTGCCTTGATATAGTCGTCATCTTCTGTTTGTTTGTTCTGTTTATCACGCAATAAGAAAAAATGCTTTTCGATACATTTCTATTTCACTTTGAATTACGAACCGGATGCATTGTTATGTCCATTTTGCATATGCTTCTTAGTTTTGCGGCTTTGGGTAATGTCATACATCAGACGAAAATCTATTTCTTCGTAGTGCTGAGTGCAAGAATATTTGAAATATGTTTGAGTCTATTTCTATTGTTTGCCTCCGTTTCGGTGAGTAAAATTATAAAAAAAATTTTGTTAAATATTTCCTGAAAATTGTTTATTTTTTTCTTGTAGAGCGATCGAACACTTCTAAAACTGTGGATGTTACTCATTAGTCCTGTATTTTTATTCAATATATTTTACAGCACCTATGAAAGTCTGGTTAAATACGATTCATTTTTGGGTTTGCTATTGCTGCTCACTTTATGTAAGTAAAAGATAAATCTTGAAAATAATTTGAAGCCTTAATTATATGAGACCAGATTGCTCCTTTAACAGAATTTCTTCTATAAGAGTCTAAAAAGGATTATGTTGTATGAAAATTGGGAAACAATTCCAGGATTTACTTGATTTTGAAACTTAAATATTCGTTTTCGGGTTAAATTTTGATTTCGAAAACTAATAAGAATAAGGCCAACTGAAGATAAACTGATTCTAAAAGATATCACACCAATTATTCCGATAGTAACTATACCTTATAGTAGTCCGATGTGGTCAATTCTTATTCCTACCACGTGTACACATCTAAAAAGCTTATTTACCAAGTTTTGTTTACTTATTTTAAAATATAAGGATTAAAAGATGGGAAGAAACAGACAGATAAACGGATGTATAAGTAGATATGGCAGATACCGACTCGGCTATTAATCCTGATTAATAATATAAACATATTATGTGTTGGAAGACTTTTATTTTTATACGTGGCAAATATGTAACCAAATTTGTTGTACCCCCTTGCAAAGGTACTCAACCATAATCCTTTGTTAATTCTTACCAATTCCTAACCAATTCTTACATCTTATACACCACTGAATTCTTAAAAGAATTCAATCTGTACAATATACATATATATTAATCTAGTTTAAGAATATTAAAAAACAACTGAAATTTTTAGTTATAGAGCAGTTTAGTGGTTATTTGTACTTATCCCATAATTATAAAATATTAAACTTAATGTGAGCCAAAAATTTCATTGTCTTTATGTTAGAATTAAAGTATATCATCATTTAAATTACTAATTCTTTTTTCTTTTCCTTTGTTAGATGTAATAACAATATCTTTAATGGTAGCTCATTCGTTTTATAATGAATTGGGTTTAATTGAGGATTATCTAAAAGATTTGGCCGAATTAAGAGCTTTAAGATCAGCAGAGCACACAAAAGAATTGGGTGATTCTAGTAGTAGTAAAATCGAAATGGTTGCTTTAAATGCAATGAAAGCAAGAGTTCGCACAGATGAATCATCAACCCGCGGACAAACATCCGATATTCAAGATACACAAATGTATAATCTTGGAACCACATCGGATCGTAAGATGGGCAAAATAGCAGCTACAAATAATCAAGCAAGTGACAGTAGCGTGGATTCATTTGAACTTAAAAGGGAAAGAACAGCTTTAACTAGTTTACTACATCGTAATGTTGAAGAAAACGAAAGTAGTCAAATTCAGGATTCATCGGAAACCGAAGTACCATCAGTTCGTGGACCACCTCCAAATAGTGATAGCAGTGAAATAGGACCTTCAATACGTCGTACCTACATACCCCCCCGTTCAGGTCGAAGCACCAGAAAGCCCCCAAAATAAAACCCAAACTCAATTAAAGAATGTGAAATATTTATTATTGTACTTATGTATAATGGAATACACATTTCTCCCCTTTAACCGGTAGCTTGCAGAGTTAAGAAACCTGAGATGAAATATTTGAACTCGGTGTGTATGTAGTTTTTTTTTTTTTCTATTTCTTAACCAAATGGTGGGTAATCGGATAGGCGAAAGTCAAGACAAGTCAAGTCTCTCTTCATTTTCATATTTGTTATAATTTCTTTTCAATCTAACCGCAAAATCCACTTGGGAGTCAGTTTGATTATGACAAGTTTAACTACAAGTAAAGAGCATGAACGAACGAACAAAGTCTTCTGCTGTGGTATGATGGTATGAAAAAAGCCTAGCGGGGTCTCTCCAGTCTCCCACTTCCATTTGACTTTGGCTCGCGCTCAACTGTCGTTTCTTCTTTATGATGATCGAGTGGTGCAAAGTAGAATTCATTTCTTTATGGCTCAAACAAAATGCATAAACAAAACGAAACTCAATTTCAAGTCAAAGCGAAGAAAAAAGAAATTATGTTGAAATCTTTGCCCCCGAAAACCAGAGAGAGAAAAAAAATAGCCATTTCATTATTATCATTGTTTATTGTTCTGAATTTGAAGGCAAATGTAAATATTGGAAGTTTAGCTATGAGAACAGTGGTACAAAAGCTCGATGAAATTAAGGCTAAGTATTCATAATTGCCAATTTATATCATCTACACCTCACATTCGTTTAGTAAGCGTGAAAATTTGTATCTTTTGTATATAGTTTTTCAATATATCTTTAAGATTTTCTTACTTTCTAATTTCATACAAAATGCTTTATATTTTAAATATTTTAAATTTTTCATTTTTTATATTTTTATTATTAAAGCTAACTTAAAAGGAGGTTTTTAAGGATCTTTCTCTCTTTTGTCTTTATTAAAATAAATCAGAGCTCACCTAATATTAACTTATATAAGAAAACCTTATCCAAACCGTTTAAACTCGATTACAAAAAAAACGCATCAGTTTAAAAATATCCAAATATCCATTTAAGATCTCTATAAATTAGGTTTTATCTATGTTCCATATACACATACTAAATTGGGATTTTTGACAAGCAAAAAGTTGAAGAGATAATTCAATACTCAGCATTGATAAAACTTACATAACTTTTGTAAAAGATAAGAAATTTAATGATCCCCATTTGGGTTCTCATATATTTTGTTTGAGTATCTGTATTCATAAACTTGTAACTTGATTTAGAGTCAAGCTTTAAATAACTCAAAAAACAGGAATTAGAATAATTGTATAGTTAATCAAAGACACGAATTTAAGATGCCTCTGTGTCTTTACACAGAAAACCTAAGACTAAATTTAAGCCATTTTAACAATTTATTCAAAATTTCAAGATGTCCTTTTAGAATCTTCATAGATTAGGCTCCAGCTACATATACATATCTCAATCTGAGGATTTTCATTTATAAACAAGTTTTTGAATTAATAATTCAGCTTAAATAGAAAGTATATTATTTAAGCGATTTCTAAATGATAGAAAATTTAAGGACTTTTTGTGGGAATCCCTTTATAAAATTCTAATTTGATTAAAGCATACTCAGGTAAATCATAACATTTCAAATATAAGAAAGTTACAATTGCAACAAATTTTTAATTAAACGAAATTTAACGAAACTAAAGTTTGATAAAATGGTAAAGGACTTCCGGATAAGGCATAAGAATTCATTTTGGTATACTATAAAAGGGCAAAGCAAATTTACACAAATCATACATAATATAACATTTGAAAGTACTGCCTTTTATGTGATAAAAGTTTTCCCAGTTTATGAAACCAAACCACTGTGTTACGTTAACGCCCTGTCTTTCCGAAAATCAAAAACAACAATAAGAATAGCTAACATATTTTTATAGCATTTGAATAACAACCAACAGTAGTAGTAGTAGTAGGCACCCACCATCACACAATAACAGAAAGAAAAGAAAAAAAAAGCCAACCGATTGAGGTAAATGAGTTAAAAATTGAAGCCGAGCGCAGAGACAATTAAGCTTAAGGAGCATTTCATATTTCAGATGGCAAAGAAAGTTCAACGGGAATGCCGCAGCCGTTGCCAACGCCAGAGATAACTTGGCCCAGAGGCTGACTTACAACCAAAAACTGAAGACCAAGACGAAAACGAAGACTTGTGGTCTGAAGGCACTTAGACTATTGGACCTTGAAGAGAGACCACAACAAAAAAAAAGTGGTAACAAACAGTAGAGCAGCAACAACAACAACAACAACTTTGCAATGATTCATAGACGGGCAAACACACACACACACACTGTCTCTGTCATACACATTTGAATTGCAAAAGACCAAAATCGGTTTGATTTTGTGTATTTTTTATTTGTATTTTTCTTCTGACATTTACGGATCATAACAATATACGCAACCATTTTTGGCCAACCAAATGCCTCTAGGGTATCAATTTGGACATGTAAAAATATTTTAAGTGGCTTCTTAAAATTCTCACATTCTCCTCTCCCTCCCATTAGATATAACAAAGTCTTCTGCTCTCCACTTCCCCCGCATATGAAACCAAGGTGTGTTCTATTAATCATAAAAAAAATTTTTTGGATTTTGATCTAAGGGGGGACGAGACGACAAAGACACAGAAATACTGTTATGAAAATTAACATAAAAATAAACATGTGAAAGAATTTTCCTCTCTTTTGCATATCCTGCTTTCAGCTGTCCTCCCCCACCCCTCCCAAAGAAAAACGGTTTCACTTCCGATTTCTCATGACCTTCCCTATTTCAAACAAGAGTTCATTCATTCGTTCAATCTTTTGGTATTGATGATGTCTGCTTGTCAGCATCCTTAGGTAAATTTTATGCATGGGCACATGGCCGGCCAGTGGAAAACAGGTTCTTTTTCCTGCTTCTCTTCTTTGTGTGTGTGAGGGAGTAAAGTAATTTGATCTGTCCTTTCGTTTAAATAACAAAAAATAGAGCATATGAAATGGTATTTGTATAAGAATTGTGTCTGTTATATGGATGATGAGTTCAGTGCACCTTTTTTTTTGGGCTCTTCCTGAGATGGGAGACTGGGAATTTCGTTGACGAAACATTTGACAAGGCGGGGTCAAGATTTTTAGTGAGGTGGGAAAAACGTAGGAAATTGTTCAGATGTTGGATATAAACTAAGGATTTTAGTTAGTTTTTTACTTAATTGTTTGCCTTGGTTCCAATTGCATGTGAAAGAGAAAACGATGTTGGAGTATTATAAATAGAAGTTGTAAAAGTTTTGTATCATGTAAAACTAGATTTTGAAATGATTTTTGTATGAAACATTTGTAAATGAATCGACTAAGCCGATTAGAGTCTAATTAGAGTATAATATCAGTTTTTGACTAAGTTTTCGGTAACTAATTACAGTGTAGTATCAGTTTGAAGGTTTCTTACAGCTATCTTTAAATCTAAGGACTTCTATATTGACCGTAGAGGTCTTTAAGAGGAAACTTCCATTTCGATCAAAGGAAAAAAGTCGGTGGCATGCGCAGTACGTTCAAGTGGGCTAAGCGATACCAGGACAATGCCTGTTCGGCGCGAGCCTTTGCACCCAGCATGCAAGAACGAAGTCTAGTTATAGAGAACTCAGATCTGATTACAGGATAAAGGCATTTGTTATAGGAACAAAGAACTCGAAAAGATTTATGTGAAGTATGTACTATGTTATTTTTGAAGACCAAACCTAAAAGTTCGGAGTGACTTGCATATGTCCGTAGATATGCATAAGCTAAACTTAATAATTCTATGGATGAGTAAACATAATACAGCTTAAATAAGTATTCGGCAATGTTTTATACAGTTTAAAAACAGTATTTTCAACCAAAAAGGATTTTTAATTTTTTACTTAGATTTATTAAAAAAGAATCTATTAGGGAGAATAGTAGAATGCATACAAAATAATGGAGATTAGATTCAGTATTATATCTTATAAAGCGTCGTAAGAAGATTTGTTTATGACATGCATCTTTAAACTGTTACAAGTTATGATTTAAGACCTAACGAAAAGGTAAAGCATTGCATAGTTAAATATCAAATCTGATTCAGTTTTTTGAAAATTTAATTGTTTTACCTGACTTCAATATTTTTAAACAAAAATAGAAATAGTCACTCTTTCCAGTGCACAATAATCTCCTAAGAACTTTCGAGATTGATTTTCAAAGGAAATATCTGAAAATATCTATCCAAAAATATATCTGCGACAGAGCAGTTTGTCTGTTTCAAATTTCAATACTGTTCATTATCTAGGCTAATTCTTAAACGAAAATTGAAAACTAATTTCAAATGTTCCTTTTCTTGTGGCATTGAAATAGAAAATTCCAAACATTTTTTACAAAAAGAAATTTAGAAATCCACCTAACGCTTCTTTTGCATTTTAATTGTTCTTCCAAATAGTTAGCCAAGTTTATGCGGTAATCTTCTCAAGTTGATCGGATGAAAACAAAACAAAAAAAATACATATACCATTGGTTAAGAAGTAAACGCACAAAGCAGCCAAAAAGAGAGAGCTCGCTCGGCTTTAGCTCTTGGCTAGTATTTTGTGGTAGTGGTAAAGATAGTAGTAGAGCCAAAGACCAAACCAAGTGCATTTCACACAAAACGTGCAAATAATAACACCATCTACGCTAATGATCTCCGCCATGAATGTTTTGTGGCCAACGATTCAGCTCCCTCACGCACACCCCCAACACACGGCATACAATTACATACAAACAAAACAAATAAACAAACATACACACACACACACATACACACACACTTTTACACTCATACACAAACAGTTAGAGACAAGAAAACAATAAAACGCGTTAACTGCTGCCGTTTGCGTTGGGCACACACAATTGTTTTTTTGGGCCCAAAAGCTCTGTCTCTGTGTGGCACAACGAACGACTTGCTACCAACAACAACAACAACAAAGCGTTCGCTACTTTGACTAAACTCAAACAGAGCTACTAACTAATTGGCCAACTACTACTTGAACACAGGTTGTCTCTCTCTCATCTCATTTCTTTCTCACTCTCTTTGAAGATGATGATGATGATATCGCTTTGTTTCTACCAACTCACGCACTCAACTTGGCCAGACGACCAACCAAACAGCCAAAGCCAAACCAAAGCTAGCCACTTGCAATCGTTTTTCTTTCTTCTTTTTTTTTTCTTGTAGTTGCGTCGTTCGTTACGACCACAAAAATTGTCATGAAAAATCATTAAGGAAATAAAAGTTAATCAAAATATTTTAATAATTTCGTGCATTGTACACTTTTGGTCATATCTATGATACGAGTAGAGAGAGAGAGAGAGAAATGTGGAGGAGAATTTTGATTTGAATTTTGAACAGTGTTTGAGTGTTGATTGAAGGGCATTGTAGAGTTAATTGTATGCAAAATTAAACCAATTAACAATAATCTTTAAATTTTATAGCAAAAAATACTCATACAATCAATAAGTGTTATTCTAGCTTAAAAATATTGATATAAAAAAGAATAAGTTTCCCTTTTCTTCCCAAAATTGTTTACTATTAAGCTTAATATTGGCAAATTTAAGTATTTTATAAAACTTTGCTATCAGAACAAATTAATATCTGAATTTTGCCAGAAGAACTTGATTCTATAAGAACCTTGTAGTATTAAGTATTATCAACAAAACAAAAACAAACTAGACATAAGAAATTTCTCTATGAGTTACTTTCATCGAGGAGTTGCTTGTATTCAGGGCATACTGTATATTTAAAAAATAAGAAAACAAGCAGGATCAAAGTCTCAGCCCAATGTAAAAGTCTACAATCAATTTAGATTACAATAATTCTAAATTGATTGTAGACTTTTGCATTGGGCTTTGGGCTTTGGCCCTGATCCTGTTTATTGCCTTATTACTTAAATATACAGTATGCCCTATAAATAATGAATACAGTGAAACCTACTTAACGGAGAGCTTTATTAGGCAGACACCTCTCTTTAGCAAACAATTTTGCTACCATCATTAGAATATTTTGTATTAAAAAATTCCACTTATTGACGGAGAACCATCTCTCTTGAGCTGACAAAAAGTCGGCTAAGGTGAGTATCCAACCAAACGGGGTTTCACTGTATACGTATATGTGTATTCCTAAAGCACATAGTCAAATTTCTTTTGTAAAGAAAAAAACCTTTAGAAACTAGAAACAACCAAAGAATTGCTTCTCTGGGAGATTTTACAGCATAAAAATGCATACTAGAGAAAAAATGTTTATTATATTTCAACAAATAACTAAGCTAATAATAAATTTAACTATTTCTTATAGTTGTCATTCAACAAACTACAAAGAAATAAAAACATATATATTTCAACTCAAAAACCTTCGCCCAATTATAGGTTAATTATTCTATAGATAAAACATTTTCCATTCAAAAACTTTTATTTCGATTGAACAACCATAAAATTCTACTCAAATGCGTAGCTATTTGCCTACTTAGCTACGTATTACTACATAGTTGCACCTTCTCATCCATTGAATACTTAAAACTCTTTATATATGTATGTAAGTTCGTATATATAAACTCGTATGCCTTTTGTACCCGATCGTTTTTGTACGTCGCCGGCGATCGCGCAAAAAAGCACACTTCGTCGTGACAAACAAAATGCTCACGTTTATCAGCAGACAAAAGATCTCCATTTTTACGCTAAATTTCATTCGTCGTCGCTCGTCTTTTTTGCCTTGTGTTGCCGTTTTTTATTTTTTTGGCCAAAAGCTTAAATACTCTTTCGGAAGAGATGTGTACTATTAGGAGGACCTATGAAAAATACATTTAGGGAAATTTTTAAGGACTTTTGAAAGCAATTGTTGCCACACGAACTAGACATAGATTTGTTTTAGGTAAAGTTAAGATCCATAGGAATTTAATTCAATTCCTTGGGTAATCTTAGAGTAAAAGCGTTTGAACTGATCAGTCCTTTATCTATTCGTAAGGGTATAGCCCTCGTCGTAACATCCAAATCTTGGCCCAGTCCCGTAGCCTGTCTTTTCCTTTGCCTTGTGCTCTGGATCGATGATCAGTTTTTCTGGGTTGCCCCTTTTTTTTTTTGCGGTGTGTTGGAAAGTTTTTCATTTTGGCTCGTTAAAAAATTTGAAATTCAAAAAAAGCAGGTAACATTTTTTTTTCGCTTTTTTTTAAACAAAAGGTTGAGGGTGGTCGAGAGGGAGGCCAAGTTTTTGTTTGGCTTTATCTTTTTGCATATTCATAAAGCTTTAAAAACTGTTTACCATTTTGTTGCGTTGTCGTCAGAGTTTAGTTTTTTTTCGCTAACTTTTGCTTTATTGTAGGTTGTCAGCCAGGATTTGGCTTTTCTTTTTTTCTTTTTTTAGTTTTCGTCAGGTTTTTTTTTTTTGTTTTTGCTTGACTTGGGGCAAGCTTTATCACTATGCCAAAAGGTGGAAGAGACCAACCAGAGCAGAGACCAGGCCAGACAGATAGCAGACACCCCTCTACCAGGCCAGTCAGCCAGCTGCAGTTGCGCAAAAAACAAAAAAAAAACAAAAAACGTCAACTACTACAGAAAATATTGTTATATTTGTTTATTGTTAACGAATTGAACTAGGATTGCTTGCAACTGAATTGGAGTACATGGACTTTTATATCGAATTGATGAGCAATTATTCAAAGAATACTTTTTGTGTATAATCGAGTATATTTAAAGATATATTTGATTAATCAAAATCTGTTTTATAGATTCAAGCCTTATTGTCAACTGAATTCATATTTGGATCAAATTAGTTTTTACAAAAAAAAACTGAATTATTTTTTTAAATACTTCAAGTATTCTTGATTTTATTGACAACTGATTCATAATTGTATAGAACAAGTTTTTACTGAAACATTTATTATTATTTTAAAACTAAGTATTATAAAATTGATTTTAAAAAAGTGAAGTATACTTATACAAATTATTCAGATTTTCAAATTGTTACAGAGCCATCACGGATAATCAAGGCCCGACTGTATTTCTAACTTCTTTCTTAGATTGAGGCCTTTTTATATAACATCTTGAAGTCAATTTGTTTTTTGTGTAGGGAATAAATTTCGATTTGTTAAACATATTTCTCTAATTTAAAGAATTTTAAATATCATTTCGCAACTTCATGTTATCATTTCCCGAATCGAATAAATTAAACAAGTATCCATATCGAATATAAAACTCTGCTAAGTTGAGATTAAGTTGGCTTTATTTTTTGAATGGGATTGGAAAGACACTTTAAAAATCGTTTAGTTATATAAAGTAAGTTAAATTTCAAATTTGTTAATCAGTAACTATTTAGAGACTTCCCCCAACTGATACTTCAATTTATAGAAATTCCCTTTAAACCCTTAACTAATTCTTCAATTCGTTTCAATTTTCTTTTCACTGAAGTTCCGATTTTGCCTTCCGGGGACTTATCTCTACTCAGAAGTCTTCACTTTTACCTCTGGCCATTGCCCTTAAAAAAAAAAAAAAAGAAGGCAAAAGAAATACAACGATCGAGCGCGAAATTTGGCACAGCACAAGTAAGAGCAAGAGGGGAGATCAGGGGAGGTCAGGGCACCTTTTTTTTTTTTTTGTTTGTTGGCCAATTTTTGTTGTGTTTTTTGAATGGTCGTCCAAGCGACCACAAAAGGCCCTAAATGCTCGTCTATTTTGTTACAATTTAAGACGCTTATTAGAAATCGTTTGCAAATTGTTTAGCAAGAAAGCAACGGGCACGATCGCTAGTAATGTAAGAGAGGGGAAAGGAGGGCAGGCGGTAGGAGTAAGTAACCTGAGCTCTGAAGCCAGCCACGAACTGCGTGCATATTAATTTTTTCCTATTTTTTTTTTTTTTTCTTATTTTTGTTGGCTGATCGCTCGACTGGGATCTCTGTGTTGTATTATAAAGAGCACACGTGAGCCCAGAGACTTGACTTGACTTTAGAGTTGAGACGACTTGTTGCTGCTGTTGGAGCTAGTTTTGGGTGCTCGGTGCTCTGTGTGTGCCTGGCCTGGCCTAACTGAATGCCTGCCTGCCTGCCCGCCTGTCTGATGCCTGCCTGATGATCTAATTTGGCAACAATTGTCGTAGTCGTCGATCGTTGATCGCCGCCGTTTGTCGTCACACCAGAGGCTTAGTGTTTGGAAAGGGGGAAAACGAAAATTGTTTGCCGTTTTTTTGGTTAATCAAATTTGCGTTAAATATTCAAACGTTTATTTATTTTAATGCGAAAGTATTTTAGGTGAAGCCAACAAGTTTAAAAATTAGGCATAATTCATTTAGAGTAACCTTTAAAGTACCTTAATGGAGTTATAAGTACAAATAAAGTTTAGGTTGAAGTACCTTAATATAGTTTAATCTAAACTATATTTGGTTAACATTGAAACTTTCCCTTATGAAAGTTCCTCCGATTGCATTGCGTTTTATCTTCTTAAATCAAAAAAAATCGAAAGCAGATCTTATTTCTGAAATTTCTAATCTTTTTGGCATATAGTTGACTTATATTCAAACTAGTTTAGAGTGCTTTAGTTTAGTGAACTTTAACTAGAGCAAAATTATATTTTACCATATGCTTAGAGAATGAAACAATGCCCAAAAGTTTGCCAAGCGTTTTCGTTTCCGTCCAAATCAATTAGGCACTTCTGATTCCTATCCAAAATAATCGGTTTCTAAATATTTGTGTTTCAGTCCGTCAGTTGCAGTAAAGGTAATGTCAATTTTCACAAAAAGAACCAAAGGCTTGACTTAGTACATACAAAAATATTTTTAATAGTTTTTAAAAAGTTTATTATATTTATAAGCATTAGTTGATGAACTCGTTTCAACCAGTTATTTCATATAATTTTTCTTAGCAGATAATTAGCAAAATAGTGTATGAAATAGTCGACTGTGATATCAAACGGAATCAAGCCGACTAACTGGTTATCATTTTCGATCGTTTTGATTAAAAATCATCGATTTTAAATGTTAAGGTTAATAAATTAGTAAGGATTTACTCCAAAAAACCATTTCGATGTACTTTTTTTTTTGAGGAACTGTGTTTTAGATTATAAACATGGTTAAAACTACTTTAAATCACATCAAAAATGACTGTTTCGCATAGTAAATTTTCACAGCAATAAAATTTCCCATATAACATATGGTTTTTTATGGTTTGACTGTGAGACTTGGCCACCCTTGAGTCGATAGATAAAGAAAGAACAGCTGATAGGCAAATAAAGTATTACAATAGGAAAACCAAAAACCATTCTAACTTTGCCTCGAAAAGTAAAGCATTTAACATTTCACTCGAAAGTTTGTAATTGACTTTTCACTAAGAAATGAAAACAACAATTTCAAAACGTTTTAGATTTCAGGTGAATTAAGACGATTTGAAACCGAGTACAGTGACGATAATGGTTTTTTAGCAATTTGCTAAGCTTCACAAATATTGATTGAAATTTTAATGTTCATAAAGTTTTCATATTTTGCCCCTTTCTAATCAAACTTTAACTAAGCCCTTGTCCATCTTCTGCACACATGTGCTTGCTTTTTGGTTAAAATTTTTCGCCCAAGACCTTTTTGCCTATGCATAATCGTCATATGTATATCTATTATGAGAAGGTGTAGAAAAAGGAGGAGAACTCTCTCTCTCTCTCACTCTCTCTCTTTCGCTATAGACGACTACGCCTGGCGCGACGATCAATTGATCTCGATAATGAGTTTCATTTCGTTTTCCTGGCAGAACGCACCCATATTTCCATAGCCCATATGCAAACTTAACCATTTTTCTTTCTTTTTTTTTGATGATGATGATGATTTTCTACTCTTTTTTCCGCATCAGTGAGTCGATCACCTATAACTTTTCTTTAGCCGGTGATCGATCCGCTGTTTGTCTACTCTTTTTTTCTTTTTTTTTCATTAAAAAAATAGGTTTAATGTTTAATAAGACTACGCTTAGGCGGGGATCTCTATTGAAGCGTGTGTGTTTACTTTTGCTGTTGGTTTGGTTTGGCTTTGGTTTTGGTTCGTTTTGGTTTTTGATTTAGTGACTGCCATTTTGTGGGGCCCCACCACATTGTACGCTTGAGTACGTTGTACGTGCATAGAAATTTCAATATAATTTATGATCAAAAATACATACGAAATGTATTTTGTCTCTCTCTCTCTCTTTCATTCATTGGGTGCAATAAAATGTCGCGATTGGCTGATTGACTTGGGCTTTAGTTTTTTTTTTTTTGGGGGGGCTTTTGGCTCGATTTGTTTATTTATTTCAAACGGCAAACGATTTCAGGCAAAAGAGAAGCCTGACCTAAAAAAAAAAAGATTTCGTAAAGTGCTCCTTCACTCCAATCGATCGATCGAATTCCATTGAAGAACTTGTTGCCAAGGGGAAAGGGAGATGTCTTAATGGCAATCACTTTGAATTAGAAGAATAAACAATTGAAAATCCATTATAAATTATTAGCAAACTTAAGTAAACAAAATAATTAGGCCGGAAGCAAAAATCAAACAAAACGATATTTAAATACTCTTACTAAAAGGATTTCTTTTACAAGAAGAAAATGTATCTAAAGTTTCTTTTATCTGAAAGAGAAACGAATTTGGAAAGTCTTATACAAGAATTTCTTTTAATTTAAGAAGATATATTTTCTTATATTTCTTAGGAATTTTATAATTATTCAGTTATTAAAAAAATTCCCAAATTTATTCATAAATTTAGGCATAGACTCCAAATATGTACAGTCATGGACAAAAGTATTGGAAATTAGAGTCTTACTCGATTTTTGCTGTTCTAATGACATGTTATGTAAATAACAATCAACATAAATATTTTTTATACAATCGTTATATATTTCTTCACCCAACATACTTATTGTATTTAACAATTTTCTAACCATAAATTTTTAAATTTTTGTCAAACGTAATACCATTAATTTTTTAGGGATAAAAGTGTATTGGCAACTCTTAACACAAAGCAGGTATTTTAGAAATTTTTGTACTCTGGTAACATTTTTTCAATTCGACAATGCATCTCTGCAAGCATCCGTTATTTGAATCCGCCAAAATTTTTGAGAATAATAGTTTCCTATACGTATTCAAACAATTTTTCGCAAAAATGCTTCCAAAAAAGTCTGAAACCACCGTAGCAGAGCGTAAAATAATCCTAAAATATCTAAGAATACTAAAAAAAATATAAACAATTGAAACACTAACATTTTAAGCTAAATATTTTGGTTTTTATTTGGAAACGGGGTAATTGCCAATACTTTTGTCCATGACTGTACATACAGTGAAAACTCTATTAAGGAACATCTCTTCTTCGTCGTTTTTTTATATTTTTCTCTCATTCATTTTCCTAGAACCTGATGTAATCGTTGACTAATTATGAAACACAAACGATAAAAAAAAATACAAAGTTAGATTTTCCTCCGTTTTCAAATTTGCAAATGTTTCTATTTTGTTTTTCATAGTTTTCATCGTATATGCAACAAGCTCATTCAAATCTCTTAAAGAAATTTTACTTGTACGTAGCTTCAATGATTGACTTAACAACAGGCAAAAATTAGTGAATGATTTAAAGCTTTATAACAAGAAAAAAAAAACAAGTATTTGCTGACTAAATCGGAATCAACAAGATTTTGATAATTAGATTCGTCTTTGGACATTAAATTATTAGTGAACTGAATAATTGTTAATTAATATATTCTTTTTTATATCCGTTTGTTGGCTTTGAAGAGAATGCTTTATGGATTAATAAGTAGGTCAAAAAATTAGCCATAGAGGAGAATTGCCTTTTGATACAGAGATGGCTTTAATAGCTTCATCCAATGTTTAAAATTATTATTGGATGGTCCGCAGTTTTCCTATTCCCATTGTTTTCAAATGGGATTGATACCTGGACACATTATTGCTATAATCTAAAGATCCATGTCCTGCACAAAAATTATTTTGTATGTAGTATCAATTTTTAATTTTGTGAAATTTTAGAGTCAACTTTGAATAGACTAGAAACTAGAAAATTGTTGTTAGTCTTTTAAAGTTAAATAAGAAATCCAACAAAATAAATAAAACGTATGAAAAAAGAAAAAAAAAAACTTTGAATATGCAAGTGCCAGAGAAGGAGAACTTTTCAATTGTTAATTGCTTGAAGAGATTGATAAACTCTTGATGAATTTTGAAATCTGAGAAAAACTAACTGAAACAAAGAAAAACTCAAAAACTGTCTCTAAATCGATTTCAATAAATTTTAATTATATTTAATTGCCTCTTAAACGATTTTAATAAATTCTAATTATATTAAATTAATTAACACTCATTATACTGTAAAAGCAATTAGCAAATTAACGCCCAGTTAAATAACTAAAGTAAATAGATTTCCAATTACTGCTGCTAGATTTAACCAATATAAAAACTTGTTTAAAATTATTAAAATTCAGAATCATCTGCAGAAAATTTTAAAATGCAAAAATTGTGTATAATAAAACGAAATTTGTAAAAACACGCAAACTTATTTAATTATTTTACCCAAATTAAAAATCGATTTTATTTTCATCTGTTGATCCTGCAAAGTCTTTTTGTCAACGCAAAAAAAAAAAGAAATTCTTAAGATTCCAAAATTTTAATTTTGAGCAATTCTTTTAATATTTCAATTCCAAGCTCAGTTCCCAAATCATTTTTAAAAATCCATTTCCAAACTGCAAAGAACCACCCAAAAAATATCACAAGAAAAATATTACAAATTAGTTTTTTGCTTTTATAAAATTAAATGTATTTCCTTCATGGATTTTTTTTTTTTTTGTTTTTTTTTCATTTTCATTTTTTCACTTCTTTTTTTAAATAAATAACTTAAAATTATAAAACATTTTTTCATATCAAAATATATTTTATATGCTTTTTTGCTTTTTGTTTTCTTCTTTAAATCTTTTTAAAACACATTTTCAATGTATGCAAAAAGATTTTAGTTTAAAATTTATCAGAAATATATATATATATAATCTACAGGCTAAAAAATACTATGGTAAATATATTTATATAAAAGAGATAAAGTTTACTTCATTTGTTTTTCAAAAGGATTGTCTTAATACCATATTCTATATATTATATATTTATAGTTTATATACAGGAAAATATGAAAAATACTTTAAAAAGTTTCAACTTAGGATGCATTTTTTTTTTTTTGTTGTTTTCTCAAAGGGGATATTTTTTTTTTTTTTTTAATTTTTAAAAATGGAAAAAGTTTAACTCAAAAAATTAAAACATGAATCAAATTCAAAATGAAATTAATGACTAGAAAATAATAAAATAAAAAAACGAAAAATTATAAATTGAATTTAAAAGAAATCTTTTCCCCTTTGCTAGTTTTTTCTTGTTGTTTTTTAAGCTAAATTTAGTTTTGTTGTTGTTTTGTGGCACTGGGCTGTGTTGCGGGAGGAGTCGAGACGAGACGAGTTGTAAGTCTTAAACGAGCTGAGCTAGGAACTAATTTTTGGTGGAACATGGCTTTCAGTTTTTTTTTTTTTTTTATATATATATTTTTAATTTTTTGTTATTGAACTTAAGGCTCGTTGTAGCTCGCTGTGGAAGCGCCTCCTGGACAACCACCCTCTGAATGTTTCGTTAGCAAGGACATGCGCGAAAATGTTTTGGCACAATTGTTGCACGAATATTTCTTGATATCCGAATGTGTCTGTAAATGAGCACGCAAATTCGAACGATCGGCAAAGGCACGATGACAATGCTGACAACTGAAGGGCTTCTCTCCCGTATGGGTACGTATATGTCCTTGGAGTAGCCATGGACGTGAGAAGGCTTTGCCACACATTTGACACTTGCACGGCAATGTATGGGTACGTATATGCATTTTCAAAGCACCCAACGAAACGTAAGTTTTCTCACAATCTTTGCAACTGAAAGACTTTTTCACTTGATTGCCCTCGGCTGCTGGGCAATGGAATTGCTGATGTTTGGTTAGACCCGAAAAGGTGGAATAGGATTTTTGACAATCTGGGCACTGATAGCGTGGCGGTTGTTGTTGTGTCTTATCCTTTTTCGATGAAGGACTTGTCAAGAGAGCCGACGACGACGACGATGATGATGTTGTTGACGATGCAGAAGATGAAGCCTCTTTGGGTGAAACCAATGAAGTTGTTGCTATTGTTGGTACTATCGAGGGTTTTGTTAGCGATTTCAATGACAAATCTTCTGGCACTGATGAGCAATTTGATTCCGGTGTCATGGAACGCATAGAATAATAGGAATTTTCCGAATATGCAGGTGAAATAGGTGCATGGTGATGATGATGATGATGCAGTTGATGGTGATGCGGATGCGGATGATATGCAGCATATCCTGCTGGAGCCGCTCCTACGCCTCCTCCTACAGTTTGTGGTGCCGGTGGCGGAAATGCTGTACTATAGGGCATATAACGATGTTGTTGCTGCTGTTGACGTACTCCAATGGGTCGATGGATTATCTCGGAACGCATTGGCGGTGACACCGAACTGGCACGTCCATGCAAATAATGATGGGGTGGCGGTGATAGCGAACCCATCGAATCTGATGGAGAACTTGGTGAAATTAATTGTTCAGCATGATGTTGTTGTTGTTGTTGTTGCTGCTGCTGATGATGATGGTGATGAGCTGCCGCAGCGGCTGCTGCCAAATGTGGCTGATTAATTGTACGATAAAATTCCGCCGTATATGGAGACATATGAAAATTCCATGGATATGTCGGTGTGGGATGGACTACAGAAACAGCGGCTGCTGCTGCAGCTACTGCTGCCGCTGCAGCGAGAGCAGCTGCTTGAGTTTGATTTGTCTCCACAACATCGACATCGTCCACTTGGACATCATCTTCGCTATCGGCATCATCATCGTCCGTTGTATGATCGACATCGACACCTTCATCCTCTACATTGATCAGCTCCTCGGCGGAGGTGGCTATAACAATTTCCGTTTTCTTTTTTAGGCACAAATTTTCGGGCTCCACAGTTGTAATTTCTTTTTCGGTTGCTGTTATTGGTGGTGCCTCAAATTGATATGTCACAGGTCTTTTCTTCAAAGGACACTTGCTGTAGTTCTTTTCCACCAACATTTCTTCCACAGAATGCATTTTGTTATTTTAAAATTTTTTTTTTGCTTTTATTAAACGCAAAAATATTTAAAGTTTATTTATTTTTTTTTTTTGTTTTCTCAACACTTCTTGTTAATTGTAATTCCACATAACAAACGACGTTTCACGATTTTGGTTGAAAATTTTTGTGTTCGTTTTGCGCGAGCAAAAAAGTGTGTGTGCACGTTAGCAGAGGCGGTGAGAAACTGTCAAAAAAAATGAAAAAACATACTGTTATTTATTTGAAATTATTAACAGTGGTAAACCTCTCTTTCGGCCTGTTAACTGAGCTGGTCTGTTAATTTTCGTAGTTAACAGTAGAGGAACTCTCTTGCGCCATGTTAAATCAGAAGATTGGTCTCACATTATGTTAACCTAACAGATGCTGGCAGAGGAGAAGAGAACCGAAAATATGAGCGCTTTGATTGGGAATTTCAGTTGCAGCTAAAGAAACTTAAAAAACTTCGAATTGTATCAGTAATCAACTAAAAAACGAATAAACATGGAAACACAATATTTACGAACAACTTTTAATTTACATATAGAAACTAAATCATTTTATTTACTTCTTACTCCATTTTAACATAATTTTGGCAATTTCATTTAACCCGCATGCCGATTCCTGTATGTTAACCAACACATATAGAAGAACAATTCCTCTCTTTCTGTTAACTCTACTGAGTAAGTTACTCTCACAATGTTAGCTGGCAAAGATCACACTCTCGCGCTCTCATTCTCTTAACGTGGCAGGTATACAAACCTTTTGCATATGTATGCGCGCTCGTCTGCTGCGATGATAAAACCGTTTAATTTTTTTGGTGCCCACCACGACGACGCCAACCAATCGTAAACGTTCGGTTCGGCTAACCTGTTTCGGCTTGTTTATATACTGAAACAACAAAACTCACGTGCCCGACTACGTACACTTGCACCAATCGTTGACGCCGACCAACTCTACAAGATGCCGTTATAATTGCATGTGTGTGGTGGTGGTTTGTGTGAATGTGAATTGTTATTGTTGTTCTCTTTGGAAGTTTGTATGAGTCTCTCTCTCTTTATTTTTTGTTTGTCTTTTACATTGAATGCGCAGTACAATTTTTGTGTAGGGATTTTTATGCGTCGTTGACTCCAACAATATCTACCTGGAGGAGCTCTACCTAGGAGGAAGAAAAAAAAAAGCACATGGAATCCTTTTTAAAGATTAAGCAATTTCGTATGACCTGTGTGATGACATTATTTTTGGGTTGAACATGTGTTCGCACTGAATTTGCATCCCAAACAGGTAATAATTGACATTAATAAAGACAAAATCGTTGACAGGCAAAATTAGAAGTTTTTTGATGTAAATCTTTGATCTTTTTCGATGTATTTTTTCCAAATTTAATTGCTAGAACATAATTTTATGTCTTTTTGGTGTGCCAATATTTTTGTGCTTTGGTCACAATATTTGCTACATTTTCAGCACATGGCTTGTCCTCCACAGAGTTATCCAAACCCGAATAAAAAGGTTCTTTCCAACACTGTTTATTCTTATTGCGTAGTTTGTCCATGTGAAATATTAACTTTTAAATTGCAAAACTAACTTAGAAGTAGTTATAGTGTACGTAAAGCCAAAGGTTTTAGCCCTTTACCCATTTGCTTTCTTAGAATTAGAAAAAAGGTTATAAAAAAATTTAGATTTGTGTTAATTTTTTTTTCATTATTGAAAAAATTGCGATAGAATTCTTCGTTCAACTTCTTCAGCTCCACAAGCTTTTGAATGATGCAATAAATTTCTTTTAACTTTTTATCGGAGATACTAAATTTCGAATTTGGCCTTCATCCAATCATAAACTTTGTTTTCGTTCTTCTCTAATTGAGCTGACAAATTTCATTTTGCATGAATAATTTTGCATACTTTTTACATGGAAATGGTTTTTCCACACTTACGTGATGCTTGTTATGTGGCAGCAAACTCTTAATAGAGAAACTTTAAAGAGTACCAAAGCAAGATGAAAACAAAATGGAATGGAACACAAATCACAACCACAGCAAAGAGTACAGAGATTTCTCTTTATTTATGCTTTGGGAAAAGAGAATACTAAACTGATTTCTTACTTGATTCTATCTCTTTATAAAAATGCTGAAAATTGAAAAGAATCGCAAATAATGTCAAATTTTTGTACATTTTTCTTAGGAAAATTAAGAAAAAATGCTTGAAAAAAATTTATTCTGTTGTGGTAAAATTTGCCAATTGTTGCCTAATGTTGTATATTTTTAATTAATTAATCAAAAGTTATTTAAAATAACTAAAAACTGTTTCATCGTTTGTTTTCGTGGAAATTAATTATTAGCAAACCACCTGAAGCTAATGTCTACCACCCTAATGAAGGTGTCGGCGTCACTCCCTCATTTTGTCAACTAAATTTGCCTTCATTAATGTCAATTACTACCTGGTTTTTGTGGTTCAAGTTCTGTGCGAAATTATGCTGAAACACACGTGTTCTACCTGTGCCATAAAGTCATTGTAACAGCACTTGCCTGGTCCCTGAAAAAGGATTCCAAATGCACTCCCCTAGGTCCCCTAGGTAGCTGTTGTTGGAGCCAATCACGCATACAAAATCCTTTACTACGCATTGAAAAGTAAAGAGAGGGAGAGGAGCAACAACACATACCAGCACACACACATGTAAATTATAACGGCATGTAGAGTACTCTTTTGCTGTGTCTTTGGCTTTGCATTTCGTTTCCAGCTCTTTAACATTTCTCTGTTAAGAAATCACTTAAATAAAATCTGTTGATTGACTTTTAACCCCGTCTTTAAGTTATTTTTAGTTAAGGTGTTGAGAAAAGGACACACACACACTCAAGTGGAAAATAAGTGCCACAAGCAGATGTAAATTAAAAGTGTTATTCACATTCAACTTGACAGATCGTAAAAGAACAAACATAAATCATGGAAAACCATTGAGAAACATAAAAAAAAGTGTTCTTAGATTTTCATTTTGAATGTAAAAGTAATACAACCTGTGCCAATTTTTTCTTGGAAATTCAAGACCGCCCACATGCCACATGGCCATTTAACTTAATTAGTGTTTGCTTATCGATATTCGCTAAGCATTTTGGCCAAGAAGATCAAGACCAAGCCAAGAGTGAGAGAGAGAGAGAGAGAGAGAGAAAACCCGCCAGCATAAATTAATAGATAAACATGCAAAACTTCTTGTTCGATACCGTCCCAAACGACCGACCGACCACGTACTGTGTGTGTGTATGTGTGTGTGTGCACCTTTAGGTTTTCTTTTAGGTTTTTCCTCTATTCCTTGTGGGTCTTGTCTTTGCTTATCTTATCTTTTTGGCCCCTCTTGGACAATGTGCGATGTCTTTTCTAATGCCTCTGACCATCGCATTTTGTGGTTTTGGATGTTGTCGTTGCTCTTCTCGCTCTCTCTCTCTCTTTCAGTTAACCAAGATTTAATGATCTTGTTAACTATTTTTTTTTTCCTTCTCCCATTTCTTATTTCAATCTGGTTTATTTGGGCCTTGGCCACCCACTGGTAATTGGAATTGGTTTTAAACTAATAGAAATGTTTGAAAACTTACCCTAGCATATATCACAACATCTGGCAAACGGATGGATATCGATTTAAGCTGTGCAATTCTTAAAAAAAAAAAGCGGAGAAAAGCAGCCAATTAATTAAAGACATATTTACCAAAAAGCACTTGAAAAAAAATTATAAAAAAAAGGTTAACACACACAAGCAAACGCTCTATTAAAAACACTTTTAGGCACTCGAACTAGACGCGTTTCACTTTATAGTTACCGAATTACCGATTGAAAATAAAACTTTACGTGAGACAAATCGAACCGCACTAAATTACCGATACCGTAACTTTGTTAGGGAACTTTCAGCAAAAGAAATCCAAAAAAATTATTTTGAAAACTTTAACATTTGAGTAACAATTTTGAAAAAGCTCGAATTCAAACGTTACGATTATACGGATTTTTTGTGTATCTTTTGAGAATGAACTTGAATTGCAATTTATTCATTAAAGAGCATCTGAAAATAGAAGAAATAAAATGTGTTTAATTCGAGATATTATAATTAGTGATAAAGATAATGTTTAGAATAAATAGTTATTAAGAAGAAGGCATAATTTGTAAAATTATTTACCAGTGAATTCATTTGTAATTGAATTGTTTTCTTTTTTTTCTTTTTTCTTATTTCTTTCTTTTCTTTTTTTTTTTAAAAAAAAAACAATCGTCAAATAATTTTTCTTGAACAAAACAAAAAATATTATGGTATTTTAAGTTGGTTTAACTTTCGTAAATTTTACTTTCGGATTTGCTTTGGGGGTCTTCTAATGTGACGGATAAAGAATTTTTTTCTTATCCTTAGAATATGTAGAATATTTTAAAGGATTTTTCGAAATCTTAAGCCGTTTAGAAATTACCGAATTCACTCAAATTTTAAAAATATCTTTATTATATTTTAACCTATCTAATGAACTAGAATTATTGCGATCGCTCCATTAGTTTTTTTTAGCTTAAAGCACTCTCAATAAGGGTTAAAAAAAGTGATTTTTTAGAATAAATTTTCAATTTATTCTAGTTCATTGTATGGGCTGAAATCGGGTTTTTGGCTTTTCAGATCAACGCAACTGTTGGAATCCTGGCAGCAGTTGAAGTACTTTTTTTTTTATATGGGTCCCTGTTGGGCGAAGGACCTCGAAAACAACAAAATATATTGCTTTCTAAAAAAATATTAAAATATAGTTAAAATGTCAATAAATAATATTTAAAAACAAATATTTTTTTCAAATTACATGAAAAAAGCATCCGTCATACTAGAAGACCCCCTTAAATATATTTCCAAAAAGAGACCCAAAACCGTTTATTCGAATCTGTCCCTGCTTTACATTTTTCTCAAGTTTTTTGACCAATTAATGGTCAAAGGTTAATACAAAATTATTGCTCATTACGCCAACTTTTATCAAATTTATTTTTATTTCAGAAAAAAAAATTAGATATGTGAAATTCTCTTATATTTTCCTTTTAGTATACCTTTTCATATAACTAAATTGTAAGATATAGCTTTCTCATTCATTTTTATTTTTATAATTTCATTCGTAATTTTGTTATAATAAAGTATATTTCTGGTCCCGTGGTTATTTATAGAAAAGTACCACCAAATATTAACTAAGCTTTTTTAGAAAATTATCTAAATAATCAATGCTTTCTCAGCTTTATCTCTCTTAGATCCTGATTCAAAAATGTTAACCTTTAAAACACTTAAACAATCATAAAATTTACAACTTGTCTGTTAAGTTTTCTGATTTACACCAATTTCACTTCTTTATATTCAAAACAAAAAAGGGAGAAATTTCAATTCTAAATATTGTTGACGAGCCTCTTAACATCATAATTTTACAGCAGCAAAAGATATCAATAACAACTGTATCCTCTTCCTCCACTGGCTCCTTTGGTGGCATTATTGATAAAACCAAAAAAAAAAAAAATTTATTTACAACAATTTGGCCCTGTCATGTTTCATGTGGAAAAAATTATGGAATTCTTCTTCCTTCTGGCTGATCAATAAAAACAAAAAAATGCAAAGAAACTTTCATTTGCTTAAAATCGCCACGGGACATGCCACAACACAACCCACACGCACTTTCATCGGCTTCCCTCTCTCTCTCCTCCTTGCCCTATAAGACAGACGTACATACATACAGAATGAAGTCAATAAAAATGTTGGATTGTAATTTTCACTGTGCAATTATTGTCTCAGCTTTCAAATGCGGTAGGGCCCCCGAAACCAAGAGTGCCCTAAAACTGAGTCTTCTTCTCCTCCTCCTTCTCTCTGTCTCACTCTCTCAAAAGTAATTTTCAATTTTTACAACCAAAAACATAAAAACAAAACAAAAAAACAAGTCAACAAGAATATGTTTTCTCCAGTCCACTTGTTGTTGGATTTGTCGGATATCTCGTCTCTTAAGCTGCGTGTCCTTAAACCGAATGCAAGTTTTTCATACCCCAGACAAATCTCATTAAAAGGCGTCGTAGTCAGAGGAGTCGTCGTCACATCTTGGCCAGTTTTTTTTTTTGTTTTGTTTGTGGTTTGACCCTTTTATTTTAATTTTTTTTTTTTTTGTTGCTCCTCTCTTTGGCATTGCATTTAAAATGTCGTTAATAATTTGTTGCTCCAGACACAGAGTAGTCCCGGAGGAGAGTTACCCCAAACCAAAACCTGAAGACACACAGGTCCGTGTGTGTCATAAAAAAGTTTTATGATTTTACTTCAAATAGGACAAACTAAAAAAAAAAAAACGAAAGCACTCTCAGAGGATGGATCAAGCTAAAGTAAAAAAAAAGTCTGCTGTAGTTTCTATACCCTTTTTCTATAGTCTGACTACTTCATTGGAGATTAGGTCATCTGAACTTAAGTATAATGTAATCTATTGTAATATAGCCTAATCTAAAAACACTTTTGAGTGGATCCTTGAATCCCATTTGAAAGGATTCCTCCCTGTGGTAATGCGAACTAAAACTGATACTTCCACTATTACTACTTCAACTAATTATAGAAAAATTTTGTAATATTTTGAATGCTCCTCTTTAACAATTTGAAGTTTTTCTGGAAAAACTATTTCTATAAGAGTTGCTAAACCGCTACAATTTTATTTTAAACAATTCAAATGAAAAACTAAATACAAACTAACTAAATTCGTTAGGCACAACTGCAACTTTTATGATCTATAATGGTCTAAAAGTTATCTCGGGTAATTCTCTCTTCTAGGGTCATCAATAGAGACTTACTTTGCTGACCCATCAACTACTATCTAATGTAAGGAGTTGCTAAAATGCAAGTATATGTATTTATTTACTTAATGTCAACTACTTATACTTACTAGAACTGTCTTAAAGTCAACTAAACAATGAAATTGACTAATTCTAAATTAAAATAACTTTAAAAGTGTTCAAGTAGAATATAATTTAAGAGATAATGAAGGAAATTTCATGAAGTTGAAGCAGCAAAATTGATTTTCCATTATGAGAAACGAGAGTCTACTTCCTCAGTTAAAAGTTTGTCTAGAAATTGAAGGGCCACGAACGAGAATTCATTATAATAAGGAGTGAAGATTAAGGAGAAAAAACCTATTAGAGTTAAGTTAGAAAAGGCTTGAAGAAGTGAAGTTTAAGGGGGAAAAAAGCCTATTCGAGTTATGTGGAAGGTGACTATTTGGCTCATATTTGTATATAATATATTTCATTGACTTATCAGAATTCAAAATCTGTAAGGAACAAGAGTCCATCTTCGTTATCCTTGACCCAAAATAAGGTCTTGTACTTCCATACATCAAAGTCCACCCAATTCAAGTGTTAGATGCAATGCGTATGTGTTATAAGATCGATGTTCTAGGTACAAATTGTTTATAAAATGTAAACATTTTTAAGCATAAATAAAGTAATCTTTAAATATTGACTTAAAACTTGAAAAATTACCAATTTGAAACTATGTTTCCACTTTAAAAATTACCCATTTGGTACCTGAAATAGGAAAACTTACCAATTCGGTAATATAGTTCAAACATAAAAGATATTTAAAACTTTTTTTTCCATATCAAAAAACAAAATATATAAAAATATAGTTATGCTATAGTTAAAACTCTAATTGGTATTGACCAATTGGTATTGAACAATTAAAAATAATATTTTATAATTCACAAAAAGTATCTCCATAGATTCTATGCTAATTTGCGTAGATACAACCAAATAGAACCAAAATAATTCATATGCCCAGTTCTATAAATATATATTTCATATTTCATATCTATAACAATTCATCAGCCTATATATAAACTAAAATTCATAATAATACAAAAGATATTATAGTCTTTATGTACATTTCTTTATACATACAAAACTCTTGCACAAATCTACATAACCCTTTTTTATGTAGAGCATTTAAGAGAAAACAAAAAACTTGTGGTTAAATGTGAACACAAAAAGTAAAATGTTTCTTGTATAATGAAATTTCACTTACAGAACACCTATATATACCCTCCCCTCCATCTTCCCCACATACATATGCCTCTCCCACTCTGTTGTTCCATCTCTTTCTGGTCTGCTGTGCTACTACCAATTGAGAATCCTCTTTAGGCGCATGCGCAGATGTTCCTTTTAATGCATTTGAATAAATAAACTACAAACAAACATTTGACAAGCGAAACAACAACTCGACGGCTTCAGCGTTAAATAATTGAAAAAAATGTTTGAAAAGATTTGAAGAAAAAAGAAAAAAAAAACAAGAAAGAAGCGTGCGCCAGCAGTCTGTGTTCCTTGTGTTGTCTATAAATCATCTAAAGGACCCACAGGATAATGCATGCAGCACTCTATAGAAAGGGCGATATGTGTTGAGCACTAATTTGAATCGCTGCTGCTGCTGCTGCTGCTACTCGTGGCATCTGCCAAGTATTTGAAGTTTTCGCTTGAATGCAATAAGAGTAGAGTAGGGGAGGGAGGGAAGAGGATTCCCCTTGGCACCTGGCCGTGATTTGTGTTCTGTTCTTGTTGCGGGGCAACTACTTAGAAACGGAAACAGGTTGGTTGGTGGCTGGCTTGGCCACCGACCCAATAAACCAAAACCCAGAACCAAAAACAAAAAAAAAAAAAAACCAGCCCTATAAAAAACAACCAAAATGACCAGAAACAAGCCAAAAAACACAACAAAGTGCTAAAAAAAAATTTATAATATTAACATTTTTGTCATTAAGAATTTGGTTTGAATATTTTTTGGGAAGTGGCCCTTTGAAATTGATGATACCCTGTAGAATTAATAGATCTAAGTAAGATCGATTATCCGGGACGGTCGGGACCAGAGCCATCACGGAAAATCGAAAAACCCGGTAAGTCGACAGCAAAAGTTCCACGTATTTCGTACTTGAAATTTTACAAGTATATATGTATATACATATCTTTAAATCTGCTAGGTGATCAACCTTCAATCGCACACTGACCATAAAAATATGTAATATGGACATACAGGCGTGTTTTTCATTGATTGCTAAGGGGAAGTCCCGAACTCGTTTTATTATTTTAGAAAAAAATTTCGTTTGAAACCACGGATAATAGGGGTAATCACGGTTAAAAGGGGTAATGAAACAAATTCAAATTCATCCCGGATAATCGGGGTGCCCAGTTAATAGGGGGCCGGATAATCGAAGTCCAACTGTATATGGAAAAGATAAAATGATAAATGATAAAAAATATTTGTATTTAGAATTAGATTTCAATTAGAAAATTTGATGAAATTCATAATTGGGAATGTGAAAGACAAATAGTATTAATATAAATTTTATATATTTTATAATACAAATGGATCTAATTTAAGATATATGTAGAACTGCAGTTCAATTTTCGTCCTTAAGTCGAATTGAAGATCTCTATATGTGATCTCTATAGGTGATCTTTAATTCGACTTAAGGATGAAATATATATACGTTTTGATTTGCTTAATCAGAATTTCCAGTGTTTTGATTTAAATATATCAAAACAATTTTAATCAAAGAATTTTACGATTTTTGATATATATCTATGCTCTTGCAAAATGATATTCTATTATTGGTCAAAAATTAGCAAAGCACAGAAGACAGAATCTCCAACTTTATAAAGTCTATATATGTATATCTGATCAGCACGACGAACTGCGATGATATAGCCATGTTCGTCTGTCTGAATTAACACAATCTCCCCTCCGAGATTCTTTAAGCTTTCAGAGCTAAGCATTGCACATCTCAAAATCATTCCGTTTGGATAACTATTTCGTATAGATCCCATAGGAAAGATCGGTTGAGAATAGTACTCACATTACCTTTCCTGTTTTTGGGTGTTTTAATATACTGCTTAATATATCTAAAAATTACCAACAGAATCGGTTGACTATATCATATGTCTCCTAAAGAAACGACTTAACTTCCTTTTCAATTGAATATTACGAAATTAGTTGTTTGAGTTTTAATATATTTCTTAACATATTTCAACATATTTACCAAGTTTGATCGGAACCCGTTGAGTTTATTATACGAACGATTGGACAAGAATATAGTTTTAGAGAAATAACTTGGTAGTTTTAAAAGCTTTTGCCACGAAATTTGGTACTACAAAAAAAAAAACTATTTTTATCAATGGAAACATTTCAACTTAATAAGTGACTACAATGACTACAAACTTAAAAAGGATTCATATAAAAGATTAAGCTACCTAAATAAGTAACAATTTGAAACTATTTGTCTGTTGTCTGATATTACAACTTCTTTTCCATACCAAAATCTAAAATAACCTTTACGTAACCTTTTCATTATGAACATTTAACAACTTTTCTACAAAAAAAAAAAAAAAAGATCTAGAACAGATTGCCCATTGTCAGGTCTAAACGACCCTTTTGGTACCTTTTGAGTAACTTAACATTTTCGACCTGCCTCCGCCTCCCATTTAGTTATATTTTTTTCTGCTGTTGTTCAACACACAAATCAGATCAACCGTTTTTTGTGTCTTTTTTTTTTTTTGCCGTTTGCCTGAACTCACATGAACCTGCGCCAAGTGTACCGTTCGTTCGTTATGTCTCTGGTTCTCCACAAGCAACATTGCAACATCGCATCAGCAACATCATCCCGGCTAGCTGGTGGCACGAGCTTAATGTTGTCGTTATACATTTTACAGGTTGATATATATATATATAAGTATATACTATATAGTATAACCAAAATGCTATGGAGACAACACACGAGTTAAAAGCTGGTCGAACATACAAGGAACGGGGCTGGGCCATGCACGAGCTATTAAGTTGCGCCACCTCCACCACCAACTCTTTCTCGCTCTCTGTCTCTCTTCCTCCATCCAAACTCTATCATCTTTTTGCATATGATATTTTGGCCCATTCCACCTCCTTCCTGTTCGTGTGGGTCAGCAGCGTGGGGCGCATGCTCAGTACCAGGTTATCGTCCGTTTTATGGTGGCATCGCGCATCATGTTTATATAGAATTCTTCTGCTGCCTGTATGTAATAATTTTCGCCGGCAACATGTCTGGTGCTGCAGCAGCAGCAGCAACAACCTCCTCATCATCATCGAAGTCTTCTTATTATGTTGCAGCGGCTTTTTTCGGTTGATGTTGTTAATGTTGTTATAATGTGCGGCTACTTGTTGAGAAATAACTAAGGAGTCATCTCTTGCATATATAAAAAAGTATAAAATTGGTACAAAACATGGCAATAAAAATATAAAAGAAATCTTTCTGAACAAAATGAATAACTTTAGTTTTTCAACTTGAGAAAATCGTTTGAAATTGCTTATTTGATTTGACATAAACTATTTGAGAATCGTTAAATATTGTATCATATCTTATGTTGCATTTCAATAGATTGAATAACTATAAATGGTCGTAAAAAAGTTATAATTTTATGTTAGAAATGATAAGTGATATTAGACGATATTATTTAGTTATAGTTTTGAGCTATTAACTTGTTTATAAAATTTATATTTTTAAATGTTAAATACAACTGGAAGAATGTACACATAATGAAACAAAAAATTCTGCACCTTATTTTCAAATTAAGTGTAAAAAAAGTTACAAAAAAGACAAATCCTTCTAATAAATAAATTTTCTACAGTTTTTGATTTAATTTTCTAATAAATGTTAGATACTTCCTTATCAGAACTTTGACTTATACATTTTAAAAAATAGTTTAGAATTGTGTTCTTAAATGTTTACATTTTTTTAAGTTTCTTTTCAGAAAAGAAAAATTCCTAAAATCGGGCAAAAATTTCTAGAATTTATAATCATTGTTTTCTACTTTCTTCATTTAGAAATATTTGTCTTTAACGTTTTTTTGCTTCTATTTTTAAACTCGATTACAGTTTTTGTTGCATATCCTTCTGGCAACTTTCAGAATTTCCTTAAATTTAATCAAATTAGGTAACGATCAGATAAAATCTTCAATGACTTTTAATTTTTTTAAGTTGCTAATGCTCACCTTAATACTTTCTTCCTCATAAAGCTAAAGCAATTAAAAAACTATTTTTTTTTTTAACTTTTTTTTACTTTCCACAGATATAAAGCTAATTAACACAATAAAATACAAATTAAAGATAAAGAACAAATATTTTTTCGAAATCCAACATAACTTGACAATTTTTTCCATTAACGGGAATCAACGAGTTAACAACAACAACATTTGAAGACCTCCCACATATATGGCCATAAAAATGCTTATCCAAAATTTCTTTACAGCTTGCAATGCTAAGAGGGAGAGGGAGAGACACCACCTACTCCTACTACTTGGGCACCAAAACCATCAAATTGATGGACATGATTAGAGAGAGAGAGAGAAGAATTTCATTAAAGCAAGGAAAGAAAGTGCGACCTTTGGCGCCTCGAAATAATGAGACAGACAGACAGACGGACGGATAGACAGATGCATCTGAAATGCATCATCAAATTGCTGGCTTTTGTATAATTGATGAGCTTTTAGCATTTCAACCAAGTTGAAGTTGTTATTCTTCCATAAAATGATTAATCATTTGGCAGGTGGTTGGCTGGTAAGTACTCGACCTAAAATGAGAGGGTTCCATCTTTCTCTCTCTCACTCTCTTTCTCCATCTCTTTTGAAGAACTAAATGAAAATCAACTTTAACAAGAAACTATTTAACTTAATTTCAACACTGTCAAGTGGCGGAACCCAAACAACAATAAACCCAAAAAAAGGATCGGCTGAGGCAAAGTAGAAATGAAAAGGATTAACCGACAACAACAGTTTATTTTGAACTGACTGGGACACACCCACACACACACACACACACAGGCACACCGGCACAGCGAAAAGGTGTTTAGGCGTGGCACTGACCAAATCGGTTTTGAGTAGGCGCTGACCCATTATGTAATTTGACGAAAAATAAAAAATAATTTAATGATGGGTTAAATGTCTTTCTCCTCAGACATTGCAGCTTGAACTCATTTTAAATTTTTTCAAATTTATTTTTTTTTTCAAGCAAGATTTATGGCAATTAATAATAGGTATAAAGCATCTCAGAGAAATCAAGACAACTTCCGTTCCCAAATCAATTAAAAACTGAGAAAGAAAGAGAAAACAAAGATTCAACAAAATTATGACAAAACTCTTGAGCTCTAAGCCAGATTTATAGTCTGAAGGACCACCTTGAACCTATATACATATATATACACTTTGATGATGTAATCAATATCCCCCCATCTCCCCTAGCTGAAATAGTAATTCCACCTTGCCAAAAACAGGAATCATCATGAGCCTGATATATCCAGCTGGCTGGCATCCTCTCTTCCCTCTCTATATATCAACTTGCTTGGATATGTCAGCTGTCCTTGAGCTGGCTTTTGTTTGTGGAATTTTCTAATTTATTTTGCGAATAATAGATGAAAATCTGTAGGATAGGGGCAGGCAGGCGGCCAGGCATACAGGTTCGTTTTTCGCCTGACTTTTGCTTGAAAGGAAAGATGTGCCCATCACCTGTCCCTCTATCCTAGTATGTTGTTGTCGTAGGGGTAGGTCTAAGATTATTCCTTATTCCCGTTCTTTTTTCCTCTTCTTTACATTTTTTTTTTTTGTGCCAATATCCTTCTTTTGTGTGGATGTGAGGAGAATGCTGATGATGAGATCAGTTTGACCTGCTGCCACTATGACCTGAGGCAAGAAGAATTTGGCATGTGCCCACAAACAGGCAGTGGGAGTAGGAGAGAGATAAAATGTGAAAGAGACAGCAAAATAGCAAAAAAAAAAAAAATTGAAAGAAATGTAAATTTCGCTAAAAAGAAAAGAAAACTAGCAAAAATAACTTCTCAAAATTTAAAATATTTTCAATGTCTCTTCCGGATTTCAAATTTGATTAGAAAAAAATATTTGTCGGTTTCCAGTACTTTTGTAACTACAATTGTTAGAATTGTTGGAAATTTTACAAAGTTTTTGAATACAAAATTGAATTTGGTTAACATTTTATTTATATTTAATTTAATTTGCATTTAATTGAAATATATTAGTAAATAAGTTATTACTTATGACTTCTTTTAGTAGTTTGTCAATTTTTTTTATTTTTGAATACTTAAAATTTATAGTTTTGGAAGTAATTTTACTTGAATCTACATGTTTTCCAAGTAATTCAAGATATTTTTTTGAATAACTTAAAAGATTTAAAGCCAAATATCTATGGAAAATAATTAAAAATATTTGATTAGTTTTAAATAGTCTAACTCGAAGAAAAAATAAGAAAAAAGTTGTACTACTTCAATTGTTTTTATTTGAATGGCAATTGTATTGCAGATGCTCCTTAGAGTTCATATTCTAATTACTTTAATTAATCTAAGCAAATGTTTAATTACTTTTTCTGTCACTAAAAGAGAATATTAGACCTTTATTATCTTTTTAGCAATTAATTTGATTATAAAAAATCATTTTTAGGAGACAAGAAATAATATGTTACTTTTTATTTTCCAAGTTTCATTTCAGTAATTAAACTTGATAAAATAAAAGTATTGTTAGGTTTTTTTTAATGCAAAATTATGATAATTTAGTATTTTGGTATAAACAAATTGTTAAATAATGTTTTTATAGTAATATTATACTTTATATTTTCTTACTAAAGGCTGAACTTCAAATAGTTCTTTATCAATTCTTATAAAGTACTGCATAATTGTAATTGTACTTAAACGTAAATGAATACTTAGTAATTCTTTTTAATAGTTGTATTATTTAAGAGATTTCAAAGCAAACATTTTTGTAAAGATGTTGTTTTTAAAGAAAAAGTTCTAACAATTGAATAGTTTTACTTAGATAATTAATGTAGTTAATTAGATTTGATATTTGAAGTACTTTACTTTCTAAGCAAATCCTTAAATCCGTTTTTAAAGAAAGTTTAAATTTTTGCAAAGAACAGATCAACCCATTTTTATATGTTATTAGTTTCTTTCCCTAAAAGCAATTAAAAAATGCAACTCTTTCTTTTTGTTTTTAAATAATTGCTAAGCCAGCTTGAAACAACTTTTACACAATTCTATAACTGATACGAAACGAATTTCTTTTGCCAGCTGTGTAGTGATCGTTTCTCTAGCCAGATGTCCAAGTCTCTCTTCTCAACTCAATTCAATTCAACTGATTGCAAAGGCGTGCTCCGGGACAAGTCTAATACGCACCACCTACTGCTGCTACTGGGCAAAGAACAATTGTTCAACAGGAAAGGCGCTTGCTGAGCAAGTGCGGATGTTCAACCGCCGTCGAAGACAATGCTAAACCGAATTGAATTGTATTTGATATGAGATGTCTCTGTCGTCTCAAGCTGTGTGACGACGACGACTTTTACAGGTGTGGTCCTACCTACCTATCCTACCTGAGCAAGATACTCAACCCGTATAAATGTACAAACATACATGCATATGTGTGGTTGGAGAAAATATTGTTATGGCTATATCTGTGAGCACATCTTATCATTTAGCACCTGCTTAAGCGACCAACCAGCCAAACACAACCATTCGATAATATTAACTAAATAAATAAACCCATTTTTTTTTCTGTTGTGAATGTGGTAAATATGCTCATGTCATAGAAAATCACGATCAGTTAGCAGAAGCAGCAGTACCAGCAGCCTATAAAACAAATACTTGAAACTTTTAACTTAATGGATAAGACTTAAAAGTACCCTATATTTAAGTAAATTTGTAATAGAGGTGAAATAGTGGACAAGTTTTAGAATTATACCTAAATTTCGTTGGTTTTGCATTCCAAAATGTTAGTAAATAGTAAATGAAAGGAGAATGGAATGAACTCTAAATAGATAGACCACAAATAAGCAAAGGAAGAGATAGTTAGGTAGAAAGTTAAAAGGATAAAAGGATAGATAGGTGTAGAAACATACAGAGAATGAAATAGACAGACAATTAAAAGTATGAATAGATAGACAGGCGATTGGAAAACTTTTGAAGAACCATTAGAATGCCCCACAACTAAAAAAACCCTTCCAAAGTCTTGGCATCAATAATTTTTCTTTGATTTTTCTATAATACCGCAAAAATGGTTAATTTTCTCATAACAGACTCGAAAAATAAAATAAATTTAAAGTAAATGTAAAATAAATGACTTAATTATTCATTAATACAATAAGATAAACCGCAAATAACCCCAATTATTCATTATAAAATTCCAAAACTGCTTCTTCTTTAGCATGTTACATAAGTTCTCCTCATTACAGTATCCCCCATTACTCCACAGATTACAGGGTATACACATTTCAGCTGATTGTGCGTGTCTAAACGACATTTCATTTATCTCTCAACAACCATCTCGTTTATTTTTTTGTGTAAATAGTCTATTGTTTGGCAAAATGCTTAACAAGTGTCTATTTTTGTGGTTTTTTGATTATTTGGCTGGTTTCTCTCACTGTAACCCTTGAGAAAATGCTTAAATATACATATGTATATAGATAAGGATAAACTTACATAAGTATATACCACAATATATATAGATAAGATATGTTTGCTTTCTACTTTAGATAACTAATGGATCGTTATCCTTTTTTTATTGCTATTTTTTTATCCTTTTTTGGTTAACTATTCAACAATAGTTGAATTTTTAGGAATAAACTTATTGAGTTTCATATTTATTTAGATCTGCATATTATATATATATTTACCTCGTTGAGTATTATATTTATCTGTTATAACTGGAATTCTAGAGAACAAATTTCTCTGGGATATTGGTTTTTATCAAGATTTTCTGTTAGTTTTATTTCTTGTTAGATCCGAAATTACTGAAATTCAACTAATGCAGAGACTAAAGACTCAGTTTGACTAGCAAAACAAATATTTTAAATGTAATTAAAAAGATTACAAAAGCTTTCCAATTTCAATCTAAGTTTTCCGATTTGCAAGCCTGTGTATATATACTATATATAAATTGTTCCCATGCATTTGAAATTTATTTCCCACCATCTAGATTCCGAAAAACAACATCTTCATTATCAGAGTGCAGACCATAAATACAATCATTATGTGGCAAGTTAACATACCTGCAACATTTTTCGTCTCTCTTCTTCTTATTTTCTTTCAGAGCATTTTTCTATTGTACGCAAATCTGGACCAAATTTATGCAAATTGAAATTCCTTGGCAACACCTGGAAATACATGAACAGAGACAGAGAGAGAGATCAGAACAGTACCAAACCGAATTGTTTTCAATGCTTTTTTTTTTTCTTTTTGTTTTATTTTTATTTTTTCTTATTTCAATGATGAATGTGCCTTAGGCTCAAGATCATGGCCAGACAACTTGGCGGCGGCGCACACACCAAAAACTGTAGCAAAAAAAAAACAACACACACACATTTTACATGAGAGACAGAAGGCAAGGTGTCAATTCTGGGAAATCTGAGGGCCACAAACAATGCCAAAAACCGCACAGCGGGGAGCTGCAGCAGCAGGCAATGCAATACAATAACAACAACAATATTACTATACATGAATGTATATGTATGTGAGTATGGGGACAACCTGTACATACCCTTTAGCAAGTATTATGTATTCTAAAGATGTAGAAACGATAGTTTATTGTTTAATTTGAATATGTTAGTTAAAAATTAACTTATAATTTAACTACAGTCAAAGTTTCTTAATTTGAAATTCTTTCTAACTCGAACAAAAATAAACGGCAGTAGAGCGAAAAATCTACAGAATTTCTATTTTCCAACTTAAAGTCTCCGAAACTTTAACTTTTTATGGGTATTACGACACTTGGAGTTAGCGAAGTTTGACTCTATAATAAATCAAAGGCAAATTACAGTTTTGACATGTCAAATTTGAACAATTCAAGGCTAACTGTGTTAGTAGTTTGTACTAATTAATTGGAAACATTAATGAGAATAAAGAGGGATATGTTACGCGCAATCTGGCCACAAAAAACATATTCTGTAAAACTCAAAACTATGCAAATATGTGTTGGTAGTTTTCTTGTTCTTACTGTTCCACCTCTATTTTATTTTGCACAAATTGGCAAATGCATCCTTTTGCACGCTGCATACCTTCTAACTAAGCCTCCGTACCAATTTCGTATAGGGTATGCAAATGCAAAAGAAAAAAGCATCAACAACAACAAGAAATACATGGAAAATTGTTATGCCTTTACCTCTTGTTGGTTGCCTTTTGGTGACAATGACACTGGCTTAACGATGCCCAGACGTGGAACAACATTATTGTCATCTACAAAAAAAACACAAAAAAGAAAAAGATGGTAAGAATATAAAACTAGACCAGTGGGCTGTGGGAGCCGCGTATCCTCTAAAAATGTTCACTTTGTTGCGCTTACCTGTCTTCTCTCTTGCGCTGATCAAATTTAGTTTTGCTGCTTTTTCCACTCTTTATTTAATTTGCATTTGATTTTTCCTTATTAATTAGTAGTTGCTGCATTGAGTTTTTAGTTTATGTAATTTGTTAAACAATTGGATTTGCTTAAAAGCCGGATTTATTATTCAGTAAATTTCTGTTCTCGACTATTCTTTTTGTCACTTTAGAAAAAGAGTGTTGGCTAACCACAAAAGCTTAAGCTTAACAGTCAACAGTTTGCAGATAATTAAAGTGAAAGCTGATATCGATTATTATGTTATGTAACGTTACATTACAATGGCGGTAAAATCAAAAAAATTCCTTTGAATTAGGTTGAAAAGAGTTTCCAAGATTTTGGCACATTTTTTTCGTTCAATGAAATATAATCTTTACACATTTTTTTTTAAGGACACACTTGTTGCTTCAGTTTCACACCAGGAATACAATATTCTATTCCTTGGTTTCTAATTCCAAGAACGGAAATGCTCAAATTCTGGTTGTAAAAATTAAATCGAAGAAAAAAATCATCATGTCATTGTCTCTTCGTTTTTGCCCAAAGCGTGTCAACCTACTTCCGTTTCGGCTTTTTGCAGGTGTTTTCAAAACTAAATCTTATTACTTAAAGGTAATTGAAACATTGCTAGAGAATTTTCCAAAGAACCCACACACTTATTGGAAATGAGAAAAAAAAATATAAAATCAACAATCCAGTAGCAAAGTTTTTATTTTTTCTGCCGATATCTAAAACTATCATCAACAGGCCATCAGCAGGCATAATCATGAAAACGTTTTCAATAAGGCTCCCAAGATTGATCATCAAGACAGGGCCCCAACCCAGGAGTAGAGTCATCCATTTCTTTCCATGCATTTTGTTGTTGCTGTTGTCATTGAGCCACACCCACCAAATGGTGCTTCCGTTTTGTAGCTTTCTGCAAGGTGTGTGGTAAACAGCAAACAAAACAGTAGCCTGCCATTGCAACAACTGGGATAAAAGGCACAACAATTGGCAATTTCATTTACTGGCAGCTACTGCGCCCCGAAAAACGCAACGAACAAAACTTCAACTTCAAACTGCAATTGCAACTGCGACTGCAAACTGCATCTCCATTCATTTCCAACAGGTACGCAAAAAGCCACCAAAGTGGAGGAGAAGGAGCACAATTTTGATATTTCGACTAACAGTGGGTAAGTGGTTCGAAAAAAGTAACTGAAAAATGTTAGGTTTTTTTTTATATTTAAAAAGATTTTCAAAAAGATGTTTAAATAAAACTTATGTTCCTTGTATTGAAAGAAATGTTCTGTTAACTGTTTTAGTCCCTAAATTAGAATTGAAGATGTGAAAAATAGTTGCTATAGTTTTTTTTTTTGAGGTTAGGTTTTAACAGTTGCGTGATCATCGATTTCCACTGTCATTGGGAATTGCAAACGAAGGTAAAAAAAAAATTTAACTTTCTACAACTGCCACAGCATGTCGCATGATCTCCTCTATGAATGGCAGCAGCAGCAGCAAAGGCAATGATGGGGCAGGAGAGCAAAATGAAGGAGGTTTTGTAGGCAGACAGTTTGAGGCTTTGGCTTTTTGGACTTGTGGGGTGCTACATCATCGTCAAAACCGTCGACTAGCGACTTCGATTTCCTGTGTGTGCATGGCATGGAGAAGTAGAGGGACTTTGATGTCTACCAGGTCACTTGCTTGGGCAGAATTCGTAATTGCTCTGCAAAAAGGAAAATTTCCATATGATAATATTTATTCGTTGGAATATGTGCAGCGACGACGATGACGACGACGACGACGACGTCTCCCAGAGCTATACGCCTAAGCTTCTCCTAGATGCAACACTATTTTTGTTTCTGTTGTCTATTTGACACTGCGCAGGCGGTTGAGGAGATGAGGATGCTCGATCTGACTCTAACTGCTGTATCTCTGTGTGTGTGGGTGGTCGGTCGCTGCTATTGCCGGTAAATTTTATTTCCATTTTTCAACTAACTGACTATGAACTACTCTGTGGCTGATCCGCCACTTCATCCACCTCCGCCACGAAACTCTTTATCGATGTTTGAGTTTTATTATCAAGTTGGCATTTCGAGTTGAAGTTGATGCCTTTAGTTTATGGACAAAAGCATTTTGAAACGTCTAAAACAAAAATCTAAAATAAATTGAGTGTACATTTTCCCATATGTGCTAAAGGTAGAATTCTTTTTTTTACGCAGGTTAAATGATTTTTAAGTCAAAATAATATAAACCGAATGCTAGGCCGTTTAAGAATGGTTTATTTCTAAACATTTTACAGCTAGAAATAATAGTTTCATTTAGTAAAAAAATGCATTATTTATTTTTGCAAAATATCAGCTTAAAAACTAGAAAACTTTATTGTTTTGTCAATTAGCTGCAATGCAATTTAAAATATAACGTCAAGCATAACAGTAAACTTAACATAACAGCTTCAGCAGTTTAGTCAGTGCTGTAAAATGCTAAAAACTGTAAAGTAATAAATTTATTTTAGTATTTGGACAATTACAAATTAGAGGTAAGGTAAAACCACAAAACAGCTTGCACCTTGCCTAAATGACAGCCACCCGCAGCCACCCCTATATATACATATATAGATGAAAAATTTACAAACTAAAAAATTATAGTAATTAGGTCAGCTCAACAGCTGTCTCGCTCACTCGTAATCCTTGCCTACCTGTACACGTTTTGCTTGAGCACGCGTAATGAACCTGTTCGGGAGCAATGAAGGAGGTGAAGAAGAAGACGGCTAAAAAGACGCCCGTCGCCGTTGACGTCGTCGTCGTGTCGCACCTTGTGACTAGAATTTCTAATGTCATATAAATTTTTTCTCTCCCCATCTCTCTCTACACACACGCGTCTGACCGTAAGGTGAGGAGAAGCCAGCACCCTCATATCGACATGCTAGGCTAGTCATGATCTCTTGCTTTGTCCGGTCGACAGGCGACAGTCGCGCGCCGCCTACCCCTACTACCAAAACAACAACAATAACAGCCACGACCACGATCACTGGGCATTCCATCATGTTGCTTCCTACCAAAGTATTCAAGCATAATTAGTCTAGAGTCTCGTGCCAGCAGCAGCAACTTGTCCACATTCCTTTGCACTTTGCATATTATATCCTGGTGGCCACTGGAGAGGAACAAGTGCTTTTTATGTAGTTTTTGTTTTTTGGGTGATGTGGTCAGGTTATGCCCGTTGGACCGGTAAGGATCCTTCATTATGCTGGCCTCGAGGAGAAGGAGCATATGGCACGGCTCGTGGCAACACCTGGTTAACTCAAATTGTACAAAAACTTCGTTTTTTATAAAAATATGACCAAAAATTTTTGTTAGTTATATCATCTAAGGGAATTTCTATGAATGTTATTAGATTATTATGGAATACGTTATAGAAGAGTTAGTTATGTATGTATCTTCTTTATAGTGATTTATTTATAGTAAATTTATAAACATTCGATATTCTTTAACTCGAAGTGCTAAAAATCCCACTAAGAAGTTCGTTTACGGAGACTTCGTGACAGAGAAGTGAAATTCTACGCCGATTTCGTTCAAATGCTGTTAATTCTAGTTCGAGTTAAAGACAATTCGACTTAGAAAAAATCGAGCTAGGGCAGTTTCACTGTAGTTTTTATTCTTAGATATTAAGTTTAGTTACAGACTACAGAACTTGTATATAGTAAATTAATATAGAATATATCCTTGTGTATCTAAAACTCGTCAACGTTTTCGTTTCTATCCAGAATATTAAGTTCCAAAAATGTCATATAGTAGGCAGAAAGGAGCTATATTTATAGAATAGGAAGCTGTTTTTGAATGCCTATATTACTCAAAAATATCAAATGTACCAGTAAGGTAGAGCTTTAACCCTATAGTTTGTATAGGGATCATCAGACGGCAAGTCCTTATGTTCTATTTCCTATATCACACACGTTTTTTACCATATTCCGTCCTATATAAGCATCATTTAAAGACATAAACTTTAAATATATAAACTAAACTAAACTTCACTTCCATTTTTTCTTAAGGCATAATTTGGATTCGAAACTAGGCAAGCGTTCAAATCAAATTCAAATAAATCATTGGAGAAGCTCAATTATCCCAAACAGTAAGCATTTTTAAAAAATATCCGGAAATATATAATTTCCATCAACATTTTCAGAAGATGAATAACATAATTGTACGCCCATATGCTGGAAAATTGATGATCATTAGGGACTTGCTAATGCCAGAGCCGCAAAATGATATACCAAGCAAACATCGTCCTTCTTACTTTGATCGTAATTGCGTATTGCAAACATTGATCAGATATTTAGCTGAAGTTGACTATCAACCGAATATGGGATGTGATGAAGTTGTTAATGGTATTCTGAGTGCCTTGGAAACGTTTATGAAATATAAAGTTAAAGCAATTCTTGAAGTATGTGTGCATCGGACTAATTTTCGACTGCAGAGAGATCCACGCTGTTATTTCGATAATGGTATGCGTACTACCATGATGTTTATACAGGATATGGATGCGGCTGATTATGATTTATCGGATGATAGTTCAGAATTTTATCTTACTGGACGGAGTCGTCGTCGTCATTATCGTCGCAAGTATCGTCAACGGCGTAAACGTTTTTATCACGACAGTCAAAGGGAGGACGAATTGGAACGCATTGAATCTATTAATAATACAGCTTTATTGGCTTTGGGTGGACGCAAACGTTCGACAGAACTAAATCATCTAATACCACAAAGACCACCGCCATTGCGTTTTAAACATATCAAAATCAAGGATATTATCGCATTTATGAAGAATGACAAACGTTTCAAGAACTCTGTTATCCTATATGAAGCCTATTTGAAGTATAAGCCTTAATAATGTTGTATTTAGTCAATGTTTGATACCATCTATGATAATATAGGAAAGAGCAGAGAGTTCCCATATGTCTTTCTTTAAGAAATCCTTTAGATCTAAGTACCTTAATTTGTTCTCTATTTTTAGTTACAGAGAGAGTTCCATATCATATCTCTTTAGAATCTAAACTTTAGATGATCCTTTAGACTCTAAGTAGCTTTTTATCTTGTCTCCATCTTTGTATACAGATAAACCTTTATATTCCTCAATATGCTTGCTCGATCTTTGGATACAAAGAAAGTTCAAAGTTATCTCTCTTTAGAATCTTAACTTTAGATTATCTTTTAGTATCTTATTAGCTTAATATGTTCTCTCGTTCTTTGTATACAGAGAGACAAACCATTAGATTTATATTCTCCAATATGTTTGCTTTATATTAAGATTCAGAAAGAGTTTAAAGATATCTCACTTTATATAGTCCTGTAGACCTTAGTTCATGAATGAGTTCTCTCTATCTTTAGATAGAGACAGTTCTAAGTTATCTCTTTTTAGATAATCCGTAAGATCAAAGTACCTTAATACGTTCTCTCGATCTTTGGATACACAGGGAGTCTCAAGTTATCTTTTTTCAGGCATTCCTTTGGATCTTTGGACACATTTCCTTCTCTTTTCATTAATGTCTTTAAAAGTAATTTGCTTTTGCACGTGTGCCCTTCTTGGTTTTTTAATGATTTCAATTGCAGCAAACGTTTTTTGTTTACAGGTTCAATGAACTTCCCTTTTTCGTCACAAAAAACTATATCCCGAAGGAAACAGGTGGTGCTCGTTGTGTCCTTATTGTTCTCTGTTAAGAACATTGCACTTGGCATATTCAATGGGGAGCTGCTCAAAATTTCAAATCAATGGAAATTCCATGCACTTTGAACTTTTGTAAAACAACTCCAGACAACAACATCAACAACGACGACGACGACGACAAAGCGTAGCACTTAAAGGAATATCCGGCGAGCATACAGGAAACATATGCCCCATGCGCCGACGACAACAACAACAACAACAATTGTCGGCGGCATCGTTAGGGTAGCCACAAGAAAATGCGGATTGCATGATTTTATCGTATTGGATCTCATTACGTTTTTAAATAGTGGCAATAAAATCAAAGCGCATGCGGACAAAAACACACTTCTAGCTGTCTTGAACATTGAACATCAATTGAAGCCGTTCGACCACGTAGCGACCATGTCGCGCATGACACATGCGTGATCATTGTATTAAGGAGTTGGGTAAATTAGAAGAGCCAGACAGAGTTGGAAGGGAAAGGGAAGAAATTAGCATTAATTTCCATGTAATTGTTAAACCTTCTTTTCTTTCTGATTAGCTCGGCAATTATGTAGAAAATGGTTAGAAGGTTTCCATTTAAAGAATTTACATAGAGTTGGTCTAGAAATCTCTTTGAATATTTATGTAAGGAAAATTACAGGTTACCAAAAGAACGAGAAATGTTTATAAAAACCTTTTAATATGTTTGCTGCATAATTGAACAAATTGGGATTTATAGAGGATGTATTAAATTGTGGAAAATGTAGAGTAAAGTGCTTAATAGTTGCTTATACAATGGAACTTTCCTATGGAGAATGTCTATATAAGGAAGTTATCCGCACAAAGAATAAACTTTACTTAATTTTAAGCTAGTAATTAAGACTCTTGCTAAGTTCTTAAGTTTATGTAAAAGAACCGATCATAGGTTCCTACATTTCCTTCTGCTCAGCGGGAAAACTAAGTCACCTTGTAACCTTTGCGGGCAAGAAACATCGGCGTCCCACATCTGCCAACAAAGAGAGGATCAGGCAGTACTACATCCCAACCGCTTTTTCCTCAACCCACTTTTCTATAATATATGAAAACAATATTAACAGAATCAATAATTACCTCAAATTTTGTAATTTTCTAAAACATTTAAATCATTCCTCCTATATATAGCCTTGCTCTCCCAATAATTTGTTATAAAATTGTTAATGTTAATGTTTTAAAGCTAATTTTATAAACAAAAAAAGTAAATAATAAATTCTTACATATATCAGATAGATATTTCTTAGAATTTTCAATTGTTTCTCATTCATATTATAAATAAAATAAATAAATAAATATTTCTTAGCTATATCTATCAAAAATCAAAACGTTCTAATGTGCTAAAATAAGGAATAGTCAGTAGTAAAATAAGTTCTAAATCTAAGACTTTCAGTTTCAAGTACTTCTAAAGAACAATACTTTTCATTGACAGCTAAAGTAATACTTTAGAAATGATAATGCCAAAGACATTTCTTAGATCAAATTATTTGTAAAATATCTAATTATTTATATATGAAAAGATAAATATGAAAAGCATTGAACAATTAGTAGTAAAATAACTTCTAAATCGAAGACATTCTTCTCATACTTTTAATAATCAGTTATTATAGTGTATCAGAAATTATAGTTCTAAAGATAAATCTTAAAAATATGTTTTTTAAAAAGAAATTATATAAAATAAAATATAATATTGTGTAGGAAAATAACTCTCTTAGTGAGGGGTTTTGATATACATTTTTTTTTTAGATAAAAGAAAACTCCACTTTGCTTTTTTCTTTAACCATTTCCAAGCTTAGTTTTGAATACTCAAATTTTATAATACTTAAAAAAATTTAAGGCATCTGCCTTTCGATCTATTCAAATGTTTTCAATGGATGAACTCAAATATTATATTCTAAACACAAAATAGATAGTATGTTAGATAAGTACTTAATGTCTAAACAAATTTCGAGTACTAGGCCACACCTGTCGAATCACCCCTATCTACATTCTTTTTTGGGTGTTCATGCCGCATATATCCTTTTTTTGTTCAGTTCAAGGACTTTGCCCACACAGACAGCTGCTCTGTTGGGCCTAAATGCTGTCAGGCGTAAACTTGACAGGTACAGGAAAAAGTTTTTCAACCTCTCGCAACCCCTAAAAGTAAAAGAAGAAAAAATAGTTATGTTATATGTATGCATATAGGAGAAGAGTGAACCACTTGAAGTATATCACTTTTCCGCCCGATGGAACTTGGTATAATGGCAAGGTGTATTTGTACAGCAAACGGGAATACAGGGCCACATACCAGCACATGGTATCGTATATGTATATAGAATACAGTACAGAATTATTACGTTCCGTTAGGGATAACAAAGAGTTGCTTTTGTTTATTATATGGTAAAATGTTGCACCTTTTGCTTTTTGCATATATAAATAAGGAGGGGGGTCGATGGATTGAAGTGGTATCTTCTTCTTCAGGGTCTCTTCATTATAAAACTGTCTGTTAGCAGCTGTGCCAATACTTATATATAATCACGAATCATATGCATAGCACCTTTTGTATATTTGCTCTTAACCTGGTGGAGCTGAAATTGATTGGGATTTACCTAACTATTTGTTTAATGATAAGAAAGAAAAAAAAACCTAGAGGGCTACATTTGTTTTGTCTGTTGTGTGACGTAGTTTTCATACTCTAATATAGATGTTGTTTCTTATAATTCAGAAGGTAATTATGGCCTTTTTAGATCTTAAGAGAATTTGGTGACCCCGACGAGGCAGCACTTAGCGAGAACTTAAATGTTTTAAGAGCGACGTCCTAGTTAGTCAGTTGTAACGTTAATTTTTTTATAGATATAATGTAGTTGATTATAATTCAGAAAGTAATTTAAGGTATTTTTGATCTAAAAGGAAAATGGTGACCCCGACGAAGTAGCAATAAGTAAGAGATGTCCAAGAGGGCTCTATAGTTTTTTAGTTGCAACGTAGCTTCTATACTCTTATATGATGCAGTTTATTATATATGGAAAGTAATTGCCCAATTTGTAGGTCTTTATAGCAAAGGGTGACCCCGACGAGGCAGCAGTCCGTAAGAACTAAAATGTTAAGAGGGAGATGTCCTAGAGATTAGTTTGTCAGTTGTAATGTAACTTCTGTATTCTTACATAGATAGATTTATCATGTAGTTCATTATATATTAGAAAGTAATTGTGGATTTTGTAGGTCTTAATAACATAGGGTGACCCCGACGAGGCAGCTATTAGTAAGACCTAAGATCCCCTTAGAAAAATAACTTTAGTTGAGCTATAGGCGACATCTTTCTGGTGTTTGAATTATCTTATTTTCAAAGTTCCATCGTTTTTACAGGGTTTTCTAGATTTGCTTTTGCAATTCACATAATTTGTTATCTTAATATACTGAGAGACTGTACCTTTAAGGCTTAGAACGTTTAAAAAAGTTTATAGAATATTTGAAATATTTAAATGAATACTAAGAGACTTTACGTTAAAGGGATACATGAAGAGTGATTCCACACTTCCTCATAATGATCACATACCATTTTTACTATCACAAACATTATCTACTACAAATTGACAACGATTAACATACCCCTTTATGAAGGGTGTACAAAGAACCACTCATCTTATTTACATATAATTGCACTGGGAGTGTTCTTTTTTTTTTCGTGGGTTTATATATAACTTTATATACTTTTTAACAAATTTCCAAGTTGACGAAATGAGACCACAATTATAAGACATGACGTAATATTATCCATAGTGGAAGTACTACGACGTATCATTGAGAAAATTGTGAAATTCTTATTTAAACAATAAAGTTTACTAAGGGGATTCCTTTTGTTTTGCTTCATAACTTGACTAGGAATAGATTCGCAACGCGTTTTTTTATTTTTATCATAATTCTTTTGTTATAGGACTTAAAAGATCAGTCTATGTCTAATCATAAAATTGAAACTCTAACGGTATAAAAATTTTAATGCTTAGCCTTGGAAATCTTAAAGATTTTTGTATTTTTTGTACTGTTTTATTTTTATATTAAAATTTTATAATATACTTTACTCGAATTTGTGGATTAAGCTCGTTTTTTTTTTTTTTTTGGGTTACGCCTCTTTTGTTCACCTTTTTTTTTATGGCATTTTCAATACCATTTCTAATCCCCAACATATGCCATTTTGGTGCTCCCGAAAACTGAAACTGAAACCGAAAAACCGTACCCAACAAACCCATACTAAACACACCAAACTGACTAGAGACAAAGAAGCCATAAAAATCTATAGACACATGGACCAGAGGTTGGACGATTTGTGCCGCAGCAGCAGCAGCTCCAAACAGTTGTGCCTCAAAAGAAAATCCCATGAAGACAATTTATGACTTTATTAACTACAAAAAAAACGCAAATGGCGAGCAACGGGCCAGGCCAAGACACACAACACACAACACACAAAAGTGTTAAGACTCGCGTCTAGGCGATGAAGTTGTGTAAATGAAATTAATCTTCAATAGACACTGGGCAATATAATCGTTGAGCATGGAGCGTGGAACAGGAGGAGCTGCATCCCATTAGTCATTAAACAATTTTCCACTGAAGCAGCCGCTTCAGTCGTTCCACCAAAAAAAAAAACGAGATGCTGCTTTTTTTTTTTTTTTGCCTCACTCCGGCTGCTGCGTATTTTGTCAGGTGTCATAAAAATTAAATTTATGGCGCATGCGCAGCATCAGCGGCAGCCGTTTTCCTTCTTCTCTTCTTTTTTTTCTTTTTCATTTTGTTACAGATTTTTCTCAGTTAGTTGTTGTTGCTCTTCTCCATTCCCCTTCCCATTCCCGGTTTATTTTTTATTATTTAATTTTCGTCTAAATGCGTAAATGGTATAAATCATGGAGACATGCGTGCGTGAGTTAAGGTGACAGCACTTTAGGGCACGAAGAGTGAGCAGGTTGCTGGAATTTTAATTAAATGGAACAATCTTTAAGATAGAGGAGTATAGGAGGAGGAGCAAAGAAAATCAAGAGTATTCAAAAGTATTTGGAAATAAGAGAAATCTTAATTTTTCAAAAGAAATTAAATGTTTTTGTATGCAATTAATTCTATGAGAATGGTTTTAGATATTCTATAGAAAGGATATAAATTTTTGGATTTGAAATTCGTAAAGAAATTATAGAAATTGTTTTTAAAATGTAAAATAAAGCTTTCTAATATGAAAACAATGAAAAATTCGTTGTACTTTAAGCTAGATAGTAAAGTGATATCTTTAAGAAAATAAAGAAAAATGAGAGTCCAAATTGGAAAACAAAATCAACAGACACCTATATATAGATATATATTTAGATTTAGGATGATTAAAATTCTTAAGTTTTGCTCTTTAAATTTAAAATAGATATGCCAAAAAATCTGTTTTGCAAAACAGATAAAATGATCTGTTGCCTGATCGGATGACCGATTTGGATGGAACTTAACACTGATATTTCAATATATACTAAGCTTCCAAATGGTAAATTTCATGATAATCGCTCTAAAACTATAATCTTGACCGATTGTTCCTATAAGAGCTATATAACAAAGTCATCTGATCGGGTACATGGTATAACAACTGGAAGAAGAGCAATTAGACTTAGAACAACTACAACTGCAACAGCCACATAAACAAAACTACTGGAAATGCAAACTAAATTTCATAGAACCAAAGAAACACTTGAAAGAAAAAAAGGGAAGACCTTGAAAAGCAGTCCAGATAAAAACACAAAAATCAAGTAAAATTGTCAAATAGGACAGCTGGACTGATAATAATTAATGAATCATGGACATGTAATATTCTACAACAAATATAATATAAGTTCCTGATAAATCAAAATAAATTCTAAATTAAGGAGAAAGAAAATATGAGATGATTGCACTGGGCTCAACTGAGATGAAGTGCCTCCTGCTGCTCCCTTTATATAGGAAAATCAGAAGTCACGGATTGCTTTGTGCTGTATGAAGTAACCAGTGTTGGGTAAGTCTGAACATATGTATTTTGACTAGAGCTGAAAAGACATTTTGAATGTTCTAACTGAAATATATCATCAAATTCTTTACTGGAACGATTTGTCATTCACTATAGTAAGAAGAGATAGTAAATCAAAGTTGAAGATAAAATTCCTACTTTCTGGGACGAAAGTAGGCGTGGCAAAATTATTTAAAATACATTGATATTAATAGACACTAGACGAATATTTACAATAAATTTGATTGCATAAGATATTATAGTCTTCGAGATCTAGGACAGACGAATATGTCTCCATCTGTTGATGCTGATCAAGGATGTCGGAAATACTTTCATTTGCTTGTTACATAGATTGTAGTGACTTTAAAATACCCTTTTATGTATTATATGGGTATCGAGATCCGAGATATACAATGCCTTGGAGCAAAAAGAAGACTATGTGCAAAATTTCAGCACTATAGCTTCAAGGGTCCCGGAGGAGAAGCTGTTGATCCAGACAGATTGACATACGGGCAGACGGACAGACAGACAGATGGACATGGCTATATCAACTCAGCTCGTCTTGCTGATCAAAAATATATAGACTTTATATAGTCGAAAATGCTTTCTTCTATGTGTTGCAAACTTCTGACCAAAATGAATATACCCTTGCAAGGGTATTATAAAGCTCAGGTTTCAGATGATAATATTTATAATCTTTTGGCATCTTGATTTTCCTGTTGATAATGGTAAAGTATACATACGGATTAAATGATGATATTTCTGATAATATTCGATAATTTCATTAAGGATCATTTAGACAGAGCTGCTATAATTGGTACTGCTTTTTACAGTGACAGGATACATATATAAATATTTATTAGATACTAAATTGTAGAATGTTATACCTTTCTAATAAACTGAATTCGTTCAATATAACTTAAAATTTGACATAACCTTCGGGGGGGATATATACCAAAAATTTCTTTTGAATTATAATTCCTATTTTCACTTTCACGAAACCACAAAAAAAAAACCTCTTTTTTACTCCAGTTTTCTCACAATCTTTTTTTTTTTTTTCGTTTTTATTGTAAGTTTCACACAAATAACAAGAACAATAAAATTCATCGTTTCACATTTTTTTTCTGTTGTTGCTTCTTTTACATTTTTGATCACGAGTCTGAAAATGCGTGGGAATCATCGAGCAATTTGTTGTTGTTTTTACTTTTTATTTTTTTTGCGTGCAAAAATTAAGGTCTCTCCTTTTAAAATAAAACAAAAAAACGAACAGAGAGAGAGAAAAACTAATCGCACAAAATATTAAAAAATATGACAATAAAAAAGAAAAAAAAGATAAATAAATGCAAAAAAAAAACTAAAATGTTGCCGTTCAATTGGGCAACTGTAATAAATTATCGAAAAACACGAAACCCAAAAGACCCAGTTTTTGGTCTATTAAAAATATAAAACAAAACACCAAAAAAAAAAAAATAAATAAATATTTTGTGGCTAAAACAGAAACAAATTTAAGACGAAAATATCGTTGTACGGACATTGTGATATCCTGTAGTAAATGTATTAAATAGATTTTGAATATAAACTTACTTTTTAATCAAAATGAAGTAAAGAAAAGTTTTTTGAAAAAGGTTGGCAAAAGGCTAAGAGCACCCTGACTCCCTCTAGCGTTCAAAATTCTAAGCTCAATGCCTTTTCTATTAACAATTTTGTATCGATAGGTACGTATTTTGATATATATTGGAACATTAGAAAGTGTTTCAGTTAACTTATATAAAGTCGAGCTTGATGAAAGTTCAAGGTGCAATTTCGGGTTCCAGTTTCAAACGAGATCTTCTTTAATCAGCACAGAGTCTTGAGGGTTGCAATATATTTGTAAAAAAATTTTAAAAATTTCTAAATAAAAATTAAAATTTGATATGCCTCTAAAAAGTTTTGTAACTAATCAAAAAAATATATAAAAGGCAAATAATTGACACTAAAAATTGTTTTTCTTAAGTTAATTATGTTGTTGATGATATTTTAATCTTCGAAAAACAATAATTATGTATGATACCCAATCCCTAGATTACTTTTATTTAAATTTCTTAAGAAGTCTTGAGACTTGAGATTAGTAGATAGATAAATCACTCAAAAGAATTCGCCATAAATTAATTTCATTCATTATAATGTAAAATTTACTTCCAATGGCTCTCCTCCCAATAATTAGTTTTAGTGGTGTTAAATTTAATATATTATCACTAATTTGATAAATAAATAATTAATACTTCCAATTACTTATAAAACTTTGGTATATTAGCAAAAGAAGTCATTAAAAAGGAATCAGGAATAATTAGTTTTATGCATTTAAAAAGCTAAATATATACACTTCCCATTATCTATATATAATACTTTAAGATAAAGGGGTTTCTTCTGCTTTAACAACATATCTAAATCGGGCTTTTTTCACGATCTTTAACTTATAAAATTATAAATCCGACTACCTTTCATATATGTATATACATTCTAGTATACATAATATACCCTTTCTTTCTCTATGATTAGAGGGTATAACGAGGCGATTTGTGCAAAAATTGGAAGAGAAAAAGATTAGCATCGAAACGAATTTTGCCAAGTGGCAAAGAAGCGGGAGGGTAGCAGTGGAAGGGGTGGAGATGTTGTAGAAGAGGTAGCAAACAGGTTCGTTCACACGCTTGGACCACCGCAGGAAGTGTGTGTGTGTGTGTGCAAAAGGAGAAATTACTCACTAAACCAATGTGTGTGTGTGTGCAACAAGTGAATGACAGGATAATCGTCCTGAGTGTACCTGTTTACCTGTTTTTAGGGTAGACGCCTTTTGTGAGTTTTTTTTTTTTCTTCATTCGTCCGATTTTACTTTTGGCATGTGAACACAAAACTCGCCTAAAAATCTCTTAATGTTTGCATTCTTATGCCGCTCCTGTCGTCTCGTTTGATGCGTGATCTTTGTTGTTGATTATGCTGAACCAGAGAAAAAAAACGGAGAAAAAACTGAACACAAGTGAACTATATACGAGTATATATATATATAGGACAGAGGCGGGTATGCGTTGGCAATCCAAACAGGGGTTATTTTATAGTTTTTTTCTCATTTTTTTTTAACTCTTCTTAGTCGAATTCTTTAAAAATATTAACGATAAGTTAGGACATCATTTTGCAGCACTTTTGCTAGTTTTTTAATTATTCTAGTTAATCGTTAACCTTGTAATTATTATGCAGTTTAAAATTCTTAAAAATTATATAAAATTAGATCAAGTTTTTGTTCTACAGTTTATAGGAATTAATATACCCAACGCATACTTTTCTTAGATGATATTCTAGCAGCATTATTTTACTCTAAAAAAGATTAGTTTAGAAAATTTTTAGAAACTTAAGCCATTTCTAAAAATCTCATTCGTTTTCTTCATTTCTTCTTAGATATTCTAATTTCAATTATAGTTTCCTAAAAATTTGAATATAGAAAGTATTCTATAATGTTTTAGAACCATCTCTCAATACATTTCAACTTGAGATTTTTCCTAATCTCCTTTTTTGTTCCACCCTTGTTGGGTCATATAATTTCCCATGCCTCGTTGGCAGGTTCCTCTCTCTCTCTCTCTCTATCTTTCCCTTACTTCATTCAGTGGCAAATTTTTCTGTAGAGTGTGAAATTTTTTTTTTTACTTTTCGGTTATCTTCTTGTTTGGTTGTCGTTCTTGTTTTTTTTTTTTTTTTTCATGGAAATTGCCTATGCAGAGGCTGTGGCATTTTTGTGGGAACAAGTGCAACAGCAACATCCGCAGCAGCAACAACAACAACTACAGCATTGGCAATCGAAGTCGAAGAATTTTTTTTTGGCAAATTACGTGCCTCGTTTTTGTCTCAATGCAGGAAGAACACCCGCAGGCAAGAGCGTGTGAATTTGTGAAGGAATCTGTCTTTCATTTTTAATGATTCAGAATAAAAAAAGGAGCAAAAAGGAATCAAATGTTAGATTTGCATTTCATTGACCCCACATAAAAAATTTATTAGTCTAACTGGCTTTCACATGCATTTATGAATGGGCTCAGATTAAAGTTCTTTATGGAATTTAGAAATTTAATTAATTTAATCTTTTATTATGTTTAAAATTTATGTCATTGGATTCTTTTTAGTTTTTGCTTCAACATTTATCCACAAATCTTATGCTTAGTTATTGAAAATGGCTAATCTAGTTTTATATATCAAAGAACCTTACTTCTATCGTGCTTAAGTTTGTATATGTTTGCAGTTAGTGGTTCGATCTGACCAATACTTAGACTTGGAACGCGTGCTCGTCTAATAAGTTTAACTATCAAATTTCATCAACTTAAATTCAAAATTAAAGTCTGAAGGCATCAAAGAAACAGACAGAGGATCGGATGGATAGACAGTACATGGCTAGATCGATTCTGTTTGATTGAAAATACTTACATATATCTATGCTTTACAAACACCCGACTGTTTTTTTTATGCTAAGAAAAGTATAAAACAATCAATCAAATATGGCAAATTGTTTTTCGAATTTTATATCAACATTAGAATAAAGGGAAAATCATATAATAATATTAACTTTAATCTTTGGAACGAATAACCTTTAAATAAATTTTAGAAATTTAAGTAAATTTTTTACTTTAGTAAATTCTTCAATTGGGTTATAAATTAAACTTTTTAAGATTATATTTTATATCTGACAACCAAAATGAAAAAAACGGCACAACTTGTGTAATTTCCAGGCAAATAAATCTTAATATTTTTGGGAGTTGCAAATTATATATCAAATTATTGAGTAATATTAGAATTGGTTTAGGTTTAATATAGACAAATGATTAAAACTAAGTTTTATATTTAATCAATAAGAAAATCTGCAATCAAATTGCATGACTATATCATAAAAGATATTTATCATATAAAATGATTTATTTTTTATCTTCAAAATAGGCATAATTTTGATTTGCGTTGCACTTCAAGCAATTCCACCTACTTTCTCTGCCTACTTTCGAGCCAAAGCCAAAGTCGTTACCTATTAAAGTCCAATGCTTACTTCCCAAACTGACAGGCAACAGCAACAACAACAAAGACAACAACACCTCAACCTTTCCCACTCGAATGACATGCAAAGCAGTTGACATTACATTTAAACAAAACAAAAAAAAAGAAAGACAGAGAGAGAATTAAAAAAAAAAAACGGAAAAAAAATGAAATTGCTTAAATTGTTGACCATAAATCAATGCCACAGACAACGAGGAGGAGATTCAGATCCACAAAAATAAAGCGCAAATAAATGCTGTTCGCTCGATTTCACTGACAAACAACCAACTTCACCTGTTCGACATGAGGAGAGTGAAACAAAAACGACAGAAAAAAAAAAAACACAAAACAACCGAAAAGACAATACTCCAACTTGGTGACAGGCCACTGAAGATGGAGTTGATGATGATGATGATGACGATGATGAGGTTGATGAGGTTGATGATGATGATGATGGGGACAATGATTATGGCGGCGGTGGCGGTGGTCATGGAGAGACTCAATTGCTGTGGCACTTGTCACACGATGACAACCAGCAACCAAGTGAATATATCATTTCAATGACATGACAAAAATAAGAATTCACATATCAAATTTGGTGTCACGACTATTATATATCCTATAGAAAATATATGGGTGTATATCATTAAAAAGAAATTTTATTTATAGAGAAACAAAATGTTAAAGTTATAATATACTATTAGTCAATAAGATGATATAGTATTTCAACTATGATTCTCAAAATATAATTCTTGATCCAAGTCTATTCTGCATATACTATATAAATCCAAAGCAAAAATACCGAAGTTATAGGTTAAAGCTATTAATTTGTAATTGTTTCAATATCATGAGGATCTACGGTTTTTGTCCAGCTTAGGTTTGGGGATACATTTCTTTTAAGTGCTAGGCTTAGGATAGAACTTGGTGATCTCTTAAGCTAAAAAAAACTAACTGGTTAAATATAAATAAGTAAAATATAGCTTGTGCTTAGCTAGGTTCTTGATATCTTTTCAATATTTGTAATAAAACTAAACTCGTGATCTTACTTAGTTATATTGGACTTCGAATGACTTTTATAAATCAACAAACTTTGTGGATCAACAACTTCTATACAAACAATATTCATATTTATTGTAAATACTACTAGAAAACCAATATTTATACTTATTTGGTTACTGGGAATTTAAAGTGAGTTGAATGTAAATCTTTGTTGAAGTGAAAAGCAATAAACCTTTTAAACTATTTATTAATCTCTCTCACTTAAACAATGTCTTTGACAAGTGCAACAAATTAAAAAATTCGTTAAAGTTAAATATAAAAATCTCTCTCACTTAAGCAATATCTTTGACAATTGCAACAAACAAGGAAATTCGTTCAAGTTAAAAATAAAATACAATTAATGTTACCATATTTCTGACAATTTTTCTATATTTAATTAGGATCCAGATTCCATTGAATAAAAATTGTGCTATTTAATAAAAAATCTTCAAAAGGTTTCGAAAGATACATACCATGCACTTGTGACTGATGCCAATTTAAAGTAACAAGAGTTTCGAAGGGTTTTCTTATTTTTGAATTTGACTAATAGAATGTAAAAGTGAAATGTACATATAATAGCAGAATTCTATTTATAAAATTGCAAAATACAAAGTCATCTTTTGTATATAAGACTGTAAAATGAATATGTCTTTTGAATGCAAACTATTGAAAATTGCTTGTATAATGTCTTAACACTACCTGGAACACCCTTATAGAAAAAAAGTATATAAATATATTCATAATCTTTTTGTTTTCACCTAATAGAAACCAAATATATCTATATTTGAAACATTCATACATACACGATAGTTAGTCAGAAAATAAAAGTTACGTTTTTTGACAAAATATTTTGATTATATGCAATTTAAAATATATTTAACCAGGGACACCCTCTATTGTATATAGCCTTTGTTTCATACCTTACAACCTTCACTATACCCTTTCAATCACCTTTCATGGATAGGGTATAAAAACCGTAATAAATATGCTGATTTTTACGCACTGCCAAGTTATTTTCGTCTTGTTAAAAAATTTTTTTTATTTATTTATTTTCTTTTTCATAATTTTGTTGTTGTTGTTCGTATTTTTTTTTTTTGGCTGGGCTTTCGTCTGCAAAGCAGTTGCAAACGTGCAGACACAATAAGCTCTAAATGACATGACGATGGTGTGTGTCTGGTCTGGGGTCTGAGATCTGGTCTGGTCCATTTATGAGAGATCAGATCATCACCATTATCTCTTTTCTTCTGCCTGTCCACGTTTTGCTGATTTAATCGTACCGGACTCACGCCTTAATTGTACAGAATCCACTAATTAAAAGAGAACCGCACCAGAAATGCAACACAATAATAAAACGGAATAATATTTTTAATTTCATTTCACAAATTTTGCTGACAGGCGCAAAACGAAAGACTTAAGCCACAAACTTGACTCACACTTGACCCCCTAAAGGAAAAAAAAAATAATATCAAAATTTTTGAACAATAAATGTTAACGGATTTTAATCGCTTTCCCAGACAGCAAAACAATTTCATTTTTTTCTTCTTAGTTTTTACTTTTTATCTTCGGATTTTTTATTGTATGTACTTTTTTTGCACCACACACGGTGTCGAGTAGTTGTTGTTGTTGTTATTGGCTTTCTTTTGGTTTTTTTTTTAGTTACTTGTAATTTCAAACAATAGATTTTTATATAGCATTCCATGCCGAATGGCTCAATATCATTCAGTTTTCGCTTCGCTTTACGATTCGCCTGCAGAACAATAGAAAACTATTGCTTTTTTTTTTTGCCCTATAGAAATTGAAATCGGAACGCCCACACAACAAGTGATTCCAAGTAAAGTCTTTTAGAGTATGAGAGAGAAAAGACAAACTCAAAACAGGTAGCAGAAATAAAACAAATACAAACAATGAAAGTGATGCTGTAACTGTTTTGGGTGTGAATGTTTATCAATCGATTGAAAGTAAACTGGTAGCAAAGAAATAAAACAAAATTAACAGTGAAGGTAGTAAAAATTGATTTGAAACAAGAAATCTGTGTAAATACTGAAGATGGAGTTTTCTTTTTTCATTTTTATGTTTGTTTTTCTACAACTAAATCAATCAAATGAAATCTTGATATAAACCTATGGACAAATGGAACAAGATATGTCCAAAGTATATATTTTGGGAAGGGTTTGGTATTATAGCCAACAATTAAGAAAAATTGCATTTATAATCATAAAAAGTAGTCCTTTTGTTTCTTGAACTGTTAAATTATTCTCTGTATGGTGTTCTAATTTGGTTAACAGAAAAGTTCTACGATTATCTAAAACTAATATGGTCTGGGTGCTAATTTGTTGAGATTGAATCATAGATAAAAAAAGAAAAGGCAATAATCATAGGCTCCCCACACCCTTTCTCTGGATCCGTTCATGACTAAATAGGATGTGTAAGTCAAAAAGATTGAAAATATTTAAAAAATTTTACTTTTTATTTATCTATCTATGAGAAGATTAAGTGTGTTTTTGTTCTTATGACAGTTTATTGTTACTGGACGTTTTAGAAACTTGGAATCTGAACAATTATATCAGGTTTTTGCAGCAATATAGTTAACCAATTCAGATCAAATTTGATACAATTAACAAAAAAGATATATCAAAGCTAACAGACAATGTGTTCAACTTTTATCAGCAATACAGTTAACCGATTTAGATTAAATTTAATAGAATTAACAAAAAGATATAAACAAATTAGAGCTTGTTAAGTATATCTTAAGAAACAAATAATATTTTCAAGCAAAATATACAAAATAATAAAGCTCAGCGCCTTCTAAATGATATAGTCAGCCGATTTTAATATAACTTATAAATTTAAAAATATTTTCAAAATTTCGCACCGTAAATCGCCACACCCAATGTTAGTTCTCAAAATATTATATAGATTAATTTGCCAAATTTGTATATTAAAAATATCAAAGAAGCTAGCTTCGGCCTTGTCGAAGTTTGTATACCCTTGCAGCTTCACTGTTTTATTATTTTATTCAAAAACGAAAATTTTAAAATAGTTGGTATAAATGTTTAACAAAAACCAAAATAAAAAATTTTATATGATGTATCTCCACGTTTTACTTAATAACTCTGGCGATAATTATCCGATCCGACTAACTTTCAAACTTAAGCTACTTGTTCGATTAAGGAACTTAACTTTTCATGTTTCAACTATGTAGCTTAAAATTTACGGTTTACAAAATGATAGAAACAGACAGACGGACATGTCTCAATCGACTCAGCTGTTGATGCTGATCAAGAATATAAATAATTTATTCTTTGCGTAACAAACATCTGACCAATTTTATAACACCCTCTGTAAGGGTATAAAAATTAAATTAAATATGGCAAATTTTTTAATAAAGAGAAAATCAGAAAATAATATTAACTTTGAAAGGAATAACCTTTAAATAAAAATTTAAAAATTACTGTTAGATCAATAAATTGACAGTGCAAATCTTTCAAATGTAATATATCAGGTAGCCAAAATGAAAAGACTCCAAAACTTTTATTATTTAGATTAATTTTTGTATTAAACTTGGACTGAATTTTGCAGGATTTCATTACACAAATTTCAGTAATAAAATAGTGCAAAATTTGTTATTATGGATATAAATCAATTTGCTTCCCATAAACCAATAAAAAAATGGTAACATTTTGACGAATTTCGAATAAGATAACTTTAGTTATAAGTAAAGAATGTTTTAGTTAATAAATTATCAAAAAATGGACTCATAACTTAGTACACCATTTACAATTTAGTCACATAACCCACCTAGATCATTCATGGTGGCGCCATTACAACTCCCTATTGCAACATATTGCAACAGTTTCTTCTTTAACTTGAAATTTATTTACTTTTTTTTTTGTTTCGTTCATTCAATTATCTCAATCTGGTTCTCGTCACGTTTCACTTCTTCTAGGGTATGGAATGAGAGAGAAAGAGAGATATATCTCTGCTGGCATCTCGAGCAATTAATTTTAAACGCATACTGTAATATCTCATTTTTTTCTTCATTCTTTCTTTCTTTTTATTCCAGTTCAAAATTCAAAGAAGACGATATATAAAAACAAAGTTAAAATTAACCAGTAGGCCTGAATTGGAGGCTGATGATATACTTTTTCCACTTGTTACTCCATTTACAAGTTCCTTAGAAATGATTGACATCAACAAAAAAACAATGAACATATCATAAAAACCAAGTTTATTTGGAAATTTAGTTGTAAAACAGTTGGCCCCAAGTGTGGCAGAAGTTGGTCCATAAAAAAATTAGACTACAATCGTTGACAAGTGCCTTGGTCACTGACCAACTTACAATTCGGGTTTATTTTTTTTTTTTTTCATTTTGAATGTTTTTCTAGGTTTTTTTTTTGGACTTACAGCGGAAGTTGAAAGCCGCATGCCAAGACAAAGTCACCTCAAGTGGAATACCAAGAAGTGTTCAGTTCAAAAAATTGTCGCCATGACTCTGACACTGACTTCAATTTTCAACTTCAATTTCCAACTTTGGGCCAGGTTTTTTTTTCTCTCCATTTGTTTTTGTGTCTTTAGTTCGTGCGTCGCCATCTCCTTGTCGTTTGGTTTTGCTTTTTTGTGACTTTGGCGCGAGTTTGACTAATTAAAGCGCAGACTTTTGGGCATTTTTAATTTGTACGCTTGTAAAATGAAATTAACTTTTTTTTTTTTCTTTTCTGGTGCTGGCCTTTTTTTTTTTTTATTTTTTCTGTGCCGCCGCCACCGAGTTCGTGCAGCTTGTTTCCTTTTGAACTTTGAAATGGTGCGTGTCGTCGGGTTTGTTTTCTTTTACTTTTTTTGTTGGTGTTGCTGGAGAAGGCTTTAGGTATATCTTACCTAACCTTACCTTATGAGATGTTGCAACTGACCTCTACAAATCAACAATTTACAGTTTATACTCACAGAACATACAGACATATTATAACATTTGGCCATAATAATAAGTATTAAAAAATATATTTAAAAAATAAGAAAAAAAAACTACATAAATTTTGGTATTTAACTTAAATTTAGAACAATTTCAATAAGTTCACTCAAAAGAATGTTACTAAATTACATATTAAAAAACGATCATTGCGACTCATTTTTATGGCAAAATATAAAATTGATTACTTACTTGGTCTTTGATTGAAACCTTGACATTTAAGATAAAAATTAAATTTTATAATAAAACTAATTTGAGTCGACAAGAACATATGTATGTATGTATTGTATTCTATTTGATAATAGAATAGCAATATAAAAAATGGAAAAGTTTCATATAAAGTTGATTAAATGGGGGATTAACTTTTTTTGCAATGCATTGAATTTGATATTTATAGCCTTGCAAAAAGTGTATATTAATTTTGGTCAGAAGTTTGCAACGCATAGAAGGAAGCATCTCCGACTATATAAAGTATATATATTATTGGTCAGCACGGCGAGCTGAGTTGATATAGCCATGTCCGTCTGTCCGTGTGTCTGTCTGGATCAACAGCTTCTCCTCCGAAACCCTTAAAGCTACAGAGCTGAAATTTTGCACCTATGTAGACTTCTTTTTGCTGCAGGCATTGTATATCTCGGAATCATCCCGATCGGATGACTATATCATATAGCTCCCATAGGAACGGTCGGCCAAGAATATTATTTTAGAGCAATAACTTGGGTGTTTTTAAAACGATTGTTACGAAATTTGGTATTTGGAAGTTAAGTATATATAGAAATGGCTGTGCTAAGTTTCAGCCAAATCGGTTGACTATATGCTATAGCTCCCATAGGAACAATCAGATCAAAAATTTTTTTGTCGAGTTGAAGATTTGACTTCTTTTATATGCTTTCTAATGTAATTGTAAATATGCAATTGTTAAATAACAGTTTGCAAGGGTATACGAACTTCGGCACGGCCGAAGTTAGCCCATCCTTCTAGTTTTTTCTTACTTTTTATCTACATATATCTGCCATTTGTTGTCTAATTACAAGAAGCGATTCGAAATCATCAATTTAATAATATTTATCAACACATGATTTAATTATTGTTATTTTTTAAAATTTTGGTAATAAATGATCTATTTAATAACTTTTATTAAAAATTTAACTTTTTACTGTTATTATTTAGTTTTAAACTATAATTGGGTAGCTCATGAGTGGGTGAGCCAAAATGAATGGCTCACTGAACTGAGCCACTGAGCTTGTTCATTCAATATGGCTCAGTTTGGCTCACTAGCTCAGTTTGGCTCACTAGCTCATTTTGGCTCACTAGTTCAGTTTGGCACACTAGTTCTTATGGTTTGCTCAACTGGCGATCGCAAAGTGAACTCATAAGCTATCTACAAGTGAGCCAGTGAGCCAGTGAGCCATATGAGTGAGTTGGCTCACTTCAAAAAAAAGAACGAATGAGCCAGTTCACCTCAATGAGCTGCTTTTACCCAAGTATATTTTAAACTATTTCTTATGATTAACTTTTCAATCATTTTTGGATGTATATTACTTAAAATTTAATATATGTAGTTATTGGAATCTTTTATATTTGAAAAAAGATTCCAATATTGAATAATTGAATAATTTTTCTAATCTTGTTGGTTACCTAAGATCTTTAACAACTGCAAGGAGCTTTATTCCCCAATTCAGTAATTATTTATGGACATTTCAAAAGTTTTTTAAATTGACAAAATGTTGGCCAAAGTTGTACGGATTTTTTTCCACCAACATTTTGTTGCATAAGTTTTTAATATGCAGAGGCTCATCTAGATTGTACATATTTTCTGCTGTCCGATCACAGATTATCTTCTTACAATTCGGAGCACAAGATTCAAATACCGTTAAATATGTAAAAAGTCTTTAGTTGATCAGTCTACATATTCTTCAATTAGGTTTTCGCTGTGTTCGCTGTCCTTGTTTAGAATCTCAAATCTTAATTGTTTAAGGCTTTATATATTTCTTTTTATCATTATTTTCTCAATTCTATTTAAAGAAATGCAAAAGTAAAGTGAAGTAGACTAACGATAAATTTATGATTGGATCTGGACAGTCGGTTGAGTTCATAACAATATTTTAATGAATTATAAGTTTTAATAATTAAATAATATTAAGTTTTATAATAAAATAAAGTTTTGCCATTATATATTTAAATAATTTAATAATAGTAAATTTAACAAAATTTATTTAAAATGAAGCAAGCAAGTCGTCCCTGCCGACATTGAGTATACCCTGTACCAACTAGTTATATTAAATCAAGATCGGCATCAACTTAATTCAAAATTTCTTTTAACATACAGCAACAGCAAACGCTCTAGGTGTTCATACGGACGGACAGACGGACAGACGGACGGACAGACGGACAGACGGACAGACGGACAGACGGACATGTCTCAATCGACTCGGCTAGTGATGCTGATCAAGAATATATATACTTTATGGGGTCGGAAACGCTTCCTTCTACCTGTTACATACATTTTGGCGACTTTAATATACCCTTTTACCCTATGGGTACAGGGTATAAATACCTACAACTAAATTTTTTATATATATTTTAGGCTAGAAATTTAAATTAATAAAAATTAAAAGGCACTTGTTAAGATGAACAATTTGTAGAAACAGTAAGAGAATAGCCAAAGTGTGGGACTATATCATTTTACATTTCATTTTATTTATGCAACAAAATTTCTTTCAGTGTATTAAAGTCATCGTCCATATCTACTTTTGCTTTAGTACAATTCATTTCATCTGCTGCGGCTAACTTACATTGTTGTTGTTGACTCTTTTGTTTTTTTAAAGGTGCTTTTGGCTGCTTTATGACCAATTTGAAACGTTTTTCTTTTTTTTTTTCTTCTTTAGTTTGTTGTTTTGCTGTTTTGGTCTTTTGGTTTTGTATAATGTCGTTTTTTGTTTTTGTTTTCCAAGAACGGTACAAAACGGGCTTGACCTCCTCCTCATACAGAAAAACAAAACTTTAACATTTCACTTTCAGCTCTGGGCAAAAAGGAAACAAAACGGAACGAATTGAACCGACAACGACGACGACGACGACTACAACGAAGACAACATCTTCATCTTCTTTGGAGGCAACATCAGTCCAAAAATGGTGGCCATTGTAAATTTTCCCCAATACTCATAGTACAATCGTACACAGGTGCAGAGTAGGAAAAAAAACACATGTTAACTAGGCAAAAATTCGAAATGTCAGAGGAGCTATAAATACCAATTGGAATCGAAATTGGAATTGCGTTTACGTTACACATAATACAAATATGGACATTTGTTTGTTTGTTCGAATTGGTAAGGTTTTTTTTTTCTCTTCTTTTTTGCGCAATTGAAATAAACTTTGAGGCGGAAGTCCAAGCTAATTTTTTGCATTCAAATGAGAGTTCAGAAAACAAGAAAAAAAAAAAGTTTAAAATTGATGATGTAATTCAGGTCTTTGGGCAATAATTGAAAGCAATTAATGAGTAATTAATGGCTTAGAGTCGAGGTTTCCCTCTAGCCTCAATTGAAAGTACTTTCACTTGTGCCCAGTCAGACAATAGAAATAGGTCTCTTAATTTTTCTTTAATTCAATATCTATATGGGAGAGATCTAACAAAAGACTTAATCTTCACCTGCAAACAATTCAGTAATTCGTTTGTAATGAACTATAATTTACAATTTAATACAATAGATTTGATTTTTAAATGATTTTTATGTTCTTGAAATTGCTTTTAAATACGAAACTAACATTTTTTTTTATTTAAACATTAATACTAAATAGATTTATTGCCAATTTAAAAACCAAGTAAGCTTTATGATTCAAATATTATATAGTAAATCAATATAAAGACATTCGTTTAACAGATTAATGAAAAAATGTAAATTTATTTTAAATTAAGTTTAGGAGTTAAATAAAATTAGTTTGGTTTTTTTTTAATAAATATTTTCTATTTGTAATTTATTTTTAATTTCCTAATCAAATCAATCAATCAAATTTGGTGTAAACATTCGCCTAATGTGTATTAAGATCAAGGTTGTTTTGAAGAAGTTTTGCCACGCCTACTTTCGTCCTAGGGATTTTATTTTAAACTGCCAAGGAAACTTTGAAACAATTTGACTTTATATGCTATCTCTTCTTGGTATAGTGAATGACAAATCTTTTCTGAATAGAATGTGATAATTTATTATAGATATATGAAGGATATATTCTTCAATCAGAAGATTCAAAATGTCTTTTTTTTTTTCTTATTTCAAATGGATCTCAAATATGTATTCTTACCAGCTGAATGGAATTACTATTTTTAGTCTAGCTTAAATATATCCTTAACTATAAAGGATTTTCAAATCAGAATGCCATATAAGGAGCCAAAAACATTTATTATGTTTAAAATTTTCTTAAAAAGAATCAATACAATTGATTAATTTATAATGAATCTAATCTAACTGTCTTCTAATGTCTTCATTATTAAAAATTATCTCATGATTGATTTTGATTTTTGAGTACCTATTTTGAGGTTTTTAAGTTAAATGAGAATGTTGTTGTTTTCGGCTTAGAAATATGTAAACTTTTCATGAGACAAAATTCATGCCAAAAGTATATTTGCGATTGACTGTTATTAAGCCTCAAATGAAGGAAGCATTGGGTGTGCTTATCGGTTGTCGCGCAGTGTGCTACTGTATAAAAATGTTGTAAATCCTATAATTAATTTTTTAAACTCTTTTAATTTTATTCTTTTTTTTAAACATTTGTATTTGTGTCAACATAATTTCAGAGTCAACCTATTCTTTTGGAAGTTCAGCTAGAAAAACGTTAAAATTTGAATGATTCTTTACTACTATAACAACCTGTTATGACCTTCTTCAGAAATATTGTTAGTTCTTGCAGTTTGCTGAAAGACGACATCGTTGAAGTTCCAAAGGTCAGGTGCATATCGAAAAGGTAAGAGTTTGTATCTCGGCCTTGAAATTGGAAATATTCTTAAATCTTCGCAAAGGTCTTCAATTAAGATTTGGCAGAATATCTCTGGTTCTTAAGAAAAAAAAACTCAAATTGAGAAAGTGTTTATTGAAAAACCATTTATGAGATTGTAATTTTTGTCTCTTTTAATACCGGATATTCTTTGCTAACTGACAGCTGCACTTGTTAGCCACTTTCTTCTGATAGTTTTCCAATTTTATTGTTTAAATTGATTGATTTTCATTACCCAGCAAAAAAAATGAATTTATACGAAGTTGGCCTTTAATTGTTGCGGATGTTGTTGATAATAACTAGCTGTCGAATGCCACACCTCTTGCTAATTGCGTAAACTAAATTTTATGATATTTCAGTTAATTTGCTAGTAAAATAAGGGTATTGACAGGTTGAACAATATTCCTGATGCTAATTTAGTTCTTCAATTAAATTTTATATGGAAATAGCATATGAATCAATGGTTAATAGAAATTGAGAGTTTACTTATCTTATGTATATAGATAGTTAGTCTCTTTACTAGCTGCATTCCCAATCTAGTTTGCCAATCTATGATAGTTAAACTTTTATAGTTCTAGCAATTTACCATTGAACGTTAATCAAAGAAAAATTAGAAGGCAATTTAAAGTTGTTGCCACTCTCAATACTGAAACTTGTCACATTTGATTTATTTTAGAAAAATCCTATATACTTTTGCTTGTATTTTCCATTTATTATACATTTGTTATACTAATTTACAGTGACTTTCTCTTGTAAAAGAAAAACCTAAACCCTTTGCCACAGTCTTGTTTTAATACTTATTTATCAGATACAGAGCATATCCGATTCCCCCCATGGGTGCCATTATAACACGTGTAAAACCATAAATATTAAACGAAATGTACAAGCTACTTATCATATATATCCACATATATAAATGCTCGACTATTTCCCTCTAACCCCAATTATTATTAATAATAATTTATGCATAAAATGCTGAAATTTATTAACACCAAAAAAAGACTAAAATCCCCCACAAGAAAAAAGTGAAATGAAGATGATCAGCATGAGTTGGCTACCGATCCATAACTCAATCGAGGAGAGAGTCTGCGGGGGGAGAAAAGAGAAGATTTAGCTGCAACACGTGAGCCTCTATTCTCTATTCGTGTGTATATTATATTTATAAATAATAATTATTATTGTCTCTGGAGGAGGAAAAATGGAAGTAGCATCTGCTTTTGCTTCACTGTCACGCGTTCAAACATTGATTAGAGCTGACTGAGGAGGGTAGGTGGGAAGGGGAGTAAAATGGCTAGACAATTGCAGACAGCCGGTGAACGTTTTCAAATTTGTTTCTCAGGATTGTCACCTTTCGCCGTGCCTCCACTGATGAAGATGATGACGATGATTATGATGATGATGAAGATGATGGTGCCAATGTGCTGGCTATGTTGCCTATGTTGCTTTTGTTGTGGGGGGGAAAATCACCAATTCCACTTGAGTTTTGGGCTTTAGTTTTCTTATTTATGAAATAACCAATCAATTCGACGTGAAAGAAGCCTGGGAAAATGCTAATCAACTTTGGAAATGGTTTTCCTAGTTTGCCAGTAGAGAGTTTTCTTTTCCCCATTTGACATAATTCCAATAAGATTCTTCTAGAGAAATGTCTTTTTCAATTGGGAATTATGAGAGGAATTATTGTTGTCTTATAGGAACATTGCATCTAGATATTTCCCAAGTAGTTTTTCATAGAATATTTTTAAAATTACTCCTATCAACTTATAAGAAAAATATGTTTTGAAATTTTCACTTAGAGTAGCTAATAATAACCCTTAAGGTCTCTTTTAGAAAGTTTTTATCATATACTAATAAATATAATATTATATATATTATAAATCTGGATTATGCTTTTTTGGTTTAAAAATTGTTTTAAAACTTACAATTTTTTCTTATTTTTAAAAAAAAATTTTCTTACTATTTTGAAACTTTTTTTAAATTTCAACTAATTTTGATTGAAGCAACTTAAAAGGTTTATAAATATTAATATCTTGATCTGTTATCAAAAAACTGCATATTCAGAAATTTAATATATAGAATTTAAAATCTAGATTTACTACTTAGAATTTCAATATATAGAAATTTACTTCTCACGAATATAGAAATTTAATATACATATATAGAATTTCATATCTAGATCTATTAATGGTAACTTTTGTATATAGAACTCGATATCTACTTTAACTTTTTAGAACCATGTATAAAGAGTTTTATATTTACATAGAATTTTATATTTAGATTTAACACTCAGAATAATACTATATAGAACTTTACTTCTCAGAGTGTAAATATATGGAATTGTATATATGTAATATTATATATAGAATATAATATTACGAGAATATTAGTATATCGAATTTTACTACTCTCAATATTAATATATGGAAATTTAATATATAGAATTCAATATCTAGATCAATTACTAAGACTATCAATATATAGAACTTAATATTTAGATTTAAGACCCAGAATATTAGCATATAGAAATTTATTTTTGAGAATATTAATATATAAAATAATTTATAGATAAATTTTTATATTTAGATATATTATCAGAATATTACTATGTATATAAAAATTTACTACTTAGAAAATTAAAACATGGAAATTTAATACAAAGAATTTGATATCTATATAGATCTATTTTTCAGAAAATCAATACATAAAACTTAATATTTAGATTTAACACTCAAAATATTAGTTTATATAAATTTATTACTCATAATATTAATACAATATTTAATGAATATTTAATACACATATAGAATTTAATATTGAGATCTACTACTCAGAATATCAACATTTAGTTTAGAATATTAATATATAGAAATTTACTACTCCAAATATTAATACATGAAAATTTTATATATATGGAATTGAAAATTTACTACTCAGAAAATTAATATAGAAAAAATTATCTATATAGAACTCAGAATCATCTACAGTTTGCACCTTATATAATTGATCAACTTTCTATACATTATTAAATGAAATTTTCGTATCAAATTGTTGATTTGCTTCTTCTCAATTAAAAATCAAAACATTTCCTTTTTTCAGTTTTCATTTTGCACCTGGCCCTTTTTTTTATATTTTTTGTACATTTTGTTTTTGTATTTTTTAATTGTCTCACATGTTCTGCTCACCCACACAGGATGAAAAGTTGAAAATTGTTTTCTCTAATTTGAAATTCAAGAGCCCAACCTGAAAGTGTGCAAACCAGATGGTTAGATTAATGTTTAGCTTTCTCAATTTTTCCCCCTCTCTCCACGTGTCACTAAAATGAAAAGAAAAAGAAAAGGCAACAAGGTGAAGGGCCGATCAAGCAATCCTGTAAATGCAATATTCAATATATAAACTTCCGTTTACTGCAAGAATCCATTGAGAGAGGATGCCAGAGAAAGTGCATCACGCAGGGAAGAAATATATATAAACGAGATGATAAATTATTTTAGAAAAAGTCACGAGTGTCAGGGCGTAAGTCGTCTCTGGGTCTGAGTGCTTAGAGTCTGTCTCTCTGTATATGTCTGTGAGTAAGTGCCTCCAAGCAAATACGAAAAACTCCAATCCACTTTAGAGTCATGTGGGCTTGATTAATGCACTTGCAGAGAGTCAATGTGAAGTTATCCCGTATGGGTCACGCCTTGTTTTTATATACCTATATTTTGTTTGCAGCCCACGGTGGCTGCTAGAGAGTCTAATAAAGTAATTTAGCTCACTAAATAGTTGCCTCTAGGCAATTTTAACCAATTTTTTTTTTTTTTAACAAGATGTTGTCCGTCTTGAAATTAGCATTTTAATTGAAATGTCACGCCGCCAACTGCCAACAACTGCCAAGTGCCAAATAGTTTTGGTCTCTCCATCTCTAACGGCACGACACGCACTTTTTCATATTTCATTACGGGTTTTCCTTCCCCCCCACCAAAGAAAAAAAAAAACCATACAATGTTTGCACATAGATATAGATAAATAATATTTATGTTTGCATTGATGTTTTCATTTCATTTTCATGTTAATTTCCAGTGCATTTGACTTGATGAATGACAACCGAAAAATTAACCCATTAACCAATGCGTTTTAATCTTGGTCAACTTAGAAAGGATATTAGTTTCAGATTTGCTAATTAATTTGCCAATTTGATTGATGGCAACAAGGAGATTGGGTAAAGATATCTAAGTTTGTATTTCAATTCATATATAAATCGAGCAAGTCAAGTTAAATGTTGAATACAGCTTGGTGTTCTGTCAGTAAGTAAATTGATTAAAGACAGAAGTACTATTTACATTCATATATGCACATACCTTTCCAGTACTATTATTCCGACTATATGGATAGTGACTATATGGATAGTGACTATATGGATAGTGACCATATCTTGCATTAAGCCGATTGGACCAACTTTTACACTTTAACAACATACGATTCTTAGAAGCTTAACTACCAAGTTTCAACCACGTAGTTTAAAATTTAAGGTCTAAAAAGTGCAAAGAAACAGACAGACGGGCGCTTGATATGCCTACTAATCAAGAATTTAAATATTTTAAAGGGTAAAATTTTACAAAATGCAACTAAAAGTGACACAATCAATTGAAAGTCTTGTATTACCTTAACAAATAATGCCTGAGTTTAGTTGCAAGTCCGACAGATTATTCTATTTGCTATTTATTTTTTAAATCTGGATAGATCCCACCTTGTTATCATTGTTGGAAAACTAAACTATAGCAGCCACAGCCAATACCACACCCTGGAAAAATCAAATTCCAACCGGCACCGGCTGCTAACACCAGCTAAAAAAAGCCAAGCCTCCTGCCAAAGACGCCAGCCGCCTCATTAAGCCAAAGTCAGTCGATGGTTTTGGCCACTTAAAGATCTTGGTAAAGATCTTTTGCTGTATGTGGCATAGCCAAGTGTTTTCAATGTTTGTTTGTTACTTAACTAATTGCCGCGTAAATTTGCAACCATTTTTGGCCATAAGCTCATTAAATTTTGCTTTTGTTATTAAACAAAAACGGGGGAGGGAAACAAGCGAAACTAAAACTTTAATTGCCATCAAATTGACATCACCCGCCTAGAAAACTTCAAACTTCAGACTTTATGCGTATTAATTGCCTGGCCAACTTCATAATTTCATGTGGAAAAATGTGAATGGAGCCAGGACCAGATTTATATATATGTATGTATATAGATATATATATCGATATATGTTGTTGCTGTAACTGTCCAATTGATTTTGTGGGGAGGTTTATTTATGGCTTAGCAAAAATTGATTGAAATGTGTTGTCTAAGAAATTGACAAGTTTTGGGTGAGATTTCAAGTTGGTTTCAGTAAGGGGGGGCGGGAGGGTGTTGCGGGTGGAGAGGCTGTTGGAGTTTCGTTAGACCAATTAAGCATGAATCATATGGTTTTTGCGCAATGCAACTATAACGGCAATTTTATTGACCCAACTGTACCACCAAAATAACAGTTACAGGTCCACAAAGTGGGGGCGATACAGAGAGAGACAAGTAGAGTGTCTGTGTGTGTGTGTGCAAGTAAGAAAGAAGGTGTCAACATGCTCGTAACTTGCAATCAACTTAAGATGACAGTGAAAATGAAGCATTGACGCCTCGCACGTACCAAAATCCAAGTAAACCAAAGCCAACCAACGGTATGATGATGATGCAGAGAATACTGGTCAAGGAGTCAGTTGAAGCCTTTGCCAAGTGTCCCAAGTGTGCGGCAATCAGGTTTTTAGGTACGGTTACTTCTTTTTTTTTACTCTTTGCCTTCACTTGCCAAAATTAGACACATTTTATTATTAAAATCCACTTGTGTTGAAATAAAACATGACTTTCTGTGTCCGCTTATAATGAAAATATATGGCAAGTTAATGCCAGAATTTATTTATCGAACAAATGCAAGCCATGACCAAGGCAAAGGCAAAACTAAAGCCAATGCACCAACATCATCTCAGGCAACTGTGGTACGAGATTCAATAAAAAGGTGTGGAAATAAAGGATATGTGAAAAAATAGTTACTGCTTGATATGACCATGTCTTCTAAGTTGATAAAAAGACTTAAGAACCGTAACCAACTTTTGCTAAACATTCTCAGTTAATAAAAGTCTTAAGAATCAAATTAAACTATTTGCTTTAAATACCTTGGGAACAAGTTTTCTTTTGGGTTTAGTTAAATCCGTTATTATACAATTTTTATTTCAAAACTAAAACTTATCTAAAAATAACTTAATCTTAATAAAAAATTGCTAATTAAGAAACTTAATCTTAATAAAAAAGGTCCCTAAATATGTTTTCTCTTCTTTAGATCTACCCACTTAACAGTTTTTTAGTTAAGTTGAGGAAAACTATGCGTATACGTAACATATCACGAAAATTTGTTTAAATATTTGCCTCATTTTTAACCACTGTATCTTTTGAACAAATTCTGTTGAATGTTGTAAAGGGCAACACCTCTGACTTGGCTAGGCTTCTTCATCAGCTTAGAGAGTGCAAGAGTGTAGAGAGCAGGGATGGGGGAGTAAGAATTGACTTGGCAACAGTTGGGAGGGCTGAAGCAAACTGTAAGGTGAGATCAATGAACGTTTATGATCAAGGATTTTATTTTTTGTTCACATCATCATCATATCATGATCAGTTGAGATCAGAGCACAGATCGTTCATTCAATGTCTCGTTCAGAGATTTTAGCATATTAAACAGAGCTTCTTCCTTTTATTTATATATATATATATATTTTTTTTTCTTTTCGCTACCAATTTGTAATGTTAATTGCTCTCTCTTCCACCACTTTTTTCTTTCTTTTCTCTCTTTCTCTTTCTTTCTTTCTCTGTGTATATCTTGTGGAAGTAAGAGAAATTAGCATATGAAGAACGCGTCAGGTATATTCCGGCGGCATCATCTATCCATCTGGAAAGTTCAGTGTCTCATTCATCAGAGTCGTCTGAGTGTCTGGTAGAGATATCAAGGCATTATGCCATCTCCATACTCCTCAAATCCTCAAGAAAGTTCAAAGACACAACGGTACATTCAACTCCAACGTTTGGAATGACGATGACAAGGCCACAACAAGATCAAAGAAGAACAAGAGACACAGACACCCACGTGTATGCTGTATAGAGACTCCACCAATAAGAAGAAGTCATTGACCAGGTCCAGATCTCCTCCCCCTCTTTTAGGTTGATTGAACCGAGAGAAGGAATTGCCTGGTATAGGAAGACTGAGACTGCTCAGAGGCTACTCTACTGGCTATTCTGATCTTTACTGTTTGCCTGCCTGCCTGCCCCAACAAATTGCAACCAAGCAAATGAACCAAACCAAAACCAAAGCAAAATCCAACCCAACCCAAGCAACTATGCGAATGTGACTTTTCGTTCCAAAATGATTTGCAATTCAGTTTGTAGAACAATGGACACAAGCATCTTGGCATCCGCATCGTCTTCTCCTCCTTCTCGTTCTTTCTTCTCTTCTCTTTTTTTTTTGTTTTATGCAAAAGCAACAATAAAAGAAGAAAATTAACGGATTTTCATTTGGCCACTGAACTGAGGAGAATTCGAAACCAACAAAAAAATTAAAATAAAGCAAAAAAAAAAAAAATGCCAACCTCAGGCAAAAGCAAAATGTAGGTGATATGCATTATTAAGTAGTGAAAGTGCAAAAGAACTTTTACAGTAAATAAATAAATAAAAAAAAACACAAATTGCCACATCATTTCCTAAACGCTTACCAATAACAACAACAACAACACACAGCAATCTACAGATACAACTATATCTTATATAGATACATATATCATTCATTCTTTCTTTCTTTCCCTCTACAAAGCTTATCTAAGGCCTTTTGACAAATTTGTCAAAACATTTGCAAAAAAAGAAAAACTAAATTTGAATTGAATTTGTCATGGCATACTCCAAATGCAGCTCCACATCTGCCCACCTCCCTTTAACTCCCCCCTTGATCATATTATGTAAGTTTATTAGCATAAATGTGATTGATCCCCCAGTTGAGTATAAGGTTTTTTTTTGCAGTATTATTTGATTTTTATTGATGCAAAAAAATGCAATTGCAATTCGAATTTTTGTCGTTTTTGTTATTTTTTTTTTTTCGTATTTTGTTGTTATGAATACTATGCCTGGAGGGGGTGGGTTGGGGGTAAACATCTAAGCTCCACCGCGAACTGCACTCAGTTGTCTATGCTCTAGAGACTAAATTTGGTACCCTACTCAGGCAAAGCCAAAGCAAATGTGATTGAAACGAATGCTTAGGCATGTCTCTGTAACAAATTGAATAGGCAAAACTTTTACAAACAAAAAAATGTTATAAAAGTTAACAATAAGACAATTTAATTGTAATAAAGCAATTTCCTATATGAATGAAGATTTTTCTTTGTGATCTAATCATATTAGATCAAGCTTTCAGTTTTCTTTCTTACTTCAAAAACTAATTTTTTTGTCTATATCAACTTTTAATTTCCTATTGAAGATTATGTGAAATGTCAATGGTTTGTTCAAACTTATATTTACTTTATTTTAAACATTTTTAAATTAATATTTAATTTAACAAAATTTTCTCATTTACTGATCATTATTATTTTTCAATTGATATAAAAAATATCTAATAATTATCTTATGTTACACATTTTAATTGCTTCAAATCTTAGAGAAGATAAAACAATATAAAATCTACAATGAAAACTAAAATTTTACTAAGAAAAGACTGAAAATTGATAACAAACTTGACATTTAATTGCCTTTAAATGTACATTTTCTAATTCATTACTTTTTTTTAACTTTTGCAAACATTTCAAGTTAAAATTTCCATAAAGAAATCGAAACAAAAATTTTGGTTATTTACTTTCCAAAATTTTAAGCCGTTTTCCTCTTATTTAATTTACTAAAATTTCCTGAAGATGTACAAAAAAAGTTCAGTAATTAAACTAAAAATTTGGCATTTGATGAGAAATAATGTTAAACTTATCTTAATTATAATATGTTAAAGTAACATACTAAACTAATCTTTATTATAATATGTTAAAGTAACATTTAACATATTATAATTGAAATTAGTTTAACGTTTTTGTTACTATTTTGTTACTATATAATTGTTACTAAAATTTATTTTCTTAAATAAAATTTTTAAGCAATCTCAGGTATTATGTGTTGACTCAAATCTATGTCAAGAAAATATAACAAATTAGCTTAATGCTTATTAAATTGAAACTAAAAAAGAAATATATTATGATTAATAAACAAGTGATTAATAATGAAAAATAAAAATATTTTATAACCATACATTCAACCCGGATCAAATAAATATCTATCAATTGCCCCAATATTGTTTCCTTCAATCTTAATTTTCAAAAAAATTGTTAACAACAGATTACAAATAAAAAATAAATAAAAAAAATTTATTAAATATTTTTATACAGATAAATAAATTATACACTCAAATACACAGATCAGCTAAATATATCAATTAGAATAAGTAAAAGCTAAATTTCACTAGCTTGGTAAATAAATGGCTTATTAAAGTAATTAACATACATTTACTTTATGATTTGCATAATTGCTAAATCAATTTTTATTATTTCAGTATTAAACATATATATTTTCAATTATTTTCAATCATATTTTGCCTTTCTTTTCCTTCTTCCATGATTAAAAATCAAAATATGCCTCATTTAGTCTTCCCCTTTTGCTAGGTATTGAAATGTCCATAACTCTTTCTATTCTATTTGTATCTTTATATACATACATATCAATTTTGCATTTTGCATCTATGGCATGCACATATTTAATAGACTTTTCTGACTTATGACAAAATATGCAATTTTCCTACCCCCATACCATATACCTGGAATCAATGAAAAAAAACGAACTTTTGTCACAGGTGAAATTTGCATGGTTATGACAAGAGGTTAAAGCTCCCAGAATGTGTTATGGATTATTGATTTGCTTCCTAGATACATTGTAACTCATTGCTGTATTTCCCCACATATGAATGAAATCTGTTTGAAAATCATTGAAAATTCATTAAGATAGAACTTAAAGCGTTTTTTTTTTGGGTTCTACAAAAATGCTTACTTTGCATAGAATATTTGCTTCTTATATGACAATTCTCAATTCCTTTAAACAAAACAAGTTTCTTCATAGCTATATTACTTGCTCCTTACCACGTTGACCTTCCACTTGAATAGAATGGAATCAAAGTTCTCATTAGTGACCAATGTCAACTGAATATATTAAAATTAATCAGCGAATCATCATTAACCTTACCAAAGAATAGAAACAATGGCCACTGCTCTAACAGATCAAGACTCCAAATCTTCCCCCCATTGACAAAACAAATGACACAGTCAAAGAAAGAGAGACCCCAATTGCAAGTAGTGGAGGAGGCCAGTGGAGCAGCAGCAGCAGCAGCAGCAAGCAAAAAAAAACTGGTCACACAGCAGGCGAGGAGCGTGTTGAAGTTGAAGTTGGAGCGCCGCAGCGTTGCAACATGTCAAAATAAATCAATTGATTGATCTTGTTTTATTTATGTCCAATTCCAATTCAATTTCGATCAATGAGCAAAACACACGAGAAGAAGCCGATGAACACAATTTTGAACAACAAAACGGCATGATAATACAAAGAGGAGTATAGGATCGGAGTTAAGACTAAACTACAAGACTAAATTATGAGTTATTAAGGTTTACTATAAACCAGAGCGTTGAAATTAAAAGGAAATATAAGTTGGAAAAGATTTTCATATAGAAACCTCGAAGAAGCTTTCACATTTCAAATATTTCAAAATGTTTTCCCATTTTTGCATTCAGTTAGCCTGAACAACTGTTATTTCATGATTACTTTATTATGGCTAAATATAAACAAAATAGAATAAGTTAAAAAAAAGCTAGTTGGAAAAGTTTTCATATCGAAACCTATTAAATCCAGTACAAATGTTTTTTGTTGAAATTTAAATTTTTATGAATTTCAATATGATAATTGCAAAAAGTATTTCTTTATGTTTAATTTCTATATATAGATAGACGGATTGGTTGTTAAACATAAATAAAATCAATAAAAAACAAAATCAATACAGAAAGCTCTTCTTATAAGAATTCCAAAATAATCTTTCACATGTCAACTATTCTTTTTTTTTTAAATACTTTATAAATATTTTAAAGCTAATTTCTCTATTATGCAGCTACAGACGGATGAGAGTTATATGATGATTAGTTTTTTTTAGGGATTAATAAAAGCAATTTAAAAGAAACTTTAATGAAATTGCAAGTCTAAAAGGCTTTTTTATACCCTTGTAGAGGATATTATAAAATTGGTCAGATGTCCGTCTGTCGGTTTCTATCAAGTTGTTGACCTCAAATTTTAAGCTACATGGTTGAGACATGAAAAGTTAAGTTTCTTAATCGATCAAGCTGGTTAAGTTTGAAAATTAGTCGGATCGGATAATTATTACCGGAGTTATTAAATAAAACGTGGATGTACCTTATGTAAAATAGACAATTTTTCTTTTTGATTTTGTTTAACATTTATACCAATTATTTTAAAATTTTTGTTTATTAAATAAACAGTGCAGCTACAAAAGTATACAAACTTCAGCAAGTCCGAAGATAGCTTCATTGTTTTTTATATGATGATTAGTGATTTTACGGATTAATAAAAACAATATAAGAGAAACTTAACTGAACTACAAATATTTTAAAGCTTTTCGTAAAATGGGATTTTGCATATAGAGTATCTAGCTTTAAGTTCTGCATATTGGATGAAGGATATGTGAAACCTATATTTTATTCTTTATATCTTTTAATTATTCTACTTTGTTAATTCCTTTTGATTTATATCTTTTAATTATTCTACTTTGTTAGTTCCTTTTGATTCAACTAGGGTCTAAGTTTAGTTCATATTTAAAGACACGTAAATGGTGCCTGTCCAGAAACACCTTGATAAAAGTAGTATAGATTATTCGGATCAAAATTTGAAAAGTTAATCGAAAATTAAATCAAAAAAACAAATAGCTTAACTTGATCTAATACTAATTAGTTTTATGAATTACCAATTAGGTTTACGAACTATCATAATTCTTATTTTTTTTTGGTTTTCAGATTCGTTCCTCGGTCATAATAACAAAGTAAAGTTTCATAAATCTAAACAAACAACAATAATTATTATCGAGATAACAAATTTATAAAACTTTTATTAAGTTAAAAAGTTGACTTTCAATAGAGAGAGAGAAATTTTGTTAAACTTTCTACAAATTTGATGCCTTTGCCAAAAATGGTTAAATTTTTTAGTTGGTTTTATAAAAGCCAATATAATATTTTAAAATATATATATAATATATACATATACTTTCTTTGGCCGATTTCTATGTTCTCTTATAAGCTCGGAAGTTTTTGAAATGTGGGTTAAGCGTGGTTAGTATTGAATTGTTAGTGACGAAAGTCAGTAAAAACTGCAAAGAAATAAATTAATGTTAATAAACAACTAATAGATCTACGTAATCAGGAAGACAGCCCACCTCATTTGCGGATGATAACCATATTGTTCCAACAATTCTGTCTTGGTAATGGTTCGTTCCACATGTTCGGGTTCCAAATTGAAATGGCGCGGCAATATCTTCCATTGGATCATATTGAAATAGTTATATTCGCCAGCCTCTTGCTGGCCACGATATAAATAATTGGGATTATCGGGCTGCCGTTTTAGCCATAATCGTTCGTATTTATGATAACGCCAGCTACGTTCCGCTAGCTCAGCAGCAGCCAACATTTGCATCATATCGCCGGGATAATTGTAAAAGAAGAAGAATAACAATTCAACTTGCATCTGATGGATTTTTGGCTGCTGCAAACCCAAACGATCAGAGATGCGATACACTTTGGGCACATCATAGGAAACATCGTGTGGTAGACAACGTCCACCCAGCAATGGACCAGCAAAGGCTGAATGCAAATTGAAGGATGACGCTGAACTGGCACAGCAATGCATGTCAATATTAAGACGAAGTGGATCATCACCAAACATTTGTGGACTATGATTGGCGCAGCCGAGATTCGTGGCCAAACCCAACAGGCCAAAGGTATCCGTGTTGCTGCTGTTGTTGTTGTTGGTGGAGGGAGAGTTGGAGTGTGTGGAATTGCTATTGGGTGGCGGCATCTTATCCAGATTAACGCCACCCAAAGGCATTCCCTGATCATTGGTAAGCAAACGTGCGTAAGTCTTTGATGTATCATAACCACTCGGCATCGTTGTGGGTGTTGGAATTGGAATTGATGGATCTAATTTCCTTGGCCGTTTAACCATTCCATTGATGGCTCTCTGACGTACACCCACACAAATGAATTGCTTGTCAAATATTTGACTAACGGCAAAACGTCGTCCTTGTTGTGGCCAATATTCGTACATCTGAGGCATAGCTTCAGTTGGTGGTGGTGCTGGTGCAGGCGGCGGAGGTGGTGGCGGAGGCGGCGGTGGTGGTGCTGCTGCCGGCTTTGTATGCAAATGTGATAGCATAGCCATGGCTATATTCTCCTCCGACACATTCGACTTTAGTCTAGAGGAAACATGTTTAAGACTTAGATTCGAACTGGAACTAGATTCTTGACTGGTCATGGATGCATTATCTTCCGTTGATAAGGGCGATGCAGTTGAGGCACTAGCTGGCGTATAACTTGCTACTTCCTCCACATCATCGTCATCATCGTCTTCCTCTTCTTCACCATCGTCATCATCGTCATCATCATCTTCATCATCATCATCATCATTATGATGTTGATTATGGCCATTGTGATCAGCGTGATTCAAATTATTATTAATTTCAGCTTGTTTAAGCGCCTCCTTATTATCCATATGGGTTTCTTCATCACTGCTTATCATATCCGTCCAATTGTCAGGAACTGCATGGGATTCCTGTGATGAATGTGTGGTCATTCTTAAGCTGGCTCCAGTTCCGATGCCTGGCAATGCGGGAAAATCTTCATGGAATATACTAAACTCGGACGCAGATGGCGCCTTTGCACGTGACAATAGTGCCGTCTCCGGTTTTGGCATATTTTTCACCACATCCACATATAAAACAGTGCCACTAGTACCTGCAACATTACCTGTACCAGCTCCAATTGTTCCTAATCCTGCTGCTCCCTCACTCATGTGCGATGGCGGCGACGGGGTCATTGTCGATCCTATGCCTGGCGGCAATCTTTCCATACCGTTGTGGCGTTTCATCATTTGGTTTTTGCTAAAACTTCCAAATTTTTCCCTTTTTTTTCAAATTCTCTCAGAAATTGTTGTGCTTCTCTTCTATCGATACCGATATTAACAAGTTAAACTGTACAAGGTGGCAGCACTGACACAAAAAGCGATGCCATATATTTGAAGAAACTTGAAAGCTGTCATCCGAATGACTTGTTTAAAACGGAAACGTCAAATTCAATTGGATTTGTTAAATTCGTTTTTCATTGGCAACCCCTTAAAAAAGGAAAAATATAAAAAAAAAATAACCAAAGAAATTTTTTAAAAATAAAATGCATGAAAACTTTTGACTGGTAACTGCCTGGAAAAGTGTTTTTTAAGTTTTTGTTTGCATATTTCATATTGCTGCCATTTTGTTTAGTTTTTGTTTGTTTTCCATCGGAAAGAAATTCCATATATGTACATATTATCCCGGATTAAATTTATTCCTGGTTTAATTTTTCTCCAATATCCATACGAACTGGTCTCATGGTTTTGAACAGCTTCGGATCACTTTGTTGTTTGGAGAGTATTTGGGAGTAGAATCCATGATTTTGTATTCGTAAGATATTCCAAATATTATCCCGAATTGACTTTATTCTTTGATTAAGTTTGCCCTAATTTCCTTACGAACTAGTCAGATTGTCTCGAGGAAAGGATTGTGGAGCAGCATCCCTAGTTTTCTATCCGAAAGAAATTCCATACATATATTATTCCTGATTGATTAAAACAAGTTTTCTTTAATTTTCTTACGAACTGGTCTGATAGTCTCGAACAGCTGCGAATCATTTTGTTGTTTGGAGAGGATTCTGGTGCGGAGTCCTTGGTATAATCGATATATATGATCGATACATGCTGCCTTCTGCCTAACACATCCATGTTCCTTCTAAGTCTTAGAGTATTACTAATGAAATTTATTTTTTTTTATTCTAGCTTTTTCCAAAATTAAAAGATAGGATCGTGTTCAATGTTATCTTTCTAATGGATGTGAGTATAGAATTGGAATAGTGTTTTCTTTTGGACTTAACCATTTTCATCTTGATTTTATTTCCAGGCTTCGTGCTGCTTTTCAATGCATCAACGACACAATCTACCCTTTATGGATCGATTCTCTTTCTAACATCTTAACATAAGCTAAAGAAAACTTTATATTTCCCTTATTTGAAATATTTTCTTATTACCATCAGCTACATTTCTCAATTCTTGGGATATTCAGTTCATCATGGACCTCATCAATAATCAATTCCTACTCATGTAAGTCCGTAAATCAAGCGGATCTAAAATGTTTCTTCTACCTGCCCTCCAATCTTCAAAATATTTGTTATTTAAGATGATGACTTGCAAGTTTTCGAAACGCTTGTACTTTCCTTATTCGTAAAAAAATTGAAATTTTTTAGCTCTTAAAAAACGAAATTGCATTTTTCGAAATGTTTTAATTTGCCTTCATATATTAATAGTTTTAAAGATTTGTTAACCAATTTTTAACAAAAATATATGTTAAAACATAAATAAAATTTATATATATCTCTGTGTGTATGTGTATCTAGTGTGTCTGTGTGGGTGCCAAGGAAATTGCCATAAACCAATTTAAAATCCAAAGTCGTAAATTTGCTTCAAAAGCCAAAGGCAAAAATTCACCTGCACGCCGAGTATAAGTCAGAGCGCTAGTAAAGAAAGGCAAGGGTAGGGTAGGGTAGGGGAGGTTAAAACTGGACAGAAGGGAGTATAACCCATTAACTTAAAATGACACTTGGAGTTAACATAAATCTCATCTCTTTTTTTTTTTTTTTTGCCTAGGCGCTGCAACTGCCATGGCCGAGGCACTTAAAGCCACATCACTGGAAATTGACAAAAGAAAATGCCGCATAAAACTGGCGAACATAGAGGGAACAAGAGCCAAAGACCCAAGACGAGGGCGTGTGGGCATTGTACCTTAATAGCTTAAGCACTTCCATAGTTGTATTCCAACAAACCAGTTAAAGTCATTTGCCTTCCTTTTTAAACGAAAAACGTTGAGGTAAGATATACTATGCAATGGCGGTGTCTCAAAAAATCAGGTGCATGCAGGCAAATTAAGCTTAAATAATATTATATATATATATATATATATATATACAAGAAGAAAAAAACTAAGAGTGAAAAATAAAACCAATTCAATTGCCAGTGGGCTTAAAGAAAAATGATCCACAACCGAGAATCGTCGTCACGAAATTGCAGTCAACCAAAAAGTCTTGCCAGAGTGGTTCTCTCTTCTCTCCTACTCGTGGCTGGGCATATACATATATAAACTATAATAAATCATACTCATGTTGCCAAAGCCAAAAGAGCGACCAGAGCAAGTCGGGCCAATTGTTGAGCCATTAAATTTGCTTAGTTGACCAGGAACAAGTGACGACCAAGTTTGGCCAGCAAAAGATTAGAGATGGTTCAAAGTAATGATATGGAATCCAAGTGAGTTCTTTAAAACTTATTGAAAAATAATGCAATTCTTTAAATATTAAATTGCAGTTTTTGTTTATGAATTAAGATCAATTTAAAATAGTTTTAATAATTAAAATTCTATAAAAAAGTGAATGAAATAATCCTTAATAACTGTTTGTTATAAGTTCTCCTCTCTAGTTTTAACAATTTTCACAAGATGATCCCCAATCCAACCATCTTTCCAACTCCATCTCCTCTACATATATTTACTGAGGGATACCTGTTGTAAGTGCATTATGGAAATTAACTTTGGCCTAAGTGACGCCCCATTTTTGTGTCCACAGTCCAGTCCAAATGATTGCAAGCATCAGCATTACTCACTTGCAACTACCTGTGTAGAGAAGAAGAGCGGAGAGGGGATCGGGGTTTATCTACTCTTTTACTACTCCTCTAATGACCAGACATACAAGTGTCTGACTGCATCTCCACAGTAGTTTCCCCTACTCTTTGTCGTCGTCGTCGTCACTGGTTAAGTTTTACGATCTCATTGGTACTGTGTGGTGTGGTGTGGCTGTGACGTTGGCTTCCAGCTTGTGCCTTCTTGGGTCATTAGCTAAAGCGTTCATTGTAATGGCCAACCATATAATACTAGTTACATATGTTTATGTTTATGTTCTTTTGCAGCTTTTAAAAAATTATGCACAATAAGGCATAGATCATGGTGTTATACGTATTTGTTGTGGGCGTCAAGAGTCAAGTTGAGATCAGACACGTTTCAGTTAATAGGTGAAAAGAATTAAGCAAAAGAATTATCAAAATTACATGAACTTGAGAAATCTCTTCTAGTACATTTCCTGTAGATACTTTAAATCAATCTAAAACTGTCATTAATGAATTGCATCACCTAAGCCATATGCCTATTCATATTTTTTCTAACAGTTTCAGAAAATATTATAAACAGAAACAGGCTAACTTCGGGCGAGCCGAAACTGTTATTTAACAATTTACATATTTATAATGTGACAAAATCATTAGATAAGCTTATAAAACAAGTCAAACCTACATTAAATGTTCGTGGCTTAAGAAAAAAGGAAAACGACAAAAAAAATTGTTCGTGCGATTGTTTCTATGGGAGCTATTGCATATACATACATAGATGACCGATTTGGCTGAAAATTAGCACTGATATTTCAATATATACTAAGCTTCCAAATGGTAAATTTCATGATAATCGCTCTAAAACTATAATTCTTGACCGATTGTTCCAATGAGAACTATATGAGACAAAGTCATCCGATCGGGTAGATGGTATAACAACTGGAAGAAGAGCAATTAGACTTAGAACAACTACAACTGCAACAGCCACATAAACAAAACTACTGGAAATGCAAACTAAATTTCATAGAACCAAAGAAACACTTGAAAGAAAAAAAGGGAAGACCTTAAAAAGCAGTCCAGATAAAAACACAAAAATCAAGTAAAATTGTCAAATAGGACAGCTGGACTGATAATAATTAATGAATTATGGACATGTAATATTCTACAACAAATATAATAAGGAAAATAGTAGAAAAGGATAAGGAAAGTTGCTGATAAATCAAAATAAATTCTAAATTAAGGAGAAAGAAAATATGAGATGATTGCACTGGGCTCAACTGAGATGAAGTGCCTTCTGCTGCTCCCTTTATATAGGAAAATCAAAAGTCATGGACTGCTTTGTGCTGTATGGAGTAACCAGTGTTGGGTAAGCCTGCAAATATTTCAACTAGTGCTGAAAAGACATTATGAATGTTCTGATTGAAGAATATCATCAAATTCTATTCTAGAACGATTTGTCATTCACTATACCAAGAAGAGATAGCATATAAAGTCAAATTGTCTCAAAGTTGCCTTGCCAGTTTAAAATAAAATCCCTTTTTTCTGGGACGAAAGTGGGCGTGGCAAAAATTGTAAAAACAATCTTGATCTTTATACAGACTAGACGAATGTTTACAGCAAATTTCTTTGCATAAGATATTATAGTCTAGGACAGACGAGTGTGTCTCCATCTGTTGATGCTGATTAAGAAAGTCGGAAATACCTTTTTTTGCCTGTTACATACATTGTAGTGACTTTAATATACTCTTTTTTAACCTATGGGTACCGAGATCCGAGATATATAATGCCTGCTGCAAAAAGAAGCCTATTTGCAAAATTTGAGCTCTGTAGTTTTGAGGGTCACGGAGCAGATGCTGTTGCTCCTCACAGACGGACAGAGCTTAATCAACTCGGCTGATTAAGAATATATATACTTTATATAGTCTAAGATGCTTCCTTTTATGCGTTGCAAACTTCTGACCAAAGTTAATATACTCTTGCAAGGGTATAAAAATATATAAACACAATATTTTTTATGCACTACAAAAATGATTACCCAACACATAAAGAAAATTGATTGTTTTTCATACCCTACATCCGCGTGGGTAAAAACTTGGTTATAATAGGCAAACTCGATTACTTGCTAAACTTTAGTTTATTCATAAGATTAACAAAACATAACAAAAATTTAGCCAATTGCTTTGTAACTAATTTTAAGGGGAACGTCTAACTTATTTAGTACAAAACTTATAAAAATAAAAAAATTATTAATTGCTGTTAATTTTTAATCATTTTTTTCGTAAATAAACCTTAAAATTCAATCTTTTACTGAGTTATTGCCGATTTGTACACTTTCAAACTGAGTAAAAATAGAAATTGAAAATTAATTTTAAATCAAATTTGAACCATTTTTTACAAAACTACCAAGTATAATAATAATAATAATAATAAATATTAAATAGAATTTTATTTAGAATTTTGAAAAAGAAAATAAAAGACAACTTATTCATGAAGTATGTATGTATGTATGTAATAGCAAAAGTTTTTCTAACAATTGCCACTGCAAAAATAAATAATAATTCATCAGGACTTCTAGTTCAAGGATTCGTTAAGTTAGCAAGATATTTCGTTTCAGAAATGTTTCATAATGCATTATATAGGGTATTGACTAGTCGTCACTTTTATATAACTTATATATTTTAGTTTCTTAAGCAATTGGCATTTGCAATCAGCATCAGAGTTTGAGTCGCTGAGTCCTACCGGCAAGTGAATGGCGATTAAACAACAACAACAGCGGCAACAGGTAGCCCCCATACACACACACATACACACACACCGGGAGGGGAGGTGTGAGAAAATATAGCTATAGCCAACAAAGTGGAAAAAAAAAATATTCACTAACTTGACCGAAAATTGAAAATGAAACTAAACGAAACGACAAAGCCAAATGGCGATTTGTTTATGCTACTCTCCTTCAACTTGAAGTCATTGCAATTATATTTCGCTCTTTTTAAATTTTTTTTCTCTCTCCTTTTCTCAACTTTAATGAAATATTACGCGCACGTGTCAACGGAGCGATAAAATTTATTTACGCAGCGCCAAGGCGGGTCAAGTGAAAGCCCCACAAAAAATAAAAAAAAAAGGTAAGAAAAAACATTACTACTGCTTGCATTTTGGTTTTACCTTCAAATTGAATTTACGCGGGAGATTGTGAAGATCGAAGAAGTAAATGTAAACCTTACCTTCCGTTCCGTTGGCATATATAAAAATGGGCGTAGGGCACTTGCATTGACATGCGGTCATATTTTAAATGTCCAAACCAGACCCAAAAACCAAAAAAAAAAAAAAAAGAATTGCAAATCGTAGCAGAGGCCAAGGATTTTGTCTCTTTTTGTGGTATCGTTCGTTCAAGTTGCATCAAAAATTCAATAAAATACCATTAAATGGTATAAAATGAAGACAATTCAAGTTGTTTTTTTTTTGTTTGGGATCTTGGGTTTCTGGTATATTATTTTAGCATTTAATGTCGCTTTGCAGTTATAAGCAATAAAATATGTTTTTGTATTGGACATTTATCGTAAGATTTTATGAAAATCGTTTTAATCAATGATCAAAAAAATTGACTTGCAATTGCATTATTAACCTCTTAGACAATTTGTATTCAATACGAACTTTTGCGTTTGTGTAGATGAGCAAGGTCAAACGTTTTTAGTATCTTATTTGCAAAAAGATTTATGAGATAGTTAAAATTGAGAAGATTCAACTATTAAGTGGTCTTTTGGTTATATTTGAAATACATTTATATGAATGTTACACATAAAACTTTGGATATTGCCTAGATATAAGAAATGGCTCGAAAACTTGTGTGCGGCACATGTATATTATTAATGTTTTTTTATCTACAATTTCATTGGTTGATTCTTCGAAATCCATTTCGATATCGAAATCCTTATCGAATTCGAAATCCATATCGAATTCGAAATCCATTTCGATATGGAAATTCTTATCGAATTCGAAATACATTTCGATATCGAAATCCATATCGAATTCGAAATACATTTCGATATCGAAATCCTTATCGAATTCGAAATACATTTCGATATCGAAATCCTTATCGAATTCGAAATCCATTTCGATATCGAAATCCATTTCGATATCGAAATCCATATCGAATTCGAAATCCATTTCGATATCAAAATCCTTATCGAATATTATACCACTTTATAAAAAAAATTTGAAAATATATAGGTTAAAAAAATTATGTTGTATATACAGAAAAAAGTTTAGCTTATGCCAAAGAAGCTCTATATAATTGAAGTGTTGACTGGATCTTATAATGCCTCCTAAACTATCCCATAAATATATAAAGCTCAAGAAGACAAATAAAGTATATAAAATGCTGTCATCTGAGATTTCCGTAGAAAATTTTATATTTTCGAAAACAATTTGTAAAAGGTTTGTCTTTCGTTTTTAAAGTTTTTTTTTTATCATTCAACTCTTTAGAAGAAAGTTTTTAATTTTTTTTTTTAATTCTTCATTTTTTATGTGTAACTAAATCTAAATATTTAGTTGACATTAGCTATTTATTTAATTTTTTTTTTTTATGTGTAGTTTTAATTGCATTTTGTTTATTGCTTCAAAGTATTTGACAAATATTATTTATCATTTATTTACTCAATACCCTTCTCTTTGTTGTTAATTTAAACACTTTTTTTTCTATTCCTTATGTAGTATCTCTAACTTTATATCATAATTTTTTCTATAGTAACTTCCTATTGTCTTCTGATAATAAATACCTTTAAAACTGATCAAACTTAGAATATAATTTCATGTTTGTTTGACTTCTTAATTTTTTTTTCTTTCTTTATTTAAAATTTTCATCAAAAATGTTTTCCACCAATTTAGTGATAAATGAAAAAATTTACTTTAAACTTTAAAAGATGTGAAAAAAGTAAAAAGAGAATAAAAAATTTACTTAAATTTTTAACAAGAAAATTTTACTTTACTTAAAAAATACTCCAACTTCTATCACCAATTTAAGCAAATATTATTTACAATTTTACTTAATCGTAAATTAAATTCAAATTCTGGTTAAAATTTCGCTTTTTAAGCTTTCTTCATATTGCCCCCTAAATAAATTTGTTTTTTGAGCTTTCACTGAGTTATTTGCCCAATTTTCTCATATAATTGATAAGTTATTGAAATCACAAATTTAATATTGATTTAATAGTTAATTTCTCAAAACTAAAATCAATAACTTTTACGTTCCACAGTCATTATTCGTTTGGTAATTGTTCACGAAGCTTAAGCTCAAGTGCCGCCCTCTTTTTTTTTATATATACCCTTTAGCCAAAAGATCGTACAATATTTTCCTTTTTTTTTTGAAATTTATAATCGAAACGAAAAGAGCAGAGAATAAAAATTATGTTAAAGGGTTGGCCCTTTTGGCAACGCCCTTAACATACTACCGAATCGAATGTGAAATAATTTTTACATTTTGCCTTCAACTTTAGCATTGCCAAAAAAAAAAACCAAAAAAATGTAAACCAAAGGGATCCATACCTAAAAGGGGAAGTATGGAAGAGTTTATACCCTGTAAATTTTGATATTTTATATATTAATGTATATATCTATACCTATGTATATATATCTTACCTTTATATCTTAACATTTGAATCTCATTTGCTATACTTTTTTTTCATTGTAGATCAAATGAAAAGATTGGATCCAAATGTGCCGTTGATCTTTGTTTAAATGAATTAAAATAAATATATGTCAAATGCTCATTAGATTAAAATTTGAATTCTAAAAAAGATATAAAAGTTTTATTATTAAAATGTTTTAATTTATTTAATAACTAAATTATTTTATTATCTAAACAAATGTTGTAAACGAGTGTAATTGAAAAAAAAATTTAGCACAAAAAAATGAAGTCGAAATATTTTCATTATTATCCTCTTCCTTGATATATACCGATTATTTTTTTTTTCAAATATAATAAAGATTCTATAAACTTGGAATTTAAACCTCTGCCTTTTTTTATAGTCTATTAATTTTTTATTATTTTTAAATTTATTTTAAAAATTCTAGTATAGCCTTTTTCCTTTGCCTTTTGACCAGGGTACAAAAATGTGCAAGAAAAATGTTTAAATGAAATCCAAGCTTACTTTCAATTAATCAACGAAATTAATTAAGGTTCAGTGACCAAGCCAGCGGGCTCAATTTTTTTTAGTTGTTATTGTAATTTTATTTATTTTCATTTGTTGGATTACTTTTTCCTCTTTTTTTGTTGGTGGTTACATTGCAACATAATTTTCATTTGGCTCAGCATGCGTTTTCATCGTTGTTGTTATCAATTGGACAAAATTTGGTCAGCATTCGGCATACAATTTTGGTTACTTTTTTTTTCGTTTTGGTTTCGGTTTTGAGTCAATTAGCACGCATGTAGAGCTTAACTCTCCAGCCAGGCGCAAGGCGCAAGGCACAAGGCGATAATTAAACGAGAGCTCAATGCCTGAGCCTGGTGACAATTGCCACACGATTTATAGGTACGTACAGATACACAGATATGTGTGAGTGTGTGAATAGATTGCGCAACATTTACCTAATAAATTTTGCATTTAATCGTACACACATACATACATACAGCAAATGCTACATGCTGTGATTATTAAAGCCAAATGCAATGAGTCTTGGAACTACCGTTTTAGCCTTCTTTCAAGTCACATACACAGACTATTTTCCTTTGCTATCAATTTCCATCTTTGGGTTAATGGAGCAGCGAGAGAAATTTTTTTTATAGATCTAATTCCTCTTGTTGAAAGTAGGAAAAGATCATGAATACTGAATAAATGGTTCCTGCAGAATAGAAGAAAAATAAAGAGTTAATAATTGAATGAACTCGGGGATAAAAAGTTAATCCTATGTGAGTTAATCTGTATTTAAAGCATATAGTATTATATTTTTTCTAGTAATATTTATCCAATCTTATTCAAATTTGGTATATGTCGTATTGGTACAAATAGCTTTTAAACGCAAAAAAATCTAAACAAGATTTTATTCTACACCGATTATTCCGATAGAGACTGTGCTATAAATAAGTCTTATCCCTTTAACTTTTGAACTTGCTATGCGTACATATCTGAAGAGCTTATCTATCAAGTTTTGTTCATATATCTTTAACATTAATGTCTTAAATGTGCAAAGAAATAGACAGATTGACGGATTGTCTTAGAAAACTGACTTGGCTAGATCAATTTCTGAATTGATGCTGATCACTTATACACTTCATGTGGTTAGAAACGCTTGTATCTTATCTTCTAAAAGGGCATACAAACTTTACAAATTACAAACTAATATGGTTTTTGAAGAGTTCAAAAACTGATAGACTGTATTAGTATATAAAGGACTTTTCACAGTATGATTGTATATATGTTTTTATGTTAATCATATGCTTACGACTATCATTTAGTCATCTTATAGTTAGCTAAGCTAGGCAGACATTTAACTCTCTTTTCAATTATCACCCCTAATTTGTGTATTTATTAGTACAAAAACTACCTAAAATACCTCTAATATACATAACTAAAGCTCACCGCATATGGAAAATATTGAATAAATGATTAAATTATCTGAAATTACTCCAGCACTTGCTATATACAAATGGTAAAACATTTCAATTATTAAACCAGTCAATTTAAGTACAATTGCCACTGGCAATATTCTATGTCTATCCTGTAAATAATATATATATGACAGATGAGTCGAATTAATATATTTATTATGGCTCAACTTACCCGATATGTAGCAATGAATAGGAAAAATCCTGTCAATATATTGAAACCGGCACCCAAAAACCAAAGTGTCACTTGACGAAGACAAAAATGTGATCTTTCAAAAGAGGAAAATAGTAGAGCAAGAATACCCTGACATATAAGTAATAATGCAAGGATAATGATACCAATGCGTAGAGGCAAACAGAAGCAACAATTTTTTAAATAAATGGCCATAATATAAAATAATTCTAAAATTTATTTGAATATATATATAAAGTTAAAGGTATTCGAAAAGTTTTTTTTCATTTGATTTAGCAACTTTTGAAAAAGTTACTCAAAAAAATTTTTTGATTTGATTCAGATTGATGCAAATTTGAAGACTTAGAAGACATTGCGATCTCTAAATGAAAGGAGGAAATTCTGCTCATCAAGTTACTATGTAGAAGAATTTGAAATAAAGTTCAATAATTGGACTAATCAAACTAAAAAAGCTTTTTATTTCCCATATTCTAACTATATTTCGATCCTTAACTCTAAGCAGAAACGAAATTTAAGTCATTGTATTAAATTTCCTTTTTACTTTCATATTATGTCTAGATATCAAAAATAGTATACAGATTTTTCGGCCCCCAAAAAAAAAGACACCAAAAATTTAATAGATTTCAAAATCAAATCAGAAAACCAGAAAAAAAATGTTGCCCAAAGATTCGAAAACGAAAAATAAGCGACAACGTTTAATACCCTTGACCGAGGAGCTAATACAGGATATGCTGGCACATGAGGACTCGGAATTTCAAACACCACCTGGCGGTCATATCAATGAAAATGTGGGCGATGGCAAACGTAATTCGCGTATTCTAGCCAATGAAGTAAGAAGAGCTGTTGATTGCAATATCCAAAGTAATTTTACTAATATTGCAGCAAGTGATCGAACAAATTGCCATTGGAATTTATGTGACCAAACTAAGACCAGTGTGAAAATGTCATCTGAACGAAACCGTACTCGAGGACAAAATAGTAAACTATTAGCCATAACCACATCAAGGATAACGGCAAAGATACAAAGTGGAGAAATTTCACCAATTAAAAGTGTAAAGAAGCCATCTGATAAATCTAGATCCACAATGATGACCCCAAAGCATAGTAAAGGAGAAACAAAAAATGTCTTGTCCAAAGGAAAAATGAAAACTTTAGTCAAAAAGGAGGAGAGGAACATAAGTCCTTTAGCCTTTACCAAAGCAGCTGATGAGATTGAGAAAGAGATGACCAAACAGCAGCAAGAAATTGATATTGGTTTGGATTACTGTAAGGATATGGAACCATGTTCAAGTCGTTGTCTAACCCACACACCCACAAAAAGTGTACAAAATTTAATGGATAAATTTCGAACAAATTTCTCTTTAGCAACAGATTCCTTGTCGTCATCGACAAAAGTCAAATGTGATAGGAAAATTCTTATAGATGAGGAAACATTTTCCGAGCATTTTAAACGTAAAACTCCCAAAGTATTAAATCAACTTGAAAATAGCCTAAACTCGGTCGATAAAACCATATTTGAACTAGAAAATATTGTTTCCTTTATTGAGTCCAAACATAGTGATAATGAAGAAGTCACAGACAAGTCAATTGATCTGAAAGTAAAGGAATATAAAACTGAACCCAGTTCCAATTCCGATAAGATCGAAGATCATAAAGAGGAGACTCGCAATCGTGGCATGGAACTTTATTATAATACAAGATTGCAACATATCAATTTATTAGCTCTACCCAAATCGGATACATCACTTGATATGAATCGTCATAAGATGGTCAATAATTTATTATCCCATACAAATCAATATTATCAAACGAATGATTTTGATGTGGTCAGACAATATGTGGCAGCTGATCATCTTCGTACAGGTCAAAGAGTATCCAAGTCACAACGCAAAAAGTCACATCATCAGTGAAAGTGTAGGAAAAGCCATCAATTTAACTATATATAAGAACAAAATATGTGGACATCATTCGGGCATACATATGTATGTATGTGGAAAAATGCATTGAAGTAAACAAATTGCCTGTCATCCCATCAATTGGTAGAATGGAGAAATGCTTTTAACTTTGGCCTCCAGGTGTGGGAAGGTCTTAAAACAAAAGCTGTGTACCAACAGAGAGAGAAAGATTTTTAAGGTGAAATTTTCATTTCTTTTTATAAGAAGAAAACAGAAAAAAAAAGCCAAAGGTCTGGAATTTTGTATGGAAAAACTTTAAATGTGTCACCTGATGAGGAATTCATTTGATGATTCATAAAAATGGAAAATTGGATATTCTTTCTAAATACCCTCTGGAACTGCATTCATTTGCTTCAAAAATCCTACTGAATCGAGTGTGGAGCATTGCTTATTCCCCTTCAAATCCATTAGGTTGACCTCAAGGCTAATGGCAAATGATCAAGGAATGCGAATAGCTCAAACTATATACTCTAGGTCAATATTTTAATCAATCTGTATATACATATCTATCCATAACTATATACATAATCAACTAAAGACTAACTAACGTTAACTATGAGGAATTTATTTTATTAACTCACAAAATTTGAGAGTAAAATTTCGTTTTAAAGAGTTTTACAAAAAAAGTATCTTAACATTATTAAATTTTAATTTTTGAAATATATATAGACCAAGTTTGTTATAAAAGAAAGCATTGAGAATATTATTTATTTGGATTTTAATGTAAGTACATTGTGCGCTATTTTATGTTGGTAAGGGTGGGTTATAGGGGTATACCCCAGGAAAGCTCACAATGTAATTGTTTGAACAGATATTCTCCTACAATTCTCAAACGGTTTTAGCTCAACACTGATGACATTCCCCATAGGGGGAAGCTTTAGATGCAATCCAATCGAATACCAAGCCAAAACAAAAAAACTACCTGGATATCATGGCATTTAGTTAAACAAAACTGTTCGAAAACTTTCAAAACCCACATCCAACGTTAACTTTAATAATGTTAATAGAAAAATGTGAATTACGTTTTTTTTTAAATATATTTTAAGCCATATGGAGTTTTCAGCCGTAGGAATCGTGATCATTGCAGATGAAAAAAGAATTTCTTTAAACAATTACAAAAAGTTGAAGCTCCTTTATAAGCCTCGAGCCACAATAAACCAATTTCTTCATTCATTCATTTGTATATTAAATTAGCTTTTAATCATTAAACAATAACTTAGTTTATTTACCCTATAAAATATTAAAATGAATCTCTGCGGAAATCAAAATAACTTTATCTCGAAATTTTTAGGGTTATTAAAACAATATGTCAATATACATATAATATATTATATTAGTAACAATTTACTACTAACACATACAACTAAGCCACACACACTTATCTTCTATTATTCCTAATACCTACAACTAAGTTACAGATACATATTTCTTCTATTAGTTACAATCTCTTGCAATTTCTACTAGTTAAAGAGAGGCAAAACTTAATTTTTGTTTGGTATCAAAAGTGTAAAAGGGAATCGTTCAAAAATTAAGTTTTTAAGAGGAAAAATCTGCGAAATTTAACAAAAAATTGAAATGTGTTTTCATGCTACTCGAAGAAACAATAATAAATGAAGCTTCCAAAGGACTCAGAAACTATAGCACAAACTTTGCTTGTTGAACTTAAACTGACTGGAACTGACTTTTACTAGGAATGTTGGGGAACTAATATCAGTTGGTGGAATCTTAGTCCTAGTACTAAAAGCATGCATGAAGAGATCCACTAATAAAGCTGATTAATCTTTATATAGAATTTTACAATTGAATTTTGCAAAGATTGTGTGTCAGCTCAGTTCTTATCTCTTAAATACTAAAATACAACTACCGAGGAAAAACAAGAATTAGATCATCTGATTCATCGAGTTAATTAAAATATTTCTCTTTAATATAGAAAAAAGTAAAATAAATTTTTCAAAGCAATTACATAAATTGTGGGACAACTTTTCTATAAATGATATTTCATTATCCTAGAATATTACTTAAAACAAATACATACATTGATTTAAAAAACTGAGCAAAAAATGTTCTCCTTTTTTCCTCTAACTCACTTCATTTATTTTGTGCTCTCTTTAACCCATTTTAACTGGGCAAAAACTTGTTGCCAACTTTTTACCGATTTTGTTGTTGTTTTTTTTTTTCACTACTCATTAGCTTTGCTTAGTTTCCCTACGCAGAGTTGTCTCAACTATTTTTTATATAGTCTAGAAAGAACAAAAAAAAATCGTAGAGAACAAAGAGACTATGACGATGCCATTGTCTCTTGGACTAGGCCAGTCTGCCGTTACGGCTCCTGTTGCTTCCATTGGCAGCTTCTTGACTCCTTGCCTCCTCCTGGTCCGATGGCGGGTGATAAATGTTTAAGACCTGACTAGCGCGTGTGTGTTTGTGTGTGTGTTTTGGTTGAAGCCAAGAAAACTTCTACCATTGAAATTAGTTATTCACGCGGATCGTTTAAGGCAATCCAACACCAAAGAGCAGAAGCAGCTACCAGTTACTTCACTTGGTCATGGCTTGTTGTCACCCACCCAAAAAGAGAGAGAGAGAGAGGAGGGAGTGTGGGTGAAGAGGCAGGAGCTGGAAGGACTCCTATGTTGCCGGCCGCTTTTGTTTTAATGATCGTGCAAGAGCAGCTGGGATGACTCTGGAGACTCTCCTTATCAGTGGTAACATTTTGCATGCACACTGAAAAAATCCACGTCCTCTTCTTCAAGCTTAAGCATTTGTCACAGTCCCACACACACAAACACACAAACACACACTCACACACATACACACACTTTTAATGGCAACAACAATTTTACATGTGTCTTTTTTTTTATGTATGCTTTTAGCCATTTTATCTCTCGGTTTTTATTTTGTGTGTGTGTTCTTTGTTGTTGTTGTTGGTTTTTTGGCTACTGCGCGGAAGCTTTAGAGCTTCTCCTCTAATGGCTCATTTCCTTGAGTTGCCATGGGCCAGCAGTAGTTACAGCAACAACAACAAAAACAACGGTAATTAACCTGTGCATGTTAATGAACTTCAAACGATGCAAATGCTCTGCCTTTGACTTTGACTTTTCTCCTTCTACCACAAAAAAAAAACAAAAAAAAAAAAATAGTAAAACAACAAAGAAATAAACCAATACACTGCACAAAAATTGTTGAAATGAAGAAATTGAAATTGTCTTTAACTAAGAAATCGGTCTAAATTTACTATATTATATAACAAGTATTTCGGTAAGTTATATCTTTTACCTCTACAAAGTCAGTAATGAAAATATAATGAAAAAAAATGATATAATGGAAATCTTACAATCGAAATGATATAATCCCCAAATTTCAAATACTTTTTATACCATAAAAACATATAATAGAATTTTGGAAAACAAGATATCTTATTATACTTGCAACAACCACCATGAATAATCCAAATTTATGCTTTTTTATGTCTTAACCTCCTAATGCCCCATACAGCATTTAGGCATACTAACTTCTTAGGTCATACCGATCTTAAAAGAAACTTTATTTTTAAGACCAATCCATTACCAAATATTAGAATCTAATCCATTTTTTTCCAAATAACAATTCGACACTATTTGATAATCTTGGAAAAGCAGTAAACAATTTATCATTTTGAATAGTTCCTAAAAAGAGTTTCCCCAGTCTTAAATTGTTAAAGAATACAACATTTTTAGCATTTTAGAATACAAATACAGAGCAATTCTTAGTTAAATAATCAATTCAATATCAGTAATGAAATCATACATTATTAAATCATAAATCATCTCCGAAATTTATGAAATTCTTGTCTGGTAATAACTATAAACTATGCTTGGGTAAAAGCAGCTCATTGAGGTGAACCGGCTCACTCATATGGCTCACTGGCTCACTTGCTGATAGCTTATGAGTCGATAGTGATCGCAACCAACTTGAAAAAACTGAAGTAAAATACGTGAGCAAAACTGAGCTAGTGTGCTAAAATGAGCTAGTGAGCCAAAATGAGCTAGTGAGCCAAAATGAGCTGGTGTGCCAAAATGAGCCAGAGTGCCAAAATGAGCTCAGTTCAATGAGCCATTCATTTTGGCTCACTCGCTCATGAGCTACAAAAGTATACTATAAACCAAAGTACGTGAAAACTTAGTAAAAATTTTGAAGAATGCTATGAAAATTCAATTTCGGAATAAGTTTTGGATGAGTCAAGATAATAGTTTTTCCATATAGGAGTTTTTTTCAGTGCCCACTGTCATCCCTCCCACCTACCGAAAGTTTATGGAGATTTTTGTCTGAAAGTCTTCAACCACGTTGGCGCTAATGCAAATGTGAAATGGCATTTTGTGAGGCAAAATGAGGTTGTTGTCGTGCCGCTGACAATCTAATTAGAATACAAAATGCACCAAGTCCACCAAAGACCAAAAGTCCTGATGCGATGTCGAGTAGTCGTAGTAGTAGTCTCCTCTCATTGGGTTTCAAGTTCATGGTGTTGACATATGTAACCACAAATAGGGAAGGAGAGAGAGTGAGAGAGAGATAAAGAGGGGACCAAAAGTTGGGTAACCTTAAACCGCCATCACAAACAGTTGATCTCCTAATAGCTGGAGCCTTTAAAATGGTTAATAACATTAAATTGCGATTAGATAGAAAGTTAACTTTATGCTTTTTGATCATTTCCAGATAACTTCATTACATTGATGTAAACTTGGAAAGTTTTTGAAGACTTAATGACAATTTGTAATCACATTTGGGATGACTTTTTGGGAGTTTACTGACAGTTTATTTAAGTACAAGTTTTTGCCTTAATCTGAAAAAGATCTTGCTAAATGACAGGATTGGAGTAGGATGGGATAGTTGTTTTAGCAAGTTGTTGTTGTTGATTATGGAACAATGTTTACTTATTGTATACCGATTATATTTTAAATTTAATTATCAACTTGTCACATTTGTTTGAATTTCCAGGATAATCTTTCTGATAAACTGTAGAATTAATAAAAAATTTATATTCTAACCTTTCTTTTCCCTTAAGTAAAAATTTTAGATAAAGTGGATTTTTTTAAACAAATTCAGAATGACTTGGCTTCTCTTTGAAACATCAAAAATAACTATCGAGTAAAGATATATAAAAAGGTAAATTGTAATAAAAATAAGTAATATTAATTATAAATATTCTCTTCCTATTTCTATTCGGAATAATACTTATTACTAGAATCAACAGGATATTTCAACATACGTATCTAAATATCATGAAACAGATGTAAATTTCAAAAAACATTTTCTTTATATATGTTTTAACTATATAGATTTAGTTAAAGTCTGTTCCCTTAAAAGATCCTTAGCTATATATGATTTCTATGCTAAACTAATGATAAATTAAGGTACACAAACAGTTGAAATCATGCAGATTTGTAAGCCTGATCTGACACTTTTGCTTCATTTGGTTGTAATTCCCAACTAGTTCTACCGTTTGCAGTGGTGGAAAGGCATTGCAATTCTTAAAGTTGAGAGCAAAGTCAGCTAATGAGGAAACTTGGTGGTTTCTAAAATAGTTCTTTATAGATAATCTACTCAAATTGTACAACCATCTCAGATTATGTGGCTTAAAAGCAAAAGTTTAAAGTTTAAAAGGTTGCAAAAATTCTCAAAAAAAGTATAACGATATATTTTAGGTATATTATTGTGATCTATTAATTTTTTTTATCACTCTTCATTTATTTTGAATATTGTGTAAATTTTACTTAACTTTATATTATATATTATGATCAGAACCAAATATAATTTATGGCTTTAACACAAATGAACTTACTTCTAAATATGTATTAAATATATTTATGAAACTTTCTGTATTGATATTTTATACTTTTCTTGTCAAGAAGCGTAAGAAAAGTCGTTTTGTATAGACTAACATGAGGTAAATCCTCTTCTGTGTATACATTTTTCTTCCGCTTATGTCAAAAGTCTTTTTCTTTAGATTATCATATCAGAAAACACTTCCTCTAACAATTCTTATACAAATCATCTACTTGCCGGCATGTTATAATCAACATACGTACATATCTATGTATATACAATCATATGTACATAGCTATATCTCACATCTCATCCACGTTCAAAACTTGTTATAAATTTTGTAGCTCGATGGATCGATTTGATATGGCTTGCCCCCCCTACCTACCACAATTATACCAGGAACTCACACAGCACGTGCACAAAAGTCAAAAGTTATTGGTATGCATATATATACTTATAGATATATATATATATAGTTACATTTATAGGAGTATAGACAAATAACCGATAGCTAATTAAGCAGACGTTCAGAGGAGACGAGAGCAAAGCAGATCAGAGCGCAGAGAAGAGCTTCAAAAATCGAAATACGTGGGTTAAACGAGACACCACATGGAGCTGGGTCTGGAGCTGGAGCTGAAGCTGTAGCTGGAATTGGAGGTGGAGTTAAAGTTAAAGTACCTACATAGTGGAATCACCCACAGAGTCAGAGTGGCACGCGATAATCAATCAAAAGCCATTAAAAGTCAAACGTTATTTCATTTTTTTCTTCGTTATTTTGTTTTTTTTTTTTTCTTTCTTTTCTTTTAGTTCGAAACAATGAAGTAGAAAGCATTTCATCAGAAATCTATAGTGGAGGAGAAGTATTTAGGGAAGGAGTGGCAAAATCAAAGATCAAGATCAAATTAGAGTGAAACAGTTGCAGTTGCTGTAAAAATATCTGATGACTGATATATGATTGACGGAATTAGAATATGAAATTGTTTTTTTTTTTTTTTCTTTTTTATTAAATGACCCAATTGAGACTCTGAGCAGAAAGTTTAAATATGTATCTCTGGCTGAAATACTTCTTGCCTCCACCCCCGCCCCCCACTTACTCCTAAACTCTATCTACACCCACTGGAACTTTCTAAATGGAAAAATTCAAATTCCTTTAAAACGGTTCAACCGACTGTCTGTCTGTCCTGTATCTGTTGCAAGTTGCAACTGTTGGAGTTGGGCTTCGCTGCAACCTGGTGGCATGTGTGCACAAAATTAAAGAAATAATTTCAAGCAAAAATATACAAATTGATTGTCATTTGGCAGGCGAGAGAGCCAAAAGCCAAATGCCAGACTCAGACCCAGACCCAGAAAACTTTTGACTAAATCAAACGCTTTGACATCCAAAAAAGAAACCTTTCTCCCATGGCTATGGGTAATATAAATTTAATATGCACTGCTAGAAATCAAAAAGAAAAAAAAAAGAAAGGTTTTAAAAACTTTGTTCAAATATTTCGTAAAAAAAGAACTTTGATCAAAGTTTTATTTGATCAAAGCTGTATAATTTTTTAACCAAAAAGATGCTTACAAACATTTTAATTAACATTTTCTTTAGCAAATTTATTGTTTTAAAAAAAATTTAAAATATTAGAAAAATTATTAATATAATACAGAAATTAAAAAAACTTTTTGGTAAATTTTGCAATTGGATATAATTTGTATACAAATCGGAATAATTTTGGTTTTAATTTTTAAATTTTTGTTTAAATTTATCATATGTATTATTTAGTTTAGAAATCAATAAACTTTTTGATACACTGCAATGACAAGCACTTTGACACAAATCTAAATAATTTGGACTAATTTTACCTAGTTTTGAATTATATTGCAATGATAAGTAATTTAAGACAAATCTGAATATCATTGATAGTGACCTTTAAAAAATATTTTAGCTTTAAGATTTTCTAACTTTTATAAGCCACTTGATATTATGACTAGTTTTGAATTTGAAAATAAGCTAAATCGTTTTCCTATAATAACTGAAATTCATTACTTGATCGTATCTAATAAATTAGCAAAATCGTTTTTCTATTAAAATAGCTTAAAAAGTTATCGGAACTTCTCTAAGAAGTTTCTTCTTAAAACATAAAAATTATACAAATTTTCTTTTTAATTTTTATAAAAAATATATAAATCAAATATCAAAATAAAAAGGGAAAAAATGTATAAATAAAATATCAATATAAAAAGGGGAAAAATCATCGTAAAGTTTCTATAAAATAAATTTTTTGATTCATATAAAATGAAGAGTAAAGAAATGTTTGTTTTAAAATAGTGGCAGAAATTAAAGCAATAAAATAAAAATATAAATCACAACCTGTGTAGTTGAATTCATATTAAATAAATTAATTGTTCTTATCAAATAACTAAATTAAATTTTATTACAAAATGTTTATTTATTTGTCAGTTTTAATCAAAATAAATATCTAATATTCATTTGAAATACAAAAATAACATATAAATATAATATTATATAAAGCAAATAAATTTCATGATGTGCTTAAAAAGTAAGATTATTTTCTTCCTTACATATTAGAAAATAAATAATTAAAAAATTTTAATTGAAGCTTTATTAAAGAACATTTTCCAAAAAGTAGTTGTGATTGGAAAATTGATTGGTAAATTCTTTGCAGACTAGAATAAAATGTCAGCTTTTCAGAAAAAATTTACTTTTCCAGAATAAGTTTTTAATTCACGAAGTTCTTACCAAACTGGAAAAAAAAGGTTTAAACAATTTTAAGGTAAACTTCAATATCCACATTCCAAGAAGAATTTTTCCCTTGAAGTATAACAATTTTATTTTTATTTAGTAAATTATTTTTGTTTCTATAAATTAGTGATTTCTATTTTCTATTTGTATTTTCACTTTCATTCATAATTTAAACCAACTTCCGTTCCATTTCTTGCAGTGTATATCAAGTCAACTCAACTGAAAGTCACACGTGTCACCTTCTCACATTGACTTTGGTCTGGGGCGTATGAAAACTGCGCCCGAAGCTCAATTAGAGACGCATTCGCAAATTGCTTTGGCACTTTTATTGTCACCAATGGAAAGAGACGCGACTGTGGAATTGTGTGTGGTGGCATTTTGTCGCGACGCTTTAGGACGAGGCGCAAAGACGCAAAGGATCATTCGACCATCACTCACTCAAATTTTGTGAGTGTCCAGGTAATTGTCTTTGACAAGTTTTTCTTACTTGTTGGCATTTTGTTGTGTATGGTTTAACATTCTTTGGATGATCTCAACTTGAATCGTTTAAAAGGTGAGGATCAACTTGATGTTGGGTACCCTGAGTTGGCCTTGCCTTAACTTGCATAATCGGGGAAAAATGATGATGATTTTTACTTGGCCAAAACTTTCAACAAACTTTTACCCAACAGTTTTCACTGACATTGCATGTCGATCAACGGCGGCGGCAGCAGCAGGAGCAGCAGCTCTCCCCCACACAACTTGGCTCCATTTTTGGCAGGCCTTAGGTAAAATTTTATAGTTTTTTTTTCTCTTTTTTGTGGGCAAATATTAGCACACAATTCGATTTTGCATGGCATGACCATGCGCTGGAGAAGTTAGTAAATTTTTACGAGTGGCAAAAAAAGTTTTTCCAGCTGCACTTTTTCTCTTCTGTTTCTTTGTCGCTTTCACCTGTTGGTTATGTACCTGTGAGTTATGTAAAAATCGAATATGTCAAATTAATGGTGATTTATAGAGTTTTACCTATTTAATGTTGACTACACATGCGGGCCTATGGCAGTATTAACCATTGCAAGTGTGAATAAGTTCATTTTGGATTTAGTATATTACATATAGCGCAATTGTACACTGGGAAAAAAGTTCTAATGAACTTTCAAAATGTTTTCTTTGGATTTCTCAAAGCAATTACAAAGTGTTTATAAGAGAAAATTTGCTTTTGTTAAGGGTATTCAAACTAAAAAGAACTTACTTCAAATATGTTTGGTACTATGACCTAAATATTTTTTCAATTAAATTTTTACAAAACTCTTATTAGCTCTTAAGTTATATGTTAAACTCATTTAATGAAGAAAATAACTTTTTTTTATTCTAAAAATATTAATTTAACGTTTTGTTTGTTGAACATAAAACGTATGCCATGAATTAAAAAATATCAAATCAAAATAAAAGTTATTAATGAGAAAGATTTTAAAAATAAGGAAAAAATAAAAAACAAAAGTTAATAAAAAAATTAAAAAAAAAAGAAAAAATAAAAATGAATGAAAAAGATTTTTAAAATTTAGGAAGGAATTTAAGGAAATTTTAAAAATCTTTTTCATTCATTTTTATTTTTTCTTTTTTTTAAATTTTTTTTATTAACTTTTGTTTTTTATTTTTTCCTTATTTTTAAAATTTTATTATATTTATATTTTTAAAAAATTAAAAAAAAGAACATAAAAAAGAAAGATTTTAACAATAGATAAAAAATATCTATGAAAAATAAAAGTTTTTAACGAGTTAAATTTCAAAAGTAAGGAAAAATGTTAAAAGCAAAAATTAATAAGAAAGATTTTTCAAAACAAGGAAAATGTTAAAAAAAAAGTTTTTTATTAAAAAATAAATATAAATAAATATAAATATAAAGTCAAAAATAGAAGTTATTAATATGAAATATTTTAAAAACTCATAGTAAAATTAAAAGTAATTGTTTTTTTTACTCGAGTTATTTATATTGAAGATTTTTTAAAGACCAAGTTAAAAAAAAAATTTAGTTGTGATCTCTTTTTTTTAACAATATAATTATAATATAATTATAATTATAATATTATAATTTAGTTTTTATACTATTTGCACTTAGTTTATATTATATAACGTAACATATATTATCCCAAAATCAAATTTAAAGACGCATATAAAACAATTTCAAAACTTCTCTAAACATTTTATTTCCGATTAGATATTTCTCCAACAATCTTTAAATAGTTTTCAAAAAAAAAAGGAGATTTTATTTAATTTTAGACCAAATCTTTTGTTCAACATTAATTTTTTTAAAAATCACCTAAATAAATTTAACGAGAGAAAAGAAAATTAAATTTAAGTTTTTCAAAAGCCCAAATAAAGTTCAGAAATTAATAAAGCCAACCAGGAAAAAGAAAATGAAATTCGAGTTTCCCAAAAGCCTTATGAAATCACTTTAAGTAGGCAATAATTTTCCAGTTTTATCAATTTCAAATTAAACAATTTTTCACCTTTAACCATACTCCATATGAATAAAGTTGTAGGTACTTAAATTTTATAGTTTTCCTCTGATTCGACCCAATTCTCTTCAATTTTATACAAATATTAACTTGACTGGACCCAAATCTTGCCTTTAGACCCAAACATGATATTTTTCTTTCTGTTTGTTTGTGTTGCTGTGTTGTTAGTTCGACTTAAAGTGGCACAAGCAGACTGGCCAATTGCAGCAAATTGGCCAACAATGGCCAAACAGAAACATGTTGGCAATGAGGCCAGTCTAGGGCCATATCGATGTACTTGGCCATGTTCTGAGCATCGCTTTTCTTTTTATCCAATGTCAACTCATAATGGTTAGAACTTCTTTGTCTGTTGGCCTCAAAATGAAGAAAGAAAAAAAATAGAAATGGGTAAAAGGAGGCACAACTACTTTGTGTGTGTGTTATAGGTAGGTGACATCCAAAGACACGAAATTTTCTTACTCAATTTGGTTATATTTGCCATAAAGAAAAAAAAAACTAAAAAAAAAAACAAAGTAACAATTGGTTGGACATATATGCTGGTTTAATTCAGGGCGTTGCCTGGCCTCGTCTCACCTGACCTGATGCTTTCCATATGATAAACAAAAACAGAAGAAAAAATGAAACAAACACCCAAAGGGAGCTTGAACAAATACGAGAAATTCAATTCCCTCACAAACAAAAAAGGCGACAATTCAGCCTCCTACTTCTGTTGCGCCTCCTCCCGTTTAACCAGTCCGTGTAACTGTCAGAAAACTGTAGGATCGCCAAAAAATTCATTAAATTAAAGGAGCGAAGGGAAAAAAAAACAAAAATAAACTCCAAAACAAACAACAGGGTACCAAGTGCAAAAGGTTACAGGTACAACCAAAGCAAACCAAAAAAACCAAACGTCAAGTAAAAAGTAAGAAAAAGCTAAACTAAAATTAAATAAAAGGAAAAGATATAAGAAACAGTTCCATTGAGACTGAGAGAAGTTGGAATACTCTATAAAGGTTGAAAGAATAGGGATTCATGATAAATAAAAGAAAGTAAGGCCCTAACAGATTCCCATTAAAGTAATCGGATAAAGTAAAGTAATTCCTTAATGGAATTCAGGTAAAGTTAATCAGCTGATCTATATGTTTAGGTTGTTTGCTTCTTTCTAAAGACCCTTTCCAACACTTATGAAAAGTATGACCATCCTTAAACTGTTATTGGGGATCAACATGACAACAATGACCAGGTAAAGTTACTCAGCTGATCTATATAGTTAGGTTGTTTCTAAAGCTCTTTTCCAACACTTATAAAAAGTGTGACCATGTCTAAATGTCAAACTCTTATTGCGGATTAACAGTTAGGGAAGTTAAATGACGTATATGATAAATAATAGAAAAACTATTAGTCAAAATAAAAAGAGCTTTTTAATTTACAATTTAAGAAATTAACAACAACAACAAATGTCAAATATTTTTTTTAATAATATGCTACTCAATCAAAGTTCTGAGTTTGTTAGCTAATTACTTAAGATCTTAGCCAACACTTATTAAAAGTGTGACCAATAGCATATATAAATTCAAATGTTTTCTATATTTCAAATTGTTTTTTTCTTAGCCACACTAAGGGGTAACTTGACTTGAAAAAACTATTATGCAAATCTGAAAATAGATTTCATTTGGATTCCTCATTTGGAATTTTGTTCCTAAATATTATTTAATCTTAATCAACTGTTCAAAATTGTAAAGTTTTGGTTAATTTCTTAAGATCACTGCCAATACTTATAAAAAGTGTGAAAATCTGTTTAATTTTTATCGATCTTGAGATCCTAGGCAACACTAATTAAAAGTGTGACCATTAGTTTATTCAACATTTGCAATGTTTTCCTTTCTTCAAACTGTTTTCTCTTACACTAATGGATAAAACTGACTATCCTTAAAAAGTAAATAGTTATTAAAATCTATCATTTAGAATCCTAAAGTCAAAAATTGTTCCTTAATGACATTTGAGCTTAATCAATTGATCCAAATTGCCAATATTTATAAAAAATATGACCATATGATACATTTTAAACAATCTCATGATTCTTTCCAGCACTTGTAAAAAAAATAATCACCCGTTTATTGAAATTCAAATGTATTCTACAGATCAAACTGTTTTTACTGACCAACACTTATAGAAAAAATGACCATCTGTAAAAAGTTAACATTCATTTCTTAAGTGTTTCCAAATGATTTTACTATTTGTTATAACTTTCGACCATAAAAAAGAGCATTGACAAAAACCCAAGTAACTAACAAAAACCAAAACAAATAAATCTGACAAGAGTTTTGCAGTTGCAGTTACAGCAGCTTTGACTTTAGAAGCCATCCCTTCGGTTTACTCCGCCCGCTTTGATGATGATGAAGTGATTTGGCGGAGAGCGAAGAGCAGGAAGCTTGAGCTGATGCTGGTTGGGTTTTGAAGCACGCGCTGGCTGCCACCTTAACGAGCGGCACAAAGGGAAAGAAAAAAAAAAAAATAAAAATAAAAAAAAAAGTGAGGTAAAGAAAGCTCAGCCTGTGCCTGCCTTTTGAGGGCGTTGTAAGATCAACCACAAATACCAAAAAAAAAACAAAAAAAAAGTAAAAGAAAACCACAGAGAGAAAAAAAAAAGGAAGGTGACAAAGTCACGAAATTCTTGTCAATTTTCAACTACAGACCAATTTGTTTGTCTTCTTAAAGGAAACACAAAACACAAAAACCCTCAAGGGGAAAAAAAGGCATCGTGACAAATCAAGCTACCAAAATTGGCAGAAAAAAAAACTTTTTTCCAAGCCACCTTCTTTTCCTTTTTTTTATTTGTGTTACCTATCGACCAAACGACCCATATTAATAACTTTTCCCAGCCACCCAAAAAAAAAAACCTGAGTAGTAGAAGAAGAAGAAGTATTATACCTTTAAGCTAACTGTTTTTAATTCTGCTTCTCACACACAACACATTTCTTAGATCTTGCCATCTTATTTTGGTCAAATGAAATTGTCTCACCTAAGCTAAGTGTTTTCTTCAGTTACTGGCCATATATAGTCGTCAGTCGGATCGATTGATTGTTGTTGTTGGTTGCTCCACAAAAAGCCGACTAAGAGACGTTAGTTTCGTTCACAACAAAATAATTTGCGCAACATCCAGGCAAAACGATAAATTTCAATTACTTACATTTTAAGGCACTTTTACTGCTAAAAGAATCTGTTGTAGTTAGCCGATCTCTGCACTGCACTAAAGCAAGTGTGTGTGAAGGTGAGTGTGTGTGCCAATATCATATGGCCAATGAAATAGGAAGTGTGGGTAGAGGGGAAGCAATAGCGGTTAGTTTTCCATAAGCGGCAAAATATTTGTTAAGTAAAATGATTTCGAGTCCATGGACTATTAAATAAAACTTAAACGAAGACTAAGACATCATTTTTGAAAATTTGCAAATATTTCTACATATTTCTCTTTTATCCATATATTTCTAGAAAGTAGTTTTGCATTCAAAATTTAAGGTAGAAAATTATGAATCAACTAAAATCGACGTCAATAACTAGCACCTGCCACTTACGACAGATTTTAAAAACAAAACAAATTCAAAAATAAACAAAATATTTAGTTTGTATACTTTAAGAGAAATATAGAAATTTCTTCTACATTTTCTTTAAACCAATATCTGTTTTATTTAATTTTCTAGAGCTTTCAAAAAAGAATTTGTTAGCTTAAAACAAACTTTTCTATTTTAATGAAATCTTTCCTATATATAACAAATATTTACTTAAAAAACTCTAATTATTTTGTATTAGAATTAATTTTTTCCTTTTAGCTTTTAATTTTGGAACAGTTTTTCAGGTTCTTAAGTAACTACACAATTTTGGAACGATTTATATGCACCTAAACTGAAATCTGCCTATTTGATTGACCCTTCATATCTACATAATAAAATTTACGAAATTTATATATATTTTCTTTAAGCCGATGTCTGTTCTATCGAATTTTGTAAAGCTTTCAAAAAAAAATGTATTAGCTTAAAACATATTTTGTTGTTTTCCTCAAATTTTTGCTATTTAACAAATATTTACTTAAGCTACTTAAAATATGTTTAATTAGATTAAACCTTTTTTCCTTTAAGCTTTCAATTTTGAAACAGTTTTTCAGATTCCTAAGTAACTGAACGATTTGAGAACTATTTCTAAATTTCTATGCTGAAACCTGTCTATTTGATTGAAATTTGGAAAAGTTTATATAACTTCTTTAAACCGATATGTTCAACATATAGAAACATAATTCATGCAGATTTTTAAACAGAACTTTTTAGGTTAAAAATGTTTCTCTTTTTAAAATAAAATTTATTATGTACAACAAATATTTTTGGGAGCAATAATTGCCCACACCTCCCGCCCAACCGTACGGGTCGGGTCGCAAGGACAATCCACAAAAGCGAAACTATAACTAGTTACGAGCTAAATGTGAAAGGATACAAGTGTTTAGTAAAGGAATAGAGATCTCTGAACTGATTACATGATAAAAACACGATTACAATCAGAACAAAGAACTCGAAAAGGTTCATGCAGTGAGTACTTAGTGGTAAATGGTGGAAGTGATAGAGGAATATAGTTTCTAGTAGGTCCACAAGGAACTGTTAGATTTACTTGGTTTAATAGCTCAGATGAGTCTATATACCCATTAAGAAGCTTGTGCATGAATATGGCGCCAAGCATTAATCTACTATTAGTAAGAGAAGGAAGGGCAAGTAAAAGAAGTCTACTCTATTCTTCAAAGTTAACTGTAAGAAAATAAAAACTTCCCAAATTCTTGTATAACAATTTACGATTTTGAGAGTAGAAACAAAGTAACATTCAAATTGTTAAATAACTGAACGATTTGGAAACTAATTCCTATATAAGAATTCCAATTTCTAAAACTTTTCTATATTTTTCTTATATTTCTCTATAATTTCCCTCCTTATAGAGCATGCATATTGGTTTCATATGACCAAATCTAATGGAATTTTTTAAGGCTATAAAAAAATGTTTCAAAAATGTTTTTTTTCTGCACCATCATTTGTGTGTGTGAAATATTTTTTGAGAAAGTCCACACAAGGCCAGACTCGTTGTGGTATGAGTATGAGTAGTAGTAGGTCTTAAGCGAACATGAAAAATCAATCATGTCAAGAGTTGGGAATAAGATGTTGACAGGATTGAAGAGGAGAGTAGTAGTTGGCAGATCGCACAGAGATCAAAAGATCAGCAACATTTTATGGTTGCATTGTCTGTGTACAGCAGAAAAAACAGAAATGGGGGAAAAAAAAATGCGTAACGAATTTATGTGATGATGATGACAAATCCAAATCCCCTACCAAAAACCCGAAAAAAAAAAAAAAATACCAGGCCACTTGGACTTGGACCACACCCGACCACCAGCGAGTGTTGGCGGCCCACTTGATCCTGCCAACTCCAAGTAACTGGACTGACTGTTGGCTGGGCCCTGTCTCTGTCTCTGACTCTTACTCCGGCTCTGGCTTTGACTTCACAACAACATCAACTGGAGCGCCACATGTTCAGACGTCGTCGTCGTAGTCGCTGGTTGGTTTTGATTTACTTTGCCTGGTTGGTTTATTTATAGACGACAGGGGCACCCTGTTGCGTCATCGTCATCGGCATCAGCAGCGTCATCTGGGGGCGGCGGTGGGTGGCCCACTCTAGGTTTAGTTTTTCTCAATTTCAAATGGTTGTTTGTTTGTCGGTGTTGTTGCTTTTTAATTTGGCAAATTTATACACACCAAAACAGCAGCAACGCTGCATAAAAGTGTTTCTTTTTTTTCTACAGTGAAAACTCAATCAAATGAATATGCAGTTAAGTAAGAACTATTGTTTGAAAATATATAAATATGCATATATGTATATGTATATATAAATGAACAAACAAACTTTTGTTTATTGAACGAATTCTTTGATGAAAATTAACTTACACCAACAGGGAAAAATTATAATTTTTTCATACCCTTTATCCATAGGGTAAAGGGGTATATTAAAATCGCTAAACAGGCAGAAGAAAGCTTTTCTGACCTTATAAAGTATATATATTCTTGATCAGCATGACTAGCCAAGTCGATTGAGACATGTCTGTCTGTCCATCTGTCCGTATGAACACCTAGATCTCGGAGACTATAAGAGCTAGAGCTACCAAATTTGGTGTGAACATTCATCTAATGTCCAGGCACATCAAGTTTGTTTCAAATTTTAGCCACGCCCACTTCCGCCCCGCAGTTAAAACATAAACGAATTACAAGAGCTGTATAAAAGATGTCGTATTCTTACTTGGCACACCTAGTTATATATATAAAATGCAAGAGCTGACCAAATTTTGTCAAAATCGGACAATAAACATCGGAGATATACCTATAAGCATTTTGCATTGAATTGCCAAGGCGACATTGGGCATTGAGCGACAGCATGCGTTTGCTGTTGCTACATGTTAAACTGAATTTTTCATGAAATTGATTTCGATTCTGACGGTATTCGACTTTGCTTGCTTCATTTGGTCTTAATCTCATCTAATAATATATAAGCCAACAATATATGATCATAAGCATACTCATCTAGTTGTAAAAAATCGTTCATTATATTTTGTCCCTACTGTAATTGCAATAAGAGTGGAAGTTGATTCATAACACTCGTTTGCCAATTGCCCAGGGGACCACCCACTGCCTTAAATTTCAACAAATTTACACACACAAGAGAGAAAGAGACAACAAAAGGCAAGGAGAAGACTAGATAGAGAGAGATGACAGATCTCTCTCTCTCTCTGTCTCTCTCCATCTCTCTCTAGAGACTCTCCTGGTTTTACTTGAAAAATCATAGCCAATTTATTAACAAGCAACACAGCAAAACAAATGTCAACTTAATTAATAGATTTATGTTTATGCTGAATAAAGGAAAAAAAATGTTTGTTAACAAATTAATCGTGTAAACAAAAATATTACTCATACGCCACGCTAACGAAACGAAAGAAAAGCCCGCCCAATGGCCTTTTAGCAGGTCAATAAAAATGTATAAAAACTGCATTTTCTATATGTGTAGAACCAAATATGGCTAGAAGATGCAACAACATTTCAGATATTTTGAAATTTATGTTTTTGCCAAGTCCAAAGCTGAGGGTCCTACACATGTAATGACGATGATGATGATGGCGATGACGATTCCTACCACTGGCTACTGTTTTAAAGTAAAACTGTCAAAAAGAAAAGAGAAGAAAAATAAAAACCGACCATCTAACTTAGTGTACCTCCCTGCTCCTCCTTTCATGTGGGCTTGATTTAGTGGCAAACGTTTTATTTTGCTCCCTGATCGCTGGTCCCGCTGATGCAGCAGATGATGATGATGATGGTGGGGCCAGGAACCACTGAGTTATGACTTGAACTTTGGCTACTTGCTCTTGACTTTCAAGCTGAGCGGTTTAGGCCAACAAAAAAAAAAGTAGAAAAAAGAAAGATTGACTGCCAGCTGATTATTGATTTCGTTTGTTGTAGGTTTTTTTGGGGGTTCATTAGGCCAGCAGGAAAAATTGTTGCTCAAAATGTAACCATTTTTGGAAAAAAACAACTATTAACCTTTTATCATTTGGTGGGTTTTCTTTTAGAACTTTTTGGGAAACGTATGTTAGCTATTAGTGAGACATTAGCTAAAGGAGTTCTGGAATGTTTTGTTTAATTCTTAATTATATAGAAAATGTACTAGACAAAAGAATAAGGTTATTCTAATACATTACTTTTGTATTTTAGAATATTTTTGGTAGATTTCGTCAGCTAACAAATGAGAAAGTACTTAAATAAATACAGTTTTCATCTTAATTACAAAGTTTTAAGTGAATCACTTAATAATTAGGTAATTAATTGATGCATTTCTATAAATAAAATAATTAATATGTAAAAATATGTAATAAATATAATAATAAAAATAATAATTTTCATATTTTCTTCGGTTTATTATGAGCAGCATAGAATTTCTTAAGAATTATGAAAAAAAGATACAAACAATTTGGTCAATTTTTATGTTATATAGTTTTTTTGAAGTTTGATGAGTTTAAATAAATTTTTTTTAATTTTTTATGAAAAATACTTAAATCGACGCAAAAATTAGTGAACTTTTATATGTTATTATAAATTAAAAAGGATTTTAGTTTATAAATAATGTCAAAGTCGAAGGATTTCTGATGAAAAATATATATTTTTATTACTTCTTTAACTTGATTGCTATTATAGAGGAATTTCAATTTATATTCACCATGAAAAAACTGGTAAATGCTAAGAAGATGGAAAAAATGGTTAATCATTTTAAAATAATGAACAACATATGTAAAATATATTTGGAAAACGGAAAAATAAAACGCATGAAACTCGCGTGGGGCGCGCTTTGCTTGTGACTCTAATTATATTATAATATATTTTATATACTAAAAATATATATAACATTTTCTTAAATTTAATATTTAAATTATTTTTTTATTTATTTATGTACAGTTAACTTACAATGTAAAATTATATAGCTAACTTAATTATAGAGTGCTGGCTGCTGAGGCCTTCGACTCTCTTGTTGTGGTTATATTTGGTTTACAATTTTTGTTTGGGTGAGGAACTTAAGGATAATATTTACATTATTTGGTGTTGGTTGGGATAGGAGTTGAATTGGGTCAAGATTTTTGAATATTTTATTATAAGAGGTTTTTAGGGATTGACATTCTTTAAGAATATGGCGTAATGTTATTTCTGTATTATTGCAGAATGGACATGAAGAATTTAATGTTGGATCGAGGTAGTGTTGGTGGGTGATGTTGGTGTGGCCAAGTCTAAGCCTTGTGATTTTAATTTGTTGGGATCTTGACGTGTTTATTGGGGCTTTGTATTCCTGCGGGTCAAGAGTTTGGTACCAGTTTGATGTGTTGTGTATTGTGTTTCTTGTTAGTGTTTTGAGCGAGTTTTTTAAGTATTTGTTTATGTCTTGAAGGTTATGATTTGGGGTTAGGATGAGTGGAAGATTGGTTGCATCTTTCGCAGCAAGGTCGGCTAACTCGTTACCCTTAATGCCTACATGGCCGGGTATCCAGATGATTTTAAATTTTGGTTGGTATTTGGTGAGGATGTTTCGTTTAAAGGATGGATAATAGGATGAGTTGTTGATGTTTTCTATTGCGTCTATGGTTGAGAGGGAGTCAGTGTATATGGCATATTTGCCTGGCTTGTTTTTAAAAATATTGAGGGCTTCTGTGATCGCGATGATTTCAGCTGAAAAAACTGTTGAGTAAAATGGTATTAAGCCTGATTTTATTATGTTGTGTTCATTGGTTATGGCGAAAGATGTGATTTTGTTTATTTGGAAGCCGTCTGTGAATATGGTCTTGTATTTATTGTTGTCGTCAAGGATTTGTTTAAATAATTTGTTGTATATGAGAGGAGGTTTAAATTATACATTTAAACTGGTAAGAAAAGATTTTAATTTTTCATGGTATAAGACCATTTATATTATTTTTTGATTAATTTATTATTAATTTATTTCTTATATCACAGAAGTTCAGATTATTGCTTTATCTTTATTTTGTGGTTGAACATTTCAAATATTTACTCTTGAAACAGCTAATTTTTCCTACTTTTCTAATATCTTAATTTCATTAAAAAATATTCCAAAAATTTACTGCTCAGTAGGCCATGACTAGAATAAATTTTCATAGTACTGAAGATTTTTAGTAATTTCATTTAGTTGCTTGTTGGCATTTGAGCAGTCAACAGCAAATCATTTCCTTTTTCTATTTCATTATTATTTTTTAATTATCAAGATTAGTATTTACAGTTTTTTTTCAAAATCCTTTCATTTAAATAGGTTTCTTAAAATATATTTGATATTTATTCAGTTACATTTGCTTATATTTCATAATAAAAAAGTTTCATGTCTCACATTGGTGATTGGAATGGTTCGTACCAACTCCTTAAGTTTTGGCTGCCCTTTTTTAATTAGAATTATATACGTTACTCCCAATTTTAGGCTCTTGGTTTTCAAATAACAGTTTGCCTCTTTTCAAAAATATTGTATAATTTTCAATATTTATTGCTGAAATGGTTCGTATCAACTGTTATGGATGGAACTTATCATTGGTTGATTCATCCGTTGAATCATCTTGATTCAGGAAGATTTGACCTTTTTTATCTATGCTCCTAAAACGTTTACTTTTCAAAGTTAATGCAGCCTTTTTAGAATTTTCCTTTATTTAAGATCATTTGATTTTGATTTTTCCTGAACATAAACTAAGAGATGTCATGGCATTTGGATCGTGAATTTGGAACCCAATGATCAAGTGAAAATTGCTTTAGCAAATTTGCAATGCAAAATAAGTTGCACGAGTTACCCACACGATCCACGCCCTAAAAATGCCTATAAATGATTTTCACTGTATGCAAAGAGAGAGAGAGAGAGAGAAGGGGGAGACAGAAAAAGTTTTGCCTCACGCAAAGTTGCATGGAAAATTTGAAATTTAATCGCTAGCAATTAATTTGCTCTACAAAAAACTAAAACAGAAAAAAAAGGCAATGGAAAAGCGACCTGGAAGCCAGGCACAGGCGCCCCCACAATGAGTGAGCCCAGCTGGTGGTGGTGCTAGTGGTGGGGCAAACATGTCCACCTGCATCGATCGGCATCCGTGTGGTCCCTGGCGATGACAAACGAACAAATTCAATGTTCGACATTCGACAGTTGGCAACTGGTCAACAGTCGTCGTCGTCGTTGTCGTTGTCGTGGGTCTCTTAGTCCCACTCAGTTGGTGGTGGTGGGCAGGAAAATTGAAAAATTAACAAGTATGAAAAGTGCAATTAAAGTTTGAGCTGGGGTAATTCGAGATCATCATTGGGTTAGCTCTCTCTACCTCTCTCTTTCTCTCTCTCTGTGTCGTTCTGTATCTCTTTGCACCTGAACCGTTTGTGGAGAATTGGAATTGAGAACTGGACTCTGGGATAAAGGCGACTTATTAATCTGCTTTTAATTGCCATTCCAAGTTGGTTTACTTGGGGTACTTGTTGTTGGCGCTCTCTTGTTGCCCCCTCTGGCCTGTGATCGTGCCAATTGATTAATGTGCGCCAATTGGGCAAAAATAAAAATGCTTCGACTTGGAAGTTGTAGCTGGTCCAGCTTCCCTTCCACCAGCAGCAGCAGGTTTCTCCTGTCTCCTCTAATTGAATTATTGGCAGGGGCAAATTTGTGGCAGACACACATTCATATAAGTACAAGGATGTGGCTCTGGGTGGGTGGGCGTGTCCAGGCAGTTTTACTTATTGATTGTTGTTTGCTTAACAACCGAAGGTGGAGTATTTACCAGACAGTATTGAGGACTCTGGATGCAGAGGTGAGAAGGGAAAACAATATGAAATCTCTCTCTGTCTCTCTCTTAGCAAAAACGATTGACTTGAAGCCAAATAAAATATCAAAAATATCTGATTTATTAGGCATATTTTACGTTCCGTTTGAAATTTTAATACAAAAAAAAATGTTATTCTTCAGCGATTGTTCCGTTACTTGCCATGCCTTATAGTAGTCCGATTCAACCAATTCTTAAACACGCTAAACGTATGCATCTAAAAAATTTGTTTATCAAGTTTCATTCACATTGTTTTGAAAACTAAAGTCTAAAAGTAGCAAGGAAACAGACAGACGGACGCTTGCACTTGGCTTTTCTTGCTTTTTGAAATCAAATTTTGATACCTTGAAAAAGAAACGATAAGATAGAAGACTTGTCTTAAATTTAACATTCAAAAATACAGATGATAAAATTTTTAAGAGACACCCAGGACACAAAATGAAATAAGCTTAGATTGCTATTTTTTAGTAAATCATTTCACAATATTGTTAGTGCACTTTTATAGACTTTTGTTTGTCCTTGAAATTGTCTGCAATTGCCTGGCTAGCTTCATATACTTTTGACTTCTGAAACTCCTCCTTCTCTTTTAACCATAACTAAGTGACTTCCAGTCTATTTCTAGCTAAATGTGGCTAGCGTCAATAGAATCATAATCATAAATCTGTCTTACTAAAAAGGTAATCCTAGGCCGCCAGTAGCTCGGCAGTAGCCGCTGCCCCAACAATTATCCAGTTAAATTAAAATCAAATAATTTAGCATGAAAATCTGAAAAGTGGCCAATAAAAAATCACATGCAAATTATAGAGTATCCAATAACCAAAAAAGACAAGGGGAAGTCCTCTGAGAAATTGTTGTAATTTGCTCTCCAACGATCGAGTTTTGTAGTTGGTTTGGGTAAGAAGGCACCAAAGACCTGTCTCATCTCCCCAGCCAATTTCAAGCAGCTAGCCAGCGGCTCTCCACTCCAATAAAGCTTTAAACAAATGAAGTTATTTGAGCCAATAAAAAATGGGTAGCCTTTAAAAATGATGACGGAGTATGTGGACGAAGAGCAGCCAATGTACAGCAGTGAAGAGAAGAATAAAGAGGTGAACTCTTGCCAGCAACTTGTCAAAATGTGGAAAGCGAAAGTTAAGATAAGAAAAACAGGAGCGAATTAGTCTAAATATAGGGGGGAATGATGATATCTAATAATTACTGATATTACAATTTTAATTCAATCTATAATTTGGTTAGTAGATGTTTTTTGAACTTTATAATATGTTAATTTGGAAGAGAGCCTCAGTAAGCCTCAGTTCTGTATTGTAAAATTTAGGAAAAATTTGAATTAATATTCTAGATTTTTTTCACTTTTTTATAATGTATTTTTGGGCAAAACAAATCGTACAATCAAATTTACAATTTCAACATTAATCATCCAAAATGCTTGTGACAAGTTTGAAAACTTATCATAGTCCGTTCTAGGGTATGTAATATTCTATTTAAAACTTTATCTGGTTAATGGGCACTTTTAAGTTTGAAATTTGACCATGCCCTTTGTTTGATACCTATTTTTAATCGATTTTTAAGTTTAGAACATTTAGATTCTAGAAATCCATTGGTCATTCCAATATTTGAGAAATTTTGATTAATGTTTTTACTCTAGTTTTGAACATAACTTTAAATCTAAAACTAAAACTTGAAGAGTTTTTTTAAATTTTAAATATGTAAGTATAAGTTTAAACAAATTTGTTAACTTACTAAAATCTTGAATTGATTTGAATCTTGTCTCAATTTAAACTACATATAAGTCTATCCTAAGCCCATAAATAGCGATTACCGAAATCTACAGACCTATCTATAGTTCTATACAATACTTGAGAACTTTTGTTTATTTGTTTTTTACTTCAACTATATGAGGAAACCTTAAGTACTCAAACTGTGTAAGTTTTTTAGTTTTTTTGATACTTGACTCAATTTGAAACTTACAATAAACTTTTGGGCAATTCTAGAAATACTTCGATTTGTCCAATAGATATACATATATATTATAACTTGGATCGTAAACTTGTTATTTGGAAGTTTTTAAAAGTGTAAAATATGTAAATTGATTAACATTTGCTGAATTTCTCAATTCTAATCTCTTGATTTAAATCTTGTTTCAATTTGAACTTATATGCAGATCTATCCTAAACCCATAAATAGCGATTACCGAAATCTGTAGACTTATCTATATTAGTGAGGTATATTACTCGAGAGAATTCGATTATTTTATCTTACTTTAATTTTGATCGATCCTTTAAACCTAAAACTAAGTTTTTTCGTTATCCTGCCTCAATTTGAAGCTTACCCTAAACTCATAGGTGATTCGGGAAATACTTGGATCTATTTTATAGGTAGATACATGTATCATAATTTTGATCTAAAACCTAGTTTTTAATGTTTTTTGGGTTTAAAATATACAAATTGATTAGCATTTGCTGAATTTCTCAATTCTGTTAAACTTCCAAGTTAAAGCTTATCCTAAACTCAAAAGTAATGCTTCTGGAAAACCATAGATCCATAAAACCATTCAAATCCTTGAGAAATTTGGTCAACTTTTGTTCATTTTTATTGAATTTTGAAAACTTGTCATTTAAAGCCTTATGAGACGATGCTACAAGATGATCTCCTTCATTTACATAGTATATCAATTTCACATTGATTTTCCTACAGTTGCCCCCAACAAAAAGTACAGTTACCGCTCCTGCTTAGAGTTACTCTTGTTTCTGTCGTCCTTACAACAAGTGCCATAAATATGGAGACTCTCTCTCTCTCTCCTCTCAATTCTCTTTCCCTTTATCTATGTATATTTTTGTTTAAGTTCTTCAAGTTTCGCCCTTTCTTAATACACACCTTTTTGAGGGGTAAGGAGGGGAGTGGTTATGGTATTTTTTCTTGCTCCTGAAGCTGGCAAAGGGGCTGGCCACTTTTTTTGTGGTGCAATTTGTTATTTGCCAGTTTAATTATATGGCCAAACTACTTCTGCTTGTTGTTCATTTTATTTATTAAAAACATTTAAGATATAAAATTGTTTGCCCAAGCCACAGGGCAAAAAACAAAAAAAAAAAAATATGAAAAGAAATTGAGGTGCATTTTTTCACCCACAAAGATGACTTTTAATATTATTTTTCGCTTCATTTTATTATATGCACTTTTTTTTTTTGTTTCTTTTTGCATATTTTATGGATCATAAAGTAATTAATGCACTAAAATGCGACATTAAAATGCTAAAGGCAACTGAAGGCGACTGCAATCAATCTCTTTTTGCATACCCTGTAAATGTAATAGAGAAAGTAGAGACTGAAGGAACTTACTTTTGATCAACTTTAATGGGTGAAATGTATCGGGAAAGCAGAGCTTACATGCCCTACTTATGTATTACAGAGTATCATGAATTCGTTCACTACTTTACTCTTCCGCTTAAACATTTCCCCCCACTTGTCACAGGGTATCAAGTAAACCATGTTTAAATATAATATCTAAGGACGGGTTTCTTCTTATTTTTCTTGGGCGTGTTCTCTTTGCTCTCTTTTGGCTTGCACCTACGCCTCTCTGTTGCAGCGCGGCTGCTGCTGCTGCTGCACCCAGTCTGGTCTGGGATTAAGACCCTTTAACCACCAACATCCACATATAATTACATGGCTTGATTATTTTTCATTTTTTTTTTTTCTCTTTCTTTTGCATCTTCTTGGACTTGTTCTTCCTCTGTCACTACCACTACCACAATATGCCTCTATATTTGGGGCTTTCTTTTTTGACAGCGACTGACAGACAGCAATTGCCCAAATAATAAATAATTAGTCTGCGGCCGTGTAGTATATGCTATGGGGGGCGTGGCCAAGTGACATGACATGCATTTTTCATTGGCGTTAAATCAAATATTTGCGGCGAGAAAGCTTGCACACAAACACACACACACAGAATGACCCAAATAATCCTTTATGTGCACCACAAATGGAGATATATAAGAAAAAAAAATACAAAATTACTGCGGAAAACAAATTTTTTGCTATGATAAGTTTGAATATCACTAAATAAAGCAAGGAACAAAGAGCGAGAGAGAGTTCCAAATTAAAAGAGTCTTTCGAAAGAACATTAAACCAATTTTTTCGAAAACCAGTATGAAACAGTTGATCTTAATTAAAATGAACTTCTATATAATGAAGTTCTCTGTGAAATTAATGGAAAATTGTCACTATTTTTCGTAAACTAGTACGATGCAGTCGAACTTCCTAAAAATAAACTTTTGTATAATTATGTTCTAAGTAAAACAAATGAAAAAAAAAAACAGTATAATACAGTCGAACTTCCTTAAAAAGAACTTTTGTATAATGAAGTTCTAAGTGAAATAAATGAAAAAAAAAACAGTATAATACAGCCGAACTTTCTTAAAGTGAGCTTCCGTATAATCATGTTCTAAGTAAAATAAATTTTTTCTCGAGCTTTGTAAATACATAGCATAATTTCAATATAATGAAATTTCTATATAGTGTTATTAATTCTAGGTCCGACGATGTTAATTATTGAATAATAGTACCATAAAACCTATTTGTATTAAAACATTTGGACAAAATTACTCAAGGTTCTAATCTGAAAACAGATTTTTTCAAGGATTGAGCTTTACTAATGTCTTTAAAACTTAAAAATAAAACTGTTATCATATTAAATAAACAAAAACCTGAAAATGAAATAATAATGGTTAAAGTTAAATCTTGAATTTCTCAATTATAATAAATTTCTAAGTTTTATAAGAATGTCAATCAAAGATATAAGTATAATATGTCTAATAATATATATTAGTAGCTTTGTTAAGTAAGACTATAAAAAACCGTTACTTTTAGATACTTAAAAAAGATTGACTTATCTGGCAGCACTGTCTAACATAAAAAGCCTTCACCTTAACTGTGCAAACACCTTACAAATTAAAAGGATAATGCTTTATAAGCAAAATTTTTGCCCCTCAATTGGTTTAAAAAAGTTGTTATTCCATAAAACCGTTACTTTTAGATACTTAAAAAAGATTAACTTATCTGGCAGCACTGTCTAACATAAAAAGCTTGCGTGAGCGTAAGAGAACAATCAACAGCTGATAACAATAAAAGCGCCTATTATCATACATAGAACAAATGACGAAAGCTCTCAGTCAAGTTTTGAGCAGCAACAGGTGAACACCAAACGAAAATTTGTTTTTCTTAAATTGAAATTAAAGTTTAAAACTAAACCAAGATGGCAACAATTGTAAGAAAACTTATTAGCACTGCCAATGCTGCCAAGCCAGTGGCTCCCTACAAGTAAGTTAGAAAAGAAAGAAGAAAACTAGAAAACTTGAAAAATTTGTTGACATTTCCCAGCCAAGCTGTTGTGGCCGATCGTACTGTCTATGTATCTGGATGCTTGGGATTGGATAAGACAACCATGCAACTAGTTCCCGGTGGAGCCACTGAGCAAACACAAAAGGCTTTGGAAAATTTAGAAGCTGTGCTCAAGGCTGCCGATTCTGGTGTCGATAAGGTTATCAAGAATACCGTATTCCTGAAGGATTTGAATGACTTTGGTGCCGTCAATGAGGTGTACAAGCAGGGTGAGTGTTGTCAAGTCCAAGTCCAAACAGCTAAAGCGGCCCCTGACTGATGATAAGACCTACATACATATATACTGCATACAATCGGCATCGGTCTTGCTCTTATCTCGAGTAGTAAACATTATTCTTTTATTATTGCGGCCTATCAATTTATAAAATGAATTTGTTTTTTTCCATTTTCACAGTATTTAATAAGGATTTTCCAGCTCGCAGTTGTTTCCAAGTAGCCAAATTACCCTTGGATGCTCTAGTGGAAATCGAATGCATTGCTCTGACTGGCCCAGTTAAGACTGTAACTGTGGATTAGCAATTAAAGAATAGTAAATTGTGAACAAATTGAATTTATTTGTGAAACAAAAAAAAAAATGAATTTATTCTCAATTTATCAAATATTATTACCATATTTTCCAATCGTTATAAATTTTATTTGTTTATTTACTAAGTTGGCAATTGATAAGACTGTTTTTTGACCTAAGCATTCGACGAAGTCCAATCGTAAAGAAAGTGGGATCTATAAACATATTTTTTGTTATTTAAATAATGATTGTTTTATAGTTTACCATGAAAGAATGTGAAAAAAATTAGTGTAAGGGCATTATTAAGTAATCCTTGTATTATCAAAGATATTCAGGTATTCGGTTTTTAAGCCGTAACTTAGTTTTCCCAATAACTTGCTTCTTAATTTAGGTTATCATTTCGGATATTATCATTTTAATAGATTCTCAGGAACCCTTTTGCAGAGCTGGAAAACTATCACTATAATTGATAGTGCAATTGACTTTCCAGCTTGACTACACACTTTCACGAATATTTCAAACTTAACCACAATCTGAAGCTTGATCTTGTTTTTAAATGGCAACTGTGCTTACCATATGTTGCCACCTAGATGTTGAGCTGGAAAACCATCGATGTTACACTTGACTATATTGATGATTTTCTAGCTTTACTTCTTTGTCTCCTTAAGTCGTCATGCTTCATACACTATTTGGCAGATTTCATCAACCTGCGGTGACCTTTATGATTCCCCTTGTCCACCTGCAAAGTTAGGAAAATCTGTAAAATCGTTTTAGATAAGATCGTTTAATAAGATCATCGTAGATCTTATTATTTAACCTCCTCAAAACTAATCGAATGATCTTACATTATTTCCTAAAGCTGTATGACTATTTTATCATTTATGTGATGAAAAGTTTTCAAAGTGCTTGAACCTGAACCTGCTTTATTTGATAAACTAAGTCGATTCCCTCTTAGCTTATCACTTAGTTTAATCATTTCAATTGGTTTCAAGTAGTTTCTCGAAAGGTTTTCCTAAAAGAAAATAACTTAATTCTAAATTTAAAGCTCGATACTAAATACTCTTAAAAACAATGTATGAGAAAAATCTCTGCCCTTCTTCCGTTGTCCTGTGACTTAAGAAACACATCTCGTAAATAGAATTTTCTTTGAGTTACTAGTAAGCTGAACTTTTAAGTCCACTTTTAGTATATAGTTCTATATATTTCCTTATCTCTAGCTAAATTTTTTCTGCCCTTCTATATGTCCAATTTTAGATAGTTTTAAACTATTACAAAGTTAACAATTACAATTGCTATGGGGCAATTTATCTTGGTGTTTGTTGTTTGTTACTGTTGTTGTTATTGTTGTTGCTGTTGCTGCTGTTGTTGTTGTTGTTACTATTTTGTTGTATTATATTTCATCAAAGGCTGCCCTGGCATAAATCATTGGTAAGAGGCTCGCTCTCTAACGGTAGCGCGGTAGCCAAAAGCTTTAGACAAAGCATTTATTTCACATTCAAATTTAAAAGTTATTCATAATGCCGACTCTGCAACTTGCTGCTGCTGCCACTGCTGCTGCTGCATGCGGCGGGACTTGTGTTTGCATTTTCTACCTCTCCTCTCGTTTTTTGCCTCTTTCTTTCGTTTTTTTCCTCTTTCAAAATGTTTTTTATTTTTATTTTTTTTTTTGGTTGGTTGTTTAGTGAATTTGTCTGCACTCGCTTGTTAGATGATTTATTATCCTTGTTGTAGAGCTGTGGTGTGAATATTTTGCTGTTTATTTGAAGGCACGATTATTGAAATCATATGTATGTATGTATACATATAAAAGATATTGTATAATCCTTTTTCAGTCGTTTTGGCTGCCGCTTCTGCTAGAGATTGCTCCACCCAAGCTGGCTAATTAATATCCAAATGGAACCCAAAGGTAAAGGGATACTCAATTCGTATGTTGTCGCGTCGCGTCGCTTCGGTGAAAGTCCACATAAGTCACACTTTGGGCTCTCGAGGCGCAAGAGTTAAGTAAATTAAATGGACAATTTGCTTATCAGCTCAGGGATGCATTTCATATCGTTGACCAATTAAGCAAACCGCATGCGGTAGCCCCAAGCTTAACCCAGAGGAGGGTATCCAATTACCATTATCCCATATTTGGCGTTTCTTTACTGTCATAATTAAATGATGACATTGGTGCGTGGCTTTCACCTGTTTTAATGAAAAATGTTTGATTTCGAATTATTGTACACTGTTGAACAAAAAGGTAAAATAAAAATAGGGAGTAAAATAGTAGACTAAATTATTTTGCCATGAAATATTTCTTATCATCTGCTCAAAAATGTAAATAAACTTAAGCAAAAATACTAAATATTCCATTAGACCTTGTTAAACTAGAAGTCTGTAAATACTTTTGTATATAGTTTCGTTTGATCTGAATAATAAAGATTTTTACCTGCATTTAATTTAAAATTGCTGTAAGCTATGCTACAATTTGTATTATAGAATTGTTAGACAATAGATGGCGCTAGATTTATAGCCATCTATCGTGCAGATGGCATGCATGCGAACATCCGAACATATGTTAACTGGTTAAGAAAATGTTCACTATGTTACCTTTGTACATGTAGCCCATAAAACATTTTGTTTGTTATTAGAAAATTTATTTACTGTTAACTTAATCTTGCCAATCTCGTAACACTTGAGCTACATATGTTTTTTTAAGGTAATATGAAGATCTATCTAATTTTTAAAGTAAAAATTCTTAAATTATATTCTATATATTTTCTTTTTATTTTGATAATTGAGAATTTTTCTTCAAAATTCTGTTTGAATAATGTGCAACAATGTTATATTCTGCTTTATATATCTTTTGCACCGTAACTGTGCAAACCCCCAAATATTTATTTGAAATTAATGAATTATTAGTAACATTTTTACCCTTCAATTGGTTTAAAAATGTTGTTATTTAATAAAAAATAAAAAAATATGATTAAAATTATTGTCAAAAAATGTTCCACAATGTTCAAACATTCCCATAGTCGTCAGCAGGCCTCAACAAATGTTAACAGGCCCTCAAATATCGATAGTATCGATAGTGCAATCGATTATTTTGCCAACACTAATAAACAGGCAAATAAATGAATGTTAAACAACAACAATTGAAAAAAGGGATCAAAATAATACATTGTGACAAGTGACTATAAAGTGAGAATGCAAAAAGAATAGCAATTAAGTAAAATAAACATTGACCTGCATTTAAAAACCATGATACCAACAACACAGCAAACAGGCCTTACACACACACAGACACACTCGCACAGCCACACAGACATGCCATGTATGAAAAAGTGAAATAGCAAAAGCAAAAAAAAAAGAAAAAAAGAAATGAGAAAAAAAACCTAGCCGAACCGTGTTAAAATTTGGTGGCCAACGCAAAGAAACAGATTAAAAACGCGAACAGGGAATTAATTCCATAATGCTGAACAGTAAATTTGGCATTTAATTTATTCAAGAGTTGTTCAAATATTTGGTAATTGTACAAAGGAAATTTCATCAATTGCGGTCGCCGTCTCTCGCTCACTCTCTCATACATAACAACAATTAACAAACGGCAAAATGCAGGAGGCATACATATGAAGTGGAAAATCGGGAAAAGACAAGGAACAATCATATATAAATATATATATATATAGATGTATTTAAACAATACATAATATATTAGCTATATCTATGCTCTGGTTCAATAAAGATTCAGATATTAAGGCGTTTACAACAAAGAAAGTGAGGAAAAGTGCAATATAAACGACAGACGACCCACAGAGAAAGAAGAGGTAGCAGGAACGGATGAGAGGCGGAGAGAGAGAGAGAGTTGCCAGGGCTGACAATTGCAAATTATTCGCGCAAACAAAATGTTAAATATAGTTGAAAATGTTTCATAAATAAATATCAGTTCAAAAATGTACGAACTGATTATGATTGTTTACGATGGAAAGCTAATACATTTGTTTAACGGTATTTTGATATGTATCTTAGTGATCGACAATTTTGGAAATTTTTATATTGCTAAGTACAGATATATTCTCAAAAACTTTTTTAGTATATATATTTAGTATTTGAATTAGAGAAATAATCAATATAAATTGGTTTTTAATTTAACAGATTTTTTATACAAAATTTGAAGATCTTTTAGAAAAAGTTTAAATATATAGATATTTAAAGTAAAATTTTTGTATTTGAATATTAAAAGTTAGATTTTTAGATAGATATATCCATTGAAAATCATACAATTTCGATTTTTTGATCAATTCAAGCTAAACTATCATTTTAAGAACGCGATCAAGCAAATATTTTATCTATATTCTGATTTTTTTTTTTCAGTTTAATCAATTGACGACCACCAGCAGTTGACGGATCAATAACTGATTAAGAATCTAACAAGAAAAAAACTACTACAAAAATAAACACAAAAAACAAGGAAAGGAAAATCTAACTACTGCCTGCCCTTTAGCTCCCCTCGTTGGCTCCGGACTCTAGACTCTAAAAGTGGAGGAGCAGTGCCGACGTCTACTAAATATGAATATAAGGGGCAATCCTCCCAAGAAGGAGGGCAAAATGCGCATACGGGCCTTCCCGGTAAGACATAAACGTAAACAAAATGACAAAAAAAAAAGTCAACTAATGCATGAGTCGGCATTAAGTTGAGCGATAAATTGAACCGTAACGTCGTCTATATACACAGTGGAACTCTGCTAAGTCGAATATCTTGATAACTCGCAACAAACTTTTTAATAGAAAGTCATTCGGTTATATAAAAACATTCTAAAATGGAAAAAAAGTTTACACCTTGGAATTCCGTATTATCAAAAGTCCACTGTACTAGGCATTTATAAATTATAAAGATAAATTTAAGTGAGACAGAGAAACTGGAATGGTTTATTTTTGGTTAATCTTAAAACACTTTCTTATCAGTAATCTTTCTAGGATGTTATATCAGTGTAGCTATTTCCTTCTTTCACATCCGCCAGATTTGTGCTCTAGTGTAACATTTTATCGCTATTTAACTAATTATATAGTTTACACATACATTTAAAGTACTTTCCTGTTAGTTGTTGGTTTTAGTTGACAAAATTTGAGTTGTTATTTGGTTAATCTAGCAATTAGAATTTACTTGGGACAAATCACTATAAAAAGTTTGTTAAATTTAGCACAAAGAAACTATAAACTTTCCTTAAAATAGTCAACAAATAACAAAGTAACTTTAACTTGAAGAAAATTAGTTATTCATTGTTTTTTAAACTGAAATATATTAATTTTTTATACACTTGCCAAATGAGTATGTTAAATATGGTGAGAAGTATGCAAAGGAAACATTTCCCTCCATTTAAAGTATTCATATTATTGATCAGCAAGACGTGCTGTGTTAATATAGCCATGTCTGTCTGGATCAACTTGATCTACTCCGAGCCTCTTAAAGCTATAGAGCTGACCATAGGCCTCATTTTTGCTGCAGGCATCGGATGTCGTGTTGCTCCCACAAGAAAGATCGCTTGAAAATAGGTTTTAGGATCCATAACTTTGTTGGTTTTCATACTAATATTACAAAGACTTATCAAATAACATTGATCAAGATAGTTTCCCCGACTTTAAGTCATATTCCTTGTTTCATATAAAACCGAAAACCCAGTTGCCTTAGCATAAAAATTCATTTAGTGTATGTGAAGTATGTTTTTCTATTTCTTCATTCCCCAATAAACGTTATAGTAGGCTTCAAGTGGGTTTTTTATAAATATTTTTATTAATTACAAAAACCAAAAAAAAAAAAAATCAAAAAATATAAGAAAAATTTCGATTCTTAGACGAAAATGGAACTGGTTTCATTTTAGTTTTTAAGTTACTCCACTTATCATCTTAGTTTTGTTTTTCGACAAATTATTGTTTACAAACTGAAAAAATAAAGAACACCACAGCAACATCAATAATATCAGAGACAACAACATATTTGAACCAAGCAGTCAGAGACAAAGGGAACGGTGGAGGAGGATGCACCAACGGGATCTGTCCCAGCCACCTGATCAGCATTTGAATAATCTAAATCGACCCGGCAATCACAATCGCATTGTGGCGGGCACAAATAATTTTCCAGCTGGAGGTGGTGAAAATCGTAGTAGTCCACGACCAACGGCTCGCCAACAACAACAACATCAGCTAAATCTGTTGCATCATAATCATCATCATCATGGACAGCAACCACAATTGCATCGTTTGACATCAACAGGAGGTGTTTCCATTTTGCAAAGACGATCTCAGCGATCAAATCGTGTGTTAGCTGGTTCATCATCGACAGCAAATATTGATAATGAATGTGGTTTACTGTCAGGTGGTTCACGTATACGTGATATAATTCGCAAATATCCACTATGGTTACCTGAATACCGACGTCGGGCTTTTAATGTATTTATAATTAATAAGCAGATCCTTTTTTTTTTTTTGTTCTACTTTCTACTTTACTTATAAGTCTTTGATTTTGTTTTTTCTTTGCAGGCCTCTATGGATGAGAAATACGTGGAGACCATATGGGCCAGTTTAAAAAATGCCATACAAGAGATACAAAAGAAGAATAATTCTGGCCTATCGTTCGAACAACTATATCGTAATGCATATAACATGGTCCTACATAAGCACGGCAATCGATTGTATTATGGCCTACGCGAAGTTGTCTCCGAACATCTGGAACATAAAGTTCGACAAGAGGTTTTAGAAAGTTTGCATAGCAATTTCTTACCCAAATTGAATCAGGCCTGGACAGATCATCAGACATCAATGGTTATGATCAGAGATATACTCATGTATATGGATCGTGTTTATGTGCAACAACGTGAAGTGGACAATGTTTATAATTTGGGTTTAATACTCTTTAGAGATCAGGTAAGGAAAAGATTAAGAAACCTTGCTTAAATGGGTAGGGAAAGCATTTCCGACTTTATAAGTTGTTTAAATTCTTTATACGCTCACGATGTGAGCTCAGTGGATATAGCCCAGTTCACATATCCGTGTGTCTATATGAACATAATTCTCTGCCTTTTTGCTATATATTCTACTACATCCTAAAGGTCTAATAGATATGATCCGCTATATTACGATAAAAGCATCTCTTAATTTATAATTTCATTAACTTAACCATTTCTTTATTCTATATGCAGGTGGTACGCTTCTCGGAAATTCAAAAAGCTTTGCGTGAGAAACTCTTAGGCATGGTTATGGAGGAGCGTCATGGTGAGGCAATCAATCATTTGGCAATTAAGAATGCCTGCACCATGCTTATCACACTTGGCATCAATTCCCGGACCGTGTATGAAGAGGATTTTGAGAAACCGTTTCTTTCCCAATCGGCTGCATTCTATAAATTTGAATCCCAAAACTTTCTTGCCGAAAATAACGCTGGCGTTTACATCAAGAAAGTCGAAGCACGAATCACTGAAGAATCATCCCGGGCAGCACTCTATTTGGACAAGGATACCGAACCGCGAATTGTGCGCGTTGTTGAGGAGGAGTTAATTAAGAAACATATGCGTACAATAGTGGAAATGGAAAATTCTGGTGTTGTCTATATGATTAAGAATTCAAAAACTGAAGATCTGGCATGCACATATAAACTATTCTCTCGATTAAAAGAGGAAGGCCTTAAGGTGATAGCTGATACAATGTCCGCATATTTACGTGAACAGGGACGCATGCTGGTCAAGGAGGAGGAGAATGGCAACACAAATCCCATAACATTTGTGCAGAATCTATTAGATCTCAAAGATCGTTTCGATCAATTTCTGGTGCATTCGTTTAGCAATGATCGCATCTTTAAAAATGTCATCTCATCGGATTTTGAACATTTTCTCAATTTGAATAACAAATCACCAGAGTATTTATCACTCTTTATTGATGATAAACTGAAAAAGGGCGGCAAGGGGGTAAGAAATATCATTTAATATATACTAACAATTTTAAATATTAATTTATATTTTCGTATTAACTTTTAGATGAGTGAACAGGAAATCGAAACCATATTGGATAAAACAATGGTACTATTCCGTTTCCTATTAGAGAAGGATGTGTTCGAACGTTATTATAAAACGCATTTGGCCAAACGATTGCTGCTCAATAAATCAGTCTCAGATGATTTCGAAAAGAACATGATTTCCAAACTAAAGGTATGTAAAGCAATAGGAAAACGGAAACTCGTTTACGATTCGATTTAATTTGTCGAAAAAAGGAATTCCAACATGTTTAGTCTGAGCCAAAATGTCGGTTTCAAATCGTCTCCCTTAATCAATGAAACGAAAAGATAATGAAAATTTGGTTAATGTTGATAAAACCGATTCAAGTTGTCTTTCTAAGTGATTTAAGAATCACTTGGATGTGTTTAAATGGAATAACCTTTATAGGAACTTTTGCAAAATGTGAACCTCTATGCGAAAAGTATAGAAATACTGTATATTGTCTTAATATTCGTCACATACGAAAACCCAGAGGGCAACAGTTTATTGTATTAATCATTAAGCTTACAAAATAGTTCAACTTTATAATCAGTTCTTGTTTTTTTTTCCTTTTAGACTGAATGCGGCTGTCAATTTACCTCAAAACTGGAGGGCATGTTCAAGGATATGTCTGTATCCAATACAATTATGGATGAGTTTAAGAGTTTTGTAAATAATAATAATCTATCTTTGGGCGGTGTGGAGCTAACAGTTCGTATATTAACCACAGGCTTTTGGCCCACACAGGTGAGTCGAATTATTTACTTTAACAAAAATCATTTAAACATATTATTAATATTCTTTTTTTTCAGACGGCAACTCCCAATTGCAATATACCATCAGCGCCGCGTGAAGCCTTTGAGATATTTAAGAATTTCTATCTCAATAAACATTCAGGACGTCAATTGACGTTACAACCGCAAATGGGTAGGAACAATTAACCAAATCTGTTAGCCAAGCAATCATATTATTATTATTTTTTGTGTATTTAGGTACTGCCTACATAAATGCCGTATTTTATGGCCGTAAAACAACGACCGAAAGCGAGAAAGACAAAGATGCCCCCAGCTCTAGTTCGAACGCTTGTGCTGGTGTGCCAACAACAACGCGGAAACATATATTACAAGTTTCTACTTATCAGGTAAGTTTTACTATAAATGTCTAAAATTGAGATGAACTTGGTTATTCTTACATCAATCTATATTATTTTCAGATGTGCGTCTTGCTGCTCTTCAATAATCGCGATATACTCACTTATGATGACATTCATCAGGAAACAGATATACCCGAACGTGAACTGGTTAGGGCATTACAATCGCTATCTATGGGCAAGCCAGCGCAACGTTTACTAGTACGGAATTCCAAAACGAAAACAAAAGACATCGAACCAACAGATGAGTTCTATGTTAACGATGCGTTTGTCTCCAAATTCCACAGGTTTGACCCAATCAATTGACTTACAGTAAATGAGAAAAACATTAATTAATCAATAAATATCTCGTTTCTTGCAGAGTAAAAATTCAAACAGTGGCGGCTAAAGGTGAATCAGAACCTGAACGTAAGGAGACCAGAGGAAAAGTTGATGAGGATCGTAAACATGAAATTGAAGCGGCAATTGTGCGAATAATGAAGGCACGCAAACGAATGGCGGTAAGTGCTGACAATTAATAAGCAAACAAAAAGCTCAAACCCTAACTAGACAAGGCACTTATACTTAACCCTATACTTGTATTATTCTTCAAGGGTTTTTAAAAAACATTTACAAACTTTTTCATTCTAAACTTGCCATCTGTTGAAGTTGCTCATTTGTTTTATTCTTACTGTCTTCATAGCAAGTCAAGTTTCAAGCTTGCTTATTGTGAATGTTTGAAAACACTTACGATATGACAACGTTGAAGCTTTTTTTCAATAACAAGATGAGGAATTGTCTTAAGAATTGTCTAAAAATATCTCTTTCAATAACAAGATATAGGGATTCTTTAAAAATTGTCTAAAAATATCTTTTAAAAAAAACATAAAAATCCTTTCTACACAATTTTCGCATCCAAATATCACCTGAATATACAACACAGTTTGCTTTAAAAAACTACATAGTTCTGTTTACTTAAATTTAGTTTAATCTACTTACTTAGTCTAATCTAAGATAACTACAAAATTTACTAATTAAATTTGTTTTTCTTATATTTTTTAGCACAATTTACTGGTATCGGACGTAACATCACAATTAAAGTCTCGTTTCTTGCCCTCACCTGTGTTCATCAAGAAGCGCATCGAAGGCCTTATTGAGCGTGAATATCTGCAAAGATCAGCCGAAGATCGTAAAGTCTATAATTATTTGGCTTAAGGAGGGCGGGCGGCATACGTTAACAATTTAGCTACAGCAAAATTTCACCTTCTCATTAATTTCATGAAAATTCAATCCTTATAATAGGAACCAAGAACTACAAGAAAAGTCATCATATATAATTGACCAAAATGTTGATATATATACATATATATATGTATATATATATATTTATATATATATATATAGATACATTTGAACCTAAAATAGATTTCGATTATTTTTTTTTTTGTAAACTCTGACATTTCAAATTCAACAGTTTCTAACAAAAAATGCAAAATGAAAAGAAAAATGCATACAAGTTTCAAGAAATCAGTTTGCTCTCTCGTTATATATATATAAAATATATGTATATATATATATATATGCTGTCCATTAGCACATTTTCGGTCATTTATTTTATTAAATAAACACACATGCAACATGTAAAGCAATAAGCCCAAAAAATAAGAAAAACCACTCATCCCCAGAACTCCCCTTTTTATGGATGTAGAAGAGAAAAGATGAAAAAAAAAAAATTGTAAGCAAAGCAAAAGCAGCATAAGAATAAAATTGCAAAATGCAAAATCCCCACTTAATTCTAAGCAGCAACAACAAACAAAAAAAAAAAATTATAAATATATTATTAACGCAACCTTAAAACACACACAAACAAAAAAAAACCCAAACAACAACAAGAGAATAATTCTAATAATTATACATATAGCTAAAATAATAAATTTATAAATGAATTATTAAATTTTTTAGTAAGCGTTTCGATGTACATTTTTATGTCTACCTGCCTGCCTACCGGCCAAGCATCTGCCACTCACATACCCCCAAACAAAAAAGAAAAAAAAACATTTGGAGATTGAAAATTTTAAATCACAAATCCTCTAGATATATATATAAATATTATATTAATATATATTTTTCCGCAAAATTGTTTTTATCTTATTCAGTTACTGTCAACTAATTAAAAAAAAAAAGTTATATGAAACTTAAAGGCAGAAGTTCTTCAATGGATTTGAACACGAAACAAACGATTAAAAGCAAATCTAACATAAAAAATGATTAAAAGAAAAAAGTGAATGAAAAATGATTAAACCTTGTACATACAGATAAAATTTTTGTTCTTTACATATGGAAAAATCGATATAAATAAAACGTATAATGAGCGTTAACATTTCAACTTTGTTTTTAATTGTAAATGGTTTAAAGATATATATAGTAAGGGGAAATGTTGGTTAAATATTGGAAATATTGGTTAAAAAGTTAAACAAAAAGGCAATATTTGTGGACTGATTAACTGTTTTTGTATCTTAGAGATTCAAAATAGAAATTGGATATAAATATTTTATGGTAACTTATAAAAAAAAATTGCTTAAAATAGACAAAACTGATAACGATTTCAAATTTCAAAACGTATATTAAAAAAAATTAGAGATTATTTTGAAATCCCATGTAAAAACATAAATTCTTTTAACTTTAAAACGTCGTAAATAGGTTTTCGAAACAAGACGAAGAATTCTTAATAAATTTCTTACTTTTCATTTTCAATCTTTTGGCACGCACACAAATTTCAATCATTCAATTTTATTATAAACAAATTTTAATTTCTTTGGCCTTCTAAAATTATGCAAATATATACGTTATCTAACAACAACAACAAATAATCAAGCGACCACAAAATATAAGAAATTATTTAACTATTAATTTGGCCAACAGACACAAATAACAACAAAAAAAGTTTAGCAAATGTTGATACCTTTTATCTAATAGATAAATGCGGGGGTAGATCAAGATTAAGATTCGATAGATTGATAAAACCTATAGTGTCAGTAGATATACAACTTAAAGATATAAATAGATGGAAATGTATAAATCATTAGAGTAAGTAAAGTAACAAAATACCTCTTAAAGACTTGCACAAAAGTAATACTAACATTTAGATAGATTCACATGTAATACAGGGTATATGGAAGTCCATGCTTTAACTTAAATTAAGGAACCTTTTTTTTTTTTTGCTAAGTTCTTGGGTAAACACAAGCAACCGATCTAACCACTGATAAGAAACAGAAAAAAATGAGAGTATCTAGATGGGTGGTAAGGAGAGGAGAGGAGCCGTGTGTTGAGGAGCAAAGAGTACGAGAGAGTTGATATATATATTTTTTGCCCATACTGAGACCCGATTCCGAAACCGAATCCGAATCAGTTGCCGTCTCCAAGCGTAACGGAAAGCAACAAACTGAATTTGTAAACGCGTGTGTGAAACAGATATATATGTAACATACATATATATAAGTATTTATGAAGTACATATAAACAGATATGTATATTTATATATATATATGTACACAAAACTACATTTTGCGACGTCAGAAGAATACAAACAAAAGATATAAACGCAACGTTGCGTTGACGTTGACGCTGACGCTGACGTTTTGAAGCCGCTGCCAAGGTTTTAATTTTGTATTTTTGTTTTTTTCCGATTTAATTTTTGCGTGTAAAGTTAAGTGACCTTTTTTTTATTATTATTATTTTTCGATTTGTATTGATTTAGTTAGTGAGTGGAAAAACTGCATTTGAATCTCGCCCAACATGAATATCGGCAGTGCCTTGACTTTCTACATACATTTCTGTTTCAAGTGAACGTTTTTTTTCTTTGGGAAACAAAAATTAATAAAAATTTAGTAAAAAGAAATAATATATAGATAAACAATAAGACTCAAAATTTACACAAAAGTATTAAAAATTGCTTATCATCTCATCGGCAAGGGAAAAAGAGATTGGTTCCATTTAAAGAAATATGAGTCAAAGACGAACGGGTTTTATCCTAGATGCCAAAACGATGGGCATCTCAGCAACAAGACCAACCACCCCCTCCACCTCACCCACCAGGGAAAGGAGGGACAGTAATCAACAACACCAGCAGCAACAGCAACAGCAACAAGAATCAACTGGAATGGTATCAGCCAGCACCTCACACAATGATATGGGTCGTTTGGATGCCATGCAACAGGTGCTTGCCGGCGGCACATCCCTTTGTCCTCCACATGCCCAATGTAATTGCAGTACCGATACCATATCGACAGATTACTATCGTTGCCGTTTGAATCGTTTACGTGACCTTTCCGGCGATACGGCCCAAATGAACTTTGAGTTGAATAACATATTTGTCAAGCGATTGGAGGAGATTGATTGTCTGGACAAGCAGAAGGGTGATGCAACGGTGAGATAATGCACAAAGGGGGGCATGCAAAGGAAGTTACTTGTGCTAGGTGTACAGAAAGAAATAGGCAAATTTAGCTAAACCAGGTATACTTTGCGGGAAATAGCTTAATTTATTTAATAATTCTTTTATAGTGGGAAATTTTGTTCGGGTTCTTGTAATTTTGGTATATGATATTTCTATATCTTAAGAAGTAATACAAATTAGTCAGTTTTCTATTGCTTAGTTAAATATTGTTAGGTCTTGAAGCACATATTGTTAGGTCTTGACTGAACCAGATAGAAGACGTCGATATGTATGTACATATTTGTATACATATGGCCCTTTATATATGGGGTACCCAACTTTACCCAACTTCTTGGTACAGCAGATTTACATACATAAGTACAGGCAATTTTTCTTCAGTTATCATCGAAAGTTACTTCTCACTATCATAGCCATTTTTTATCATAGTCTTTTGAAAAATATTTCATAAACAGTGAACCCTCGGTTAACGAACACAATTGGTTCTCATCTTGTTCGTTAAGCGTTACATTCCCATGTAAATCAATGTCAAAAAAAAAAAATAATGCTTTCCAGATTGAAAAAAATGCCCTCTAAAATGTTTCAATTTGAACTTTAACTAAAAGAAAATAACATAAAATGCATCAAAACTTTGAAAAAACTGAAGTAATTTAACAATATATTTCAAGTTTAGTTTTTATTGAAAGAAAGTGAAGTGAAACGTACAAATATTTTCAACGAACTGAAGTTGACATTTGAAATGGGAAAACGGTCACACTGGACAGCACTATAATATTTATTCGGACAATTTAACATGGAATTAAGGTTTCCACCTTTTTGTTGGTCGTTATGCGAAACTTTGTTGGTTAATTAAAAATGTGTTCGTTATGCTAAATGTTCTTTAACCGAGGGTCCACTGTACATATATGTGTTAATATTTAAAAAATATATATCATATTTGCTACAGAAAAGGTGTTTTTCAGTTAACTAATTTAAACTTTTATGACTGTAGAATTCATTAAAAACAAATGTCATATAAATATTTCCCTAAACAAGCAAGTTAAGTTGTCATTGGAATACAGCTGGCCTTAACTTTTTTAAAGTTTAGCTAAAGATTCTATAAGCTGATACTTAAATTCCAAATATTGTAACATTTTTAAACAAAAATGGGTTTACTTATACCAACAAATTGCAATTATTACTTAATAAATTTCTCTTATTTTATCGCTTTTGTAGAATCTCACACCACAATTACGTTTGATAACATTTCAAGAATGGGTCGATCTTCTCCTCCATGTGAATAGTATAATGTTTGGCAATATGTCCGCGTTGGAGGAGGAGGCCTATGATAAAATTTCGGCATGTTTTCAATCGGTACACGGTGAACAGAAGCAATCGCTGGAGGAGAATCGCAAATTGCGTCGAGATATTTGTGCGATAATGAAACTTGTACAGAATGCCTATCACAAGAATAGCTGGAATACCCAAGACATTTGTCTGGAGACATTGACCGTAAATCAATTGTTGGGCGTGCCCCGGGATCAGGTCCAGGAGAGTGAAAGTGAGAAGGTATCACAAAAAAAAAAAGAGTTTTTACAAAGTAATTTTCCATGTTTTTTTTTTTTTTGATTTCTTGGTTTTTTGTAGACTAGCGACAAGGGTTGCGGCGACTGCAAAAGCAAGGGGTCGAAGCGCAGTCGTTCCTTAAGCAAATCTCTTAAAATAATGGAAAAATAATATTTATTTTTGTTTTTGCTAATTTTCTAATTTATATTTTAATTATTATTATTGTAATAAATGTATAATGAAGTTGAGTAAATTTTTGAATTTTTATTTGTCTGTATTTGTAGGTGAACAAATGCATGAAATCCTTGGTCAATGAGATGGCTGCCAAACATGATGAAGTCTGCCATTTGCAGAGACAATTGTGTGCCTTGGATGAGGTCGTACAAACAGCCAGACAAAAGATCATCCTCAAGGATCAGTGTATAGCGCAACTTAATCAACAGGTGAGTTATCAGGTTGATCAGTCCTTGAAACAAATTAAATTAAAGTTGTTGAGTTTTAAAATTAATGGAGGTGTATGGATAGATGAAATAGTTTTTAAATTTTCCTAAAAACGATCAACATTTTTTTAAATTTTCATTCTAAAATTTGGTACATTTAGTTTGCTCCCTTTCGTTCGCTCTAATTTTCGTTATAACACATAATAAACTGTTTCACTTTTCAATATTTTTGGTTTTTAGAACATAAAAAATTTATGGATTAAGGTTAATATTTACTTGATGGATCAAAGCTGATCGGCAATGAAGTCGGTTAGATGTTGAAATTTAAAGAGGGGGGGTATAGAAACTTACAAATTTTTATAATTTTTTAGTAATTTCATTCAAAAATTGTATATTATTGTGGTCTATTTAGTGTTCCTTTTGTACAAATATATTCGAAATGAAAAATATTTAACTTAATTATAATACTAAACGATTGTTCAATATATTTCATTAATAATGGATCACGCTAATCGGTTCGTTGTTAAAATTTATGAAAGGATATAGTAAAATGCAAATGTATTCAAATTTTTTCAACTATTTGAGATTACCTTGGTCCATTTAGTGTTCCCGTTGAATTGATCCAATTTTAGTATTGAAAATGGCAAAAATTAACTTTAATTACAATACTAGAAGATTTCTCAATATATTTCCTTAATTTTTAAATAAGAGATCACGCTGATCTTTGTTGAAAATTATGAAGAGATATAGAAAAATGCAAATGTATTCAAATTTGGCCAATAATTTCAAGTTAACATTGATCTAATTTTAGTATTGAAAATGGCAAAGATTGAACTTAGTTATAATAAGGGAAGATTTCGCAATATATTTCTATAATAATGATAAAGAACTAAGTCGGTTCGTTCCGGAAACTTTCGGAGGGATATAGAAAAATGCAAATATATTCAAATTTGGCCAATAATTTCAAGTTAACATTGTATATTACATTTGAATTGATCTAATTTTTGTATTGAAAATTTCAAAAATTTAATGTAGTTACAATAAGGAAAGATTTTGCAATATATTTCTATAATAATGATAAAGAACAAAGTCGGTTCGTTCTGGAAACTCTCGGAGGGGTACAGAAAAGTGCAAATGTATTCAAATTTGACCAATAACTTCAAGTTAACACTGTATATTAATATGGTCCTTTTAGTGGACCGATTGAATCGATTGAATTGATCAATTACAGTATTAAACTAACATTAAACCTATTGACCATACTAGAAGATTTTTAAAGGATATATAAATGCAAATGTATTCCAATTTTATTAAGAATTTCCAGTTAACATTGTATATTATCATGGTACATTTAGTGTTCATTTTAATTTGCAACTTTCTTAGTATTGAAAATGGCAAATATTAATCCTTATTATAATAATAGAAGATTTTCCCACCTATATTTATATAAATAGATAACTCAGATCTAGAGTTTATAACTTGTTTTTAAGACCATCATTATCATGAAATTTATTTCAGAAACAAAGTTATCTTAGTTTAAACTGTTTTCTACATTTTCAAATTCAGTTGATATTTTATTTAACATACACACAGCTAACACAGCACAAATATTTTCTTTTTAAATTGTTTCCAAAAATAAAATTAAGTGAATATTTTTTTCACTACACTTAACTTACACTTTAACACATCAAATAATTTTTTTGTTATCAATTTTATTTCCGGTGAAAAATTATTAATATGCCGCAGTTAGCGGAAGTCACAGAACGTTTGGCCAATATTAAGCAATACGACAAAATATCAGAGAATTTTAAACAGGAAGAGGAGGCGGAGGAGGAGGATCCCATTAGTCCAGTTGATGAGCATTTCAATAGTGATTTATTGGAAAATTTAAGCCATCAGGATCAACAGGAGAGTGAAAAATTGCAAATACTCGATGCGGAACTAAATGAACTCTTCAATCTAAATAATAAAAATAAAACCGAATTAATAAAGTCTTATAGAGAGAGAATACGCACTTTCTTTGAGAAAATGGTAAATTTTGGCGAAAAGCTCTTTTGAAACATTTTTCTTGTAACATTAAATTTCCATTCTCTAGAATACGGAACGTTTGGATACAATGAAGAAATTGGATTATGTTCGACAAGAACTCTATTTATTGGAATGTGATGGGGATAAGTCGTCAATTGTTCCTTTGTCCTCTGCCAATCAAAAAGTTTCATATCAACAGATTATTAATGATCCGGATTTGCAAATATTGGATTCTCTGCGACAACGTTTACAAAGTCTAAATGATTCTAATAAGGAATTGCGTACTAAATATCAGAATTTGGATATGGAATATAAACGTAAATATATGCTTAAATCGTTCATTCATTGTCCTGTTTCTATATCTATAATTTTTGATTCCTCTACAGAACTCCATGCCAATTATGAATCTGATCGCCGCATACATCAAAGGAATTGTGATATCCTTAAGGAATTGGCTGATCTCATTTGCGGAATGGTAAGAGTTTTATAGGTAGTGAACATTTCTAACTCTCCATTTGCCTATTTACTTAATTTCAACATATTCTTAGTTAATAAGTCAATAAAGAACTTAAATTTAATATGTTTTATTTTGTTTTAGGCAAATAGTCATGAGCACAATTTGGAGGTCACATCAGGTACCACTGCTGATCAGCAAATGATACAAGAGAAAACATAGTTCATTTTTTTTTACATAGTGTTTTTCTTTTATATTAATTAAAAGTTCTTCTTTTTAAATTTTCACTTAAAATAGGTTAAATTATTTGTCTTTATTCCATTTTAAACAGTTTGAAAATGTCACTTGGATAATTTAGGGATTTTTGTAGAAAATGATATTGTTCTGATCGGACTAGGGACGAATCAGCTAATTAATTTTTCGTCTGTATTACGACTACTTCAATAGTGGACAATTTCAAAAATTCCCCTAGGTACAACTTGAATGTCAAATATAGGTTTAAAGTGCCAGATTTAAATCGGTATAAAGACATCTTTAAACTCCTGAAAACACTTTAATGCATTTTTACAACCTTTACAACCTTCTGTATCCTACAAATTTTCTTTAAATTTTAATTTGTTTTGAAGCTTGATGAAATTTTACAACAATTCCTTTATCTTTCCCAGGTGCTTAGTATAGACACTTTATCTAAAACTTGTTTATTTAAAAAAAAAAAAGAAATTAATTTTACCTTCGTTTTAGTTGAGTTTTTTGCAAAGAATTGAAAAAGAACTAAAAGAATACAAAAAGTTTCTTTTTACCTCGAGAATAACCTTTAATAAGAATCTATTCAAATATTTACTCAATTTATTACCCCATTTTTTCCGCTTTAGCGATCAATGGAATTCTCATATAATGATATCTATACGGAATCATCAACGGCTAATCCTTTCAGTGCAGCATTTTTGGATATATTTAAAACAAATAATCGGCAAGAGCAACAAATAAAATCTAATGTAAGTAAAACAAATCTTAAAAAAAAAAACAAATTTATGCAAATCAAAAACTTTGTCATTAAACAAATTTGTAGAAAATTGAGACAGAAAAAAGTTCGTTTACCAACAAGAACAACAACAACAACACTGTAAAACCAACAAAAACAGCGACTGCTACTACAACCACAGTAACACAAACATCACAACAACCAAAAGCACCGCCAAAGCCAACGCCAACGCCAACGCAAACGCCAACACCAAGAGGCTCCATCTAAAAACTTAACTAGGTCACTTGTTGACCCGCCACAAAAAGTTTTGCTTAAGACTCTTGGACTAAGTTTATTTGCCTTTTAAGTTTTTTTGGTTTTTAAGTAACTTAGACTAAGTTGTATAAACAAAACAGATTCTCCATGTATATATATGTAAGCTTATACATTATATTCGATTTGCACATGCAAAGGAAAACCTATATGGTAAATGACATTTACATTCCATTCCCTGAGGGTTAAAGTCAGAAAATTCTTATATACATATATAAAGAAAAGAAGGAAAACCTAGACAAATGACAAGAAAAATATTGTTGTTACATTTTAGTTTTGTTTTTTTTTTTCTGATTTATTTACCCATATATATTTTGTTCGAAATAAAAATAAAAATCATTTTTTCCTTTTGTATTGTGTTTTCTCCCCTTCGACAAATACAAATCGCATATGGCTAAAAAACCAAATGTATTTATTCAGACTGCAATTGTTGTGATGAAGGGAGGGAGGGGAGGGGAGGGGAGGAGAGCTAAAGGCACCTACATCCCGTAAGGACTAGAACCTGGGCGGCATCAGAAATAGGTTTCGTGTTATTTATTTACCCACAATCGACACGCGAGCTCCAAAACGTACAATGATATGCATATCGATGAGACTTGAGAGGAGAGTAGGGGGGGATACCAATGGTTGAATGTCTCAGTGGATGAAAATAATCGTTTTGGAGATGAGTCGGTTATAATGCTTCGTGCCTAATTCTTTAGAAAATTGGAAAGAAATTGGTTCAAGTGTTAGTTAAATACAAGAAAATTGGCGGAAAGATTTATATTAACTTACATGAAAATTTTCTTCGCTTAGAAACCATTCTTTTCAGTATTTGTTTGAAAATTTAATAGATTTTTCAAACTTTAACTTTTTTGTATCCTTAAACCGGAAGGGGAATAGAAAACTAAGAAACTATGATACGTCACTTCCTCCCCGAAACTTTAAGAAATTGTTAACAAAATTGATTAAAATCTTTGGTTCTTTGATCAAGACTAGAAAAATGGAGAATTGGATTAGTGTTAAGACTTCTTTTCCCTCAGAAAGCAATGAAAATAAGTAAATACAACTTCAAAATTTACTTTTCTCAAAACAAAAATGAAAAAGGGAAAACTATAAAGTTATGATTCGTCGTTTTGTGCTTGATTCCTTATCAAAAATCAAATCAACAATAGAAAATTGGAACGATTCCTTTTCAGTACGATAGTTTGAGCCTTTCTTCGTTAATTCTAATATTTGTAATATTAAAGTAACTTTCAATTTAGTATTCTTGAAACAAAAATAGGAACAGAAAGCTATATTTTATTAGCTATATTCTATATTACTTTACTTCGTGCCTGAGTCTTTAAAAAGTTTGTTGAATGAGTTTTTTGATTCTTAGATCATAGAAAGAAAATTGTGTAAGGATTCTTATATTTAAAGATTCTTATTTTAAGGATTCTTATTTTAAAACTTTTTCTCTCTTTAACGAAACATAAGTAGGAACAGGAATGAGATTTACAATTATAATCCGTTGCTTCGTGCCTGATTCATTATTGAAATCTTTAACCAAGAGTAGAAAAGTTTATGATAAAATCGTCATAAATTGATTATTTTCTCTCATATTTGCTATTATTTACATATTTACTATTCTCAGAACTAAAACAGAGAGCAGAAAACTATAAATTGCAAACAAAAGTAGTCAATAATAATAACACAAACATAAAATATTTACTAAAATAAAGTCGTGTCACGATGTCATCATTCTCCCAAGAGACGGAGAGCTTTTCAAAATCAACTCAAACGCCAATTCTCCGTGTATATGTATGTATATATGTGCGAGTTGGTAGTAACTGTAATTCGGAAATCGGAATCGGCATCGAAATCGTTGCCCTAGTCCTTCTGTTCCCGCCGTTTTGCTATGTCTTTTCCAACATTCGTTATTCCGGTTGCTGTTTATTCGCGTGAAACAAATCAAACGGAAACGCCACTCAAAACAGGATACACACGGAATACTTGGAATATTATAATCAGAAAAACTACTCGTCGCGTCGCCTCACAAAATAAACACATAAAGAAAACAAAAAAAAAAAAAAAAGAAATCGGAACGTAACTGACAATTTACGAGCCTTAATTAGTTGCACCCACCTGGAAAAATAGGTGGCAAGGCAACCGTCAACACCAAATGGATAAATAAAATATCCAAAAGGAAGAAGTCATCGTGCAATTAGCGTCAAAAGTTTTTCGACTTCATTTCCGTTTTAAGAATAGTGTGAGACGGAAACGGAACGGGAAAAGTTGTGCCTTTGCAAATTGTTTTTTGTGTGGTTGTTTCAACGGACGGACAAGGAGTACGGCAGAAGTGTAAATGAGGATAACTGAAACGGAAACTGAAACTGCAAATGTGCAAATTAGGTGGTGCGCGAAAAAAGAAAAAAAAACTTTCGTGTGGATTGAAGAGTTAATAAATTAAAGTGCTGTCAAACCAGTGACACGTTGAAGTATTCTCTGTGAGAAATGTAAAATATATAATCGCATGTTTACTAGTAGTTCTACATTCTGTAGAATAATATTGGAGATTGGGGTATCTCGTCACCAGATCTACAGAGGTTTACTGTCTACTCGTCACCAGATCTACAGAGGTTTACTGTTTACGAGGCTATACTTAACACAATTACTTTTTAAAATATTGAAAATTAATCATAATTTTACATAATTTAGATATGCAACGCATCCTTTAGATATTTTCAAAATATTTGATCAAATTATTCTTTTAAAACAATCCCTATAAAATATACAATTGGGGTATAGTTTATCAATTTTTGGATGGTAGTTCCAAAAATTATGGTATAAAAAAAACATTAAAATAAAGCGAAATATTTAACCTTTGTCATACATCTCATTTCAAAAATGCAAATACAGTAGAATCCGGTTATGACGACTCCGCTTATAGCGTCCCTGCGGTTATAGCAAAGAAAATTCATTGACTTGGTTGGTCACCATACAAACTTATATGATGAAAAAGCCTCCGGATAGTACTTCGTAACGTAACGACGTAAAATAGTCGGTCCCTTGAGCATCGTTATAACTGGTTTCTACTGCTTTTGTAAAAAAAAAAAAAAAAATTGATATTCAAATTGCCTTTATTTGGCACTTCACTTTGCATGAAACCTAAACTTCTTTAAAATCTTGTTAAAAATGTTTTCGAAAACTTAAAAAAGGCATAGAGAAGGCATAGATCATACTGATATCTGTATAAACAATTTCAATAGAGTGCATAGGTTATACTGATATCTGTATATAAGATTTTAACTATTTTTGTTTACATAAATACTTAATTTTAATATTTACCCCGATTGACACGGTACTTTCTTTATTGCCAGATTTCGTTTTAATATGTTTTAGATATTTTCAAAAACTTGCAAACTTTTTTCGTTTCGAAAATAATTATATTATATATGTTATTGTTTTTATTATTTTTCTTAATAAATTTTCGGTTTATTTTCCGGTTAACAAGATATACTTTTCGTTCTTTTCGAAACCAAATATATATGAATATGATTTTTTTTATTATTATATTTCTTATTTAGTTTTCGCTTTGCGCGTTTCAGTTTACAAAATTCATTTCAAGAACCTAAAGGATGACTTAATTGGAGTATATGTAGGTATAATTATTACTTTACTTATTTTTATAAATATTTTGAGTATATATTGAATTAAGTTCAGAGCAATTGAACCTAATCTAAACTTTGTCAAGGTTTTCCCATTTTACAAGTAATTTCTTTCAACTTGAAAGAAAAAAAACAATTAACTTAAGTACAACTAATAGTACTTAAGGACAATTCTTAAAGAACTCCTGCAGAAATAATTCTTATTATTTTAAGTTATAATACTTGAGCACGCTATTAATTTCAAAGTTTAAATCACAAACAATTTTTGCGTGTAATTGAACCGTTTTTTATATCAGTTATTAACAATTCAATGCCCTCTGTTTTTTTTCTTTTGCTGACAACAGAACAAGCAACAGCAATTTGTCTTAATCGATTTTCACCTGCCACCTTCTCTCTCCCCTACCATAAGCTATATCATATTCAGAATAATAACAAAACGATACGATACGATATGATATGAAAAATGACTCCTTAAAAAAGTAAAGTGTATTAAGTGCACCTAGCCACGCTCCTCCTGCTGCTGCTGCTGTTGCTGCGGCTCCTCTCTCTCTATTATGGTGCCTACAACGATCTAATTTCATGCCACCCACCAACACCAACAACGGCACCACCCGCTGGTGACTTTTTTTTCCAAATCGTGTCAAACAGTCAAATCGTCAGAGTGAATAAAATAATAATCATTTGACTACTGATTTTCTTTCTTTTTTTTTTTTTTGTGTCTGTGTGTGCGCGGAGTGAAACGAAAGTTTTAGTGTAACCTGAAACTTTTGTTCGATTTAGTTTTATTTTCGTGACAAAAGTTTTAATAGCAATGTTATTGAATAGAAATGAAACGGTAATGAAGGTAAAATTCGCGTCAAAAGTAAATAAAATCAAATACTTTATATGTATGGAATAACTAACACGAGAAGCTTGAAAAAATCAAGAAATTTGACACCCAGAAAAATCAAAACAAAGTTTCGACTGAATACCAAAAAGCAATGGTAAGACCGAAAGGATTTCGACGTAAATTTAACCAAGTCTCGAAAGATGAATCAAAATATTCTTCTATATTCTTTAGGATAGCAGTGAGGACTGTCCACATCGGCAACAATTGGAGGATACATTACTCCATTGTCAGACACAAAAAGAGATATTACAAGCGACACGTGATAACTATCTTAGTATTATAGATGAGTTTAAGCGTGATTTAGAGGAGTTGACTGTACAAGTGGAACAGCAACAACAACAACAGAAACCAGAGAACTCTCCTTGTGAAGAGCCTACACATAGTGTATTGGAAGAACAAGTTAAACACACATTATTTATACAATTGCTTTTACCAAAATCTATTTGTTAACGATTATTTTGATTTCCTTTTCGATTTATCCATTTCTTATTGTAGAACGAACGCTTGGCAAGCGAAATACATAATCTCAAAGATACTTTAAATGAACGTGATCATCAAATCAAACAATTGCATGATATGATCTCTGGATTTAGCGACATCCATGAGACTAAGCGCCTTCAAAATGAGATTTTTGACTTGAGACAAAAGAATTGTAAGTTAAAAAAAAACGCTTGCTAAGAACTAACTACAAACTAATTAATCTTAATCTGAAACTAAAGGTGTTCAGTCGAGGATAGTACGTAAAACTACCGATGAGCTGAAGGAACAGGAGAATCAGCGCCTTGAACTCTGTGATAAGTACAAGAATCTCTTAGAAAGCTTTGATGATCAATTTCGGGAACTGAAACGATCGAATAGTCGAGTCAATACACTGACGGATAGAATTTGCGAGGTGGAGAAACTGGCAGAGGAACTTAGAACGGAGGTGAGTTGGTTAAAAAGATTAATTATTTACTTACCTCCCTTTTATTTTAATTAGCGCAATATCCTTCGCGAGGAAGTCGTCTCACTAAAAGAGAAAGATGCCAAACGTAATGGCCATGAACGTGCCCTATGCGAACAGTTAAAAACCAGCCGACTGCAGAATGAACAATATCGAAGTCTGATTCATAATATGCAATGCCATCTGAAACAGGAGGAGCACCATCATCATGATAACGTAAAGAAACTAGAATTTGCCAATGAAGATATACGCCAACAAATGCGTCATATTGCCGATGAATGCAAACAGATGCAGATCAAACTGAAGTACGTATGGACTATATAAATTAAATGATAAATGATTGTATATTGTGTGTACTATATAAATATATTTAAAAACAGTTACCATCTTGTTGCATTGCAGACAGCAAACCGATGTGAATCAACAGCTGCAACACATAATCGAATCGTTTCGCAAGTGGAAAGACGCACAGGTCAGATCAGATGAGGCGATACGGCAGTGCGTGAAAGGTGGCGAGGATCATATCAATATGTTGCTCGAAGAGAATCAAACATTGTGCGATGAATATCGTAAATTAAAACGTGATTACAATTTGCTGGAAAATCAAATGGAAATGGTCAAAAAGACGGTTAATAAGCAAGGATCATATCAGCAACAGCAAATCAATCCAAGCGAATTGGCGGGTAACAATGTGAGTGAGAACAGTGACCATCAACAATATGTAACCAACGAATTCTATCCCGAGTCCTACTCCTCATCCCATCCCTTGTACTACCAACAACAACAGCAGCAACAACAATCCGAGCAACAGCCAACAGTAGACTCCTCTTACCAATAGTTTACTTTACATATCAAAAAGTTTTGGAATATGACTAAATCTTAAATTACTTTTTCTAATCGCATTTCGATGATGCTTAGTGGATAATAGTTTGTCCGATTTACACGTGTCTAGTTCTAATAATACTTTTCCAAATTGTTCAGATAAACTTGCCAAATGCACTAAATTCTTTTTTATACATACTTTCTGATTTCAATGGACTTAAACTATATCCAACAGCATTTCAATATATAATAACCATAACGATTTGCGATGTGATCCTAGCAAGCAGTTCATTTTGCAGACTTGATTCGATTCTCTAAATTATTAAAGGATAATATTTTCACCCTATACATGGACTATCTAAATTATGATACTACAAGGACTTTATGCTATATGATCAAAACTTTTAGTAACTATTTTGCCCACCTCATGATAAGCAACTTAAATGACACATTTCTCCTCAGATGGCCAAGTGTGTGCAAAATCTTAGTAATGCCTCTCGACGTATTGCCCATCTTAATGATTATACCCTGCCAGCAGCAATCCAACAGAGAATCACAGACGGTGTACAGCAGCAGCATCAGACGTACCAGCAGAGATCGGATTCCATTGCCAATGCTTCGACAAGTCAATCTGGAGCTGTACTATCCACGGATATACTGCCAATAGCGTAAGAGTAGCAAACATTTTAATCATCTCTTCATCCTTTCGAAATCTAGTGAAAATTTTGACAAACGAAATTCGGCCAATTGCATTTGTATCTGTAAATTATATTTATATATATTTGTAAATTGTAGTTTAATAAAAAAAAACCAAGTTATTAACTAAGCTTTATTTCTTTCCTCCTGCTCGTCCCTTAACAGCTTCTCCCTCTCACTAATGGCTAATAGAGCCATTTTGATTTGAGTCCTCTTTTTAATGCTCTCCTCTCGCACAATGTCCGCCTGCTTGGTTAAGATTTTAACTCGGACATCGCTAAATTGTTGGGCCTCCTGCATATTCATTGACAGATATACATCTTTGCCAATATTAACTAGAATTTTATCCATTTGTTCGGCATTTACTTGGGCTTGCATGAACATATTGCTGCCAATGTTCACCTGGGTTTTGTAGCCGCCCGGCATATGGGAATCGAATGTTTGCAACGTATTCTTCAGTTGTACGTATTCCATAATCTCCTCGTTATACTGCTGGAGGCATTGGTCCAATTGTCGCAGATCCTCTTTGAGTACATCGTTGATAAATTCTTCGATTTGAGTAATTCGAGCCTGATGAGAGTTTTGTTGCATCGTTGCCAATCAGCTGTTTGCCGTTTGTTGTTGGTGTGACCATGCACAAAGTTAGCGAAAAATACTAGTATAATATTTAGGACAGTGGAACCATTTTAGATTTCATGTTATTTTTTACTTAGTATGTTTTATATATATAACAAATACTTAATATATAATATACGAATAAAAAAGATATATATACATATGAATATTTTATATATAAATCTTTATATATACATACAGAAATAAAATATTGCTCAATTGTACTCACCCGACGAAGACTAAGGAAAATGTAGGTCCGCTCACTCCAACACCCGCGCAATTACTAAAATTTTGCCGCTCACGCACCGCTCTTTATAGAGAGAGAAAATAAGTGCTGAAAAACAATACAACACCCGTGTTGGAAAACAATACAATATCAGTGTTGGAAAACAACATGTCACAATAATGTTGTCTAACACTGACAAATTAGAGTTGTAACATACGGGTAGTGTGACATTTTGTTTTTCCAACACTATTGTGCTAGCGTGTTGCAACACTAATTTACTCCCTCACAATTCTATATAAAGAGAGGTGCATGGGCGGCAAAATTTTAGTAATAACGCGGGCGTTGAACTGAGCGGACCTGGATTTTCTGATGAGTCATCATGTGAGTAAAATGAAATATTTTTTATAAGTCCATTACTTAATATAATAATTAATTATGATGATGCTTTATTAATTAAAAATTGGTGTTTGACTTTAATATAAGCTAAATCTTAATTTGCTTGCTCAAATTTGTTTTGCTACTTAAAGTTACATTATTTAATACAACACAAATAAAAAGAGCAGACTTTAAATTCAAATGAAACCGCTCATCTGTGAGCCTATTCTGCTTACAGGTTCTTTACACTGGTTCCAGTTTCAGAACTTGAGGCATTCTATTTTTCCTTATTTCTTTCCCCTTAAATGTCATTTTTTGTTGTTTTTCAATTTCCTTTTGCCCACTCTCGGCCATTCCGTTTGCAGCTACAAATGTAACATACTTTTCCGCGAACTTGAAAAATTCAAATTGGGTTAAAAACTTAGCTTGCGGCCGAATAATAATTTTAATCCGTAAAATTTGGGATTTATCAGTCACAATATTTGACATTTTTATTATACAATAAACTCGATCTGGATTTCATGTTTAAATATAACTCAGTAACCATTGACATTGCTTTAGGGTCTGCCTTTTGAGAAAAATTTCAGTATACCCTTCACCCACACTGAGCTGGTAATCAAAAAACAAAGTCAGTATATCTTAACTCAAAAACTACTCGAAATTAATATAAATAAATTCTTGTAGGACAATTCACTACAATGAGCTTTGCGTTGATGCGTAAACTTCTTTTGCTGCCGCTCAAGCGGACTTGTGATGCTTTGCCAGCTGCTGCAACATCAACACCAACAAAAAAGGCAGCAACAATGATGCAAATCGGTGCTGGTGGCCAATTGCAACAGATTCGCCATCATGCCCCTATTGCTGGACCACCAAGGTTCCCTTTGACGTGCGGACAACGACTTGTCATGGGATGGGGCTCTCTGGTGGTAATGATGATCATACCGTTTTGGGCTCTATTCCAAATGCCTCGCTGGTCCAAGTTGCACAACGGCATTGATCCCGATGCGGAAGAGAGGGAGCGCCAGAAGCTATTAGAGGAGCAACGTCTGGCCGAAGAGGAGGCAGCTGCAGCGGAGGCGGCGGCAACGGCACCGGCAGAATAGGCTGATAAATAATAGATGTCGACCAATATGAAACAAGACAACATTTTAAACGGTGATTTCAAGTTGCATGATTCTTTTACTGGGTTTCTAAATGCACACACATATGTATGTATATGTATGTCAACACCCACACATTATACACACAGAGACTCACGCACACACACGTATTTGAGGTCTAATGTATACAAAATAATTTCCCATAAGCAACAGCGTGGCATTAATTTACAATATTTATGTGCATTTGCATTAAAACGCCTTAGAAGAGCATTAACAAAAACCCAAAAACTTTGCAAATCTTTTAATTATTAAGCAATTAAAACGAATTACTTGTATGTAAAGTGCGAAGTTAAATAAAATAATTATTTTAAAGTAAATTAAAACCATAGAAATAAATAACGACAATTTGAATTCAGTTAATTACAAACAAGAAACATAAAATACTTGATAACCAAAAATACTAAGAGGAGAAAAATACTAAGAAACCAAAAGCACTAAGAAAGCTAAATGGTGGAATTTTGGAACATTGGGAATTCAAAAAACCCGTATTTCATAACTATTTTAAATCAACTATAATGCAAAGTTGTACACAGCAGTGTTGCCGTTTTGTCCTTTTTCCGGACAGATCTGTCCTATTTTTGACTGCGACAGCCGGAAAAATTTTGAAACGTCCCCTGTCCGGAAAAAATGCCTTTTTTTTTTAGTTTGTCCTATTTCTATCCTTTTTTTAATTTTCTGAGTCTCATATATAATTTGTTATTTTCAACTGCATGTCATCGCTTTGATCATGATTTTTTGAACATTTTCAATGCAATGCAACCCTGTTTTATATGTGTTATCGAAATCTGACTTATCGAACATCGCTCACTCGAGTTATAATTGTTAAAAGTAAAGGATGCCGAAAGATACGTACAAACAAAAATTTAGAGATTCCTGGATGAATTTTCTTCAGGTGTCGCCATAATCTATTATAGCCATCAGCGGATGGAAATAACGTCAACACTATTAGGTCTGATTGAACTGGAAATGGGAGACGCAGAGAGTATTGCCAAGTGCCTATTGTCCGAATTAATAAAACGGCAAATTCCGGTTAAAAACCTTTTTGGCATTGGAACAGATAATGCCAGTGTAATGGTGGGTAATAAGAAAAGTGTTTTTGTCGAATTGAAGAAGGTTGTACCGTCCTTAGTATTAATAAAATGTGTGTGCCATTCGGTACAATTGGCGGTGAAAATGAAACACTCGACGAAGTGTTAATAAATTTGCATGAAAATGTATAAATTTACTTAAACTTTTTGTTTTATTGAAGAAAAATTTTTTAGTCCTATTTTTTTGTCCTATTAAAAAAATCTGTCCGTTTTTTGTCCTATTTTCTGGGTTAATCTGTCCTATTTTTTCGCCAAGCCAGCGGCAACACTGGTACACAGAAACATACCCCATAGTTTTTCTGGATTTGTACACTTTTTTTGCAACAAAATATTTACTCGCAGTTTAACTAAGCAATGTTTTTCACTTCTCAATTTGCTTGTATGCCATATAAAATCTTATACTAATTCTGAAGTACTTAAATTAATTTAAAAATAAAATAAATCTGCCAAGTTTTCTTTTGTTGCCATCAGATCATTTAGAAGTTTCCAACCGAGAATGGCACAACAAATTAACAAGGAATAAGGCAAACACAAACACAAAAAGAAAAAAATATAGCCATAAACTAAGTGACCACCTGGTTGGTGGGTTAAGGCTGCCTCTGGCAAAGAATGAGACTGTAAATCGGTTAACATAAAGCAAAGTTCTTTATGAGACAACAGCAAACCACAAAAGAGACATGAGAGAAGCAAGAGGATTGGTAAAACCTTTTAATGATTATTAAGACAATGTTCTCACTTCTTTAGAATTGACCACAGTGAAGTGAGAATCAGCAGAAAGAGAGAGGGAAGGGGAGAGAACGAACTCCATTCTCTGGGATCTGTCAACATCCTATTGATGGCATTGCACTTTCATTTTCAGGCATAATTAATTGCGACCGAAAGTTTTCTTACTGGCCGAAAGTAAAAAAAAAAGTTATACAGGAACAACGAACCTGTCGCGAGGGGAGATACAACAGAAATGGAATACATACACAGAAACAGAAACCGGATCAAATAGTTGGCAAAGAGGCAACTTTCTTCTTCTGGGCTTCTTCTGACACACTAAACTGACGCAACTGACGCTAACTTGTGGCAAGTGCAACACAAGTACCCCCCTTTTCAGCTCCTTTCTCTCTCTCTCTCTCTCTCTCTCTCTCCATCTATATATATAACAGGACGCCTACAAGCCTCAGTGAGAGTGAGGAAGTGAAAAGGGGTACGGGTAACATGTATGGTGTAGTACATACCTCATTCACACGATTCAGCCAATGTTTATAAATTACAAAAATATATATATATTTTTATATCCTTTACTTGATTTTGGGGTATTTTAGACTGGTTAATTTTTAAACAAGAATCTGGTTTTATGAATTTTATCATTTAGTTAGTTCCATTTTAGGTTTTAAATTTTGTTCTTCAGTTAAAAACTTTAATCTTCAAAGTTTTATTCTTTATACCTCAACCAAATTTTATTGTTTTTACTTAAAAAAGAATTTACCTAAGAAATTCAAGCATTTCAAGTTAAATTTATTAAATTTTTTTATAAAAACAACAGAAGTATTTTAATTTTTAAGAAGATTTCCAAATTTAAAATGTTCCAAAATTCCACTGTCGCAGTTCAGTTTTTCTGGTATTTTTCAAGTATTTAAAATTTGTTGCTTGTAAAACTGAAAATGAATACTTAAATTTTCATTTATTTGTTTTGTTGGATACATAATCTTCTTTCCTATCTTCCATGGTTCTAAATAAAGTTTAAAATTCTTCATCTGTTGCATTGAAATTAAAGTGAAATTTCCCAACAATTCATTTTACTTAACTTCTAACCAATTTTAATGGGTAACACATATGTCGTATCTTATATATTTTCAAGGAATGGAGCTATTGGACCGATCCAATCCAATCGACTGCCGCCTGACAGAACCAGTTTAATGGCACATGAAAATTTCACCAAAATAAAGAAAAGAAAAAGGAAAAAAAAAACGCATTGGGCGAATCTCCATCTACTCCCCTACTGAGAGAGTTGCCCAGTCTAAGCGTAGTTTGGCGTGGCAAGTTGATTTGCTTAAAAAGAAATTCACTTTCCTTCGGACTCCAAAAAACAACCAAAAACAAAAAAATAAACTTTTGGTGTGGATTTTCTTGGGCAAAGAAGGTCAGTGTAGATCATGATCAGGATTTAGCAAAAGTTGACTCTTTTTTTCTTGGGGCTAACAAACCCTGCAAAAACAAAAAAAAAAAAAAAACCCAAATCAAATAAACAATTGAAACCGAAAACTTGCATTGGCAATGAGCACGAAAAATACTTTTAATGAAAGTTGGCACTTTGCTTTAGCTTGTTTTGGGTTTTTGATTTGTGGCAGGCAACCGGGGAAAATGACAAGGAAAATGGCCCCATGACTCTTTTTGCCTCGCAACTGGAGGAGTTTGTTCAAGGTGTTTTTGGTTATTTTTTTTCGGGTTTTCCTATTTTTTTTTTTATTATTTTTAATTGGATGAAAAGTGTCGAAAAATTCAATAAAAAAAAAACTAAAAAATTGTTTATGACCAGAAATAAAATGAGAAAACATATTTGTTTACCAATATTAATTATGTGTTAACAAGTTTTTGGGTGACCGTTAAGGTAAAAAGTTGGTGTACCAGATTCCAGTTGTCCCAAGTGAAACTAATGAAAATTATTGAAATTTGAAGAACAGGAACGAATGCATTATAAATTTTTATATTTCCGAAAATCTACTTACATAAATGATTTCAAATTATACAATTGCTAAACCAAAATTTTTCTCTAAATTGCACAGTTTTTTCCCCCATTTTTTGCTACTTATCTTTGCTTAACAATTTGTAATTGAGACCCAAATTCTTTAAGGTCTTATAGTAATATCAAGCACTTATATTCACCCTCATTCCATAACTCTTACTCACTTGTAGAGGTACACTTTTGGTTTTTTTGTGGAACAATGAACCCAGCAACCAAAGTAGAAGTTAACCTAGAAAAAACATTAAAAACCAAAAAAAAAAAAATGTCACCAATTTTCTATTTATTTTCATTACTATTACTTATCATTTTTTAGCGGCTTAAATGTATCGTGCCATTCGCCAAAGCCAAAGTTAGAGACTCTCTCAGCATCGTTGTTGTCATCATCATCATCAGTGGAGCGAGTGACTGACTGACTGACTGAATGTCTGTCTGTGAGTGAAAGCAAGTAATCAGTAGAAGAATAGTTCTCCATAACCATTTCCATATAACTAATGCTCCAATTTCTTAAATTTATATAATTATTTCAGCTAAAAAAAAAACAGATTTTTCTTAACTCGAATCTAACTGCCACTTAAGAACTTGCGCAAAAAGCCCTGACAAATAAGAGATTACGAGAGGAAGAGAAAGAGACCCTTCTATACCATCCCATCCATCCCATTCATTCATCCACATGCCTTTTCTGCTATTGCGACTGACAAAACGTGATTCGTGCAGAGAGACACACAAAAGGCCCCATTAATATAATTTGTGTCTTGAAGTTGGAGTTGAAAATTCGTTGACTTGCGAGTCACTTACACAGTTTCGTCCCCTAAACGATTATTAGGTAGCTCCAAGCCAAGGGAATGTTGTGAAAACTTTGTTTTGTTTCGGCTTCATATCGCATTAAATTTTCTTTGTTTTTCTTTCCTATTTTACTTAGATCAAATAAAAACCCGCTGATCGTGTCGTGTTGACTATCGATCGATCGATTGCCATTTCGTGGGTGTTGTTATAACCCTTACAAAAGAATGTTGTACATTAGCTTAGAGCTGAAGTTTGTAACGGAAGTGCACTTAATCAAATCAAAAGGAATGTGTGTATATATTTTGATTCCGTATAGATCACGTTTTCACTAGTCTTAAAGTCTTTACAAATCTGTCTACATAGATCAGAATTTCAATAGTTTTAAAGTCTTAACAAATCTTTATGAGAATTTGAAGAAAATTTTGTTTTTTTGGGACTTTTTTAAACAGTTTAAGTAATAGCTACTAAATCATATAAAAATTTCATATAACATATCTATACTTCCTTTTGAATATTCTAGCTAAACTTGATCAACCTCTGTTGACTATATCCTCCATACTCATAATACAAAGATTTCCGAAAAAATTTCTTAAAATTTATGTAAATTTTAAACTATGTCTCTAAATTGCATTTCAAAGTTTTAATTAACGTTTACTTTATTTATAGTATATTATACATTTTAGAAAGACATTGACTTACCACTATTGATTACAGTCAAAACTCTATATAAAGAATCCCAAAGGAACGCTTAATTTCTTCGCTATATAGAAAATTCGTGATATAGACATGAGGAAAAATATAGGGAAATTGGTTATAAAGTGTATTTCAAGATCCAAATTATAGTGTTCTTAACATTGATTCGCTGTAAAGAAAACTTCGTTATATAGGAGTTCGTTGAAGGGAGTTTCGACTGTATATTCAATTTTCTTCTTAAAAGAGTATAGAGTAGTCGTTGCATCCTATTTGAATTTTATCCCTTCTTGGTCTTTCTGTGTGGGTTTTTCCTTTCTTTTGTTCAAGAATTGTGTACAATTTTTTTTATTATTGGTTTTATGGGGCTTCTTAATTTGTTACCAAATATGGTTAACAGTAGCCACTGAGGGGGGGATAATCAACCATTTAACTTGCGTGTTGACAGACGAAATAAATTTCAGTTAAATTGTTGATTTGTCTGGCAATTTTTCGTGGGAGTTGAGAATTTATAACAAGTATAAAATGAAAAGTGTTTACTTTACCTCTCTATGTTCGTACATAAGATGTATATACGTTTACGAATTGAAAATTTTCTTCATTTGAGGGGAAAAAACTGATCTAATGAAAAGTTTTAATGAGAAATTGCTTGACTTATCGCAATGGGAATTTGACACTTTAATCATTATTCTCGCATTTCAGGGTTTTATTCTGTAATTTCCTTTTAAATATTGCTTGACTTTTAGGATCAAGTCTCCTGCTACGATCTTTAGGCATAGAATGTTATAGTTTTTCCGAACACAATTAAGATATTTTCATTGAAAACTTTCTCAGGCTCTTAAACTGAACTGAAACATCCATTAAATCATGTAAAATTCTCACACTCGAAAACAACTGAGAACAAAACAAAGAAAAAAAAATTGATTACCTCGCTGGCAGTACAAGAACACGTACCGATAATCATAACTCTAGGGTAACCCCATCGACCAACCAACCCCCCTTCTCCTCCTCGCTGAACCCCTTTTCACACCTCTTAGCCATCCATTATAATGGAGCCCAACTGCAACGCTTGCCTTGCCTTGTCTTGGTTAGTTTGTTGGCAGATCCTCTTAGTAGGCTTAATTGCATCACGTTTTTAGAGCAACTTCAACTTGGGGGCACAAAACATAAACATGCCGACAGAATATTACACAATTGTGTTTGAATGGACAAATCCAAGAGAGAGAGAGAGAGAGTGGGGGAAGGGAAGTGGTTACCTGCAGTTGAATGCGTACAAAAAAAGAAGAGAAATAATGCACATTAGTTGCAATGATTTCCACATATCTACATACATATGTGTGAGTGTCTCTCTCTCTCTCTGGACTGGGCTGACTGGCTTCTTTTCGTCTTCAAGTTGTTAGGAAAAAGACAACAAAAAATATTCTATGATTGTGTATTTTCTTAAGCTCTACGGGGGGTAGCGGAAGAGGTCTTAATTATAAAATTCTAAAGTTAGAAAAAAAATTGTTTAACTTTATTAAAAAATTAAAGCAGTTTTGTTGTTTTATGTGTAACTTAAATAAATATACAATGTAGTTGCAGTTAATTTATCTGTTTTTATTTCTTAAATATGAAAAAATAGTAGTTCTTGTTGAAGATTGGCTTTTATTTGTTGATTAAAATAATGAAGCTTTTATTTATACGTCCGTTCGTATTTGCATTTTGGCACAGAAGGCAGAGTTGAGTACTTAAGGCTATCGATACATTTTGGTTATTCCGTACAATCGATAATCGATACAGGGCTAGATCATTAACAGAACATATCGGTATTTCAACAGTTCTAATTGTTTTGCCTATTCAATTACGAGCTCCACAAACATTTCATTGTTTTACTCCCACTATTCCAATACTGTTACCTTAAATATAATAGCCTTACAGCACTCCAATCCGATCAATTCTTAAACTAGCTATACGTACTTATTCATAAATCTTTTCTACCAAGTTTCATTTACATAGCTTTAAAATTAGAACATAAAAGATGCAAAGAAACAGACAGACATACGGACATGCCTAGATGGGCTCGGCTTTTTAAGCTTATCAAGACTGTATATACTTACTAAGTATTTGTTATTTTTTTGAAAGTCTTTACTTATATCCAATACAAGAACTTCCTTATTTGTTGGCTTTAAGATTTGCCGGCTTAAATAACAAAAAAGTTCATTGAAATTGAATGGATTCAAGTTCTAAGAAAGTAATTAACCCTTTCATGCCATTTATTCATTTGTTAGTTGCAACACTCGTTTACTTTTACTACTTAGTCGTTATAAACTAATGTTCCATTTTTAATGCCATCGAGTTTCGATGCTTGTGTTGTGCTGTTGCGGTTGTTGCAAGTGTCAAGCGGCAACCAAGCGTTGCATCCTCTACAACATGTACAACAACAACTTACAACTAAAATGTGGCAATCTTACGCATTTGGTAGTCAAAGCTAAATTTGGTCATAAACCGAACTAGAGAGAAAAAAACAAAGAATTTGCACAACAACATTTAATTTGTTATTTGTACATAGAATAAAATATCAAATGTTAGGGCCCAAAAAAAAAAAAACAACAAACAACTACAAAACGGATGCACATTTCCGGTGGGTTGGTTGATGGCTTTGGAGGTGGGCTGCGTTCCCCAAGTGGCAAGTTGCATGACAAACAATGCGATGCAATGCAATCGAATTGACCAAACCGAAATGCAAAGTCCAATCCAACTGAACAACCAAGTGGAGCCACCCGCGCGACAAACTGTAATTGACCAAATATGTAACGCTTCGTTGAATCGAGAATGAAAAAAAAAATATATATATAAAAAATACACAAATGTAAATTTCAAAATCAAACTTTTAATGTTCGACTAAAGAATTACCTTAAATTCTTTTGGCAATTTAACTAACTTTAAGTAAAAATTTAAGTAAAACCTTCCAATTTTTTTTTTTGTTTTTTGACTTAAAATAAAATAAAGCTTTTGAGTAAAAATTAAATTAAAATCTTTTCAAATTTTTTTTTTTTGACTAAAATTTTAAATAAAATATTCATAAATATTTATTTGACTAAAAATTTTAAACAAATTCTAACGAATATTCTTACTGAATATTTTTACTATAAAAAATCGCAAATTTCTAATAACACAAATACTTAATATAAAGTTTTCAATTTGAATCAAATTGGATAATATGATATATATTTTCAATTTAGCTAAAAGTGCAAATTTTAATAGATAATTCTCAACTAACGAATATTTTTTCATTGCATTTAAATCAGGCATTCGCTTCAATAAGCTTTTTTCAACTAAAATGTAAGACTGATAAAATTGTTGAAATACCGATATGTTCTGTTAATGATCTAGCCCTGTATCGATTATCGATTGTACTGAATAACCAAAAAGTATCGATATCCTTAAGCACACAACTCTGTCTTCTGTGCCAAAATGCAAATACGAACGGACGTATAAAGAAAAGCTTAATTATTTTAATCAACAAATAAAAGCCAATCTTCAACAAAAATAATATATAAAACATATATACTTATATTCTATTTCGTTACTCTTTAGTTTAATAAAACACAAATTTTGATATCCTACCAAGTATTTGTTATTTATATTGAAGGACAAAGTTAATGTCTAATTCATAAAAAGTTACAAAATAGTTCATTTTTCAAAACATTGAACAACCTTTTAAAATAATTAGAACTTATTTGGAATATGTGAAATAATTATACCGATGATCAACAATATTATATTTTATATAATATTATACAATATATAATGTGAAATATATAAAATTATATAATTATATTTTATTCTTAGAGATGCATTTAAATCTTCCAGCTCAATTAAATTTATTCGAAATTATTCCTTGTTGTTCTAAAAAGTTTACATTAAGCAACTTTTTCCATTGATAGAACGAAAATAATAGTTTAACTTTAGATTTTATAGGAGCTGTTATGTTTCTCTTAAAAACCTATATACCCCAAAAGCAATTTAAACTTTAGATATATGTACATTTGTACCTATATATTTAACATTATTTATATGTGCCTGCCTACATATGTATGTAAGTATATGTATAATTAACTTTTGTCTCACTTTAGTCTGGTAAATTTAATGTCCACTTCTGGCAAATGAATCACTTGTGCATAGAGGTTAACAAGTCAAGTTCTTTTCTGTTATATTGGACAATGAGAATTTCCAATTACGATTTGGTTTGGCAGTACGTTCAAGTTTAAAATTTGTCCAAAATTGATGGCTAGTTAAATGGCATTGATAAACAAAAACAAAAAAAAAAAAAACAAACACAAAAAATCAACAACCAACTATCTACCTACACTTAATGAATTCATTAGTAAGACAAAATATGAACAAGAAAGAAGAAGTCAAACATTGCCACATCTGAAGATGCCAATTGCTTCTGTCTGCTGATGTCATCGGCAGCAAGTTGCATACATATGTATATGCAGCTGCAACTACCTAAATAATACTACCATAAAAAATATGGCTATCCAGTAATGATGATGATCATCATCATCATCATTATTATCTTCATTGGTATCATCATGATTACGTGGGCAGATTGTTGCTTCTTCTCAGGTTTTTTGGTCAATTAATAAAATGCGTAGAGTGAAATTTGTTTTTTTTTTTCGCTTTTTCCTTCGCTGTTGTCATTAAAATTGACGATGCTGTAATAATATTTGCATCTTGCAAATAATCTGCCATTGATATAAAGTTTCAATTTACGGTTCATATATCATATTTGGGTACTTATACATATATATGTATGTATATCGTACTGGCAGGCTTATTAACTCGTAAAAATTGCGAGTGTCATGATATCTGATTTTTAACAACGATTTCAGTTGTTGTTTGTGGTTGACTGTGTTTGTGGTTACAGAGAACCTTGAAGTTAATACGGATATCTATTATGAATTGAATGAAATTGTACAATATTTTCTATATGTACATATGTAGTATGTAATCGGTACTTAGAATAGAGAAAGATGTTAACACTTTGCTTACTGATGTGGACACTTTTGGAAAAAAAATCGAGATATTTTGAAAAATAACATATATGTTGAATAATTAAATTATAAAAATATTTTTGACAATACTGGATTGTAAATACATATATCTATTTTAAAAATGGAAAATTTTCAATGGATAAAACTTATGTAACCTATTGTTGTAAAACTTCCAAGCTATTGTTAACAATAGCAATCAATTGGACTATAATATATTATGTCTTTAAATTGTTTTAGTGTATATTTTATAAACGTTTGTTTCATAAATTCAAATCAGTAAAAATTTATTTTATATTTTTAACGAAAGCAATGAAAAATTAAAGTAAAAACAGAGAGCCAACGAATATTTCAAATTTCGCATAAATAACAGGCTGACACGCTCCCAGTATTTTGTGGGACTAACTTACAGCCGTATATAATGGGAATGTTAGTTAACATGATTATGTTAACTAATCTCGGCAATTTTAAATTTTTTTCTCTTTCAATCCAATTTTGAATTCGCTCAACTTTTGTGACCATATTTCGATTCGAATCTGTTTTTGGAGCAAAAATTTTATTATAGTTTATTTATAAAAATTTGACTTCTCTGTATTAACTAATGTTGATATCCATCTATGAAATTGACCAAAAACAGTAACGAGTTAGTGAAAATTAATATAAATAAATGTACACATAGTATAAATATATATTTCTTTTTTAGAAAATATAATTCAATTTTTTCACCCGATGAATATATTTATATTAGTTTGAAATTAACAGTCAGAAATCACAAAACTTGAGCGAATTGAAATTTGGTTACAAAAGTTGGGCGAATTCGATTGTAAAAGTTGAGCGAATTCAAAGAGTAACAAAATGTTAAATTTATGAATTTAAGAGAATAAAGAGAGAAAAAAGCGCGCAAAAATTTTAAGTTCAGTGTTGTTATTGTTTTCGATGTGAGCAGACGTGCGGTCGGTTGTTAATCGTTATTCCGTTATAAAGTAAAAGAAAGAAAGAAAAGAAACACCGCATACAATTCAATAATAATTATATTATTTATATAAATTTTAATTAAAATGCATAAATTTTGAGCAGTACGTTAGTAACTGATTAATAGAACGGTCGTGTACCGCGGGTGAATAGAAGGAACTAAAACTTGTGTGTTTTTTTAAACAGAATCCAAAGCGAGAACAAGTTGCCGTTAAATATTAATTCGTGTTAAATGTTTAATCTCTGTGCACTAAAACAAATTGATAGTACAAATCACGCAAAAGTGGGCAAAAATAAAATAGAAGAAGGAGGAGTGGAAGCAAAATATGAAAGCCTTCTTAGTATTGTGAAATTTGCTGCCGGAAAGAAAAGCGCAAAGTGCACGGGTGAAAAAAGCATAAGGAAAGGAAAATAATAAAGGAAAGGAAAGAAAAGAAAAAACGTGACGAAAGTTAAAATCTGTTAATTCTACTTTGTGTTTTGTGTTAGAAACAAACGACAAAGATTAAAAATTATATATATAAATATATGTTTGTGTGTATTTTTCTATGTGTGCGTGTGTGTCAGTCTCAATTATTCGTTAAATAAAGAAACAAACCAACTACAACAAAAATAACAAAAAAAAAAATAAAAATAAAATAGCAACTATAAAAAAGAGAAAAAACGACGAAAAATATAAACCATAGTTTTACTGTGAAATTATCAGTTATTGAAGAAGAATCGAAAGAGAAAATCAATTTTTATGTTGCCATTGGCCAAAGACAAAAATTTAGTTGCAATTTCAGGCAACTGAAACGGCAAAATACGGATAAATCGCTCTCCACCCCCTTGGCCGACAAGGAAGCAACAATTATGACGGAATCGTCGGACACTACGACGGATACAACGACACCGACAACAACAAACATAACAAAGACGACGGATACAACGAAGCCCTTAGAAATGGCCAAGGTCAAGGATATAGAGATGGATGGCGAGACAGAGCATGGTTTTCTCTCGACCTCACCGGACAGTGCCAATGGCGATGGCCTTAAAAACGACAACAACAATGTTAGCAAAACAATTGCCGGCATTGGCATGGGCAAAGATAATCCCCAAAGTGCCTCGGCAAAGGATTTAATATCGCAGGCCTTCTATGAATGCAATTGCGGCAATCAATGCGTCACTTTGGATAATATATTAGATTCATTTAAGGCTCCCCTATCAGAGGATCAGGCCTGGGCATTGATTTATCAATTTTCATCGCTCTATCATCAAATTGCAGTCCAGGCACACAATTCTCTTGAAGATTATGATGCTGTATTGCCTAATAGATTTGAATTGCATTTCCATCGTGATGGCTCAGTACATTTCTCGAGCAAAGATGCCAAGAAGACGGAGCCCAAGGCAGTGAATGAGCAACAGGTGAAGAAGGCAAAGGAGGAGGAGCAACAACAGCAACAACAATTGAACGACAGTGCCAGCAGCAGTGGTAACAGCAGCCTAGTAACAGGTGAGTCTTAAAATTGAGAAGAAAAAAAAAATTGTGTGGAATTTAAAAAAGTTCCGTCATATGTTGTGATAGGTCAATGAAAGGATAGAAAACTACAATACAAAATTTAGTATTTAGTGTTAAATTTAATTTGTGTATTACTTTAATTTGTGCATTAGTTTAATTTGATTAATTTATTGAGTTCTCTCAAAAGTTGCAGCATTTTTGGTATAAGTTTCTGGTTCTAGTGATGAAAATATTTTTAATAGGAAACTTATTTGAAGAAAACTTTATTGGTTTCAATGGGTTCCCCTTATTTGAATTTGAAATTAAATTTCCCCGAAAAGTTCCACTCTCGAATGTGTGCGCCAAATATTTTGTTCAACTTATGCAGAACTTCGAGTTAGAAAAAAATTCTTTGCAGTTTTCATTCGAAATTCATTTTTCTTAGAGAAGTTCGAGTTCGGGAAACAAGTCAACATTTATTCTTTTCTTAAAATATTTTATAATCAGGTGACTATATTTTACTTACTGCAAGTTCTTTTTTTTACTAAAACAAATTTTATAACTTTATTATATAGAAACTTGCTAGTCTTTATCCAGTTGGGCTTTTCATTAAAGATTTGGATCCATTTACTAGGGCACATGTCGTTTTAACCGGAACTACTTTCCGGCCAAGAAAAACTAATTTTAATAACTGTGTGAAAAGTGAGAATATACATCTTTGAATTGTTTCTGATTTTAAGTGACCGAAAAAAAAAACATAATTTTTTTTATATAGCTTTGGTGCCTTGATTAAACCGGTTAAGAAAAAGAGTTATAGAGTGTGTGTGTGTTTGTTTGTTTTTTCCCCGGCAAATGCTTTCATTTTCACTTAATAAGCTACAGTTAACTTCTTTCTTTCGATGTGGTGTTGGTTTTTTTTTTTTTTTTTTTGGACATTTTGATGTGCGTTTCCGTGTCTCATTCATCTAGGCATTGGCATTTATTTTCTTTTTATTTCTATTTTTTTTTCTGGTATTTTCTTGGCTTTCCAAACAAACAACCCACACAAAGTTGGTGGATCCGTTGATGATGATGATGGGTGACCTCTGCCGCATTTCTTAAGTTATGCAGCTCGAGAGCTTTGAGTGTCTTTTTGATACGTTTCCCTCTCCTCTTTCTCTCTCTTTTTCTGATTGCGTGTTTCTGTTTTTTTTGGGAAAGTGTAAACGGTGACTCCCATGGTGATGAAAATGAAGAGGAAGAAGGAGGAGAAGAGTGGTATACCCCCTGTCCCTCGAGTCTTTGACCAGTCATCAACTCTCCATATCAAGTCGATTTTTCACTTTCTTTTGTTTAGACCAAAATGAGCCTTCTCATCTTTCTTTAAATGTAATTGATGAGACCATTTCCATCTCTTTTTCACTTTCAGATTTTTGTTGGATTTCAAGAATATGTCGAGTCTTTTACTAATTGCTTTATCATTTATTGTTCTGTCACAATACACAGGCTAGGGGGGGATGCCCATCTTTGCGGGTGGGCCCTTTTGAATTTCTATTGAAAATGATCTTGGTTAATTAAGATTGGTTTCAGAAAAGGTTTTATACTGAAAATTTTATGCTTATATGAGGGCTTAATCTATGAAAGAATGTGGCTAGTTGTGGGTTACCAATTTTATGTTGGATAGTGTAAGAAAAGATAGCTTTTCAATGACCAATCCTACATTTGATGCCTCTTAACCATCTTTGCTAAGATTTGTTTTTGGGAAATTGTCTAATCTTAATCTACATACAAGTTAAAGGTAAGATCGGTTGCTTAAAAAACATTTACCAAATTGTTTAAAATTTTATACGATTCTTTCGTTGTCTGATTTATTGCTAAGCCAGATTCGTATATATCTAAAATTTAAATCAATTAACTATTCTTTTTTGTAGCTTCTACAAAATTTACATTACAAATTATATCTTGAAAGTTTTCCACGCCTCAAAGTTTTTGTTTTTGGTTATTTTTTCAATAACATTGAACAGAAGGGTTAATCATTTTCTTCGGGGCATAGACTACCAAAAGTGAAAAAAAATTAAAGAATAAAAATTCATTACTAAAATTCGACTTATTGATACCCTGCATTTACTTTTTGGCTTACAGGAAAAGTGATGTGAAATCGTTATAAATTTTATATATAAGCAATGCCTAATATATATTCCTATTTAGAATGTCAAATGATTTCTTGTGTAGTAACTAGCTTAGTAAGAATGAAAGAAAATATTATTCTAAAACTTATTAGTATCAAAATATATGTCTTACAGTTTTTAATGGAAGATCATGAACAGTAGCTTGCCCGCATTAAAGCAGGCAACATCAGACCCTTTTGGGTTCTACAAAGACAAACCGGTAGAAAATAGGAAAACTATTTATTAATACAAAACAGGTGAATTTCCAAACAAAAGCTAAGCATTAACCTGCATTAGATATAATATTAGTTCATTTACTTTAGCTCGTTTCTTGCTATCATTAGTTTATTTTTTAGTCGACCTAGTCCCTAGTCTACTGTGGTCTACTTAGTCTACTTCTGCCATTGTACATTTTTATACCCTTTTAAAGAAAAGGGTATGAAAAAGAGGCAAACCCCAAACATGTTGTAACACTTTAATTATCACTAATTTACCAGATAAAATGTTAAGAACAAACTCCAATTCCATCATCTATCAAAGAAGTTTTTACCTTGATCCAAGACATTATTTGATGTATCTCTGCCCTGTTGTTTACGCCTTTGGGCGGTTAATTAGTTTGCTCAAACAAGTTAATACAGATAAAACAGAGAAACACTATAACAACAACTGCAAATTCCATTAACTTCTTTTTTTTTTGTTATAGCCAAGTTCAAAGCTATTAAACAGCAACAACAACAAAAGCAAGAAGTGTGAAAATTTTGTTCAGTTTCTGGCTTTTTGCAGGTTACATTAACGTTTTTATTTTTTTTTCTTGTTTGTTTTGAACTTTTGCCGCTCTCTTCTCATGATGGTGGTGATGGAGGTAGAGGGGAAGAAATTAGAAATTTCCAATTTGCGGTCTATCGACTTCTGGTAACCGCATCGCTTGCCGCAACGAATCATTGATTGTGTGTAAAATTCTAAACGAAGAGCAAACCTATAAAATATCCGAGGTGTATGGGCGTGTGGGTGTGAATGTGGCAAAGAGGGAGGGACCAACGACGTCGACGGCGCGGCTTGCTGGCGCCTCGATTAGGGTCGCAGAAGTTTCAGAGGGAAATGAACAAGTGAGAAATTTTTCGGTGCAACAATTCGGTTTCCATTTGGCGCCCTTAACTGGCAACACACAAACTCGCCATTAGGATTTTCACCAGGCAAACAGCAAATTTAGTACAGCAAAAGGAATATGAAACAGACAAAGACAAAAATATACAGACAAAAGAGAGTAAGAGAGAGATGACATGTTATGGGAAGTGAAAGTTTCACATTGAAGGTCATAGGTCATGCGCATTTCAATGCGGGTGAAAACTTATGTGAAAAATATACAATATATGAAATTTTGTTGTGGTAGGTTCTTCTCGCTCAGCTGTTGCCGGCAAGCTCTTTGCTTCCTCTGTTAACCTTCCCGCTCTTCCCCTCTCTCTCCGTCTTTAATCTAATTTAGTTCTTCCGGCCGACAGATCTAACTAAAATTGATGATATTTCATTTTTCCTTTTTCATGATTTTCTTGTTTTCACCATATGTAATGAAAAAAAAAAACTTACGAAAAAAACTGGTTTAATGTTTAAATAATTACATTTCAAATTACCAAAAAACAAGCACAAACAAAAAAAAAAAACAAAACTTCCCAAAAATTATAACGAAACCCGCAGTAGTTCACTTAGGGGCCAAAAACAACAAATTGGTGCAGTTGAACAACATAAAACAAAAACAAAAAACTTTTAGTCGAAATATTTCCTCTAATAGCTAATGTTTTCTTGTTGTTGTTGTTGCTGTTGATGCTTATCTAAAACAAACCAAAAAAAAAGTTTAAAATTAGTTACCAAATACATAGCTTGGACAAAGACAATTATAAAATGACCAGTTACACTTACGTTGACTTCGATTACGATGGCTTTGTATTAGAGAAAGATTTCATCAAATTTTGTTGTACCAGGACTTTTTTTTTATGTTTTATTAAAATTGATTTTATTTATGTAGAACAATCCACTCGACATATATTTCTGACATATCTAACTTCTAAGTCGTAAGTAATTGTATTTACTATTTAAGAGCTTTATATAGATTTACCTGTTTTCACCCGATAAGATAGGCCGGCAAAAATCGCTCACTATTTGAAGGCGCATTTTACGATTATTGTGTTATTTACACTATTGCAAATTGGGTATATTTAATTTGTTTAGATGTTTGCTATGCAGTTTGAGACTAAAGTTAAAATACCTTTTTTTTGTTTAGTTGAAAATCTCTTGCTTATGGGATTGACAAATTATTATAGAAATAAAGAAAGTACAAGATAAATTTATATACTAACAGCTAAGCAAAGTCTACCCAATAGGCCAGTCTTTTCCAGAATAAAGTGTATAACATTTTCATGACAATCAAAGTTCAATTCTAAGCCTCTGCGGTTTTTTTTTATTCCCCTGTTGCTGTGTGTGACACTTTTGATTAAGTTTAAAAGTTTGAACGAGTTGCATCAACAATTTATTTATAATTCATAACGTATGTATATATCACATTGAACTATATAAAGGTATTTCAGGGTCATTTGGAGAACTGAACACCACCAAACTCTCTGACAAACGGGTTACAACAAACAATTTGACAATCAGAAGTGTCATCCAAATACAATTTGGTATTATCATATGATTTATGTACATAAAACGCACTTTCAAAATCCGTTAACAACAAAAAAGCGTTTCAAAATGCATTCAAGTTGCCAGGTGCGCCAGTTGCCACTTTCATAACCCAATAAAACTAGGCACAAACACGACACACACACACAAAACTGCAACAAACTGCACAGGTGGACAAGTTTGTCTTTTTTTTTTTTAAGCCCAAAACAAGAAGAAGACGAAAGAAATACCAAAAAAATAAATGTAGAGCATCAAATTTGGTTCAGGTTCAGTTTCACGTTGGAGCTTATGTCATTTTGTTTTGTTGTCTCTGTCTCGTGTCTATTTCTGTGTGTGGTCATTATGAATGGCGACCCCCCGAACAAATCACAAATTATTATATTAATTTTGACCACCTAAGTGGTGCAACAACAATGGGGTTAGTCATCTGTTATTGTTGTTGTTGGAATCTGAAAATCATGTTGTAAATTATTACCATATATAAGATTATAATACAAAATTTATTGTACATTTTAGTAGACTATACTAAGGCAAGGCATATTTTCTATGGAAATTCCACGAAAATTGTGTTGCAAAATAATGGTCGAGGAATTTTTTAGGTCTTTAACACGAAATTTGATATTATTAAAGTTGAAAACTGGACAAATAATTTGTAACTTTTAAAGTATTTAGTTTTAAATTCTACTGAATTCACAACAATTTGAACTCTTAGAAATATATTTTAAGAGAATTTTTTGGTTTCAGTGAGACTTTGCCAAATATTTTTCAAGAGTATTTTGTTGATCAAGTTTTAGACATTAGGACCTTTTTGGTCTAGATTAACACAAGATCAGAATGTATCTTTGGTTTAAAGTTAGCCGAGTTTGAATATTCCAATCTATGTATTCTATTCTAAATTGAGAATACAGTAAAAACTCACATTAGGAGAATACCCTCTTTACGGATGTCAAGAAGATTATTTTCCCAATATGTCCACAAATTAATATATTGTTATTTGAAAATCTTCTCTGCTTTGCATTTAGTAATCATTTTTTTTTTAATCATCAGTTTTTAATCCAAAGAAGAAAATCTATCCTCTGTGCGGAAAAACTTCTCGGACTATTTCTCCAAAAAGTTTTTACTAAATATGAAGTCAATTTATTTATCTTTCAAGTGGTAAACAATTTCGCCTAATCTATATTTTCGGTGATCTACTGTAATCTTAAAAAGAAGTCTTTCTTGTCATCTTATTAGTTGGGTTTGCATAATACTTAAATATTTTTGCAAGGTCAGACCCTTCTGTCTCTTGGAAAAACTTAATATTTACCTACCCATTTGCTTTTGTGTTTAGATCAAAGCATTTAACATTTCAATGTCTATTATGAAAGATATACAAAACTTAGTTTTTAACAATTACGCAAATGTCTAACTTAACAAAGAAAAATTCAAAAGAATTATAAGTAAATTATTTGTTTCTCATCGCACAATTTTCAAAGAGCATTGAAAATAAATATTCCCATATTTGATTCTTCAATCGGACGGACTTACATAAGACCAATGGAACAATAGAGACAAAATGTTAAATCCAAATCTATATACAATACAGCTATAGCTATATATATATATGTATATATGTATATATCTAAAGCATTTATATAGCATTTATGGACTTTTGCTTTCATCTTTTGTGTTAAAATAAAAAAATAGAAATGAGAGAAACAAAAATTTATGAGCCGCCAAATTTTAAAGAGACAAATTTGATGACAAAAAAGAAGAAGAAGAAGAGGCGAAGTGCATCATAAAGTATGCAAACTATGTAAATTTAGTCAAGTCAAATTAAAATAGTTGGCAAAGCTAAAACAGAGATCTACATAGTCAACAGGTTTCAAATGTTGACTGCTGCTGCCTGCCGCGCTTTTGTGAAAAATGTGAAAGATGAAAGCGTAAATGCTGATTAAAGATTGTTTCTTTCTTGTTGTATATACTTATATCTACCATATATATATATATGTATATATATAAATATATGTATATAAATGTATACTGTAATGCCGGCAATATGCAAAGTGAGAGTCAGTCAGTAAGTCAGTGAGCTAGTAGTCAGCCAGCTTTTGATAACAGAGGGAGATAGCACCCACTGTTTTTAGATGTCTAATTTCACAGTCATCAGGCAGGAGGTTCGCGGCAAAGTCGTTCAAGTAGAAAGCGAGAGTCTCTCAATTACAATTTACATTTTACTTACTTGTTGTTGTTGTGCCGTCGCTACGTCATTGCAAAGTCATTGCTTCTTGCTGTAGAGTCCTCTGCAATCTTTGTAAACGTCATTTCAACATGATTTGCTTATTCTTCTCTCCATCATCATCTTCTCTTTTCACAAATCTGCCATGTAATTGTATGTGCAACATTGTAATGTAAGAAAAAAAATTTGCAAGAAAAACTATAATTTTGTTAGACAATCTTTGATTCATAAGCAAAACTTAAAGACTTGAAAAATTTCTCATGTTTTGTCAAAGCTGAGGTGAGGGAGTTATCTTACCACTGATGCAAATACTCTTTAAGTACAACTAAAAATTGAACCTTTGGCAATCTTTCCCTCTTATTATACTTCTTAGAAATTTTAGTATAATGATAGGTAAAACCTATAAGATTCCTGTTGTTGAATTGAATTATTAGAGCACGAGATCGTTTGAAACAATGTGTAAATAAGTACCATCAAAAAGGTTTGATTTGAATATATGTCGATATTATACCCTAGATTCTATATATCGACTATAGACTTTAGATCGATTCTGTTATGTAAGCTAATCTTGAAAATGTCTACAGTTTCAAAAACTCTTTAATTCTTTGCTTTCCTAAGATCTGAAAAATTTTAGAAATATATTATTTTATTATTCTGTTTTTACATATTCCACCCTTTAATAGATTTACGTCATTGTAAACCGATCAGAAAGTTATATAGGCCTCCAAAATATTATCTTGCCAAACTCTTCAATTAATTTTAAACTTCTCAATGCGTTCAATTATTTTAATTCTTAAATATAACCTATTTTATTTTCACATATTCCTATTTTGCTTTTTCCCATTCATTCGTTTTTATTTCACATTTCACTTCCATTTAATCAAATAATCTAAATGTACATATATATACTTATATGTATATATACTTTTGTCTTATCAGCAAAAATGAGTCACAACAAAAAAAAGAGGCAAGTAAAACCAAAATAAAATATGGAATAAAGGCAAAAAAGGAAAGAATGAAAACAAAATTATTAATTCAGTTTTGCCCTTTGCTCACTTCATAAAATTAAAAGAGAAGGAGAGAGAGAGAAAAGAAATTGTTTTAACCATTTCACTTGATAAGATTAGATATTTGCTTTAAGGAAAAAAAAATTGCACTTCCGATTGAAAACGAGTTGAAATTGAGGTGAATGTGAAATGAACTTGATCAATAGAAAAACCAATCCAATTAATAATAATAATAAAATAACAACAACAAAATGGCTAAAAGTATTTTGTTTGAATGACTTTCAATTGTGTGAACCTCACCTCACTCCACCCCCCACTTCACTTTGCCAACTTCATCAGCAATTTCCTCCCCCATTCTCTACCACCACCACACAGCATCTTGGCCGTCTCCTTCGTTCAAGTTGTTGCTGCTGCTGCTGCTGCAACAAGCTCTCTGGCTCTCTGATGATGTTGACCAAGTGGCCTCATGGCAATTTACTTTCTAATGTCATGAAAGTCATGTGCAAGTTTTTGTTGGTTGTTTATATATACATACAATACCTCACTTCACCTTACCCTCGCCATCGCTTTATAGTTTTTACCCACGCCAAAAGAAATTGATAAATAATATCTATGCAGATTTCTTTAAACTTTTAACGCAGTTTAACATATTTCTCTTCTCCCTCCCCCCTCTTTTTACTTCTTGTTTTTTTTGGTTTTGTTTTTACTATATTAATTAACACTCGGACCTGTTGAGGCGTCGTATGTCGGCACTTTTCAACCAAAAAAGATAAGAAAAGAAAAAATATATATCATAATTTTTAACAAATATTTTTGGTATTTTTGTTTTGTTTTATTTTTGGAAGAGTTTTGTAATTAACTGTAATTTTTTTTACAAAAACAAATCGCATAAAAATATTTATCAATCCAAAAAAAAATGCGGGCAGTCGAGATATATACAATTAAAGCTAATCAGCTGGGGTTTTCTTTTTGTTTTTTTGTCCATTTCGTATTATATATTAATTAATTATTTTTAATGATTGCTTTTTATTTTTTCTGGTGGTTGCTATTAAACTAATTTAAGTGCTAATCAAGCATTAAAGTTTTTAATTGTGTAATATTTCATAGAATTCAACTGAAAGATAACCTTGATAAGACCACCAAAAATGAATAGTAAAAGATAACTAAGTACCTCATTAGTTAGAGGTATACATATATAATAAATAATGTCTAATCTAAAACTCTATTCAGTTTAATAGGCTAAATTTGTTAAAAAACATGAACAAAAATAGAATCTAAGAAATGATTACAAAAGTATATGTATACATAATAGATATGTATATAATTTTGAAATAGATTTTGATTTCAGTTTGCATAACAATCAAATTAATAATGGTATTTTCATGAGATTGTATAACAATTTGTAGAACAGTTTGTTTAATAAACTGTATAAGCGTTCATGTAAAGATTTAGAGATATTTCTCTTTTAATCTAAGTTTAGGATAATCATTTGCTAATTTGGTTTCTAATTATTGTTTTTAAAGCAAACCTTTAATATTAAGTTAGTGCAAATGCTTACCATAAACATAAACTCTTGATCTCGCTAAATTAGGGCATACGTAGGGTTTACTCAGATTGGAATCATTAACCTTTGACCTATTTTTATATATACAATATCTACTTTTCCGTATCTACTCTATCCTTCGTCTGTTAATACATTCAACAATCAACATAGTTGCCTCCCGCATAAATGAGGCCCCTAAATGTATATATGCACATGTGTGTATATGACTTCCTAGAACCCTAGTATCGTCTATATAAGCAATTCTTTTGCCTCTTTAACTACATTGCAATTATGGGATAAGTATCGCTATATCTTTAGTTCCCATTTGAGTGTTCCTTTTAGAGTCCATCCAACTTCAAGTGTGGTTTGAGACAGCCTTATGTCACTAGTTTATGTTCTAAAGGGCAAACAATAATATGTATATTAAAATAAAAATTGATAAAAATACAATAACCTATAACTCTATATATACATTAATTTTTGACATTTCTTAATGCAAGAGTTCTCTTTAAGTAAACTCCTCATTAATCACAGTTAATCTCAAATATAACTAAAATTTCATTTAACAAATTTCATTCAAAAGAGACATAAATATTTTTGTCATCATACATTGTCTAGATTAATTACAGAAATTCTCACTTCACATTTGACATTTTCAAATCACCAAGTATTCTAAACCCGACCACCTGTATTCTACCTACTTGACTCAATAACAAACAATTTGACATTTAGAGAACTCATTATTCGAAACTTTATCGCATCTACAAACCCAAAATCCCCTACTTAAGCCATACGACAGCTGTTAAGTATAGATTTAGCTAGGCCTAATCCATCAAAGGCAAGCATCATAAAAACTTCAACGGCTTTAACCGAAATTTCAAATTCAAATTTGTAACGAATTTTTTTTTTTTTTTGCATTCCATTTGAATTGTTCGCACACATGCTGCTGGCTGTTGGTTGGCTGTCATAAATCAAACAAATTTCTCACATCTTTCATTCATTTGAAATGTCAATTATTAATTATGTTTATTAAGTGGAACCGGCGAGCATTGAATTTATTATATTTCACTTATTTAATTATATAGTCGCCGCATGTTTTTTTTTTAAGAATTCCTAAACTCCGCCTCCACACCGCATCACTCTCCTTGCTCTTCTACCTACTTTTTGTTCTACTCTACGAAGACTGTTCTTTAGATTCTTCTTTTTTTTTTTTTTTTTTGCCTGACTTGCCTCATTTCCTGCGAAAGTGATGTACGAGAGAGACGCAGTCGGAAAGACAATATAACTTTAGCATATACATATATATAAAATGATATCATGCTGGGGGGCTGGCTTCATCTCTTTGTTTTGCTTTGGGTTTTATACCGAAAATTGTTCTGCTCCAACTGACCCGGGAAAAGCAAAAAGGCGAAACTAAAACCACAGTAAAAATTATACTCCAAAAGATGTAAGTTCAACTTCAACGAGCGGGCATAGATCATGACATTTTTCCAGGTAGTTTTTTAACAGTTTAAATTATTGTGACTAATATGTGTAGTTTTAAAATTAAGTACATAGTTTAAGTCGAGTGTTTTAAAATATGTATGTACATATAGTGCACTCTGGCTATTTGTTCAGGTTCAAAGCGTGCAAAAAAAATGACAAGCAAAATTGACTTTGTTTTTTGTTTAAAGAATTTGAATGGAAAATGATTTTTTTATATGTGTTTTTGTTACTTGTTCCCATGAATATAAATATATAGTAAAAATTTAGAAAATAAATTTAATTTTGGAATAGATATAATCACATACTTATGTATATGTATGTATGCATGTAGTGGATCTTTTATTGCTCACTGTATGTATTTATAGTTAAGAATACAATGAAATTTCATTCCTCTATACATACAGTTTGCCAACAAAGTGTTTACACAATGCAAAAAAGTTTTCATTTTTGACTTCAAGATGAAAAAAAAAACTAAATAAATTTTTCGCTTTTTTTTTTTTTAATGAGGTTTTAATTATTTTCTAAAAAAAAAAAAAAAAAAAAAATTGTCAAAAAAAAAAAAAAAAAAAAAAAAAAAAAGAAAATGGGTTTAATAAGGGGGTTTTTTTTTTATTTTTATTATTTTTTTTTTTGGGGGGGTAGGTTGGGGGTGGGGGGGTGGGGGTTGGTTATGGTGGGGTGGGTGTGGGTTTGTGGGGGGTGGGGGGGTGGATGGGGGTGGGGGGGTGGGGAGGGTGTGGTGTTGGGGAGGGGGGGGTGGGGGTGAGGGTGAAAAAGGTGGGGAAGGGGGGGGTTGAATGTTGGGGATGAAGGGGGGGGAAATTTTTTTTTGGGGGGGGGGCGGGGTGGAGGGGGGGGGGGCTGTTGTGGGGTGGGGGGGGGGGGGGGGGTGGGGGGGGGGGGGGGGGGGGGGGTGGGGGGGGTTTGGGGGGGGGGGGGGGGGGGGGGGGGGGGGGGGGGGGGGGGGGGGGGGGGGGGGGGGATTTTTTTTTTGGAGGGGGGAGGGAGGAGAAAGAAAAAAAAAAGGAAGGTGGGGGTGGGGGTGGTTTGTGTGTTGTGTGTTTTTTTTTTTTTTTGTTGTTGTTGTTGATTTTATTTTTTTTTTTTTATTTTATGTAATAATAAAATAAAGAAAAAATGAGTTATTTTTGTTTTTTAATTTTGTGTGTATGTACATATACAAGAAGTACATAAATCCAGTCAATTAGTTTTCGATTTGCAAATTTACTGAAAAGGACTCCAAAGCTTTGAGGGCATTAAAAACAAAGTCCCTTAAGAAAATATATATTTTTTTGATCCGCTTTAGTGGAATATTTTTCAACTTTTAAACAATTTGAACAAAAAAAATCAAAAAAAATTTATAAAAATTAGTTTTCTCTTATATTTGATGTTTCAAAATCTATAATTTTAAACTTAATATGTATATAAATATGTATATAATTATTAATTTGAAATATATCAGATAACCAATTTTTGTTGTTCAATTTTTTATATTATATTGTAGTTGTTTTACTTTTACTATTGTTCAATTGGTTTGGTCAACTTTATTTTGGAATTTTTATATATTATTTTAATAATAGATGTTGAAACATGAAATAAATCCAAACCAATTTTTGTTTAATTTTTGAGTTTTGGTTATTGTTTCGTTTTACTTCTATTGTTTTGTTCAATTTGTTTGTTCAACTTCATTTTTAGTTTGTTTGATTTTTTTTTTATAACTATTTAGTGTGACTTTTTGGGCGTAACGTTCAAAATGTCAGTCACGCCTAATAAACCGCAAAATGGTAAATAGCAACCTCTACCTCTTGCTCCCCGCCTCTTACCGATTGTGTGTTCCCAACCCCTTTGCTTTGCTGTGTCATTTAAATTGGGCCGTGTAATCAAAAGCCGGCCGGACCCCAGACAAAAAACACCTTGGCCATTTTTGGGGCTGAGTCAACAAAAAAATATATGGAAAAATATTGCATTTAATTGTTAAACAAAATGCCAACAAATACCAAATATTTTAACTTGTATATATACAGTTACATATATATATATGTATATATATACTTTTATATATATTTGTCAGCATAAGTTACATATGAAAAACTGTTCATTGACAATTTTCCGTTGAACTGTCGTTGGGTTTGTCTCTTTGTCTGTCTGTCTGTACAACAAGTTTATGATTGCTGAACCCGTTTCATGTTTATTATCTTTATTTTTGTTACAATTTTTTCTTTCCTCCTTATTGCCTCACCCCCCCTCCCTCCCTGTGGTGGTTCACCTGTCTTTCTTTGACTTTGTCTCGATCTTTTGCCAACTTGGGTTTGGCCATCAAGTGCGGAAGTTTTTAAAAAGCGGCAACAAACACAGGGACAAGAGAAAGAGAGGGGGAGAGGGAAATGCATAAACAGTTTGCATATTTATTTTGAAAATAAAATAAAAAAAAAAAAAAGCAATTCGAAAGGTGAACATTTTTGGTTTTTTATAATTTTTGCTTAATTGCAACGTGTTTTTTATGTAATGTACCAAAAAAAAAGAAGAACATATATTGGATCAAAAGTTTGCTTAGTATATGTATATGTGAATATTTTTACTTGATCAGTTTATCAGAAACATTTGAATTTGTTTACTTTAAGAATGTTTAAGGAGAGAAGTGTATATGGTCTTCGGCTAAGCTGAAGTCACCTATGTCTCGATTATTTCTTGTATTAATTGAGTAATTTGGTTTTTTTCTTTTTATTATCTTTTCTATTTGCAGCCTTTGAGAACAATAATCATCACGACCATCATCATCAGCATCATCACACGCCGCTTATAGTCTCTCACAGAAAGGTAAGATATGTTTTTTTTCTTTATTCCTCTTTCTATAGTTTTTATAGATCTTCTTTGAGTGCTTAAAGAGAGATAAGACCGATTAGAATTATGGCCTATAAACTCATTTATATGAGAGTTTGTTTTGATTTTCTGCATGTCTTGTTTCCAACAACAAGAGGTTCCGGTTAAGAATTTTAATTAAGTTTTAATGATTTATGATAAAGAAAAACAGAAAAAAAAAAATAGAGGATGGTAGTAGAAATTTTTAACAGATCAAAAGCGGTTCTGAAAAATATAAAAATTGACCTAACCAGTAGAATGAATAATAATAACTGTGCTTAAGCATCCCATTAGCCGGCCTTTTTTGGAAATTAATTTCATAATTAGGTGTTTGAAAGTCTTTATATAGAACTTCACAGAGTTTTGGTATTTTTACTCTGAAAACTAACTGAAGACTAGTTTAAAAATATATAACAATAAAAATTGATTGGCTGTTAAGTTAATGAATGAAAAATAACAACTTTGTTACAACTTCTAGCACATTATAAAGACTTTCCTTTAGGAATTGCTTTTTCTGATCACTTTTTAGATAAATTAAATTTAATTATCTTCTTTTTTTGATATTAAAAATACATAAATTTGACACTTAAATTGATATTAAATTAAAAAAATGCCGTAAAACTTAATTTAAGAATTTGCAGCTGAAAAATTTATTTTTTATACAAATAAGTAAGTAGAAAAGGTTGCTTTTTTTCACTAGCTGCTGCTTACATGGTTAGAAGCGAAGGGAAAATTATCTTGGGCCTTTGGAAAAGTTCAATTTTATGGTTAAACAGATCATAAAACAAAATGAGCAACAACAAGAAAAGACAGCAACTTTAACTACAACAAACAAGCAGCAGCTATAGCATTAATGTGTGAAAGTGTTGGTGGTGGGATACCCTTAACAACAACAACAATAAAAATAAACAAGACAAAACAACAACGAAATTTTATGGCAATTTTAGCAGAGATGTTCAACACATGCCCAAAACACTCTTCAAGCTTTAAAGTTTAAGCTCAAGTGCGAAAGTGTTTTCCAGACCCACCGAAGAATGCATTTTGGTTTACTTGTTGATAGTTGTGTTCCCACCGAATAAAGCCAAAAAAAAAAAGAAAAGAAAAGAAAAGCAAAATCATAGTATTGAGAGAGACTGCCTTCAATCACGCTGAAGTAGTTTTACACTACCCCAAGAGAGAGAGAGAGAGAGAGACTTGACCTCTATGCATATAATATATTATATAATATTTATTTGATCTTTAAAATGAAAATTAATTTCGAAAGAAACAAACAAACTTGAATGTTTGTAATCAACTTTTGATCAACAATTTCTTAAAAGTAATTTCAAAACTTCTTCGTCCACTATTTGAAGTAAAAATATTAAAAATAGGACATTACTTTAGATTTTGTAGATTATATGGAGACTGATTCAAATTGAGTTACGGATTTCCAAAAAGTTACATTCATTCCAAAAAGCAACTTGTAATATTTTTGAAATTTTTTTATATTGTATTTGTTAAAACTAATTTCAAAACACTTTACCACACCAATTGCAATAGAAATGCTAGAAAAAGGGGAACCTTCTTTTAGATATTACAGATAATAAAAGACACTGATTCAAACTGAGTAATATCATTCCAAAAGTTGATGTACAAAACTGACTGGGAAAGGTATAGTCTAATTGGAAAACAAACTTGGAAGATCTACACATATAAATTTTTAATTGAAACTATTTTCAAAACACTTTCATCTACTAATTGCAATAAAAATGTTTGAAAAAGCGGAACTTACTTTTAGATGTTGCAGATAATATAGGAGACTGATTCAAACTGAGTAATATCTTTCCAAAAGTTGATGTACAAAACTAACTGGGAAAGATATAGTAATTGTCTAACTGGACAACAAACTTGGAAGATTTATTTCATTAAATCTAATTCCAAATCACTTTCGTCTACTAATTGGAACAGAAATATTAGAACAATAGTAACTTTCTTTTAGATAATGCAGATTTAGTACAAAACTGAAATATATATTTTGTAAATTTTATATTTGTTTTAGGTTTTCCATTCATAATCGTTGACCAAACATCTGATTGTAGATAATGTACTCTTTTTTTGTAGAGTATACAAAGCAACCGTAGCAAATAGGTTGAGGAAACATGCGCACAAGCCTAGAGAATTCACATGATGATCGTTAGTTGGTGGTGTTATTGGTGTTGTTGTTGCTGTTGCTGTTGCTGCTGCTGCTGTTGATGGTGGGTAAAGGTAATTAAAACTACCAGCAACTGCAAGCAGCAACTGCATTCGGTGGGTGCTAAAAGAAAGAAGAGAGTAGAGATACAGATTGGTGGGAGTAGGCAGGCGACCCCCAAAAGATTGAATAGAAGTGCAAAGAAGATCGTAACATGGAAGCGCAAAGTTTCTCTACGCTGTGGAAAAATGTTTAATGTATCTTTTAGCTTGGTCTTTGTGGATGGGAAGAGGTGTTACTGTTGCCGTTGTTGTTGGTTGGTAGATGCCGTTTTCAATTAAGTGTGTTGGCAGTTGTGTTGTGTGTGTAGTTGGGTGTGTGTGGGAAATATGTGCAGCTACTCAATGGTCGTTTCTCGTTCATTCATTCTCTCTAGCCCCCCATCTCGGTCATTGAGTGTGTTTAGCATAAAATGCAAGCATATAATTCCATTGTCTTTATGTGAAATTTTTCTTCATGCTGCATTCTTTTGCTGGGATTTGAAAATTCTTTATAATTTAATAAGAGAGAGGGAGAGAAATTCCACAAGACTTTACGACCTTATAATACATACCATAAGTCTCAATGGGGTAAAAATTATACAAATTGTTTTTACGTGGGGGATGGTTTCATTCACAGTCAAAAAGAAAATCATTCTTGATTGGAAAATCCAATGCGAAAATGTAATATGCAAATTTTCTTTAAAGAACACAAAAGAAAGAAAAAGGTTGCGTGTCAAGTAGCATTCTTGTTTAATTTTGTTGTCAGGAACATTAATTAAATAAATATATGTTTTTTTAATGAAGGTTGGCATATATTTTAAAATTAATAAAGAAAGTTTGGGTTAAGGTTTCTCATTAGTCTATTGTTCGGGGAAAAGTTCTTTCAAAGAGAGTAAGATTTATAAGAAAAAAAATTTTCATAATTTTATCATTTAATAATTTAGAATAAGAAGTTTTCTTTTAATAATTTAGATTAATAAGTTGTCTTAAAAATTTGCCAAAGTAATAACTTTCTTTGTTAATTGACAATTGTACAATAATTGCTTTGGTTTTTTATATAATTTTTCGAAAACAAATTCTTTTAAACTTTTATAACTACGTAAAATTGCTTAAACTATATATGTTTATATTCATATGCAAAATCTGTTGTCATGGTAATGCATATGTTATACAATTTTGTAATATTATAATATCTATACTTAGGTCTATCTATTTCAATTTGGTTTTAGTATAGACCAAAAGCACCCTCAATTTGTGACCAACTATAAACAAGCTGCAATTGAACATTATACAACAGAAACTATGGGGGGAATTAACTTTGACTTTGACGTAGTTGTTATATACCCTTCAATATTAGAATCATATGAGAGTAAGAGAAAAGGTTTTGTTTTGATATAGAAGGAAAGAATGGTCTGCTTACTAAAATGTGTGATATAGAATACTATTTGATTGGAAAATTATATATATTTTGAATGTCACAGAATGATGGGTGGGTGATGTTTTTGGGATCAGATAGCTCAGGATCAGGAGAAGATATGTAAGTATGTCGATATCTTCATTTGTTAATAATTGCCCTCTCTTCTGCCGCTGATGTAGAATTGAAAATCTTCAGCTTTGGTCTAGTTTATGTCAATTTTTTCAGTGAATTTAACTTTTTTACAGTGAAAGTAAAACAATTCCTAGAATCAAGATAAAGTCTCTTATGACTAAAGTCCTTTCTTTATCAGATCGCTAATGATTATATGATATAGTAGATAGATTAAAAAACTGTTCGGTTTCATGTTTTGCAAAGAAAGAGAATAAGTTAAATTTTAAACCGAACAGTAACAGATAAGTTAAGTTAATAAAGGAGTTCTAGATCAGGTTATATAAGTACTTTATTTATCTATTGTTTTTATTAGTTAATCCTTCTTCAAAGGCTGTATACCCATTTCAATGGTAGTGTATATAATATATCTGCATAAAAATATTTGCTTCGAAAAACAAGAAGGGGGGTTGCTTAGTTTCAAAACCCCATCAAGAGAAATTGCAAGTGTGACACTACAATAAGCATAAATAAAAACAACAAACAATTTAACTATTTTTTTCCGTCAAAAAACAAACAAGAGAAAAACAATTGAAATTGAGTGGCTGCGCGTGCATCGGTGACATTTTCTTCTCCTGCTTTTTTTCCCTTTTGACCTTTGAATGAGTCGATGATGATGGCTTATGCAATTTTTTTTTTTTTTTTAAGGAATTATGCGGAACTCCTGCATATCATATGACAAACAAAGTATTACTTATTATGCAAATATGGTTAATCAACATGATCATGATTATGATGAGAGAGGATGATGATGATGATCAGCATGATATGTCTACGAAATACGAATTGCTTTAGTCTAACCGCAAAGAGGCTTAAGCTAAAACTAATGCCAATGCTCATGCTCGTGACTAACAGACTGACTGAGTGACTGACTGACTTGAAAATATCACAAACTTTGGTTTGTGATTTCCTTCATTTCTGTTTTTGTTGATCTAGGAAATGCCAGTTTTTGTGGTGATTGGTAATCTATATATACAACTATGTTTATATATCTACTACATCTATCCTATATGGGTGAATCATTGCTGTTTGCTCCCCGCTCCACGATACGCTTCGCTGCACTTCAATGCACAAATAAAGGGAAGAAAAAAGTGGCATTTTTAAGGGCTTGGTTATAGACCAATTGTGGCCATAAATAGTCACAATTTCTGTCTACCCTTTTTCATCTCTCTCTCTCTCTCTCTCTCTCTCTCTCTCACAATGCAACTAAAAACACAATTTCGATTTCGATATTTCGCTTTTTTGGGTGCGGTCCCTCCAGCTGAGACAGGGATTTACTTTTTGACAGCTTTTCAAAAAAAAAAAAAGAGGAAATACGAAAAGAGAGGTGGGGGAGGGCTGCTGAGAGATTTGGTCGTAAGAAAAATTAAGTAATTATTGAAAATCAATAATAATGATGGGCTAGGTTATGATCACATTTTAGACAATATTTGACAAGGTCAAAAATATTACCGCAGCATTTGTTAAATCAATACTGGAATGTTATTTTTCTTCTTCTTTTGTAGAGATCGAATGGCAATTGAATCTTTAAAAATAGTTGAGCAATATTTATTGAAAAAAAGTAATGAATCTTTTTGAAAGTTCATAAAAATAATAAATATTTGTCTTAAGAAAAATAATTGTAAAAAATAACGCAACGTTTACTGACAAGGTTTAAATTGTTTTAAAATAGTTTAAATTTCCAAAAAGTTAAATTTTTGTATAAGTTAGTTATACAATTGAAACAACGGAAACTTAGTAACTAATTCACAAATAAATAGGTTACATACTACTACTACTACTACTAGGATCAACTTGTTGGTATACGTTTAGTATCTGAGTTTTCTAAAAACTTTTTGATTTACTATATGTATTATTTAATAGTTGAATCAACTTTGTATACGTTTAATATCTGAGTTCTCTATAAAACTTTTCATTTACTATATACATCACATATTACTCATATTCGTTTCAAATCGGAGTTCATTATAATCATTTTGGTTTACTATATACAGTATAGTTTACTGTGTACAAGATATATAACTTGAATCAGCCATGAATAAGTTTAATATCTGAGTTCTGTGAAAAAAAGCTTTTCGTATACTATATACACTTTATATTAACTTGATATCGGAAGTTCATTATAAACCTTTTCTTTTACTATATGTATGTATTATGTATTATTATTATATCTCTTTGTATTTTTGTATGTTTGTATTGAATAGGCTCAAAAACTTTTGGACCGATTTCAAAATTTCTTTTACCATTATTTAGACGGATTCTTCCGAATCCGTATAGGCTATTTTTTATCCCGGAAAGTAGATAGGATTTTTCGTGGTAGTAAAAATTGTGGAGTAAGTACGAAACGAATATAATATACGCATTGTAATAGTAAATTAACGTATTGTTACTAAGCCACAGCGAAGCGGGGCAAGGTCACTAGTGATATATATACTTGAATTAGTTAAAAATCTGAGTTTTCTAAAAAAAAAAACTTTTCGTGTACTATATAAATAATATATTTTATTAACTTGATTATAAACCTTTTATTTTACTTTATACAATATACATATACATATGTACGACTTAAATTTATATCTCAGTTCTTTACTAACTTCTTGTACACATTTTATATATATTTCATACATTATTAGAAAATTTCCCAATGGACGTTATATCATTAAAAGTCTACGATAACAGTTCAATGTGTAGTTTGTGGCCTTTTTTTACTGCCATTAAATTTTCTGATTCATTTATAAACTTATTCTTATTTGTTAGTAATGATATATACGTGTATAGAGTATTAACCTAATTATCTAGCATCCGGGTGACTAGTTTTTCTTTCTTTTTTGATAAACTCAATTACTGGTTAAATGACTTTTGAACTTTTAAATGGATTATTTATTATTATACTTTTAGCATGTTCATTGCAAACCGCATTTTATTTATTTTTTATTTTTTTTTTCTTACAACTTATCTATGAAATGTAATTATCATAAAGTCTTTCGGCTAGAGTCGTCGAGCTGTTGTCAGGGCTGCCAAGTCACGTGTAAAAGTCTTTTAGCTAGCCCATATCTATGACAAAAGATAAAACGAAACCATGGCCCAAATTATTGTCATATACAGATAGATAATGTAAGATAATTTCACAATTGTAATTTTAATTCACCGAAAAAAAGGCATGTGAAAAAATATATGAAATGTGAAAAATTAAAAAAGTACACAAAATTTGTCTACAAAAATTAAATCATTGGGCTAATAGGTTTGACCTTGTCTGTAATACAAATGATACTAAATAATAATCTTTTGAATTATTTATTATTATTTATAACTGAAAACAAACAGTAAAGAGTAAAGCAAAGGTAGAATTTAGTATCTAGAAAGATTGGGATAGCTTAAAAGATCTAAAATCGATAATTAACAGCTAATTTATTTGTTATTGTAAGAAGTTATTAAACTTAAAAGGAGAAGTGTATAATACTTGCTTTTAGGGTTTAGTTCTTGAGTAATATAAGTTCTTATTTGCTTGAAATTTAAAAGAATTTTTCAAGTACAATATGGAATTAAGACAAACCATGTTAAAAGTTCTCGATAAAAGTTTGTATACATTAATCCCAACTGTTTCGGAGGCCTTTTATGCAGATTATATTTTGCTTTACAAAATATGGTTTACAAAAATTCTTTGCAAGTTTGAGAACATGACTAGTTTTCTTATCAATAGACTTTGATGTCGATTATTACAAAACACTTTTTTTTAACGCTAGAACCAGTTGAGAATTACAACTAAATGTGGCGAAAAATAGAACAACTCTCTTGCAATATCAGATTTCCCTTTTTGTTGTATATTGGTTTCTTTTTATCATCCAACTAAAAATTTCAAATATCTAAAATCGTACAGTTGTATACGCTTGCTTCTCGGTAAAACCAATATACCCATTTTTACTAGCCAGTTTCAAATGTCAGTTTAATCATCACAACAACACACAACATTCCCTTTTCAAATCATTACAAATATATTTATATATACTATTTCTCTCTCATGAGCAATTAAGCAATGCAAACTTTGGTCTCTGTTTTTTGTTTTGCCGATCAGAGCAAATATTACATTATGGGTGGGAGAGGGGTTGGAGAGAAGTTCAAATAAGTGTGGACAATTATTTGCCTGAAATGAAACACCAACAGTTTTTGTATTTGTGTGTGTTTTTCCTTCAAAGAGTGTGACTCAAGTTCTGGCTATAACAGTAGAAGAAAAAAAAAAAAGTAATAGCATTTTTCATTATTTTTCTTTTTTCTGTTTGCCTTGGTTTTTGGTTTTTTTTAGAGCGTGAACAGCTGCTGCTGTTTCTGTTACTGGAACTGAAGCTACCTGTTCCATTTAGTTAACTGGCCCGCCTGTACTTTTATGGGTTCGTTTGTACCTTATGCTCCAGTAGCAGCAACAACATCAACAACATCAACAGCAGCAGCAGCAGCAACGGCAGCAAATGTTGCAAGTGTTGTGCTGCTGCTGCTGCTGCTGTGACTCCAAAAAACAATGGCAACTCTGCCACTGCCTTCGTTTCTGGTTGTGCTGTTGGCTCTGACTCTTGGCGACTTGGTTGACTGCCTCTCGGCCGCCGTTTGTTTTATGCTCCGTCTGGCTTAGACTCTTTTGGGGGCCCTCTCTGGTTCTCTGATTCTCTGATTGTTGCTGCTGCTGCTGCCGCTGTCCGGATGGCCATGGTCTATGCCTATTGCTACGCATTTGTAATAAGCGGAACATGTTGCCGCCACAGTGGTTGAAAATTTACTTGAAAATCATAATTCTACTTCCTTCTTTATCTTAATAAAGAACTTTTAGGTAAAAAATTCTAAAAAAAAAAGCATTTAACCTTTGATTTTGATAAGTTTACCTTTTGGTTTTGAACCATCTCTGTAATTTTCTAGTTCCGAATCGATTTCTAAAGTTAACAAATTTAAACAATTTTGAAAAAGAAAACTATTCCCAAAACATACTTGAATAAGAATTTTCAGTATTTCCTCAAATATTAGGTTAAGTTGTTGAAAGTTTTGAAACTAAACCTTACCAAAATGTGTCGAAATTTTGAAGTAATGTTTCTATATTTCTATATTTAGTTTCGATAAAAAAAATTTTAGCTAAACCTTTCCAAAATATTTCGAAATTTTTAGATATTGTCCCATTCCTACATTTCTATATTTAGTTTTGATAAAGAAAATTTTAACTAAATCTTTCCAAAATATATCAAAATTTTTCAGTCTTCTCCGATTTCTAAATTTCCATATTAAGTTTCGATAAGGAAAATTGTATGGCATAAAGTTTTTTAAATCTTATTTAGAAAATGAAAATGAAAAAATTCTGAAATGTTATGTTAATTAAATATTGCAAAATTTAAATCAGTTTGAAAATATTGGTATAAAGAAGCTAGTTTGAAAATACATCTTTTAAATTCCAAAAAGTTTAAAATATGTATATATTAACTGAATACAACAGTTTAAGCTCAATAAAAAACAATGAAACATAAGATGGAGATTAAAATCAAACTTTTCAGCTATAAAACAAATTAAAAATTGTGAACTTTCATGACCTTGGTTATAATTGAACTCTCTATTATTATTTGCTTATAAACACTGAATTTAATCAACCATAAAGAGTTAAAGCGAAATGAAATAAACAATTAATCAATAATCAATTGATCTTTGTGCAAAGTAAAAAGTTCTTAAAAAAGAACATAAAAACAGTGACACATAAAATTGGATACTCCAGTTCTAAACATTGGCTATTATATAGCTTACCATTAGTTAACATTAATTTATTTGTTGAGACCAGTGTGCTTGACGCTCGATTCCTCGCATCATTATCATTTCCATCATTATCATCGACATCGTTCAAGCATTGCAGCACATTGTTCTATAGAATCAATCAATTGCTGTGGCAGGCACCAGAACTGCCACGACGAACGATGACAACGCGCACGACGTCAACATAAAAGTGTCGATCAACTAAATGTTGTCGGCCAGCCTAGTAGAAGATGTTGTTGAATAGGTAAAGAGGAGAAGAGGTAAGAACTGAGGCAGTAGGAGGAGGAGTTGGTGGAGTGGTGGGCAACTTCATGGCTGGTTGCCTGACTGCCAGACGACTGACTTCTTTTTTTTTGTTTTTTGTTTTTTTGAGTTGGTTCCTGGTGCCGATACTTTTGCAGCAATTGTAGATACTGTAATTGCATGCGCCGTGTGAGGCGGCTATAGAAAGACAGCAGCAGCAACAACAACAACAACAAAAACCCCAAGAGAAAGACAATGACCCGGCATCGGCCGCCACAATGATGAGCAGTAGAAAAAGCAGAACTTACATTCAAAACCCCTTTCGGTTTTTTTGTTTTTGGCTTTTCGGCACCTAAACAAACAAACATTTGAAGGTAAATTGAATGCATGTCAATATTTGATACTTGGCAACCGATTCAATGACCGTTAGGCAAACAATATATCTATCTAGCTATAGTATAGTATTTAGAAAGAAGGAAGGGAAAGGAAAAAAAACCCTATGCACAAAAGAAAGGCATGAAACTTTTCGAGTGTGTCCAACACTTGAAATTAGAATAATGCATCTGCATTGGATTGGACGACTGTGTGGGAACTGCTGCACATCTAATGCTGATTCTGTCTCACAATGAAGCCATAATTCTTTTTACCTGGACGTGATAAAGGACTCATTAAAACATCACTTCAATGGGGCAGCCTCCAAATTCAAAGTCTTCACCATGGACTTGACTTGCACACACGCTAGAGATAGATAAAGAGAAAGAAAGAGAAGAGGGGGGTAAAAAGAAGTTAGCGGAAGACTCTCGCTCACTTGTTCAATTGCTTTGCCACTTTAAGGCCTACAACAGCAATAACAAAACTCCAAAAACTCGAACCAGTCTTTTGCCTAAGGGATACTCTATATAGAAATATGCACTTGCAATCACAAAACATATCTCAGAGTTCAAAGATCGTTAATTTTTTTTTTAGTAATTGTAGCAAAATAGAAAAATCAAATAGTGCAAAAGTAATATAAAGTTTAATTACTAGTTTTTTTTTTATAGTTTTCTGCTTTCAAGCATAAATCATTTTGGGTTCATATAACTGCAAATTTTATTAGTTTTTCAAATTACTGCAATAAATTTTTTTGGCAGTATACGAAAAATTCTTGAAATATTTCAATAAATTTAACACTAATTTTAATGGCCATAGAAGTATTGAAAAAGTTGTATGAGTAACAAATACATATTTTAGTTTATTTTATGTAAAATAGAAATATATTTCTTCTTTTTTTACGGTTTTTCGGTAAATTTTTATGCTCTACCAGCTGTATTCCCTTATTTCGTTGCATTTAATTGTAATTCCCAACTAGTTTTGGCACTAATGTCTTGAAAAGGCATTAAAAATCTGAGATTTTGTAGTCCAAGAATGCTTTTTCCAGATGTAATAATAAATACTTACTTATTACTTAGAAGTACTTGCAATTTTACCCAGTGAAACTTTACAAAAGTATTCAAAGTGTTCTTCTCCAGAACAATGTCAAATATGTACTTGGTAATTAGTTTGGTATTTCATGAAGAATTTTAAACCACTTGAGTAAATACAGATGTTAACATTAATACACAAAGTTCTAATCATTGAACATTTGCAATAGGACTTAAATAATTACATATTTGTAATGAGTAATTTAATTATTACTAAAGATAGTCTCTAGCCCATATGTATATTGTTTTCTAAACACTTTTTACCTACATAAATTTTAATTTTATATGTTTTCATGTCTTTGTTATTATAGAGAGAAGTGTATTCAAGTATTTACATATCTAGTTTTAAGTCCTCTTCCTTTGCCTCTTTCTTCCTCCCCCCTCACTTTGGCATGTCTTTTGCTTCTGCTTTGAGCTTGGCTCCTTCTGGCATTGCATATAGGTATCTGTATGTGTGTATGTATATGGAAAACAAGTCTTGAGGCTGGACTTAAAGACTAACAGTTACTTTTCCTATATACAAACATATATCTATGCTCTTCTCCTCTAGCTCTTTTTTTTGGGATGGAGGAACTGAAGCCACTGGCTCTTTGGTGGTGGTTCTGGTGCTGGTGCCTGTCATGGGAAACTGTTAAGAGTTAGAGGCGGCAGTGGTGGTGGTGATGATGATGCTGGTGGTTTCTAGTCACGAATTTTTCCATCCCATTCTATGCAATAGCCGCCCATTCTATTCTAGTGTAACCATTTGCCTGTATTCCAGGCAACGGATTTACTGGGTAGGCTTGCCGCCAATTCATAAGCTCTCCAAGAGTCCAAGAGTTTTTTTTTTCTGCGAGTATTTCAATTTCTGTGTTGTCTGTACTTACGGTACTTGAGCCAATTACCCAATTAAACCGCCAAAACCATTTTGTGCAATCTCATCGTCGCCTTTGCCATACCTCGCCCTCCTCGTGTCTTTGTCTCTCTCCCTAAAAGAGCAGAGAGTAGAAAAATATTGATATATAGCATTTTGTGTTGGTTACTTTAGCCCCTTCTGGCTATTTCTTTGATTTTGACTTTGATTTTTTATTTTTTTTTTTTTTTGATTTTGATTTCGAGTCATGTTATTATTGTTGTTGTTCTTGTCTTGTTGTTATTGTTCGTTCTATCTTAGAGGCGTGTACAATTAGCGGTGCGGTGGGTTCCCGTTATAATGCTGTTAGGGATTATGTTTGGGTCAAGCATTAGTGTTTTGCCAAACTCTGAGAACCAAACGAAAAAAATAACTTGTTTAAGCGATTATTTTTTTTTTTTTTTTTATTGTGCCTTGCTAGATAGATAGCCATCGCCCAGATTGATCTTGAACTGAAACCGGAACTGCATTTATGAAACATTGATTGAAGTTTGATAGAAGTTTCTAATGGGTTGGGCCCTCAAAGAAAAAAAAAAATAAGCGACATAAGGAGGCTAAGAGGCATTTTGCCAAATTGTGTGGGAATGGGAACGACAAACATAAATTGAGTTTGACTGATTGATAGCTCATTGACAAGAAATGTAATGTAATAAGGCTTTTCGGATTTTGGATTACTTAGAGGATTGTTGAAAAAGTGATTTAGAAATATTTAAGTTTTTTTTTTTTAAAACATATAGAAGACAAACCTATGCATGTTTGTTCTGATTTAAGTTAGATCTTTTTCAAATGAAGCTGTAGAATTTTCTTTTGATTATAAAGTCATTTAAACTATGATCATTTGCCTTTTCTATTTAATTTGACTTTGTAAAAATTTACTTAAAATCATTTTTAAATCAAAATGTTATGCTAGAAAAGTTTAAGATCGTCGTGAAACTTGCTAAACTAGAAATGTTTAATAACAAATGAAAACTAATTTGGATTAAAATCTCTTAATTTAGTTTTTCCTTAAACATATTTAGCTTATTATATGTATATACATGGTCTTAAATACGCAAAGGAAAGCTTTCGATTCCTTCCCTAAAGATTTGAAATAGTTTATTCTATTTACTTCTTTTATCTATAAAATTCAACAATTCATGCACATAACTACCATTCCTTATGATCCTCTATTGTTAAGGGGGAAAAAAAAACGTAAGAAAAACCTTAAAAAATATTACAAGAAGAAAAGTTCTTTGTCTCTGCCCACTTGTCTTGACCATTTGCCATGGGTTAAACCAACCATTCGTAGACCAACTTGTGGTGGTAACTGGCAATTGTCAATGTTTTGCTGTCTGCTATCAGAATTCACATTTTATGCAATTGTTTCCATAGAAAGAATGCCCCATACAAGTAGCAATTCTATACTATTCCTCCCCTCCTCCCTCCCTGCACCTATTACTTCCTCCATTACTATCTGGTGGTGGTCAGTCGTGATCGGAAGGGGTGGGAGGAGGGAAAAAATGCGACGCCAATGTAAAGCAGCTTGGGGATTGGCGACAACGATTAAAATCTCTGGGGAGACAATGAGAGAGCAAACTGGGAAATATATTGTAGTTTTGTGTTGTTGTTGTTCTTTTTGCCACACAAAAAGGTTTAGTTTGGACTCTATCTCTCTCTCTCTCTCTCTCTTTGTCTCTTGGCAAACCATTAAGCACTTTACATTCAACGTGGCAAGATCAAAGTGACTAAAAAACAGAGAGGAGAAGCAAAAGCAACAGAAAAAAAAAACAAAATTGTACTGAAATTTATGGCCTCAGATATCCAAGAGATACAAGATGCAAGATGCAGACTGGAGGCTAGACCTGGACAACGCCAGCAACAACAACAACAACAATACAAAAACTACAACATTTTGCCGGTTGCTGACCAACAACAGGCTGAAGCAGGTTATACAATTTTAGATTTTCCAGTTTCTTTTTCTTTCCATACTTGCAAACTCTTTTTTTTTTGTAAAGGCAAAGGAGTTTCAGAGAAGTGAGAGAAGAGAGGGGGGCTCTATGCTAAGGTAAGGTGATTGAATAGAGTGGGTAAGGGGGGTTGGAGGGGGGAGAGGGGGAATTGCCTCCAATGAGTATGCATGTTTGACCCAAATTCAAGACACAAGTTAAACAAGAGAAAGAAATATGAATATTTCACTCAAGATAGATGCATACAACCACATGCACTTTACACTGTTCAAAAAAAGAGGTATATAAACTAGATAAAATGGAAGAATGTCTTTGGCAAGGTTTGAGAAAAGGCTTGATAAAGTTCTATAAACAAAGTTTAAATATCGATTTTATATTAGGCAAGCCTTTAAAAGTTCCAAAAGGGAACTTTTAATCAACTTAGAAATAAGATATTGCTAGAACGAATTATGATAATGTACCAGCAGTAATACACTAATGTCATTAAGTAAATTGGGAATTAACTTATCGATTTTTATTACCATATTCTTCTAGTAAAAAATCAGATATAAATGAATTATAATAATGTACCCAGAAGAAGCAAACTAAGAAGTCATTAAACTAATTGAGAATTACCTTTTCGAATTGATTATGATAATTCTTAACAAATATCTTCAATTATTAACTTTATTTTCATTTCTTTCAGTGTATAAGCATAGATAGCATGTTATATGGTCATATCATAATTACTTACATTCTCAGTTTTATCGTAGCCAAGGTGTCGTCGTCTTCTTGTCAGGTCTTGTCTGTCATGCTCGCAAGGGGGAAAGTGAATGGGAATGAAGAAAAAAAACTCTATTTCAAATTATATTTTGTATCTAAACACAATGTCTTGAAATAATATTTGCACACTATATACTATATACATTATGATTATCTACCCTTTACCACCTGCACTCATTTTTCTATCCATATTCCGTCTACTCCACTTTTTTTTTGTGTCTTTCTCTCAGACTTGTGTTTGCCTCTGCTCTCTCTCTCTCTCTCTCTTTGGTTTTGTGTTTGTTTCGGCACAGACGTGCGAACTGGGTTAATTTCCTATATATATATAAATAAATAGATATATCCATTATGTTTTGAAAATGATGATAGTATTATGTTCCCACAATTGCCCAAGCGCCGCATTGCACAAAATGAGTAATAATAAAAATAATCGTAATAAGATATACATACATATAAATTTTTTGCAGTATTTTAACCTCTTTTTTTTCGATTGCAGTGACAAAGAAATTGAAATTATCTATCAAAACCAAGTTCTTTACCCCCCAAGCACTCCCAGGTGCTGCTGCAACCCCTTTGTATAATAAACATAAACTTCATTTAATATACCGCCGCACCTCCGTTCCGATTTGTGTCTTGCTTCTACTGCCTGCCTCCAGTTCCTTCCTTCCAAAATTGTGAATCAGCGCAAAATTCGCAAATTTCGAATAAAGTGGGGGAAAAAAAGAGCAACCCATAGAGCTTGGCTGGCAACAACGAGGTCAGACAAAAGGTTAAACTGACAAGATTGACAAGGCACACCACCGCCAAATAAAATGGCGACGACATGGACATGGAGTCTCATAGTGTGGCCCTAACCGGGCATAGGGAGGCAGAGATGGAGGTGTTTTGTGGATGGTCGGATTTGGAGAGTTTGTGTGTGTGTGTGTGTGTGTAGTTAGTTCCCCATGGCGACTCTCCTCCATTTCGAAACTAGCGCTCGTATAATTGCCGCATTGCATGTTTTCAACTTTGATATTATTGAAAATAGTTGCGCGCTCGGTTTAGTTTTTTTTTCCTTTTGTTGTGGTGAGAAAATTTGCAAAAAAAAAAAAAAAAACATTTTTTTGGGCCGGGTCTCTCTTTTTAGTCTAGGGTGTGTTTTTCTATACTATTTTAACTTTAATGGATATGCAAAAAAAACAACAACAAATGGAAGTAAAGAGCCCCTTTGGTATTTGAGACTCTACTACTACCTTTGAGTTTCATCTAGTTTTTAGTTACTGTTCTGCCTTTTGCACTAATTGCCTTGGGAACCTGCACAAAAGATCTTTAGGAAAAGGTTTCCCTGATGGTCTGGTTTCCCCTGTTTGTTTTCTAGCAAATGGGTTGACTACTTATTACATGGAACTTGGAATGAAAATACACAACTTTTAGATTTTATATGGAAAAAGTCAGCCAAAGGGGTCACTCTGAAATTGACATTTATGTTAATGGCATTTGGTAGAAATTCCTTTAAATCGTTTTTAATGTTAAATTGGCTTTTTTTATTTCTAAGGTGAAGACAAGTTTACATTTAATACTATTTATATCTACATTACTTTATATACTGAGGATAGATTTATTATTATCTGCAAAGTGAAATGGATACTTTTTGGTACTTAAATTGTCTTTACACAAAAATCCCATTATCATTAATTAGTTTGACATTTAGAAAACAACTACCAAACCCCAATACTTAAAAAAAAGCTATCCTTATAGCCTTGTCTTTGCGGTAAAATAAATATAAAAAATTTTAGGTTGAATTAAAAGGTTTTTTTTTGTCTTATGGCAGCTTTTGTTTAGTAAAAGTTTTCACCTTAGTTGGCAATAAATCGGACTTACATAAATCACATTTCGTTCGAAATACTCAAAATATTTTTCTCCCAGTGCATCATTTGGTATATGAAATTCTGAAAACAATAATTTGGGTGACAAGTTTTAAAAGTAATTTGTGATCTAGACACGTAATGCAGAAGTAATTACTTCTGATGAAGATACATTTCTCATTTGCTCTTCATATATTTTTGGAAATTCTGAGAATTGAAACTAAATAAATTTTTGAAATCAAGTAAGAAATCTTAAAACAAATGTCACATTAACACGTCTACTTGTAGCAAATATTCAAGAATATATTATTTGAGAACACTGAAAGTAGGGTATTATATTATTCTCTTTAAAGAAGACAGGAAGAAGGGTATTAGTCCATCTGCAAGCGTACTTTAGATTTTTTTTCAACTTTTTTCCATAATTTTTTCTACCATTAATTATAATGTCTCTTTTTCTTCTCACAACTCAACCAACTATGCAATTCTTTTGCAAATGATGTAAGGGACAAACTGTTGCAGAAGGGGCAAAAAAAAAAACCAAAACACTAGCAAAAAGTGGGAAGCATTTAGCTGCCATTTGGTTGCCTTGCCTGGTTGACAACCTCCAATCTCCACCTGACATCATCTCTAACTCTGCCATCTTCGTCTCTCTTTCTGTCTCTCTGTCTACATTTTAGTTGTGGAAATGCCAGTCACCTAGCAAGTGAATCGAATGCACAGCTGTCACAATGTTTCTTCTCTTATATTTCATTTTTTTTTTTTTTTATTTTATCATTTAATTTTCATAATAAAAATGAAATCATGTGAACAACAATAAAGAGGGAGCGACAGAGAGAGAGATGGTAGGGAGAAGGGAACATGCAGGAGTATATGATATATTCGTTGGATTTTGTGAGAGATTTTGACGGCTGCGTGGGTGTAGTTTTATTTGATCGAGTTTGACTTTTTTTGAGGTTTGGCTACTCTACACAGAGTAAGCCTAAAAATAACGCAATAACCGCAGCAGCAGCAGCTGCAAATTATTATTTAACGGCTTCTTCAGTACGGTTTTAGATGTCTTTTTTTTTTTTTGGGGTTTTTTAACACTTGGCCAAGTGTTTTTCTTCTTTTTTTTCGCCAACGCCAAAAAGCAAAAGTGAAAGTGAAACAACTGCACTTGGGCGCGTTGAAGAGTAGTTGCACCTGAACTCTAACTTTAACGCCAACCTGCCACTACCTCGTCCTACCCCTACTCCTCCTTCGCAACAACAACACCAACAATTAGTGTTTAGTTTAAGTTTTCTACGAAATCAACTTCCACCAACTCCAATTAGAGTGTCAGTTTAATGAACTACTCGGAACAGAGAGACAGCGACCCTAGGACCAGGCAAAGAGACAATCAAATGCCAAAAGAGGGAAGTCGCTCTTAATATATATAGCAACAAGTTGCATATATCTATATACATACATCCACTTGAACTCGAACTCGCAGACGTCCTTAACCTTTGCCTTATTTTAATGGGAATCTTTTAATATGACTTGTATTTGTTCAATTATTTTATTTATTTTTTCTTTTTTTTTTTTTTATTGCAGATTATTGGCGAACTGGTAACAATTGTTTATACCGCTTTGGATTACAATTTGCCAGAGGATGAGGAATGCCAATTGTCACAGGAACTCAACAGTTTATTCAACTATATGACAGCAGATGGTGAGTTTGAATAATAAATTATATAATTGTGATAGATTAATAGAATAAAAATAGTAGATATTGCAAATTTTTGAAAAGAGGTCTTGTGAAGCTAGAATATATATTAGAATGCATTAAACCTGGAATCAAAGACAGGAAATTAGCATTCAAAATAGAACTCCATCTATACATTTCTTACAATTTCAAATATCAATTGATGTGCTCACTCTTTTGCTAGCTAAAAAAATTGTTAAAAATATATTAAAAATATTCTTTCTATTACATCAACTTACACAGATAAACATTGTGAAATAGTTTTGTTTTTTGTTCTCACAATTAAATTAGAAATAAGTCTCGGAAAGGCGATAAAGGGGGCATTACATCCAAACGTTTTGGAAGGTCATAAAAAATCCCCTGATATCGTCTGAGTAAAAGAACATTACAAGAATCCCCTTATGATATCAGCTTCCAGAATATATGTTAATTATATTCCGATTTCAATGTCAATTGAAATCTTCTTAAATGAATCACATAAAATTGTGATAAATTGATTTATGTACATACATTTATATATATTTATGTGATTTTTTTAAATATATTTTCTTATATATATTTTATATTTTCAGAGAATGACGAAGACTGCATTGATGAGGGCATTGACGAGGGCGATAAGCGCTGGGATGATGAAACCGAGGAAGAGCGAAATCATACCAAAGAACTAGACTATATAATCGAGGTAAGTGTAAAAGTATATCTATATAAGATTTGACCTACATCGGAAAGAAGATAATACATATTAAAAGAATGGTATCTATGAACAGAATGAATACTTATCTATAAGATGTATCCTCTGAAAGGCTCATTTTTCATGCATCCCACATGACTCAATTTCGATTTTTGTTTTATTTTCCCCCATTCCTGTCGTTTTTTTTTTTCTTCTCTTTCTCTCATGACCTTTTGACCAGGTATAGTAGTGTAGAGTATAGTTTCTTTTTTCGCTCTGTATGCAACTCTGTATAGAAACTTGTTTCTACCAGTCGTCAGCAGCAATAAGAAACGGGTAAATGTATCTATTAGATACTTGTTGTTGTATATCTATAACGGCCGCTGCTAACCACATAAACTGGCTCAAATTGGCCCCGGGTTCTAGATCAAGATTTCAAATTGCAACTCGATTACACTTTGTGGCATATTAAATAACCGAAATAACCATAACCACAATTTCGTAATAGGAAATCACAAATCACAACAGTATAGAGATCGATCTATAGATCAAGCCCAGATCAATTCAAATTGTATCTTTATCTCCCTCTCCCTCTACCTCTCGAATTTCACAGCCAAATGCGTTGTAGGAATTTCATGTTGAAGAAGAGCAAGTGCATCCGCAATAAGATCGATTTGGATCGTATCGGATAATTTAGCTAACTTTGGCATTGAGGCGTGTGATAAACAACACTTTGTCTTGCTTCAATGAACCAGCTAGATGAGAGATAGAGGAGAAGCAGCAGACAGAAGGAGGCAGCAGTGTAGGATGAATTGAGGTTCAACATAAGATGAAGAAGATGACGATGACGAAGATGGTGGTAATGGTGGGGGAGAAGCAAACCTTGTCTAATGAGCCACTTTATAGAATTGACACATTGCTGTCAAGCTACACTGAGCACATACCGCGCGCCGCTATACTACTGTTCTCCTTCAACATGCCTCTTCCTCCCTCTCTCTCCCTCTGACTACTTATGTTGTGCAATTTTTTCCACTTGTCTGACTTTTCTAGCATATCAATGGAAAAACAAAGCAACAGCCAACTAATGTGAGCAAATTTGCATTTGAAGACTCCTTTTCATGTTGGTTCAGGTGTTATCTATATTCACAAAGAAGGGGAAAAGAAAATATTGGCCTACATTGGCTCTAAAAGATACATGTATATTACTAACTGCAATTTGTTGAAATTTTAACATGATTGAAAACTTTTCGCTTATTTATAGATTAACTTTTGTTTTACCAAAACCTGTCATCAGTTAAAAAAGAGATTTTAATTGGAATAATTTAAGCACAAACTTTTATTTAAAAATGATTCTTCTTCGTGCTTGGTTCTGTGTTCTAATGTGAAATGATTTTGAATTCAAATATGGAATGTAGTTTGTTTTTAATTTATTATTTTATCTGAAATTTGTATTCACTCCACTCTGAAAATTTGTTCCCTGTAAGTAAAAGTTCAAAGCTGTTTTCTACAATTAGTGTTAAAATGGAACTCCCATTATTTGTTTCCCGCTTAGTTGAACTAGTGAATCATTTGAAAGACTTTGTGATGTAAAACTTCTTTAGTTGACTAAACTCCTGAAATTACGAATCATCGAGAGTCTACTTTATATAGACAGATAGCTAAATAGATAAAAAAAATTGATAGTAGATAGACAAACAGAAAAATAGATAGATAGGAAGATAGATAAGTAGAAAGATATATAGATACATAGAAAGATATAATTAACGATAAATAAATAAATGGATACATATATTGACATATGGATGGGATGGGTAGATAGATAGAAATTTAGACAGATATATGGAAAGATACATATCTAGATAGGCGGATAGAGTGAGATGGATTTAATAAAATATAGTTAGATAGATAGACAGATAAATAGATACATAGAAAGATATATGAAATAGACATAGATATAGATAGATATATAGATAGAGAGATAGATGGATAGATAGATATATGAGTAGACATAGATATATATAGATGGATAGATAGATAGATAGATAGATAGATAGATAGATGGAAAGATAGATAGATAGATGCATAGAAAGTAGGAAGTATAGTTAGATGGATAGATAGATGAATAGATAGATGGATGGATAGATGGATGGATAGATGGATAGATGGATAGATAGATGGATGGATAGATAGATATATAAATAAATAGATAAATATTTTGAATATTTTTAGTTGCTACTGATCGGGGTAAATATTTATATAAAATATAAATATTTCAAAAATAACCTAGAACAAATTTGCTCCAGGATGAACCTAAGCAACAGCTTACAATGGAATAACACATGATATATAATTATAACACTACAAAGAGTCTCAGTTAAAGATTATAGGTAAGATCTAGAGTTACTTTAGCAATTCCCCAACTTTCCCCAGTGTGTGTAAAAAAGTGTTAAAAAGATTTATTTCCTATTTTGCAATTAAATGTAAAAAAAAGTTTATTATATAACATAAATATTGCTATGCGTCTTTTTATAGCTGAAACGTTTATCAGTTAAATTTATTGCATCCACCATAAATGTATATATTTAATATATTATAAAAAATTTATAACTTTCAATGATCATAAATTGTTTTTGTTTTTTTTTTGTTTTTAATATCCTTTTTTTCTTTTTTGCAGACCTGCAGAAATCACATTGAGCCCGCTTTACCTGAGAATCATTATAAGGCCGTTTGTCGTGCTTTGGTTACCGAAACAATTGAATTACGCATTTTTCTGCAACAAGTTCTAAACAATGGCAAGTTTACTTTTGCTTTAAATTTATTTATTTATTTATTTATTTTGTTTTTGTCATTCTTTTCAATTAGGAGCCGAGAAACTAATCAAAGCATCGGAATCATCTCAAACCACTCAACAAGAATTGGCGAAGCTGGGCTTCAATGATTGGGTAAGTTGATTTTATTATGCAATAAAAATACAAACACAACAGTAAAAACTAGAGTAGAAAAGAAACAAAAAAGGAAAGAAAACCACTAATGGAATTTAAAGTGGGCCTACCTCACCTCAGCACCACCAAACAGCCATCAGCCATCAAGTCAGCAGCCACCACGATCATCATCATCAAAAGTGAACTATTTCATGCTCTTAAATGAAATTCACTTTTTTTTTTTCCTTGGTGGTTTTTTAATTTCAATAATTGGCCTGCGGCAAAATCTGCGGCTTCCTCCTAATGAGTTTGCCCCATATATGCGAAAAATTTGACCAATATACACGCATAGAGATATGTACATATATATATATATTTATGGTCGAATATTTGTATTTAATGAAATGACCTTTGCGTCATTGAAAATGTCGAGGCCAGAGCCAAAGGAATCCACTCATCACCTCATACAAACAAACAAACAAAAAAAAAGCACTCGTACTCATTGAGACACACACGCAAATTGGCCAAACACGCAAACTTGCAAACGACAACAGCAAACATTGAAAAAAAAAAAAAATAAATGTGGAGAGCAAAAAATATTATCAAATTAAAACTAGATCTGGTTCAGGCCAAAAACCTGTAAATCATTTGATATAAAACAGAGATAATTTTCGTATGCAAAAAACAAAAGAAAAGAAGTTTATAAAAAACCAGTAAGTTCTACTCCTTAAAACCACAAAGTGCATAAACCTTTTGTATTAAATTAACATGGTCAAATTAATTTGCACTAATTCTGAAGAAAACTTTTAATGAAATAAATAAATATTTCGTCGTCAGGTAGCTCTCGATTGTCAAATACATAAACAAATACTTTTAGTCAAATTGCTTTGGCTTAGCATTTCAATTAATAAGTAAAACTTTTGATTATGCTAAGATTAGAAGAGAAACTCTAAATGTATGATGTAATAAGAAAGAGGATGATTCTGTATAAATTTTAATATTTCTTTCCTATTTTTGTTTCCAACAATTTATTGGCAAATTGTTCCTTTTGCATTGATTGCTTTTAGTTATTTGAAAAATCGAATGATTAAACTTAATGTTTATATTTTTACATGTGCAAACTAGAAAAAAATTTCTGTACATTTTTTTAATACAGTGGACTCTCGTTAATTCAAACCTGCGATAATTCGAACCTCTCTGTAATTCGAAGTTATCACGAGTCCCCTACAAAATCTCTTGATATTTCGAATTTTGTCCATACATTTTCATGCACTCGGTAATTCGAACGAAAAAATCATTGGTACGACGCGGTAATTCGAACTCATATGGTCAAAACCTCGACAATTCAAAGTTTCTTGGTGTGTTAGTAAGAACATTGGCTTTTAACAGTTAAATTAATAATTACGGATGATGAAGAACCATCAATGGTACTAGTAGGTAAAATCAGCGGTGCGAGTTTTTTTGACCGTGTTCAAGTGGATAAAGATGTTGCTCTCTCAGGATCACTAACCGATGGCGAAATTTTATCTTCGACAGATACGAAAGAAAGGAGCAACGATAAAGATGAAGACGATATATCAGAACCTTTTTCAGAGGTGTCAGTTAAGGTAGCAAGAGCCTCATTCGATAACTTACAAAGCTTATGTCTATAAAAATAATGAAACAGCATATGAGACACTTTCTACTTAAGAAAATTATAGAAAAGTCTGAGCAGCAGCAATTTGCTCCAAAACAAACCCGTATAAATTAGTTCTTTTTAAAGATTAATTAATTCACATTATAAATATGTAAAACATTAGCAGTTAAACAAAAACATTTGATAATTCGACGTATTTTTAATTTTCTCTCAAAAATTTCGAACCATTTAATATTTCGAACTCTCGATAATTCGAAATATTTTAAAAGTCCCTTGAATTTCGAATTAACGAAAGTCGACTGTAATAGTAATATTAAAATACATTTATATCAACTAAATAATGTTTACTTCAACTCTTAAAAATGTATCGACTTTAATTTTCAACAAATTTATTTGCCCTTAGCAAGTCCTAACAAGTTTATTAACTTAAATTTTTAACCAATTTATTTACCCTTAGCATTTGATGAGTAAAAACCATAGCAACATTTGTTGCAATATAAAAAGTTTTCATCTTGAAAATCTGTTATAAAAGAAATGAGTTAAAAAGGTTATTAGATAGATAACAAAATATTTGTTTAGTTTCAGTGAGTTTATATTTACAAAGTGCAAATTTACTTTCTGAACAGTACGAAAATTATGATTCATTTTTCAAATATTTTTTCAAATAAAAAGTTCGTATAATTTCCCATATAATAGCAAGCAAAAGATAAAAAGTCATTTTCGCAAATTTTTAATACATTCAGTAAACTTCCCGGCAAAAGTAGGTTAATGAAGCAAAAGATTTTCTTTTAGGAAATTCCAAACAACTTACTTTGCTATAATTTTAACGAACTTTTTGAATATCAAATAATTCAGAGTAATTAAAAAGTTTACATTATTTTGTAATTTCTGTTAATTTTGCTTAATTTCTATAATATAATCACGTCGGTCGGGCAAACGTTCAGAATTCGAAGATTGTTATGGCAGATGAATATTGTTTTTTTCTAAGGGTTTTTCAATAAGATGAAAATTGAAGTTAAAATTATTCCATTGACAAAGAGTTTGCCATCAAACTCATTAGTTAAGGCAAAGAAAATTCAATCACTTCTTCGATCAATTCTTAAAATCTTTTCGTCTTAGGCAGTAAATTTTCTATTTATAACTTCTTTTCTGTCAAATGTTTGGCTATCTAATTTTCACAGTTCAAATGTTGCTACTATCTAGCTGCTCCTAAACACCCCCCTCCCACCCGAGTTTCGTGTTTGTTTTTGTATTTTTTGGCACACGTCAACTTTGCATGTTTGGTAAAGCAAAGCAAAGTGAAAGAAATGGAACCGCAAACATTGAAAATCTTTGCGTGACAGAGGACATATCTATCATCCACATATCTCTCGGGTCTCTCACGCCATAAATGTAATTAAATAAATAGACTATAAATATATATATATATACATACGTATAGCAACGTCTCTATATCTTTTTGCACTTTCTGTTTTCTATGTGTGTGTGTGTGTATGTGTGTTGGCCAATTGCCCAATTAATTCCTCTAGACAGTAGGTGCAATTCCGTAAGTCAATGTAAAGTTTTGATTAAAAATTTTCTTATCTGTATCAGAAAACTTGTTTTGATAACGCGTTTTTATTTTGTTTCTATTGTCTACTAGAATTCTCTGCGTATATTCTGCATTTTGCTTTTGGCTTGATTTTCTTAGTTTTGTTGTCGTCTTTTCTCAGTCTCAGTCAGCACTTTTTATCATTATTGTTTTTATTCTTGGAAACCGAACAGCCTTCAGAATGTCACACGGAATCACCGGAACGACAATAGACTGAAGTTACCCACGCGATATGCGAAGGTTTTTCCAATTTTGGATCTCTGTCTCTCTCTCTAAGCCCTGCAACTCTTTGCTCTGTGTGTGAGTGTGTGTGTGTGGTGGGAGGTCAATTGTTTTATTTTTGATATGAATATATTTACAAACAAATTTCATAAAAGATCTTTCTTATTATGATGCTCACTTTGCATTTGCAACAATTGAATAGACAGATGGACGTATCTAGATCAGCAGTTGGTGGTACAAACATAACAGTATATACATATGTATATATACATATATGTATGTATGTATGCATATGTGTATGCATGTGGTTTTTATGGTATATACACAGTTGAACGCATTTTTGACCCCCTACATAAGACGTTCGTGATTTAAAAAAAATCAGATGAATTCTTTTCTTTTTATAGTTCATTGGGTTTTTATTGGCTTCAAATATATATCATATATCCAATCGATAATTTTAATCCCATATGAAGTCAAGTTCTTTACGATTTGCTAATATTTCGTTCGAAATAAGTTTTAAACTATCATTTTCCTATTTGCAATTGACGTTTGTATTATTAACGTATATAAAGCTGTTGAACTTCAGATAGTTGAACTTTTTATATCCTTGCAAAAAGGGTGTATTAAATTATGAAAAGTTTGCAACAGATAGAGAAAAGCATCTCAGACAACACAAAGATATATGTATATGTACTTCTCATCACGTCGATGAGCTGAGTTGATATAGTCATGTCCGTTTCTAGGTCAGTTTGCCGGTCTGGATCCTTTAAATCCCTTTAAGCTCGAGAGCTGAATAATCTTCCTGTTACCTTTAGGCGTTGAACATTTGCGCCGATTGGATGACTATATCATATAACTCCCATATGAATGATCAGTCGGGAATATAGATTAACTTCCATAGCTTTTTTGCTCTTCAATTGAATATCACAAAACTGGATGATTTTGAAGTTTAATATACTTCTCAACATATAAACAACATAAAACAAAGATATATCATAATCTGTTGACTAAATCATATACCACCTAAACGTACGATCAGATAAGAATATAGTAGATAGTTTAAAAGCAATAACTTCGTTGTTTCAAAAGCAATTGTCGGGTATTTTGTATTGCAATTTGGTATTTGTAAGTTTGCTTTGGTTTGTTAAATGTACAAAAATCTCTATTGAGTTTCAGTAGAATGAAATTTATTGACAAAAAGCTATATACAGTGAACTTTGACATTCGTTTTTTTTTTTTTTATCATATTTCGTTTTAAATCATCTTCTATTTATATGAAGAGATTTTTTCATATCTTGCTATTCCACTTGCCGCAAATAGTTTTTTGTCTTCTTTTTCCTTAACTTTATATATTAAAAATTAATTTTAAAACTGTAAAAATTCCGTTTTCATTATAATAAGAAACTCTACAGTTTCCCACTGTTTCCAAACAGAAATTAATTTTCAAAACAAATAAAAATAATTTTACGATTTGTTTTCCATGTTGTGTTCTGATTACCTGAAACTCAGTTTGGCTAAGCAATCTAATGATGATGACTCCCCGTTGACTTGCATTTTACTTTATCTTAAATCATAATTTAATGTTGCTGATTTTTCCTTTATTGCCATGATCAATTTCCCATTCCAACCTTCTCTTTTTTTTTTTTTTTTTTGAGCAATTTCATCATGCATAGCCAAAACATAAACTGCATTTTCCTAGCTACAACGAACCGAAAAAAGAGCAGGCCCATGTTTCGCTTTAGTGCCTCTCTAACCATGACGTCGACTCCGAAGATGATGATGACGATAATGATGATGAACTGGGCCAACTTGTATGCTAATTCATCTGGATGACTGACAGTTCCAAAAAAAAAAAGAAACCCTAAACACACACATGGGCAATATTTCATGCATAAAACACGACTCTCATCCGGAAGCTGAGACTCCCTAACCCCCCGCTCTTTTAAAATGTGTTGCATTAATTGAAGCGTGTCGGCGGCATCTTCAATTCCTCCAATGCCTTCGCTCCTCCCTCATTTTGCATGTTTAATGAGCGAATTGTCTCAAAATTTATTGCTGCCAATTGTTTGTTGATGATGTTAATGATGCTGTTGCTGCTGCTGGGGGAGGAAGGAGGCAATCAGGAAAAACCACCGTATGAAAATAAAAAAGGGAAAATGCGAAACGCTATGTTACATATGCCTCTTTAGTTAACCCCGCCTCTTAACTCTCTGCTCATTGTGTGCTAAATAGTTTTCCTGTCTCTACTACTACTACAACTGCGTCTTTTCCATTTCCATATTACTCATACGCACCGTTAACTAACTTGTCATGCCACAGGCACAGCTCGAAATTCCCCGACAATTGGATTGATTTCAAAATGAGCAGCGAAAAATTATTGCAAATTAAAATGAAATATTATTCGTAACTGCTGCAAAAATAAGGAAAGCCTCTGAAAATAAAAGTGAAATGTTGATTAAATTAACTGGCAATTGCCTGGCAATTTCCTTCTGTCAATTGACTTTTTAAACTTTATTTCGTAATACTTATATTATTTGCTTCAATTAAAAGTTGTTGAATTGGTGCGAGAGATCTTGAAATTGGGAAAAGAAATCAAAATTAAGGAGGAAATCTGTTATAGTTTGAACGGGCTGAAAGAAAAGTGATATAGTGATAAATGATGTAAAAAGAATGTGGACTAAATTGAACATAGAAAACTCCCTTTCATACACTTTTTGATCAAAGATATATTCCATAAATTTTAACTTACCCTTTTTATAATGTAACCCTGCTTTATTTTCCTTTTCCAGGCACGTTTCTGGGTGCAAGTGATCGATGAACTGCGTCGGGGTGTACGTCTGAAGAAGAGCAATTTTGAACGAACACCAATTGAATACGAGTTGACGCCCTACGAGATACTCATGGGCGACATAAGAGCCAAGTAAGAAAGGAATTCCATTCGACTACACTTTAATCATTCACAATCAACATTTTGATCTTCTCACACAAACATCACCACTCCTCCTCCACTATATATAATAATGATCATTAATAAAACAAAAAATTTCTCTCTCATTTTTCTTGTACACAGAAAGTATCAATTGCGCAAAGTAATGGTCAATGGTGATATACCGCCGCGTGTTAAAAAAGATGCCCATGCCATGATATTGGAGTTCATTAGGTCACGGCCGCCATTGAAGAAGGTGGGTAGCGGTGGTGAAGGCGGCGGCGGCACCAGCAGCGCCTCCTCCGATACTGGCCCCAATCTAACCAAATCCAAAGCCATAACCACAATCAAAATCAATTCGAATCCCAATAACAAAATCGAGTATACAATTTAACTTTCCCTTCTACCATCTCAAACTTACTCACTCTCTCCCTCTCTCTATCTCACACTCTGTTTTTCTCTTTCTATATATCTCTCTTACTCCCCCACTCTCCCTTTCTCTGTATGTGTGTGTGTTTATCAAGAAAAATTTAATTTTGTTTTAATAAATATAGAAATTGTTGGCTGTACCCATTTTTGCAAAACGAATTATTTGTTTTTTGTTGATTTTTACTTATCTTCAATTTGTTTGTTTACTTTGAAAATTAAAAAAAAAAAAAAAAATATTTAGGCCTCGGAAAGACAATTGGGGCCACCATTGTTGAAGTGCATCCCATCGCCGAGAGAACAATTACTGGAGTCGATTCGACAAGGAAAGGAACTGAAACAAATTACACCACCAAAAGCACCAACATTGAGAGAAAGAAGTAAGTTGAAATTCCTAAATTGTCTACTAATCTAATCTAAAAATATCATGAAAAATAAATGGGCAGAAGAACTCTGGAGGAAACCTTTAAGAAAGAATCTAACAAATCCCTTGGATGTTTCCAATATCAATTTGATAATCGCAAACTTTGAGCATTTTAGAAAAAATCATACAAGTTAGATTATGTTCCGACTGGAAAATGGATTTAAGGTTTCTATTATACTTTTTTATTGTTTTAGTATTTTGTAGAGCAAAGCTAGAACAGAAATTGCTTCATCTTTGTATATAGCTAGAACCATTGAACTATAAACCCTTTAAAACAGTGTTATCAACCCCATAAAAGACTTAAAGACAATGCTTTAACAATAATCTAGCAAAGACTCTTATAAGTAAAAAAATGTTAAATGGTTTATTATCTCGAAATTGAACCAATTATAATCAAATAAATTTAGAAATGGACTTTGTTTTATGACCCCTTCCGAAAAGTTGGTTAGTAAAATTTATCAAAGGTTTCGTTTAAGGATCGAATAATATTTTACATTCAAATTTTTTCTTGGAAAAATTATTACAAAATTTGTTTATTTTACAAAAATTTTTTTTCATTTTTATTAATTCTAAAAATTTTAAATGCTTATAATAATACTTAATCATATACTACTAATCAAATTAATTTGTAGAAATTATACAAATAAAATATGATTATAGTTTAAAGCAAGGGTTGTGCACGTAGTGGCTCACTTGGCTCACCGAGCTCTTTCCGTTATTTTCATGGCAGAGGAACTTTAAACTTAAAGTTAAGAGCAGATTTTGATGAAATGGACTTCCATATGATAAGGACCACTCCGAAAAGTTTATTAAGGGTTTTGCTCAAGAATTGAAAATAATTTTACTTTTTTATATTTTTCTCAGAGAGAAATTAGAAAAGTATCTTTATAATTTTCTTGAACTAATCTTTTATAAGCTTATATTCTGACAAATGTTTTTTGATGCTTCACTCTATTTCTACTACAAAGTAATCGAATAACTTGGTAGAAACTGAATAGTACAAATCATACGTGTAATTTGATTATAGTCTAAACTTTAAGCCACATTTTAAAGATGAAGATCTTATGGTACGTAACTCTTTGTAAAGTTTTTAAATTGTTTCGTTTTTTCTATTTATGAAAAAAATTTTAATATAAGAAATTTTTACGTCATATTTATGGTTTCTTATACGCTTCTAATATATAACTTTTATAAATGGTTTTGTATGCAAATTTCTTCTAAATGTAGAAAATTCAAAATTACTAAAAAATTAAAAAAATGAAGCAAGCAAGTCGTCCCTGCCGACATTGAGTATACCCTGAACCAACTAGTTATATTAAATGAAATATAATATCGTCGAAATCGCCATTAACTTCATGCAAAATTCTCTTTAACATGCAGCAACAGCGAACGCATGCTGTCTCGCTCACTCTTGCCAGCCAATGTCTCCTTGGCAATTCAGTGCAAAGCTTATATAGGTATATCTCCGATATTTACTGTCCGATTTCGACAAAATTTGGTCAGGTGGAGCAGTTTAGGTATATAATTATGTGTGCCGAGTAAGACATCTTTAATACAGCTGTAGTATTACGTTTTCCCGATTTGCGGGGGCGGAAGTGGGCGTGGCAAAAATTTGAAACTAACTTGATCTGTGTACACACTAGACGGATGTTCACACCAAATTTAATAGCTCTAGCTCTTATAGTCTCCGAGGTCTAGGTGTTCATACAGACGGACGGACAGACGGACAAGTCTTAATCGACTCGGCTGGTGATGCTGATCAAGAATATATATACTTTATGGGGTCGGAAAAGCTTCCTTCTGCCTGTTTCATACATTTTAGCGACTTTAATATACCCTTTTACCCTATGGGTACAGGGTATAAAAATCAACAAGTTTCGTCCTTTATGTATATTACATCATATTTATGACTTCTTAAATGCTTCTGAAAAATAACTTTCATTTCTTTGTATGTCCAAATATCAGAGGTCAAAATACTTTTTAATTTTGGCTACGATGAAAAATAGTTCTCCTTAAATCCTTTCAAATAAACTTTCCCCTTTTTTAAGTAACTCAAACTATTTGTAGACAAAGAATACACTTCTCGTAGCGTCCCTTAGCGAGACCAAACAAAAACAATGACAATGAACTTTTGCAAAGATTTTCGCAAGTCTCCAATTACGCTTAACCCCAAAATGTGGCCAAAATCGCCAAAACCGAAAACTACAAAGAAAAAGTAAAGAAAAACTCACACACACACACACACTTCACCCATTCAATGTCAAAATTCATGGGATTTCCATCTCTCTCTATCTCTCTTTGTCTCGTTGTCTGTGTTGTTGTTGTGTCGGTGCTTCTCCTCTATGTGTTGTGTTGTCATCATCGATTTCAAATTTTAAACGCCAAACGCCCATAAATTGCTATTGTCAATGCTCCAAAGTCATCTTCAAAATAAAAGGAAAGAGACAGAAAGAAAAAGAAAAGGAAAAACTTGTTAGCCGCAAGAAAAGAAAAAACAAACTTTTCACCGCTGGCACTTGTCTCGGCATCTCCGATTGCAGCCTCTCTCTATCTGTCTCTCCCGCCCCTTTCTCGGTTTGTTTGTCCAATTTTTGCAAACAGCGCAGCCAGCGCACATGCCAACATAGATCAAAAACGGCAACATTTCAGCCAAACTACCCCCCCTCTATTGTCCCCCTTCCATCAAACCTTACCGCAAATTTAGCTCTTTGGTGAAGGAAGCGTGCAAAATTGTGACACACAAAGATAGCGACAACCGTTGAGGCAGGCGGCAGCCAGGCAACACGACAACAACAACAGCAACAACCATGAGCAACAACCTCACCTTAAACTCAGACTTAGCCACAGACGACGGCGGAGAGGTTTGGTTTATTTGTTGTTGAAGTTTGTGTGGGAATATCTCTTTTTGTCACAGTGCAGCTGCTGACCAAAATCATATTAAACAAAATACAAGAAATTTGTCACGTTGCAAAAGAGAGAAAAAAAAAAGAAGTTAACAAACTTAAAATTTAAAAAAAAAAACATATGGTAATAGGCATCTCAAACTAGGCTAGTAGTAGCTTTTTTTTTATAGATATGCAATAATTGCTTAAGTTACTTTTTTCTGGATCAATCATATATATTTTTGTTCTCTTTGCCTTTACTTAAACTATTTAAACTTTGATGATTTTAGCGGCTTTAATTGATAGCTTTAGCTATATTTGAGTTTTCATTTACGTTTTCTTTTTGTAACAATTTTGGTAACAATTTCGTTTGTAAAACAGATACATTAATATCCTTTTAATCAAGAAAATGGTCCAGGTTACTTTTTTTTAAATCTCTGAACAATCGTTAGAAAAACCGAAGTACTATAAACTTTGAAAGTTTTGAACTATTAAAGTTTACAATTATTTTACATTTATCTAACAGCTAGGTCCCCTGTTTATTGATGTAAAGTTCACATCTTCAATGTGAAATCTTATAACTCATTTGAATTAAGGTTTTTTTATTGTTAAACTATAAGCCAAAAAAACATTTGCCAAACAAAGTAAAATATGTTTTGTTGAAAGTATTTTAAATTAAAAAGTGTTCTTCATTTTAAAGGATTTCAACAATGTTTAGAAAAAACAAAAAAAAATTATATTTTGTCTAAATTCTTTTGTCTGTAGCTTAATAGCAATGCTTTTTAGTTTTGAGCTTTGATTTGCCTAGTTCTTTTTCTTTAATAAATAGAAATTTGCTAAAGATCATTATGTGATCACAGGCATAGTTTATGATTTTATAAAGGATATACAGATTCAGACATATGATGCTATAAAGCACTTGCAACATTAGTTCTATATATATTTGTATATAAGATAAGGTTTAAAAATGCTCTGACCTAGGGTCATAATACAAAAATTTGAACATAAAAATCTTTTGTAGTGTGCCAAGCAATTACCATGATTTTATCCCTGGATTTTTGGACCTTATTTTAGAAAACTCTATACATCGGCTATTATCTATTGGATACTATATTTCTAAAAAAAATATTTGTATGTAAATATTGGCAGTCCTGCCAATTGGTCTAATTACTTATTCCTTAATAGAGGTTATAGTCAAATATTTTAGATTTTGTTCAATAATAAAGGGTTTTCCAAGAAGAGGTGTTATTTTGAATAGCCCGCTATTTCGTTAGAAGTCACTTTTGAAGCTGTAATTTTTTGACATTTGACAAGTAGAAACTACGCCATTGACAAAAATGGAACGATATACGCTTCAACAACGCATTGAAATTATTAAAATCATAAAACTAAAACATTTTTGGGTCGTCGTGAAGCACCTTGTCGGACCGCAATACAGAAATTAGTGAAAAAATTCGAGCTGTTGGGACAAGTTAATGATGTGAAGAATAAAACCCGTGCACGTCCATCATCCATACTTTCAACAAGACGGCGCTACGTGCCACACAAGCAACGAAACCATTGATCTTTTACGGGAAAAGTTTCCGGACCGTGTTATCTCTCGAAAAGGTGATCACAATTGGCCACCGAGATCTTGTGATTTAACACCTTGCGACTTCTTCCTTTGGGGCCACGTGAAAGATAAAGTCTACGCCAACAGCCCAGCGTCGATTCAAGACCTCAAAGATGGAATTCGTGAGGCTATCGCCACTTTGCGATTTGGTTATGGAAAATTTCATGAAAAGGATACGGTCCTGTAAGCGTGGTCGTGGTGGCCATTTGGCTGATATTGTTTTCCATTATTAACGGCATACCTTCCTCTTTATAATGAAATAAACATCAGATCAATTATCTCAAAAAATTCCATTTTTCTTTGAATATCAAAATAACACCTCTTGTTGGAAAACCCTTTATAAATTCATTGACGTAACTTACTTTAATCCAGAAACATTATGCATACTTTTTGTATATAAAATATATAGAAAAAGGATTGTAGTATAAATTTATTATGCTATTTTAAAATATTTAGAAAAAATATAAACAATATGGAGACATAGTATCTTAAATATGTATATATCTTTTTCTTTATTTAGTTGTTTATATTAAAGTAGAACTTGGCTTTAGTTTGCACTTGGATTAGAACACAGCAAAGATTAACCTTTGTTTGCTTTGTTTTTTCCTTTTTAAACTTTTTATAATAATGCATCAATTTTCCCCTTAAGCATCCTTTTCCCATAACCATCCAACTGCTTCTCATATAATCTCTTCAAAATATTTACTCTGATTGCGTGAAGCCAAGCTTTGCAAGCAGTGTAATTGTAGGCAAGCCAGCTAAAAAGTATGCAATGAATTTGTGTTTTTCATAACAACTTTGAAATAAATGCTCTTCCATTAGCTTAATGAGAAACAAATTGAATGATTGAAAGGAAAAACTTTTGCCATAATCATTTAAATTTTTCTATTTTCCTATATGCTTACTCATACGTGTTGTTTGTATGTATGTGTGCTGTTTTCCACCCTCTATTTATTGGCCTTCAAAGGACGTCATGGTTGTTAACAGTCGCCGACTCTTAATTTATGACGTCACAAGAGACAGACAAAACATAAACATTTCTCGACCGATTCTCTTTGTCTCTCTCTCTCTCTCTCTCTGCGCATGAGCTTGCAACGTTTTGGAAACGAAACAGCTTTCGGGCCATGTTTGAGTCCGCTTCAAATCAGTTGACAGTTTCGTGTGAAGCCTCAACAGAGACAAATCGGCTTAAGTGTTCAATTTGTGGAAACTTGGCGCGGCTTAAAGAAAGACTGAAAAAAGAAGAAGAATAGCTAAATGAACATTAGAAAATGTATTAAATGATAGATAAAGCCAAGCAGTAGTTAGTTAGTCTCTTAGTCATATCTTCTACACTCCTCTCCAAAACAAAATCTCTCAAGTCTCAAACAAACCCCAACGAATTTGGGGTTGGTTCTTATTTCAATTTCGGATCGATAACCTGAATGCAACCGTGTGAAGCATAAAAAAAAAAAAAAGTGAAAAGGAGCAACAACAAAAGCGAACCAACAGGCAGACATGTGGACCTATTAAGTGAAAAGAAAATTCTTCCAAAAAATAAAAACAAAAAAATAAAAAAGATAGAAAATTTTAAAATAAATTGTATCCAAATGGATGCCAATTCTATGCCAATGCCAAGTGCCAAGCGCTCAACGGCTGCCTCAGTGTTCAAATCTCATCATATAGTGCGAAATGCGGATATTATCGATATGGCCAGTGATGCCTCACTCTATTGTAGCAACGATGGAGACCAGCAGCAGCAGTCCCAGCAGACGCAGGAACAGCAGGAATCCACACAATCAGATGGAACTGAAGCAGCTGGGAATGCTCCACAACCTACACCAAGACCAGCTCCACGTGCCACTGCGTTGGCTAATCCGCCAACACCCAAACCACGTCAGGCCATCAAATCATCAAAAGGTAGCCTAAAGGAAAATCATTTTACTTTTGACCTGGTTTACATAAAGGTTGCATGAAAAGCAACAACGGCGGCGGGACCTTTAGCTAGGGGAGTAAACAGATGGAAGAAGAATAATGGGAAGTCAACAAACATGTGTGCTTAAGGAGTTGTTTGAGCTACTTTAGGCAATGCCTTTTCATAATGATCATTACAATGATGATGATGATGAAGAAGAAACGTTGATGATGCCTGCAGTGGATGTGTGGTAATGACTGAAACTTTGGCTCGAAAGCATTTAACAGTCATTAAATGTCGGCAAAAGCATCTAGGCAACTTAGTTGATACACTTTCTTTTAGCTGAAGCGTATGCCAAAGTTCTGAATCTAATATAAGTTGTAAAATATAGGCAAATTTTAACCGACTATGCTTTACTTTAAAAGAGTGTTTTAGGTATTGTTAGTTCTTAACTCTTATAGATCTAGACAAATTTGAATTAGCTTTTCCTGTTTTAGTAATCTGACATTATATAAGAAACTTATATGAAATTTTTATAAAGTCAAAGATTTCAAACTTTTCTTTGAGAAAATAAACTTTTTTCAAACTTTTCTTTGAGAAAAATAAAACTTTTCTTTAGGAAAGATATTGAAGTCAAAGTCAAAATCTTTTTATACATTTTAAAGTCAGACTCCAAATCTTTTAAAAGATATTGTAATCAGACTTGAAATCTCTTTATAGTGAATATCTTTTACAGACTTTTTTCACTATAATTTCCTTGTAATATCCTTTTACTTATTGATCTCTATACTTATCTGATATGCCTAATGATTGTGGGATAAGTAATCAAATTTAAGTGTTTTGGGCTTTTCAAGGATTCACATTTAGCCCATATACAATTCTATTTGCTTTCTTACTAAATGGCTATCATTTTATCTATTTATAGAGTCTTTTCTATATCTATCTATATCTAGCTTATCATATTCAATATAGATGGAAACCTAAATATTTAAAATAAAAGTCAAGAAAGAACAAATTTCCATTTAAAAAGCAATTCTTATATGCAACCATAACAACTTTTTGGTTCAGGGTAAAATCAGGTTATATATATCTACTAATCTTTATATATGTATATCAAGCATGGATCTTAAGCATTAGCTAAACATAAAACAGATCAGTCACATAGCTTCTTATGCAATATAAATTTATGTTCCACTTCGAAATAATTTCTTTCGGTAATTAATGTGCAAAGTTTACAAAGTCAGTCTACGTTTCTCTTTTAAATTTGTTAGTTTACAAAAATTCATAGTTCAAAGCTAATTGAGACCCTTTCTAAGCCACTTCGGTAGCCAAATAACCAAAGTACATGAACCTATTAGCCATCGTTTGGCAAATAACCCAAAGATATACATAGAGCCTGCAGCTATTTGAGTTGTTTTCATAGCCAAGTTAAAATTTCACTGTTCGACCTTTTCCGCTTTTACCTTTCAACATTGCACAAGAAGAGTTTCATGTAGAAGCATAAAGTGCGTCAGGTTTTAACGGTTCAGTTTAATGGTTAGTAAAAACAGAAGAGGGGGAAAAAAAAAACTTAGAAAACAAAAAACACTTAAAACATATTCCCACTTTCGGAGACGGAAGAGGGAGTGAGGAGAGAGAACCCGATCGCGGTGTCGCCTCACAACATAATTGCGCAACATCACGATGTAATGTTCAGTGGTGGCAAGTAAGAAAAAAAAGCTGCTTTTCAGGTCTACAAGAAATTCTCCCATAGTCTCTATTATTGTATAATCTAATCACAATGACACCCCAAACCCTCCCCTCTCTCTCTTGACTCTTAGTATGCTATGTTTGTGCCATATATATATTTTCCCAGAGCATGGGCATTAATTAAACTTTGCCTCTTTATCATTTTTGCAGTGCTTCCAAATGCAAACTCCACACTATCACGTTCCAGACAGAGACTCATCAAAGTGGATTTCTCAAAGTTGCAGGTGAGTGTAAACATATTTTTTGATGTGTGTTTTTTGTTATAATTTTGAATTTATGTATATATAGGACGACGAGCATATCTTCGATGAATCCAGCCTGAGCAGCTCCAATTCCACACATCCACATCATCATCATCCCCATTATCCGCATCATCATCATAATCATCTATCTGAATTCCATCGCTGCTCACAGCCCAAAATGCCGCCATATCCAATTGGTGGCTATATAATGGGCAGCCAGGCGAGACCAGATTGTGAAACGATGCGACCAAGACGCACAAGTGAGTTGGTAACAAGAAAATCTAGAATTAATCTCTATATATGTATGTATCTATATCTATCAATATCTAAGCACAAAGTGGGATACAAGGAAATTTAATATAGCTGAAAAGGTTTTTTAGTTTTTGAACTAGAAATTAGTAGCAAGTTCTATTATATTTCAACTGAGCTGTAAAATTGTTATATAATTACTTTTCCAATTCTATAATTAATTAAAAAACAAATCATAGATAAAGGTAAATATAGGGAAAATATTGCCAGTTACAATTTATATTATACTTTTGCTAGGAGGTGCACTTTTTAGCAAATACAAATACAATATAAAATTTAATTAGTAATGTTTTTTTTACAAGTAATTATCTTTGGCGTTTGTTTAATCACATAAGTATGTAGAGGGTATCAAGAGAAAGAGAAATATTGCAGTATTTGTTATCAAAGTTATTTATGTAATTTCTTTTAAAGTAATTAAAATTCGAGAAGTAATTCCTGTTCCAATTGTTTAAGACAGACAAGTAATTGCTGTGACAATTGTTTAAATATGTTATTCAGCATTTATCCTTCTTTTAGAAATAAATACAAGTATTTGTGTAAATATTAACAAATTCAAAATAGACTTTAATTAGTAGTGCTTATTAAGCAAGTATTTAAATTACTTATGAAGAGGGTATCAAAAGAAGAGTAACAAATGTGCGAATTGTACTAACATTAACAAAGTAATTTAAAGTAGTTGGGACAATTCGTTCATTACATATCAAGAATTTATTATGGTTTAAAGTAGTTTCTGGAACAATTCCACTACATATCAAGAATTTATTATAATTTTAAGTAGTTACTTTGTAAATTCTTCCATTACATATCAAGAATTTGTTATTCTTTTATAGTTCTATAACTTGTCAACAGAATTTATAACTATTTCAAATTAGGTAGTTACTTTTTTTGTTTGCAAAAACTTAATTAAAACAAGTTAGTAGTTGCCTCTGCAAATTTTTGATAAGGTGTGCAATTACTTTATGAATAATAAAATTAATTAAATTGTGGCAAACTTTAGGAATTGCACACCACCTAAACGAGATAACTTAGCCTTGAGTTTGTTTTATCTTTATTACTTAAATTTAGATTGTTTTTGTTGACTATTTTGCAGATTTTATAACAATTTGTTTCTTTCACTTAATATTAGGATAACAAGCATTTGAGAAATAATACAAGTAACAGAACTAAGATAAATTGAAAAGTTACAGCTCAAGATTTATAATCAAACTTTAAGATTGTTTTAGGTAAAATCAAAAAGATACTAAAATAGAAGAAAAGTCTGTTTTCAGTATAAGAATCAATAATCTTTCATGAAGTTTCCTCAAATTTCAATTCAGTATTAATCAAATTTATTCAGTATTTCTTATCCCAATCCCACTTTGTTCCTTATCTTACTTATAGATACCTAAATATTATATATGTATGTATATATATTTGTTTATTTGTTTCACTGATTCTTTATTTTTTTTTAACTATTTTACAATTAAGCGGTTTGAGTTTTACAATTATTTTTAATTTACTTTCCTTTTTTTTATTTATTTCTTATCCTTTTTTTTTTTGCCTCACACAAACACAAAACCAAAATTCCTTTAATTTGCAAAAAGGTATTTGATCGTTTTTTTTTTAAGTTTTTTTCTAAAATGGTGATTTTCTAAAACTTTTTATTAAATGTATTAAAAGCAAAAAAAAAAAAACACGCACTATGAACAAATGAGAACACCAAAATAAACAAACTGGGCTATGGCTAAGCACACACAAAACGGACACAATCACACCCACAGACACACTTAAAATCTCGAAATACTTGTAAAAAAAAAAATATTAATAATAAATACCAAAAAATTTTGTACTTTTTTTATGGTTATTGTGCTTATTAATTATAAATTTAAAAATCTATAAATTTTCAATTCTGATCAAAACAAAAAACGAACAAAAAAAAAAAAAACAAAAAATGAAAAATTAAATTAACTAAACAACAGTGGAGCAGGCAATGAAGCAAAATGAGCAGCAGCCGCAAGTTCATCCACAAGCTGAGCAATCCTTAACACAGGACAAACTAAACAGATTCTACGATAATGCCTTGGAATGTAAATATTATTCGATAATTCCAAATCATTTTGCTTCTAATCAAAAAAAGAAAATTCAATAAAAGCGCTCATTAAGTCCTCACAAACTCACACACACATGACACACGCACTATCGCACCACCCAGAAAAAGGGGCGCACATTAAAACATTATCAACTTTTCTTTCTCTATTTTCTATATATATATATCTATCTATATAACTCTATACATACCACCGACCGCGCCGTACATACCCCAGCCCTTTGATTTGACCATATCTACAACTAACCTTCTTGTCTCTTTCATATATCCTTCTGTCTGTTTGTGTGTGTGTGTGTAGCCTACGACCTGGCCACGCAATCTGAATCGAGACGCAGTTCACTGCGTCGTCATACCATTGTGGGTTGCCAGAGTAACTTTGATGAGATGGCCGCCAATGGCACAACAACAACGATGTCAAGCGGAACGAATATTATGACGCATTCAATGCCACCCACACGTCCCGAATCACGTCAGTCAGATGACCTAAAAGAGGTAGGATTAAATGTCACTATGTTATGTTGTAATCAAGATACATAAATATATGTATATGTCACAAGTTTTAAGTAGTTTCCCCCGATATGAAATGTAATTACTTAAGTACTTCGATATGAGTGTAAAGGTGCTTCAATGTGGGAAAAGTGAAGCGTTTGCCTTTGATTTCAAGAAGTTTGCAAAAAAAAGAAATTACAAATATTATAAAAATTAATTACATTTCAAAGACAAATACTTAAAAATTTATCAATTACATTTACATAATTATTCCGCTATTTGGCAGGTTAATATATAAACAAATATTTATCCTTTGGACTTTTGTTTATAATACATAAAAAGTTTGAAAATAATTACTTTTTAAATATAAAATAAAATTAAGTATTTAAATATTTAAATTATTTAACTATTAAAAAAGGAATTTCTTCGTAAAACTTTTCACTTTTTATTTAAAATGAATTACTTAAGTATTTTTACATATTTAAACTGAAACTACTTAAGTATTCTCCATCAAAAAATGTAATTAGTTATTATACTTTGGTAATTGTCAACCATTACTCTCATTACTTCCCATTAATAGTCTTTAAAAACAATACTTTAAAAACTTTAAAGTAAATATTAATTACTTTTTAAATAGAAAATATTTATTTTACAGTTTATTTAAGTATTTGATATTGAAAAAGTAATTACTTCAAGTTCAAACCAAAGTATCACATAATTTCAATTCTTAAGATATAAATCTATAAATTAATGATAATTAATTATAATTAATTAAAATACTTCTTTGAACATTCTAGTTACCCAGCGTGAATAATTACTCCTCAACACAACAACATGCCATGGATCAGCAACATATAATGGCGGCCGCATCATCATCAACGTCAGGTGGAAAAACAGAAAACGCAGATGCACCAGCTCCTTCAACATCCTCCCTGGGCCCATGGAATAAATCCTTTATGGATAAACAAACGTGGATGGAACGTGGTGATGATCGTCTCTCTGTGACCTTGGAGGAAATTGTACACATACGTTCTGTCATGACCAAAGCTGAATTGGAGGGTTTACCCATGGATGTGCGCGTCAAGGAGGATGTTGAAAAGCGTCGCGTTTGCTTTTTATGTCTACGCACAAGATTCTCATTCTTTGGCCCATGGGGCATACAGTGTAAGCTGTGTCAGCGCACTGTTTGTGCCAAATGTTATACCAAGGTTAGTTTAATAGTTAGTTTGTGGCTAAAATGTCTGCAACTATGATGAAATTTTGTATCTTTGCCTGTAGATGCGCATTCCATCGGAGCATTTTCGTAATGTTCCATTAGTATTGATCTCACCTTCATTGCTATCGAGTCCGGCTAGCTCAAGTACACCCTCACCATCGCATCATCAGGCTTTACATGCCTCATCAACGGGCAACATAATGGATGATCAGTTTCCCAAATCCTTAATTGAACGTCTCTTGCGTTCCGAGTCAGAGCGAAAGGTAGGAGAAGGAGAGCGAAAAGAAGAGAACTCTGATTATATTGATTGGTTGCGAATTTTGTTTGCTTTTTAGACTCGCAGCACTGTAGGCAGTGCACCATCATCGCCCAAACACCAAAGATCAAATATGAGTACACCAGGCATTACCATGGGTCCGGGAGCAGCAGCTTCTGCTGCGCCAGGACAGGCTGTTGAAGCTTTGCATGATCAGGCAGCCATGTCGGCATCCTATTCAGCAGCCATACGAAGAACGTCGGGTGTACAGCAACATCAACATCAACCGCAACAACATCAGCAGCAATACAATAACGTGAATACGATGTCCAGGAGCATGGAAGGACCCCGCAGTTTACCTGTACATAGTCCAGCGCATCGACCGTTATCCAATAGTAGCACATTAGAGAGAAAGTAAGCAACAATTGAGCGACTTTCCAAAGGAGTTACTGAACATTTTTTCTTCACTTATTTCAGATCTCGCTTCTCGCGGGGTTTTGGACTCTTTTCATCATCGGGCAGTCACCTGGCCGCTCATCAAAACCAAGATACCAAGGAGAATTTACGTGGCGATTTGGTCACAGTTTGTAATGATTGCCAGGGCTTGGTCAATGAGATAACCAGTTCAGTGAAACAGAAACGCAGCTCGGCTAGAAATCGCACCATACAGAATCTCACATTGGATTTAACGCCTGTTTGGAAATAGGCCATAATAGGATCGGAGTTAATTAATTTGTTAGAAGTGGAAAAACCAAAATATATAGATGGACTGTTATATAATTAGTTTAATCAGCATTGATCGCGAGCGTTGTAAAAATAAAAACAAAAGGCTTAACAAAATATATCGAGAAATTTGTCGCTTAAGCGCACCCCCACCATATTATTAATGTGTAAGTTGTAATGCTATCAATCGATATATATTTATATATCTATATATATATGTGTGTAACTCCCTCTCTGTAAAAATCAAGCCGTTTGCTTGTTCATTGTTTAATTTATATGTAAAAAGAACAGTGTTGAAATTAAGTCTTCGCGCGTCTCCTATAAATGACAAATTTGCACACAGATTTCGAACAATAATATTTCATATATACATATACATAGAAATATATATATAGATATACATACATATATACATGAAAATGATCCATATAGAACTTATGCCTTGGATTTAGCATGAAGATAGTGAATGAGATGATTATGATAACTAACTGTTGTGAATTGTTGATCAAATTCTATATTTAAAAGAAAATATCTATATTTGTGTTTAACTTAACTGATCATGAAAAAAAAACTATACAAAATATGAACATTATATATAGATTAATTTAGTTATATTTTTAGTTTCCTTATTGTGTTTTAAGTGATATTTCCTAATATTGATTGAACTTAAATAATTATTAATTTGAAATTTAATTTATAATACTGTAAAAAAAGCATTGAATTAATTTTATTGTTTTTAAGTTTCTTTTTTCACACACCCACGAAATAAACACACACAAACAAACATAAACACTCCCCCACAAAACATTAAAAACAAAAACAGAACAAAAAATTCAAAAATAAAAATACTAAAAAATTAATTATTACGAATATTTTTAGTTCCAGAATTCTTAATAACTTACTTGCCGTCCCCCCAAGGCGGGAAGTATTCTAAAAGAGTATTGAATATTTTTGTTGCATGCTTTTGGGGTTAGCAGTAAAAAAAATTAATTGAAAATTTTCAGCCAAATGAAGCAGTAAATCACAAAATCCTTAAAATCATGGCTCTCTGCAGGAACAAAAGGATATCGCTTGCACACAAGATAGGACAGACTATAGAGATTTTTTGACATTATTTTCGTCTTTATCCTGTAAATGACTATCGAGTAACAGGCATTTTTTGTATCAGAAAAAAGTAATGTTTTCTCAGCCGTTGAAAGAACTAGCAAGGATATCTTTAGCTCTCTGACCAACAATCAACAAATACTATCTTGTGGCCAAAGGTCATTCGTTAAGTCCTTTAAGTGGCCATGATATGGTGCTTTTTCTGATTCTCAGAGATTTTTATGGGCTTAAAGAAATTATAAGTCCAAAAATTTCTGATCAAATGGGAATTTTTTCGAAATTGTGAGAAAAAATATATATTATAAGCAAAATTTTTTCAGAATTTTACAATGGATTTCCATTACTTGTTAAAGAGCTAAAAATTGTAGGAAAACTAAAATTTTCTCAGTGTGATTTTTACAAAACTATGTTTTATTTTCATATAAAATATTTTTAAGGATCAAGTTGTTGAAATTTTTTATAATATTTCATTATAAATTAAACGTTCTTCCGTCGGGGTTTTTTTTTTTTTTGTAGTAGTAGTAGTAGTAGCAGTATCGTTCGATTTTTCACAGATCTTATTACATGAAAGTGGGTGGTGGTGGCTTAAAGCTAAATCCAACTAGAGCTAACAATTTTTACTCCGCACGCGACTTCTTGGAGCCCGATTTATGATCATGGCCACCATGACGTTTGCGATTGAAACGTTTATTCTTGTTACGTGAGAAATCGTTTCGACGTTTCTTCATGAACTCAATGGCCTTATCCAGAAACTCCTTCTCCTCAGTCTCGGACGCTTTGCGTAGTGTCAATGAAATGTCATCATTTAGCTTGAGCTGGAATGAGGCAGAGAAAACGTTAGACATTATATGGAATAGGGAAAGAATTTTATATGCTCGGCTTACTTTGCCCTCCTCGACTTTTTCTAAATACTTGTCAGCTGAATCAGCTTCGGTTAGGCGCACCAAACCTTTTGTTTCGCCTTTGCTGAACTCAATGTAGGCTACATCGAAATCCTTGACCTTCTCAAAGGCCTCTCGTATCTCCTCGCGTGTTGAGGTTTCTGGAGCCCCCTCGAATACTACAATGGCATTTTTGGGTAATTCAATTTGTGGTTCAGGCTTCGCCTCCTTCTTTTGATTATTTTTACGCTTCTCGTTCTTTTTCTGATATTCTTCCTGCTTCTCTTTCAGATAATCAATTTGCCATTTACGAAGCAGTTCACGTTCCTTATATAGAATCTTCTCGCCCTCGAGGAACTTTTTGGCCTGTTCCTTAGTTTGGAAGGTAAGGAAAATGCTGCCTTTGAATTTATACGATTTTGTGGGCTTATCGTAATGCTTGCGCATTGTGAGATTGACAACTTTCTCATAAGGACTGAAGAAATCAAGTAAATCACTCATTTTGGAGTCCAGGGGAAAACCCTTGGCATACGCTGTGCGTTCCTGGATCTCTTTGCGGCGCTCCTCATTGTGTTCTGGAATCGGACGTTCTGGGTGGCGACGTAATTTTTCCTTATCTTCACTGATCTGCAGCAGACCCTCATTGGATTTGTTGAGGGCATTAATAATCTCTTGGAAATCTGTGGTTAGTGCAGCCAAGCGCTTAAAAGTAATCAGAACGGAAAGGGGAACCCAGCCTTCACCGCCTTCGCTTTTGGTAATTTGTTCGCGAAGAAATTTATCGCGATTCAAATTGGCATCACCGAAATAGTATTCAACTTGACGTATAATGGCACGCTCCTGTTTGGTTAGATCGGCAGCAGCATTGGCATCCCCGTCAGCATCGTTGTTCTCTGGCTCAGAAGCCGGTTGCTCTTTTTCTTCGGATTTACCATTCTTAGCTGGAGCTGACTCTTCCTTTTTCTCTTCCTCTGCGGCGACCTCACCTTGGGGCTTTTCAGTGACTGCTTCAGCAACGTCGGCCATTGTTTGCTTAAAATATATAAAACGTTTTCGAATAGCGTGCAGAAGCAAAACCAAAACCAAACACGTGTGCGGTGAAACAAAAATTATCGATGTTTTCTGCTAATAATCGATAGCTTATAATAGATGGTGTTTATTAGTGGTGGCATTTACAAACACTAGTAACTAAGAACGCTTTTCTGCACTGGCATCCAACAGTGGTGGCAGAGATTAAAAATAATTTTAATGTATGTTTGCAAAGTTTCTTCCAGTCACGCTAAAATAGTTTTAAGAAACTAAATATTAAATAAAAGTATTAATAATTTGTTATTGTTATTGTATAACTAATAGGGGTACCGCGAAAAATAGTGATAAATTTAAAAAAGTGTTGTATGACAACCTTTGAAATTTAAAGATGCCAAAGTATTTTCATTTTATTCAAACTATTCTTTTCAAAAACAAGTTGCATGCTTAATATTTTCAAATCACTATATTGGATGTCTATTAAAATATATTATATTTTTTTTATTTCCAATATATAGCTAGAATGCCCATCACTATTTTAGAGCTAGTGGTAAAAGAGCTAGTTTCGCACAACTGTCGTTTTTTTTTCAGTGTTGTGCTGATTTAAGTATTTATTTGATGTGGAGAATTCTCGTTCAGTTTGTTTTGTTTTTGTTTTTGAGCTAGTGAAAAACTAAATATAGGAAAGTAAACGTAAATACGGTATCGAGATCTCCGCACCTGTCGCAATCACTCGTCGATTAAAATAAGTTAAAATCTCATCTAACAACGAAACAACAATACCAACACGAACCCCAACAACAACAGAAACAACGAAAGCAACAAATGTTTGTCCAAACGAAACAAAGTTGAAGGTGAGCAGCAGTAGCAGCACCCCCTACTAAAGCAAAGCTGAGAAATGTTTAAAACAATAAAAGCAATAAAAATATGAGTCAGAATTGGATATCTATAGAACACAGACCAAAGGGTTCATTGGCACCCTCCCCTTCATGCTCTCTCTTTATCTAAATATCACACAATTGATGCGTCAGACGGCGACAACAACAAAATACATAACGGGAAAACTCTTAAGGCCAAGGGCGTAACAATTGAGGGGGGCGGACCAAGATAACAAAACTTTAAGAAAATTTATCTTTAGTTTGTATTTATCGAAGTTTCTGTTGGAGTAGAAAATGAAATTATTTTTTCTAAAGATAATTAAGAACTTGGTGAATATTACAAGGGATAATGTGATCAAGGATAGCTAATAATTGGTGTATATGAACAGAGATTTGATGTGATCTCTTATTGGTAACTGTTGTTTACCTTCTTATGATAAGGAATATCTAATTGGAACTATCTTTTTTCCTATTTTGATTACGTAAACCAACTAGAATATGACTATTAAGCATGTACATATATAAAAGGTTTAAGCTACATTAGTTTCCCTTCTTCCGATGGACAAATTCTTGTCTATAGCCATGGCTGCACTTCCTCTGAGTTCCTCTCTTTTCCTGCAGCCAACAAGTAATTTCAACAAATTTCCACGGTCTATGTACGACGCCTTTGCCTCTCTCTCTCTCAACATGTCTCAGTTTTCGTAATTTATTACCCCGCAAAGGTTGTGCTGGCAAAGTGTCTGCCACTTTATGCTGCCTAAGCCATTGGGTCAATAACAGAGTCCAGGTCTGGTTGCCCCGTATCGAGTCCCAGTCAGGTGCTGGCCAGAAAAAGAAAATTGTTGAACTCTTGCCAAATCAAATAAAATAAGAGAGAGAAAAAAATTCTGTCAACGCCTGAAAAGACCAAATTGTATACAGACTTTTCTTCTAGTCCAGACTACCCCCGCCCCCTCAGTCTTGTTTTGGGCACTTCTTCTGCAAGAAAGAGTGTTTTTTTCATGGCTTCATTCATAAATAATTTGAACCCCGTGCCATTTTATAATACCCCCCAAAATAACAAAGCGCAAAAGGGTATATGCAGTACATGGAAATGTTTGTGAAATTTTTAAAAAATTTTAGTATTGCTACAACTTGAAATTGTATACTAATCCTTCCCAGTTTGATTGAATTAATTGATCATCAAGAGATCATTGAATATCATATTTTTGATTATATATATCATTATACACTATTTAAAATTGACTTAAGAAAGTGAGGACGACATAACCCCCTAACTTATCATTTTTAAACGATCCTCCCCTAGGCTTAACCCTGAATTCGTTATGGCCACGAGCGACCATGGGTCGCAAAACAATTAAATTTCCGTTGATGAGTGCAACGAAATGCGGCAAACAGAGGTCACATAGCAGAAGAAAATAGAGAGGGGGAGAGAGAAAAAGAGACATTCTCTGACATGGGCATACCATAATGCACGATCTCATCCATCGGAGCATTCAATTTTCGTTGTAATTAATTCATTAAATGCAACAGATGGAAATGGATGTATATTTGTATTTGTGTTTGTGTGTGAGGCAGAGTGCCAAACAAAATATGTGGAAAAGTGGAATGAAAGAAACTGAAAACGATGTGTGTTCTCTTGCCCCAACAATATCTATCCACTGTCACCTCAAAACGGTATGGTTGTTTGGGGGAGGCTTCCGGAAGTGCGCAATTTTAGATGAGAAACAAAACAAAACTTATAAAACATGAAAGAGCAGAGAGTGAGACTAACTAAGAGAATGATAAATAAGATATAAAGAGACAACTAAGAAAACCAAATTAATGCAGTTTATTGGCCGGCAAAATCTAGTTCCCCATACCATCTTCTCCTTCCCCTTCACTCCCACTACTTTATCTTTTGTCGATTGCAAAGATTTACAGGCCCCACCGCCACTTGAGGATGCATTTCTGACAGAGAAGATCTATGACCATAATAGAATTTAATTTGCTTCTTTACCTCCTCTTTTATCTATCTCCCCCACCCCGTTCAACATAATGCATGTATGTATGTATGTAAATGTATTTTTAGAGTTGTGAGTGGGCGTAAAGTTCTCGATCATCCGTAGTGTAGGAAGTTCATAATTTGATTTGATTGCATTTGACTTGATTGAGAGAACTTTGAAAAAAAGAAATACTCCTACTATATACATACATATACATATATGTATATATTTATCAGAAATATTTTCAATAAATGAGGTCAACTATATAGAAAGATGAGGAATTGCTTTGTTTTGTTTTTCGTATGTGGCGCATGACTTGAAGAACATTTTCTATATGTTATTTGTTTTGCATTTTAACGCAAAAAAATACAAATATAAAAACAATAATCATTAAATGAAATGGTAAAACCATTGAAACAGAATAAGCAACAAAATTTTCAAAGTTTCGGGTCGACTTTCAGATTATTCTCTAATAATAAAAAATTTACAAACGAAAACTTTGATGAACAAAAAATGAAGCAATTGTTTGAAAAAAATTAAGAAACGGAAAAAATAAACATAATTATATATTTATGCTATGAGAACAATGAAACTTGCTGTTTCAACATATTCTTTCCATACTATATTCGTTTAAGCAAAATAACTTCCATTTGCCGATGCCTTAGAAATTATAAATGTTGCTAATATTCAGGTTTTTTTTTCATATATAAGGTATCATTTATTCGAGCCACATTTTTCTCTTGTTATCTTGTATAAATAAGATCTTTGTGTATTTTAGCCAACAAACGAAATGTTGTAGATGCTTTCATTTGACAAGAATCTAGTTGAAATATTAAGTATCTATAAAGCATAGACTTTATTAATACTCTATAAATAGTTAAGGAAACAAAATAGATGAAAGCAGGGAAAATTTCTAGTTAACGATATAAACTTGATAAGAAGATAAAAATTTCATAGTTAACAAAACAAACTTGATGAGAAGATTGGAATTTCAAAGCCCGTAAGACAGTTTTCTGTAGTTTTCAGTGAAAAATACACACAAATTACTTATAAACTGATAAACTGTTAAATAAACAATATACTAATATACTATATACAATATAAAATTTCATTTCGAGACCATTTAACAGGCTTTTTGGCCAAAAAAAAAAGTGTCAAATGAATCACAAGTTGATAGATAACATGTTAATGTTAATTAACAGAAAAATAACATTCTATGATTTCATTTTCTCAATATTCCCTGTAGTATTTTTTTTGCCACTTGTCACAAACTGAATGGAACAGGTGAATTTCCACATTATTTTTCATTCCATCTATATAGATATTCAAGTTCTTAACCGATTACCAAAGCCATAAACATAGAATGTTTCAGATGCAAAAAAAGAAAAGAAAAGTATATACGCAAAGAGATATTTTTATGAGTTTGCCGTGTCTTGTGTTTTTTTTTTCTTTTAAATATTTTTGTCAATGAAAGAAAAACCCAGAAAAAGAAAGAAATATTTTGTACCCTTCCACCACCACCTTGCCACTTGCCTCTTATGGGAAAATTAAAAGAGGCATTAAGATTCGCTCATTCCCAAGTTGTTTTTTCTTCTTCTCTTTTTTTGTTTTTATTTGTCATGAAAAAATACGATGTATCCGGCTAAAAGATTCATGTATAAATATATGCTATATATATATGTATGATCCGACAGAGAGAATAAAAGATAGATAGAGACAGTGAGAGAGAGAGAGCCAGGGAAAACCGTGAAAATTCATTTGGGATTTTGTCGCCATGTTTTTCCCTCAGTTTCGCTAAAGCAATGAACGCGTGCGGTGCAGCCTTAACGTTTGACGAACGGCAAATTTTCGTACACCAACAAAAAGTATGACAAAAATCAAGTGCTATATCCACAAATATATATACAGTTATATATATACATACTGATACATATCTGATCTATATAAAAATATGTGTTAAAAGTGGCCTAAAAGTGGGCAAAGAGAGAAAAAAAATTCTTGCTCTTAGTGAAGAAAAACACGTCGTGACCTTGTCTCAGAGGGGGAGAGTACAGAATATTATACTATATCTTTACAGAATTCAGAAATGACCATAACTCTGTGTAATGGAAAAGGTCTTCTTCCTGTCAATTTATATATATATATATCTACACGCGTGTATGTATATATGTATATTGCCTGATCTTTTCACCATATGGAAGTTTAACCAAAACGTCAAAATGACAAAAATTATTTTCATACCTTTCTCTTGTTTTTCTTTTTTCTAGTATTTTTAGCGAGGAAAACTTTTTGGACATTAAAAAAAAAAAAAAGAGAAAAGAAAAACACGTTTGTCATATTTTTGCGTTTAATCATTGAAAATGTGTGATTAATCCAATATATTTATATAGACAAGATTCTTGTATATAGCAAAATTTCAAGTTTAACTATAAATATAACAATTAATCTCTTTGAATCATGACACAAATTGTTAAAACTTGTTAAATTTTTTGATAAAGCATATTTAACTCTCATTCGGAATGAACTGATAATGACAAATCAGTGAAATTTTCTTGTTCATATCGAATTATATAGTGGTTAAAATTGGTTATCAGTAGATAGTCTATAAAACCAAAATAGATAAATACCTCAAACAGGTTACATTTGAAAGCTAGCAAAAGTTATTTCTATATATTTTAGAATATATGTACAATAAAAAAGAGTGTCTACAGATGTATAGCAATTACTATAGATGGGTATTACAATTTTTCTCTAAGATTTTCATAGATTATTCTCGTTAATGCTGGTTATATCTAGCTACCGGAGGCAAAAGTTTTACGTTTTCAAAAATATCTTCAAATTATTTTAGATTTAGTTTGTCAAGACATTTATAATATTTATTGTTCTTTATATATACAGTAGAATTTCAATGATCCAAATTAATTACGACCAGAATCGATGACTTATAAAGTTAAATGTTTTGAAAATTAAAACAACAATAAAGATTTTAAAGTCTCTTAACTTAGACTGCAATGAATAAACTATGATTAAATTTGTAATTTTTTGAAATCATTTTGTGTTAATATTTCATTTTGTCCTTTTTCAGACTTTAGCAAATCTTGTTAAATAAATATTTTTAGAAAAATGATTATTGAAGGTTTGGTTTATTGGAATTCTAATAAGTGATATTTTACGTCATATAAATATTTTCACAAATAGTTTGGCGTTTGTTATATTTGTAATAAGATTGCAAATTTTAGAAAATATAGAAAATTCGATCGGTTAATGAACACAATTGGTTCCAGCATCTTGTTCGTTATGCGGAACGTTCTTTAAGCGAAACCACTTTTTCCATATAAATCAATGTAAAATATAATAATGCGTTCCAAGTTGGACAAAAATACATTCTAATACGGTTCAATTTGAACTTTTACTAAAAGAAAACGACATAAAATGTATCAGAACTTTTAAATAACCGAAAAAATTCACCAATATATATTATTATTATTATTAAAGTGTAGGATATAGTTATAAACTATCAACCTAACTATATTTTACAAGCACTGGCAACTAAGGCCTTCGGCTTAGACGAAAAACTACATCCATACACTAGCCTGGGATTCGAACCCGGATCCTCGTTGTTCAGTTGACTAAATGACTGGGCCACTTAGACAACTCATCTACCGAGGACTGCCACCAATATATATTAATTTCAACTTTTATTGAAAGAAAGTAAAATGAAACATGTAATAATTATTAACGAACTGAATGTGTATTTGAGGGAAGGTGACATCTGAAATGAGAAAAACGGTCACACTGGGCGCAATGGGAATTGGAGAAATGTTACATGTAATTAGGGTTTCCACCTCTTTTATAGGTCGCAAAACCTTGCTCGTTAACTAAAACTTTTTTCTCAAAAAAATGTGTTCGTTATCCGAAATGTTCGCTATGCGAGGAGTTTGTTAACCGATTGTCCACTGTATTTGGCAAATATATAATAGATTTAGCTATGTGTAGAATAAGTCTGTTTAAAGGCTAGTAAACGTAATACTCGTATGTATTAAATAATAATTTCTACTTACTTTCGATAGGCTAAATCTAGATCGAATCCTGTTTCTAATTTGTTATGCCTCATATTCAGTTAAAAACATATTGAATACTGTATAAGAGACTTTTAGAAACTTATATTTATATGCCACTATAATTTTTATATAATTATAATAAAGATTTTAGAACTGATTGAAGGAAAAAGCTCTAGACAAAGATAAACGACATATTTAGGTGCTAGTTATTAACTCTTTTGTTATTTAGTTTAAAAAACCCTAACTAACTTATTATTTCAAGCACTGGTTGCAGGGACTTTCAGCTATTAATGAAATGAAATACTAATAATATCGTACAGATATCCCAAAGGGGAATATGAGATAAAAGTTTTTGTTTTCATAAACAATTTTTTATACTATACTTTTATGTTATTATATTACTATTATTATGGATATTTGATATTGCAAACTGATCCTGAGTTTCTACACAATAATAACTAGATAACGAGTTGTAAACATTTAGTATTGAAATTTGTATATATAAACAATTACTTTTCTTTGTTTATACTCACATCTGTTGACTATAAACACTTTAAAAAAGCCAAGAACTATCAATCCAAACAATTATATGACACCATATAGAACACTATTAAAAAAAAACATATTATTTATATTAGATCGATTGAATATACATATAGAATACTCTTTGCCAAAAATTGCATTCCCTAAGGCAGAGAGAGGAAGGTATTTCTAAATGAAATTTGTATTGTTTACTCATAGTATACAAAACGCAATGATAAGATAACAATAAACGGAACTATTTCTTTAAATATTCATTATACCATTGTATATATACTACATGACGTCATGAGAACTTTTCTAGCAACGAAAAAATTAATCTGAAAATTGTTAAAATTAACGATAATCTCATAAAAATGCCATGTTTTGCAATGTGTGTACATGCTCTTAAAGTAAATGTTTCGTATACATCGAGAGATATCTATAAAATATAGGAAAACAAAATTTCGACTCGCTCATAAATTTTGGTATATGATTTATGGCCCCATTGAGAATTGAAAATGCTTCATATATAGACATACATATGTACATATGTATAACTATATTCAATCCAAGGAATATTTATTTTTCTCGCCTCATCTCATTTTCACCATTTATTTTTTTTTTCTTGAGAAAGCATTTTGTAATTATTTCGAGTTTGTTCTTTATTTTTTTTTTCAATGTCTTCAACCTTGGCCAAGAGTTTTCCAGGCAATTACAATTGTGACAGGGGGTGAGAGGGGCCAAGAAATATGTCGTGGCCATATGTCTGCGTGGGTCTCTCTACAAGATTTGATGATATTTCAAGTTCACTAATTTTCGCTTTTTGTTTATTTTTGTTTTTTTCTTTTTTTCGTTTGCAGTTGAAGCAATTTAGCCGAGAAGCAGCAGCCGCAGCAGCAGCCGTGCCATAAACAACTCATCATAGCCATCATCATGGATCAACCGTTGGTGGTGCAGGCTGAATACTCCTTTATGGGCAGCAATAATGATGAGCTGTGCTTCAAGAAGGGTGATCTAATAACAGTCACTCAACGTGAGGATGGCGGCTGGTGGGAGGGCACATTGAATGATAAGACTGGCTGGTTTCCCAGCAACTATGTTAATGAATATAATGCCCCCTTGCCCCTAAAAGAGGCATCCATACGTGCTCCCGAGGAGATACAAGAGTATCGTTCGGTGGTTCTTAAGGATCTATTGGATTCAGAGCGAGCCCATGTGGCTGAATTACAGGGTTTATTGGAGAATTTCCTAGAGCCCATGCTGCAAACGCAAATGTAAGTAAAGGACAAAACTTAAACTACATTCAATTTGCTAATCTCTATTATTATTGTCTTCTTGCTTTCAGTCTCAATCCAGATGAATATGCCCAATTGATGTGCAATTTTGTGGAAATTGTTCGTACCCATGAGGATTTGCTAACACAAATCGAAGAGTGCAATGAGAGAGTAGGTAAACTATTCCTAACCATAGCCCCATTGATGAAGAAAGTACATCAGGCCTATTGTGCGGCCCATCCCAAGGCCATAGTTATATTGGATAAGTACAAGTAAGTGCTACGATTATACATATTACTCTAATGTCCCTTATTCATTTGACTTTATTATCCTTTCAGAGATGAGCTGGAGAAATATATGGAACGTCAGGGTGCTGCCACTCCTGGATTGCTGGTTCTTACCACTGGTTTATCGAAACCCTTTCGCCGCTTGGATAAATACTCTGCCATGCTGCAAGAGTTGGAACGCCATATGGAAAGTAGTCATCCAGATCGTGGTGATACTCAACGTAGTGTTGCTGTCTATAAGGATATTGCTGCCACATGTTCGGCCACACGACGGCAAAAGGAATTGGAATTACAAGTACTAACTGGTCCCGTTCGTGGCTGGCAGGGTCAAGAGCTAAGCTCATTGGGTGATATCATTCATATGGGCAGTGTTGCTGTCGGTGCCGATCATCGGGATCGTTATTTTGTATTGTTCCCGCAAACGTTGCTTATTTTAAGTGTCAGTCAAAGAATGAGCGCCTTCATCTATGAGGTAAAATGAATTTAGATAGTAGTAACTCAATTTAATATTTCCTTTTTCTATCTCCAGGGTAAACTCCCATTGACTGGCATTGTGGTAAATCGTTTGGAGGATACCGAAGCCATTAAAAATGCTTTTGAAATAAGTAGCCCATTAATTGATCGCATTGTGGCCGTTTGTCAAGGACCAAATGAAGCCAACAAATGGGTGGAACTACTAAATGCAAATAATCCTAGTCTGCCCATGGGCATTAAAAGGCAATTGAGCAATTTAAGTAACTCCTCTGTGGGTGGACAATTGAATGCGAGTCATGTAAGTGATTAAACGTTTAGTTCTTTAGATTCATCTCCTTGTCTAAAAACCCATTTTCCAAACTTAATATTTGATATGTGAGCAGCTCAGTCAACATTTGGATTCGCGTGGCTATTGTACACGCTTCTCCCTCTGTGCCTACTACAATAGCAACAACAGCAATAACAACAACAACAACATTTCATCCATCATCACTCTACCACCAAGAAATTATCCACCCACTGCACCCTATGCCAATTTGAGTGCCCATTTTGCTTGCCTCGTAAAGGCGGGACGCCTTCGTAGTGCCATTGTAAAGATGCTGCTCTATCCACAGGCTCGTCAGAGCATTGATCTCAAGCGGATAGCTTTGCGTAAGAAACGTTGCCACAAAGCAGCGGCCAAATTGAAAGATCTCAAAAACGATAATACAGAACAATCTGGTATATCGGAATTGGAGCGTCAAGACGCTTTTGAATTGCCCACCGATTCGGAAAGCTATGAAGATGAATATGAAGATGGTGGTAGTCTAAGATCCTGTGATTCGGATCCGTTTGAATACGTTAAATTCTATCAGAATAAACGTGACAATGATTCTATATATTGTAATTCAACCGGAACCTTTGTGGATCATCATAGGAAACCCAGACATTTGTCATCCATTAATCTTATTAAATTGGAATCCTTTGATGATGATAGCTTCCTAGGGGAGAATCAACTGAAGAAGGAATCTCTGGTCATAGGTTCTCAGGCATTGAGAGCCTTGGCTCGCAAATCAACGGAAAGGCATTCGAGTATTCACACATCTACCGCAACATTGGAATTGGGTGGAAATAGTCTAACCAATCATATAGAAGAGGATGAACCGCAAGAGGAACCTCGACAGATTGCCCTGCAAACACAAAGATCTGATGCCAGTTCCATGTATACAGGTCGTTTAGGTGGCGCTTTTACAGCCTGTGAAAATTTGGCAGATGATGAAGAATCATCCTATCCCGTCAATCCTCCCATGGTTTCCAATCCAAATTCACCCACAGAACGTCATAGTATGCCAAGCATATTTGTGGGCAATCGTTTTAATCATTCAAAGAATACCGAAGTCTATGTGCCCAGTTGGCGTGATCGACAGGATTTAATACAGAAGCAAAGTGTCGAGGAGGATATACATTCAAGTTCCTTGGATCTGCCGGCTGCCTGTCGAACAGCACCAGATAAACTTCAAGCTGAACTGCTATACAATAATGTGCCCACTAACGAGGAGGAGAGCAAAGCTCTCAATCAACCAACAGTCACAAATCGTAGTAGCAGCTCATCGTCAGAATTGTGTATAGATACCACTGCGGCGGCAAAGAATCGGGATTCCATGCGGCGTTGCATAAGCTATCAGTATCTACAAATGAATGAAAAACCAATGGCTCCACCACGACCAGGGCCAACACCTCCACCACCGCCTCCGCGACGTGATCGGGATCGTGATCGAGGTGATCTTCATTTGGATTGTAAATGCCGGTGCTGTGAGAGTTCCCAGTGCCCTAGTCCACGTTCTAGTGATAGCGGCATGGCTGGTAGTTGTACCATAGCCTCACCAGATCCACCCAATGAAACAAGAGGAAACGAGAATCTATTGGACGATCAGCATTTTGATATATGTGGCAGGTTTAGGGAGAAGTTTCTCACGCCAGAGGCAAGCCAAATTGTAGAAGATGAAATGCCAAAAGATGAGAAACACGAGGAGGCGGAGCCAGAAGAAGCAGAGCCATTAACTCCCACGAATCGAATAGAGGATAACGATGTAGAAGATTGCCCTTTATTACCGCCACCATCGCCATTTCAAGTCTATACCAAGAGTATTTTTTTGCCCTCCAGTTCGAGTGTGGATGAGACCAGCCATAGATCAAATAATAACCAAAATAATGATCAACTTCTCTTCACCTCCAATTCGTCGGATCAATTGGATTCAGTTGCTCCAATTCCAGCACCAGGACCAGTGTTTCGTTCTGGCATGTATGCCCATTGGTGGAAGAAGGAACGTCTGCCGCCGGAAGTGGTCCGTGGCATTGTACATGCCTATAAGAAAAGCAAGGATTCCTCCAGCATGGATTCCAAAAATTCCATTTGTTCAAGTTGCTTTTGTTCTCTGGATGTGGCCAGTGGGTATAGTGAGGGTGCCCTCTATTGTTCCATCTGTCAGAATTGCTGCAGTGGCTGCAGCATTACAAGCAACACAACAAATACAACTACAGCAACCACAGCCACCTCATCATCCACATCGGGATGTTGTCCTCTGTGCAGTGAGGATGACGATTGTGATAATGTTGGAGCAAGTGGTGGTAGACTATCCACCTCACTTGATTGTTCCCTATGTACGGCTCGCGAAGAAGGCAAGCAAATCCACAATCCCATACAGCACGACATTGGGCATGGCCATTATCCTGGTCAAGGTCAATGCCGCTGTTGTTGTTGTGCACGTGTTCCGATTGTTTTTTTTTTCGATTGTTTTGTAAATTCGTTTTGCTCCAAATTCAAAATCAAATGCAGCACGTCCAAAATTCAATTTAAAATTTTTTTTTCTTTCTATCTTTCATTCATGCTTTTTCGATTCATTTCATTCATGGATTAAAACTCAAATTGATTGACTAACTCAGCTCATTCTAATTTTGATGGGGTGTATATTGAAAACCAAATTGGTTCAATTGGACAATATAAGATGAAAATTTTCGATAATTATAGTTAATAAAGAAGTGAAATTTTAGACATTTAAATGTTGAATCAAACAGTAAAAGGAAATTTAGTTTCCAGGTAGAATGGGAAATGTATCTTAACTAGATTTTCTGAAACACTTTGATCGAAAGTTACAAGACCAAATTGGTCTACATAATGTTATAATCTGAAGGAAGGGCAAAATCTCTGTTAAGTTCCTCGAAACTTCATATATCCAAATCTGACTTGTTACAAACTTAGTGAGCTAATTTTTGGTTAGTTTAAGATAATCGAACTGGTAGATTAAACAACTATCAGACAAGGTTTTAATGAATAAAACAAAAAAAGGGGATAATGGGTTAGTACAAATGGAGATAATCTAAGATTTTTTTGTTAGGAAACCCTTCAAAAGAAGCATAAAAAGTTGATAATATTCTTTAACAATTCAATGCCCAATCATTTTCAAAATAGAAAAGTTTTCCATTGTTTTATCTATAATACTTTTCGTATAGCCTTTCCAAATAAATATGAAACGAGTTTAATGTTTAAAAACATTTATTTGACGTTCCATTTCTTCTAATAGTTTGTTCGTTTTCTCCTCTCTCTCTATATATATATATGTATATATATCTATCTCTTCAAAAGGCCAAACGAATTACAAAACATTTATCTAACGCTCAGCAACACACACACACACACATAAATAAATATATATATAATTGCACAAATTCAACAAAAAAAATATATTATATATATTAAATAAAATTTCATACGATTCGATTTGCTTGCCAAGCTTTGCTCGTTCGCAGGTTCTTCTTGTTGTTATTGTTGTTGTTCTTAAATTGAATTCTCTTACCAAACGACTAACCCTATGAACTAGTTAAAAATGAGAACCATAACTTGATAGTTTACTAAATCGATTATAAAATTTTCTATTTGCAGATGTCACCGCCAACGGGCCACAACCTGCTTATGCCACCAGGCAGCAATCGACAACAGCAGCCACAAAGCCTGCCGCCAACAGCAGCAGCAGGAGCAGCATCGGCAACAGTGGCAGGCGGGAACCAGCAACAGGCAACAGTGGGGGGCAACATCAACTCGATGTCACAACACAAACGGAGCCTGTCATTCAATCATCACCTCAGCTACAATCAATACAACACGCACACTCAGCCTCCACCACATCTAATGCATCCACCACAACCACCAAGTCTACCAAGTCATCTGGGAACAATCGGCCACAAATCAAGTTTAGTCCAGACACCAAACAGCAAGACAGCAGCACTACCCCAACCATCAACCACGGAAAACAGTCAAGCGGCAGCAGCGGTTCAAGCGGCGGGGCCAAGCGCAAGGAAAGGAAGCACAAAGGGTTAGATATGATATAAAGATTGAATATAAATAAGGGTTTATAGATAAAGAAATTTGGATAGGATTCCTAAATTGTATCATTATATCCGATATAGTCCGATATATATATTAATAGATCTTAGATCAAATTGCAGACAAATGTTGCTAGGACTGCAAACTTTCCTAGTCTCAAACTTTGTAATATTTTAAACAATTTCAAAAAAGAAAATCTACATTTGATCCTAGAGCCGTCATGTTTTGTATTGCTTTAAAATGTGAAAACTTATTTTTGGACAATTTTTTTTGACATTTTGACAATTTTAGGGACAACTTTTTCTTGCCTTAAAACTCTTTGTTCTAAGTCGGCTCGATTTCAGGTATTTTGCGCGTGTTTTAGCTAGGACTCTGGGATTTACAAAGCTTTTCTATTGTTAAATTTCTCAAGATTTGGTTGTAAAGAAAATAGTGAAAAGATAAAGATAAACCTTAACGAAAATTATTTACACCTGAGGCCTAACCTAAGGGTAGTAAGGATGTTTAGTGATTAAAAGTTAAGATAAAGTATAAGTAAAAACTATTGTAAGCAAACGGCTCCTTGTCTAGTGACTTCCTAAAAGTTATCCTACAATATGATTACTCTATCGATATAGGCAAAGGGTTATTTAATTATTTTACCTTAAACTTTTATTTCTAAGCACGTTATTAATCTATTTTTCTTATAGCTAACTGGACGATCAGCTGTTTGCGTCCTACGCCGCCATTACGTCCCAGTTTATTAAACGTTTCAACTGGCTCCGGTTCGAGCAGTGGTGGCAATAGCAGCAGCAGCAGCGGGGGTGGCGGAGCAGCAAGTGGCAGTGGTTTAACTAGCTATTGCAGTGGAAGAAAAAATCAGCCCACCTATGAGGAGGATGCATTGGTGTTGCGAGTCTTTGAGGCCTATTGTGCTGCTTACCAGAATAGCACAAGGAATACGATACATTCGGGTAAGTTTCGTAAATCAAATATTTGCTTTATCTAGTGTCAAAGACAAGAAGAACAATTTTTTTTGCAACTTTTGTTAGCCATAAAAGAAAATGCTTTCTCACTTACACACACACACAACTGTACAATCCTTTCACATACACACACACACATACTCAAACTCACTTAAATGTTTAATCATCTGCTAAAATCAGAGATAAAAAATTTGTGAAAAATGTTATAATTAATTTTTATAAATTTTATTTGTTGGTTTGGTTATTGTTTTCTTTTTTTTTAACCTATCACAAAATTGTACAAGCTTGAAATCAAAAAAAAAACCAGGAAAATTTAATTTTAAGTCTAAAATTGTATAACACAAAAAAAAAAAGAAGAAAATCGAAAATTGTTTAAACATTTAACAACAATTGGCAATTTAAATAATTCGTTTTTAAGATTCAATATTTGTTAATCAACCAAAAAACTCAAACAATGAATTGGAAAATTCATAAATAATTCTGTATTAAAAGCTTTTAATTCGTTATTGTTTCATAATTATTATTATTATAATTGTTTTAGTTTCCATTTTTATAATAAATTTTATTTGATTTTATTTATCCAAAAGAAATCCCACTCACTTAAGTTAAATTTTAATTTGCTAATCATAATCCTTAGGCCTAAGATATATCCTGGCTTATTTTTTTTTTCCATGTACAAAGGTTTATCTTTTCTGTCCTCCTCCTGGCCGTATAGAAGGTTTAATTTGTATCCATTCACGCATTTTACCCCTAACTATTTGGTTGTGGTTGTCATTTTGATTGTGCTTTTTGTTTTGATTAGCTAATTGGTTTTGGTTTCTCATACTCTCACTATATATAGTTACCTTAATGTCATGTCTTTGTATTCCAATAGTTTTTAAAATGGTTCAGCTTGTGAATTTGCAAAACAATGAGAAAACTGCCTCACAATTGCTACTGTAATTTCTTTAGTCTTACTTTTGTTTAAACAAATTAGAGCTATCCAATTATCTATTATATCAAAAATGTATAACATTCATCTCTGGCTACTTTCAGGCCTGATTTAGTTATGTTCAAGCTAAACCATTTCGAAATATTTCCCCATTTTAGATCCATTCATGTATATATATTTGGTATATCCTAAACTCCATGTGGTTCTTTTTTTTTTTTTTTATTGGTTTTTGTGTATTGTTTTTCTGTTGTCCTTGTTGTTTCTTCAACTTCTTTGTCAAACCAAACCAATCTCTTCATTTTTCTCTCTTTCTCTCTATTTCTCTTTTGTATTGTATACCTGCAAAAAAAAAAAAAAAAAAAAAAAAAAACAAAAAAACGAAAAAAAAAAATATATATACACAATTTTAGCCTTACAACCCTGGACACCCTGTCTACCCATACGTGGTGGTAAATTGAAAACGAGCAAAACATTCTCAACCTCCAATCCGCAGTTGCCTTTCATAAATGCCGGTGGCGTCAATCAGTTGCAGCAGCATCATCATCATCAACAGCAACAACAACATCAATTGCATCAACAGCAATCACAAAACCGTCAACATTCGGCAGGCAGTTTAAATTCATCGTTCATTTGGCGTGAGGCTAGTCCAAATAGTTTTAATTTATACTCCAGTTCGGTGACATCGGGACAACGTTACTCCCTGACAAATGCTGGAGCTGGAGCAGGAGCTGGTGGCGTAGCTGGTGGTTCACCTGGTTTAAAGGACTATCAGCGTGCCCTGTCGGAGGAGAGAGCTACACGAAAATCCTTAAATCGTTTAAAGAGTGGCTTTGGTTCCGGCTATGATAATGTCTGCAGTAGTGGCATCTCTTCACCTCTGATGCCAAGGAAGAACAAGGCCTCACCTAAAATAATGTTTCAAAGATCGAGTGGCAATAATAGCAGTACGACAACAATTGTTAAACCCAATCCTGGAGCAGTGGGAGCAGCTGTACATCCGGGTCTATATGATCGTCGTTTGAATCGTTCCTTTGACACCGCCTCCACATCGCATCGTTATGCCGGCTATGGAGCTGGCTATCTTATGAATTGTGGCGGTGCTTTGCGCACCAGCACCTTACAAAGGAGCACACCTCAATTGGTTGGTGACAATTGCAGTGGCGGTGGCGAAATAACCGATGACAGTGATGTGGAATGTCCGGGCGGTGGTGCCTCTGCAGCTTTAATGAGAAACGGTAGCGGAGCGGCTGGAGCAATGGAATTAAATCCGGATGGAACTAAACGTCAATCGGGCAGCTGGTGTTGCGGTAATTTTGTGATGAAACAATGGCGCAAAATCAACAATCTTTGAGTCTATCATCATCTGTGGGTGGGGAGGGAAAGGGGGACAGGGATGGGAGAGGGATTCATATTCATCCGCATATCGCATTCGCCTGCTGCTCCGCCAGCTCGAGTTCCAGTAAAATTGCTTTGAATGCGCTGCCGCGGCTGCTGCTGCTGCTGCTGCTGTCTCGCTGTGTGCGTGTGTGTGCCTGAGAGTGTGTGTGTGTGCGTGTGTGTGAAACTTTGTTTGGCCTTAGAATTTATATACAAACGGGCAAATAATTTGTCATCAAACTTTGTGCATATTGTTTGCCAATTTTTGCCTTAACATAAAAAGTTTTTTTTTATATATAATGTGTTCAAAGTCGAAAGATTATAATTAATAACTTTTAACTTTTATTTGACTAATTATAATATTATTTCCAATGCTTAAAAGACAAAAAAATTTGTTTGAATCCTTCTTAAAAGAAGAAAATAATTAAAATATTGAAAACTTTTATCAAAAATGTGCACAAAACTACAAAATTTGCTCATCTAACTGCGATATTTCATTGAATTATTGAATAAAATATATTATATATTCAAAAACTTTGGGCAAGTTTTCTAAAGTTTCTATTTTCACATTCAAATTAACAAATTATTTGCCCGCCTGATTCTAGCTTTAAGCTATGCCTTTTATATAAATACTTACTCATATAAATATATATTAATATCTGTGTACTTAGAACTTGTTTGCCTTTTCCAAAAATGGTTTTTGAATTGAAATATTCTTTTTTGTTAGATATACATACATACAAACATATATTTTCTATACTGTAAGCTGAATACTAAACTAATTAGTTAGGTGCAAAATCAATTCAATGTGTTTGCCTATATATATATATAGAGAGTAATCTGAACAAACGAAACAACAAGAAGTTACCAAGACAGAGACTAGTTCATTAGATGCTATATATGTATATACATATATAATACTTAAATTATCCGTTTTTTTTAGCCAAATTACTTGCCTAACAATTTGAAAAAGAAAGAACAAAGGCTTTACATCCGTCCACACAGCTTTTTATTGTTTTTTTACAAGTGGAACTACTAAATAATAATTTTTGTAGTTATTTAATAAAAAATTGAGATATTTGCCATAGTTAAAGAAAACCTAGAACCAGTGTGAGTTGTTAAGCAATGTCGAAAAGAAAAAACAAAAAATCAAAATTTAAATCAAATTAAATGCTTTAAATGTTAGTCAACTAAAAAAAGAAATATATAAAAAAAGTAATAATTTAATAACTAAATTTTAAGTGTTTTTGTTGTGTGTGCAAAATGTTGTCTAACCAAATAAATATTTATACATTTGTATTGAACAAAAAAACGAGAAAAAACAACAAATAATTATGATATTAAAAAATAATACAAAAAGAAAAGAATTTGCTATATTTTTTTAATATATTTCGTGTGTGACTGTGTGTATAGCATTTTATTTCTTTTTTTTTTAACTTTATTTTTTTATTTTCAATTGTAGTTAGCGAATGCATCTTTAGTATTAGTCACATATATCACCTCATTCTACAGTTGCGTCTTACCATATATCACATTTTACATTTTACATTCTTTTCATATCAAACACATATATATCTTACATCATTCTATATCATTTCAACACCAAACCAAACACTCTAACATATTTTATATAATTTCTTAATTTATTTTACACCTAACAACCAACCAACCAACCAACAAACCAAATAATAATAACCAACAACAACAGGACTAGAGAATGAGGATATGACGCCAACATTGAGACAACTTTGGACTGCCATAAGACAAATGCAACAGGATATGTCACAGATCAAGTTACAAATCAATGAGGAGCGTGCCCTGAGAGCCGATCTACAGCAATTGTTGATGCAACATCTGGAGACAAGTAGTGTGAGTAGTGGAGGAAATACACCCAAATGTTGACTATGCAAATGATTTCGGTTACGGATTTGGATTTGGATCATATTTGAAACCGCCCGCCGCTGCCTGCTTTTTAGTCTTTTTAAGCAAAATTCTTTACTTTGCACCAAAAACAAAAAAAAAAAAAAAAAGAACAGAAAAAATAAGAACAAAAAAATATTAAAAATAATTTATACATATATTGAATGGACTTTATATACGTAGGATATATACATATATATATATATACATATAGAGTTAGATATATATTTATTTTTTCGTGAAAGGACAATACTGTGTCATCATTTGTGTCTTGTGTTTGTTCTGCTTGTTTTATTTATCAATTATTTTTTAGATTTCTAGTATTTGTACTTAGTTGTAATTGATGAAAATATTGTCCTAAAATTAGTTTTATAATATTTTATTCAGACCCAGTTTGGTTTTCAAATTCTTGAAATTTTATGCAAAATTTTAGAGACAAAACCTAAACAGAAAAAATGTGCCAATTTTGTAGTGTTTAAAAACAACGCTCAATGAAAGTTGTATTTATATATATATATATATATACCTACATATATATGTATATTTATATTAGTATATAGACAATTCACTGAAATAAAAAAATATAAATGTATATGAAATACTTTTCGGTGTATTTTTAATCCTTTTTTGTTTTTGTTTTGCAAAAAGGCAAAGTAAGTTTCTTTATCAGGAGTAAACTACGACGAAGCTATTGAAAAAGGAAACTTAAATGGTACAAACAGAGCTTAAATAGGAAATAAAATATATTCCTAAGAGTATTAATCCTCAATATCTTCCCTCATATTAAAAATATTTATTCTATTAATTCGTTGAAATTTTTCTACTGGAAATTTCTGAGAATTTTTTAAGGTATTTGCTCATAAAAATAACAAAAAATCACTAAAATGCATAAAATCTTGCACATTTAAAGGACCATCAAAATGTCCTTTGGCCAAAAGTTTCTCCTTGCCAATTAACATTCGCCGACATGGCCGAATCCTTGTTAGTCCTTTAAACAGCTGAGAAAAAAGGATGTTTTTCTATAACAAAAATTGCTATTAAAATCCAAGTTCTTTACAATAACAGGACGAAAACGGGATGAAAAAGTCTTAGGATACTGTGCTATCTTGTGGCCAAATCATCCTTGAAGTCCTTAGCAGAGCTGAGACATCAATAATTAAATATATTTTTCATTATTCTTGGCCATTCTATCAGTTAAAATTAATAAGTTCCTTCTACTGCTTGCCCTTAAAAGCAGGCAACTAAATGAACGAAACGAACGAGTTCAAAAATTATGTTTTTTTGTGATTTAGGTCCACTGTTTATGTCCTTATTGACCAGTAATCACTGTGACATTTATTCCCAGGTTTGTACTTTTTATGCATGAGCTAACTGAAAAGTAAGGTTTAGGACGCAGCGCTCTGCACATGTAAAACATTACAGATAGGACCACAAGGACATCGTTTGATAGTCCTACTTATAGTTTTTTATTTGTGGCGAAAGTCAAAAGTTATCCTTGTGGTCCTTTTAGGGAGAATTTTTATAATATATAAATACTCATAATACTTTATAAATACTCTTAATTTGATCTAATAACTAATGCATACACAAGTGCAATATAAAAGCTATGCCTAAAAGTATGCAGTAATATTTGTATTTCTTCCCATTTTTTTACTGTCAAAGTGCTCGCCTCGGACAATAAGGTTTTAATATAGTTTTTGATTATTTGGCTTATTAATATGAAAGGGAAAGTCGATTTGAAGCGTAAAAGCATTATAGAAAATAAAAAAAAAAAAACAGAAATTAATTTTTTAACCAAATATTAGAGTTAGATAAGCCAACCCAAAGCTCTTATACCTTGCACTTGCCGTTGTAGGTAAGAAAACATTTGAATCTGATCTTCATTATAAAGTCATATGATTAAAGAGCAAAATTAAGCAAATCATATGAATATTGAGTAACACGAACAACATTCTATAAAATGTATTTGAACCCGTTTTTTGATTGCTTATTCCGAAAGAAGATTGAAAGTTTTCTAGCATATAAATTTTAATCGTTAACTTTCATTAGGGCAAGGCGTAGCTGATTAAACCTAAATATACATGATTAATTAGTTTTTAAATTGTAAATAATTAATTATATCTAAATATATGGTAAAAACCTTTTCTTTTACTTCTACGAAATTGAAATAACAAAGAGTCATCAAATAATTACATGCGTGTAAACAATGTACAACCGCAATTCGCATTGCACAGTTTCTGGCTAGACTTGTTCTCAGTTCTTTCTGCTCTGCTTATGTTTATAGTTTGTCTGACTAACTTTAAGCCAAATCCACTGCCAGAGACATACATAATGAGATTGCAATCAGGCAACAGTCAAGAGAGACGAGGAGACAAAGAGACAAAGGCAACGGCAAAGGCAACGGCGCGCCATTGCCAGCAGCTGGCGACAAATGAGCGACAAGCGAAACGGCAACAAAAATAATTTCAGTATGTCAGTTAGTTAGTACACAGATACAAATAAGTGAAGTGCAAAGAAGCGTAGAGAAATATTCTCTAGATGTGTCACTTCCACTTCCTGTGCAAGTTTTGCACTGTGAAGGAAGTTTTCCTACCTCTACCTTGGCCTGTCTTGGCCCAAGTAGATTTTGTTGGCTTACAGAAATTTATTGCAGCTGCTTAACTTAATTGTGTTAAAAAAAAAAAAACAAAAATTGTTAGGGCAACTTCTCCTTACTCTCTGGATTTTTATTTAATGATTATCATTAGCAATTTTATTCAGGCATGCCCGGGCCAGTGGGTTTACTTTATATATAAAAAAAATTATTAATAATTAGCAATTATGTTTGGTGGCAACCAAGTTATTTAGCAGAGGTTCATACACTGCAAGAAAAATATATGAGTAAACTGCAAAGAAAACATTCTGAAGAGGTATAAAAACCTTATTTCAGTTGGGTTGCTGCTATTTTTTATGAGGTTGTGAAGTAATCCAATTTCAAACTCTTTGAAGTTCTTTATATTTATTTTACACTTAATTAGTATGCAAAATTTAAGTACTTTTTAAAATATGTACAACGAGAGAGGTTTAAATTTTACATAAAATAAGCAACAACCATCTTTCTTTACCAAACTTAAAGCTTAAACTTGTTTTTTGTTGCATTAGTTTTCATGTTCTAAATTTCCTCAAGTTCTATATTCTGCTTCTCAGTGTATTCTTTAGAAAAGAACAAAAAGGAGGCTAAAAACGCCTCCTACCAAAAACAAAATAATAGTCTTAGCCATGACTAAAATGTACAGCGCTTAGGCTTCTGTTGTTGTTCTAACTGACTTTTGCTTTGGTTATGCCTTAAAGTCTTAATAGACTAAAATCGCTCTACAAACTATACACAATTGCAGCTAAGGCCTGCAGGGAGTTAACCCATTTTTAAAGCTGGCTAATGTTGGTAATCTCCAGTTACCAGTTTTAGTTTGAAAATGAAATTTTAATTTGTAACCACAGAAAAAAAAAGAGTAAAACTATTTTTAAATCTATCATTAATGGTTTACTGACCACACAAAAATCTACAAAACAAATTTATATTTAATTGTGTTTTTTTGCCCAATTATATACAATTGATAAAATGTCAAACTGTGGGCTAGAAATCGACCCAGTTTAAATACTTCATCAACTCATCAGCAGCAGCCTCATCATCAATTGATACTCTTTGGCTTTAGTTTATGCATCATCGATAACTCGGCAATGTGATGCCTCTAACCCAATTCCAATTCTGAGGTAAAGCAAAAGTTTTCCATCTTTTTCTTCTTTTATTTTTCTTTTCATTTTCCCCTCCGACATTTGATTGATGTTGAGGCTGGATTTTGCCCTATATCTATACAAAATAAAATGCATACATACAAAAAAAAAGGTCTAAGCCATGCATTCACATTGACGGACGGCATTTGTCATCAATTGTTACTAGTTAGTTAGTTGACGGAACTATTTGGTTATTCCCCTCAGGAGGCATTCATTTTCTTTGGCCATCCCCCCCCCCCTCCACTCCTCTTGTGTGACCCTAATTGCATTGGGTAGGCGACTTTAAGATCGAGATGCATTTTAAATGACAAATGCAGCTCTTGGGCTATATTTTTTTTAACTAGGCAGTTATTAATGGTAGGTCTAAAGTAAATGTGTCATTAGGTTTTGTAATAATATTTAAAGTAATCAACTACTAACTAAGGTATATTAAATGAAATGAAAGACAGTTTTTAAAATTTTTGCTCACATACATATAGGAAAGATGTTTAGTTTTTAAATTAGTAATATAAAGTATTACTTTCGCTGACCAAAAAGAAAAGTTTTCTTTACAAAAGAACTATTTTTTTTAAATAAACTAAATATTGTGCTAAATTAATAACTTTAGCTAAAGTATCTTTGGTCCATAAACAAAACGAAACTCTTTATATTTTCTTGTACATTTCTAAGTTTATCTAACCTTAATAATATTTGAATTATGGTAGCTTTGCTTACATTTTATTCTTGAAAAAAAAAGATATATTTGGTTAGAGTTTTGCAACTTATAGAAGGAACATCGGAAAAAAAGTCAGCTGAAAAACTTCAACTTCGTAAGGCTCCAATTCATTCTAATTTTAAGCGATTGCGAAAACTAATTTTCAGTTCGATTTATATATAAATCGATTTATATATAAATAAATATAAAAGCAGAAGAAAAAAGCACCAGAACATCGAAAAAAATCAACCAAAATCTTTGACTTCTTTAGGATCCAATTCATTTTAATTTTAGGCGATTTTAAAAAACTTATTTTCAGTTAGAGTTTTATCGAAAGTTTTATTATCGAAATATAATTGAATTATACAAAATTTTTGAAATTGGTTAAAAATTTAGTGACTTAGAGCCTGAAGAACATTGAATACATCCTTTGAATGAACCTCAATTTAACAAGGCGACAATTCTATATAACTTAGATCGCTTCCGAAGAGCTTTAATATTATTTGCTTTTTTGAATAGAAAACTTTAAATTTTGGAAATTTATTTTTGACTCGATTTTGCAATTATTAATGAAAGTAAAACTTTTCAGTAGCTTGATAGCATTTTTTGAACATTTTGATGTGGATTTAATCTTTGGAAATAACAATTGAAATTTATGTGAAACTATTTAAAAATGGCTAAAAAATGTCCAACTTGGAGCATAAACGGATTAATAATATATAATAATAATAATATAATAATTTTCAAAGACCTGATCAAAATTTTCATATAGCTATTAAACAATCATCAAAAATAAAGCATTCTAGTTTAGAGCAACGATCCGAAATAGAATTCTTAACTAAAACAGATTGGCCCTTTAAAGCAATAGTTTTTTTTTTTTTTTTTTTTGTATTATAAATATATATGTACATATATATAGAAATAACTATTATTAGTTTATATAGTAAATTATAGATAATTTAACTCTCATTCTTTACATCATTTGAGATGTTTACATACAAATTTTTCATACCTGACAGGTTTGATAAATTTCAAGACTATATATATATATTTCAATGGATTCTTTTTAAAGCTGCAGATACTTTCTTTTCCAAGTCACAAACTTTTGTCTAGAACTAACATTTCCCAAAGTTATAAAAGGTTTTAAAAAAACCTGTGAGAATGCATTTGTTAAAACCATCACTGGAAAATTATGTATACAAAAAAAAAAGAAGAAATTTCTCATCTTTCAGAATGATGGCTGATTGGCAAAGGTCATTAAGAAAAAAACTATACAATTTCACTATCAAAATTTTAAAACCGTATCAAAAGCTGTTCAGACTAAAGTGATGGAGATGAAGATAGACAGAGAGACAGAGAGAGAGCCCCTTGGCCATTAAATAAAAGACAATTTCCATAAAAACTCAACAAGAAAGACAACAAAAAAACACAGAAAAAGAGGCACAAGACAGCAAACAATGCAAACGATTTACTAACTTAATTCTATGTCTGTCATTTAAAACAAAGATACTCACACACACACACACACACAGAGAGACCACAACAGACACATCGACAGGCACTAACACATAGATACAACTTAATTATCAGATTAATAAGCTGAAGCTCCATGAGCATGAAAATGAAAGTGCTCTGAGGTTGAAGCAGGCTAGAGAAAATCAGTATAAATGAAAGAAACTGATAAAATGGATGGATGAAAAGCCAGGGGGGAGGTAAATGAGGGAAAGGTGTTATACAGATAGAGAGATGTGTGTGCAAATGGTATGTCTTATATATGTGCATGGCAAATTGCCGTTGCATTTGCAAAATTTGTTTTGCTACTCTTCTCTCTCTCTCTCTCTGTATTTTGTAATTTTCCTCCGTTAGAGGTAAATTTTCCTTCCATTGTTTGTTTGCTTTTAATTTGTGCATTAGGCCAATGTGTGCGCGTTAGCCAAATGCAATTAAATACGCGATGCCAACACTTTTGCAACGTGATCAGTCATCTAGCGGATTCCAAAAGAGTTTTCTATATGTATATAGAAGAAATTGTATATTAATATTTTTATTATCAAACATGGGCCATTAAATTGAGAGATTACTTGCGGTATCCAGTTGAAGCTATAAGTAGTATATATGCAAAATTTTATATAAACAAATACCATCTGCTCTTATAGCCACCTGTATAGTCCTTCTAGTCAGCCTTAAAAGCAAACTCTTCTTAAAACTGTTTATTACTGCATAGAATAAATTGTTAAATGGTGGAAAATTAGTATCCACTTTCCAGTCTCAACATGAAGATTTATATTTAGTAGGCATCTTTATGACCAAAAAGTTATTAACTCTGTTTAGGATACTCCTAAAAAGCTTTTAGTTTAATTAGAAAGTAAAAAACACATAAATTATATTTATTTGCATGTACTAAGGTTTTTTTATAGATTTTGTAAAAAACAAACTGAGGCTAAATTTTTTAAATGACCTTTTCAAATTTCGAACAAATTTGAAAATTTATGTTATTATTTGTTTCGCAAATTCTCTTGAAAAACCATTTTTTTGATACAATTTTTGTATTAGAAATGAGATTTCAATGTTAAAAGGTTTTTTAAGTATAAATTAGTATACATCAATTAATCAATTATATGTAGGATACTTGGGTAAAGGCAGCTCATTGAGGTGAACCGGCTCACTCGTTCCTTTTTTCGAAGTCAGCCAACTCACTCATATGGCTCACTGGCTCACTTGTAGATAGCTCATAAGTTCACTTTACGATCGCCAATCGAGAAGAAGGCAAAACGAGCCAAAAGAACTAGTGTGCCAAAATGAGCTAGTGAGCCAAAATGAGCTAGTGAGCCAAAATGAGCTAGTGTGCCAAACTGAGACATATTGAATGAACAAGCTCAATGGCTCAGTTCAGTGAGCCATTCATTTTGGCTCACACACTCGTGAGCTACCCAAGTATAAATTATAGCAATATAAACCAATTAATATTTATTGAAAAATTTTAATATTTTTCCTGCCTCAATTCTGAACAATATTGAAAACATTTTTTACAAGAACTCCCGCTTTTTTTTTTAAACCATGAAACCAAATTAACAAAACCCGTCTTTACTTATACAAAATGGCAGAGACAAGTTTCACAATTTTCCAAAATTATTATTTATTTATTATTTATTAAATTTTATTATTAAATTATTATTAATCATATATTATTTTGTATTATTTTATTATGGACAAGACAATACTTCATTTGTTTATGCCCGACTAAGCCCAACTGTTTAAACCTTTTTCGGCAGGATATAAAACAGATTAGTAAATAATTATATTAATTAAAATAAATAATTAAATAAACACTGCAAAAATTTAGTTAAAAATATTAAAAAAAAAAAATTTTAAGTAGGAAAAATATTATTTATATTTAATCAGCGATAGACAGCTGTAAAATAGAAACAAATGTAACCTATTATGATCCTAGAAAGATATAGGGTATTGTTAGCACACTGTAATATAGTACAGTATTTTATATACAGCCGACTCTCGTCAGGGGCGGATCCAGGGGCAAATTTTGGGGGGGGAACTCACTACTCAAAAGTGTCAATGTGTTAAAGTGCTTCATTGAAAAACATTGTATTCTTCGTGTTAGAAACCTTTTGGGGGGGAACTCTCCCCCAGTTCTCCCCCTTGGATCCGCCACTGACTCTCGTTAATTCAAACCTGCAATAATTCAAATCTCTCTCTATAGTTCCAAGTTATTACTAGTCTCCTACAAAATCTCTTTATATTTCGATTTTTGTCCATACATTTTTACGCACTTGGTAATTCGAACGAAAAAATCATAAGTAAGACGCGGTAATTCGTACTTATATATGGTCAAACTCTTGATAATTCAAATTTGCAAAGTCTCTTGGATAATGAAGAACCATCATCAATCGTACCAGTATGTGAGCGATTTGTGTTTTTCTGACTATGTTCAAGTGGATGAAAATGTTGCTATCAAAGGATCACTTACCAATGAAGCGATACGAATGAAAAGAGCAACGATAAAGAGAACCTTTGACAGAGGTGTCAGTTGAGGTAGCAAGAGCCTAATTCGACTACTTTTATTCACAGAAACTGATGAAAAATGTACTTTTTCTACTTAAGAAAACGATTGAAATGTCTGAGCAGCCCATATAAATGAGTTCTTTTCAAATATTAGTTAATTCACATTATAAATATGCAAAATATTAGCAGTTAATGAAAAACCACTTGATAATTCGAAGCTTTATTTATTTTCTCCCAAAAATTTCAAACCATTTAAAATTTCAAACATTTTTAAGAGTCCTTTGAATTTCGAATTAACAAGAGTCGACTGTACTTTGATATATAAATAGAATGTATTAATGTACGCACATTTTATACATTGTTCATTGAACTGCTTTTCCATTTTGCTAGTCCATTTTAAGTTTATCTAACTAATTTGATCTGCCATACCTATGAGCTCAGACTTTGGCAAAGTTAATTGAACTAGCTTTCAGTGATTATCTTTTCCAAATCTCTCACGAAGCAGACATTAAAGTTTAAACCAAAACGAAATAAAAAATTACCAAATGAGTTTTAACCAAAAAAAAAGACCATTTTAGGTGCCATACCACACACTTTCGCCCCGAAACCAATTCTGTATATATTTTTTACCTTTTTACCTTACAATTTACCTTTTTTTTCTTTTTTTGGTTTTTGGTTAGTGCAAACAAATACGAAGTGTATGAAGTTGGTAGTAGAGAAGGGGGGGAAGGAGGCAAGTACGATGAGCGAGCCAATTGTGTGGGAATCTGGAGCAGATAGAATGAGAAAATGACTTAATGGGGGGAATGGCAGCGGTATAGGGAAGAAAATCTGAAATCTTGAATCTAAATCGGAACCACAACTCCATAACTTCAAACAATGCAAAATCTCTCACAATTTTTGCTTAAGCAATAAAAATAATAATAATAATAATAAAAAGAGGCAAAAATTCAACGGACGTCACCTAATAAAATTTTAACTAAAATTTGAAGACGCGAGCGGGGGAGGTGGTGGAGTGGTAAGAGAATATTTTTTTGCTAGTTGCTTTCTTTTGGCAACGGTAAATTTCAAATAAGAAGCTAGAGTGAGAGAGAGAGATGTAGGATGAGGTAAAGGTAGGCGTGGCAGTATGTTGTAGTTGCTGTTGTTGTCACTCAAGTTGGCCCAAAACGCATAACAACAACAGCAACACAAACTCTTCTTTTTTTTTTTTTTTGGCGTCAAGAACAGTTATGAGCCGAGAGAGCTTGAAAATGGAGTTGCGACACCAAGATACAAACGTAACGAGGAATAAAAAAGTATAGGTTAGGTAGAAGGGGGAAGAGAGAGGGAGAGAGAGAAAGAGAGATGAGTAATGGGAATGGGAATGGGCCTGGTTACGGATAGGCTTATTTCTTTCCTAGACTAGTTATTGCTGTTGCTGGCGTTGCGCTTCAACTGCTCTCATATACTAACTTGATGACTTTGGCTGGCAAATACTACACACACACACACACACACACACACACACACACACACATAGAGGCCTTGGCTACAAATACCTTTGACTAAACTTAGATAGAGACATAACTTGCATGCAACCAGGCAGGAAATCAGATGCAACAACTGCAATAGGTACAACAGCAGCAGCAGCAACAACCAACAACAACATTATATGCAATGCCCGCAACAGTAAGTGCTGAAAAATCTGCAGCAGCAGCAGCAACAACAATAACAACAAGAACAACATCATAAGCAATACCCACAACAACAGCAGCAACAACAGCAGCAGCAACATCATCATACCAAGAGCAACAGGTGTACCCAAGGCACAAGCCAAAGAACTTCATGTTGTTGTACCTGGTTTCTGTTTTTGTTGCGCCCAGTTTGTTTACATTTTAGTATGTACTTAGTCCAACGTATTTAGTAAGTTACTTTATGCCAATTTCATAATGTCAAATTAGAGAGCAAACTTATGTACTCTCTCTCTCCGTTGCAGACAATAATTATGTTGATTGTTATGATGGGAATGGTTATAATGATGTCTATGATGTCATTTGCAAGGGACCAGTTTAGAATCGACATTTGTAGCTCAAACAAGCTTTGACCTCTATGACCTAAGGCTAGTGAGAGGTTCTAAAAAGACAAAACGAAAGAAAGAAAGAAATGCCAAAACTGTGGCCAAAATACACATTTCTTGGAATACAAAAGAAACCAAGAGACAAGACCAAATGTTAAAGACCAACCACTTAAATCTTTTGAACTAATTTGTTGAGGAAATATTTTAAAGTTCAGTTCAGTCAACTAAAATTTTTAGTGAAAAAGGAAAACAATTATTGTTTTATTCCTAATTTTGGCCAGATCTTTTTAAAGCATAAAAAGTATATTCTTCATAAGTATCGACAGCTGTCCGTCTGTCTGTTTCTTCGCTGTTTTTAGACCTTATATTTTAAGCTACATAATTGAAATTTGGTAGTCAAAGGTATATGCTTGTCAAGTTTAGGAATTCATCGGATCGGATTACCATATGATGATATTCAATATAAAAATCGAAGGTGTAGAATCAGAATTTAATACGTTTAGTTTTCTTACCTTAACCATTACTTTCTTACTAAAAATTTCCGAATTTCCTTAGAACAGATTTACGAAAACTATAGAACTTAGGAACAATCTATTTAAAATATATAAAGAAACAATTATACTAGATTTTGGATTATTATTGGTAAGATTATTATTAATAGTTCTCTTACAAACACTTCTGTGGTAACACAAATTTGTCCAAGTATCTTTTTGCCACATTAAATGTAATTTAAAAACCATTAGAAATGATTAACCATTTGCAACTATTTGGAGTCAGTCTACCAAATCTTTTGCTGCTGACACCTTTTAAGTTGCCACAAAGAATTCTCCCCGCCAAAGTTTTTGAGTTTTGACATCAATTCAGATTTTCTTGTCATTTCTATTGTCTACCGGCAAATGTCCATTAGGCTTGAAAACCACACAGAAATATACATAATGATAATCATAATCATTAAAAGTGCGACTGTCATTAGCCCAGAATTGTTTGTGTTCCATTTCTTTAACATTTAGTTTTTTTTTTACCTAGATCACGATTACCACTAAAGATAACCCAGTTACTTTTTTTTTTTTTGTATATAGAGAACTTTCCTCATTTTACCACTCACCCATCTGTTGTTGCTACTGCTGCTGTTGCCTCTGACACAAAATCCAAAATCTTAAGTTCAAATCGCAATAATTATACTTGAAATTGAAAGAGAGAGAGAGAGAGAGGGATAGATGAGAGGAGGCAGCAGCAAATTGTTTCAAGCCATTATGATTTTTAATGTTAGATAAACATTTTCAATTGTAAGGCTGATGAACATATTAATGATTTATACTATATCAAGATTTTGCCAAAATAAGATATAAAAGAAAAATGAAACTTTCACAAAATAGTTTTTACTTTCGTCTAAATCTGAACGCATTCTCCATGAGTTAAGAGTTGACTCATTAAGAAACCACCAAGTTGCTTGACCTCAATTATGCACAAAAGAAGTCATAGACCAAGACCAAGACCCCAAAGACTCTGGCATTTCATATAGGTAAATGCAAGATACACATATATAAACTAGGCAAACGGAAGCCCTCAAAGCGATCAAGTTGAAGATCAAGATTTATGTATGCCACATGCTAATCAACGTCAAAAATACAACAACAACAACAGCAACAAGAATATCCAAAAGGAATGAAACGCAACTTCTGTGAGTGGGTGAAATTTGAGATGCATTTTTTTCTTCTTTTTGAAATGAAATGGGTGAAGGTGAAGAAGGCAGGAAAAGTTAATACTAAGCAAAAAGAATAACAAAACGCAAGAAAGTTAGTTTAGATAGCAAAAGAAATGATTTTTTTTTTTTTCTTATTTTTTTGTAGTCTAACTCTTTTGACTAAGTTTAGTTTTGCGGTCTAGCTGGCGAGATGAGAAAGTTTTTTTTTTTTCATTTGAGTTTTTCCATTTTTTTTTTTTCTATTTGGGCTTTGTTGTTGGTTTTTTTTTTTTGTATATTCTCCTCTTGTTGGCGATCTTAACGCTTACTTGGTTTTATATATATATTTCTTTCTGTGTTGAGTTCTAATAATACTATCCAACAATAGTTAAAACAAAACAAAAGAGCTATACACTGAGAAAAAATTATAGTATATAGATAAGACAAGCATAAGGGAATGGTCTAAGGTAAAATAAATGCTTTATAACTATTTTACATTCTAAATTCTAAATAAAAGTTACTATAGATTAAAAATTTTAAATATCAGGAATTTTTTTAATTGAATATTCGACTTTCTAGATTTTGTCTCGAACACAAACAAATTGTATTATAGATTTGGTATCCAAAAAAAAAAAAAAACAGATTTTTCATTTACAGAAATGTTAAAATAATAGATTTTTCAATATAGTTAATATATTCATATATAGTTCCTATATTCATTCATATTCGCTTCCAAATGCTTTCAAAATCCTCTTTAAACCGCTTCGTTTTGCAATCGGTATTCTCATTTTTGAGTGAAATGTCACTCATTTTGCTTTTCAAAGTCAAGTACGAATCGTTTTCGGAGTTTTTTCTTCGAATACTATGTATATCAGCTGATCTGGGCATTATTTAACGACTAAAAAGTTGCTGAGGTTCTTAGACAAATCCTTAAAATAAAACATCTATATATATAGAGAAATTTTCAATGCCATAAAAACTTTTTTGATGTGATTTAAAGTAGTTCTACTCCTAGTAGTTTATGAAGTTTGGTATTCTACGCTAAAAATTCTCATCGAAATTCATTATTTACCCGATTCCACTAGCGCAATGAATCATTTTGAATTAAAAATCTAAAACGGGAGCAGATCATGTTTATATAATACTAGCTGGCTCGGCAAGCGTTGATCTGCCCCCATTTTTACTTGCTGGCGAATTAAATGTTTAGTTTAGTCTGGTGGAGGTTCTAATGCAGGCAATTTAACTTTTCCAGAAGCACAGCACATGGCAGGCGGTTCGTTCATAAATTTCAATGCTCTGCAATGCACACATTCTTTATTCATTTGTCCAATATTGGAATATATGCTATAATCAATTGTGCTATCATAATTATGAGCCACCAATTCCATGTTGTTGTCAACCGTGTTCGCATTACGTCTACGAAATTCTCTAACAACTGTGGCGTTTCGTGTTTGTCTACCAGTATTTGAACGTCTTGGAAGTGGCATTTTGAATGTGGTTTTTAAATTCTTACCTCAAAAAATTGACATATAACACTATACGTTAGAGGTTTACATTGTATTGAAATGAATTCTTTTTATTCATTCGTTTTAAAACGCCTTAAGTTAAACAATTTACTTAATCAAAGTCACTTTTAATTAAATTCAAAACCAAAATTGTTCTCGAGTCTTAGCGAGACAAACAAACAGCAATAGATTTATATATATATAGATTTACATAAATTAATGTCTAAAATAATTTTCGATTTTGACATATATGTCAACGGTAATCTGATGAAAAAAATCTGTTGAACTTTAAAGTCTGCATTTACCGTCATTTAGACAAAAATTAGCTTTCTTTTGGAAAAAAAACCCTTCTTTGGGCCACAACAAACATTTACAAAAAAAAAATTGGCAAAATTGGTTGATTCCTGAATGACTTAAATTACAAAAAAACGGCTTACAATTTTATATATATAGATATGTACATTATGAATACATAAGTACAAATAAGTAAGTATACATCTGAATAAGAAAGTTTTTTCATTGACAGAGTTCGGTGATCTAATAAAAAGAGCCTAAATAAAAAGGATTTCCCATTCCTTATAAATATCTCATGCCACTTCGCAGTATAGTCGAAACTCCCTATAACGAACTCCCATACAATGTCAAGAACACTGTAATTTGGATCTATTTTTATGTGTATTTATTACAATTTTTCGTATAACGATTATTTCCTTATTATAAAATTTTTTTGGAGTAGCAACTTGTAAATTGAATCGTTTTGATCTCCATATAACGGATTTATATTGCTATGTCAACTTTCTTTATTCTTCACCAAAATCTGTGTATTCCTCTCTAAATCTGCTAGAAAATTTAACTGGAAGATGAGAAGTGAAAAAATGTATGGCAAATAAAAAATTTTAAAAAAGCAAGAAAATTTTCTCTTTTTTAAATAACGTATTTTCTATATAGCAAAGATATAATGCGTTCATGTGGAATTCGTTATAGAGAGTTTCGATTGTATTTGAAAATTCTTTGCATTGAACAAATTATAAATAACAATTTTGCAGAATTTTATAACAATTAAAGTTAAAATTTAATTAGTTATGTAAGCCGAAAATTGCTGCCTATAAATTTTTAGCTTTCCTTTTAAAAATATATTTAAAATTTATATAAATTTTTAATGGTAATTAGTTTGGCTATTAAATAGAGTATATTTTAGGCATTTGTTTAAAAATACTTTTGGAATCAAATTTAATGTATGAATAGTTATTAATTATATTATATTAAATAGAAAATACAATTTTCCAAAATTTATAAATTTTTTTTTTTCTACCCAATCTTAAATGAAGCATATAATTAATAAAAAATTTTCCTGCTTTCTTTCTTTTTATTAAAGGTTTTCAATTTTTTAAAAATTATTTTTTGGCGCAGTGTTAACAAAACTTTTGTATCTGATGTTGTTTTTGTTGTTGATGATGATGGAGAAGAAAACAAAATGCTTAATGGCTTTCCTATGCAAAAATTCAAACATTGAGCAGAAACTTCCCCTTCCTATACGAACATATTAGATAGTGGGCCCCAAAAGTCAAGGCACTTCAATCAGAAAGTTTTACTGAACGCCTTTCGCTGCCCCCTACTACCTAGCCTACCGCCCTACCTCCCTGCCTCTCTCAACTCCCACTCCAACTTCAGTTGGACATTGCCGGTCTAACCATATTGGGCAAACCGTCGTCGTGTATTGCAGTTGAAGTAAAGGTTTAATGTCTTTTACCAGTTTGCTGTTGTTGTTGTGTTTTTTTTGTCGGTTTGTTTGTTTTATCTGCCGGCTTCCGTTTAAGAACTTCGACAGAAAGACATCCAAAGCTAACACACACACACACACAATTTGTGCCACTTTTATGCAAATTATTGTCGTCTGTTTTGAGGTTCTTAACATCATTTCATAATTTTTGTAATTTTCCTGTTGTTATTGTTGTTGTTGTTGTTATTGTGGCTAAGTTCATTTTTGTGTTTTTCTTAACAGGGCTGGATTATGGCCCTAAGCTTTAGGGCCCTGGGCTAGGCATTTTACAAAAATTGGTGACTATTTTTAGTGGATCTTTGAAAGATCGCAAAGTTATACGATTCCATTTTAACAGAAACGTTTAACTGAGAGAGAGAGAGAGAGAGAGAGAAAATATCAATGATTATGTAAAATTTTAACCTTTAATTACTGTTTTTAGGCAATCTGCTTTATCTTCATCTTTAATCTTTTAACTTTTATTTAAACTCTTTTCTAGCATCTTGAAAATATAAAACAAATTAAAGTTATTCACTTGAGTTGATTTTATAGCTTTGATTTCAACTGAAATGTTTAACTAAGAGTGAGAAAAACATGATTGAGATTATGCAAAATGATTATTATTAATTTAGTTAACTTTAGCGTTTTTTTTTATCTGTTTTCTAGTAAAGTTGTGTAGCAAATGCTTCACTCTTATATAAATAGTCTTTAACTTGGTTTAGTAGACGTATTTACTTTAAAATTTGTATGAATCTGAAATTGTAGACCTATTTAAGCTATTTTGTATCAGTTATTTTTCCATAAACTATTATAAAACTATTCTTAAAATTTGTTGCTTAGAAGTTTTTAAATCTAAATCTATAATGATCAAAATTATGAGAGCTCTGCAAACATATTTCCATAGGGATCACCCGACTTTTGGGAAAAAAAAACATAGATACTTACCATATAGAAACTTAGATTTCATTACACTATCTCATCTTAAAATACCATAAACTAAGGCTCAAAATCTAATAAATCTTTAAGCTATATTATGGGAACTATGCGAGAATATTTCCATAGTTCCATATGGATCTAGCTGACTCTTAAGAACAAACTAGACCATAGAAACATACCATATAGAAACTTGGATTTCATTGCAATATTTCATCTTATAACACCATAAACTAAGACTCACAAATTAATAAAGCCGACTTTAAGCTTACTCTATCATATAGTCGAACTTCCTTAACTCAAGGTTCCATAATCTAGCTAAATATTTCGATTTACAGGGACTTTGAGTTAGAGAAGTGAAATTCTATCCAAATTTCCCTCTATTATCGTACATTTTTGTTCAATTTAGAGAGAATTCACAGAAGAAAAAGATCGAGTTTGGGAAGTTTGAACTGGGAAAGTTCAAGTTAAAATATTTCTATGAGTCTGACCAATTTTTTTATACCCCCTGCCAGGGTATAAAAAGGTCAAGCTAGGAAACTTCGACTGTTAATAGTTGTACAGAATTACAGAGCAGTAATTTTTACAGCTTGGACATTTCTATATGTCAGAGCGGGAACAGAGTATTGGCTAACTAGCGAACTCTTTGATACCCTTTTGTAACATTGACGTCTACTGTTAGTGAGATGCTGTAATGTTTATTTGACGTTTGATACTGTATTGTAATTGATGAGTCATTCAGGCAACCCTGGAATTGGGTATCACTGAGCGAGATGACAGCTGGATAGAGAGATTCACTTAATTATACTTCACTTCGCTGAAGCTAATCAAATAAAATGGACAACGAACCTAAAATAACATGTATATGAAAGTCAATGCTCCCAAAAACTTATCTACATTTTAATTTAATGGCAAGGAAACAACTAACTAATTATAATTCAAATCGAAAGTTAGTTGCTACAATAATCCTTTCCTTGGGCAAACTGGAATATGCAAATATTGAAGTTGAATAAACTCCAAAAAAAACTGGTTGCTTCAATTAATTGATAATCCTGGCAATTAAAGAAAGTTCAAGCACATCCATCATTAGGAGGTCCGTCCCTGGATTTATGAAGACAACATTTACCATTTCATTAAAAAGAAAAAAAAAAAGCCATTTGGAAAAATTTGTTTATGAGAAAGGAAGTCGAATTGAGGAGAAGTTCTCTGGTACGCATAGTTTGACCTCTTTCTTCAAATTGAAATTTCTTAAGTTGATTTGTAAAAATTATATATTTATTATTAAGTTAAATAGTTTTGTTTTTTTTATTGTTTATACAAAAAAGTTGCAAACTTATATTAAAATTCATACTTAAGTGTTTATAGATAAATCTCAGAAAGTCTTACGAATATATAGAGTAAAAAATATCATTTCATTATATCCATTCAAATTGCACAGTTAAAGCTAAGTTTTTAAAAAAAATCTCAAAATATTTCTTTATAAATTACGATGTTCGTTTTAGAGAGGGGGCGGGGATATAGCGTAGCGGAATTTGGAATTTTGTTGTTTTTTTTTTGGTCCCTGGCCAGGTCTATGCCACAGTCGTCTTAAGCTAAAAAGTTCAGTTACATTCAGCAAGACAAGTGGGCATAGTTGAGACAACTGTGTGAATGTGTGTGTGTGTTGCAGGGGGCAGGTTTACAGGTTGCACCTACAAGGTGCATTGATATTGCTGATGTTGCAAGGCACGCGGCAGTGTCTTATGTGGTAAATGGGAGGCAACAGACGACGACGACGACGACGATCCGCTGGGGGAGCAACATATGCGATTACTTGACAACTTTGGGCTTAGTCGATGCTGACGACGTTGCAGCAAGATGAGGCATATGCTGATTATTATCACAGATATGGAAACAGTTACCAGGACACTACCCAGATTAGAGCTTATATAACGTAAGGTAGCGGCAAATACTGGAAACAGTTGAAAAAAAAACCAATTGAAAAGATCTTTTATCTTTGTTGCAAATGAACTGTCAAATTGTTTCTTTAATCTCTTACCATCTTGACTAAGTTCATCGTGATCGGAGGGATTTGTCCATGTATTGTAGCCAAGACCTAGTCCCGGTGCCGTTGGATCAACAACCAGTTTGGCATATTTGGTACCCAATTGCTGTTCCATAAATCGTCCCTGCCCAGGCAACCTCTCGTTTACTATTTCAGTACCAGTCTCAGTTTCGGCCAAATTGTTTAGTTCATTGAGACTGGTCAGGGTTAAGGCACGTCCCTGTTGCTGACGTGGCTGCTGCTGCTGCTGCTGCTGTTCCTTCTTTTGCCCTTCAGTGGTTGTTGTTTCTTCTACAACCAAAGCGGCTTGCTCTATCGACTCTTCAGCCTCTTTGAGTACCAATTCACTTTTATTAACATAACGCATATGACGCATTTCACGACCAAAACGATCATCTTCACCATCTGGTTGAAAGGGATCATTTGGCTCATAGGCAGCGGCAACACCATTTTTACCCGGTACCATAAAACTGGCTCTTACCGTTTGCATGCCCGACTGATAGCTACAGACAACAACAAATCTAAAAAGCCAAAAAAAAATTAAACAATGAAATTGTTAAATTTGTTTCACTTGCTGTTATTCACCTTCTCGTGCTATGGGTAAATATGCCCAAATTCTCTTGAACTGTTATAAAAGTTTCCACCGTATTCGTTTCCGGTTTAACCATGCTGCCACATTTCTTATGATCTATACGCATTGTATACTTATCGGCCGGATCTTGTGGATCACCCTTTACACCACAATTGCCACCATCGACTACAATGCGACCGGCAAAATATGGTCCAGTTTCCACTTCAATCTCTGAGGCATGTGGCAGACATTGTGTGGCATGGGCCGAGACTATTGACCAAGTTAGAAAATGTAAGTAAAAAGAAATCATCTTTCTTTCTATTTTTTTGATTAACTTACAGCCCTTGGTGGGTATTATGATGCTTTGACCCGGTAAATGCTTTGAATTAAAACTTTCAATTTCATTCTCCTCATGGAACTCGGAACGACCATTCTGACTGCGCGTTGATTGAAGGCGCTTTGTACTCATCGTTGGTTTTATATGGAAACTATATCTGGTTGCCATTCTTAGATTATCCACACCAGTGGAAAAGTGATGGATGTGATTGCTATAAAAAATTAAGATTAAATCATTGATATATGTATAACATTTGGTATAAGCTTTGAATAGTTGAAATGAAAGTTTTAGTTAAATATTTTGTGAAATAAGTACAAATTTTCTACATGAATGTATACAAAGTTTGCTTTGAAGTGGATATTCGGAGCAATATAGCAAAAAATTGGATAATATATTAGATTTATTTGTATACGAACGACTTATCAGTTAGTTTGATATTCATAAGAAATGATTTCAGGTGAAAAAGGTAAAAAACGAAATTAAAAGTATTAGACGCTTAGCTGAAGTTAGTCTAAATACAAAGTTAGTTTAATGTTTCTGTTTTCTATACTTTTTCTGTTCAAGATAGGCTCATTGTAATGTTGAGATAATGAATGGAACTTCATGTCATACAAATCTTTGTAGCAAATATACATAGTTACTTGTCTAACAAGGAAAGAAATAATAGTGTTAATTCTTTGGTTTTTGGAAACAAGATTTTGATATTACCAAAAGGCATTCAAATTATGACTCAAAAACTTCTTTAAGCATATATTTTTAAATCTTCTTTCTAGAAAAGAAAGTCTTAGAATTTACATTGAACTGAACTGGCGTTGGCTAACAAGAAGGTTTAAAAAGGCTCATTAAGATCGAATAAAACATTGAAATATTTATTTGCTTTACTATATAATATTCAAAAAATTATTCGAATATTCATTACAAATTCTTTTGTAGCTAGAAAATATTATAAAACTTTTTGTTCTCATTCTCTACATTCTTATTTTTTAATGGCATGAGATATTTCGGATATGATTAATGCTAAGTTTTAAATATCATGTTTGTTCTTTCTTAGATGTTAGAATAAAGTAAACTTTAGTCACACTAGAGTACAAAAACTATAAAAAATTTCAAATACTTATGCTATATATGATTATGCTAGATTTGACTAAAAAACCTTTTTCTACTCCATTTAATTTCCTTTTTTCCCCCTTAGATAACTTTTCCACCTTTAAGCTTACCCCTCCTCATTAATTTGCAGCGATTCCAGTTGATCCCCCTTCATTTCCGCTGCGGTGGCATTTACCACTTTAACACGACATCTCTGTGGCCCAAAGTTCTGCATTTCGCAATAATATATTTGAAATGCCTTTGGCATGGGTGGTAAATCTAATGTTGATTCCGTATCGGCATCAATGTTCATATTTGTCACATCATCATCATCATCATCATCATCAACAGTGGCAGCATTTCGAAGTGTGTCATGATGATGGGCCGGTGCTCCAGCAAGCGGCACGAATTCAACTTCCCAGGTCAGATTCACCGATTTGTAATTTGGTTCACCAGCCACTCCGCGTATCTCTGCAAAGAGAGTACAAGAATGTATATACATTTATATATACAAATGAAAATGGGGTTAGAGCAACCTCTGTGGCAAACTGCAACTGCAACTTTAAAGATTCGTGTCTAGTTCATCGGAAGGTAGCTCAAGTTGTTGTTGTTGCAGTTCAAGTTGCTCAGTTGCATGCAAATCAGCTACCAAGAAGTTTAGGGGCAAAGAACTCGTTTGTCGATAAGCAGGAACAGGGAGGCACATACACACAGTAGGTAGTTTTATAGCTAACATGGTCGATTTGTGTTTCAGTTGTGTTTACTTTTTTTTTCTCTCTATTTTTTTATTATTATTATTTTTCATTCTTGCAGGTGATGGCCAGTTGCAGGATTTGCCCAAGAAGTGTGACGTGAATTAGCATTAACAATGAACAAAAATAAAGAGAGCAAGCAACAAAATGGTTAACTGAATACAAATATATAGAAGTACATATTGCCGATGATCACTGAACATGATCTATAAAGTGAAACTAATGGCATTTTGATGGCACTTCAAAGAACGTTAAGTGCAGTCGGAAAAATGAAGTTTTTCATGAAAATTTGTTAATGAACCTTTTAAAAGTAATCATAAATAAGTTCTAAAGGTTCTTTAATAAGTTTCATTCTTTGGTTTTCTACATTATTAAAATATTTTAGAGTACTTTGGTAGTAGGGCTGAATTTCAGACTTTAATATTTCTAATATATTAATTCGAGTTTGTTTCCTTAATTTTGAGCGGTTGTCAACAAAAAAAAGTATTTTTTCGATCAGTAAAATTCTATCGCAAAGTCAAATCCCTTTGACAAAAATATAAGTTCCATAATTATCAAAAAATTGAATGAAGTTGAAAAAATTGAAATAAAGATGAATGAATCAATCTATAAAATAATTTAAAATAAATTTCATAAATTTTTACTTCTTTTAAGAAATTGATTTCGAAAATTAATTAATTTATGAAATATATCTTAAAGTAGCAAAAGTTTTTGGTTTTTTCCGCATTAAAATAATAGTTTAATTTGGCTGTGCTTTTATTGTTATTTTAAGTTTTTGTATAAATTGAAAGAAATTTGAAATTTTGAGCATTGAAATTTTTTTTTTTTCATTAACCAATTTCTATGTTATTAAAATTTTCCAATTTCCTTTTAAATGGTTTTTTTTAATAAACTTTTTTTTAGTATTTATTTGATATTTACGCATCCTATAATAGTTTAAGTTTGCTATAGTTTTTTATTAATAATTTAAGTATTTGTATAAAATATATTCTTCAATTTTAAATATTGGGATAAATTATTCGAATTACTAAATTACCTAAAAAATTTGTATTTTCGATTTCCAATGTTTTTTTTTTTTTTTTTAGGAATTTTTTAGTATTTATTTTTGTTTATGCGCATCAAATTATAGTTTAATTTGGCTTTACTTTTTTGCTTTTACTTTATGTTTTTGCATAAAGTATGTTCCCAAATGTTGAATATGTTTGATATTTTGAACTACGAAATTTCTAATTTCGATTTACTTGATTTTTTTAAAGTTCTGCCGTCTAAATTGAGAGAAAGTACCTTTAAAATAAACACAAGATGAAATTAGGATTTTAATTTCAATACTTAAATACCTTCATTACCTACGTATCTAAAGTAGTTATTACTTTAATAACAACTGTATCCAAAGTAGAAATTTTAGTGAGTATTTCCGTTTATGTTTATATTACGATTGCTATATTTTGCTACTGGTTATAGTTTTATCATGAGCGAGGACTTTTATTTGTATATTTAAAGAATCAATAAAAATTTTAAATTTAGAGATCATAACTTGTAATTTTAGACCACTTAAAATGACTTTTAATTGCCAGCCAATTAACAGCCAAATTGCTAAAAGCAAAATAAATACAATAAAGTTTAAGACTAAAAAAGAAATTATTCGAGAGTCATAAATAATATTCTTTCATGTCCAAAAAAAATCTATAAATTTCTAGTTGCTAGTTAAAACTTATTTACTTAGAGAAAGAAATATTTTTTAAATAAAAATAGAAAATAAAATATATATAAAAATGCATGTCTCAATTGAAATTTCTCCACATATTTGGCCAATAATTATACTCAATCAATATTCTACTCAAGCTAAATACTAAAATTTTTAGTTAAATCTAACAAAAGAAAACTTTCTCAGAGTAATTTTCACTTCCACTTTTTAACTCTTTTGCTGGCTTTTCTTCTTGTAAGTTTTCTTGTCATATATTTTTGACCTTTTGTCACTTCTTGCATAACCCATGATGACAATGTCATTTGAGTAACCTTAATGCCATGTCATCTTAAAAAGAAAAGAGAAGAGAGAGAGGGAGAGAAATAAAGAACCCCTCCCCAAATGAATTTTCATCTTGTTTTCCGTCAAATGCTCAAATTTATTTGCCAATGATTAACAGTTCTTGTAGTCATTCATTGGATTTTTCTTCAACATTATTTCTATCTTCTACTTCTTCTCACATTTGGCATTTTCTCAATCATCATGTTCTAATGGCATTTTTATACCCTTGCAAGGGTATATTAATTTTGGTCAGAAGTTTGCAACGCACAGAAGGAAGCGTTTCCGACTATATAAAGTATATATATTCTTGATCAGCACGACGAGCTGAGTTGATATAGACATGTCCGTCTGTCCGTCTGTCCGTCTGTCTGGATCAACAGCTTCTCCTCCGAAACCCTTAAAGCTACAGAGCTGAAATTTTGCACCCAGGCTTCTTTTTGCTGCAGGCATTGTATATCTCGGAATCATCCCGATCGGATGACTATATCATATAGCTCCCATAGGAACGATCGGTCAAGAATAGAATTAAACTTCAATAACTTTGTTGTTTTTTAATCAATTGTTACGAAATTTGGGGTTCCTAAGTTTAATACACCTTTAAACATATCCACCAAGTTTGATCAGAATCGGTTGACTATATCATATAGCTCCCATAGGAACGATCGGTCAATAATATAGTCTTAGAGCAATAACTTGGATGTTTTGAAAGCGATTGTGACGAAACTTGGTTTTCGGAAGTTTAGTATATATAGAAATGTCTGTGCTAAGTTTCAGACAAATCGGTCAAATATATGCTATAGCTCCCATAGGAACAATAGGGCCAAAAAAAATTTTTTTTTCGAAATCATTTTTTTCTCATGCTACAAACATTTAATGTAGGTTTGACTTGTTTTATATGCTTTCTAATGATTTTGTAATATTATAAATGTGTATATATTTAAATTGTTAAATAACAGTTTGCAAGGGTATACGAACTTCGGCACGGCCGAAGTTAGCCCATCCTTCTAGTTTTTTTTGTTTTTCCATCTTCTCCACTAGCCTCGATGTCAGAATTTGTGCCATGTGGACGAAGACAGAATTTTCACTTTTCCGTGTTGCGACTCGCCTAAAAATGTTGCTGCTGCTAAAAAAGAAAAACACCAAAAAAATTGGTGTCAATGATTTTTCAACATGGGAAAACTGAGCAGCAGCAGCAGCAACAACAACATGGGCAAATACAAAAACTTATGGCAAGGCCAATGTACATATAGGAGGTATGAGGAAAGGGGGATTGGATGGGATCAAGTCATAGCTGGTTATAGCAAATGGCATTTCTAATTGCAGATTATGCAAGGTTCTTGTCAAAAGACGACTGTAAATAATAGATAATGAGACGAAAGTGTAGAGAGAAAGACAGAACCGAAGAAAGCCTTGTTTGATGAGGAGAAATTGCAAAATGTAGGCGATATATAAATAACTAGAGTCTTTGCCAAACTGTCTTAGCCATAACTCTTGCTGATATCGAATTCTTTTCTATCTTTAAAACTGGCTTTTTGAAGTGGTAAATTATAAAAAGTGAACTGTGAAGGTTTTCTCAAGAACAACTTTGAAATAATTGTTTAGAAACTTCAACAGTTTAGGCTAAGAGAGATCTACTAGTTATGGATATTAAACTTTAACTAACTAAAGGCCATCAAAAACTAATATATTGAATTTTTTTATATTCTTAGCTCCATTAGTTTAAGCTAAGAATGATCTACTATATAATGAATATCAATCTATAAATTAAAGGTAATTTTTAAGGCTTAATTTGAGGGTATATTTAAGGAGATATTGAAACCCATGCAAACATGAAGAAAACAATTTTTATGGTACATTAACATTTAAAAATTTTGATAAGTTTTCTAAAATTAGATTGACTCATATGAAATCTTTCCAAAAAACTTTACCTTTTTCAAATGGTTAAAAAAAAATGTGCAGAACTTAAGATTTAGGTTAATTTGCATATAATTTTTCTTCTCCCTGGATACTCCATTAACCAATTGTTCTTGAAGTTAAAACTTTGAAAATTTTTGTTAACTTTTCTATCTTTAGTTTGATTATTATTAACCAATTGTTCTTGAGGTAAGAAACTTTGATATTTTTGTTAACTTTTCTATCCTTAGCTCTGGGGGAGAGTTTCCCGCCAAAAGGTTTCTAACACTAAGAATACAATGTTCTTCAATGAAGTACTTTAACACATAGACACTTTTGAATGGTGAGTTCCCCCACCCAAAATTTGCCTCTGGATCCGCCCCTGCCTTAGCTAAGCTATACTAAGATCTTTCTTGCAAACTTGCAACTTTAATTGCTTTCGCCTTTCATTTTAATAATCTTTGTTTTTCCGATTACATATCTAAACTTAATATATGTAGTAGAACCTCCTCCTATTATATAATTGATTATATGTTATAGAGTAACTCTGAGAGGAAGTTCTCTCTCTCCAATATGTCTAATCATGTGTATATATATAAAAATATATATATCAATTACTCAACCAGATGTTTACTTTTTTTTTTTCTTTCCTATCATTAATGACACTTTTGCTCTCTTTTTCTTGTTTTTCTTTGCCAGAAGCAATTTCCGTCGCTGCTTCTTTTTTTTCTGCGGTTCTTTTTAAGCAGGGGCGTGGCAGCGGCCTCTTTATCTTCTTCTTCTTCTTCCAGGCTTATGTGGTCAGGAAATGTCTAAACATTTCCAACTTTGCAGAATTGATTGGCACTGACTAAAAAACGAAAGAGCTTGAGCTAATTTTCAAGTTGTTGATGATACGACTACCCTTAATAAAAATTTCTAGATAGATAGCAACATAGTTTTTTTTTTAACTAAACTTAAGTGTAACAGTCTCTTAACAGCTATGTTAAAAAAAAGTTGTAAGGCAACAGAAAATGCTAAAAAGAAACGACAAAGTTATAAAATAAACGACAGGAATCGTTGTAAAAAAAGAAAATAAAACGAAGGAAGACTTAAGAGAAAAGAGGAAGGATAGATTAAATTAATATTTGTATACTTTTCTTACCTCTTTTTTAATTTTTTCTTTTTATAAAAATACAAAAAAGAAGGTTTTTTGTTTTAAGTGAAAATTATTGAACGATTTTGCTATACATATTTTTCTATATATTATAAAATTTATTTTATTTTGAAATTTACTCTCTTTATTTTTAAAAACAAACATCTTGCCATAATCTATAAACCCATTTCAAAGCGTATAAAGGGGGCGCAAAAAAAATAGGAGGGAAAAAATTTAAAACAAGTTTGCTGCTTAAGTCTTTTGAAACAATTTTCACTGGCAAAGGGCAGTGAGAGCGAACAGAACACAAAGTAGTTGAGGTGACCGGGAGAGCAGAGTAGGGAGGGGAAATATATAAGTATAGGAATGAAAAAAATGCTCAACAGAAAACGTGACCGAATGCAATTAGGCAACAACGAGACACACACACATACACACACAGGCACAATACAAAGACATATTGTATGGCAAAAAGAACCAATGCAACTCCTTCGAACTGTACGACTTGAACTTCATTGGCAACTTCAACTTGAACTTCATCTTTCATGGGGGGGGACTTTTAGTAGGACTTACCATATTTGCTACCAACTTTGGCATTATTATTGTTCAAGTTGTTGCTGTTGTTGCTGCTGCTGCCAGATGTTTCATTGTTCGTTTTGGCTCTTTGTCTTAGGCCTCGCATTGTGGTTGCTGCTTCTCCTGGTGCCGCTGCTGCAGCCTTTGCCTCTGGCATTAACATTAACACACATAGCAGCACCAGAAACACGGCCATTGGCAACATGTTGCCAGGGCAACAGCTAAATGTTGACATGATTTCTACTTGAGCTTCAATTTATTTAAATGTCTTAACTAAATCTTTTCATCGATTTTTACACATGGAATGTGTGCCAAATTTTTTAATACTGTGAAAATTTAAAAAGTTTTATTTAAGTATTTTAATTTTTTGAAAATTTAAACTTGGCTAAAATTGTTTAAAAACCTTATTATTTTCAAATTTAAAGAGCAATATATAAAAAAAATTGAACATTTTTAAAAAATTTAGTAAAATTAAAACAAAGTGGTTTTGTTTCATAGAAATTGTCAAATGATTTTTCATTTTCAGAATATTTAAATTATGTTTGTTATTTTAACATTTGTTTTATTTAAAGTTTTAAGTAAATTTTTTCTTGTAAAGCATGAAAAAATGTTTTTTATTATGAGATTTCCTATTTAATGTTTTTAAACCTTTAAATATTCCATATTTTTAAAATAACGTATTATAATAAAAGTTTTAAAAATGTTTTTCAAACATTTTAAATAACAATTTTACAACTAATTTTTAGATGGAAGAATTATTTTTTTGTATATAAATATATTAAAAACATTAAAATCTGTCGTCTAAATTATAATAATAGTTCCAGAGAAGATAAGATTCAAATAGTTTTTAGTTTTTCATTAAAAAATATAATCAAACGAGATGAGAATATAATCACAGAGCACACATAACAATCAGAATTGTTAGATCTTGTCAATATATATATATACAAAAATACTAATCAAACTTGGTATTAATTAGTTATACTAGTCCACTAGAAGCTTGAACGGAAATTCATTAGGTTTATGCATTTCCTTTATTATTATTTTTTTTATTATAGATCAATTTATGACTTTTAATTATTAGATACATTTCACATTGATGCGATTTTACACCTTTTCTTTAGGCAATTACAAAAGATTTTCAATAGAATCTTCTTAACAATTGGTCACAGCACACAAACCGTAACCGAAAAAGGAACGTCCGTTAGACTTAGTTACGCTCAACTCGTTACAACTCGTATAAGATTGTTCGAACCGCTCGACTTGAAGTTTGCCGCACAACTGATTTTGGCTATAAGCTCCAAGCAGACATCAGGCCGCAGAAAACAGAAAAAAAAAGAAGTTGTAATAGAAGAAGAAGTTGAAAAAAAAACAGCTGTTTAACAATGCCAAGGCCGATATAAATATGTTGAAAGCTTTTTTTGTGTGTAAAGCTTTTGTCGCTCTACGCTCGCTCTCGCTCTCTTAGTCTATATCGGTAAAGTCTCTTTCTCTCTCCAGCTGCTCTCTCTCTTTTATTGCTAGCCAGTTTTCTGCTTATCACTTTGCCGGCTTATCAGTTGATATTAAAGTTGTTGTTGTTTTTTTTTTTGTTATGGAAAAATGGAAATTCTTTTAAACTTAAATTAAAAATCCATAGTCGTCAGCATAATTAAGTAAAATAAAACAAAAAATCGAGTTTAAATATTACTTTGTTTGCCGTTATTTTGTTTCGTATATCCACTTTCCCTTTTCACTCTTTGCCCCATTGTGTTGGTCTTTGTTTTCTTTTCTTTCTTTGCCTTTTGGGCTTTTTTTTTTCTTTCTTGCCTTTGGCTTTGATTAATGCTTAATCAGCAATATTATTGTTATTAGTTTTCTATAGCAACATTTATTTTTTCATGTTGCTGTTGTTGTTGTTGTTGCTGTTATCATGAATATTGTGCACATTTTCATAAATTATTTTGCTACATCGAATCAAATCAATGACAACAGCAAAAAACTATTTCCAAGTGTAAATTGCTATAACGACTGGGAGATGCCCTATACTTAGAGGGAAAGAAAGGGAAAGGAATTTGTAGGTCTATTTTTTTAATTTGTTTAAAATTACTTTCTCTATACAGCAGTTTGGCAAAAGTTAAAAAAGCAGAAAAATTTCTGCCAAAAAAAAAAAAAACCAAACCGGAAGACAGTTTAAATTAAGAGGAAGTCTTTCATTTCCAAAGAGTTTTATAAGCGGAAGAACTACATTTTTCACATGGCAATTATATACATCTTTTGACTGTTATAACTACAAAATTTATGTGACTTTTTTGAATCTCAATATACCCTTTAAAAAGCAACCAATGTATAGGGTATATAAACAAAAAACGCGCTTAACAAAGAGTTTCTCTTTGGTACACAAATAAATATGTATTTATGTTTGTACATAATGACCAGAGTGCAACAATTAAAGCATTTTCTATTGTATCATTTCTCAATAGTTTGATTATTGCATAATATAACTAACAAAACATAATTTAATGATGATCAAAAATTAAACAAGTGCAAATTGCCAATTAGAAAATAAGAAAAATACTAAAAAGCAACAAGAGGCAATATAGTTTTCTATACTAAACTTATTTATTTGAAACTTGAAGATCGATTTAGCTTTAGCCATGTCGAAGTGGGTATACCCTTTCTCCATTTGGTAATTCAGTTGTATTACAAGGCAAAACTGGTATAGAATTCAGAGGGATCCCACACTCAGTATCAATTTTCTCATGTTTGTATGATAGCTGGCTTAAAATATCAACGAGATTTTTAAAGTTCTAACATTGTCCTTGCGACAACTTCCATAATGAGCTCATGGTTTTATATATATCATATCACTTTTTAGCCAATTTTATAAAGTTATTCATAAATTTGCATACAAATTTTCGAAGAAAAAATCTATATTAAAATGTTTCAAATTTAAAACTAAAATATAAATATTTAATCTAAAGTGCTATAAACAAATTTTCGCTTTATTCAATAAAGTACTTTTGTTTTAGTGCAAGAGTAATTGTAAGTATTGTTTAAGTTCGAGGGATGCCTTAAAGGAAGTGTTCTACTTGCATCTAAAAATCTTTCTTTAAGGCATCTGAAAGGAAGAGGTCTATGTCTTAGATGCAGCCTTAAAGGAATATCCATAAATATCTTTCTTAAAGGAGGTGTTGCATATCCATATAGATCCTAAAACCTAAAAAGGAACTTATATATCCATATAGAACTAAGAGTTATATATTCATATAGAACTCTAAGAGTTATATATTCATTTAGAACTCTTCCTTTAAGTTATATATTCATTTAGAACTCTTCCTTAAAGTTATATTTCCGTATAGAATTCTTCCTTTAAGGCATCTCTCGTATTTAACGTAAAAGTATTCCAAACAATTGCTTTTATTTCCATATTTCACTATGGGGAAAGGGAATTTTACTTGTCTTATGTCTTTTAGAACACATATCGTATTTCCTTTCAAATATTATCGTCTTCAATATTCTATGGATTACAGCTTGTTACACGTTTACTACTTTGGAGGTAAAATAATACAAGAACAAAGCAGCAGTTGAAAATATGAGAAACTAAATTTGATATGTGATTCAAATTATACAAGTGCCTAATAAAAACATTTTGAAGAATTTTGTATAATTTTATGTAGAGATCTAAAATCATTTTACACATGAATCAAGTCTCTCAATAATTGCTTAAGTAACTTTTCATTTAAGCCAGTTTACCAACTTTATTAATTCATCAGAATTTAGTTTCTTTTATCTTAAAGTTCATCCATAAGAAATTGAAAGAAAAAGATTTAAGATTGAATATATCCCAAATATAGTTTCATAGCTCGGACAACTAGAAAACAGAAACCAAAAGCAAAGGCTTACCAAAACATTAAGTACCTACAGTAATTAAAATATTATTAAGTACCCATAATAGCTCTACCAAATTCCTACAAATTCTATATAAAATGGCTAACAATGATGTGGAAGCAGTTGCTTAACCAAAATTAACCTTATTAACTTTGAGTAATTTCCTATTTCATTTCGTGGGGGGGAGTTGTTAATTCACCAACACGCAAAGTAATTTCCTGTTTAATTATGGATTTTCCTACTATTTTTTTTTCGGTTTTGTGGCAGGACATTTATATGATAATTAGGACAAGTAATGTATATATATGTATATGTAATAATAGGGGATAAACTTACATTTTATTTGAACAAACATACATACATATAATTATATGTACATATATATTTTCTTTGGTCATTTATCAAGGTCATAAATAACGTCATACCTCCCATAAAGGACAGTGACCCATACTAATACAACAAATAATCTACTTCATTACCATATCCCTCCCACAGTCCTTTAAATGAAAAAATCCCTCGACATTTCTGTAATTTATATAATTAAAAATTTAATGAGGCTTTCAAGAAACACACACACACATACACACACAAAAAAAACCAAAAGGGAAAAACTAAAAATAACTGAACCGAAATGAACACGATTCGGGAACACCTGTTGTTAGTCCCAGGCACAATACAAAACTCTTTTGGACAAATTCCCATGACAAAAAAAAAGAAAGGAAAGGATATGGGCAATTGAAATGGAAATCGGTTTCGGTTTGGTCTTGTCTTGTCTGGTCTGGCGAGCCCAAAAGTAGACAACAGAAATGAAAAACCATTTTCTGTTTTTTGTTTTGTGCGTTTGACATAATTGAGTGAAGTGGACTTAGTCGCTCGCTCTCACTCGCTCTCTATCTCTTCTCTGTGGTCTTGATTGTCGTCGTCGCCAAGTTTTTAGTGATTTGCATAGTCCTCTTCTCTAGGCTCATGTCATTAGCAGCTGGCTGACAGAGGGGCAATAGGCAAAAGGCAAGAGGACCAAAAATTTACATGCCACTGCGTGCCACACGCGGCGTATGCGCAACGTCATCGTCATCATCATCATTATTGTTGACGCCAGTTGTTTAGCTCAACTCTCCCCGCTGTCTTCCTTTTGACTAGGATTACATGTCTCGAGCACATCAAACAAGCTTACTTACCAATGACCTCGTTAATGACACACACACACCCACACACACACACACACGCACACAAGCAAAAAGGCAACTTTGTATCCTCGTGTGTATGTGTGTGTGTCTGTGCGTGCGTGTATTGTTCAAGTTTACTTTGTAATTTTCGCTTATCAGATTTATTTTCATTTTTGATTTTTCTTTTCACTAAACAAACATGAGGGCGAAAAAAACAATAAATACAATTTCTTTAACATTATAGACCAAGATGATACCCTAGACCACGGAAATAAAAAACAAATAGAGGTGGCCGAAAAGTATGCTAAGCTTTTTTCACAGACTTCATTTTTGAAAATTCAAAAGAGTTGAACCTTTTAATGATTATTTCTACTTATAATTTTGAACAAATTTAATTTTTTTTTGAATGTACATACATTTAAGGATATTGTTCAAACATAATACATTGATCCGGCATATAGTTTCGAAGAACTTAGAGTAATTGAAAAACCGTCTTCAAGTTTTTTAACTGGTAATCAAAATTTTAACATTGTTGTTCTTCGAAACTGCTGGACAAATCGGCTTGGAATTCTCACTGGTTCGCTCTTCTTTGATACTTTTGTCCGGTAATGATCGAACAGATAAGTCAACTGACAATAATTTTTACTCTTTCTTGAAATTTTCTTTAAACTTTGAATTTTTCTGTCTTGTCAAGAATCAAAATTTTGACTCTTCCATCAATGATAACTTCCATTTCATAACTTTTGGATTTTCATTCTGTTTAATTTAGATCGGGGATATCTTCCTCCATTCCACCTTTTTTTAAAGATCTCTAACAGATCCACTACATAGTTAAAGGAATCCAATATGCATGTAAGTACATTGCAAATTCTTTAAATACATAAATTTTGTTATATGTACATTTATTTCATGCATTTATTTAAAAAAAACTTCCCAAAAATTAAAAAAATTTGATCTTTCAAGTAGATACAACTAACCCCTTTGACAAATTTTAACTTGATTACATTAAAGGCAGTTTAGGTAACGTTCTCTATTACTATAAATTGTTCAAAAAATCCAAAAAATATGTTCTTTATCTAGATACACAAACAATGTATGTACGTATGTATATATACATATATCAGACCTTTTCAAACTTGCCTTTTTTGCTTACACATGTCCAGGATACACTGACTACGTCAGCATTTTGACTCACCCTTCTCATTCTCTTTCTTTCTTTCTCATTTTTACACTATATCCGGACTCAATTAAAGTAATTACTAGGCCACTGTCACAATTGCTATAAAGAAGAAAAAAGAAACGAAAAAAAAAGCACAAAGCAACGCCCCTTTTTTTCAGCCCAGGGGCTTACAGTGACTTGGACCAACCTTCCTGGCCCATTCTCGGTGTCAACTTTTGCTTAATAAACGGCTGGGCTAATAACTTTGACAATATGTTTACTGCGTTTGTGCGCTTCCGTTTGCTGTTGCTGCTGCTAATGATAATTTTCATTGACATCATTTCCAATAACAACTACAACATTTGCCAACCCCCCACCCCCATTTGTCTTGGCCCATTAAATGAGGTACACACTTACACATACACATTGACATTTTGATACTGTATTTATCTCATCATCATCATCATCGTAATAATCATTATCATTATCAGGGTCATCATCATTGCTATCTGGATATGACCATTAACACATGCTCTCTATAATTACAATAAAAACTAAGTTTAGTTAACTATTAATTAATTGGTCGAGCGCTGGCAACGTTGTTTGTTTTTTAGTAAGGAAATTTCATTGTAGTGGGTTTGTTTTTTCTTGTGGCCTAAAAGTATGCTATACACAGAAATTAGATATAAATAATACTTATGTGTGTGGTGTGTGTGTGTGTGCTTGTGTGTGTAGAGTGTTGGTGCAACTACCTATATACTATATGTATACATATCTCTATATATAAGGATATCTAAGTACATAACGAGGAGCATTTTGTAAAACAGTTTAAAAAACCATTTTTTGTGTTTTTTGTTTTTGTGTTTTTGTATGTGGAATAAACGCAAATCAAATTTACATATCAAAGGGAATATTTTTCTTCTTTTTTTTTTGTTTTTGGTTACAAGAAACAAAAGTGACCTATATGCTAAAAAGGTACATACATTCTTTCGATTAGGCTGGTCCTTAAAAGGGGTAAGGAAAATTTCATGAACTTAAAAGAGAGATTTCTAATGAAGTTAGAAAATGTGGTTCTGTGTTCTGTTCTACAATGTTCTGTGGGCTTATAATAATAATAAACTCAATATTTAGATAAATGTTCTAAGAAATTGCATATACATATATATAGAGTTTCATTAAAATGTAAAAATCATGGGATTGGTTCTAAGTTAAGTTGAATTTGCAGGTTTTCTTGTAAATGAATTTAAGTTCTTCTTTTACAGAAATATTTTTTTAGATTTTATAAAAAGATAATAACAGTATCAATATATATATATATATATAAGCTAACGCTGGATTCGGGTTTTGAAAGTTTTACAACAGTTTTATTTAATTTAGCACTCTATTATTTAGGTAATTAACGATAACTCTTCATTCTGTGTGTTTTGAATTGGTATTCGATTGAATTCCCTTATGGGGAATGTCATCAGTGTTTAGCTAAAACCGTTTGAGAATTGTAGAAAAACATTTGTTCAAACAATTACATAGCCTACTTTCTTGGGCAATCCCTTATAGCTCCCAATCTTTTTAGGCAATAGTTGAAATAGGCAACTAAGGGGCGTTAGCTTATATATAAGAAACTCTAAAATTTTCCTTTTGTAAAAATAAGATTTTAACTTTTCGAAGTAAAATGACACTTGCCAAAAGTAGAACTTCTTTTTAAAAGTTCTCGAAAGCTATCCAATAACTCTTCAACCTATTCTAACAGAATCATAAAATAAAGTTTCCAAAGACTTGTTTGAATCAATTTTTTTAAAATCTCAGATCTCTCAGTTTTCACTAGAGTATAAATTTATATATATTAATGGAAATTTTTAGTTTTCACATGAGTTTTTCAAAATCATAAAGGACCAGCCTAAACAATTTTTTTGATTTTCCTAATTTCGTTTGCAATGTGGTAAGGAATTTGTATTTGTGTTTGTGTGCGTGTATACTTTGTGTGTTCTTTTTGCTAGGTGTAAACTGGAATTTGTGTTTTTTTTTTTTTTTGTTTTCTCTTTTTGCCATCAACTAAAACATTGATTAATGTGAATTGCACTCAAAAATTTCTTTTTCTTTTCTAGCTATGCGATTTGCATATGCGTAATAGTACAGGATAATGCAGATCCTCATCGTATAACGCTGAATCCACCTTTAATTGCAAATGACGATTCCAAATTGTCTCATTGTAGCGTGTCGAGAGATCTACACGAAATCCTCTAGCCAGACATTCCTCCTGGAATACATTCAAAGTGCGTCCTCGTCGTGGCGCCATAATTAGGGCAATGCCCCGTGGAGCCAAATAATACCAAATTGTATCGACCAGAGCGGAGCGTGCCTCATCGAAGAATAAGCAATCCGCACAAAGGATATACTCAAATTTACCCTGCTCATCGGGTGAACGTTCGGATATGTTTTGCCATTTCAATACCGAACATTTTGTATAGCAACTGAGTTCGTTAAGACAAACAGTTTTACGTACATTCTCCACCGATATCTCATTGCCATCTGTCAAGTGGACAGCATAGGGTTTAGCATATTTGGCCAACATTAGGCCAGCCAATGAGGTGAAGCCACCACCCAATTCTAATATCCATTTGCCGGTATATTCATTCACATCGGACAGAACCAAAGCGGTTAGTGCCTCCTCCGAGGGCCAAACACAAATGTTACCCGTATTATTGAAGCCCATCAGATCGCTGGCTGTCAATTGTCTTTCCATATGATGTATATTCACAGAGTATTCCTTATCCTCCAATAGCATCATTCGATATTTATACCAATTCTCTGATTTACCCAAACACTTCAGACTCACATGATCCTCGAAACTGTCCTGCCGCAGAAGATCGAAACTTTTGAATCGCCTCACCGAAGCAGTTTGCTCCTCAGTGAACTCGGCATCACTGGAATTGGAGGATACCGTCTCCTCAGAGTCTTTGCGCAATACTTTGGCCAAAATGCGCCAACGTTTCTGGGCGGTATTCTGTTGTAGCTGCAAATTGGGTGTGGCTGGCGGTGTTGGTGGCATAAAGGGCTGTTGACTTTTCTCTTCTTCGCCTCCGCCTCCGCCTCCTCCATTACTACCTTCTTCTAGTGATTCCTCCTCTTCGGTCATATTGTTGCGATTGATGTCTTTATCTCGATTATTATTTGAATTGCCCGCAATAGTTTCTAATCTGCTGGCATCCAGCGTCATCTTTTTGTTGTGCTCCTCCTTGTAGGCATTCAGAGTATTGTCAATATTATATTGGAGAAGCAACGATATTGTTGCCTCAATATCCTTGGCCTGGACAATTTCGAGTTGATTTTGCTTTTGTTGTTGTTGTTTTTGTTGCTCTGATGAATTTTGTTGTTGTACTACTGTTGCTGCTGACATTGGCATTATTCGTCTAGGATGCTTAGCGTTTCATTCTCCTAAAAAGACAAAAACAAAATATAAAAATATTACATAAATTTCTATACAATATTTTATAGATACACACACACAAACACACACATAAACAACATTTTGCTTATACATTTTTAGCTTTAACATTGCTAGTCCATTATTTTCCAATTATAAATTTTTAATGGCATTAAAAATGCAAATTGTTCGACCATAAAAAAAGAGATACAAAAAGGCAAAAGAAAGAAAATTATTCCCTCCTAATCTTTTGCATATGAAAAACAAAATTATGTATAATAAGTTGAGTAATTTAATGAGGTGACGACAAATGGGATACCCTTTATTTTTAGATTTTTAAAAAAATAAAATTTATGATAAATAATTTGTATAACAGTTTATTATACATATAAGAGATACTTTGTGGTAAGTCTTATAAATATGAACTGGGGTCTTCGATTATTATCTTGCCTAGTTTTTCTATATAAGAAACTTTTATCTATATAAAAAGTAACTTTCTATCTATTGTAAAGGTTATCAAGCTTTTGTTAACAACATTTGCTTTTGGGCAAAACAAAAATATTGGTGGTCCAAATACAGTTCAAAGAAAGTTAAAGCTAAAAATTAACTAACTTCTACAGTTTCTGCTGAGATAAATTAGGATCAAGTTTATGCTTCAATTCGAAAGAGTTTCACTGGGAAAAGGGATAGGAAAATTAAATATTTTCTTACTATAAGGCAATAAAATAATTATTCCAAACCTTTTGATACTAATGGAAGATATTTTTATAGCTCTTATCCTATAAATTACTTTCAATATAGCCGAAATCAGAAACCTAATACGAATACAACATTTGTTTCTACGAAGAGTAGTAGCGAACTAGCAGGTTAAAGTTCGTACAAAACAAAACTAAAAAATTGTTTAACAATTAACAAATAAACAAAAAATTATTAAGCATAAATTCTACAACATTTTTGTATATTAAAATATATATTCATATATTTTCATTGATACAAAAATATTTTTATATATTTAAATGTAAGTTTAGTAAAGGTAATAAAAATATTTTTATTTTTTATTTTTTTATTCGCCTCAGCCTTTTCCTTGATTGTGTAATATTTTTGTAGAAAAGTGTCTAATATAATATATTTTTTTTTTAATTTTCGTTTAACGGAGAAATAGTCGAAATATCGCAATTTTCTAAAGCTTGTTTTTAATTCTTTAATAATGCTGAATAAACATAGACATAGACAATATAGAAAGGTATACTGAGAAGCTTAGTAAATATGTTTAACAAAAGCAACAATTAATTGGTTTCTTAAAATGTTTAAGAAAAAGTTATCATGTGGAATACTTTGATTACTTCAGCTTAATTTTTTTTTATTTTAAAGTATATATGAATAACAACAAACGTTTAAGCAACAAAAGTGGACAATGTCTACTTTGCAAAACAATTTTTGTCTATCAATACAATTTGTTAACTCTTTTCTTACCATACTATAACACAGTTCACATTTCACTCTCAGTTACCCAGTTAGTTCATATACTTAAAAAAAACTCTACTACAAACTAATCTACCCCTTATTTCTCTCAAAAAAAAAAAACAACCAAGAAATTGCTGTGTTAATTACATTTTAAAATCGCCAAAGCACCAAACGAATATCTTACACCAACACATATGCACAAATATATGCAGATTTCTGTAAATATATATGTTTATATATATGTATATATGATCATATATAAATCGTATAAAAAGTTTAGCCCATCTTCCGCCTTGGCCAAGCCGCCTGCAATGTTTTTTCACTGCGTATAAATTCATCAAAATTAAGAAATTTTACAGCTCATAAAAACAATTTTGAATTGTGCTGACGTGAAAACTCTTCCACACACTCACACAAAATTTAAGGTGGTGTGTATGTGTTTGTGAGGGAGAGAGAGAGAAAAAGGGGGTTTTTCTTTGGTTTTGATTTTGTTTTTCCAACCATCAACAACAAAACATATGGAGTCTGTACATATGATAAGAAGGCGTAGATTTCTGATTAATTTTTCGTTTTTCTTGTTGTTCTTCTGTGGGTGGGCAGTGACACCTGTGTGTGTGAGTGTGTGTGCGGGTATGTGGCCCAATTCAACTCCTACCAAGTCTACTATGGTCTGCGGTTTGCCCAACTCTGGCCCTGGCCCTGGCCTGCTAAAGTGCGTAATCAAAAAGGCCGAGTAATTAAAATTCTGCTGAATCAATGCTTTGTTTTCCCATGTACATGAGTGTGTGTATGTGTGTGTGTATGTGTGTGTGTGTATGTGAGAATGTGGGCAGGTAAATGGAATGCCTACAATTTACATAGCATTCCAAAACGGATATGATTCTAGGTAAACTTTAAGGTCGGGGTCATGATTCATTTGCAGTGTATGCAAATTCTCTGAACTTAACCCAATTTTAATTGAACATGGGATGCTACTTATTCATCTATTTATATATCCTGTTTATTTGGCAAAAAAAAAAGTACAATTGCATTACATTATGCATAGTTGAAATGTTATAAATTAAATCGAATGTATAATTTGTCTAGCCTTCTATGTATAAAGGAAATCCGCTTTTGTTTGCAGTTTTAGTATAAGGAATTGATTATCTATGATTGCCAATGAAAAACTACTTCGAATTTAATGGTAATCTGTTGCAATATATTTATTAGGTCTGAGTATAGAGTGAAAATATGCAACAAGTTGAAATGAAGAAATTTGCTTTATATGATAATAAGATATTAAATTTTATGACATTTTTGAGTGGAAAAGATCTTTCTCTCGTATTCTTGTCCCATGATCTGTAAAGCCTTTGGTCTTGTATCCTTTAGCACTATATCTTGACAATTATCCACGATCTTAGGCATGATCTAAATGTGCTTTGTGTGACCTAAATGTTCCATATACAGTTGAATACTTCCTAACCATAGCATATACATACATATATTACTTTGCCGACCTTATACTTTTGCTTTTGGTTATCTAACTAACCTTCTACTGATAAGCTTATGAATGAAGGAAATATGCCTAACAAATTAACGTATTGAATCATGACGAAAGAATCTTGAGCAAATAGTAAATACCTACATTAAATTTCTACTAAGATAAGTGTTTAATTATAAACAAATGTCGATGAAGACAGTTTAAAAACAGCGCAAGCAGATAATTTCGTATTGTAAATGGAATATGTACATAGAATATTCAATTTCTTAAGTTAATTGCCCGTTTTCAATATATAAAGTCGAATACAGTACGCTCTCGCAGAAACCTCCATAAACCTCCGTACATATCAGACTCTATTATAGCAAATTTAAAGAAAAACCTTTGGTTAAAGATAATTTCTTTGCAAACGTAATATTTTTTCATTTTTAACATTTACTTTTGGGATTCCCCATTAAAGTAATTGAACGAGTCATGTCAACTTCCCCAAATCAAACTTAAATAAAGTAGAGCGAACTGCGCATATTATTTCACTTTATTAACTAAAAGTCTCAGTCAAATTTTAAGCGGGACTACATATGATTTAGTGAAATTCGACTGTATTATGATCAATTTTCCCTCCCAATTTCTGCCCCTTTATAACAAACTGTTCTATTAATTTCAGTATTGTATAAACTAAACAAGGAAAACTTATTTAAGGCAATCAATAAAAGTCCATCTAAACCATATTTAAGCAAAATATTTTTAAACATTTAAAAATAATACTGGTATAGGATTATAGGCTTCTTTATATGCATAAGTTTATATTATAAATATAATAAATTAATTACTTTGATGCAAAATAAGATGAAGAAGAGCATGAAAATCAATCAAATCACAACTCAAGAGAACATCACTCCCAAAACAACTTTAGTTTTTCTATAAAAAATAACTAAAAAGTCTCAAGAATTTAAAATTTTCCATACTAACGCTTACAACACTGTCTCCAACATACCATTTCATACATAATTAACGTCTTACAACACTAGTTAATCAAGGCCCTTAACAACACATGCACATTAGCAAAGTCAACACTGAGCCACACTTGGAATATTCTCTTAATCTCCTGTTAAACTACATATGTCAAAAAAAATGTAAAGGGAAAGTTTTTTAATCCAACTTTTTCACTAGCATAAGGCCAAAAGAAGTTGTCAAGCTCTTAATTTTCATAAGATTAAAAAGTTTTACTTCATTTCAACTAATTTCAATAAAGTTAACTACAAAGTTGTAAAAGATTTAAAGCAAAAGTTTTTATTTCAACAGAAATAAAAAAAAAAATATCAAAGAAGCTAACTTCGGCTCTGCCGAAGTTTGTATACCCTTGCAGCAAAATAATTGGTATAAATGTTTAACAAAATCAAAAAAAAAAACAAAAAAGAAAAAAACACATATAAAAATTTTCACTTCTTCACCGAGTATTGAACCATCAAACACCGAAGCCCATCGTGCCAACGATCTTTACGTACTACGCCACCATCCTCACTTAACTCACTTAAGCTAGTTCGACATACATATATGTACATATAGCAAGCGCATGGCATCTCGCTCTGTCAATTTTGTTCTGTACAACAACACAACGCAAATGTTTATGTCTCTCTCACACACCGCGTGGTGACGAATTTTTGCATATGTGTGTGTGTGCGTGATTGCTTGGAATTTGGTTTTGTTTCTTTGCTGTCAAAGAAAATTGCTTATTTTACTCGAGGTACCTCCACGTTTTAGTTAATAACTCCGGTGATAATCATCCGATTCGACTAATTTTTAAACTTAACCTACATCATCGATTGAGGAACTTAACTTTTCATGTTTCAACCATGTAGCTTAAAATTTAAGCTCGAAAACGTCTGGCTAAACAGACAGACGGACGGACGGACAGACGGACGGACGGACGGACGGACAGACGGACATGTCTCAATCGACTCGGCTGTTGATGCTGATCAAGAATATATATACTTTATGGGGTCGGAAACGTATATTTCTATGCGTTACAAACATCTGACCAATTTTATAATACCCTCTGCAAGGGTATAAAAAGGAAAAATGTGTGTTCAACAAGCTGTTTCTTTAACAATTCAAATAGGAAGCCATTTGATTAATAAATAAGTTAAATATTCACCATTTATTGTAACAATTCAATGAGAATTTCATCAATCTAGTGGTTATTTGTGTATATACATATATAGATTGAAATAATCAAATATTTAACAGTCTTTTAAACTAACATAAACTTTCCTCTTTTTTTTTTTTTTTGTATTGCAAACTTTTTGATTTGCATATTAAAAACATGAAAAGTTCTTCTCGCGAGAATTTCAACTTTAAACTCTAATCCAAAAACCAAAACTTGGCCCTGGCCTCAAAGCCGGTCTTAGACAAAAGTTTAACTTGGTCGGTCAGTGATTATGGGGGAAACGTGTTGCCAACACCTAAGCTCAATTTGCAAGTACAATAAAAGTGAGGGGAAGGTTGGCTGCGGTGAATGGAAAGATGTCTGCTTTTGGGTTTGGGCAGATGATGAAAGCAAATTTATCCAATTCAATTCAATCACTTTGAAAAAGTTTCTTCTTTCAAGCCAACAACAAGAACAAAAAAAAAAGAAAAAGTTTTGGCCGGAATAAAACTTGAGTTACGAAAGCAAGTGAGGTGCGTGTTTTTTTCTGTCAACGACCAGCCAACACGCAATCGTATATATATACAGGATACATAGACATATATACTTATCTCTCACATATGTGATGTGAATACTCCATTCCCTCTTTGGGTTCTTCTTTTTCTCCATTACTCTTAAATTTATTATTTATTACAATTTGTTCAGCTTTTCTTTATTTTTTTTTATTTATTTTTCGCTCATTCTTTACTTCGACTCCGACCTTGAACCTCCAAAAAAAAAAAGAGTGTTAAAATAGGCCCAATACACGAGTCTAAATTCGGGTACCATATGAAGAAAAAGTTTAGTTATTTATCAAGTAAACAAAGTAAAATTTGTAAATAGTTTAAATGGCTTTTTGAAAAGTTAAATTGCGCTTGACAAAATATATTTATGACAAAGTTAATTCGAAATTGCTTAGACAGAAATTTGTAGTAATTTTTTTACTACAGTTTCACTAGTACTTGACATTTTATATTACTTTTATGTTTTATTTGATTAATCTTGCACTGAAAAGTATTTTTTATAATTATTTTTCTTAGTGAGTATTATTTCCAAACTCCATTTAAACATTTTAAGGGCAGTTTCTACTTCTTTAAAACATTAGAAAGTAATTTTTATAAATATTTTATTTAATGAGAATTTTTTTCAAATTTTATTTAAATATTTCAAGGATGGTATTCACTTTTTAAATTTGTAAAAAAAAAATTTATAAATATTTTATTTAATGACTATTCTTTCCAAATTTTATTTAAACATTTCAAGGACAGTTTTTACTTTTTTTTTACTTTTAAAATTTGTAAAAAGTATTTTATATTAATTTTTTATTTAAGAAGTATTTTTCCCAAATTTTTAAAAATTTTATTTAAACATTTATAGAAGAGTTTCTACATTTTAAAATAGTAAGAAATATTTTTGATGAATATTTCTATTTATATGTCAAGTTTAAGTAGATAATTTGCAGAACACTTTCTATTTCTCAATTTAGTTTTATAAATTCATTTAAAGAATTTATTTAAAAGTTTTTATAAAACATTTTCTAGTATATCATGTGAGCTGCAACATATTTGATTAACTTCATGAGACTTCCTTTACAGTTTTGCTAAAGAGTATTACATAACAATTTTTATGCTCCAATGAGTTTGAAATAATTTTGTAAGATATCTTTGCCAACAGTTTCATGTAACAAGTTTTTATATTTCTCTCGTCTGCAATGTTTGGAACGGAGATTCCTTACATGTTTCTTCCTTTTTTTCGACAATTCATCATTGCATGCTACGTGGCGTATGCGTAATCATAGTTCTTTTGTACGTATACTTGTTTCCCCCTTTTTATATATTTTTTTTTTCTTTGCTCTTTTGTGGGGCGTCTTAAAGTTTTATTAGCGCACATAATCCCCATCGATTTATGAGCAACTAACTGTCTGGTCTGTCGAATCCAGCCACCTCTCATCACCTCTCGCCCTGATGATGATGGGCGGTGGTGTGTATTATTTTGACGATTTGTTTACTGTTTAGTAAACATGAAGGCAGGCAGATTTACGCCTGTAAGTTGATTTTTCACCAGCGCCGCAATTTTTCAATTTTCGCCAATATTTTTGACTGCAAGCCAAATGGGCAAACGCCAACGCAATCAATATACATACATATATATAAATTGTATATTTATACTTGTGTACATACATATGTATGTATATATGTATGTACGTAATCGCGCATCTGTTGTGAAGTTCAAACAAGTACAAAACGGAAAAAAAATATTAAACGCATATTAATTAAATTATTTCCTCAAACTGTAAACGGAAGTTCCAGCTGTCTCTGGTCTGTGTATTTTTATTTTTTATTGGACTGTCTGGTTTGACATTCATATCTGTTCATTCAGTCAAAGATAATAATATTTGACTTGTGCGTCTCTCTTTGGTACCCCTTTGGGGGAATTGGGTTGAGCGAACCGCAAACGCATCATGACGTTCCCCTCATAAAATAGAAGAAAAGTTGAAAAAGATTCTGCAAATGTTTGCCGATTATGTGGCAAATGACTTGCACGTTGCTACCTCAATAAAGTTTATAGCAGAAACTTTTGTACTGTTTGCATTATTTGATTTGAAAACTTCGGACAGAAAGTTCATATATGTATATATAAACACTATAAATACAGTTGTCCTAGGGCTCTGATTTATAAGTTTCTACAATTACCTACATACATAAATGTAAATAAAGACAAATTTACAACAAAAAAAAAAAAGTTTAATTAGACTCCTTGGTATTGTCAAGGTAGAACACAAATGTCAAACTGAGTTATAATTGTGGGTTTGCAATTTTAACTACATGTTTGCGATTGACCTTAACTTTAGCAAAATATATTTATTATACATATCTATATGTACCCATATATTATATATGCATACTTATGTGTATATCCATAGGTATAATATTATAAGTGAGCTTTTGCATTTGTAAATACATCATTTAGTGGCCTAATCATAGTTTATATATTCATGTGCATTTCCTCATATGTACATCCAAGTCAAGATATTATTTTAGCAAAACATTTTTAAATTTATAAATTGGAAAAAGTTGTTTTTATAATGGATATGAATATTATATAACAGTTTTATATGCCAGCATATAGCATACAACAGTTTTATATGCCAGCATATAGCATATAACAGTTTTATAAAACAGTTTTATATAACAGTTTTATATAACAGTTTTGTATAACAGTTTTATATAACAGAGTTATATAACAGTTTTACATAACAGTTTTATGTGACACTTTTACATAACAATTTTATAAACAGTTTTATATAACAGTTTTCTATAACAGTTTTCTATAACAGTTTTCTATAACAGTGTTATATAACAGTTTTATATAACAGTTTTATATAACAGTTTTATATAACAGTTCTATATGACACTTTTACATAACAATTTTATAAACAGTTTTATGTAACAGTTTTATATAACAGTTTTATATAACAGTTTTATATAACAGTTTTATATAACAGTTTTCTATAACAGTTTTCTATAACAGTTTTCTATAACAGTGTTATATAACAGTTTGATATAAATTCAACAGTTTTATAAAACAGGTTCATTTATATAACATGTATATAACAGTTTCATATAGTAGCATTAAGAAAACTTGGACAATTAGGTAAAGAGTTCTGAATATTTTTTAGGTAAAAATAATTAAAATTCATATCTGTTAAGATTGGTTGAATATAAAAAAGTGTTGGCCAAAAAAAGTTTTATATTAAAATTTTATCAAAAAAAGGTTGTTGATGAAATTGAAGTTAAAACAAAATTTCGTTCAACATGTGTTCCAACAGTTTGTCAGCATATTGGTACAAAAGTTTATGTAAAAATTCGTATAAAATATTAAATTAGAACCTTAACAGTTTGCCTTAACTTTACACCAAAAAGCAGTTAATATTAGTTACCTTTCAACATTTTTTTTTTTTTTTTTTTGACAAAGTTTGTTTAAAACTTTTGCTATAAAAGTAGTATGTTTTATTGAACTGTTTTTCCTTTTTATATGTATGGGTAACATCTGGCATATAAAGCAAAATGAGAAACGTCAATTGCAATTTGTTTTACCCAAATATTTTTTTTTTTATTTTTTACTCTTCATTTATACAGATTCTCGAGAACAATTAAAAATTTAGTTTAAATTTTTTTTGGGCCTGTCTTGGTTTTATCCTTTTGCTTATGACACATTTTTTGGGTGACATACGCAGGAATAATATGTAAAATATTTTTTCTGCGAAAAACTTTTCTCTGAGAAAGAGGCGCGTGTGGCATTTTTAGCTGCTTAAAAAAAAACCTAAAAAAAAAATTATTATATTATCCTCTTTAGAGAGAAAATTGACCTTTTTCTTTTGTGTGTGTGTGTGTGTGTGTGTGTGTGTGTGTGTATGGTTGTCCCCAGAAAACTCTTAATCATCAGAGCACAAAGATTCCTTCTTGTTCCTTGTTCCAAGGCACGCGCCATAATTTGGAAAAATAACAGCCCCCGACATTAACATAACAGAAATGCTCTACCGCTTTCATCATCCGCCACCTTCCCGCTTTTTCCCTTTCTTACCAACAACAACAACAAGAAGCAACTAATCCACTTTGTATACTTTAATATGTAAGGACATTAAGTCCTAGAGATCGAGAGTAGAGGGCAGAGGAGATTGGATTTAAACCAATTAGAGGCTGACAGGGTGAACTTTTTTTCTTTTCTTTCATAATTTTTTGTTAAATTTTGTTGAGGTTTGAAATGGAAATACATACATATATTTTGCATACATAAATAATCAAGAAAATTGTTTGTCTAATAAACAATTTTACACATACATATATACATACATACTTATATATATGTATTTAAGTACAGCCATATATACAAGACAAGTGTGTGTATGTGTGTGTGTGTGTTTGTGTATTTACCATGGTGACAGCTTCCCAAGTTTTTGAAGCTTCTCTACTCAACGAGAAATGCGGATATAAGGGGGAAAAACATGGACACTCTGTCAAGTCTCTATAAATAGTCCTTGTAACTGACTACATGTGGGTGTGTGTTTGTGTGTGTATATGTAGGAGTATGTATGTGTGTGTGTGGGTGGGTAGTTACTGGCTTGTTGTGAGTTTGAGTTTGAGAGGGAGGGTATTGCATATGCCTCAGGTGCCATGCTGCCAGCAGCAGACCCAACAGACAAGTTAAGCAAAATGTGTTGAACGTGTGCCTTCAATGTGAGCCAAGGGACCTTCCACTCTTCCACTAGTTACTCTCGTCAGCCATTAAAGTTTACTTTGCAACAATAAAAAAAGAAAATAAGAATGAAAATAAACAACAAAAACATAGAAAAAAAGGAAAAGACAGAGAGAGAGAACCCATAAAATAGATACACCATTAAAATTCGTGGTCTGTGTTGAATCGACACGCATTGCGCCAAATCTTACTACACATTACCCTTTACATTATGCAAGACGACATGACATAACATAAAAGTGACCATAAAACAAAACTGATTCGTTGACCATATCAAAATTGGATTTAAATATGCTGAAACATATCAAAAAGCACTTTTAAAGTGCTGGTTTTGTAAAGTGGCAGTAACTGAACGGTGTTCAAGTACACATATACAGTTGAACTTCGCTATACTGAATTTGGTTGAGTAAAAGTTTTATTATATAGAATATATGTTCTATATACTGATAATAGAATGAGAAAATAGAGTCTTCTAACTATTTATTCTTTACTTTACAATATAGAAGTTTACCATAAACAACTTCAAATGAGTTTTAAGATACGAAGGATCTTCTTAATTAGACAGTGGCGGATCCAGAGAGTTCCCCTTTCAAAAGGTTTCTAACACGAAGAATACAATGTTTTTCAATGAAGCATTTTACCACATTGGCTCTTTTGAATATTGAGTTCCCCCTCAAAATTTTACTCTGGATTCGCCCCTGAAATCAGACTTGTTAGGTCTTTTAAGACCATATTTAGAATGGAAGGATTCCTCTTAAGGAAGTTTTTTTAAGATGCGAAGAATATAATATTTAAGACTCTTTTTATATACTTAAAAAACAATATTGAAGAAAATGCTAAATCTCTATTTAAGTTTAAAAATTGATAGAAGTTCAAGTCCATATTCATTGAAGGTTCCGAAGGATATACATATGTATAACATCATGTCATTTAAATCGATTTTCATCCTTATTTATCTATTACTTCCTATGCATATACATAATTTCAGGTAAAAGAAATAATAATAAAACTATCACACCAAGATATTAAATTGCTTTGTATTTCTGTTATACAAAATTCTTCTAAATTCAAGGAATATGGTGGAATAAAAAACAAAGTTTCAGAAACATTTTGATAGGGACAATGTTTCATATATTCCTTCTACTATCTGTGCAAAAGAAATTAAGAAACTGGATGAACATAATGTTGAATATTGTAAAGGTTTTTTGCAGACGCATTCAATGTATCGAAACAGAAAGTACAATGAAGTAAAACATTGTAAAACATTGTAAAAAATTGTCAATCTAAAAAAATCCAGTCATAATGTTTAATATTGTCCACTTTTGTTTTCCAAGGAAAGTTACATATCTACAATTGAGTGCAGCAATTTAGGATAAGGTAAAGAATTTAGAAATATCCTAACGAAATGTTTAATATTACATATATACTCTAAGAAAGGATACTTGTTATTGAAACTGAAAGTACAGTTAAGTACAACAATTTGCGATTAGGTAAGCAAACTGAGAATATCTGAATATAATATGAATATTCCCTATATTATATATTTGTCGGAGATAGAGTTATGCACTTGTAATGTTTTGAAAAAAGCGCCTAGTTTTGAGGCAAATTAGTCAGTATTGGATAGTGTATAGCCTAAGATGTAATTTCTAACACTAAAAGAGTGCAATGACAGTAAGCGCTTTCGTCGCGATTTGCCCTGTGTGAAGTCGAGTGAAAGAGACAACAATTAGTATGAATGTAATAGCTGTAAAAGAGCTTCTAGAAAAAGCTGGAGCACTTTACTGGAGAAATTCGACGGAGCAACACACAGGGACTCGCTGCACAATTTTAGTTATAACATGAAGGATCAAAGTCACATAAAGATCAAAGTCAATACCTCCTCGACATTGCTAATCGAAAGTACAGTTGAGTACTGCAAACTAAAATAATAACCATTAAAAACATATTTTAAAAACTAAACGAGAAGGAACCATTGTTCCCATCTTTGGCTATATGCCTTCTACTTTAATTATCTTTATGCCACATAACAAATATCTTTAAAACATTGCCATGACTTCAATTGATGTCTAATTAGCATAAAGTAACATTAAATTCATTAAATATAGAATATAAATAGGAAAGATAAATTTACCTGCATAAATTTATACCTTAATTTTCCTTTAGCTTTCTTTCCTCTTTAAACCTATCAAGGAAATACCTAATTAAAGTTACATTTTAACCAAACAGACAAACTTTCCCTTACCCCAACGCAAAAATGATTCCCTATTCTATGGTTAAAGGGTCTCTCGTTTATCAACTTCTCTTTCTACTTCAACTCCTCTTCTCTGAGTGGTCCTTTGCCAAAATAAAGAGAGAACGAGGGAGAGATATGTAGAAAACCGATGACATGCTAGTGGGGGGGGAAAAAAGGAGACAAAAGATGAGGTTACAATGTGGTAAGGGAGTAAGGGGGAGAAGCAAAAGTCTGTCTAAATGCTTTCATCACTCAGCTGGAAGAGACGCACACACACGCTTCAGCGCTCTCACGCACCGGCTTCGATTAGATTGGGTTGGGTCAACTGACTAAGTAAACATCACTCACATATGTCCACACTTCAATTCCCTACGAAATTGACCTTTTTTTTTTTTGGAGTTCCCCCCCCGGCCTACAAAGAGAGTTGCTTAAACGTAGCAATATGTTTACTCAACTTGACTAAATTTGACAAGAGCTTATCAAAAATATATATTTACTTCATTTCTTTTTTTTGTCTCTCCTCGACTTTGAGTGGCAGGTGAATGATTTTATTTGACTTTGATTTTGATAAAAAAAAAAAGACACAAAAAAAAAAGAACTCTGAAGTCTATATAGAAATAAATAAATATGTTGTTTGGCCATCATGTTTTTATTTTTGGTTGTTGCGATAATTTGCTGGTAATCGTCTGATTCTATGTATATATGCCAGATAGTAATTCGCAACGAGATAATTAGTTTTCATATTGTTAACAAAATATAATACTTATATTTGATGATGACTACATTGGTTAGTGAGTTTGATTGATTTTTGATATCGCTTTAACATTATTATGAAAAAAAGAAGATCTTTCTTGTAATCATTCACACTCTACAAAAATACAATAAATAAACGAACAAGAGACTTAATAAAGACAGTTTTTTGTTATTAATAAATTAGCTTATTAATATCAAAAGTATTTTAGTTATACATAGTATATAGTTTAGTTAGTTCGTTATACTTATTATGCTTTTGAATAAGTAATACAATAGTAATAGTAAGAAAATGTATTACTACATTTCTTAAATGTTTCTAAATACCTTTTGGTAATCATTGCCCTAGCCAAGTAAAACAATCATTTAAGAAAATCTAATAGAAACTATTACTTTAAAGTCAAATAAATTAGATTGAGGAACACAATTAACTACTTATACAAAGCTGTTAAAAGTATGAGCAAGAAAGGGAGTCAGCCAAACAAATAATGGATTTAGTAACAAATAATTCAAAATAATCGTAAGATTTTTTATACCCTGTACCCATAGGGTAAAGGGTATATTAAAGTCGCTCAAATGTATGTAACAGGCAGAAATATACATTTCTGACCCCATAAAGTATATATATTCTTGATCAGCATCACTAGCCGAGTCATTGAGCCATGTCCGTCTGTCCGTCCGTCTGTCCGTCCGTATGAACACCTAGATCTCGGAGACTATAAGAGCTAGAGCCACCAAATTTGGTGTGAACATGCGTCTAGTGTGTACACAGATCAAGTTTGTTTCAAATTTTTGCCACGCCCACTTCCGCCCCCGCAAATCGGGAAAACTAATAACTAGAGCTGTATTAAAGATATCGTATTGGCACACCTAATTATATACCAAAACTGGACCAGCTGACCAAATTTAGTCAAAATCGGACAATAAATATCGGAGATATACCTATATGACTTTTGCACTGAATTGCCCAGGCGACATTAGCTGGCAAGAGTGAGCGAGACAGCATGCGTTCGCTGTTGCTGCATGTTATAGAAAATTTTGCAAGAAATTGATGGCGATTTCGAGGATATTCTATTTCATTTAATATAACTAGTTGGTACAGGGTATACTCAATGTCGGCAGGGACGACTTGCTTGCTTCATTTTTAATTTATTTTATATTTGTAATTTGTCATTAGACAATGAACAAATTGTTTGAGAAATAAGATTGACAGAAATAATATTGGAGCCAGGCGCTTGTGACTGACGCCAATTTTAGTTGAATCCTTGAGTTCAACTAGTCAGCTTGTGGTCTGAATGGGAGATTAAGTGAATGATTTCTTTTGAGTCTCCTGATCTGTTGACTATTGTCCAGGAGATTAAATGCCAGATAGTTTTTATGGTTGTCAAGTCTCTCGCAATAACGGTCGCTTAGTCCTTGGATCTCTGACTTTATAGAGGGCATCTCCAGGTCTTTATGTATGGTAGAGTTTCTGATAAACCACGGAGAAAGGTTCGTAGGAACCTACGTAGTAGTTTGTTTTGGAATCTTTGGAGGATCTTGATGTTGTCATAAGATGATGTAAATTTAGTTCAATATGAACCAACTAAGTGACTCATTTTTGAGTTTATTTAAAGGTAAATGTTTGGTTTATAAATTTTTGTTAAGTCAAGTTTTTAAATTAAAATTCCAATTAAATTGAAAATGCCATTCAAGTTTTGTTCCTCATAATTGTAATTCTTTGGAAAAAGTAAACTTTAAGCCTGTTTCTTCTGTTTCTTACAGTTTGATCGAAGTACTCTATCTAAAGGCTCCCATAGAAAATAATAGTTGAAATATATTGTTTTAAGGATGATATGCATACTTTTTTTAAAGATCCATTTGTTGATACTTAAAAAATTGATTAAAATGTGAAGAAATTTATAAATAAACACATTTAGATATTTTATGAATATTTTGTATAATACATATGTATAATATATGTGTAGGGATATGTCTATTTATTGTGTGTTTATTGTTTAACGACAATGTTTCGTTTGCGACTTAATGTTTAAAAGTTATTATAATTATGATACAGCACTTTTAACTTTAGCTATAACTCCTCTTTTCTGACTGACACTTTAACTCACTTTTCCTTTCAATCTTTACTCCACTGATGCTAACTCTTGACTGCTCAACCGTCTCTGACTCCGCCTGCGTTGCCACACAATGCTTTTCTCCCCGATCTTGCCATATCGCTTGACAAAGACCAGACCCTAACCATCTAGGTTACCATATCCTACATATGTTTAAATAGTTTCGAAGAATTTCGAAGAACCACCTTGTTTTACAGAGAAAAATACACCTTCTCATACTAAGTTAACTTTCATTTTTTGATTTGGAAATCGAGGATCTATAATTTAGGTCATAGGTCAAGAACTTTACTAATTAATGATTTTTTTTTAAGACTAAAAAAGAATCATAACCCGATCTTTCATATTTTTCCATCTAACCATGAACTGCACGCGATGTAAGATTTGAAATCAAAATTATATATATATTGTATATGTATATGTTTATTTTGGTTACATCCCAAAAAAAAATATTTTGCTAAATTCCAAATGTGTCGAAAATTGTTTGAACATTTTTGTTCTCTCATTTAACCATTAGGTGAACAAAAATAACAACAATAAAATACTTTCCATCATCCACATTGGCCTGATCTAAAACCATAAATCTTTCAACTGGAAAACATGCAGATATATATATATATATGTATATATATGTTTGTACATATGTAAAGTGGAAAGAAAAACTACAACTGTATGTCTATTTATGTATGTGAGGATTTCACTTGTTTCTTCTGTGTTTTTTTTTTTTATTTTTCATAAATCAAACAACAACAATAGAATATAAAGCTCGTTTTCATTTTCCATTTCACATCGCACATTGCACATTGCATTTTATATATATATATACATATATGTATATGTATGTGTGTATTTCATATAGGAAATTCAATTTAGACTTGGCTGTTATTGTTTTCCATATCAAATATCCCACAATGGTAACTGAGGAAGGCGAAGGAGGAGGTGAGGTAAATCAGATATATAAATACAATACATTATTTTTTTCGTTTTCTAATGAACTTTGACACATGAGTGTACGAGTGTGTGTGTGGGCTCTCTGAGAACTTTGAGTGGCTTTGGGATCGGGTAACTGGGTGGCGGGGTAAACGGTGCTGAAGGGCTTCGCGTGTCCATGTCACAAGTCAAAAGTAGAGAGTGAAAACAGGAACAACAACAACAGCAACTACAGGGAAAAATAAAGCTGCAATGAATGAAAAATCAGCTTGACGCATGCAACTTTCCTTTTTTCCCCTCACTCCTCCAATTTGATTTTTCATTTCTCTGTCACAGTATTTGGCCTCGAGGGCAACCCAAACTAACTGAAATGAACTTTCAGTGATTGATAGATTGACTAACTGATGGACATAATGGCAGCTATACTAACAACAACAACAACAACATCAAGATAAATGAGAGAAAATCGCAACTAAAATCTTAACTTTAATCCCTAAAAATTAGTCGCAAATTTAAGTTGCTTGGTTAATTTACTTTAAGCTGAAAAGAAGACCTTTCAAATACCTTAATGACATCTAATATAAAAAAAAAATTGCCAATTTGTGATTTGCTGGCTTTTTCTATAGTGAAAATTGTCCTTTATGTACATTTACTTTTAAAGAGTCGACTAAGCTTTATCCTTAAGGAGTAAAAATGACTACAGTGGAGCCTCGTTTAGCCGAAGTAAAGAGAAAAAAAGGTACCTTGGATTAAAATCGGTTAAATGAAAACTTCTGAAATGGCAAACATTTTTAAGATTTCTTTAATAGGGAAATAAAATTTACATTCAGAAGTAGGATTATAGCCGCACCCGACATAGAGAGAAACAAAATCTTCATTAGAAAGAGCATCAAAAATACTTAAGAACTCTTTAAAAGAAACAAAAAAAAATCGTGGAAAATGTACCCTTATTTTTCATACTTCTTTTTGTTTGAAGTGCATAACTATAGCCCTTCTTATGATTTTTGTATTTTGTAATCACTTTGGAACACATCGACATATGTAAGTAATATAAAAATTGATAAATATAGGAAAAGGATCACTTCTCTCTGATATTGAGAAAGGACAAATTCTTATTCTCAAAGGTGAGAATTGTTCATTTTTTGGAAAATTGTTAGAAAAATCGGTCTAATCTTAAAAGTAAAAAAAAAAACTATAAACTAAAATTAAAGTTCTAGGCTTTATTTTTGATTGATAGAGTTGTCTCTTACCAATTAGACAAGTTACAAAATAATCGATTGAATATTTTTTTCCAAATTTTAATAATCTGTTGGCTAAAAATTCCATTTAAAAGTTCACTGAAGGTCCAAACAAAATAGATTTGTTTTTACACTTATTAATAGTAAAAGTTAACTGTAGGCCCGATAAACAAGGTTCTACCTTAATTGCCATTTTTAGTTTATATTAATTTTAGTCTCATTAGGCACTTTCTGTTTATATGAAAAGATCAACTATGACACGTGACAGATTAACTCGAAAAAAACGATTGGCAATTCATGCTCGATTAGCTTTACTTTATCGGAAAATCAGTGTCCTAATATATACATAGACCCTCGTCCCACCCCCTTTAACTCATTAGATATATAAACACACCTCTGTCACTTTCCCATTTAGTGTTCCCTCTGTCTTCCCCTCCTTCTCTCTATTTCATTATCTATCTAAATATATATATATGTGTATATATTTTTTCTAAGGTGACTTGGCAACTTTTTTGGTGTGCGGTTTCTGCAGCTGTTTATCGTTAGCCCGAGCGGACGCTTCTTTTTGTTGCTACTAGGCAAATAATTAATTATTAAATTTTTTCAATGGAAATTGAAATATTTTTATAAAATAATTGCGGCTCTTTAAGGCATATTTGTTCAAAATTTTTATATATATTATTTAAATAATTTTTTAAAAAGAAAAAATTCCTGTCTAGCCAATTAAACCTGTCAAATTTACATTTCTACTTATTTTTAAATTTAATTACAAATGAAAAAGTTTTTGAAAATAATTATAATAAGTTATTACACTTTCCAGAGCATACATATATACATATATATATATATATACATTTTATATATTTACATATTTGAATTTTTGGAGAATTCCATCATTCCGTTTAATTATATACTTTCCACATGTCATTTTTTGCATATTTTTCAAAACTATTTTCTATACGCTTTCTCATAAATTTTTAAATATTTTAATGAGTTTGCGGAAATTTATTCAACTAATGTTATTATTAAATAAAATATTTCTTTAATTTGCCCTCTTCAATTGCAAAAATATTGCATAAATAGATTTCAACACATTTTGTTCTAGAACAAAAAAAAAATTCTTGGAAAATTTTAGTTTGCTGTATTAGAACGTTAATCATAATGATTAATGATTCGCTTTCATTTTGTCAATCAATGAATGTTGAATTATGGATTAAAGGCGAAAAGAAGATCATTATACAAAAGCCATAAATGAGAAACAATTTAATAGTTTTATATATAATATATATACTAACTACAAAAACAACTTCTTAGATACCTTGTGAGGTAAAAAAAACAAATTTTTCACACCACTCTCATTGTAGTGTATATAAGATTATATAACCCAAAAGTTTAAGAATCCTTAACCTTAACTTGTTAACTTAATCATAAAGAAGTAGCCTCTTAAAACCTAATAATCTGTGTCCTTCCTTTTAAATAAAAATTATCCTTAAAGGACTAAAAGACTAAAACGTTTTACCCTTATGTCTAGCATTTTCCATTTCCTTTATAATAAAATGCAAATAATATATATAATAAAATAATCAAATGAAAATTTTCCATTCAATGTGCTAATTTTTGAGATAAATGCAATTGTCCTTTTTTTTGGAATGAAAGTGCAATGGCGTATGCGTCGCTGTTACACATTTATGCAAAGTTGGCAATAAAAATTCAATTAAGTTACAAGGACGACAGCCGACGCCCTGTCAAGTGGTGACTGAACTGAACTAAGCTGACTCTGACTGGCTGACTGACTTGGCAGAGTGACTGACTGACTTTTGCCGATAAATCACAAAACTGTTTGCCATTGTTCTTGTAATGGCAAAAATTTTGTGACATGCTGTGATCGGGCGAATCGTTTATGACTTTGATGCACGTTTTAATTAATGATAACACAATACAAGTATACTATATATATATATATGTGTGTGTGTGTGCGTATGTACTAATTACTACACTTGCATCAGCACAAAAAAAGGGAAAAAAAACCAAAGCAAAAGATGGAAAAAATGTAAACCAACAAAAGCAAAACCATAGCTAAGCAATAGCAAAATGCTTGAGGCAATCCACAATACAAGGACTCAAAGGACAATGGCCAGCTACCTAACATATGCCTCCACACCCCAATACATCTACACACGCACACCCATATGCAAACAAAATCCACCAGCACACACAAACACACTCACACACACACATACCACACACATGGTCAACATAAGTCACAAAACCAAACAGAATCTCTCGGAATTCATTCTCATTCCAAATGGCAAGTTGATACACTGAGAGAAAAATAACTATAAAACTTGAAAGAAAATTGATTTATAATATTTTTACAATCAGAAATTTAAATAGGAAAGACAATTTGTTATGAAGTTACTATATTCTTTGGATTCAAATTCTTTGTTCTGTGTTGTACTTTTTAGTATTGCGAGGATGTTCTGGTTAAATTTATATAGGAAGAGAATGCAATTTAAATTTTAAAAATATATAGTTTTTCTCTATGCAAATATCAGTATTTTACAGTAAAGGATTCATAGTTTTATTTGTTCAAATAATGTCCTACCCCACTTGTGAAAACTCCACCAGCCACTTTATGGGATTTTATGATTTGAAATTAAAGAAAGACATGCAAGATTAGAGAGATTTATATATGTATATAGTATATATATACAAGACATGCATCATTGGGGAGATCTATACATATATATACAAGCTCTTTCTCTTCATACTTTTTATTTCTATAGTTTCTAGAGCTTTGTTAATTTGTTAATAGAAAAAAGTTATCAGAAACTATCGAGGCAAGATCACAACGCAGCAGGAATAATCAATTTAAAGTTTTTCTGTTTCATTTTTTCCACACTTCCTTGAGCTTCATTAAAATTTAACATTTAAATTACTTAATTTGCTATATACTAATACTATTTAGTATTAAAACAATATTAGAATCTGTTTAGATCTTTATCGAATGAGAAACCAAAAGTCTTTCCTAATAGGAAATTCCTATTGTCATATTCAACTCTTAATCCAACTTAAAGCTAAGTAACTTTGATTCAAAATCATGTTCATTAAACTTGGAATAAAGCAACAAAAGTAAGTTAAATATTATCTTTTTTGCATTATTTTAATGTATTTTAAACTGGTCTATGTATTTTCAAGAGTCTGAAACGGATTCAGAGGTGAGTCGTATGTGGATTGCCTATTTTATACCTCCCATTTAGTGTAAATTAAACTTATCGTCCGCAATACAATATAGACTTTTATAGGGGGGTTATTTAAGTATTTTTTTATTGGATTCCTTCGGATATATTTTCTAGATCAGTGCCTATGTTAGACTGTACATATATATAAATATCATAGGATACCTTTATACCTCACATACAAAGAGAATTGATATTATAAACCCAACTTATTAGACCTAATTCTATTCATTAATTTTATTACTTTATACAAAAAATACTTGCTAAATATTGAATAGATATAACTGATGCATTTTACTGGTAAAAAAGTCTTCTGTTAAGTTTTTCTAGTAAAAGTTTTTTGAGATTTTGTATTGCAAATTTGGCGAAGGAAAAAAAGTTTTGGCCCTCATCATTCTCTCAGTGCTTGTTAGCGTAAAAGGCCCTCGGCAGTCAAAGAGATTTTTGGCGGTGATGGCAAAAGGCTTTTGCCATGTGTTCTACGATTATATAGAATATAGGTGTGGGGGGGGGGGGTTAGGTATAATATAGTTGGAGGAAGGGAGTTAGGCCGATTTGAGGACAGAGTGTTTGTTAGATTTATAGCCTTAAAGCCATATATGCCAATGTTCATTTGTTGATAGTGTGTGTGTGTATTTGTGTGTGGGTGTGTGAATGCACATGTGTGTGTATCTGTGTGTGTGTGTGTGCCAAGTTGAACTCAATTAATACTCATCAGCGTGACATTAGTGCCATTTGCAGATGAAGAGTAAAAGATTAGAAGGGGGCCATATAGAAAAGAGAAACAAGAGGGGGGTGGGCGGTTGAGAAACCACATAGAGAAATACAGAGACAAGGACAAATTAGCCGGTCGCACGTGCAATTGCAAATTGTATCACATTTGAATGACCATTGTACCCATATCCTCCCCAAAACCACCATTCCCCCCTTCTCCACCATCTCTCATACAAATGAAAAGCAATCGAATCAACTTTTATCAATAAATTTCCAATAAATCTTCTTAGTTTTGTATACTCTATGCAAAAAAAAGGCATCCAACACAATGCATCGAACTAAGAAGATGCCCAATTTGAAGAGTATTTAAATTTCGTTATAATAAGTGTACATTTTTTCAGCTTTTTCTTTATTTTTTTCTATGCTTTTTGATGTCTTTATCAGCATCATTATGGGCAAATTTAAAGTTCTTCTTTTTTTAAACTAAATAAATCAACATTTATGTCTCATTTTTGTTTTGCTCTTGGTGATTTAAAGTTTAATACGGTCATAAAAGTGGATATAAATTTAATGCTGTTATTTAAATATCAACTTGATACGGTAAGTAAATTAAAATGTGACATCATGTCTAAGAAAATGACAAAAACAGACAGGAATTGAGCTGTTATTCTCCAGATAAAAATTATTTATAATCTATTTTTATTAAGCCAAAAAAATTAGTTTTACATATTCACATATTTGCAATTCAAATTCGATATAACAATTATAAATTTTTCTTTAACTTAGTCATTAGCACTTGCAAAACAAATTTTAAATATTTGCAATTTTAATACGAAACTTTTAAATTGCTTTATGCAAAAATTTCCCTTATTGCATTGAGTGTTAAGATTTCAAAATGAAAAGAAAAATTCATTCAATTCATTATTATTAAAAATGAAAATTCATGAAATCGAAAATGAGCAATTCAACAAATATTTCAATTTAAAGTAAATATAATTTGTAAATAAAACAATGGTTCACACATTTTTTTGTCGGTTTTGTGTGTTAAATACTTTTTAACCAATATTAAGCAAACTCGTATAAATAATATTTACCTTGAGACTGCAAACTTTAAACAAATTTAAAGATTTAAAATGTGATTCATCATTATTTAACTAAAATTTTGTTACAAAATGCAAAAGTAAAGTATTAAATTATTATAATTTTTAAGCATTTTTTAAGTCAAATAATTGCATATAAATTTCTTTTTAAAAAATTCTTTGTAAAAAACAAAATTTGCCAAAAAAAAAAGTCTTGTCAAAATATGCAATTTTCACTTTTTAACAAAAATTAAACAAAGTCAATTTATATATCCAAGAAAATTTATAAAATTGGCATTAGATAAGTAAAAATTCGCTTTTACATTTGTCGATAAAAGAAAATTAACAATTATCTCTTTTATTGGTAGATGAAAGAAAATTTGAAATTATTTATGTCTTTAAATTAAAATATTTGCTGAAAAACTCTTTTAATAAATTGAAATTATTCAAACTTTTTTATTTGTTAAGTTACTAATTATTATGAAATTCTTTTACAAAAAATATATAAGAACATTTTTTAAAATTTTACAAAAAAATTGATATCAATCTAGGAAAAGTTCCTTGAAGTTTTCAGTTAAAAGGGAACTGAAAACTTCAAGGAACTTTATGCTAATAGTTTACTAATGATTTTTGAAAAAAATTTTAAAGCCATAATATATTCTTTATGGACCAAAAAAAAAATCCTAAAACTCTTCTTAATTGTGCTTAAATAATATAAAGTTTCAAAAAAGAACTCGGCAAAGTTCCAATTAAAAAAAAAAAAGAAGAATTCAAAAATCTATTAAGATTTCATCTTAGATATTTTAGAAATGTTCTAAGATCTTGTTCAAAGTAAATAATAAAATAATAAACAAAATTTAATCTATCAAGTATTATTTTAACAAGTTTTAAGCTAAGTGAAATATTTTTAGAAGAAATTCTTTTAAGGTCAAGTTATACATAGAGAATTATCATCATTCTCTTAGCAAACATAAAGAAAACCTTTTCCATTTGTAACATTTACATAAACTTTTCCCTTCAACTAAAACATTTAACGCTTTCATCAAAAAAAACTACAATTCTTAATTAACCTACTGTAAATATTATGAAAATATTTTTATTAATTGATAATTTGTAGAATATAAAAACTTTGTTTGAACTTAACCTCAGGTAAATTGCATATTAAACTGAAACAACGATGCAACCTTTACGAAAATACAAATATAAATGTTAATTACATTCAATTGACCTTTTTTGATCGCACAATGTCATGTAAACAGAATTTCTTATAGATTTGCAAATGCAAATAAAATTATTACCGAACATTTAGTTGACCTTCTTGTTACTTGTTAATTAAAGACTGGAGTTAGATAAGTTAAATTCTATTTACGATATCGAAAATATAAGTTAAGATAAGAATGATTTCAAATGGATTCTTTATATTTCAGTTGCCAAGTGGATATTAGAAAAGAATTAAGTTATTCCATTTTTTTTTGTTGCTTACCCTTCAAAATCAAAGCCAACTCCAAAAAAAAAAATAATGTCGAAGCGACAGATAAGCGAGATATGAAGATATGTGTAGGCTCTTTTTTTTGTGTTTTGTTTTGTTTATATTTGTTTGCCTCTGGCAAACAACAAAACAAAATGTGGATCAATTTGTTTGAATTGCGATTTTAATGTAGAAGATTTTTCAAATTTTCAAAATTTTAAAACACACGCACACACAGACACACACACACACACGCATGGACGCCTTGGCACGTTTTTACTTTTGAGTGCAAATGATTTGTTGTTGGTAATTTCGTTTCTGTACAAAACTTTTTCTTTTTTTTTTTTGTGGGTTTAATTTTTCCCCGTTGGGTACAACGTTGCGTATGAGCGACGCGCTATAAACTGAAACCTCTGTGAAACATTGAAAACGCAGCCAAAGCGGCTAACCAACCAAACATGTTGTATGCGGCATGACGAATTCCAACCTGCAACATGTTGTAAGGCGTCATCGGCATCATACTGTGTGGGTGGGTGGTTGGCTGTTTTACTTGTAACATGTGGGTAGATGGTTGGCCTGAGTTGCTTCGGCTTATCACTAGAAATTAAGACACCAAAATATGCGTAGCTTGGGAAAAATAATAGAAAACAACCGGAAAATTGCCTGTAAAAACCGCTTGAAATTTTTTTCTTCTATATTCTGTAAGTTCGATTGTAAGTTCAAAGATGAAAGGGCAAGGGTAAAGATGGTTGGTTGCTGGTTGCTCGTTGGTTTGAGGATTGAAAACTATTTGTACCACAATTCGGTTACGTTGAGATTTATGTTAATTGACATGTTTTTGATTTTTCGAGAATGCCTTTCGGTTAATTTAATGATAAAACTGAGCAGCAGTTGGAGTACTTCAGCTAAAGATTTATGTTAGAATAGCTTAAAATATTTAAGCTTTAAATTGAAATAAAATGCAGGAAAAGAAAAAACATAATCAAATAGTAACCCACTAAAATATGGAAACACATTGTGGAACGATGTGTATACTTTTCACAGTTGCAAAATTTGTTTTTTAATCATTTTATATTTGGACAAAGAAAAAAGTTTGTCAAAAAGTTGTTATACGAAGTCTAAAATTTATATTCTGCAATTACCTTTTACATATCTCTGATATTTTCTATTTCTATGAAATCATTTTTTGCTTTATTTAAAGTTCATCGGACTTAGTCTTGGTTTTATAAACGTTTTCGGAAATAAAGTATAAAGATCTACTTTTACTATTCCATATACAATTACAACCAAAAAAAAATTTAAAAGGGGTTGCCAATTTTTAGTTTCATATTATTTAACAATAATAGAAATATTATTATACTTTATAATAAATTTCATAATTATAGATATCAGTTTTATTTGCTTACAGTTAACATGTAACAGAGAAGAAATGGCTAAAGCGACATTCTAACCAAAGTCAGTTTAGCCTGTTTTACACAGAAGCAGACCAACTAACCAACTTTCGGTCCTAACCTAAATCAACTCGTTGAAAGACATCATCATTTTCGTTCGCTCAAAAGAGATGGGCTTCCAAGGAAGGACGTTTTACTGTACATTACAAGATCCCTCAGAAAATTTATGAAGTATTTTTTGGCCAAAGCCGGAGCTCGAAGAAAACCAAACATATTGCTTTTCATTTAACTGAAAACCAGTTGGCTTACAGATTACAGAATTATTAAAATTTAATTTAATTAAATTCAAAATGTTCAAAGAAAACTTCAAGAGAGTATATAGTTTTAGAATCTCATATTTAAGGATAATGAAATTTGAATATTAAGTAGTTTAAACCATTTTAGGGCATTCTTTACTCAGGATTTGGGATATAACCTTATACTAACCAAGATTCCATTTCAGGGAAAAGCCTTTTACTCATTTTTTATTATTTGTGAAGATTTATTCGCACAATTTCCATGCCGAGTGAACACTGAGAACTTCGAAATAATAATGCCTCTTCTCAGGCGAAACCAACTCCTTTTATGGTCGGACGGGCGCCCCGGGGATTCCATCAAGAAATTTAGAGTAGACTTGCTAAACGCGTGACAGCATGGCCCAGGCCTGCCATAACTTGTATTATATAAAATAAAATCGCTAGTATATAGAAGACAGAAAGTTTATCAGCTGTACATAAACATGAGAGAAAAATGCGCCAACCAAATATTAAAATATGGTCTTATATGGTACACTGTGAGGAGAAAGGCTTTTTAAATTTGTATTTCAAAAAGATATGTTCCAAGAACTAAAGTTTCCTTGATTTCCCTGAGAGGTGTGCTGAAGTTAACTCAGTTGAAATGTATGTGAAAAACCTAATACAAGGATAAAAACACTTTTTAATAAGCTAAGTAAGTTATTTTTGCCTATTACCTATTAATTATATAGATACTAAGTCACTTCCAGAACAGATCTTTGTCATCTGAAACAATTAGTGAAAATGCTTCTACTAACTGCATTTAGTCTATAGAATTCATATACTTAAAATAAACTTTTTTTATAATATATTTTCATAAACTAAAACAATTTTATATTATTACAGGTTTTTATATATTTATATTATTTTTTTATGATTTCTCGAGACTTTCCTTAGCACATTCTAACAATCTAATCAAAATTCTTATTCAAATTATTTTCTTACCCCTAAAAACAATTGAACAAAAGGGAGGAAAATAATAAAATTTTATTATGCATTTAATTAAAAATTCAATTTGTAATTTTTTGGAATTTTTGGAACTTTTGTTTAAACTTCATTAAAAATTATTTATTCTGAAAAGATATTTGTTTGTAATGTTAATTAGCTCTTCAAACAATTATCTCTGAACAATTTTGGTTTTCGTGGAAAATGAGTTAACAAAACTTTATAAAAAGGCAAAAAAAAAGTCTGTTGATTTTTTTTTGTTTTGTTTTATTTTATACTTGTTCTTTGCCTTCGTTTTTCATGCTTTTCACTGAGGTTTTCCATTTTTCTGTTGTTGTTGTTGTTGTTGTTGAGCAAATTTCACGCGAGCAAACTAAATGTTTTGGTTGTTGTTGCTGTTGCCAGCGGGCATACAGAAAAATTTTCATTCATTTTCATTCATAAAAAAAGGAAGGTGGAAATACGTTTCACTTGCTTTGCCTGGTTGCTGGCTTGACGCTGCCTTTGCCATTGCCATTGCCTTTGCCTTTGCGGGGGCGTTGTGTGAAAAACAATAAAATGCCAGCCGAAGACGAATCAAGGCAGACAAACAGGCGGGCGGCCAAAGTTAATGGGAGAGCCAAGTACAAAAAGAGGAACAACATCATGAGGAAGAAATAAGCAGAAGTAGAGGAGCCAAAAGTAGAGGTAAATGTTGGAGAAAAGGGAAGTATACGAGCGGGGTGGAGGGACCCGACCCAGTAAGGAAAAGAAAACGCAAAAGTTTTGGGTACTTTTTTTTTTTTTGCTCAGCAAGAGCAAATTATTTTTGTTGTCTCTGCTTTTGTACCCTGTAAACCAAACTATAAAGGGGTACGTTGAAATAGAAGAAACATCCACATCTTAACTATTTATGAAAAGTGGCAAGGCGGAAGATAATTGATCTGGCAACACAGTGATGATGAGTTACTTGCACAAGAAACGAAATGGAAAGTTTCAAACAGCCGCAAAAAGTTCATTTAAACATTTTTCGTCTGTCGCCTAATGTTTTCGATTATCTAATTAATATTATCAATTAACTGTTTAATTAAATTAAACTAAAATCAAAATTGAGCCTTAAAATATATTTTCAAAAAAAAAACTTTCTAGACAACTTCCTGGTTACTTTGCTTACTCTCCCTTTCGTTGCAGGGTAACAAAAGGTCGTCTGACCAATTTAAATTCTGTTTTTATTTGGCTCTATTTATATTAATAATCATATGGGTCCATGTACGCCTCTGTGTCTGTGTGTGTGTGTGTTTGTGTGGGAAAATCTTTTTTCCATGTATGTATGTATGTATTTTTATTTATTTTCTTTTTATTCAACGCGTCTTGCCACATATTTGTTACTTTTACTTACTTTTTTACTACAAATACCCCCAAAAAAAAAGGAACAACAAGAATGTTAAAGAAAAGTTTTGTGGTAGTTAAAGTAAAAATAATGCTAACAAATACACTAAGAGAAATAAGTTGGAAAATGAAAATCGAATAGTAATATAACCTTTTGCTTTTGCAGTACCTGATTCTTAAATATATTGAGAATTTGAACTGACTCGAAGACGATCTTTAAACAAATTTTTCTCTAAATGAGCCAAAATTTTAGTTCGTTTTCACTTTATTCTTATGGAATATATATAGACGACTGCCCTACACCCTTCTTACATTCCTTTATCGCTTTATTGCTTAACCACTAAGCCTAAGTCCTAAGCTTTTACTTTTCAGTACTTTTTAGTCAAGCCTCCTCTTAATTTTGCTCAGTGTATGATAAAAAATAACCCTGCTCCTGGCTCAACAATTTTTCCTTTTTTTTTTTTTTGGTGTTTGCCCACAGGAAAACAAATCACAAAAACAACAAAAGCAGAAAACAAACAAAAAATAAAATAAAAATGTGTAAAAAAGAAGAATAAGAACAAACTAAACTGCGAGTCGATAAGGTCGTCCAAATCAAAATACAACGAAAAGAGCTGGCGAAAGATTACGGTGGAGCGTGCAAGACGGGTGAGGCAGGGCAAGAGTTGGATTCAGAATTGTTAGACAGCATGTCAGTGACAAAATAAGTAAGGATAATGCCCAGGCCAGGATATGCAAGGACTGACGCTTTGCTCCATTTCCTTCGTTCTTTTTTTTTTTTGTTCCTCCTTTTGACTGGATTTTAAGTTAAGCTTCAGGATGAGGGCTCTAAATGTGGATACTTTAAGTGTGCCGAGAATTTGCGAATTACTCTTATTTTTTTCTTTTCCTTTAATCATTTGAAATGGAAAATGAAATACAAAATTGAATAGCAAATTGTAAAAAGTTTCAAATGCAATTAGAATTAAGTGTAAAGTTTTCTCTTGACTGGACTTGCAAAAGTCATTTAAGCTTAATATTTGAGGTATTTAAAGAGTTTAAAATTTCAAAAGAAAATGTAAGTAAATTTTATTAATATTTTTTTTGTTGAAATGAAACTGATATGGAAATGATAATGGAATTTAAATTGAGTTCAAAAGAAAATTAAATTAAAGCATACAAATAACTCATATTAAATTAAACATAAATCAGTGAAAAACCAACTTAAAATATAATGCAAAAAGGTTATATTAATTTTGGTGAAAGGTTTGCAACATTTAGAAGAAAGAAATATCTCCAACTATAGAAAGTATTTATATCCTTAATCAGAAAAATTATCATTATCTTTATAGCCAACTATCATATATGGACCATATTGCGTATGAGTAATGTGCCGAAGTACTCGTCTGTGCATTCGTCTGGATCAAAACGATCTTCTCCGAGATTTTTTAAGCTTCTATTCTCGATCTAAATAATGAGTTCTTCTCATTATACATTCATAGCCAACTATTATGTACCACATTCGTATGAGTAATGTGCCGAAACACTCGTCTATCCATTCGTCTGGATCAAGATCATCTTCTCCGAGATATTTTGAGCTTCAGATTTTACATGGGGGCTTCATTTCGTTACAGGCATTGTATATCTCGAAATCATCCTGATCGGATGACTATATCGTATAGCTGCCATTGGAATGATTACTCCGAAAAAGGTTTTGACATCAATAACTTTGTTGTTTTTCAATCAAATGTTTGTGGGTGTTTGTGAGTTTAATATGCTTCTTAGCATATCCACTAAATCTTTTCAGAATCGATTGACTATATGATATAGTTTTCAAAGAAACGATTAGTCAAGAATACTCTTAAAGCAATAACTTGATTGTTTTAAAGGCGATTGTCATGAAATTTGGTATTTGTGTAGTTACTTTATACAGAAATATCTCTATTAAGTTTCAGAAGAATCGGTCGACTATATGCTATAGCTGCCATAGCAACAATCAAACCAAAAAGACACTTTAGTGGGAAAAACTCTTTATCTTAAGCTTTGGACATTAAACTCAGGTTTGATTCGATTTATAAGCCTTTTGATGATTCTGCTAAATTATAAACAATTGTAGGGTATATGAATTTCTTCATAGCGAAAGTTAGCCCACTCTTCTAGTCTTAAATTATACATAAATCTGTGACAAAGCAACTTAAAGTTTGTGACAACTTAAAATATAATGGCAAGCGACTGTTTTTTTTTTTTTAATTATTTTGATGTCATGCTGGCTACCATAATATTGTGCCATCCTCAATTTTAAGTGGTTGACTTTAGAGCGGGAGCAACATCTCTTTCAGCCATTATCCCCTGCTGGGTATTAATTACCTAAAAATCCACAATATCAGCTGCCATTTACGAAACGAGAAAGTCAGCAAAGCGGAAGTGCATCAGTCGAGGACACCGACAGCGACATGCCACTTTGTATATATAGTATGAAATGCTATATATATATATATACTTGTTTTTATTATTAATAATTATTTCACATGCAGAGAGAGAGAGAGACATTTAATACAGAGACAAGAATTTTACATGAATCCGACACACAGATACACAGAAATATGCTTTGGTTTTGTTGTCCCTTCCTGGCTAGAGGTTGGTGTCCGGACACCAACAATAACAAAAACATCAACGTTGACGCAAATCGAAAATGCCAACTGCCGCCTCCCCTCAACCATTTCCTTCTTCTGGGTTTTTGCTAGCTCCTCTACTTTCTGGTTGGGTATCATAATTTCATTTTTGTGTACGTTTTTCTGTTTTTCAGTTTGTTTTATCTGCTGCCTGTCAACCAGGCCGAAACGGTCATCATCTATGTGGCTAGCTCACTCTGTGGTCGCTGGCCACAATCTCTCTCTCTCTCTATTTTAATAAGCCTTCAGGTGCAGCAGCAGCAAATGAGCCATGCATTATTTTCAGTTTTCTTTTTTGGCTTCTCACAATATATATGCATATATTTATTTATGTAGAAATATTGTAATTGCGGGTTTCTTTTGCATTAGACAAGCAAATATTGTTTTTTTTTTTTTGATAAAAATAGAAGATGCAACCGGTTTTTGTTGGCAAAAGATTAATGTACATAAATAAATTCCTTTTTGCTTTTATGTAAGAGTTGCCCTTGAAGTCATCCTATTGAAATAATATTTAGCTTTTTGGTGTAAAATTAAATTTAAAATTTTATAACCATTTAAATATTTAATGCATTAAAATTGAATGTTTAGAACAATTTAAATGGTTATTTTCATAAACTTTAATTTAAATTAAATATTTTTATTTAATTTTATTTAAAAACTTTTATTAAAATTTGCCAAAGTAACTGCAATTTGCTTTTAAATTGAACTAAATTTCATTTTCATTCCAATTTCCATTTGTTCCACTTTTCATTACTTCAAAGCGAAACTGTCAATTTAAATGCCATCTCATTTGAAATGAATTTCATTTCCGTTCCACTTCCATTTGTTCCACTTTTAAACGTTTGAATGTAAAAACCGTTTGTCTTTGGCCCATTTGTTTTATCTTATGTTGAAATTATCATTCACGGCTAATATCTTTTGTGATATTTTTAGTAGAAACACAAGTATGCCCCCTCCTGAACCCCCCCTCTCCGATTGCTCTTGAATCATTTCTTTGTGGTAGAAATTGTTTATAATTATGACTTATAGACGTTCGTTTAAATCTTTTTGTTGATTTAGAACCATTAATTGTCAAGTAATTAAAATGCTTTTTGAATTACTGCAAAATCAACAGAATAGAAACAAGAAAAATAGAAGCATTTACCCATACCTCCCTTCCTACCTCCCCTCACATTTTGCACATTTTCGTTTTCATTTCGTTTAACCGCAAAACGAATATCTTTTCATTCCCCCACACAAACCATTCATTCTCGTTGCGTCATGTGTGTGTGCTGCATTATATTCATTTTATGTTAGACAGTGCCAAGTTTTCTCTTCTCCCTCCTCGCTCTGCCTTTTCTCGCTCACTCAATATAAATAAAAATTATATAAAACACAAAACATTAAACTAACAATTAAAGAAAATTTAATTAAATTTTCCTATAATCGAAAAGGAAATGAGCCAAAGTGTGTGTGCCACAGTGAAAGACGGACAAAATAGATATGCAAAGGAAATACAAGGGGGTGGGGGGTTAATGTTCTCTCAACCATTTGGCAGTAATTGTTTTAAAATTATATTGTCATATTTGCGACTAATTAATGCAAAAATGCAACAATACAATAAATCAAAAAAGCAAACAAAACAAATTATAAATAAACAAAGATAAAAAATCTTCAACAAAGTAAATATATATTTACTTTTTTTTTATGAAAGTAAAAGCAAAAATGTATGGGAAAATTATACAAAAGAAAGTTAAACAAGAGAAGGGTCTGGACTTATGTACATTCGCTTCTTAAAGAGTAAGTAACTGAATCATTATTATAAAATCTTACTGAAAATTGTATCTCTGATATATATTATCTGGAAACGGCTTCTTTAATCAACAAAATACTCAAAGTTTTTATCAATTTTATCAGCTATTGGAATCTATTGTGTAAACATAACCTCAAATGTACTCACTCGGTTTACAATGCTGGAACAACGCTCAGTAATTAGATTTTTTATTAGACAGAAGACATGAAATCAAAGACAGAAGAATTTACAAAAGTATTTTAGCTCGAATGTGGAATGTTTACACAGTGAAGCCTCCAGTTTTGTCTTCACAAGGGAGATGTCCATCCAAAACAGAAGAATTTTAATAGAAAATGGAATGAAGAGAGAGAACACTTAGACAACACCTCTTCCGCCCATTAAAGGTATTTAAAAGGTTTCACTGTGTATGGGGTAATTCGGAGAAGTCTATGCTGCATTTCAGTGTTTGAGATAAGCTAAGAAGATGGGTAGCAATTTGGTTGCAAGAACATGCATGTTAAAACATGTACATACATACATAACTGAAGAACGATGGGAAAGTGTTTTAGTATCTGGAATGAACATACAACATTTGAATCAACAATAGGAATACTTTTTAAAGATTTGGACAATTGAAAGCTTCATCATTTGTAACACTTCAAAGAGCGATGAAAAAATTGTCTCAATATCCGGACAATTGGCAGCTTGAACTACCATATTTTAGAAGAGACTTTGAAAAACCATTCAAAACGATAAAACATATAAAGCAAAAAGTTCTAAAGACTCGATATTTTAATATAACGAAGTAATTGAATGATTTACTGATAATTTCTGTGTTTTGTTCTGAAATTTCTAATAATAATAACTAATAATAAGAATTAAAAAGTAAATAAACAAGTTCAAGTATACAAAACATTAAGAATATTTCAAGGTAATCCTAGAAATAATTGAAATTTTAACAATTACAGTACAAAATTACTTTTATTATTTTGATTTCAATTATTTTTTAATATTTTTTTTTCCAAAATTTCTTATCAATACCAGTTTTACCTTTGTTTTAGCCTCAATACCTCACTTACGATAGTATCATTTATACATAGGTAAAAGTTTATTATCCATTTCTTATATTTAAAAGAAATTTATTAAACATTTCTTGCATTTAAAACCCCTTTTTTTGTTTCACACAATATTACTTCATACAACTTCTTTAAAGCTTTGCTAATACTCTTTGCTAACCAAATGGTTCCCTTTAGAAATCTTTTGCTTCTTCTCAAAGTTCAAACCGCAAAACAAATTTTTACATTTTGGCACTCAACATATGCAGAGACAGTGAGTGGGAATGAGCTTGGTCAAGGCAAAAGAAGACTATTATTGAATATTTTATAATGCACATTGGTAACCTCACACAGAAACACAGACTCTGGCACACACACACACACACTTAAGTACACACAAATACACTCAAAAAAATAGATATATGTATGTATGTATATAAAACTCAAGCGGCTAAAGTTTATGGCATGAGAATATTTTCAATGGGGCGCCCAAAGCCAAAAAAAAGAAAAGAAAAAGTCGAGAAAAAATATTGTCGAGTGCCAGCCGCATTCAAGCACTTCAGATAGGGGGGCAGTTGGTGGGGGGAGCGGGTAGATTGGCGGATATAGAATGGGTAGGTGAAAAAAGCCAAAAACGATGCTTGAGAACAATTTTGCGCGCGAATTTGTTGCCAACTTTTTCCCGATTCCTATGTGAGAATGTATATAAGCGACTCACTAATTTGCTGCCGTTAGCCTGATTTTGATACCCTGTAAGACGAGAATGATGATGATGGAATCAAGCATTAGTCAAACTATTGGATCATGCATGTATGTGTTAGAAAAAGCAGTTCAGATCTTATGTTTTAGGTTGCTTTTAACGAAAAGAGACTTGTCAGTTGATCAATTAAATTGACTATATCTTAATAATACCATAGTCCTATCAAATAGCAAATGTTATCCTATAGATATATCTTACTTGTAGGTAAGAATCCGATAAACTTAAAGATTTTAGACAGATTTTTAGCTTTTTAGACAGTGAAGAATACAATCCATTAACTTTTTAGTTAAGCGAAACTTAAAAATAAATTCGATTCAGAATAATTTATAATTCGAACTTGAATCGAAAACTAAAAAATTCAAATATAAGTTACTTATAAGAGATCATGGCATTATAAATAAGTTATTTCGATTAAACACGTAGAATTGGCATACCCACAGATACCCCTCCAACTCCCTCAATAACTACAGGATAACTCCCTGTCGATGCTTGTTATATTGTTACCCATTTCCATATCAAAATATTTCCACAATTTCCTTTTAGCATCTTGAATATGCTTCAACATTCATATCAAATAAAACGAAATATTCTAATATAGATTTATGCATATTGTCTAGCATTTTGGTCAAAAGAAATGGACAGTTCGGCCATTAAAAGCTGGTCTACATCGCACCCCCACCATCTCCTCCCCCTTATTATGGCATTGTATTTCACATTTCCTCTCGGCTTACATAGACAACAAATTTTTGGCATTGAACATTTTATTTTATTAAATTTTGGTTATTGTCGGCTCTTTTGGTTTGAGCCAAAACATTTGGTTTCACTTTGCGCATAATTAACTTTTGCGTTTTCAGGTTCAAATTTATCCCAAAATAAAAAAAAACAAAAAAACAAATTCAAATTGAATTTTCGTTCCATTATTTATGTATTTTGGATAAACTGTTTGCTTTTTTGCAATGACATTTTATCGGTTTGATATTATTGAATGTGATGATAATTATGCATAAATAATTTGGATTAAATAAATTGTATAGTGCCATCGGGCAATTCAATTTTCCACACGACATAAATATGGATTAAGGCAAGTTAATTGATAGAAATGGAATAATTCAATTGATAAGAGTTTAGTCTAATAGTTTAGAGTAGTTTGTGGATAATGTTTAGAACTAAGTTACAGGGTTTAAATGCGAATAAAGGAAGTTAAATTCAATGCCATATTACATTAGATATTGTATGAAACAGTAGAAAATTAAGATTTTTAGAAAATTACTTAAAACTTTAATATTTAGATGGTTCCAAAATTCTTTTTAAATTGTATAAAAATAAATTTGAAAATAATTTAAATACATCAGAACACATTTAGATTGTCCTTACATTATAAGTACATACATACATATCTTTAAATCTGCTAGGTGATCAACCTTCAAACACACACTGACCATAAAAATATGTAATATGGACATACAGGCGTGTTTTTCAATGATTGCTAACTAAAACGGGGAAGCCCCGAACTCGTTTTATTATTTTAGAAAAAAAATTTCGTTTGAAATCATGGATAATAGGGGTAATCACGGTTAACAGGGGTAATGAAACAAATTCAAATTCATCCCGGATAATCGGGGTGCCCGGTTAATCGGGGGCCGGATAATCGATGTCCAACTGTATATAGAATATGATTCCACATATCTAATCTTAACCAAAGAAGTTAGTTTGCAAGACTTCATATACAAATTAGACAAAAGTCTTCTTAAAGAGAGCAATAAAACACAAATTGTTTTAAATAGATCAAAAACTATAAATCCTTAACAACTTTTTCTATAACCTTAACTAAGCTATCTACATAACGATAATACGGCCTTACATTTATGAGAAATATCAAAGAAAATTAACTATAAATAAATATATCTATTCGAACAGCCACCCAAATATAATCAATAGTAAGTCAAACAAGTTACATGGCTTTTTCTACTCCTCTTTCTCTTACCAATCAAATTTTCAATTTAAATTGCTTTTTATTTATAAACGACGACCAATATTTGTAAATCTTAATCAAGTACAAAAACATATATTTCTATATGTTGGTTTCATACAACTTTTATATGAATTCTCCTATTATTTATGGCTAAAAATGGGCCACGTTGCGTATGAGTAATGAGCCAAAACATTCGATTTTCGATACATGAAGCAAGCGTGCTCAGACAAAGGACCCCCCATCTCATTTGCCCAGCTGCATCATCATAGACGCTGCGACGCTCCAAGCAAGTGTGAGAGAGAGGGAGAGTAGTAGTAGAGGGGGAAAATCCATTGCCAAAATAGCTAAGTAATTGCGAATCGTTAAAGAAAATTTTAACGAGTACAAGAAGAAAAACACACACATCCTCACGCATCTAAATATATATATATATAAATTGAAATATATATTTAGATCGCTCAGAAGCCTTAGGACCCAAAACTGACGTACGTATTAGTGATTGTTGTACAGAGAGCAAAATGATTTCTGATTACGTATACGCACAGTTGGGCGGCTAATTGAAGCAGCTGCTGATGGGCAATGCCTCCGACCCATTCACTTATATTTGTTTCACTCATTTTCATAGCTTTTACCTCTCCCTCCCACCCACTCTCTCTCTCTCTTTATCCCATTCCGCCCTGTAATTCTCGACCAAATTGCTCACTTGGCTTCATCATTGGCGTTTTCTTTCTTTTTGCACTTACTTAAATGTAATAAAACACAAGTGCAATTAAACAGTTGACACACCCACACACCAAGCAATGGGGAAGGGGGGGGGCTTGGGGTACGCACCATACTCAACTTAATGCAAGTGACGCCCCATCGAAGGCAGGCAGGATCAAGGAGCTGGTGAAGAATAGTAGAATAATAGAGCAGTACAATTAAATGGACTGTGTAAAAACTAGTTTTATATTCTGTATACCCTTTAGGGTATACAATAAAACTTGAGTTTGATCCAGTTTTCGATTATTTTTACAACAATTTAAGTCAAAATCGATTAAATTTCAACACCTTTTCAATAGAATTCTAAGATTAATTATACTTTGCATTTCTTTAGTAAATTGTTAGCTGATGAAATTTATGTTTTGGAATAGTTTAAAACCATTTACGATTTAATGAACTACATATTTAATTATCTAAATTGATTAAATGGATTTTTTATCAGTTTACTTTTGCATTAAAAGAAATTAAAATCGATCAAATTTTAACCCTTTATCAGTAGAATCCTTTAATTAATTTTACTCTGTTTGCTTTTTTAGCTATAACTAATTTTATTCCGTTTCTTTTCTTTCAAAGTTGATAAGAAATCTATAAAAACTTTTCTTTAAAAATAGTTTAAAATTATTTTGACACAGTTTTTATACAATAAATGAATCTAGTTTACATAGGTTAATTAGTAAGTTAACAATTAAATAGAAATTTGTTTCAATTATTAATTTTGTTTCATTTTTTGTAGCATTATAAAGACCCTTAAACATTTTAAAAACTAATCTTAAGTAAAAATGTTTCAAAGAAAAGTTTGGCTTTGTTTAAAGTAGTTCATAAAGACAGATAAAGAAGTCTAAACAGATCCCCAGCAACCTATGTATCTTAACAATATGAATAAGCAACATAAAATTTCATCAATAATTTATAATAATTTTAAACTGATTTTACCTGATCCTGAAAATCCTTTAGAAATTGTATAAACTACATAAATTGTCATCAATAATTTCTAGTAAAACTGAACTGATAACTATAATCAAACCTGATCTTCAAAATATTAAATATTTTGCCTAGATAAACCTTGAAAATTTTATAGTAGTTATCTCCACTAAAGGTAATCTAAAAAAAATTTCTATAAAAAAAGAAAGAGAGCAATTTTTTAGCTGTTGCTCTGCAGCACAGCATCTTTTGCTCAGTTGTTTTCTTCTCTTTGAGTGTCTATGCAGTTTATCTTCATTCATTTTCACAGCCAAGTCGTAAATTTTAAATGCCTTTTTATAGGTCATTGCTGCCGCTAAAAGAGCGAGCGAGCGAGAGACGGAGAGAGAGTGAGCGTGTGGTAGACAAAGACCCAAAAAGAAATGGCCAAGAACAAGAAACTTTCGAACTGAATTGAACTTTTTCCTTTTTTTTTTTTTTCTTACTTTTTGGAACTACAAAACTCTGGCGCAAATTTCCTTTTGAAAGCGGCTAGAAGAAATTTATGCGCTTGACTGAGCGGCGTCTGTCGGTCAGTAGCAGCAGCAGCAGCAAAATGGCGCCAAAGTTCAAAGTGCCTGACCCTAACGAACAACAAAAGGTTGCACGTGCACAGTTGCAGTTGCCTGGGAGAGACAGTTGCCGAGGATGGTGGGGGATGGTAGGGCAGTCAGTCAAAGTAGCATGCATAGGTACTAGGGGATTGGCCACTTAGTGGCTCTAACCCGGCTCCGTTGTGCGTCTAGTGCAGGGGACCAGACCAACATGATTGAGTTTTGCTTGTGCATTCAATTTTATTGCAAATTGTTTGCAACAGTTTTTGTTGTTGTTGTTGCTGCTGTTGTTTGCTTTCTATTTCCATTTCTGTTTTTATTTTATTTCGTTTATTTTTCTCTTTTTGACCCATGCAAAACATTTTGTGACAAACAACAAAAACAACAAAATAGCCCCCGAAAAAGAAAAAATAAACACAAAAAAAAAGGAAATGTTGCTGCAGTGCAGAGCCAAAGCTTTGGCCAAGGTTCACTTTGTTTTTAGAGAGTTTACGCCCAGCTCTAAACCGAACCATGTAAACGATAAATGTGTTACACACATACATACATAGATACATATATACGTTACTTTCAACGAGGGTTGCTGGAGAACATTATAGCAAGGAAACTTTCAGTTACAGTGGCAACGCACTAAAAGATAACTGAAAACTTTGCTTCGGATTTATGAAAAGAAAACAAAAATAATTGAAATAAAATAATAATCTATTAAAAAGTAAATCTGAAATCTAATAATATAAATGTTAATTTAGATTCAAATTTATAAAAAGAAAACTAATTCCATATATTTCTTCCATATGCTTCTGTTGCTTAAACTTTTATAGGTTTCCGCATTCACTTAGAAACTGTCTCTTTTTGTTATTGCTGATTGAAAATAACTAATATACCTTACTTATTCTAGGGTTACTTTCTTTTATGCGTTGCAAACTTCTAAATAATATTAACATACACTTTTAGTAAAGGGTATAACAATTTAAAATTTTTTTTTAAATTTTTATAGTTCTTTACTTTAGAACAGAAAAGCCTTCTAGGAATTTAAAATAATCCAAATTTTAATCTTGTTTAATCTAGGGTATTTCATTTTATCCTTACTCAACATATCACATTTATTATATATGTTACAAACGTCAACAACTCTGACCACTCCCCTCGTGAAAATATAATTAATCTCTAAAGACAGCCAAAAGGGAACATTTTGTTTCGTTTTTTTCTTGGAATTTGATTTCAATGAAGAGAATATTGTAAAAGCATAAAATTTGAAATCTCTTGGCTTATTTCATATTCAATTTTCTATTCACGCCCCTCGTTATAGCCTTCTCTCTCTCACATATAGACATAACAGAAAATGTTACAGACAACTCGAAAACGAGGAGAGAAGACCGACAAAATGTTTCATTTAGATTTATTGTTTCACAAATTTTATACCTTCACACATACTTATACTAGAAATATATATACAAATATATATATATATATATATATATATATATATATATATATATATATATATATATATATATATTTATACACACTCACACACATAGAAATGTGTATGAGTTGGCACTGCGACGATGGGTAAAATGTATTACAATTAATTTGGCACACACGGCGTATGTGGAATATTATTTTTGTCGTCTGCAATTGAGTAAATCCGTGGCAATTGCCAATTATACAAAAAAAGAAAGCACAGCAACAACAACAACAACAAACTGCACAACATGTCGCAAAAAACGAAACGACAACTGCAAAATTGTTGCCATGGCCAGGAGGCCGCCCATTGAAAACGTTTGATTGATGAAACCAACTGAGCGACGACCTCAAACGATGTGGCAAGGAATACCAAGTTGTATGTAAAATGATTCATCTTCTAAGTAGCTTGCCTCCTGATAGATAGATGAAAAGTAAAGCGACAGGTCAAAGTTCATGTGCGCTTTAAAAAGTGTAACATTTACAATTCACTTGAAAAAATGTTTATAGTCGAAATAATAAATGGAATGCCATTTGAATAACTGTCAAACCGAAAGCGAAAAAAATAAAGAAACAAAAACTTACACTGAACGAATATTGTACATGCATATAGTAAATATAACCGACAGGGCCAACTATGTTAAAATATTTCCCAGTGGGGTCGTTTAACATTTTGCTAGCATTTTGTTGTTTTGGGTTTAACAAAGGCAATGCAGAATTTATCTGTAAATGAAATCTGTTGCTCTTTTCTATAAACGTTTTGTTTTTCAGTAAAAAGGTCAAGTACTAACTATTAGAGATAGGCCAATGTACTAATAAAACACAAAATAATAAATGAATGTAATTATTATTATTAGTTTCTTTTGTTTTACTGTGGATTGTTATGCTACAATATAAATCTCAAGTTTTTTTTATGTATAATTTGTTACAATTTGCTCATAAATGAGTTCAATCATCAGAGCTTGTGGAGTCGCAATAGAGTGGGAATATATATCGAATGAGAGTAGTTCAAAATCTTTGTGCAGTTTTCAATATTTTCGCACGCTCATCGAAGCTTGAGAAGTCACAAAGAAAAATTTTGCGATTATGAAAAAAATGAAGCAAGCAAGTCGTCCCTGCCGACATTGAGTATACCCTGTACCAACTAGTTATATTAAATAAAATAAAATATCCTCGAAATCGTCATCAATTTCATGCAAAATTCTCTTTAACATGCAGCTACAGCGAACGCATGCTGTCTCGCTCACTCTTGCCAGCCAATGTCGCCTTGGCAATGCAGTGCAAAACTCATATAGCTATATCTTCGATTTTTATTGTCCGATTTGGACAAAATTTGGTGAGCTGGTCCAGTTTGGGTATATAATTAGGTGTGCCAAGTAAGAATACGATATCTTTAATACAGCTCTAGTAATACGTTTTCGCGATTTGCGGGGGCGGAAGTGGGCGTGGCAAAAATTTGAAACAAACTTGACCTGTGTATGCATTAGACGCATGTTCACACCAAATTTGGTGGCTCTAGCTCTTATAGTCTCCGAGATCTAGGTGTTCATACGGACGGACGGACAGACGGACAGACGGACAGACGGACAGACGGACGGACAGACAGACATGTCTCAATCAACTCGGCTGGTGATGCTGATCAAGAATATATATACTTTATGGGGTCGGAAACGCTTCCTTCTGCCTGTTACATACATTTTAGCGACTTTAATATACCCTTTTACCCTATGGGTACAGGGTATAAAAATATATATGTATATTATCCGATATTGAAACTGAGTATTTCGAAATCCATATCTTACAGTAATCGCACACTATCCGAAGCTTGAACGGTTGCCAAGGAGTAGTAACATTTTGGCATTCGTTAAAGTTCAAGATTTAGTAAATTATGAAGAAAAAATATCAAAGAAGCTAACTTCGGCTCTGCCGAAGTTTGTATACCCTTGCAGCTTCATTGTTTTATTATTTAATTTAAAAACTAAATTTTTAAAGTAATTGAAGAGAAAACTCAACTAAAAATTTTCCCGAATTCACGGAGAATCGAACCCACCAATCACCGAACCATCGTGCGACCGATCTTTACGTACTACGTCACCATCCTCACTTAACTCACTTAAGCTAGTTCGACATACATATATGTATGTATGTACATATAGCAAACGCATGGCATCTCGCTCTTTAAAATTCGTTCTGTTCTGTCACAACGCAAATGTTTCTGTCTCTCTCACACACCGCGTGGTGACCAATTTTTGCATATGTATGTGTGTGTGTGATTGCTTGGAATTTGTTTTTGTTTCTTTGCTGCCAGAGAAAACTGCTTATTTTACTCGAGGTACCTCCACGTTTTAGTTAATAGCTCTGGTGATAATTATCCGATCCTACTCATTTTCACACTTTTCATACTTCATAGATTAAGGAACTTAACTTTTCATGTTTCAACTATGTAGCTTAAAAATTTATGGTCTAAAACTTGATAGAAACAGACAGACGGACAGACGGACAGACGGACGGACGGACAGACGGACATGTCTCAATCGACTCGGCTATTGATGCTGATCAAGAATATATATACTTTATGGGGTCGGAAATGTATATTTCTATGCGTTACAAACAACTGACCAATTTTATAATACCCTCTGCAAGGGTATAACAAGGAATAGTAACATTTTGGCATTCGTTAAAATTCAAGATTTAGTAAATTATGAAGAAAAACATATGTTTATTGTACAATATTCGATATCAAAACAGAGTACATATTTCGAAAATCCCATCCCACTGTATTCGCACACTCATCAAAAAAGACAAGAATAAATAGTTCGATATTCGAAACTGGTGAATTTACAAAAGAAAACAAATATAATTCGATATCGAAACAGAGTATTATTATTCAATGTCTTCACCCAGACTCCATTGTATTTGCTCTGATTTTCTACTGTGTACACATTTAACCAAATGACTTCAGAATGTTAACGGTAAAATGGCAGTAAAAGCACCATTAGCCCATCTTACTCACCCCTACTCACACACACACACACACACACACACACACACACACACACACACGCATTCACATTCATTCAATCAGGTGTCACAACAACATGGCGCACGCTTAACCGTAAAATCCTCGTGATACAAAATAAAATATTAAAAGAAAGAAAAAGAGAGAGAAAAAAAACAACCGCAAACTTCAAACGTTTCCTCTCGGTTTTTTTTTTTTTTGTTGTTTCGTTTCGTTTATTTATACAAAATTAGTTTATGCCGCAACAACAACAACAATATGAACAATAAGACCAACAACAGGGAAAACCATTTGCAGACACTTAAAAAGTGCTTTTCTTTTGCTTCTCTCCGCGTTTATTATTTTAATAATTTTCGTTGTGTTTTCTTTTTGGTTTTTGTATTAGTTTTTTTTTTTTTACAATTTTTTGTTTCTTTTTCGTTTCTTTTGTGGGTGTTTGGGCGATCTCGATCTTTGACGTACACTCGCACTACACTCAAACACACATACGCACGCACACACATACAACCACATAGTAACCAACCGGGGCCAATAACTGCAGCAGCAGCAGCTGAAGCAAGACAGAGGAGCCCCAGTAAACAACAGACTCTCAATACCCTTACAAATGCAAAGCATCAGAAAATGCTTAAAAATATATCTTAGATATCAAAAACTAATAACCATATCACAAAACAATAAAACTAAAATATAAAATTTAATTAAGGAAAATATATAAATTATGAAAAACAACAATAATTGGATTGATTTCTTCTTAAACAATTTGTAAAATAATTGTTTTTGTTTCATATTTACTTAATATGCATCTCTTTGTTACATACTTCAAATCGTATTTAATATACTCTTGTTTAATATACTCTGTAAGGGTATAAATATCTTTTGAGTGCACAGCCTAACTATTTGTTTATAATTAATTAACTCTCTATAAATGTGTTTGTGTGTTTCAGAATGTTATTAATTGCAATAAACGAATAACAAAAAAAGAAAGGCAGAGAAATGTATTGAAAAGAGTATGAGTGGGCATATGAAAGCGAGCCCACATTTGTTTTTACCTCCTAAAAAATAAAACTTTTCCAAGTAACAATTTATATAGAAATATTAACGAATAGTTTAAACTATCAGCTAGTTTGCAATTTCCTAAGGGGGGTTACACATAAAATTTCTGTTTAAACATTATTTGGCTATAATATTATACAAATGTTCCATTATACAAGACAAAGGTCTTTAAGTCAGACGTTAATTGTATTATAGCATTTAGCCAAATTATATTTGTATTTTTCCTGTTCATAGCAATATAAAGACCATTTTTTTTGTCAATATCAATCACAACCATTCCTCATACATTTCTCTTGATTTATCCTTTCTTGTTGTCTTGGCCTATAACATAGGCAATGGTAAGCATAAACAAAATATATATATACATGCACACATAAATTTATAATTTATTAAACTTTAACTTACTAAGTAAATTTGCAAGGCTTCACATCTTCAATTTCCTCACCATCCAAAGTTTTCATTTGACATTCGCATAGAAATTGCACAATTTTACGCTCGGCATTGCGTTTCTCCAATGGACTTAGTCCATCGAGTAATAATTTGGATTTAGATAAAAAACTATTGGCACTAGTTGGTAATTGTTGTTGATTACGTAGCTGTTGTTGTTGTTGTTGTTCCAATTCTAATTGATTTTGCATCTCTTTGGTTTGTTGTAAAACTGTTTCCATATTGGCTATAACAGTGTTAAGAATTTGATTGGAAGAACAATTGGTTTCACATTCACTTTGAGGCTCTGCATTGACTGAATTATATATACTCGTTGTACTGGGTAGATCCATGGTAGTTGTGGTTACTACAGAGACTTCATTTGGATTTAGTATCAATTCCGATGCGGAAAGTATTTCCATTTCCTCCTCCTGAGCATCTTCTACATCTTGAAACATTTCATTATCTGAACTATAATTATACTCGTCATTTGTTTGAAGACTATCGATTTGGTTTACTTTTGGCGGTCGGCCTCGTTTCTTAATATTGTCCAAGTCCAAAGGTACTCCTTTACGAAAATGCTTTTCCAAAAAGAGTAAGTCATTGAAATGTCTCCAGGTTATAGGTATACTTTCATTGATTTGCTGATTCCTATATTCTCTGCCAAAACGTTCCCTTAACTTTTTCCATCGATTATAGCAAAGTTCCTCTGAAAGATAGTAAAACATTATGAAAAGCATTATTAAGAATCTATATTAAAGTCTTTACCTGATAGATTTAAACGTTCGGAAATTTCATGCCAGGCCTCATTTTTGGCTGACAAATTTTTGGATACACGTATTAGATGTCTGTCATATAGTACTGGATGCATTTTGACCAAATCAATCAATCGGTGACTCAATATATCTTCTTGCAAATCATCTTCTGATTCATCTTCCTTGTCTTCATCGGGTACTTTCAGTTTTGATTTCTTTTCTGTTGGTTTAGCACTTGGACGTCTTCGTTTTTCTTTTGGTTCATATATCAATTTATCGAGATTTTCATTCTTATTTAAACCATGCTTATAATGATCCTTGAGGAATAGTAAATGGGGAAAAATATCCCAATTTGTGGGCTCCTTTGGGTTTTCTTGAAAACGGCGAAATTCTTTGCCAAAACGATCTCTTAAGCTTTTCCAGCGTGTTATGCAGGCGCGCTCTAAAAGTGCACAAAGGAAAACGATTAGATATAGAAGCTTGGCTGTATTTAGAGCTACTCCCACTTCGATACGATAAACCAAGTTGTCGTAGGTCAAGAAATATAAACGAATTTATTGTGAAATCTGAAATGGGAACAGCCGCAAAGTGTCTTGTACCTGAGGCTTTCAATTTCTGTGATATTTTCTTCCATGCTTCATCTTTAAGAGCCATATTTTTAGCAGTTCTTGCACTGTCCTTGTCGTAGAGTATAGGATAGTTTTCAATCATTTTAATTAGTTGAATATCATCCATAGTGAAACAAAAACGAAATATTATTTACAATCTTATTAGATATGGTAAATGTGTTCGCGTGAGATTAGAGATGGCCAATATGGCTAAGAGTGAGAACGTGACTATCAGTCACAGTTTGGTGGGAAGTGAAATTCCAATAGAAATAATGCTTACTAAATTAAAAATTAATAACAAAAATAAAAACACAATTAATAAAAATAAAAATGTGTAATTGCCAACTTTATATATATATGCAAATTCTTTAATTAAAATCACAGTTTCTTATCACATACTTTCTATCGATTGTCACTACATAACCTCTCAACAATCGTTCTATCGGTCGTACATCGATGACTTTATAGCTACAATTTCAGCTCTACTGGTTAAACTGATTTGTACATAAAAGTGAAGTTTAAAATGTTTATAAGCATTTAAAATCATATAAACTACAATATTTAATGCTGGCAGTGACTCATGTTCTTTAGTTAATGTATCTTAACGTTCAGCATTGGTAAATAAAAGAAGAAAACCAATTGTCTGTGTGGCCGCGTGTGTGTATGTGTATTGGAATTTGTATGTGACCAAAAAAGCCGACATTAGCCATCAGCAGCAGTAGCAGCAGCAGCAAAAAAAATAAGAAGAAGCAGAAAAAACACAGTTGCGCCCATTTGTGTTGTTGTTGATTCATTAAATACGCTGCAGTCGCCCCCGCTGCTATCCTCTCACTCCCTCAGTTTTCGCTGCCGTCGTTTCTCTTTATCTCTCTCTCTCACACCTTGCCATTTGAAGAAGAAACACAGTTACCGCTGTCGTCGTCGTAGCCCGGGAGCGGCTAAAGAAGGCAACGTCATAAAAAAAATCAAATAAATTTGTCATCAATAAGGAAAAATTTAATAAAAATCATATTTTCATTATGATCTTGCTGGAAATCAATAATCGTATCATCGAAGAGACCCTATTGCTTAAATATCGCAATGCCCAGGCCGGGTAAGTAATCATCATAACTGTTAAAAACGATGTGACCTTATTCTATAATTTTCACTTTATCTCCAATTCCTTTTGGTATTCGGCGGTGGCCCTCGTGTTATCAGTTTTTGAGTTTTTTCTATGTTGGTTCACTTTATCAGTTTCTCTTTTAAATGAATTTGGGTTTTGTACACTCATACACTCACCACCCTCAACACATTTGTTAAATCATTTATCGCATCGTTTTGTGCATAATCCAAAAGAGAACTTACTGACTCATCACAGCTTGGAGGCTTGGTGTCTCTCATGTTCGGATCAAGCTTGAGTTCATCAGAGAGTTCAAAGATGATTTGACTTGTAGTTGTAGTTGTTGTTTTACTGCAACTTTTACTCAATGAAAGCCCAAAAACTGTTATAGAATCCACCAAGAAAGTGGAGTTAAAGTGGCATATTTTGGTTTTACTTTCCAATTTGTGTCTCAAATGCTCCAAAATAAATCAAAAAGACGAACGGCATCCTGTTTAATCTCACATATTAAAACAGATGACTTATGTTTGTGTACAATAGCAAAAACAATTCATATTTATCAGAATTTTTCCTCTATATTAGATGGAAAAGCATAATTAGTACCAAATGGGCACGCTGTATATACTGTATAAAATGGCAATACAACTCCCCCCCCTCCTTCTTTAACTATTATTTCTATTCAAAATACACGATAAGATATAAAATCGAATGAAGTATGAAAAAATGACTAATCCATATAAAATTCAAACCTTTGGTTTGTCGTTATAGACTTAAAACAGAATCGATAGATATACGAATAGCAGACTTTGATGGTGTTCTTTATCATATTTCCAATGTGAATGGTGATAAAACAAAAGTTCGGGTAAGTTTTTGTTGATAACAAAATAAATAACAAAGAGCTAAAATAACAAGTTTTTTTTTGTTTGGGATTCTATAGATCAGCATATCATTAAAGTTCTATAAGCAACTGCAAGAACATGGTGCCGATGAATTGCTGAAGCGGGAATATGGCAGTCTGCTAACAGACACAGAAGAAGGTAAACTTTTTATTAAATAAGCCATAAATTTCATAGTTAACATATAAAATTTCTGGCTTTTCTTTATAGGATACAATGTTTCTGTACTTATTAATCTGGAGGAGATACCAGCTGATTGGGAGCAAATTGTTAAAAAGATTGGTCTATTGAAACGCAATTGTTTTGCCTCTGTATTTGAGAAATATTTCGATTTTCAAGAGCAGGGCGAAGAGGGTCAAAAGAGAGCCGTTATCAATTATCGCAATGATGAAACACTGTTAGTGAACTAATCTTAAACAATTTTGCACAAAATTATAAAGCATTTGTTTCTTTTAGTTATGTCGAGGCCAAGCCCGATCGTGTCACTGTTGTCTTCAGTACCATTTTTCGGGATGAGGATGATGTCATCATTGGCAAAGTATTTATGCAGGAATTGAGAGAGGGACGTCGTGCTTCCCATACAGCGCCACAAGTGCTCTTCTCGCATCGCGAACCGCCGCTGGAATTAGCCAATACCGATGCCAGAGTGGGGGATAATATTGGTTATGTTACATTTGGTAAGTAAAATATCGGAATTCTATCATATAGTCAATGTAATCCTCTCCAATATGGAGTCAAAGTGACATATTTAGTTTCTACTCTCACGATTTGTGTCTCAAATACTCCGAAACTAATCCGAAAGACGAACGGCATCCTGTTTAATCCCTCATATTAAAACAGATGACTTATGTTTGTGTACAACTGCTCTTAAAGTGTTATACAAACCCCGAAATAGACTACTCTACGGAGTCAAAGTGGCATATTTAGTTTCTACTCTTACAATTTGTGTCTCAAATACTCCGAAACTAACCTGAAAGACGAACGGCATCCTGTTTAATCCTTCATATTAAAACAGATGACTTATGTTCGTGTACAATTGCTCCAAAAGTGTTATACAAACCCTATTATGGACTGCTCTACGGAGTCAAAGTGGCATATTTAGTTTCTACTCTTACAATTTGTGTCTCAAATACTCCGAAACTAACCCGAAAGACGAACGGCATCCTGTTTAATCAATCATATTAAAACAGATGACTTATGTTCGTGTACAATTGCTCCAAAAGTGTTATACAAACCCCATTATGGACTGCTCTAAGGAGTCAAAGTGGCATATTTAGTTTCTACTCTTACAATTTGTGTCTCAAATACTCCGAAACTAACCCGAAAGACGAACGGCATCCTGTTTAATCCTTTATATTAAAACAGATGACTTATGTTCGTGTACAATTGCTCCAAAAGTGTTATACAATCCCCGATATAGTCTGCTTTACGGAGTCAAAGTGGCATATTTAGTTTCTACTCTTACAATTTGTGTCTCAAATATTCCGAAACTAACCCGAAAGACGAACGGCATCCTGTTTAATCCTTCATATTAAAACAGATGACTTATGTTCGTGTACAATTGCTCCAAAAGTGTTATACAAACTCCATTATGGACTGCTCTACGGAGTCAAAGTGGCATATTTAGTATCTACTCTTACAATTTGTGTCTCAAATACTCCGAAACTAACCCGAAAGACGAACGGCATCCTGTTTAATCAATCATATTAAAACAGATGACTTGTGTTCGTCTACAATTGCCCCAAAAGTGTTATACAAACCCCATTATGGACTGCTCTACGGAGTCAAAGTGGCATATTTAGTTTCTACTCTTACAATTTGTGTCTCAAATACTCCGAAACTAACCCGAAAGACGAACGGCATCCTGTTTAATCAATCATATTAAAACAGATGACTTGTGTTCGTCTACAATTGCCCTAAAAGTGTTATACCAACTCCATTATGGACTGCTCTACGGAGTCAAAGTGGCATATTTAGTTTCTACTCTTACAATTTGTGTCTCAAATACTCCAAAACTAACCCGAGAGACGAACGGCATCCTGTTTAATCCTTCATATTAAAACAGATGACTTATGTTCGTGTACAATTGCTCCAAAAGTGTTATACAAACCCCGAAATAGACTACTCTACGGAGTCAAAGTGGCATACTTAGTTTCTACTCTTACAATTTGTGTCTCAAATACTCCGAAATTAACCTAAAAGACGAACGGCATCCTGTTTAATCCCCCATATTAAAACAGATGACTTATGTTCGTGTACATATTCAAGTCCATAAAGTTTTACATATGTATCTTTATTTCTGTTATTCTAAAGCAAGTTTTTCTAACTCTTGTAACATCTTTTTTATCTTTATTTTAGTGCTCTTTCCACGACATACCAATAAGGAAACGAGGGATAATACCATCAATTTAATACAGATGTTCCGAGATTATTTGCATTATCACATTAAGGTAAACATTTGTTGTAAATATTATTAGTATCAGGAATTGATAAATATATATATTTCAAATAGTGTTCAAAGGCCTATATACATTCGCGTATGCGTGCAAAAACCTCCGATTTTCTTAAGGTGCTAAATCGTGCAAGGCCCGAACCCAAAAACACGGAGAAGAAAACTATAACGTAAGTAGATTTCACTGACAAATCTATAACCCATTAAACTGTTATACTAATTTCATCTTTTTATCTTACAGGGGGAGAACATTTATACGCAAAGAATGATTAAGAGTAGTCGTTCAGTAAGTTTAGTTGTTTTTATATATAAAAAAAAATATAAAAATATTAAAAATTGTGTAAACAGAATTTTTGGCAAATGAGCATTAAAAGAAAAAGTATTCCAAAATAAATAAGAAAAACAAGAACAAAACCGAAAACTTTAAGGCTAAAATTGTAAGCTCAGCAAAACCTAAAGATGAACAGAACAATTAATTAATAGTTAAACAATTGAAAAAGCAACAAAATAATTAACATGCATGTGTGTTTTGTGTATGTCGAGTCACTGAATTTGTTACCAGAAAAAAACCCTAACAACACATCAAAAAAATAATAATAACAAATCCCATTTTTTAAGCAAAAACTAAACTAAACATTTTTTTAAAAATAACAGAATGCAAAATACACAACTTGTTAAACAAAATGAGAAGAAAGTAATGCTGCCCTCACCATAAGAATAATAATTATAATAAATAAATGAACTAAAGGAGAAAAAATAACCCTAAAAATGTCAGCCTATATGTGTAGAGAACGCATTTAAAAGAAAAACAAACGGTAAAGCAAAAAATATAAACTAAAAATAATACAATAAATAAATATAAAGAACAAAATAATGAACAAATAAACTTTGATACTTTCAACAAACGAAGAGAACTAGAAAACAGAAACCAGCAAAATTATGTGGCAAAATATATGACAAATTCCTGGAGCAACTTGTGTTTTATTCTATATTTAAGATGGAGAAACATAAAATATATAGATATATAATATATTGATATGGATAGATTGAAGTTGTTTAAAAACTGCTTACAATTATCTTGAACATTATTTATTCTTGTTTATATTTTAATTTTAGTGAGAAATTCAAATTGGTTTAAAAATTTAGGGCTATAGGGTGGATGGTTTTTTTGTTATATGAGCGGTTTAATTGAAATATTCTTGTATAACAGTTGTAATACTGTTTTAAGGAATGCCTAATAAAGCTAATGACCTTTTCAATATGTAGCGAGAGTTCTATATAAGGCATTGTTTATTAGATAGTATATAACAGTTTCGTATAACAGTAAGTCTTAAAATATGAAACACTTTAGCATATAACAGTTTGTTTTTGTTTCAGATTTTAAATTTAACATTCTGCTTGTCATTCAGACTCTCGCCACTCGATTGCAAATTCATATAGTCACTTTGTATGCGGGCACAGACTGCAAAAAAATATGACAGAGATTCAAACTGTTATACAATAGTTAGTGATATACAACGTATATATAATGATTTATTATACTACTACTAACAGGTGCTACTTACAGTTTTTTTAGTGTGTGTAGATGAAGATTGGAATAAAATTGATATATACAATGTAGTATAGATGATGGGTATTATCCTTTAGGGATCAGATTCATCATATGCTTCCAATTTGATATAAGCAAGTGCTGTGGTGATATATATATATGTATATACAATATATGGTAGACAGAGGAGAAAGAAGTGAGTGGAGTTGCAACCATCCCCCCCTGACTACACCCATGTGCTTAGTTTGTGACCAAAAGGAATCGTTTATCATTTTGTATAATACATATGCGTGTGTAGAAAGGGAGCAGCAGGAGCGGGAGGAAACAGAATAAAAGGGCTTGGCTTGGCTTGCCATAGTCCATATACATACATATTTATATATATATTAACTATATATGTATATATATATATATGAATAGGTAATTTTTGTACCTTTTTGCAAGTCCATGTCATCCATTTCAGAATTCTTAATCAGTTGCAATTTCTCTCGAAATTTCTTTGTTATCTGTTTACGTTGATAATCCGCTTCAATTTCCTGCTTAGTTCTGGGTATACGAAATCTTATACAACAACAGATCATAATCACTGTGAAAATTGGTAAATATTAAAATCTTAAATATATTTTTGAAATTAAAATTAAATCTTACTTATGCCCATACAGGCGCCAAGACATGCGGCAATAATATGCCACCAACGAAAGCCACCAACGGCCACCTTTTCGAGCCAAATATCTTTATTTCCTGCCAAGAAATCCGCATCGTCATCCATATTGAAATCGAGGAGTTTTTTTGGAGCTAACCGCGAGGCGTCCTTTCTGCTTGACGGGCCAATTTAGACTAAATGAAACTTTGTTCGGTCTACTGAAAGGCCACAGAAAAGGAGCAACTGCACACCCTGTATATTATTTGTCTGGATAAGCAAAAGAAGGAGGAGCAGCAGCAAGGGAACGAACACATCAACTTGTAAAAAAGCAAACAAAAGAATTTATGTAGAAAATATTAGACAACTGTGGAGTCAATGAAAAGAAAATACTCTTCTCTTGTGAAGCCAATCTTGAAATTTTGATAGCTTCATAAGGAAATTCTTTAAAATTCGGCAAATATTTTAGAAATTTTAAGAATTATTTTCTTCCTTTTTCATAAATGTACGTAAGCACTGAAATACCGTTCCATATATTCCGATATTTGTTTTTCTTGCTTGTTTAGAATACTTTTTATAGATTTCATAATTATTCTATTTCTTTTCATTGATGTAATCATTTATGCTCTTTCAACATTGAAAGAACTCTCTATATAAACAGATATTTGAATATTTTGCACATTTAGAATACTTTTTATAGAATATAAGAAAAACTATTCATGTAGGTTTGGACAATTTTTTTTTTTTAATAAGTAAAAAAGTGAAAAACAAATATTATTGAACTAAAAAGAATAATAAAATTACCTAAAAGTTAAAAATATATTTTTCTTAAATATTAAATTTAATATTCTTATTAATACCTATGGAGAGTATTAATATAAATATATAAATTTAAAAAAAAAAATCATCATTAGCAAAGTTTTTTATATAGTTTTCGTTACCAGTATTTTACCTAATTTTTGTCATCTTTTCTTGCTAAACAAATGTAAGCTGAAAATATTTACAAGTAATGTAATATTTGATATTTAACTAGTATAGCAAGTCGTTTATTTTTCTCGTAGGTAGCATGAAAAAATGACAACAAACTCGAGAAAGAAGAAGGAAAATGTGGGTGCGGTATCTTGTGCTGTAGCCGACGAGTCCTGCAAAGTAATTTTTGCATATGGTTTAGTTAGTTAGCCCACCTACCGGGCGCACCCACACCCTAACGAAATGGACAAGGAATAAGTAGACTTTTCAGTTGGTTGTGTTTTGTTTGTTGTTGATGGGCGGGGTAAAGGCGACGCCTCCTAATGAGCTTGGTGTGTCCAAAAGCGAAGGCATTTATGAATTATATGTGATTGCAATATAATTAGGTAAATTGTTTGGGAGGTAATGGAAGATGATTCTAAAAGTCATAGTTTAAATTTGAACATTGATTATGTTATGTTTTTTTTTATAAGTAACAGTTGCTACACTTATCATAGTAGCCATTAGATCAAGCGTAAAACATTATTACTTAAAAAAATCTCTAAACTTTTATTAAAATCAAAGAGAAACTTCAATTTAAAAAATAGAAGTAAAAAATGTAAACAATAATCAAATCATTTGTATATACATATATAAAGAATCCATTAAAATATTTATATAATAAAAATTATAATAAACAAAGTAATACTTATTTGTTACTCATCTGTTCGATCAAATTTGCAAAATATACCATTAAAAAATATAACATATAAAAATAATATTTATTTTCTCTCACCTGATGATGACTCAGTTGAAAATTCAGGTCCGATCGCTCTGCCGCCCACGCACTGACTAAATTTTCGGCGCCAAATGGGGCCATTATATAGGATAGTGTTGGAAAACACCAACACTCTAGTGTTGGAAATTTTTTTGCCTCAGTAGTGTTGAGAAGCAATATCATATCAGTGTTCATAAATTCGTGCAGGCAATGTTAATTCGTCTGTTAAGTTTACATTAACAGCCTCTGTTAAGTTTACAGAATCATTTTGGAGCAATGTTACGAATGTCGCTATCTTGATATTAACAGACCTTCGCTATTTTGACGGACATGGTTAACAACTTTAAATTGAAAGAAAAGAAAATAAAGTGTTAATAATTTTATATATTTATATAATGTATACGAAATGTACACATTGAATGTACAAAAAAAAACAAAAGTTTCAATTGTAGCTATTAAAAGGCTAATATAGACAACACTACTTAAAGCAAAGCAACACTGTGCCGGTGACAAACGAAAACAAAAGAAACTAACTCGTCATGCCACACGGACATTCTCACTCACACGGGCAAGGATGCGGCCATGAGGCCACCGATGTGGATAATGCCTTGGAAATGGGCATTCAATATAGTCTCTATACAAAAATTGATAAAGATAATATGGAATGTCTAAACGAAGAAGCCGAAAATTCGGGTAAAACTGTATTCAAACCATATGAAAATCGCTTGGATGTGACGCAGGTAATCTGAAGCCAAAGGAGATTAACCGTTAACACTTAAGATCAGTTTTTCTCCTCCTACCCTTTCGACTTTTTAGTTTGTTGAAAGCGATGCCGACGAGGAGTTACTCTTCAATATTCCATTCACCGGCAATATCAAGCTTAAGGGCATCATTATAAGTGGAGCCAATGATGATTCGCATCCAAATAAGGTTAAAATGTTAGTAGACATGGAAGTGGTAAACAATTTTTTTAACCTTTATTATGATTTTTCAGCTTTAAAAATCGTCCCAAAATGACCTTTGACGATGTTAATGTGAAGCCAGATCAGGAATTTGAATTGACCAGGGATACAAATGGTGAAATAGAATATTCACCCAAGTAGGAAATGACTTTATATATAAATATACTTCTATATATGTTGACATCTTGTTAATTAATTGCTTTTATTCCACAGAGTTGTGACATTCTCATCGGTGCATCATCTTTCATTATATTTTCCCAGCAATTTTGGTGATGACAAAACGCGCATTTTCTATATAGGTATGCTGTGATATATACACATGTGTGAATGAATCTAACAACATTTTTAAAGGAAAAGATCTTTAAGATATTCAGCCACAAACAGGAACTCTTAAATGATTGAGTTTAGGATACCTTCTTTTAGATACATTAACTAAAAAAAAACCTGTTCAAGGTTCCACTAGTTTAACTACTTAGTTTTAAGTTAATATTAGGTATGTAAGATGAACGATAAGCTAAAAAATCAATTTTGCAATGCAATGTAAATAATACATATTTCCATCTCTAGACCTGTCATCTCAATTCCAAGGCAACTTCTTTCGAATCGCTTTGCTATAGCCAAAAAGTTGAAAAATCTGCAATATATACATCTAACGTAAATTGTGGTAACTGTGTAGTTAAAAGTATTCAAAAGTTGTCTTAACATTCAATCCATTTTAAAAGATGTTTTAAGACAGATTTCGTAAAGCCTCCTCTGGTGTTTTATCTTGCATAGATTTAATTAGATGCTAGGTTAGACACAAACTAAAGTTAGATTTATTTTTAATAGTCATATTGTCCTATTTGACTGGCCAATTTTGATTCTTACTATTACTCACCTCTTTTAAACTCATTCTGAATATGAAATATTGCATATATAGTTACAGTTGGACCTCGATTATCCGGCCCCCTATTAACCGGGCACCCCGATTATCCGTGATGAATTTGAATTTGTTTCATTAACCCCGTTTAACCGTGATTACCCCTATTTTCCGTGATTTCAAACGAAATTTTCTTTCTAGAATAATAAAACGAGTTCGGGGCTTCCCCGTTTTAGTTAGCAATCAATGAAAAACACGCCTGTATGTCCATATTACATATTTTTATGGTCAGTGTGCGTTTGAAGGTTGATCACCTAGCAGATTTAAAGATATGTATGTATGTACTTATAAAATTTCAAGTACGAAATACGTGGAAATTTTGCTCCCCACCGTCCCGGATAATCGAGGTCCAACTGTATATATAGAATACTAAACAGCTTAATGGAATACATATGTATTTTGTCTATTGAGTCACAGAGGCTTTGGCTAAAAACATAATGTATAATTCATCTCTCTCTTGATATTGTATAATATCTTCCTAATATATCTGTATAACTTTCTATATCTTCTCAGGATTACGAGGTGAATTCTCTGAGGCTCATTATCATGGTGTTACCATATGCAATTACGAAGCCCGCGCCAATGCAGCCGATCACAAGGATAAAGCCTTCGATGGTGTGGGCAGAGCCATACAATGAATAACTCTATCTATAAATTAAATAAATAAAATTAACTGATTTACTTTGTAATATTTTTGTTCTTTTTTTTCATATATATATATATATATATATGTTTATGTTTTTTTTTTGTTTTGTTTTATACTTTATTGTTGTATCTTATTGATTTCTTTTTCGCTTATAAGATGAGATATCGAAACACATGTCTTTCAGTGTTTGCATTCAGTATATGTGTGTGTGTGTGGGGTGTGTATTGTGTTGTGTGTGTGTATATGTATCATCAATGTCCAACGCTTTTCCAGTTACCATTGTTACCATAAATTGTTTATATGTATTTTACAAAGCGTTTACTTATATAAATTGTTGTTTCTTTCCGAATAATTTGTTAATTATTGCACTAAATATTTTTATTTTTTTTTTTTTTTGCCGTTCATCATTTTATTTTGTATTTTATATTGTAGTTCTTTTTTTTTTGACATTTTCTGTTCTTTAGTGTTTTTTTTTTTTTTTTTTTGCTCTGCCGATATCTAAAGTTAGTCATAGATATATATATGTATATATATATATATATTTATGTATATATAGATGAGAGAGACAAAAAAAGGGAAACGTACTTAAAAAAAAGCAAAAATATTTACACAAAAAACAAACAAAGAAACAATTGTTGAAATTGTTGTGGACAGTTTCTTTTTTTGTATTTTTTATAAATTGATTTATTTATTTTTTTAATTGATTTTTTTTTATTAATTTTCTTTCTTTTATTTTTTGGGCTAGAAATTTGTTTTTTTTTTTTAAGCTTTTCTTGTGGGTGAGAACAATTTGTGCGATTTGGTTTATACATACAAGTTTATATATATATATATATAGTATATATAATTGATTTTATGTTTTAGCTGACTGTGTGTATGTGAGAGAGTTGTGTGTGTATGTGTGTGTGTGTGTGTTTGTGATTGATTTTGGTTTTTGTTCAACAAAATTTGTGCTCTCGTTCCTTAGTTGCAGTTTTCTTTAGGGATTTTCCTTTTTTGTTTTTCTCTATATATATATATATAGATATATATATCATTTCAAGTCAAATCAAAGCGATTTTGAGTATAAAAAATCATTTTATATCGAAAGTATAAAAATTGTATTTAGTATTTTCATTTGTTTTCTGTTATTTTTAATGTTTTTTTTTTTTTTTTTGTTATTTTTCTTAGCAAAAAGCGGGTGTTGTTTTTTTTTTTCTTTTGTTTTGTTTCTTCATTTTCTTCAAGCAGGTATTTCGAATGTTACTTGGCAGGATTATTATTTTTTTTATTCTTTTATTTCATATATATATATGTATATATATATATTTAAATAGTTTTATAAAAGCTTGTGTGTGTGTGTTTGTATGTATGTCTGTGTTTGTTTGTGTGGTTGTGTATTAGTTTTATTGTTTGAAGTTTATTTTCTTAGGCGACATTGACTCTTAGCTGGCTAAACCTTTAATGCGAGGGTGGCTCAATAAGTCTTTAGAAAATAAGCTACTGAATGTAGTCGTTTAAATGATTTCCTTATGCTGTCAAAATATCTGAAAACATATAGAAGAAGCCAGTGGACTTAAAAATGTTCTTGCTTATTTCTGCATTATCTTTAGAAATTTTAGAAATGTTTTTGCTTATTTCTTATTCATTATCTTCAGCCGATTCCTTATCTTGACACATTTTTATTGAAATTGTTTAACTAATCTCTTTATTATCTTTATCCCCTTTCTTATCTAGATACATTTTTCTTAATATTGTTTAACATTTCTCATAAAAATCAGATTTATTGGCTTAGTAGAATTAACAAAGGATCAAGCATCTAGAGATGTCCTTTTCTAAGCTAATTATTGTAGATCTTTTAAATATATTCGACTGCAGTCGAACTTTTCTAGCTCGAAGTGACACATTTTGGTTAAAAGTTCGAGTTCCGGAGACCTGAAGTTCTAGTTTAAGTTCGCTTTTAGTCAAGTTCGAGTTAGACAGAATTTGAGTTAAAGAACTGGAAACTGGTTTCTAACACGAAGAATACAATGTTTTTCAATGAAGCATTTTAACACATTGACACTTTTGAATATTGAGTTCCCCACTCAAAATTTGCCTCTGGATCCGCCCCTGGTTATATATGGAATTATTAGATGATCTGCCAGTAAAAACTCTACGAATTTTGCTTTTGAAAATTAGTCAGAACACGATTTGTTGCTATATCCAAACAGCAACTGATTGAAAATCTCAACTTATTTCAATCTTAAGCTGATTAAGAACCTAAAAACTCCAAGATACTCATTTAAAACGTATCGGAAAAGACTTCCAAAGTCGTTCTATTTGTTTGGAAACAAATTTCCTTTTCTGCATTTCAATTTTTTGATTATTTAAGCATTATTTACTTAAAGACTCATTGAACAACCCTCGCATATATATTTTATTCTTACTTATTTACTCAATTATTAGGTATCTACAATGTGGGGGAAGGGCAAGGGTGGAATGATATCAAAAATTTTTCGTTTTTCTTGTTGGTAATTAAATTAATTAAAGCTTTTTTCTTTTTCTTTTTTTTTTAAGTTGTTTTTTTCTTTTTCTTTTGTTGTGTTAAGTATTAAAAAAACAAAAAAAAATAAAGTAGAATTATACAACAAAAAGGAATGCAAAAAGTCACTAACTCAATTTGTTGTTGTTAATTAAACATATTCTATATACAATTGAAATTTTTTCATCAATAATTTTTGCTACTTAATTGTATTTTATGTATGTATAATTATATATGAAATTGGTTTATATATATATATATATATATTTATTATTATAATTTTATATTTGATTTTTATTCTTTAACTACAAACCTACAAATTGTTTTCTGTTTTCTTTTTTTCGCTTGGAATATATTGCTATAGGAAAAAAGTGTTTTCCAAATGTTTTATTTTTGCTTTTCCTTAGTTTTATTTTTCTTTTAGATTATAACAAATTTCATTTTGTCTTTGTTTGTTTTTGTTTTTTTTGCTTGCATTTATTTAATTATTTTTGTATTTTTTTGTTTAGCTCTACAAATAACTATTTCTTTTCTGGCTAACGATTTTTTGTTTTTGTTTTTTTTTTAATGTAATTTCATTAATCATCATCACATATCAAAAAGTTTTACAAAAATTTTTGTTTTTACCATTTTTCTTAATGTTTTTTTTTATTTTTTGTTTGGTTTAGCTACAGTTTTTAAATGTTTTTTGTTTCGTGCGCTTCGAATAAAACATACAACAATATTTATTTATTTTATGTTTTTGTTTTTTTGTTTAACAACTTATTTGGTTAATGTCTGTTTTTTGTTTTATTTTCTTTTTCTTTTTTGTTTATGATTAACATAATCATTAACATGTTGATATACTAGATTTAAGTTTCTTTCTTTCGGCTGTGGCTCTTCTTTTTTTTTCTTTTGCTGATTAACATTTAGTTTATTCATTTATTATTATAGTATTATTCATCTTTTTTTTTTTTTTTTTTGGTTTTGTTTCTTTTTTTTTAGTTTTAGTGTACGTGTGGGCATGTAAAAGGCATTTGTTTGGTTTAGTTTAATCGATTTTTCTTTTTTTTTTTTTGTTTTTTATTAATTTTCTTTAGTTTTTGGAAGAACTGAGCTGAGAATTATGTGATTTGGCAACAACTACAAAAACTAGTTAAGAAATTAAGTTCTTCTTATAAAAAAAAATGAATTTATAAACTTTAACGCTTGTAATTGTTTAATAGATAAGTCTAAGATACCATTGTTAGGTATAGAAGCAGAAATTAATAAAGTTTAAGAAGTTTTTGGAATAATATTCAAATAGTTTGTTAAATTTGCTTTTAAGCTGAACAGAAAATGTAACAATTCATGAGGTTTTTTAAGGGGTTAGGGGTAGTCAGAGACGTAAAAAATTGACCATTTTCAAAAAATTCTTTTTTCAAAAAAGTAATAATGCAGCATTAATATTTGATGTTTGAACTTAATTTCACATATTTAAAAAAAAAAAAAAATATTCAAAATTTTCAAAGTTATGGCTTTGTTTGTTTTGACCGCTTCTCAAAAAAAGGACTTTGCGGTGACCATGATAGGTCCTTAAGGATTCATTCAAAATCCATCGGACAAAAAGAATTTTAGTTTTAAAATTGAAGGATCCCGGGCCGGATCGAAGCTTTTAATTTTTTTCTTCAAAAATAACAAAATGGCGGAGTTTTGGAAATTTTTTTGGAATTTTCGAGAAAAAAACTATCTTTAAGTGTTCATAAAAAATCGAAATTTTGTTAGAAACGAAAATCCTTCGATACGGCCCGGGATTTGAATGTTCTTCAAAAGTTCTGAAAATTTCATTCGAATCGGTTAAGCGGTTTTCGAGCTAGAGTGGTCACCGATTTGGAAAACATAGTTTCGAGAAAAACGCATTTAAAGTTTCAGAAGTACCTTGCGCATAGAAGCAGGTATATCTCGAAAAAGATTTATCGGATTGACTTCAAATTTTTAGGCAACATTTTGAAAATATCTTACTTCAGGAAAACGCAAAAAAAAAAAAATTTTATTTTTTTTCAAAATTCTAACTACCCCTAACCCCTTAATAAAAAGTTTGTAAATCCCTATTTGTTTAAATTTCTAACTAAAGAAAACAAATTTCAACATTTGCATAGAGGAAATTATACAGAAATTACTGCAAAAACTGCAAAAAACTGAACTTGTTTTGAAATTGACAAAAACTTTCATCAAATTTCTTAACTGAACTTGTTTTGAAATTGGCAAGAACTTGCCACAGATTTCTTAATTGAACTTGTTTTGAAATTGGCAAAAACTTTCATTCATTGGCATTTACATTTTACATTCAAATTCAAGTGATTTCAAAGTTAAAACATTATTTTTGTTTACTTAAATTAACAAAAAAATGGTAACTTAAGTTAAAGTCAAAAGAAAATACAGATTCGTTTGGAAAAAAAAATTCCAAAATTACAAATAAGTAATTATTTGGCTAAACATTCTTTAAGAGGTTTGAGATACAATTAACCAACTGGTTTTTACTACCAACCAAATCTTCTTTCTTTCTGTGTTCTAAGTTAAGTTTAAGTGATTGAAAATTGTTAAAAAAAAAGTTACAAATGGAATTTCTTAGGTTTCAGATACAATAAACTAACTGATTATTATTTTCATTATTTATTAAGAAAAAAGGAAACACTTAAAGAAAAAGAAAGTACGGCAAAATTTAGGCAGATCCACAAGTAAAATTAAAGCTTAATGTTTTTCAATATTAAGAAAGGATTTCAAAGGTTTTCAATTTAAAGTTTTTCAACATACAAAAACGATTATAAAAGCTTTAAATAGAAAATACTTGAACTTACATAGAAAAACCAAACAACTTTAACTGGAAATTATTATAACATATAAACCAAATAATTATTATTATTATTAAAGTATAGGATATAGTTATAAACTATCAACCTAACTATATTTTACAAGCATTGGCAACTAAGGCCTTCGGCTTAGACGAAAAACTACATCCATACACTAGCCTGGGATTCGAACCCGGATCCTCGTTGTTCGGTTGACTAAATGACTGGGCCACTTAGACAACTCATCTACCGAGGACTGCATAAACCAAATAATAATGCTTTCCAATCTAACATATAACATATATTAATCTGCGAGATATATATAGCAAATGTTTATAACAAATCATATTAATCTGCGAGATATTAAGCAATTATTTAAATGAAATTTGCAGCTTTAAGCTATATGTGTTTCAATAATCTGAATATCAAAACTTTTCATATAAAATTAAAAGTTAAATATAATGTTGCCAAATCATTTCTCTATACATTTTTGTTGTATTTTATTGTTAATGTTGTTTTGTTTTTGTTTTGGGTCTTTTAAAGAATTTAAAACTACGAGTACAATTTGTATACCAATTTTGAGTTTTTTGTATTGATTTATTTGTTTTTTATTTTTATTTTTTTTTTTTTGGTTGTGTGTTTTAAACTAAAAGCGCGTGTCGTTCCAGGCATTCTTTGTTTTCTTGTTATTACTTTTAAGAGTAATGATATATGTATTTTATATATATATATAGGTTTCTCAAATGTTTCCATTAACCAAATTGACAAAAAATCATTTAAAAATCTAATATTGCTTTATGTTTTCTGTATGTGTGTGTGTGTGTGTGCTCTAACAATTCCTTAAAAAGCTTTCAAAAGAAAACCAACGAAATAAAGTTAAATTAAAAAAAAAAAAAAACATTCCATAGACCCACAAAAATGTTTAGTTAACTAAAAAGAAGCTTTGCTATATTATTATATTATTAACTTACTATACAAGCTCTCTCTCTCTCTCTCTCTTTCTCTCACTTTCTTTACTATTTTTGCCTTTTTTGTTTGTATTATTGTATTATTAACAAGAAATATCTAACAAAGAGTTTTGCCAAAAATTGTTTTTGTTTTTTTCTTACATTTTTCATTCATGTTTTCTTTTTTTTTTTGCCACACAAATGTTTATTTTTATTATAGTATTATTTCATTTTCATTTCATTTAGTTTATTTATTATATATATATATAAGATTTTTTCATTTTTTTTTAGGTTTTATACAAATTTCTCAAATGATTTTTCTCAGTGTATTGCAAAAATGTGTTGTGTATAAAAAATTGTTTACTAATTTCATTTTCTGTTTTGTTTTTAGTTTTTTTTAGTATTATAGAAATTGTACAAGATTATGAAGTCGGATTTTGTTTTTAGTTTTTTATTTGGGAATGATTAAAGTTACGAGTGTTGTGTGTGTGTTTGTGTGTGTATTGTTTGTGTATGTTATGTGTTTTGGGGTTTATAAGAAATGGAATCTCTTGTTGATATCGCAAATGAAAACAGTTTTTTTTCTAGTTCAGTTAAGTAATTTGTTATTTTGTTTTAATATTTTCTTTAACCAGGCACATTTTTGTATCTCTAAGCGCAAAAGGATTGTTGATAACTAACAAAGGATCAGGCAGAACTATGACAAATATTAAAAAAGAAAACTATTCTAATTCAAGAATCAAACTAATGACTTTTAAAATATGTCATTTCATTTTAAATTTTAATAATAATCTACTTATTCAAATTAAATTTGTTTCCCTTGCAAAGTTATTTGAAAAATTCAATGATGGATGGCAAAAAAAATGATTAAAAATTCTATTAAAGAATATTTTTGTTTTATACAGCAAATAAAAGGTACTTCTAAAGCTGTGTAATTTCTAATGACTATCAACAATCCTTGTAATATTTTGGCTAAAAACTTTCCCTAACTAGCTCTCTCTTCCCGCAACCATTCATCATAAATGTCAGACATGATGACAACCGTTTTTATCATTTTTCTGATTTGTCGTTGTCGGCGTTGACGTTGATGATTTCTGTTGGCGTCTTTCCCGCCAACGATCAATGGGCGTATAACAGCATCTAAAGAAGGGCAAACCACGTTGCTGCTGATCTGAACCACTGGAATCGCTTGAAGCTTGGCTTAGTTTATTCAAGGATTCGGCTGTTAATTCGGTCTGTACACCACTTGTGGTTAGACGTGTCTCCACCTGAAGTGGTATCGGTTGGAATGCTATTAACTGTGGTGGTGGTGGTGACTGTGATAGTTGTGGTGGAGGTGGTGCTGCCGCTTTACAAGCAACACTGGGTAACTCCATATCATTTAGATGGAAACTAGTTGAGCTGCTACCACGACTATTAATCGAGAGATGACGAAACTCATGTGAGCTCGATCTCTCGATCATGGCAGTGCAATAATTTTTTGTGATAGCAGTCTCTAAATAATGTGATGATTCGAAAAGATAATCATCGAATTGTGGTGTCATTTGTATGGAGCCATCCCCAGAAGCCGACAATGAGGCAAATTGATGTCGCTGTCGGTGTCGTTGCATTTGCTGTTTATGTGAATGTGTTGGGGATAAAGAGCTTGAAGTTTGAGGGGGTTGTTGTTGCTGTTGTTGTTGGTGCCTTTGATGCTGCTGTTGCTGTTGCCGTTGCAGTTGCAATTGCAATTGCTGTTTACTTTGCTTCATATCAACAATTTCTATTTCTTCTATATCACTAAAACTATTTAACTGTTTCAACAAATAATGCACATCATTTCGTTTCATTTGATTAACATCATCTTCAACATCATTATCATCATCATCATCATCAATATCGATATCATCATCCAAATTATGGACAAAATGATGATGATGATCAATGAGATTATTCTTTTGGGTTACAATCATCTTCTCTGGGGTCGCCGATTGTTGGGTGATTGGTGCTGGAAATGTTAATGGTGTGCCAAAGTTAGTGATGTCAACGACCTTAGATCCACAATAATGATGATCCCGATGATGCTGTTGTTCTTGTTGCTGTTGATAATGATGTTGATGATCCTGGGTAACCCTTGAGAGGTTGTTGATTAATATACTATCGGATGGTGTGCCCAATGATGCCAACTCTGGATAGGCGGCCATAGATAGACGCTCTTGTAAAATGGAATTTGTGAGTCTGTCTAAAACTCCGGCGGCTGCAGCATCTGCATTTAAATCCAAATCGCTAGCCATTCTTTCCCTAGTTGTATCAATGAGTCGATTGAATTTAGCTAATGCACTCGATGGTGTTGTTGTTGTTGTTGCTGTTGTTATTGGTGATGATGTTGTTGTTGTTGTTGTTGTTTTTGCTGTTGTTTCGGTGATCTTAGTTCTTAATTGAGGCACTAATGTGACGGTTTGTAGATTAATATCTTTATTCTCCACCATATTAATATGATCATTAGCAGCATCTAATTCCTCTTCCTCTTCATTATCCTCATCAACATCATCTATATCAATGCCATCTTGTAAGATTTCTTGCACATTTAAATTGAGTTTCAATGGTAATAGCTGCTGTTTACGTGTCTTAATTGAAGGAACATTTGGTGGTATTGCTGCTAAACCAGCTGCTATACCACCGACCATACCAATGCCAATACCATCGCGTCCTGCTCTCAATCCTTGACTGCCACCAGCTGCAATAACAGCCGCTGCTCTCTGTTGTGCCGTTGCCTTAGCTAAATTCTTTTGTAATATCAACTTCCTCGACGAAATGTGCACATTATTGTCGCTCCCCCGCGATTACCGACTATCACGGGTGGAGCGAGGCCGCCCCTAACTGGACGTACTGGCAATCGGTGATACTGGTGACAGGGGACTGCGTGCCAATGATTCACGTGGACAACCGGTTAATGTTATAACCAATTTACGTGAACCAGCTTGATCGCGATGCTCGCATAGCCAAACACCCTGCCAGGTGCCTAATGAAAGTTTGCCATCGGTTATGGGGATTGTCAGTGAGCTGCCCAAAAAGCATGCCTTTACATGGGCCGGCTGAAAGATAAGATGAAAATTCATTAGTCAATCAATCAGTCTGTTAATCAATTAATCATCTTCACCATATCATCGGGTCCTTCGCATGAATGTCGATAGGGCAAACCTTCGGGAACTATTTTATTCAACATCATTTCCATATCGTCTCTATATATATATATATATATATATATTTATTGGTATTAAAAGATTAAAGATATCATTAATTTTTATTAAGTTTTCCACATTACTCACCTGACGTCTGGATCCCAGCTTTCGTTTAACGCTAAACTCGCCGAGGTGTGAAGAACTGGAATTGAACAGCAACAGAAACAAAGTTAATTAATTTGTCTTATCTGGATTATTAGACCATTACGGGCGTCCCCCCCGCCATCGTAACTCAAATGATTTAGATTGGCCAATTAGTCAAAGAAAAATATTTAACATGAATAATAATTTAGTAGGACACGAAAAGCACAGCAAAAAAACAGCGAGAAATTTTTCATTTTTTGTTTTTTTTTGTTTTGTAGATGACAAGATATGGAAAATAGTTAATGGCATGTAACTGTATAATTAGGTAAAAATTTACAAAGGAACACAGAAGGAAATCTGTATTACTTGCCACAAACTACAACCAATCAAAATGCTCAAGTTATATAAGCTATATGGATAACTATATACATATGTAAAAACTTTCCTTGTCTAACTGTTAATAGGTTTATTATATATATATATATATATAATAACTGTAGCATGCAACCTTCAACTTTGACTGATAGGATTGCACGCAGTGGTTCCGTCTAATTGCCTTTACCACCACCATTTGGGATGGCTTTCATAGATAGATAGATAATTGTCTGTGTCGCTATATACTATATAGTAGATATTGACTTTAATCTCATTAGATATTCGCATATGGGATTTGATTTGAAAATTGATTGAAATTGAAAGTAAAGGAAGAAAGACAAAACAAAGTTTCTATACTCTTTGGAACTCGTCTGTTGCAACATATGTAGGTATATAGTATAGTCAAACGATATATGGTAAATTAGATTATATGTTATCATTGGACATAACTATATTCTTCTAAATATACAGAACTAGCAATTATAAAGTTTGGCATAAATTAGGCTTAAGAAATCAAAATTTTGGACCTATAATTCCTATGAGAACTATATATGATATAGTTTACCGATTTTAATGAGACTTTATAATGATATTTATATGTGAAGGAAATTCATCAATCATTTCACAAATCGAGATAATCGCTGGAAAACCAGCGAAATCTGATGTTAAACTTATTTATGGAGATGTTTCCATATAAGAATCTATATGTTATAATCGTCCGATTTTCATGAAATTTGCTAAATCACTTTAGAAATGTACAAAACGTTTGCCTCTTAAGTTTAAAAATAATCGGACTTTAAATAATTAAGTTATTGATCTAGAAATTTATATTATTTCAATGAAAGCTATAAAATATAGTCAATTCGTCGCAGATCCAAAAGGGCATGTCTTTTTAATAATATATATGTATATATGAACATATATAGAATACATATGTAATCTATATAGTGGAAGAAATGCTTCTACCTAAACTAAACTTTTTGCGTGAGGGTATGAAATTGTAAAAGAAAGTAAAGGCTGTACAGATAACTTAAACCATCTGTGGACTAGTTTTTTTAATAAATTATTATAGTTTAATAAACTTTAGCATTTGTTTTCGTTAGACTTTCAAATAATTACAAATATTTGAATCATTGAAACCATTTGAATATATGGTTTCTATGCACATTTTTAATCCTGAGATATCCTTAAAATACAAATAATATCTTGAATATTGCAAGTTTCTTCTTTACTTTTCTTTTTTTTTTGACAGAGATTCGTTTACTAATATTTAAGATAACAGAGAAAGAGAGAGGGAGAAAGGGAGGCAGGAGGGTTAAGGAATAGAAGCAGAGGGGATTTGCTCCTTGTTGACAGTTTGCATTACAACAATGCCCCACCAGGAAGCAAAGTCAAGCAATGGTTTATTCCTTTTCTCTCTCTCTCTCTCTTTTTCTGAGACATGAGCAAATAATCTGAAAACCAAAAATCACATTAGAAGGAAATGCCGACTGTGAGATACCCTTAAGAGACATAAAACTGTAAGAAACATATGTAAAGTTTACATTAAAGCAACGAGTCGACCATTTCCATATCCAAGCAACGCTTAAAGCAAAACATATTTAGTTTATGGAAGTCTTTCTTATTACATATATTAAATATCGGATTACAATATGCAACAGATATAACTACTCATCTCAGTTACTGATCAAATACAAATATAACTTTGCCTCTAGATTCCACCTCTTGCTTAGATTTTGGAGGAATTCAATATGCTCTTTCACCATATGGCTACAGGATAAAAAGAGAGAGAGTGCGGTGGGGACGGAAGGCGGGGGGGAATATAGAATCGAAAAGCAATCGTCATGGCGTGTGAATGCTTAAGGCATAAACTCCCTTCTATCACCGCAACACTCACTCCAGTCCCTTTCATCTATAAACTTCTTTTTGCTTTCTTATTTCTCTTCAAATCAAAAGCACGTGTACACTGCTGCCAAACTTTCACCCCCCTTCCTCTTCCCCCCTTTGTCAGTCGTTCACTCTGTGCGTGTTTGTTGTCTGGTGGAGCTTACTGTAACCACCTCTTGTTCGCTGCTTCAGTCTCTCCTCTTCATCATCATCATCATCCTTCTCGTCGTCGTGTGCAATTGTTTTGTGAACTATAAGCAAAAATCTAATTGAGGTCAAGACATGTTTATTGATTTTTTCTTGTTTTTTTTTTTGGTAAAAGGACTTCCTAATTAGACCCCCTTTCCCACCAAAAAAAAACTATACCCCACCTTTACCTGCAAAAAAAAAAAGGTTAATAAAAATGATTTCCAAAGCAACCTTGCCATATGCTAGCATTTTTTTTTGTCGTTGTTATTGTTGTTGTCTTTTACTATTGACCTGAATCTACACATATATGTATGTATATATATCCCCGCATTGTTTCTATGGGGAAATGCAAAAGGCATACAAAAAAACAACAAAGCAACAAAAATTGAAAGCAAGGAGGGTTACAGGAGGGCATAAAAGAAGAGGAAAGTGGAGGCAAAAAGGCGACATGTAATAATAAAGAAAAATGAAATAAAAACTACTAAATCAAAAAACCTTAGATATACCTTATAAAGCATAATGTCTACCTATATCATACCGATGTAAAAAAAAAGTAGGGATATGGCCTGATAAATTGAATTTCTGTATAAGAAAATATGTAAATAAGCCAACGTTATTCTATTCTAAAGTAAAATAATTTTACCTAACATTACTTAAACTAGCGTAACCTTACCTAACCTAACCTAAAGTAACCTAACCTAACCTAACCTTACCAAACCTAACCAAACCAAACCAAACCAAACCAAACCTAAACTAACCTAACCTGACCTAACCTAACCTAACCTAACCTTACCTAACCAAACTAACATTACTTAAACTAGCATAACCTTACCTAACCTAACCTTACCAGACTTAACCTAACCTAACCTAACCTAACCTAACCTAACCTAACCTAACCAAACCTAACCAAACCTAACCTTACCTAACTTTACCTAACCTAACCTAACTAAACCACACCCAACATAACCTAACCTAACCCAAACTAACATTACTTAAACTAGCATAACCTTACCTAACCTAAAGTAACCTAACATAACCTTACCAAACCTAACCAAACCTAACCTAACCTAACCTAACCTAACCTAACCTAACCTAACCTAACCTAACCTAACCAAACCTAACCTAACCTAACCTAACCTTACCTAACTTTACCTAACCTTACCTAGCGTAACTACACCACACCCAACATAACCTAACCTAACCCAAACTAGCCTCATCTACACTTATCAGATGGAAACTCTTTCACAAAATAAATGCTTAAGATTAAAAAGAAAAAACAATTTGTCGATTTTTTTCACTTTTAAATCAGTTGAGAATTACAATTAAATAAGGGAAAAAAGGGGGGAACAATATAAACTATTAATTTAAATAATAGAGTGTAGATTAGTTATAAACTTATTTTTACATACTCAAACATACATACTCTTAGCTAGGGTATAACAAAATAATATAGTCTTAGTTTCTGGGATCGTATTTAATATTCAATATATATGTATATGTATGTATGTAAAATGCTATCCATTCTTTGGTCACCAAGAACTGGCCAACTAAAATGACCCATGATATTTATGTTTGTATGTATGTATGTACATACATATGTACGTATGTAGGTTTGTCTTTTTGTCTATGTAGAATACCTCGCCAATTCCCAAGCAATTTGAATGGCTCTTATGGCGTTTGTTTGCCGTTATGTCGTATGGATATTGAAGTTTAACTTGTCCTGAGTCCGATTATTTGTTATGGTTTCCATTAAATGTCAACTATTTATTTCTTTTTCAAATCGTTAAGAGGCAATTGGGGCAAAAGACAACGTTCTAAATTCAAATTATTAGTCAAATTATTATAGTTGAAGGAGTTAAAGTAATCTTAGCAAATGTGTTTCGTATGTTTTAGTATACTTTTTAAGAAGAAAATGAATAATCCATATCATAAACAACTTACTGGACACTAAAATGACTTTTACGCTTGATTTTAACAATATTTGACTTTCTCTTTGGTTATCCGACTCCATCATCAAATATAAATGATAAATAGGAACTAACTTAAAGTTAACATTGTATTTTTTAGTATTTATAAAACATTCTCTTTGTTACTTTCTCTTGGCGACTTCTCTTTTTGTATCTGGTCTGATTTTATACATTTTCCACATATTGTACAAAATTTGTTAGCTCTCTTAATCACGAAAAAAGATCATATAAATGGTCAATTTATAAACTTCTCCTCCTTTCTTTTTCCTTAATCCCACAATTTTTGCAAATAAATCAAACAGAGAGAAAACGTAAATATAACAGAGAGATTGTAGACTTGCAGGATAGCCATTTAGTAGGATGTGAAGAAGGCGTTCCGTTTGTCCTTTTTTTTTTTGTTTTTTTGTTTCTTGCGGTGTTTTGTTCGTGACAACAAAACGGAATAAAAAGTCTGAATGTGTGCCACACTACGACGACGGTTTCTTCATTAAAAAATTGTTTGCTCCTGCTAACCCCAATAAATCAATACAGAGAATTTATATGCACGCGAAACAAACTTGAACTAGTTACCCAGATATTATGAAATTAAGCATATACATATATATATAATATATATATAAAGATATATGCATATTGTAAAGACACACTTTTTTTTGTTATTATTTTTTTTTTGTTTCCTCACGTGAGCATGAATAAGTAAATATACTACCTACACACACTACATGTGTACCAACATATATGTATGTATGTACATGAATGAATGAGTCGAGTTGTGTCTGAGAGGTGGTGAGAAAGGAGGGGGAAATGGGATGATGATGATGGAAGGGCGCAGGATGTGTTTGTGTATGTGTGTGTGTGCGTTCCTTATGTCAGTATGTTTGACTTTGTATAATAAAAAGGCCTCTTTAAAAACATTAGCCAACTTTTGTAGTGCCTAAATGCTTTAGCCCCTTCATTTTAGTTTACCCCTCTCCAACCCGCTTTAACCGACTTCCTTCTATCTGTCTCTGTCTCTCTGTCGCTTCCTCTGTATACCTCGTTGTAACTAAACAGACGGCCAACAGTATGTTGCCACCTGCTACTTAATGTTGAAACTGCCTGCTTGCCTACACTGAAATTTTCATTATAAAAAAATTGGATTGAAATCTTTTTGGCATTTCATGTGTATGAATATGCAGCCACACTTTTTTTACTTTTATCCAAAAATAAACCAAATGTCACTTGTTTAGCAAAAACTGAACGTTTTCTGCACCACAAAGGTTTTTTGTAATATTGTTTACCTTTTCCGAAACAAAGCAATATAAAAAGCTTAATCCACTATTTTATAACGTCCTAGACAGTAAATAATTGGAAGGACCCTTTGAAATCTCTGCTGAGATTTAAGACTGTCCGACAGATTAGAAATCCAAATTGAGTTCTGTTTTTTTTTACAGTGCAGGGAAACCGTTTATTAGCGCCCTGAGCCCTATGCTATGCTACTCATAGACAAACATAGGCGCCCAACCACAAAGCCCACGGCTAAATCATATTAAAGTCGTCCTTTCTCCACTTTACCCGTCCCACCTCGCCATCCCTCTCAAAACTCCATCGTTAAATGTTGTTTGGTGCAATGGGTGGCAGAAAAAGGATGGGGGAAAAAGTGTCAGTTAAGTATTCCAGGCGGATGCGCCAGTTAAGCGTCGTTGTGTTAGAGTGCAAAAAAAAAAAAAAAAAACCGCAGGAGAAATTCATACGCACAATTATGTCTGAGAGAGAAATATGCAGAGAAATGACAAGGGGAGGGGATAGCGTATAAAGAAGGCATTAACATATTTAGAAGTAGAGAGTAGTAGTAGCAGGAGAAATACTTCGTTATAGACATAGAAGAGGAGGCCACCGGCAGCAACTAATTGCAGAGGTTCGTCTGTGATAAAGCCCCTCCATACCGCAATAAAAGCTCCCTATTTGTCTCCCCTTTTTTTAGCGTGTCTCTCTCTCTCTCGACCGAATCAATTTAGCAAATTTGTAAAACTGTCATTTTACCTGTCTAAAATTTGTCCAGTCCGAATAATTTATAATGATTTCTAAATGTCATTTTCCACATTACAACACAAAACATGACATAATGGGTAGGTATTTTTTTCCGTTTGTTTGTTTGTCTTTTGGAATTTAATTCAAGCTCGTCGTCTATTTTATTCATGAATTTAAATGTTTGTTGTAAATATTTTGTTGGCCAGTTTCAATTTGTAGTTTTTGGCCATATGCCAAAGCGAATTCGGACATGAATTGGTCATGTTTTCTTTCAACCCCTGGCCCTACCCCTAAACCCCGTTTTTCATCTTCTTTCGTTTTTTGCAAAGATTTTGTCAATGTAATTGATTTGTTGGTGTCTTTTAAAGAAATTTGATTTTTCACTTTAGCTATTAAAAAGTTGATTTTATATTGGCAGGCCCAACGTTGGGCGCCAAAAACCATAAAACTATAAATAAAGCTACAGAAAAAAGGTGTAACAAAATGCAATTGACAACTTGAACTAGTTTCCCGAATACACACACACACACACATTCGGGTCATCTTCATCGCTTTCGTCGTCGTCGTCTTTGTCGTTGTCATCCACCACATCTCTTTGGTCTTTCAAGACCGATTTTCGCCAATTTAGACAAGATGTCAATGTATTTCTTTTTCTCTTTTTTTAAGACCCAACGGACGACATAAGAGTGGACCAGACCCATAGCAGCAAAAAGGAAATAAAAAGGAGCTAAGTAAGTCAGTCAGTGAGTTTTTATCTGTGTAGTTTAACCCAGTTACTTACTAATACAAATGAACTGCACTCCCTTTCCTTCTCTTTCTTTCTCAATAACGTAAATTCCACTACAATATGCAAGTATTTTCTTTTTTGCTGCATTTCGTTTTGTCCAACTAAACTTTGAACTAAATGCAAAGCTCCTTAGCCAGAGTGAAAATTTCAACCCCAAAATGAGTAAAACTATGCAGAAAATGTTAGTCGACAATTCCTTCAGGCTGTAGACTTGACAATTTCTTAATGAAAAAGTCTTTGTCTATATCTGTTATATATATACATATATATGATAATTATAATGTTGAAATAAAACAGGATCAGAAGAGTGAAAGCACTTTGGATATCAAAAACATATCCAAATTGGTTAAACAAAGAAATAGAAAAGTTTTCACGTTGGGCGCCACAAATTAATGACTTCATTTTAAAGGAATGGTAAAGATATACAGCTAAACTTCCCAAACTCAAAGTGGCATAATCCCACTAAAAAGTTCAAGTTACAGAGTTTTCGATTAAGAGAAAGTAAAATTAATTATTGCTCGAATTAGGGAAGTTGGACTGTAGTTTCATATTGTTGGCTTTTACTTACTTTGCATATGACATAATCCCACAGAGAAATGCGCCAATTCTGGCATTTGTCTCAGTATCTCCTCGGTAACTAAATGTACGCCGCGATGTTGCGGCCTTAGATTGATTTTGCGCTGAAACCACGCTGAACCGATTTGTAATCCCATAATGGTCGATGGATTGCCATCATGGCCGGCAGCGGCACTTGTACCGCCACGTGCTCCGCCACCACCACCGCCGCGATGATTAGCCGAGGCCATGGTACTGTTGGAGCTGCTACTCCTAATATTACTATTGCGACTGACGCTTTGTTTGACGCCGCCGCCGCCACTGCCGCCTCCTCCTCCTCCACCACCGCCGGCACTGCCAGCTCCACCGCTGCCGCTGGTCGCTTTCGTTGTGCCGGCGTTTGGATTACTGCTGCTACTGCGACGTCGCTGACCGCTGCGTCCGCCGCTGCGTGATTTAGCTGCTGCTGTTGATGATCCTCCTGCTGCTGTTGATGATGATTTTGCTACAGCTCCAACGGCTTCCTCTGCGGCAGCAGCAGCAGCGGCAGCGGCGGTGGATGTTGTTGGTTTTGTTGACGACGACGTTGTGACTTTTGATCTTTACGTCAACACACAACACACACACACACACTTTGCCAAACACTGAACGCACTTATACTTTTCAATTTCAAATACTTTATACGATTCACTTTTCTTTTTTTTTAATTTCTTCTCTTTATTTTGTTGGCTTTTGTTTTCGTTTCCTTAGCTTATTGCCACTTGTTTAGCCTGCAAAGAAAAAGTTAAGAAAAAAAATTAGTTTTTTATGAAAATAGCAAGTCGAAAATACATATATATTTCTAAAGGTGACCTTATAAATTTGGCAGCAAAAATGGAGTGTCCACCTATTCATTTTATGAACTTGAAACTTTTTTTTAGTCTGACTAACCTCCTATTGTAACCTTCTGATCTGAGCGACTTCAACTTGTGAAATGAAAATATTAGCACATATGTATGTGTGTGTATACTTTGTGTAAGTCAACTAGATCTTTAATGAAAACTAATGACCATTTAGGGTACTAGGGCTGATTCCGAAAATGGAAATCGACTACTCAAGTGTTCTTCTCTCCACAACCTACTATTGCAATCAACAAGTTTTTTTTTTATGGTCTTATCAACAATAAGGTGACCTTAAAAAGAGTGACTATTTTATGTTCTATATACATGTAATATCTATGTATATGTACACAAAGATATGTGACCATCGATTTAAAGTGTAGAAAAACTGTATTTAAGAAACCTTTTTCACCCCATACCAAAAAAAACTCAAGTTGAGTGCACTTACAAAAATATTCTTGATGTAATGGGGGGAGGAGGTGAAGAGCCAACGAAAACGAAGCAATCGAAATGCATTTGAATTGTTAGAAACGAAGATGGAGAAAGAGAGCCACAGAGCGAGAAAGAAATCCGCGCGCTGATTGCTGTGCCTGCCTATGCAAGTCTATGTGTGTGTGGGTGAAAAAAAAGCCTCACATACACACGACACAGGCAAACAAAAAAAAGGAAGAAAAAAAAAGGACCACACAAAACGATTTGCACGCCAAAAATTTCTCCTAAGGCGGTGAGACTAAAGGTAAAAGGTGGGGAGCGAGGTAAAAGTGAGATAGCAAGCATGCAAGAAGTATGTAAGCTAGTGTGAGAGATGACAGCGTGAGAAAGTCTTTAATTATCATAAAGAATACATATATTAAAGAGGATTCTTAACAATTAAATACAAAAATTATAATTTAACAAATCAACAACTTTCACATATACAAAAATTATAAAAAAAAGCTTTAATTGGTCACTTTAGAATCTTAACTGACAGAAATGAAATTTGTTGGAATGTCATACATATGTACGTTCAAAAAAGTTAATTCCGGACTTTCACTTGAAACAATTAAACTTTAAGCATTTTTAATCAACAAATTATAAATGTTAATTTGTAATCAAAAATTTTACAACTTGTGTGTTGAAATAGAGTCGCCTGTTGGAATGCAATGCAACTAGTCGTTCAGTTTAATTATTGCACATATTGTTATTTTTACACACGCCAAAACGATTCTCCCAAATTTAAGCATTAATGGGATTATAACCATGATCGAGTAACATTATTAATCCAGTTTTTTTAAGTTGCCGACTCTATTCTCATAACTTGACTTGAAATAGTTTGCTGAGACGCCAAATTAATTACCTGTCCTAACTTGACTTTTTCATTTTGTTAAAGTTTTAGTTTTAAAAAAAGTTTTGTCAATAACAAATCCCATCCCTAACTAGTTTTGACAGCTTGCAGGAAGAGGTGTGGGTGTGTCGTCATATGAACAGGCAGAGAGCCCAAGAACAAGAAAAACAACAACAATGAGAGAGTGACTGGTCGCGGTGTTAAAGGCCGCAAAGTACCGTTATTTCTGTTTCGTTTTTTTTTTTGCAGTTTCTTTTTTTTTTTGTTAAATTTGCATATGCTTTAAATATTTAATGTAATTCAACGAGAAAAAGGAAAGAGAATAAGAAGTGATAGTCAGAAAGAGAGAGAGAGAGAGATAGAGAGACAGAGAAAGAAAGAGGCAGAGCGGGTAAAAAGGAAGAGGATGGGGAAGTGGAAAGACACAAGAATTCTGGCACAACCAAAAAACACCTGGAGAACATGGTAAAGCAAAGTTAAAAAGAAAAAAAAATTCAAACACAACAACAATACAAAAAAGGCAGCAATATTCCAGCTTTTTTTTTTTTTGGCGAAAAATCAATTTCATTTCCAAATGATTTTTAATGAACAAAACTAGAAGAATAAGTGAAAATATTTCTTTAGATTACTATACGCATCCGAATGGACACAAATAACTTGTGTTAATTATTGACATAACAAAAATGCAAATGGTCCCCCAACTTCCCCCTCAATTCTACTACTCTACACACACACACACACACACACCCCTACCCCACCTCATTGCCTGGCTATATGACGACAATGCTGTCAGCTACCGAAAAACACACGCGAAATCGCTTAAATATACAAAAAGAAATAACAAAAAAAAAAAGAAACAAGGGTATAAAAAAGAAAAAAAGGACAAAATAACTAGGGAAAACGAAGAAAAACTGAAAATGGTATGAAATGTCGAGCTTATAATTTAGTTTTCCACGTTTTCTGCTCTTTTTGTTTTCCTTGAATGAAATTTGTAGGTCTCACGCACACAGTCACAGGGAACAACACGGAAACACACACACACACACCCACACAAAGAGCATGAGAAAGAGAGCGAGCGTAACTGGGAGAGAGTAAATCACGTAAGCTTACAAAATTTTTAAAACTGCATTTAACTACATTCATTTTGAAATTTTTTTTGCCTTTTATCTCCATTTTGTTCAACATTTTTTTTTTTTTTTAATATTGGCTTTAGGTCAATTCACTTGAGAATTTTGCAATAAAAATTCACGTGTTGGTCTCTTTTTTCACACACATACACACACACACACACACCTGATTTGCCGGGTAAATGTGGTAGAAACCTCACTTTAGTTTAATAAATATAAATTATGAAATTTTCATTGCTGCTTTTATTTCCGATTTACAAAACGTATTAAAATCTTTAGTTTTCCACGTCCTCGGCCTTTCGCAACAGAAAAATAAAAACGCGACCTCTCGGCTTGAAAACAAAAACAACACTGAAAAAAAACATTGTGCTTGAGCTTTTACTACATTTTTGTAATATACATCATTATTCTTCAAACATTGAATGGAATCTGAAATCTTAAGACAATAGCGTTTAAGAGTGCAATTTTAATATGTTTTAAAACTTTTAAATAGTCAAAAGACAAGGCAACTTTCTTAAATTGAACAATCTAATGTTCTATTCTCTGTTAAGCCAAAATGAGTCTGCACAGTCGCTGTTAAGTTGAACTGCAACTGTATGTTAAAACCACATACTTATACAAAATATCCTTTATTGTAAATAAGATACTTTTAGTATTAACAACCGCAAATATTAAAAGCAAAAAAAGTTTTTTGCTGATACTAGAAGTTAAAAATTCGCCATAACAGATTTAAATTTCTGAAGCACGGTCACTGTTAAAAGTAACAGCCGCTATTATCGGCCAAAGTGCTAGGGATGGAAATCAATTAAAGTCACGAGTAGTAATTTGATTCCTCAAAATGTTTTAACTGAAATTGGAGCTTATATGGAATTATATTCGATATAATAATCCAATCTAAAATAGTTTATCTGCAACACATAAATGCGATCTAATAAAATTACCATTGTATGTAAAAAAAGATACACATCTTATAAATTGGCTTTTTGTTTATAACTACTTAGGCAAAGGCGTGCTATATTTTTTTTTCTATTTACATTTTTCTAAATAAAACTTAAATTTTTAGTATTCCTAAAATGTTTGTGCATGTACATTTGCATTTGCAAAGCTAGCAGTGCTTACTTTTAATGGTGATATTTGTTTTTTGTTTAGTTTGATGATTTTGCTGGTTTTGTTTATTTAAAGCGTGGGTGAACGCATTATTGGAGGCGGATAATAGTGCTGTTGTTGTTGTTGTTGTATGCATTTTGTACATTTTTTCTCATATTTAATTAAATGTTTATCATTCTGGCGCCAAGACAGCTGTCGACTTTAAAGTACTCAAATACCCGATACCCATATTTCTTCAATGGCCTTTCTTTTTTTTTTGAAGCACTCAAGTTGGCAGTGGGCATTTAAAAAAGCCCTATTACATACACACACACACTCACGCACCCACACACACACACACGCACACACATGTGTATGAACCGAGGACACTTTGAATTTTTTCCCGTTAGCTTTACTCTGCTGGTGTGTGTGTGTGCAAATTTACTTTCTTTTGTAATTTACTCGATTTGTATTGCCTTAGATGTACCACTTGATTTTTTATAACTTTCGATTATATTTCTATTTTTTCTATTTTTTCCGAGAGCCTCGTTTCGCTCTCTCCTAATTTGCAACAACAAAACATCAGACTGTTAAAATGGGACCTCTGCTAAGTTGAAAGACTCGCTAACGGTAAAGTTCTGTTAATATTGGCTGTAATTTACACTCGCTTTTCGATGCTTTCAACTTATTTTTGCAGTTTTGCGCAGTGTAATGCAACTGACGTTATATTCAAATCGTGCACGTGCTTATGGTCAAAACCGTTACTTAACTCGATTTTTGTGCTTTTTCTTAATGCTTTAATTTTCAGGGACAGAAGCTGGATTTTTTATTTTTACTTTTGCATAGATCTATTACATTTGTCAAGTCGACTATTGACCGATTTATTAGATTTTGCTTTGGAATAAGATATTTTATTCACATGATGTTAAGATATCTACATAAAATATTTGGAACATATATTTTTTTGTGCTACTTAAACATTTAAAATTGGCTGGCACAAGCCCATTTACACTTTACATTTGTTCAGGTTATAAGCTTAAAGATAAATACATTAAAGTGAATTTAATATACCCTTTTTACACTACAGGGTACAAGAATATAATAAACAATTCTTTGTTTATCTGCATTTGTCTATTTTTCTTCTCTTTAAGGTTGCTTCATAACGGTGCGTATATATTGCAGGACATCCGAATTGGACAAAATTTTCATATGATCGACTCCCTGCAGAGCCAAAGTATTGATTTCTGAATTTGAATAACCCGACCAATGTTGGCAAGCGCGCAATGAACGTTGATTAACGGTACCATCTCCCACACCCATAATCAAATTGGGCGTATTACTAGCTATATTATCCTTTTTGTACTGCAATCTGTATATAAAATTAATTATTAGATAAGGAATATATAGTTGTTTATATATATATAGAAAACTGTACCTTTCCACAGTGCTAATGCCATCACCATATAAGCAATGTAATTCCACTTCTGGTGGACTAAAATTGATTGTATAACGCAACGAATCTTGACGCATCTCCCAACCAGTTATATAATCGAGATCTTGAAAGAAGTCCTTCAACTGTGACATTGTATAATTGCGTGTTGGTGTCGATGCCAACACTTCCGATGGTTTCCAGAATAACGGAGATGGTAGTAACCAGGCTGTCGATGGATGTGTTATTTGCTCTTGTTTCAATATGCTAGCACTTAAGGCAAATGAATCCAAATCATCGCCCATGGCAAATACTTTCACTGCCTTCATACTGCCAGCCCAGGCACCGGCTAAACTAATTTGTCGCCTCACATATTTCGATTTCCAATTTTCCGTTTGTTGCTGCAGGAAAACCAATGTCATTGGACTTCCCATGCTGTGGGTGATAAAAGTGACAGCACTTTGATTATTCCTTTCGTAGGTATTTTCCACAAGTTCCTTGAGATCAATAAAGAATTGCTGGTTCTCATCTGCAACAGAGAAAATTGTCATGATCTAGTTGATTGCTTTTCTTTTCCTTACTTACTTGGTGCCTTGCGAAAATCATAGGGAGCACCATGAATGTTCTCCTTTCGCACATAGCCCAGTTCCACCAAAAGATTAGCAATGTCTCTAAAATAATAACCAGCACTATTCCTGGTAGGATCAATGTATTCCACAACTTCTGGATCGCCCCAACGAGGGATGCGTGTCTCTACACCGGGTGTATTGTGTGTAGTACGTGTGGCCTCATCATAATACAATTTCACATTATCAATCCAACAATATACCATGGGTATGACCAATTGTTCGACATCTAACCAAAGATTATACCAATCGTGGGTCTTCTCACAGATAAAGTACGGGGAAGTGGATTTACTAAGACGAGCTTCAATTTGACATCCTCCATCGCCGGGAACTGTTTGACAAAGAAACACAAAAGTTGAGAAAAATTTAGTGCAAAGTGAAATTACTTACCAAAAATCACAGGCGAAAGCTTTGGCTCTGGTGGAGGTGGTGGCGGAGTTGGTGGTGGGGGTGGACCATTATGCTTGTGCCGTTTGGTAAAGGGCCAAGGCCAATAGGCTTGTGATAAGCTAATGCATAAAATTATTATAAATATTCCCGATTGGAGCCTCATTTTTGTATGGCTCTTTGTCGTCGCACCAACTCACACCAACTGACAGCTGATGATTGGCTGATAATGGTTATTTTTTTTTTTTTTTTGTTATTAAAGTACTTTGCTGTCAATCAGCGTGAAAAACAAATGAATCAGCTTAATAACAATAACAACAACAACAACAGTTAATGTCCACTGCAGAAATCTGCGCAATTTCAATTTCAACTTCCTACTCCCTTCTTTGTTCTCTATTTCGCTTCTCTTTTTAAACTGTTTTTCATATGATGATGACCTTTAACCATTATGCGAGCAAATTTGTTGTTTACAGCTTTTAGAGATGCTGCTTCTTCTTTCTATCCCCCTCGCTATGTATATTTAAACAAAGAGATATTTTTATATGAATTGATTTGTTGTTGTTTTTTGTTTATTTTGTTATTGTTACACTTCTTCGCTTTTCCTTTGTTTACCCTCTTTTTTATTTTCTTTACCCCTGAGGGTTTTTAGTGTGACCTTTCCCGAAATAGAATTAGAGAAGAGCAAGGAAATAATATTTAAGTGATTTTAAGATATTGAAACTATATTATATTGAAAAAAGTTTCAAGTGAACAGTAAATATGCATTTCCTTGGTGAATTGAGGGAAAATTCGTGCAAAATGTCTTTGAATTGAAAAATACCGATATATAGGCAAATGATTTTTTAGTTAAAAAATACAAATATATAAACAAATCAATCCTTGAAATAACGGTGTAAATTAAAAATTAGTGCTGAGGGATACAATAATGTAGAGCTCCCATTTAAACAATCAAATAATTTCAATAGTTGACGATTTCAACATTTTCGCATTTTCCAACTCTGCACTTGGGGTACTTAAAAAATACTTTACAGTGATTTGTTAATTGGTATATTTTTCTGGCACTTATCGATAAATTTCGATAGGCACCCCGGCAACTGCAACTGAAAATTTACGTTTGTTAAAATTAAAAAGTATTACCAAAGAAAATGCAGGATTTTTTCAATGTGTGCATGCCGGAGGTGAAGAGAGAGCTACGGCGAGGCATAATTGAATGCTCTAAACGTGGCCTACTGCACACAACCAAATGGCTGGCCGAAATGCATCATGGCTTAAGTGATGTAAATATCGATAATGTCGGGATTGAAGGTGCTGCAGCAGATGAATCCTTTAGCGAATCCCAACTGGAGGGCATTGCACCTTCCGAGTATAGTGAGTACTTTCTGGCAAAGAGCTACTACGATGTCAGAGAATATGAGAGAGCAGCTCATGCGGTGAGGAATTGTGAATCAAGTGTACCGCGATTTTTGCATCTCTACTCCACCTACATGGCCAAGGAGAAGCGTCGTCTGGACTCAACTACGGATCAAGCCAATCTGAATGAGCCCAACCAAATGAAGGACTTGACTGATCTTTTGGCCACACTCAAATCGGAATACGGTCGAAGTCGCTTAGATGGCTACGGCATCTATCTGTATGGCGTTGTCCTCAAAGCTTTGAATCTCAATAAGTCAGCAGAGGAAATGCTAATAGCCTCCATAAGACTATGTCCCATGTTATGGAGTTCCTATCTCGAACTCTCACCCCTGATAATGGAGAAAAAGAAGCTATTGAGTCTTCAATTGGGCAACCATTGGATGACCCATTTCTTTCAGGCTCACACCTATTTGGAATTATATTTAAACGATGATGGCTTGAAGATCTATGAGGAATTGCAAACGGCCGGTTTTAACAAAAGCATCTATTTAACGGCCCAAATGGCATTGGTCTATCACAATAAACGTGATGTGGATAAGGCCATAGAATTGTATCAAGCTCTGCTAGAGAGTGATCCATATCGTTTGGACAACGTGGATACCTATTCAAATTTATTGTTTGTCAAGGAAATGAAAACTGAAATGGCACAATTGGCCCATAAGGCAGTTAGTATTAATAAATATCGTCCAGAGACATGTTGTGTGATAGGTAAGAAAGTTGATCCTTTCGTGGAGTAATCCAGTTCTATATTACAAATTTGTTTTTTTTTTCACAGGTAACTATTACAGCATTCGTTGTGATCATCAAGTAGCCATATCATACTTCCAACGTGCTCTAAAACTGAATCCTAAATATCTAGCCGCCTGGACCCTAATGGGTCATGAGTTTATGGAACTAAAAAATACAAATGCAGCTATCCAAAGTTATCGCAAAGCTGTCGAAGTAAATAAAAGAGATTATCGTGCTTGGTATGGTCTGGGTCAGGCATACGAGATCATTAAAATGCATTATTATAGTTTATATTATTTCAAAATTGCCCATCAATTGCGACCGTATGACTCGAGAATGTTGGTGGCTCTCGGTGAAACTTATGAGAAATTGGATAAATGTGAAAATGCTGTGAAGTGCTATTGGAAGGCCATCGATGTTGGTGATATTGAGGGTATAGCAATGTATAAATTGGCCAATTTGCATGAAAGATTGGGTGATCATGAGACGGCAGTGCATTGTTATATTATGTATTGTGAGGATGAGCGTGCTGTAACCGATAAACAGTGTCTCTATCAGGGATTTATCACTTTGGCCAACTATTATGAGAAAAAGGGTGACTATGAGAGGGCAGCTTACTATGCCTATAAATGTTTGGATTCAGAAGATGTAAGTAAATATAATCGATTTGATCCTTAAATATTGATATTTTAAACATTTTACAGCGCAAAACGGAGGCAAAGGCATTGCTGAAGGTGATTGATTGGAAACGTAGTGCGGAAAAGAGAACAAGAACAACTTTAACTTTTGTTGCCAATGCCGAAACAAGTTCCGATTCTTCAGATATGGAATGGGAAATGCCTGATGTTAAGCAACGTGTACCGCTAACTTCTTTAGCTTCGACTTCTACAACAGCAGCTGGAACAACAACAACAACCACAAATACATCCACAGTAACAACAACACCGGCGACTTCAACTAGTGCTGCTGGCACATCCACAAGCAATTCACGTGCTCCATCTGCAAGATCACGATCTAGTAATCGTCCATTGGCAAGCAGTTCAACAGCTGCAATAACCTCCACCACTGCCTCCACAACAGCAGGTGGAACGCCATCAGGATCGGGATCCATAACAACTACAACTGCAACTGCAGCAGCAGCCTCTTCCACCACCTCAAGCGCTTTGGAGGAGACAGTAAATCCACCGAATACCACAAATACTCAGTCAACAGATGATGATGCCATGGGATTATACAGTGTATACATAGACTAAGATCAAAAGCTAATTAATATACACAAAGATAGTAACTAAATAAGAAACGGAACATTGTAATTGTAAAAATTGAATACATTCAAAACAAACTCATATCCCGCATAAAGCCATAAGTATTTCCTTTTGTAAAAATGCTTATTTATGCGTTTCATACAATTTTAATTATAATATACATACATATATGGTAATTATAATTTAAACTATCTTAGAGCTCTTTTTATGGCCACATTTAAAGTTATATAAAATGCCAACATTAACAACAATGTAAAACCGATTAAAGTTATTAAGTCCCAACTATATTGATCACCAAGCATATCGAAGTCCTTAAGAAATTGTTCAGATGAATGAAAGTAACAGAATACATCACCACATGGCAATTCACCACGATCATAGCCATAGATAGCTCTCATCAGACCCTCAAATATATAACGAAAGAAACTTATATCACAAATCGGACGTAGAAACCACGACAATTCTCTTAGTCTAATAAAGAAACCGGAAAATAATAAAAATGGTATCGAAACCGATGGCACAATAAAGATGGCCATTTGTAGGGTTAGACCAGAACCAGCTAACACGCCAATAAAATGTCCTATAAATCCTGTCATTATCAATATACCCCAACACATTGAAAATCGAAACAATTCTGGTGGTTGTCCAGTCATAAAATAACCAATTGATATAAATAGTGTCGGGCAAATGAATTGTAATGGTAAATCGGCCATTAATTTTGATATATAATATGCATTCAATGAATACCAGCCATTATAGTATTCCCTGATAAATACCGATGAATCCTGCATACAGAGTAATATCGATGGCATTGCATTTCCAGCAAAGACAAATAATATAATGAAAAATAAACAGGAAACATTTGAAACAATTTTCGATGCATCGTTGCCAATTTGCCAATAAACAACGCCAAGGAGTAAAGCAATTACTATATGCATAACAACGCGCATCTGAACGGATATCTGTAAAAGAAACAAATGCAATTTTTTAATGAATATAAAAATAAGTCTAAGTTGGAACAGAAATATCTTTACAGTACATGTCTAAAGAGGATCGAGTGTAAATATAACACATGGGCGTAGCACAAAAACGCATAAATTTGTGGTCCCCCTTTTCCTTTCAATTTTGTCATCACTAAGCTACTGCTAAAGCCGTTAGGACTTGATCAGTATTATTGTCCCTCTCTTACACACGCTTTTCTGTTCTTATTCCTTAGTTTGCATTTGGCTGCTGTAAAGTTCGGACGTGAAAGTTTTATCCGTTTTATATTTGTGCGGTAATCGGTTTACGGATCGGGAAACGGATCAAAAATATCACTAATAAGTAGCTAAATCAATATGCTTTTGTTTTCTGTTTATAAATTACATTTCGGTTAATTATTTTAGCATTTGCCAAATGTGAATTTGGGCATCATCGCTGCGTTCGCGTATCCTGCCTGTGTGTGTGTGTTTATTTGAAAGGCGGATGTACATACATACATATGTATGTATGTATAGTTCTTATACATGTGATTTGCTTCTGCAAAAGCCGTTAGAAATTGATCAGCGTTTGTCTGTGCTGCGAAGTTTTTGTTCGTTTATAAAAATATTTGTGCGGTTATCAGTTTACAGATCGGAAAATGGATAACAACTATCACCCAAATTTAGCTAAAACACTTTGATTTCGTTTCGTGTTAATAAAATAATGTTTGGTAATGTGAATTTCGTCTTAGACGTAGGCGTCAACGTCGGCGCTCGTTTATCCTGCATGTCTGTATTTTTTTTTCGCTTTTTTTAATGTGTGTGTATGTGTGTTCATTCGCCGGGCTTATGCCGGTGTGTGAGTAAAAATGATTGAAGCCTTTTGGCTTAAGCAACAGAAAGCGTGAGAGAGAGAAATAGCTACGTAAACGTAAGGTAAGAATACTTTGATTACTTATGCACGATCTGATGGCGTTGCCATGCTGGCAAAAGCATGCAGCAACAGTTGTTGCTCACAATTGTTCCTTACCAAATCACGCGACATGGAGCGCAAATGTCGTTGCAAAAGAATCTTCAATTGATAAAAGAAACCAACTTGTTCCTTAAGTCTCATTAAATCCGCAGTATTGGGTAATTCCGGCGATGGTGGCATATTAACAAGCGCTGCTGGAATGAAAGTTGAATAGCAAAAAAGGAAGAAGAAAGGACAGATAGAGCAAAGAGAAGAGAAAGAAGAAGAAATAGGCAAAAGTAACAGAGAAAAGGTGTAAACAGAGAAACATTTTCGATACTCCGCATTAGAAAAACCTTTGGACGAATGGATAAACCATTTTTACAAGAACTTACTGCTTTCATCTATATCAAATTTGACTACATTTTGTTCATTAATGGAATATTTAAGTTTATTCTCGTTGATCAAGTTCTCGCAACGTTGTATAGACGTCGACTCACTGCCAACTTCCAACACTAGAAGAAGAAAAAGTAGTTTAGAAAGACTTTCAAAAAAAGTTTTTAAAAACTTTTGTTTACCAAAATCCGCTGGATTATAATACTGAGGACAATTGTGTCCAAATTGACTAAAACTCATTAGCATATCCTTTTGATCACCACAATATAATACTTCACCATGAGCCATAACGACAACATCATCAAATAATCTCATCAATCTTGAACTTGGTTGATGGACAACACAAACTACAATTCTGCCAAGCTTCGCTAAGCTTTGTAAATGACAAATAACCTGTTACCAATTATAAGTTATTTAGAGTTATTATAAATCATATATATATATAGACTTACCTGATAACTGGCCACACTATCCAATCCACTTGTGGGCTCATCAAAAAACATTATAGGCGGATTGGTAATCAATTCAATGCCAATGGATAAACGTTTATGTTCACCACCAGATATATTACGTACTAAAGTTGTTCCACATGATTTCAATTGCAATATATCCATCACTTCATTGATCTTGAAAAAGAAATCGATTAATATACATACATATATAGTGATTGGTTTCTGGAATATAAGGTTTATCTCTTACAATTGTTTGCTTCTCCTCTTTACTGGTACTTCTGGGCAATTTCAATTCAGCCGAGACTCGTAAAGTTTCCTCAACTGTCAGTAAATTGAGCATTACAAAATCTTGGGGTATATAAGAGGACATTTTACGAAAGGCCAAAATATCTCTAGGCTGACCATTCAATAAAAATTGCCCGCTTACGCCGCTGATTCTGAAAAAAAATTAGAAATGGAATTTGAACTAGAAATTCATTTACTCTGAACTACTTTAGTACTTGATTTCAGTCCTTACCTTCCCCAATTTAAACTTAATTATGCATCTAACTTTGCCATCATACTCACTTGAAAGCAGCCAAGACGTTCAACAGTGTGGATTTGCCTGCTCCTGAGGGACCCAAAATAGCAGTTAATCTTCCCGATTTGAAAGTTCCACATGTTTCCTTTAAAATCTGTGTGGAACCCTGTATAACTAAATCAATAATTTTATACAGATGTATGTATGTATATGTATAAATATTTGCTAGGAATCTTCTTTGGTACTTACCACTTCTTAGGTTATAGCTAACTTGATTGAAATTCAATTCAAATGTTTGTTTTTGTTGGTCGGTTAAAGCCAAACCATTTGGTTTACTTTGTATTGTCTCCCTGTTGTTATCGGTCATTGTTCCGTTTTATTTTTGATATTTTTTTTTTTTTTTTTGGCACATGCAACAGTCAATGAACGATTAATTAGGTGGTTTTTTGTCACCTTTATTTAAATGCAGCACCAAAAAAATTTAAAAAAGAAAAAATTTAGGGGGAAAATACAGAGAGCAAGTTCATTTCACGTCGAATGCAGTTATCTTTATAATTCCATACGATCGGCCTTCTAAGGCATATAAGGCATTTGCTTAATCTAATCGCTTATACTATCCGTCTGCTCTGCCACAGAGGTTTGAATACAAGTTAACCTTAAATCAAACTTGTTTGTGAGAGAGAGGGAGAGAGAGTGAGAGATAAGGAGAATATGTTTGTTGTCGGCGAATTGGATCATCGGATTATATGCATGTATATTGTAAACTGCACAATGATTGACAACTTAATTATTTATTTATTTACATAAACATTTAGTTACGTTTATGCACTTTGTACTTGTGTGAATTATTAAGTCATCTAAAAACCTTTGAATTGGTAAACGTAAACTAAATACTATAATTAAACTATATTTAAATTTTAATGAAATTCAAATTTTAAACTGTAATATTTAATTACAATTTAATATTAAGACTAAAGTTAGCTATTTAATTGAACTATTTAGTACAAGAGATTAGTAGTATCTAATATCTAGTCTAAGGGTCGTGCTCAGGAGCTGGCTTAGTGGGTTGGTTTTCAACTCGTTAACCTTTTGAATATTTCAATAGCAAATGGACAATTAATTATAATAACCATAAATTTTGCATTTTAAGATGAATTTTGGAATTCAAAATTCGAAAGTTGATAATCTTTCCATAATGTAATTTTGATGGACATTCTTTTTGGCATTCTAAGGTACCCAAAAACGCAAAGTCCTTAAATCATACTTTGACTTTAAAGATCGACATCTATGAAAGTCTGTTCTATTAATTGTATTTGACATATGTTTCATTTAGAATGGAAGTAAAAATATATATTAATTAAATTTTTAAGTTTGTTTTGCTGTAAACTTTTCTGTAAATATGGCCGTGTGTTTGGTTTTCTAAATGGATACTTTTAAAGATCGTATGGAATACTAACGAGTACAGTGGTTTAATACGATTTTCGCACACAGCTGTTTGCAAAATTCTTTTCGACTTTTTAACGTAATCTATTTACTATGTATACATATATAGTTTAATATAAAAAAACGACCTTGATCCATAGTTTTGATCAAATAAACTTCACCGCATTTGTAGAGCCTAAAAGCAGGCTTTATTTTTTGTTTGTTTGTTTTGTTTTGAAAGTGAAATTTAATTGGCTTGCATTGGTCAATTGATACACAACATTTGTTGTTGTTTGTGTGTTTAGAATATGCGGGAAACAAAGGAAAAGTCACTGCATATTACGTATTATTAATATATGTATATATAGAGATTAATATTACAAAAATATTTTGCCTGTTGGCATTGCAGCAGTTGCTTATCAGTAGCAAATGTTTTTTTTTTGCAAAACTAATTAAAACTCAAGAATAAAGCTCAACGGTTTTTGTTGTTGTTCAAACGTTAACAATTATTTTACATGCATCAATATTATTATTGTAAAACACTTTATTGCTTTTATTTGCATTGAGTATTCACATCACGTAATTTATGGACAATTTTTTTTGCGTCGACGATCTTAATCGAGTGAAAGGCCAAATACAACTGAAAATTTGAGGGATGCCGGCAAAACAAGTGACTTTAATTTGCATACCCTTACAGAGGGTATAATAAAATTGAGTAGGTGTTTGTAACTAAGTTAAAGATAGCAATGAAAATGTATTCATGCTATCAATTTCCAACAGTCTTTTAGCTGTAAAGTAAGTGCAATGAAATGGATCAGTCGACTATATCATTAATAGTAGTTTTATCTTTGTATTTAACTTTATGTTATATGTCTTAATGACTCTAGCTAGTTTAATCGGCTAGTTTAATTTAACTATATTATATAGCTTTTAAAGGAATAACCCATCGAGAATAGAGTTTTGGATTAATATCTTTGTTGTTGTTTTACAATATTGTCACCAAATTTAATATTTAAAAGATTGTTAGTCATATTTATAATACTTTAAAGTTTCGGAATGGATTGACTATATCATTTAGCTGTAATACAAAACAAATGGTTCAAAAAAGTTGCGTGGAACTAGTTGTGCTAAACATAAAATAGAATAGTTTTATATAGTTTTTAATGATTCTGGTACATTTCATGAAAATCGGTTGACTATGTACCATATGAACGTCATAACAAGCCACTCAAAAACGCATTTTTAGATCTTTGCCGTCTAAAATACTAAAAGTTTCCTTTATCTAATTTATTAAATGGAAAATTTACAAGTGTATACATAGTTCGTCATTTCTTAACTTAACTTCTGATTTATCTTTTTGTTGCATTTAATCATTTTTCCAGCTTGGAACATGTCTGAGTTGGGTTCTAGGCGTTGCGTTTGGTCCGATCGACATGTTTCAGGGGAAATGTTGAAATGTTCTCAAGTCTCACTCGCTTTCAATATTGAATAAAACTACTAAAAGTTGTTAAAGAAATCTAGTTAGCAAAATTTGCTTGTGGGAAACTTTTCAAAAAGAAGGCCCAAAGATGAATTTGGTTTTTCAGACATTTATGCAATATTTTTACCAAATTTTTCATTTAAATATTTTCAAATTATTAAGTTTGTTATTTAACTTTTACCATGCCAAACTTTAAATAGTTTCACAATTACTTTGAAAAGTTTTTAAAGGAAGTCCCAAAGATGCATTTGACTATTGAAAATTGTGATCATTGCCCAATCATTTGTGAAATATTTAACATTTACCTTACCAATTTTATTTTAAAAGAGACTTTCACATATTTCTATAATTAAAATTAAACAATTTTCCATTTAAAAATGTAAATATATATATTTATTTTTCATTTTATTATGATTTTCATAATATTACAATTAGTTTTTTGTTTTTTTCTCAGTTTTTTTCAAAAACGAAGAACATTCTAAAAATTTAAAAAAAATACATTCAATTTGTCGTTTTCTTTTTTTTTTTTTGTTTGTTTATAACTAGGCAATAAATTGGTCTTTAATATATAATACAAAAAATACAATATGCTTGCCATTTAAAAATAAAAAATCCTATATATACATATATATGTAGTTATTGATCTCCGTTAACTGATTTTTATTTTTCTTTTTAGTTATATCACGATTATGTTTTCACCCCCCTTTCAAATTCTTTGGCACTAATATGGTTCATTTTCTAATGGGAATGTGGCAGCTCCTCGCTTTCTCGCATTAATATCTCATTATCTGAACAATCTGAGTCTAAACGACATAATATAGAAGGCAATAATACGTAAAAATATGAATAATCCAAGCATAAATATAACAGCCAATTCATAATTAGCCCTTCCCATATCCAAATTTTTGAGTATAAACTTTGGATGCATCAAATGGCAATATATGTCCTCACATTCCAATCTCTCACGATCATAACCAAATATGGCAATCATTGTACCATCGAGGCTATATTTGAGAAACGATACATCGAATAGCCATCGCAAGTAGACAGGTGCATCCTTCTCTTGCAAGAAAAATCCACTGAATTGCAGGAAAGGGCATATGAAAAATGGACCCATTATGGCACCCATTTGCATGCTTAACGCTGCTCCCACTGCCAATCCAATGCTCTGGGCCACAAGAGCAGTAAGAAAGACAATTAGAAAGAATAGGCCAAAACGCCAAAATTCCAAAGGTTGATTTGTCATTAAATAGGTGGGCACTATAAATAGAGCACTACAGATAATCTGTATGGGTAGATCGGCCAATGTTATAGCCACATAATAGGCACGAAGAGAATACCAACGATTAAAGTGCTCACGCGATACTATGGGGAATTCCAAAGGAACTGCAAGTAAATGAGAAAAGTTGATAAGAATTAAAAGGAAATTGAACAAAGTTAACAATGGAAATGGCAAACTTTAATAGCTAACTTATACTTTAATTCCTTAATAACTTTTCTACTTACACTTGACAAGTATTCCCGAGAAGGCACAATACATAACAAACATTATGGTATAGAAACAATATCGAAAGATATTCATTGTATGTGCCCCATCATTACCGATATTATAGTAGAGTGTACCAATCAATAGACCAGTGACAAAATGTATCACAAATCTTAAGGTAGTCAATGAGCTATCCCGCCAAATTAATAAAAATGTACGTAATAGTAATATGCTTAATTGACGATAAAATGGTGTAGCATAGATATTCTCTCTTTTGCATAGATTGGCGGGATCTAAATCTAAATCCAATGTTGGTTTCGTTTTCTTCTTTTTCTTTTGCTTTTTTTGTTTCTTTGGCTTGCAGCAATTTTCATTTTCGACATTTCCCGACGATAGTGGACTCTCCCCCCATATACGTGAGGATAATTCATTAATCGGTGTCAATGGTTTGAACGAAGGTTGTTGCGGTGATGAAGATGATGACTGAAAGTGCATCGGCATGGACGTGGACATTGCGGGTGCAGTTACAGGTGTTATTAAACCGGCGGCCATTAATTGATCTGAAAGAATATAGTGAAAGAATAAATAAATTAATTAAATACAGAAAAGATGTACAGTAATGGAATAAAGTCTGCATAAAACTATTGGTGTACAGACACTTTATTCCTTTACTGTAGTTGTAGAAACGGTTAGGAGACGAAGTTTCAAATTTAACATTGTAAAGCCCTTTTTTCGTTAACGAATATCGTAAATCTAAATTTGCTCAGTTGTTCGTAGGGTAGAGAAATACGCGTTTTTTGCCCGTCCGTCTGTCTGTTTCTATGCGTCTTTTAAATAGTAGTTTTTGATTTAGGCGAGTAAAACTCAGTATATAAGCTTTTTAGGCATTTAGTTAAGTTAAGCTAGTAAATTGGTCCAATCGAAGCATTTTATGAGATAGTTACCATAGAAACGATTGGTACAAAATAAAATTTCATTTGTTTTTCGAGCTAATGAAACCAAACTAATAATTCCCGATCCTTACCAACTTTCTTCATGGCAGCCAATTGTGCTACTCTTGCCGATTTTGTTTGACGATAATCTTCATTGCGACCATTATCCATTAATGTTACTAGTTTATCCATTTGCTGCTCATCGGGAGTATCATAGTCATGGGTAGCTATTTCCATCACTAAACAAAAGTATAAATAAAGACAAAATTAATATAAAATTATATAAATAAAATTTGAAATACTTACAATAATCGGCGGGATTATAGGATTCTGGGCAATTTAAATTTAAGGCAGCCAAAAATGGTACCAAATTCTGTGAACCACCAGAATAAATGCATTTACCCTCAGATATGGCATATAGATGATCGAACATGGCAAATGTTAAGGCTGATGGCTGATGTATAGTACAAATAACAGTTCGTCCTTCTAGGGCGAGTTTTTTTAATAGATTGATTAGCTGATTGGAGGTAGAACTATCTAGGCCCCTAGAAAGAAAATCAAAAGAAGAAACTAAACTAAAAGTTTTCTAATCTCAAAGTGGAGTCGTTCTTACGATGTTGGTTCATCAAGTATTAGGACAGGTGGATTGTTAACCAATTCCAAGGCAATGGCCAAACGTTTTCGTTGGCCACCACTCAAATTCCCAGTGCGTGTATGACGATTCTCGTGCATACCAATTGCCTGTAAAATGCTTTGTACACGTTCTCTTTTCTCACAAGTCGACATGTGTGTGCCGATCTTTAAATTGGCTGCAAAATGCATTGCCTCTTTTACAGTGAGAAACGGTTGCAGACTTGTATCCTGTGTGATGAATGCCACATTTGGCTTAAATGCCTTCAAATCCCGTCGATTGCCATTGATACGAAAATCCCCCGTATAACCAAATGCTCTAAAAATATAAATAACAAATGAGTTAGGTAAGGAACAATTGATATATCTTGGTGTTACATTACGTATATCCTGATAATATATTAAGCAATGTGCTTTTCCCCGCTCCAGATGGTCCCACAATGGCGCTCAGTTCACCCGATTTAAAAAAACCCGTAAGACCCAATAAGATGTCTTTGTGTTCTGCAAAAAAGTAAAAAAAAGAAATACATATATAAGAAATAGGAAGAAAACAGTCACTGATTAAAGTTTATGAAACTATGGCAGTTTGCGATCAATGTTCGAAAACCAATTCGAATATCTCCGTATGATCTTTTTAATTTGAAATATTTTTGAAATTATTTAACAATAAATTTAGAAGAAAGTTCAGTTCCTTTAAAACAATAGCACTAAAAAAATACCAAATCTGTTTAGTTTAACAACTTTTCAGATGCGACTTGCAGGTTTTTTGAACTTCTTAAAATAGTTTTTTCTTTTAGGAATCAAATTGAAAACGATTTAAAATGATTGTGCATATCTTTCTCCAGCGACTGGTGCTTATGCGTAAAATAATATATCCAATTTTCAGTCTAATCGGTTGGATAGAATATTTTTCATGGCCAATTGCGGTCGCTAAAATGTTGATTAAGATGTGGACTAAAAACCGTAATATTTTTATTTTCCTTTCTAAAATTTTTAACAGTATTTTCTCTTTATAGTTCTTTTCAAGAATGTAAAAAAATAATACCAGACTTCTATAAATTTAATTTTATTTGGACTTGCTTTTTAATTTTAACTGAAAATTATATCTTAAAATTTTGGTTGTACTTCAATTTAATACCTTGTTATTAACTCAATTTTAAACAAATGTCGGAGAATATAATTTGAAATTTTTGAACTATCAAAAGATGTATTTAGTACACTTTGCAATTGTTTTTTGGGTTATTTTGAAGTTGGGATATATTTATATTATATAAACAAAAAAGATAAATCGGTGGGAGAAAAATAATTAAAATATTATTATAACTAAATATATTCCTATATCTCATAGAATTCTTTTAGGGATAATACTACATTGTTCGGCAAAGATTGCCTAGAAAAAATTTTGAGTAAAATATACAACATTTTCTATTGAATTGTGTCTTGTAATTAGTAATTATTGAGTTTATTTTTATTGAATTATTATTCTTCCACCAAATTTACCTATTTGTAAGAGTATAAAAAACACTTTGTCATGGAAAAAAGTAGAACGGCCCTCTAGTTTTTTAAGTAGCCTAATAGTCTTAAGTCTTAAATTGTTATTTTCTACATCTTTTACCTACGCAGTTGATGATAATGTATCTGAATGATGTGCAGTTAAATCAATACTAGGAAATCTAGAGTTTTTTCATAAAAATCAAATAATTATTTGTCTAATCGCCGCTAGCTACTTTACACATGTTTCACATATTGGAGGAATATATATATATATATGTATATATATATAAATATTTTATAGTATAGTAGTAGTCGCCGTTGATTGTACTTGATTGATAAGCTATTGGGAGAACTTTGTCGTTCAATGTACCCCACTAATCGGCATTTTGCATACTTTTTGTTGTGTTTGCTTAATGATAATACCAATTCGTAACAGAATTTATAGCTTCTTTTATATTCTAAGCACACACACATTGTAGGCGAGTCTTAACCCGAACTTAATCAAGGCGATTAACAAAAAGTAACATGGAATAAAAAAACAAAATTAAGAGTTTATCAACTAATATTTTTTGTTGGCGTCGCCTTTTAACCAACCTTATCGCCGACCTACCCATGGCAAAAAAAAAAATGCCTTAAAAGTTTGTTCATGTGACGAAGCGTTGTTATATTTCTCTTTTTCGTTTCATGTGTGTGCCAGATGTTGTGCCATATCGTAGAACAGGTGTAGCGCTTCACCTTCGCTTTAACATTTTGTTGTTCTTTTTTTTTATAGCAATCATAAACGAGAGGAGACCAAGTAAAGGTAATCGGGGTGAAGGAGTTTATCAATTTCAATGGCATTAGCCATTTGGTATAGCCAATTACCCCGAACTTGATGACTTGGCCTTGTTCTTGGTAATGCATTTTTAATATCGGGATTAAGAAAAAGTTTTGATTATGAATCGGAAATGCTTGTGCAACTAAAACTTATTAATTGAGCCTTAATAAAAATGTTTTTCCCATTCAACAAACTAGAAAAAGAGACAGTTTAATTTTTTGAATTATTTATAATTTTTTAAGTAAGCTTTTGTACGAAGTTCAAGGGTGACTCTTCTTCATATAGCTGCAAACTTTTCTAACCCTTTTTCCAAATCTGGCAACGTTGAAGCACATGCTAAACATTTTGAATCAACTGTCCTTGAGATGAACTCCTTTGAAATGTTTAAATATTTTATCAAATTCTGCAGATTTTTCTTCATTAGTTTCGTTTTTTTTTTATAAAATTTGATCAATTATGTTAAAAATGTCTTAAAACATTTGGAAATATATAAAAATTTGTATTATTATACAAAATCTTAACTACAACTAAAAGTAATCATAACGACCAGGCTTGTAATATTTCTGAAATTTTAACTATAACATTTTCGGAGAAATAATTTGTATTTCCAATAAAAGTTTTATGAGCAACTGTTGTTGTATTTGACAAGTTTTATTATTTATAAAATTGTTGGCCTTTGAGACATAAACCATTGACAAAAGGCTGTGGTAAGCTACGCTTTAATATGGGTGGACTTCGGAGAGAGAGTTCTCCTGCAAAAGGGGGGGCTAAACGCCCAGTGATTCTCATCTAAACAATTGCAGAGTAATAAAGAAGGAAAAGGTCGAGTTTATGTAAATAATCAAGGGGGTACATCTATGTACTTTTGGAGGTCTTGTTCTAAGGAGAAAAATGATAATGTGTGAACATGTTGCTATAGACAATTCTGTAGGGTCAATAGCAACAACAAAACCTTAATTAATCGAAGACGATTTAAAAGTAATGAAATAAATTCTTTAAAATTCATATTTAAAACGATTTTACTTCTAAACATAATAGAATTAACAGCAAGATCTCGTGTTTCCCCCAAATCTGGTTTCCATATCACAACAACTAAAAGGAAAATGTTGACAAGGTGACGAAATACTTGATTTTTGTACCTGTGGAAAAAATTTGAACTTGCACTCAAAATACAAATCACTGTCCCAAAAATAAAACCATGTACCTCTACATACTTGTATTTCATATCTAGAATAAAAAAAAAGAAACTTAACTATTATCAATTTTACGCACCCAAAAAACATGCAATTGATAATGGAAATCCAAAAACCAACAAAAAAAAAAGATAGCCCAAATGGAAATGTACATAATATAAATTTTGTGTGTTTGACAGACAAAAAATCAATTGGACATTAGTTGGAATAGTTTCTAATAGTTGCGACATATGTGATAAATGTGATAACATGTATATGGATATATACATATGTATATGGAACCCGCCCTATCGTGTTACAATAACAACAATGCTTGAATATTGCAGCTCAATTAGTTAGGCCCATTTCTTAATTAATATCACTTAAAAAAAATGCTCTGTAAAATTCTTTGTTTCATCTGATCCACTTGAGTGATTTTTCCTGTTATTTCGCTTATTAATTTTTAGCAATTTCATTTTCAGTTGTTGTTTTTTTGCCCCCGACTCTTTGTTTTATATCTGACAACATTTCCAGACTGTTTCTGACTTTAGCGAGCGGTCAGACTTGAAAAGATGTCACAAATGACTCAGTCAACTTAGTAGAGATGAAATTACGAGGCGGCACACACTTCCTTCCTTTGCGCACTAGTTGACAATTTGTTTTTTGTTTTTTATTTGATGGGTTAGCGTGTTTAAGTTGACAGAGTTGACACTTGATTTTATTTCGGCTTTTGAAATCGTGATCAAATTAATTCAAGTTAAAAGAATAGTGCTTAAGATTGGGTTTTTTGTTTTATTTTTTGTAGTGTTTGATTGGATTTTGGTTTCCAAAATACTTTAATTATCATTTAAGTACTTAGTTTCCAGGCAAAGATATAGATTAACTAACGCCTTTTTATCACCTTAAAGAAAAAAGCTGAATGAATTCATTTCTACAATTAGCATTAGCAATGAATCGAGCATTAGAAAAGACTTTCTAAACGAAGACTCTAAAAGTGGTTTTCAAATATGGTTAAAAGAGACGAAATTCCTAACTACTTTTTCAATATTATTAAACAATTATTTTTATGTGGTAGCACATAGCATACAATTTCTCAAGAATCTTTATATTTGTATTTGGATCAAATATTATCCAGTCTTAATGAAAAGTATCACATTCGATGACAAAATCATTCGTTCTCACATATGATACACATGAGAATATAATAGAGAAGGACATCAGAGTCTTCAAATATTGGAATATTTAATACCTCATAAGGTACCAAAGGGTATATTAAACAATGCAATACCCTATTCCGATTCTGACATATGTTCAATCATTCATCCAATAGGATACAAAACAATTCGAAGGTCTTTACTTTCAGTATTAATGGTTAAATTGAAAACAATTTCAAGGTAAATACTTTAACTAAAACCTAATTAGCTTTTGGGACTAGTTGGCCCCCTTAACATGACCATGTCATGGTTACTCTAATCTAATTTGAATATTTTTTTCCGTATAACTTCCCTTACATATAGGATTCTCTCAAATCGTTGAGATTTACCCTTTTGATTACACAACTACATAGCTTGTATTTGTATAGCAACCCTCAATTACAATTCTTTGTTTGCATAAGTACAAACACACAAACACATACATATACATATGTACGTATATCTTCATGTTCATGTCCATATCCGATGGACGCCAGCACTGGTCACGCTTTCTTGCATGTTATAACTATGCGTGGTTTGTATTGGATTTGGCCTAATTAGTCATACGTAACATAATCGCACTTATATCCGATATATACATATAGTACATATATAAATAATTAAAGGTTGACTGCCTTTTTTTCATAGGAAAAACTTTAAAGGTTATTATTAAAAACTCATTTTGGAAATTTTCAACTCCATAAAAAAGAAGAGCTTTATAATAATTATATACAAATGTGTTTAAATTTAGATTTATATCAAAATATATATACGATAAATGTATAGGAATCAGTAGAGTTTGACTGAGTTTTTTATAGGAAAGAGCTACATAATTAAAAAGTAATTAAAATAAAGCTTAATTTTTTAGAGGAACTATATAAATCTGGGAATTGAGACATTATATTATGATAAAACTTTTATGATAATATCAACTGATTAAAACTAGGGAACGTACCTAACGTGACTCCTTTTTCGCGTAGTACATTTCAAAGACTCCCTGTGACTAAGGGTTAGCAGTTATAGCTAATGTAAGGGTTGACGCCATTTGGTAACTGTTTTCAAACGTAGCATAAATATATAAATTCTTGGATTTCAGATAGAATTAGAAAAGTGATAAATGCATTTTCATTATTACTATTGAAAAAGTCTCTTTTAATCTTAAATCACATAACAATTCCCAGAAATTAGAGTAGTACTACTTCGTATTGAGGTTATCAAAAAAGAGTTGAGGTCGTTATGAAAGTTCTTTTTGATCATACTCAGACTTCTACATGGTTTCTAAGAATAATATAAAAAAATGTTGAAACATTTCAAATGAGGTTTATTTCACTTGTTATTGGTCAGTCTAATTGTCTGTTGCGTATATCAAATAAATATCTTATTTAGTATATCAAATTTCAATCAAATTTCGATCAATATAAATTTATAAAATTTTCGTTTACATTTTAGTATATTTAAATTTACATATTTATTATTATTATTATTGATTTTCATTGATTGAACAAGTTCAAAGATCATTTTCAACATTTCAATTGATAAACAAATTGCATTCCGTCCCTGAAATATTTCGATATTGTTATTTGCAAATCACAGTTTGGTTAATAATAGTAAACTTGTCCGTGTTATATTTGCTCGACAAAGTGACCAACCCAAAAGAGAGATACTAAAACTCACACGATTCGTATATTTGACAAATGTTATTAGAGATAAGGAAAATTTTGCGTACTCTAGACATACTTTGAGTTAAGTCTATTAATAAATTATATAATAGAGTCCTTTTTTATTGATATTGACTCATGCAAAATGCATATTCCCTCCCCCCTGCCAAATACATATTAAAAACTGAATATATATACATAGATAAGAGACTAAAATTTGGACAGGTGTCTGGTCTATATCAAATGAGTCATTTCGATCCATTGATTGACTCATTTAAGCAACCGATTATAGAGATATGGAATCCTTAATGACAAGATGCACGTGCTGGGGCCTGATAAAACGATAACAAATAACGATAGTAGTTATTTTGATATATCTACATATGTAAGAATATGTATATTATAATTGTTGATATAATGAGTCATTGTTTTACTGAAGTTTTTGGAACAAGATACTTGGAAACTATATATTTTATTGGCCAAATTTAGATATACAAAAATTTGTATAATTACTGAGTTTGAAATTTGAATTTTTTTAAGGGCAATTGTTTTCCTTATAAACCTACAAAGAAAAAGTTTAGTTTGACACTTAATTTAGTCGGAATTCTCAACTAGTAAAAGCCTTAGAGGAGTGATAGGTCTATTTGGTTCATTCTTCGAAATAGCTAAAGAATAAGTTAAGCGAAGTTAAAATTTCTAAATATAAGTTAAGAGATTCTAAACATAAATAACCTATAACTTGTCTAGTGAAATGGATTTAGAAAAAACTTCCATTGGGAGAAAATCTACTTTCACGGTGGCAATTTTCCTCTTTTAAAAGGACATCTTTCTTAATCGGACAATGGTAGCTGTTCGCTAATAAGAGTTTTCACTGTGTATATAGACTATACTGAAGAAAAGCTTTTCGTTTTATCTAAGGGAAGAAAAACTTGCCTTGCTTTTGCAGCTATCGTTAAAGTTAGTTGCACTTTAAATTAGTTTGCCAAAATCGATCCAAAACGATTGTTATCAACTATATATAAACATATATCGCTTTAAATGTTAAGGCCAAATCTAATCGAAAACTGAATCATTATTGGTTAAATTGCCTAGAACAACATTTAATATAAATATTTCATTCATTCTCAAACTAAACCAGAAGATCTTAATCTTTTTTTAAATTATATACAGTTGAATTTTTTCTAAATCGAAATGCCGCAATCCTGTTAAACAGTTCGAGTTGCAGAAACTTTTAATTAGAAAAATTCAATTCTATGCAGATTTCGTACAACTTTCGTTTATTTTTGTTTGAGTAAGAAAAGTTCGAGTTAGTTAAGTTGGTTGGGGAAGTTAATACCAGCACTCACCTCTCTTAAAGAATCCAAATTTACTGCTATATCGCACATTCTCGAAACCTATATTGATCTTTTTGATCGTCTTGTATTGCTCGTGTGGAAAAACCGAGCCACTTGTTGAGCTCGTTGTTGTGGTATTTGTATTTTGACTCTGGCAAGTGGATGTGCCCGCTTCGCTGGCGTAGGGTGAATTCGGTGTGGCGCCACCGCCCCCCACAGGAGTGCAATAAATTGAAGAGTTGATCGATAAAGCGGTTAATTTATCTGATTCCAGTTGTCCAAAAGGATTGGCTGATGATGATGATGTTGTTGGTGATGTTGCGTTAATGTTTAAGGTCACATGTGGTGGACGTTTTGAAAGAAATTTTTTTCCCGGCACTGGTGTAGTGGGTCGTGGTAGAGATGCTGCTGATTTAGCTGTTGTTGTTACTGCTGTTGTATTTATAGATGTTTTATCTAAATTTGTCTCCGAGTTGGCTTTAAGCTGTAGACTTTTCAGTCTTATGACATCAGAGCCGGTTACATTAGGCGATATAGAACTGGCTAAACTCCAACTGGACATGATTTTATTTCTCTCTCTGTGCTGCTTTATTAATTATTATATTTATATCACTTTTAAACTTTTACTTTATTTTTTTGTGTTGTTTAATTATTTTTTATTGTTGCTAAGCATTTTCTTCGCGTTTGTTCACTTTCAGTTAGACACTTTTTTTGTAGGCCTGAAAAAAATTTGCATAAATTATTTTTATACACATACATATGTATTCTTCTTCTCTCTTTCTCTCTCTCTACTGCTCGTTTTTAATTTTTTAGCATTAGCCGCTTTTTGTTAATGTTTCATTGGTATGGGTGAGTTCATTGCCCAAAGGGGATAGGCAAGGATGGTGACAGCAAGGGGGTGCGGTTGGGAAAACGAGGGGCACTGCCCATTTAATAAAAATTCGAACAACGCGTTGTGGGGCTTGTCTCTCTATCTCTTTATCGATCTCTCGTTCTTTTTTTCTCTCTCTCTGTTGCTAATCACACAATTACGTTGCAAGAAAAAAGTATAAACAAATTTTTCTTGTATTTTGTTTTTGCTTGCTTATGCTGCAACGGTTTCATCATCTGTCTCATTTTACACACTACACGTGTTGCTTTACCCCCGTTTAAAAAGCTACCTCTCCCTCACACTTTCTCTCTCTGTCTTTACCCCCCACGCATATACAGCAAAAGCAAGAGCAAATGAGAGCCGAAGAGAGGATACACACACAGAATATTCATCTCTGGTGAAGCACATTTAAATGATCAAGCATAGATGACTTGATAATGACCTGCATTTGATTTACAAACTTAGATATTTAGAATTTCAGCAGAAGACAGGCAATTGGTATATTAAATACTATGTGTTGTTGTATTTTAAAACGATATTAAAAGACTATATAATCAGTAATGCAAAACCGTTATAAGGCACAAAACACTTAGCGAGATACTTGAAGGTTAAATAGTGATAAAAGAAAATCTCTTTCTTTGTAACCAAATCTTTGAGCCAACTAATATGCTCCACACACTGAAAAGATTTAGCTTGTAGGTAATACAGAATGCACTTCAAAACAAAGGCGCAAAATGCATATTTATAATGCTTCTCTCTTTTTGCTTTTTTATTTATATTCTTTCTTGTACTAGATTTTGTATTTAATTCGATCCAAAGCAAGGCATTTATTCTTGATGAACTATTGTTTTAATTATAGTTAATTGTAATTAATGTTTGTTTTTCTTTTTTGGCAAATGTTATTCTCACTCTCTTTCTTTAACCTACGCGTGAGCAGACAGTAGCAACAGCAGCAGCAGCAGCAGCAGCTGATATTTCTTTTAGTATGTGTTGCGCGCGTATATGTGTGTGTCGTCTAGGCCCACTTTAATAAGTGTTTTTTTTTTTAGTTTTCTTTTTTAAGTATATCAAATTGTTTTTGCGGCTTATCGCTAAAATAGTTCAAGCCAGCGAGCGAAAGGAGGGTGGGGTTAAGAAGGTGAGGCGTCTAAAGTCTCATTTTGTTGCAATGTAAAAACCACAAAAATAATATTGTTAATGTTGAGTTATTGTTATTGTTGCTTGGTATTCTTCCTACTGATTAAACAAAGCTCTCTCTCAATGCAATTCGAGTACAACAATCAAAAGATAAGACGCCCGCATATTACATATATTCTATATGTATGTACATATGTCTATATATATTTGCATTTATTAATTTTTTTCAACTAAAAATGTATTTATTTTTTTTGTTTCAAAATTTTTGTATATTTATTTAATTTACGATTCTCGATTTTCAGTAGTAAACAATTTCAAACGGCACGCGCGACTGTTTTCCAAAACAGCAAAATTTCGCCCGACACGTCCGCTTACTTTGAAAACAAAAACAACACTGAGAAGTTCCCGACCAATGTTTTCCCCCGATCCCATTATATAGTATTATTTAACCCACCACCACCACCAACTTCGCTGCTGACGCATACACTGAAAGAAATATATAAGGGAAAGTTTTCTATTAAATTTAAATTAAAATTTTTTTAGTTTGATTCTGATTCAAATTGATAAATTTATGTTAAATGATAATCATTTGTAGTTGTACAAATTGGCTAAAAACTACTTATATTTAAGAACATTATTTAATATGTTTCCGATAAAGTACATATATCAGAGTTATGGTGATTATTATTTAAATGGAGTGGTTTATAAAGTATATTGTAGAAATAAGTATATCTCGAAATTTGTTTTAGTTTTGCTAAACATTCCACAAATATGTATCTGGTTTTAATATTTTTTGTTTGTGTTATTAAGATAATTAACATTTTTTTGTTCGTTTGATTTTTGACTTGTTGCCTTTTTATTTTCTCTTCTTTCACCCCTATTTTGTTTTTGTTGCGTTATTCTTTGTCCGCTCCCTGACCAGCCTCTACACTGGGTTTAAAAAGCTGATTAATAATCCTGTCAAACCAGTTTTGCAATGAAAACGAATTAAAAAAAAAATGTACATCGACTTTGCCCGAAGCCAAGTAAAATCAGCTGTTTCAGGCAAAAGTAATATAAGATTAAACAAGTTGAGCAATTAGAAATGTTTATGGTTAAATAATCTTTGGAAACTAAAAAAGAAAAAACAAAAGGAATCATATGAGAAGTTAATAACATAAATCAAACAGGTGTTTACTGTTTAAAAAGAGATTAACATAACGATGTTATCGATAAGTTGATATACATTCGCACGGTCACACTGCAGTGCATTGCTAGCGCCATCTAGAATTTAGTTTTCCAGCTGTGTTGTTTTGTAATTTTTTGGAACAAAAATGAATAAAATCACACGAGGATTTATAAAAGTTCTGCGGCAAAGCAACAGTTCCAATCTGCTGGGTCGCCAGTTGTCCTATCAGAGCGATATATCATTGGATAAAATCTATCCGAATGCAAGACTTCAGCTCTCCACGCCGCCTCCGCCGCCGGTGAGTACTATTCCATCTAGTTAGCGTTGCCTAATAGTGATTTGCCATCTCTTTCCCCCCAGCCTAGCAGCGATAGTAAGAAATTCAATGGCTATATACCCATAAATAAATTGGAAATAACCTACAGCCGTAGCTCTGGTCCTGGTGGTCAACATGTTAACACAGTCAATACCAAAGTCGATGTACGCTTCAAAGTGGCCGAAGCCGATTGGCTGCCGCAGGAGACCCGCGAAAAGTTACTCAAAGTTCTTAATACGAAAATCAACAAAGATGGTTACTTTTTCATTAAAAGTGATTTAACACGATCGCAACAATTGAATCTAGCCGATGCTCTGGAAAAGTTACGTACATTGATACGAGAACAAGAGGTGGTGGCGGCTCCAGTACCTAGCGAGGAAACACTGGAGAAATTACGTCGACGCCAGGAGAAGGCTGTTCGTGAGCGCTTGCATTTGAAACGTAATCGGGCACAGGTTAAGGCTGATCGTCAGGGACCTGCCGGAGTTGATTTGTAGGGGCTTCTTTTTTTAGTTAATATAAAAAAAAACATTTGTTTAATATTAAATGAGAATTTTAAAATTCAAACAAACTGTAGCATAAGAGAATTGTTAATTATAAAACAGCTAAAAGATTGATTAGCTGTGTATATCTCATTTAAAATGAGCCCCTGTAGAAGAACTTTGGTATTGGTTAGATATCTTTTAAAGATTTTTTTAGGTTTATTTAGAAACTAAATTTTGGTCTTAGCAAAAGTAAAGAAGCCTGATCTCGAACTAATCCTCGAAAGCCGGTGTCACGGTAAACCGTTTGTTAGCAGGCACTTCAATGATAATCTGCTTTTGATCCAAAGATGAATGTGATGGCATGGTGGCAAAACGTGGTCTCTAGAAAAACAATTTTCATTTAGTAATTTGATCACTTTATAAATATTACAAAACTTACAGGTTCCACTGGCAATCGTAATTCATAATCCCTTTGTGTGGATCGACGACTGAGACTGGGTCCTTGACGTTGTTTTTCTTCTGTAGCACTAATCCTTGATGTATATAGCTGCTCCAGACGATGTATAGTAGAGAAGGTCCCTGGCGGATTGGAGAAACTATGTCGATCACTTAACGGTGACCATGTGAGCTGATGATGATGATATTGAATCGAATCATTTGCATCCAAATGACGACGAAAATCTTCACTTTTAAAGCCCAACGCCTGTTGATCTTCCTTTGGTAAATTTGCCAACATATCATCAATGATTTCCACTTCTGTGGTCAAATCTTTTCCTTGACCATGACGTGCAAACTTAATATCATGCTTCCAAAATTGACTATTCTTACGTCCTATTACTGGTGCAATTTCCTTAATTTTTAGCACTAAAATTCCCATAACATAGACACATAAAACATTGGACAAGGTTAAACACATGCTAATACAACCCAGAATGGCCAATTCATGGGCTTGATTCTGTGAATATTTTCTCGATTTGATGACATCGCGATATAGATTATCATCGTTTTCAAAATATTTATATATGCAGGCCAAGGACCAAAGTAAACCCGAATTAACAGCCGGTGGCAATAGAGAGGCTGATATTGCCACGCCCACTAATGAACCAATATTACCACCCAATATACCAATAGCTGCCGCTGCACCACTTGGCACAGCTGTAAATATGCCCACAATTAACGAATGCACAGTACAACGAGAGAGCATCTCTTCGGTGAGTCCTTCACCAATGCCATATCGTTCATCTGTCGTACAGACAATCAAACCAAAAAGGAATCCCACTGTAGTGGCCATTAGAATACCAATCAATTCATTGACCATGCCCAAGCGACGTAATGAACGATCCACGATTACAGTTCCAAAAATTGCAGCTATTATGGGACCCATTAGAGGTGATATTAACATGCTGGAGGCCAGAAATATGGTGCTATTCTCCACTAGACCGAACGACGCTAGGACACTGAAAAGGGAAAGGAATAGTGTTAGAAACTCATAAAAACGGCTGTTCATGAGAAGTCCAGAAAGGTTATAAAGCCAACACGAATGAGGTCTATTCCCTAGCTACTTAATATATAGTTTCAACTTACGCCGCTGATATCAGTAGTATACAAAAATCAAAGGTAATGGTGGCATCATGCCGTACATTTCGTACAATTTGAGCCACATTCAGGCGGGAACGCACTGAGTTCATAAAACGCGTCCAGGCGCTATCTTTCTGCTGGGCATTGGGTATACGTGTATAACTAAAATATACAAAATTAAGATTAAATCTGATAAATCAGATTCTAAACGAACGTTTATCACTAAAACGTAGAGTCAACTTACTTACTATTTGTTGAAGCACCTGATTGAAGAGGATAATCCTCCTTATCGGTTTCAAATGTTTCTTTTCTGGGCATTTGCGTTGATGATTTGTAAGCCAAACATCTAGTAACAGAAATTGTGGAACCCTCACGATCACCTATACCCCAATCTTGTAGAGTTTCATAGAGATGTTCGTAAATCTCATCGAATTCCATGGAAAATTGTATATGATATTGATTGCCCTCCACATTCAATGACCACATGGGATTCTCTATACGAAATTTGCGTAGAATTTGTTGCACAACCAATTCCTGTGGCGTCTCGAGAGGTAAATTTTCCAGAAGTTTATTTGATGAAGCTGAAGTAAACTGTATGCTGGGCATATCATTATGCTTTTTTTTTGGTTCCTCCTCCACAGTTGATGGCCCATCACTTGTTGAGTTTTGTCTCTCGTGCTCTTGGGCATAGGCATCCTTCTGTCGTTCTTCCTCCAAGGCCGTGGGTATTATTATGGTAAAGAGGACTACTTCCGCTTTAGACATACTTTTTATCTTTTAATTGCGCTTACAAAACAATCTATCAATAAAACACACACACACACATAAACACTGAACTGACGGAGATGTTGTATTGCATCCGCAAAGATCTTCTTTATACTGGAATGCGTTTTTTTTGTTTGTTGTTTTTCAAGCCGTTTACTGATAACGGTTCTTAGGTGAATGCTAATCTCATTGCTATTCACACAAGAGGAAAAAAACCTATTTCAAAACAGTGGGCAACCCTTTCAAAAAATTTTGAATTTGAAAACAAAACTATAATCAAGTTGGTAAGGTAAAGTCTTCAGCTTGTTAAGTTAGATAGATATTCAAATTTTTCTATTTCAAAAAAAAGCTACAACCTTCACCTACAACCAAATTCCTTAGAGGCGTAAAGATATTGTTTGAGAAATATCTGAAATCTAGAAACAATCTTAAAATTAGATCTTAATCAAAGAATCTTTTATATAAAATCTCAAAAAACCTAAAAAATGTATTGTACAATTTTTTGACAAACAAATTTTTGAGGTTTTTATTCTAAAAATCTTATTAATATTCTCAACTCGAATGAAAATTTCAAGAAATATGTAATAAATATCATTTATATATCACATTTCCATATTATATGAATCAAATATATATTTTTTATGGTTACTTGTTACTTACTATAAATGATATAGGTGATTAGTTCTATCGAAATGAAAGCAGGTTTTTCTATGAAAATGAAAGCATTTTTTTATAAATACCCATTGAAAGATTAAAGATTTGACGAAAAAATTTAATAGAGTTTAATAGTTGGATTTCGTTTTCAAATTGTTTTATGCTTTAAAATATATATATCAGTTTTATTCATAAAAACTTTTTACTAAAAGGTTAAAAGTTAATCCCTTTTTTATTTAAAGGTTAAATGTTAATCCATTCTCTTAAGACTGGATCCTTTCCATTTGTATACTTCAAATAGCATATGAAGTATTATTTCATGTTGTTCAAGTTCGATTTTAAACTATTGTAAATGTATAAGTTTTATTTATATAAAATTTCAAATAAAGGCTTATTTGCAATTCAGATTTTTCTCCAGTTCATATAATTTGAACTCTTCTATAAACTTTACATAGTATATAAAAAGGTATTCCATAATGTTCAAGTTCATTGGCAGTCATTATTGCACGATAAACAAATAAACATTGATTAATAAATTGATAAAAATAAAAATTATGCAGTGGCGAGGTTACTCTGCCCTTTTAGATATGTTTAATCAAAGTTTATCAAAATTCCAAATTAATAACAATTGATTAATATTTTTGAAAATTCCAAGATCAATGGAAATGGCAAAAGTTCAATCAAAATGAAGTTAGCAAATTGTCCTTGTGGTAAGTGTATTCTTTCGCCTGTTACATATATTTTAGTAATCTAATATACCCTTTTACCCTATGAATACAGGGCATAAAATCAATTTTTTTTAATGTTTAAGGTTCCGGGGGGATTGAGAGAAGTGATCAGCTTTAAAACAGCCATAAATTGTGTTGTCATTTTAGAAGAATTCGAATAATTCGTTCAATTTAATATCGAATAACATTTGTCTCTACATGAACAATTTGCGTTGACTAAAAACGGAACAAAAAGTAGAATGAGAAGTCAATCTTCTCTCTATAATTTACCAAATAATGAGTAAAAACTAGCTTTACCCTAGTCTATATAAAGACTGAGAGGCCTTAGCTAAGTTCATTTTGTATCAGTGATCAAATAGTGTTTTGGGATTTTGAATATTAAATGTACGCTTTATCTCAATAGGCACTACACAAAGTGTTTACCTCATTTCATTATTCAAATGAACTAATGTCACCTGTCGAATGGAGAAATTAGTATGCAAGAGAGAATATGGCATTCCGCCGGCAAAAAAAATAGTTAAATAAAATACAATAATTATTATTATTGACAAAAAAAGTCAGTTTTGTTTATTCGCTTATACACATACGCATCTAGCTAAACAGAATTGCACTTAACAAGGTTGTAAAATAAAAATAAAATATATAATCAAAGCCATATAAAATGCATAAACCAGACTATAAAACAACACTAACGAATCCAATATAAAATATATAGTATATAGGAGACAGATATCTGTATATATGTGGAAATATTTCTGAGAGATGGAAATGTCAAAGTTTGAAATGGGCTTAAAAAATGCTCACAAAGTAATGGAAGGCTTGTTTTTAAAGTACTTTTTTTCGAAACAGTAATTCAACAATTATTTTATAGATATTTAAATTACATAACATATTTTAATTACATTTGAATTTGATCATTTTTGTTAATTTGATTATCTTTCTATTGCAGGTAATTCTATTTGAATTTTGGTAATTGGTAAAAAATGCAAGTATTTAAGCTGTAGATAAATAATTATATAAATTTTAAAGTATTAGTGTTAAAATTGACAACCTTTGGTAATTCAATATTGCAATTACTTGTATTTACTTTACTAGAAAAGTTGAATTACTGCAGTACTTGTAGTTATTTATTTTTTAATTATTTAACCGGGTGAACAAATTCACAACTTCAATATCAAATGGAGTATTTAGTTTAATCAATACTTCAAGGCACAAAATATAATTACTAAAATAATTATAGCCCAAGTATCTAATTACTTAAGTAATGAATTCCATTGAAAAAGTAAGCCTCATTTCACAACTTGAATAGAAAGGAAATCTCAGAGAAAGAAATTTTTCAAAACTACATTTTTAATGAGGGGAAAAGTTTTTGAAAACTAAATTTTATTGACAGTGGTAAATTGTTTGTTTTTTCATTTTTTGTTTTCTATTATCTATTACCAAATAAAAATATATATAGTGCTTGGTGATCACTAGTGTTTCTCTACTCTTCTCGTTCTAAAAAAACCTAACTCGACTCACAATCTCAGACCTTAAAAATTAATTAACAGCATATTATTAGGGGCAAAGAAAAAAAACAGCAAAGAATCCGATCTGCCTTAGAATCGTAATTCATTACGTTGAATTTGCTCATAAGACTCTGGCGTAAGCAATTCATAACGTCCCTTTGATGTTTGATAGTACAATGAATCCTTAATCGAGCTTGGATCATAACCCTCCTTTTGCAAATCAACTTTACGTAGCTTAAAGGTGCCAGTCAAATCCACTTTAGTGAGCAATCGTATAAATTGTGGTCTCGCGTATGCAGGCAAAACTTTGGCCAATTTTGTAGAAAATTCATTTAAATCAATTTCACGTTGTGGATCATATATGGCAGCCATGCCAGCACGTCCTTCGGTATGTGGAATGGTTACACCATAGACCACTGTATCCTTATAGCCAGCCACATTGCTAACCTGGGCCTCCACTTCGCTTGTGGAGACATTTTCACCCTTCCAACGGAATGTGTCACCGGTACGATCCTTGAAATATAAATAACCCTTCTCATCGGCCACCAAAAGATCACCGGAAAGAAATGCCATATCGCCATGTTTGAAAACATCTTTGACAACCTTTTTCGCCGAGGCCTTCTCATCCACATAGCCCAGAAATTCACGTGATGGATTACCTTTGACAATTTTGCCAATAAACACTCCCGGTTCATTTGGTTTACACAATTGGCACAGACCATTAGAGTTTCGGATTGGTTCACCAGTATCGGGATCGGCACGTATTATTGATATGGGATAGATCTGAGGCAATATGCGTGATACAAAGCCAATGGCTCCCACAGTATTATCATGATTCATTATATTGGCATTTCCCTCGGTGGCACCATAAAATTCACCCACTTTGGCAATATTGAAACGTTCAACAAACTGTGGCCATATCTGTGGACGCAAACCATTGCCAAAGACCAAACGTACACGATGTTTCTGATCATATTCCGAGGGTTTAGTGGCTAAAATATAACGAGCCATTTCACCAATATATTGACCAATCTGCAAAGACATAATTTTTATGAAAGAAAAGTATAGAGAGAGAGAAAAAGAGAACTTACAGTGGCATTATATTTATTACAATCTGCAAAATAATTGGAAGCCGAAAACTTCTTGCGTATGGATACAGTGGAACCAAAGAGAACCGATTGACCCATGCACATAATACCACCAGCTGTATGGTATAGTGGCAAAGGTGTATAAAAGATATCATCATCTTGAAAACCCATTGTATAATGAATGCCAGCGGCTATGAAGAGATAACTGCAAAATGGATATAAGAATTAGGTCACTAGTGGAATAACTTCAACTACTTACCGTGAATGTGAGATTACAGCGGCTTTGGGTAAACCCGTTGTACCAGATGTATAAATATAGACCAATTTATCATGATGATTAACATTCGCCTTGTTTGGTTTCTCTTTACTGGCCGAGGCCAAAAGGTTATTCAAATTCTTTACTTGTTTCTTAACATCGCCTTCGCCAGCTGATTTTAATTCACTATTATTGTTCTCATTATTAAATTGATATAGGGTAAGATTAGATGGTAAATCTTTGGTTATATCTGCAATAGCTTCGATGAAATCTTCACCATAAATCAATGCCGTACAATGGGCCACTGTGATACTGTGCAGCAGTGATGGTCCACGTAGATTTGTATTAATCAATGGTGTAATTACACCAATTTTCGATAGACCCAACCAAGTGGCCACATATTCGGCACGATTTTCCAGTAAAAGAGCCACAACATCTCCCTTTTGATAGCCTTGGGCTTGCAAAACATTTGCCACTTTATTGGAATGTTCGTACACCTGACGGAATGTCCATTTTTGTGTTTCACTCACAATGGCCACTTTATCGGGATGGGCTCGAACATTGCGTTCAAATACATCGGATACTGTGTAATTAAGACGCTCGTGACGTTTCGTATAACGCAAAAGCTTGATATATGCCCAGAGGGCTCTATAAAGAAAAAGAGAAGATTAAATGATAAGCATTATCGATCTATGCAATCTCTTACAGGGGGGTTTATAGTACCCGATTGTGAAAATAGCAATGAAAAAAAAAAAAACAAACTCTCACTTGCGATATGACCAAATACTCGGAGATTATCTTACTTAAAGTGTTTGCAATGCGACGTGATAACTCGCAAAACCATTTTATTAAGGACAGATTATGATTGAAAGATTTCTTTAACTTTACGCAAAGTAGCACTAACTGATATTTTATATATAGTATATATGAATTGCATAATGCTTAAAGGTATTTATTGCTTTTAACATAGCAACTACAAAAAGGTTTCTTTCCAAGATCATTATATTTCCTGCCTGACATGAATGTCGGATCGAAGATACATAAGATTATTCATACAAAAAACAGGAACAAGTTACAATGAAGCTAAACAATATTTTCGTAACAATATTTTCGAAACTCAAGAAGAGTTTTTGTAAACGTTTCTGAGTCCTTTCCAATCAATAGCCGAGTCGATCTAGTCATATTAGCCTGCCAATATGTCCGTCTGTCTGATTTTTCGCATATTTTAGACATTAATTTTTAAGCTAAATAGATGAAGTTTGGTAGACAAGGTTTCTACATATGTACGCCTCGCAAGTTTAAGAATTGGTTGGATCGGACTACTTTATGATATAATAATCGGAATAATTGGTCTAGAATAAAATTTTTGTGTGCTCTCTTCGGCTTTGTGTACCCAACTCCATTTAACAAGTTTAAATCAAACAAAAAAACTAAATTATTATATTTAAAATAATAAAAAAAAATTGGAGTAAACAAAATTCCGTAAATAAATAATGAATAGCCTTATCAATAGAAAAAAGTTAATTCGTTTAAATTTAGCTTAATATTTTATAAATACAAAATGAGCCATTGATAAATGTAATCTCTCATTAAAGTCAGATATTTATAAATTAAGCTTTTTATTCAATTAACTTAAGCGATTTGCTTGGCTTAGCAAATTGTAAGCTCAATCAAAGCTTATTATTTTCCATTTCAATTGAAGATTAAATTTCTCCACTTGTTAGTATCTAGAGCATAAATAAAGATGAATATAGGAAAATATATTATATATTTGTGTGGAACTTCAGCTTCAAATTGGGTTTATCATTTCAAACACATCAACTAGTTGTATATTATTATAGTTCAAACACTTGCAAATACTTGAGAAATCGATTTTTTCTATTGGAGTACTTCTGTACTTTGTACTAAACGTACACTCGGCGGGGTGTGCATATTGATAAGATTATATATATAGCATATGTGTGTGTGTGTGTGTTTACAGAGCTTAAGCAATTTAGGATTATTTCCCATAGAAGCAGAACTGAACTCATTAGCTATGTATTTAGTGGGACTTTTAATTATGACCGACCGACCGGTACAGACCCCCGGTGCACTTACAGTCAAGTGTTTTATTGGGTGAACGATCTCAGTACCGATTGGCAATCTACAAACGTATATATAGAAATATTTTTTTTATATATATATTTGCCAAAAAAAAAAAAATAATGTGTACAAGGTTGTCCAGTCAACAAATTTTGTTGCTGCTGCAAAACAACTCTAAACGAAATCTTAGCTTAAGAATATTGTTAACTCAAGTTGTTTCGCTTTGACCTTGTAGCCAAGAAACTTGATCTCTCTTTCTCTCTCTCCCGCATTTAGGTAGTATATGTATGTATATATATCCGTCTGACAACTTGGTTAAAATGAATGCGTCATTGAAAGCAAAAATTATGCTGAGTAAATTGAATATATTTCAATGATAAAATTTTGCAAATTTTTTTCCTTTTATTTTCCATATACATAGGAAGATATAAAACTAACTTTGAAATTTTAAAGCATTCTTCTCGATTAATCCTGTAAAATATAAACAAACAGTTGAAATTTCATATCAAACTATTTGCTCTACATTTTCTGCGGTTTCCACGGGGGGAAACATGATCTAAACAAACAAAGATCAACTTTTAATTGACGTTTTTTGATCTTTTCTTTTTTTTTTCTCTCCCTGTTCATAAATATGCATTCAATTTATGTAAATTGGGTTAGATAAATGTTTGTATAACATAAATTTAGAATACTATTTTTATACAATTTATTATAAACCAAGCAAATGAAAGTAATTAAGTCAAGTTTTTCTACTTTCAAGTCGAACGGGAAAACAAGGTTCCATGATTCCCTTAGAATTTTAGTTTCAAATACAATTTTAGTTTTCAAATTCCTTAATTGAATTCTAGTCAACCTAACGACCTTCAATATTATGTAAGACATCAGAAACTTGAGTTCGCTTGTAAGCGGAGCTCTGTTTTCAACCACATCTCATTATGTAAGGTTTTTTATTTTTCGAATACAATTATATTGAATTTCGAGTTAATAAAGTATTGCAACACTTTACAGAAAATTGTTTTACAATTATTATAAGTAATTCCAATGTGAAGCACTATAAGGTTAAGTATATTCCAAAATTGTATATTTCCATTGAGTAGTTTAAGTTTTATTTGATAATTTTAAGCTTAATAAAGTGCCACTTCCGCAATTTTAATTGACAAGACAGATGAGAAAACGAACGAAAAAAAACTAGAAGAAAAAACTATGACCATGCCGCAGTGCGTATACCCTTGCAAAAGTGTCTTGATGATTGTTTATAATTTAGCAGAGCCATTAGGAAGCAAAGTCAATTCTAAATTTAATGTTCGTGGCTTTAGAAAAATGTTTATCATATTAAAAAACGTTGTTAGTCCGTTTGTTCCTATAGGAGTTACAGCATATAGTCTACCGATTCTACTGAAACTCATTAGCGACATTTTTAGATAAACCAAAACTTAGAAATACCAAATTTAATTACAATTACTTTTAAAACAACCAAATAGTTTCTCTAAAGTTATGTTCTTGACCGATCTCCTTTAAAAACTATATGATATAGTCAACATATTCTGAAGAAACCTGGTGGATATGTTAAAAAGTATATTTAAGTCACAATTACTTAATTTAGTAATATTCAATTGAAATATAACAAAGTTATGGAAGATAAACCATATTCTCTATCTATCGTTCCTGTAGAAGCTATAAGATTAACGATTAAGATGATTCCAATGTATATGTCCTTCAAGAAAGGAAAGCCTAAACGATCTCAGAGGAGATGGTGTTGATCCAGAGAGATGGGCATAGCTGTATCAACTCAGCTCACCATGCGGATCGAGTAAATATATGCTTTATATAATTGAAGATGCTTCCCTTCTATTGCAAACTTCTGCTCAAAGTTGAGATACCCTTCTTGCAAGGGTATAAGAAAAACTAGCTTTTGGCGTACGTTTTCAAGAACTTCGGTTCCAAATTGATTGAACGAGCGTCGTCGTCATCGAACTGTGTAACTGTGCCAGTAAGTTAAGTCTTCCGTTTGATTAGTATGCGCAGCAGGGTCTATTAGTGCGCCTGGTCGTGTCTCTTTTCAATGGTAACAAAAGTGAATTTTTATATAAACATATACATAAGAGTTGTATATAGATATATATATATATACGAGACCTTGAACCTGAATAAGAAGTCAATGGACGAACATGACTGGACAGAAAATATGTGTTTAAATGGGAAAATAAACATATGTATGTACTTAATTTTCAAATTGTTTACACTTCTCATAGTACTAGTAAAGAAAACTTGAAATGGGAGGGAAAATTTTGTACTGTTGCTTTACCAACAAGTTTTCTCTTTAGATAGTGGCGACCTAAAAAATCCAAAAACTAGTTTTTCTCTCTATACATCTAATGATGATGATGATCATGATGGGGGTACATAGAGCAAAGTATCCGCTGTAGCTTGTGGTTTCTGTGGTTTTGGTCTGGGGCCTCAATAATAGATTGACAAAAGAAACAATTTTCTCGTCATCTTAGTTGTTGTAGTAAACTAACTACATACATATGTACATATATGGAAATTTCACACCATATTGTTGGTTTATTGTAAACTTATCATATACCCATATACTAGATACACACACACTCGCACTCACACACACACATACACACACGTATAAGGCATATACATAGAGCCAGGGGGAGTATAGAGAGGTAGTCCGACTCACATTAAGTCTCGTTTGACTGTTGCTCCCGCTATGTAGAACCAACGCCAGCCTGGTCGCGTCAATAGCGCAGCAATGAGAGCTATGAATACCGCTATAAACCATCCCATTGTTTGGTATATAAAAATGGCAAAGGTCAGAGCCAAACCGAATGTAACCGTCGCGCAAAAATAACGAAATATGACTAAAAAGCGTTGATGTCGCTGGCGTTGGTTTTGGTGTCGACGATAGCAGCTTATTGTTGAGCGATCAGCTGTGCTTGGCTGCAAGAGAAAATAAAAAAACACACACACACAGTGAGAGACAGAAAGAGAGAGAGAGAGAGAGTATCGGTGAGAGAAGCAAAGCCAATACAAATGGATGTGTTGCCAGATGAGCGTAGAATTGGTGATGTGTAAAAATGATCAGCAATTTTTAAAATTTATAGAAAATATCGTTTCGGGATATTCAAACAAATTGAAAACATTTTCTTTTAATTTACAAAAAAGTATTTTATAATTATAAGAACATATAACTACATATTAAATTACATCAGAAAATATAAATTATAAAAAAAAACATAACAAATTTAAAAAAACCACTCATAAAAAATAAATCATTTCTTTATTTTATTACATCAGAAGAGAGAATGAGAACTCTCATTAAAGAATATAAAAGAAAAGTATCATAAAAAATAAATCAGTTAACGCAAAATTTCAGTATTCACACACAAAAATCAGTCAAAACATTATTTTATATTCTAAAAATGACTATTAAACGTAAAACTTAGTGGAATAGATATTAATGTATCGTTAGTAATATTATAATAAATATTTATTTTGACACTTACAATGCTGGAATAAAGTGCGCAATTTTCTATGTTGATTATTACGCTGCTGTTCACATTGTTGTTGTCCAATAAGCTGTTGTTGTGCTAAAATAAAAAGAAAAATAACACACAGAAGCTTAATAAAGCACGCTTTCTTCCTCTTTCTTGTCTTCTTTTTCAACTTACTGTTAGTTCTGGCCTTTGATGGTTAGTATTATTATTTTGGTTTTGATTGTTATAACGCAAGCGTTGATAACGAGATTCGTGTCACAAAAATCCATTGAACATATAGAAGGGTAAAAATTGACGACGAAATCGTCCAACTTTGCGAAAAAGCATTTTTTCTTTGAGCGTTTTTTTGCGAAATATGTTTAATTTGCTTTATTTTTTTTTTTTAATGTAAGATGTGAGATGGTTTGTTGTGTTATGAAAGCTTTTCTTAAGGGTGGATTGGACAAAGCTTTTTTTAATAAAAGAACTAGTTCAAAATGAGCTTATGTGAGATAGGATGAAAAGGGATTATTTAGAATTAAAGAAAAATTTAGGTTTAAATTAAAATAAAGGGTAATATAGCGCAATTATTGATATATATTATAAATCAAACTATCGACTTTCCCTTTTAACTATCGCCGTCAGCATTAGTCTGGCAACTCTAGGAATCATCAGCTGTTTTGTGAACATACTGGCATCACTGTGTCGAGATTTGTTGACCTTTTTATGCCGCTAAAATTAAACTTGACAACTGCTTGACTAATACTTTGAAAACCTATTTCTTTTTTTGTTTTCTAAACTCTTTTTCATCTTAGTAATCCTTTGAATAGCTTTTACATTTTGGATTCAATAGAAAAAAAACAAATACATTCATTCATAGTTTGTTTTTTAAATAGAAACTCAATGAATTCGTTAATACGTTGGGTGGCAACATTTTCTTTTAGCATTGTGGCGACCGCTCAAACATTTGGTCTCTTCAAGAAGGTGAATGAGATGGAAGCCATCGAACACATGGCACTACATCCGGAATCGGCTTTAATGGACACCAACAGCTTTGAAAATCTTTTGGAACCGACTGTTATGGGATCAGAGAAAATTAGCGCACTTTTGCAACATGTTTTCAGTAGTAAGGAAAATGAACTGGATAGCTGTCCTGTATATATTGAAGCCAGAAACAATAAAAATATCAAGGACTGTGTTTTGGGTTCCGAGTCGTTGAATCGTTTGCTAGAAGAGATTATATTGCCATCGGTTAATGAAAACACTTTATCACAATATATTGAACCATTCAGACATGTTTGAAATCCAATCATTTGGCTGTAACATTCTTTTGAATTGCTTTAAATTTCAAATCTGCCTATCATAATAGTTCTAGAATAATTTCTATCTGTGCTTTTCTTCACCTGACACTAGATGCACTCAATTAAGCCTCAAATATCCTTGACTTATGTGAATATGTGTGGGTCCTTATTCCTTCTTCTTCCAACTGGGATTGTGTGTGTGTGTGTGTGTTGTTCCAGCTGTCAAAGCAGCTGGCATGGCGGAAAATCATTTTCAGCTTATTACAAACATCACGCCAACTGGAGAACTGATTCACTGGCTGACTGAGTGACGCCAACAACAGCAACAACAAGTTGCAACTCCTCTCTGGCTTATAACCAAGCCGCGCCCGAACGAACAATGGACTGGGCTGGCACATGGGTCGCAGGATAATACAAGCGATGGCAAACAAATGTCACAGTCGACACATTATACCATTGCCATGTCATATGGTAACCCAATTAGTGTAATTTGGTTTAAGCCAGCTGTCGCCTCACCCACCTCCCTCAAGACTCCCTCTTTCTCTCTTGACTTTCGCAGCTTTAATTAAACCGCACAAAGTGCACAACACAACAGCTGACAAACAATAAACTTTAAAGCCAAGCCCCACACACAGCCCAAGGCACTTGATAAATGTTTGGGGCAATGGTATAAGACCTCAAAGGAATATTTGGCGATAATTGATTTGATTTCCTTTTCACAAAAAGAGAGAGAGAGAGCAATATCATACTTTTCATTTGATATTGTATTACTACACAGGCTAGCTAATTAAGTTGAGGTAATTATAATTTTAGGATGTTCCTTACATAACATTTGTTTAACTAATTAAAGGATAAGGATATCCTAGATAGACGGTTAAAATTTGTCAAGTTTCTTAAGCATTTTCCAAAAACTTGAATCTATTTTTCTTTTCTGTAAAATCATTAAATGAATATAAATGGATTGAAAATAGTTTATAACTATATAAATAATATCAATTAAATTTTGTTAAGGAATGCCCTAACTTTATAAAAAGTTGACATTTAATTGTTTGATATGTCTTCCCTTTTTGCGAAATGTCAACTGATAGTCAGTTGGCATTAAAGTAAAACCTTTTTGGCAAACATTAGTCACAGTTAAGCCAGATTAATACTAAATACATACCATTGAAACCAATGTCTGGAATTGCAAAATACTATATATATGTATATATACAACCAACTAACATTTAATAAGCCAAACAAGCCAATGTCGTGGCAACTTGTACGTGACCTCATCTTGAAGTTATTCTCCTACCACAGGAACTAAGAGAGACTGAGACTCGAATGAATCAGACCGCACATAGATCTCTGTCAGAGGCATTAGCATTAGCGATGGACAACGACGCCGGTTGTATTGCCAACGGGGAGCACCAAAGATAGTTCATCAAAACTGACAAGCCCATTTTGGCTTGAAGGAGGTGGTAGCAACCAGGAGGAGTCAGTCAGGAGTGTCAGGCAAGCTCAGCTCTGAAATCCACGATATAACAAAACTGCAAGGCAAAACCATAGAGCACAACCACAAACAACAGATGAGAAATATTCATCAGCATTTACGTCACGCAGCGCGCAAAAGTCGTGAGTGGGGGGAGAGAGGGTAGGAAGAGATGGGGAGGAACCAGGCAGCATCAGCCAGCACTGGCTGTCACTAGATTTATGTTGACATTTCAATGACAGTTGTGAAAATGCCTTTATTTCATCCTCGTTCTCGTAAAATTTTCTGTACTTCTTCAACTTTAATTTTATTTTTCCATGCAAAAGTAAAATTTGATTTTTTATCTATTTCATTTAGTAGATTCTTTCGATTTATAAAAAATTGTGAAAATCTCTTCAAAAATAATGCCAAATGAAGAAAGAAATCTGACAGTCATATTGTCTCCAATATTCTCACTCCTTTAACTTATGTCCTAAATATTTAAAAATGACAGGATATTTGCAAAATTGACATCACAGCTCGAGAGGCCTTCGTTTGCCTCAGTTTCCTTTTTTTTTTTTTGTTTTCTTCTTCCATCTTTTATTCTTGTTAGTCAGGAAAATTGTTCGTGCAGGCCATCAATTTTTATTAACTTGATTAAGTGCTTTTATGGCAGCCGTCAGGGATTTTGTGGCTGTGTGCAACAAGTTATTAGCAACAGTATGAATATCGAAATGGAAATGCCCGCAAAAACCTCTTGGGACAAGGTGGCGACAATAAAGCTACTTGACGTCAAACAATACAGAAATCTATATGTACTTATATAAAACAATGTTTGGTGGAGATGGAGAAGGTAAAGAGAAGGCGATATGATTGGTAACTTGCTAAGAAATTCAAAGAGCAAAACTTAATCTACCAGATTGCCTAATCTGAAGTTGGATTTTGTTGTGTAATAATAAAATCTTAAAGGGGAAGAATAACTGAACCGATTGTACAATATATAATAGGAAATAGGAATAGATGACCAGGAAATTGATGTGTTTATTATGCTAATACCGAAGAGACCATATACATATATCCATACATAACATCATTTAGTATCGATATTAACATTCTTACGTTCTCTAGTATAAAACTGGTCAGAAGTTTGTAGCGCATACGACTTCAATTAATCGTTTCTGATCCCATATAGTAAATATAATCTTCATTTGCATCCATTTACCCGTTCTACTCATATCCATCTGTCCGTTTCTTTGCTTCTATTGGGCATTAATATTAAAGTAATGCGGATGAAACTTATTAGATAAACTTATTGGATTTGTACGCAGTGCATGTTTAACTATTGATCTGATCGGATCATAATAAGCTATAGCCACTATCGAAATACTCGGTCTGGAATTGAGACTTTCTTTTTTGAACTTTTTATGTTAGTAGATAGGGACACCGTTAAATTAGCTTCTTTGATATTTTAATCTTAAAAAGTATAAATCAAGTTAAAATCTGTTAAGAGCTGCACTGAGAAGAACAAATATATATTTTTAACACACGTTTAGTTTTATTTAAATTTCCCTTTAAAAGTTCTAATCTCCTTTAAGTGCCTTTTGTGTGCCAGAATCTGTTTCTGCTTTTGCAAATGTAAAATTTAACATGCAATTTGCAAACGAGAATAGGAATCTTAAAAATCTAAATGAAAGATTTGACATTGTCTTTTGTGAATTCGATTAGCAGATAGCTTTTGGTAGTAAATATGCTTTCAATGATTTCTCTCAGCAATGCAAACAAAATATCTGTAGATGTGTTGGTGTTTTGTTAGAAGGTCCAGGCTAAGTCTTCTCTGCCTTAATTAAGCTTGATATCTCCATGAAATCCCTTTGTAAATGTTAACAATCATATGCATATATCCTGTGTGACCCTTCATTTGTGCACTAATTGAAACATATGTCCGACCGTATGTCCAACACCCATATAAAATGTAATTTACAAATGAAAATTCATGTCTTTCTGGGCAGAGCTTGCATTTCAGACTTACCCAGACCAGAACAATTCTCCTCCTGTAGTATAAATCAATGCATCCTGGCCCAAGTTGACATCACTGCAGATGAAACATTTGGCCATCTTGTATACTATAGTAAAATCCTTATATATAAATGAGAATACATCTCAGTGCGGCTTATTCCATTTTCTCTGCATCTGTCTGTTGTTGTTGCTGTTGTTGGTTATTTGGCATTCTCGTAAAATGCAGAGTCAACGGCAATTTTGGTAGGCGCAAACATTTTGTAGTAAGTTTTGCATTTAAAGTGATTCATTGCGCTTGCATGGTATTACATTTACCAGTTCTGCGTGTGTGTGTGGACCATTAAAGAAAATTTTATTATTTTAATTAAGTTTTGGTGAACGAAACAAGAGTACGAAATGAGTTGATTCGTGGTTTAATTAAGAGAACTCTTATGTAGTCAGTTTGACACTCATCAGATTCGTTATGAGAGTAAAGTTTTCATTCGTGATTGACTTTTTTTGTACAGCGTTAACTGTTGTCCTTGGAATGACGAAAAATGTGTTGGAAGCGTTTTTTAAAATCTCCATACTATAGTAGTGGTATTCTTAATCAAAAGGTTCCTAATGATTCATCGACTTCTTATGGCAATGGATTTTTACAAATACTTTTAACAATTGTTTTAATATTTTTTTAATTTGTATAACTTTTGGAAAAAGAACATATTTAGGTTGATTTTTAAAATGCTTTGTTTGTGTGTATGTTTGTATAGACTATACGTTGCTTTGCATAATGGGGAGCAGAGTGGATAAGGATATCCTTCTTTTTCGATTACGGCAAACTACTTTTAGCTGAAATTTCAGATACCCCTAAAATTTTGGATACATTTCGTAGAATTCAATTGACTATCACTTCAACATTCTAATAGTAAATTCATGAAAAACAATGTTTACTTTTAGATAATTCTCTTTCATAGATTTATTTACATATTCAATTGATAGTCCTGTATGCCTGCCATCAATAGACCTCCATACATTGTCACTGTATTCCAAAAAGAAAAGTGCATAAGCAGCCGATTATGTATAGTTTTATCACTATATGGTAACTCCCACCAGGCATAGAAATTTAAGCTACGTATGGCAATTGATACGGCCATCATAACCATTATAGTTCTAGTGCGATGACCAAGTAATGCAAATATTATAAGTATTTCCGTTAAATACTTGAATAGATGCCACGATGAAAGCATCTGATCATCTGGATGCCACACCATATAGGTCATAAATATAAATGCCATAAAGCTCTGACGGCACAGCCGAAACACATTCATTGAGATGGCAGTGATCAGGCAACATATTTCCATATAAACCACAACACTTTTAAATACGGGATACGTTAACATTCGGAGATGGAGTATTAGAGTTAGTATTATTGATGCTATATGACTTTTTACTTTGGCCAATAGCATAATGGATGCCACAATTTGGCCTATCACCGTTAGACTTATATAAATGCCCGCCAATTTTGATCCACATTCCCATGAGAAGCTTAATAGGCGCCTTTCCAGATACCAATCACAGCTGCAACGATAGGCATCGGCTAGAAAACTGATGATGGTTAAAACTCGAGCAATACCCGTTAAAATGTCTTCGAGTGCGCGAAACATTAGCTTATGAAATTCAACGCAATCCATTTTGAAATATTTTCAAATAAATTTGTACAACTTTTTACAAAATATCAATTTAGTAAAAAAAAAGAGAACAAAAAAAAGTTAGCCCAACAAATATTTCATAAAAATCTTGTTTTTAAAATGGAACTTTGTATTACTTTTGTCAACATTTGGACAAAAGCCTACTAAGACAACTTTTGTTACTCTTTTTCTGATATATAGTTCAAATTTTATATTATCCACTGAGACTTTGTTCCTAAAGAAATTACTAAAGTTTGTTGCCTTTGTATTTGCGATTCGTTTCGAGTCTATTTGACATTTTTGTTCTCCATGGACCAAAGTTCTTTTATTAACATTAGCTTGTCTAAAGGTGATTTGATTAAGGTAGAAAGTTAAGCTATTAGCCATGGTTTATTCCACCTAAAATCTCTAGACTACTCAGCAAATTTGCAAAAGGAAGGTCCAAAAATCTTAAATTTCTAATACAAATTTTTCTAATTAATCTTAGTGGACAACCAAATCAATACATTTGCCTATATTTTGCAATTTTTCTATATTTAGAAATAAAGAAAAAGTATAATACAAATTCATAATATAAACATGTTTTTTTTTTTGGTAACGTATTATCCCAGAACTTCTCTCCACCCAAAACGCAAATTATGTACTTGGTTCATCACTAGTTTTCTGGATCCCGAAGGCCGCGATTCAATTCCACGTCCTTAAATTGTAATTTTGTTAAAATAATAAACATATAGTTCGTGATAAAGAATCATACTAACTTCGCCAGTATCGTATTCGTCATGAAAAATGGAAGCAAGTTGGGCGTTCTTTTCCCTTTGGTCGATGCGCCAACGTTCTAGTAAACGTTCCTCATAACGCTGCTCATATTCCTTTAGTTTATTGCGATTATTAGAAGCAATATGTAGTTGTGACTTTAGCGAAACATTCGGGAATGGTTTACTAAGATCGGGATATCCTTCACTTAGGTCAACATCCGATAAGTTAGATGGCGTACGTAATTCTTCTGACGGCGCAGAAGGCTGTTGAAGTTAAAGGATTATAGAAAAAAATAATCTTGATAAAATATTTTATTTCACACCAACCAAATGTTGCACTTGCAAGCTTGTCACGTTCTTCCTTGGCATTCGATTTCGGGAATGGGTCCTTTCCTGTAAACGGTTCCTTTCTTCCGCCATGAGATTATCGTTGGTGAATTTGATTTCAATAAACTTTGCCATTTTTGGACTTTTATTCTCTTCGAGGTCTTAGAAATAATGAATTTAAAATCAATTATCTTTTGGCAGGTAACTTTTCGGCCTACTATTGCTTTTATTTAGTTTGAGTTTAATTGTCTTACTAATATCGAACAATGGTAATCGATATTTTGTAGGCACTAGGGAGAAATAATATGGAAAAATACATATGTTTGTATGTGAAATTTAGACAGACGCACTCAGCCGAACAAATTTAAAGGGTTTTTTCGTGATGGCCAATGGTGCAATAGAGTAGATAAAACAAGAACTACACTATGCTATTATCTATGGAGTTCTTCCCTTTATTTTTTTGAGAATGTTGAAATTTATTTGTTAAGTGGGCCGAATCCCGGCGGTACTGCAATACCGGGCCAACCCGCGACAGAGGTGGAGCAAGCCCCTAGCACTCCGTCTAATTCCAAAAATCAGTTTAACATTTGTTGTTCTCCAATGGAGAAACTATCAGATGTTAAGCTGATAAGAACAGATACTACACTTTGATCTTAGCCATAAGGCCGAGAAGCGATAACTGGTTCCACAAAATGTCCTTCCATTCCCTAAAGAAATTGCTAAAACCTGTTGGGAATTATAATAAAAGAAGTATGCATCTGTTGTTACTTTTTTCTGCATACTTTACGCGGTTCGTGGTAGAATTTTGCAACACCAAATTAGCTGAGAACGTGTTTTGTGCCGGATATGAAATGTAGATGAAGTTGACATTACATCAGGTAACAAAAGTAACCTTAATGGGGTGGTTGTTAGGTAGAAGTACCTTGTAGGTTTTGTTACCTACCCAAAATGAACATTTTTTTTCTCTCTTATAATTCGCAACTAGTTTAAGCAAAATTCATATGGAGAGAGTCCCAGTTTGTGTGTAGAAATTACTCTGGCTTCTCTTCAGTTGTCGAATAAATCTTTCGCCTTTTACTAAAGATTTCCGTGGAGAGGGGCACTCTAATGAGTCTAAAATGAATTTTTGTTAGTGCCTGGCAGCAGCCGGGCCAATAATCAATAAATTTAAGAACCTATTTGCTTATACGAATATAGTAGTAAAAATTCTTGTTCACCAGATTCTTTCTGTGTTTTAAAGCAATTTGAAATTTTTCTCTAGCTATATATTCGGAATTGCGAAATTCTTTTGATA